>CM018686.1:29086318-30414414 GCA_009363875.1 Mikania micrantha
TCCCAAATAAATACAACTTTGAATAGCAAACTATTACATATATGCACTAACAACTCCCCCTTAATAGTTGCTATCAAAAATCTTCAGTCTTTCTCGCAGCTTTTCTTCATCTTGTCTTTAGTTCCACTTGATTCACCACCTCTTCATGAACGATGTTATCCACCGCTCGTATAACAACCGAATGTGGAATCTTTGCTAATCTCTCAGCTTCCAGCTTATCATCTCTTTCATCCCGTTCTTGCTGCTGCACCTTCATCAATTCAACATAAAGATAATTCACATCATCCCAATTGCATCCAGAATGTTATACCCAAAGTATAACACATTTAGCAATGGTTTGATACTGAATTGCCATATCTTTGAAGCTCACACCAAAATCATGAAATCCATCATCTGCATAGATCTCAGCCATGTTAAGTAAATCAATGTCGTCCTTTGAACAATTACAATCCACACAGGATCTAACATCCTGATTACCCCCATTTTTCTTCTTGCTTCAAAATAATCACCCCCCTTCAGATGTTTGTTCATCATAGAACCAGAATTTGAAATAAGAATTCCAATTCTGTTCCATCATCCTTAGTCTTGGTCTCTTAAACACTTTTGGCTTCTCATATCCATGAACACTGTCTCTAAACTGTGGTGACAGCAAACTCCATCCAGTTCTTGCTTCCTTCTTCTTCAACAGTCTTTCAAAAGTTTCATTATGATTTGTCTGGATCGGTTTTAATCATCTTCAATTTTGACAATGTTATGCATTCAAATGATGGTAGACTCATCAAATCCAAAGCTTTCCCAAAATACTGACATCCATCTGTTCTCTTCACTACATAGCATCTTTGTCAGTCAGACTTCCTGGAATGTTATGAAATAACCATAACTAACAATTCGTCCAATCATCTTGGACTTAGATCCAATCTTGAATATCTTGAATTGTCTAGTTTGGTTTTCTTGATCTTTATCGTCTAATACTTCAATCATCATCTTGAAATTATGTAAAATCAATAATATACTTTGTTCTGTTGTTTTGGTGAGACTAATCAGGATCGATAAAGTAGCTCTACGAACTATCAACCGTGCGGAATCCATGTTTGATATATATATAATCAAAGAAACACAAGTAATTTCATAAACACCTTGTATTAATCAACAAATGATTACAAGTTCTTTCACACCGAGAAATCCTCTCAGGTTTTCTAAATTCTGTCAAGTTATGAAGAATTCAGACAAACCTCCTATATATACAACAGCTAATCACCGAACCTATCTAGACCGAACCTCTAGGTTCGCCACAGCCGAACCCTAAGGTTCGCTGGACGACCTTAGGTTCGCCGACCACCCTTAGGTTCGCCGGCAAACCTAGGTTGACTACCCCTAGTTTTGCCGAACCTTCTCCAGGTTATAGGTTCGCCGAACCTGTCTAGGTTCGTGGGCCAGACGAACCTTAGACAACCTATTAACCGATTAGCCGAACCCATACAAAACTCAAAATAAATACAACTTTGAATAGCAAACTATTACATATATGCACTAACAAACTCCCCCTTAATAGTTGCTATCAAAAATCTTCAGTCTTTCTCTGCAGCTTTATCTTCATCTTTGTCTTTAGTTCCACTTGATTCACCAACCTCTTCATGAACGATGTTCCCACCGCTCGTATAACAACCGAATGTGGAATCTTTGCTAATCTCTCAGCTTCCAAGCTTATCATCTCTTTCATCCCGTTCTTGCTGCACCCTTCATCAATTCAACATAAAGATAATTCACATCATCCCAATTGCATCCAGAATGTATACCCAAAGTATAACACATTTAAGCAATGGTTTGATACTGAATTGCCATATCTTTGAAGCTCACACCAAAATCATGAAATCCATCATCTGCATAGATCTCAGCCATGTTAAGTAAATCAATGTCGTCCTTGAACAATTTACAATCCACACAGGATCTAACATCCTGATTACCCTCCATTTTTCTTCTTGCTTCAAAATAATCACCCCTTCAGATGTTTGTTCATCATAGAACCAGAATTTGAAATAAGAATTCCAATTCTGTTCCATCATCCTTAGTCTTGGTCTCTTAAACACTTTTGGCTTCTCATATCCATGAACACTGTCTCTAAACTGTGGTGACAGCAAACTCCATCCAGTTCTTGCTTCCTTCTTCAACAGTCTTTCAAAAGTTTCATTATGATTTGTCTGGATCGGTTTAATCATCTTCATTTTGACAATGTTATGCATTCAAATGATGGTAGACTCATCAAATCCAAAGCTTTCCCAAAATACTGACATCCATCTGTTCTCTTCACTACATAGCATTCTTTGTCAGTCAGACTTCCTGGAATGTTATGAAATAACCATAACTAACAATTCGTCCAATCATCTTGGACTTAGATCCAATCTTGAATATCTTGAATTGTCTAGTTTGGTTTTCTTGATCTTTATCGTCTAATACTTCAATCATCATCTTGAAATTATGTAAATGATCAATAATATACTTTGTTCTGTTGTTTTGGTGAGACTAATCAGGATCGATAAAGTAGCTCTACGAACTATCAACCACGTGCGGAATCCATGTTTGATATATATATAATCAAAGAAACACAAGTAATTTCATAAACACCCTTGTATTAATCAACAAATGATTACAAGTTGTTTCACACAGAGAAAATCTCACTCAATCCTCAGGTTTTCTGAATTCTGTCAAAGTTATGAAGAATTCAGACAAACCTCCTATATATACAAACAGCTAATCAGCCGAACCTATCTAGAGCCGAACCTCTAGGTTCGCCAGCCGAACCCTAAGGTTCGCTGGACGAACGCTTAGGTTCGCCAGGACGAACCCTTAGGTTTGCCAGGCGAACCTAGGTTGACTAACCCATAGGTTCGCCGAACCTTCTCCAGGTTATAGTTCGCCGAACTGTCTAGGTTCGTGGGCCAGACGAACCTTAGACAAACCTATTAGCCGAACCCATACAAAACTCAAAATAATACAACTTTGAATAGCAAACTATTACATATATGCACTAACAAACTCCCCCTTAATAGTTGCTATCAAAAATCTTCTTCAGTCTTTCTCTGCAGCTTTATCTTCATCTTTGTCTTTAGTTCCACTTGATTCACCAACCTCTTCATGAACGATGTTATCCACCGCTCGTATAACAACCGAACGTGGAATCTTTGCTAATCTCTCAGCTTCCAGCTTATCATCTCTTTCATCCCGTTCTTGCTGCACCTTCATCAATTCAACATAAAGATAATTCACATCATCCCAATTGCATCCAGAATGTATACCCAAAGTATAACACATTTTAGCAATGGTTTGATACTGAATTGCCATATCTTTGAAGCTCACACCAAAATCATGAAATCCATCATCTGCATAGATCTCAGCCATGTTAAGTAAATCAATGTCGTCCTTTGAACAATTTACAATCCACACAGGATCTAACATCCTGATTACCCTCCATTTTTCTTCTTGCTTCAAAGAATCACCCCTTCAGATGTTTGTTCATCATAGAACCAGAATTTGAAATAAGAATTCCAATTCTGTTCCATCATCCTTAGTCTTGGTCTCTTAAACACTTTTGGCTTCTCATATCCATGAACACTGTCTCTAAACTGTGGTGACAGCAAACTCCATCCAGTTCTTGCTTCCTTCTTCAACAGTCTTTCAAAAGTTTCATTATGATTTGTCTGGATCGGTTAATCATCTTCAATTTTGACAATGTTATGCATTCAAATGATGGTAGACTCATCAAATCCAAAGCTTTCCCAAAATACTGACATCCATCTGTTCTCTTCACTACATAGCATTCTTTGTCAGTCAGACTTCCTGGAATGTTATGAAAATAACCATAACTAACAATTCGTCCAATCATCTTGGACTTAGATCCAATCTTGAATATCTTGAATTGTCTAGTTTGGTTTTCTTGATCTTTATCGTCTAATACTTCAATCATCATCTTGAAATTATGTAAATGATCAATAATATACTTTGTTCTGTTGTTTTGGCGAGACTAATCAGGATCGATAAAGTAGCTCTACGAACTATCAACCACGTGCGGAATCCATGTTTGATATATATAATCAAAGAAACACAAGTAATTTCATAAACACCCTTGTATTAATCAACAAATGATTACAAGTTCTTCACACACAGAGAAAATCCTCTCAGTTTTCTGAAATTCTGTCAAAGTTATGAAGAATTCAGACAAACCTCCTATATATACAAACAGCTAATCAGCCGAACCTATCTAGAGCGAACCTCTAGGTTCCGCCGAACCCTAAGGTTCGCTGGACGAACCTTAGGTTCGCCAGACGAACCCTTAGGTTCCGGCGAACCTAGGTTGACAACCAGGTTTGCCGAACCTTCTCCAGGTTATAGGTTCGCCGAACCTGTCTAGGTTCGTGGGCCAGACGAACCTTAGACAACCTATTATTAGCCGAACCCATACAAAACTCAAAATAAATACAACTTTGAATAGCAAACTATTACATATATGCACTAACAAACTCCCCCTTAATAGTTGCTATCAAAAATCTTCAGTCTTTCTCTGCAGCTTTATCTTCATCTTTGTCTTTAGTTCCACTTGATTCACCAACCTCTTCATGAACGATGTTATCCACCGCTCGTATAACAACGAATGTGGAATCTTTGCTAATCTCTCAGCTTCCAGCTTATCATCTCTTTCATCCCGTTCTTGCTGCACCTTCATCAATTCAACATAAAGATAATTCACATCATCCCAATTGCATCCAGAATGTATACCCAAAGTATAACACATTTAAGCAATGGTTTGATACTGAATTGCCATATCTTTGAAGCTCACACCAAAATCATGAAATCCATCATCTGCATAGATCTCAGCCATGTTAAGTAAATCAATGTCGTCCTTTGAACAATTTACAATCCACACAGGATCTAACATCCTGATTACCCTCCATTTTTCTTCTTGCTTCAAAATAATCACCCCTTCAGATGTTTGTTCATCATAGAACCAGAATTTGAAATAAGAATTCCAATTCTGTTCCATCATCCTTAGTCTTGGTCTCTTAAACACTTTTGGCTTCTCATATCCATGAACACTGTCTCTAAACTGTGGTGACAGCAAACTCCATCCAGTTCTTGCTTCCTTCTTCAACAGTCTTTCAAAAGTTTCATTATGATTTGTCTGGATCGGTTTAATCATCTTCAATTTTGACAATGTTATGCATTCAAATGATGGTAGACTCATCAAATCCAAAGCTTTCCCAAAATACTGACATCCATCTGTTCTCTTCACTACATAGCATTCTTTGTCAGTCAGACTTCCTGGAATGTTATGAAAATAACCATAACTAACATTCGTCCAATCATCTTGGACTTAGATCCAATCTTGAATATCTTGAATTGTCTAGTTTGGTTTTCTTGATCTTTATCGTCTAATACTTCAATCATCATCTTGAAATTATGTAAATGATCAATAATATACTTTGTTCTGTTGTTTTGGTGAGACTAATCAGGATCGATAAAGAAGCTCTACGAACTATCAACCACGTGCGGAATCCATGTTTGATATATATATAAATCAAAGAAACACAAGTAATTTCATAAACACCCTTGTATTAATCAACAAATGTTACAAGTTCTTTCACACAGAGAAAATCCACACAGATCCCGGTTTTCTGAAATTCTGTCAAAGTTATGAAGAATTCAGACAAACCTCCTATATATACAAACAGCTAATCAGCCGAACCTATCTAGAGCCGAACCTCTAGGTTCGCCAGCCGAACCCTAAGGTTCGCTGGACGAACCCTTAGGTTCGCCGGACGAACCCTTAGGTTGCCAGGCGAACTAGGTTGACTAACCATAGGTTCGCCGAACCTTCTCCAGGTTATCGTTCGCCGAACCTGTCTAGGTTCGTGGGCCAGACGAACCTTAGACAACCTATTAGCCGAACCCATACAAAACTCAAAATAAATACAACTTTGAATAGCAAACTATTACATATATGCACTAACAAACTCCCCCTTAATAGTTGCTATCAAAAATCTTCAGTCTTTCTCTGCAGCTTTATCTTCATCTTTGTCTTTAGTTCCACTTGATTCACCAACCTCTTCATGAACGATGTTATCCACCGCTCGTATAACAACCGAATGTGGAATCTTTGCTAATCTCTCAGCTTCCAGCTTATCATCTCTTTCATCCCGTTCTTGCTGCACCTTCATCAATTCAACATAAAGATAATTCACATCATCCCAATTGCATCCAGAATGTATACCCAAAGTATAACACATTTAAGCAATGGTTTGATACTGAATTGCCATATCTTTGAAGCTCACACCAAAATCATGAAATCCATCATCTGCATAGATCTCAGCCATGTTAAGTAAATCAATGTCGTCCTTTGAACAATTTACAATCCACACAGGATCTAACATCCTGATTACCCTCCATTTTTCTTCTTGCTTCAAAATAATCACCCCTTCAGATGTTTGTTCATCATAGAACCAGAATTTGAAATAAGAATTCCAATTCTGTTCCATCATCCTTAGTCTTGGTCTCTTAAAACACTTTGGCTTCTCATATCCATGAACACTGTCTCTAAACTGTGGTGACAGCAAACTCCATCCAGTTCTTGCTTCCTTCTTCAACAGTCTTTCAAAAGTTTCATTATGATTTGTCTGGATCGGTTTAATCATCTTCAATTTTGACAATGTTATGCATTCAAATGATGGTAGACTCATCAAATCCAAAGCTTTCCCCAAATACTGACATCCATCTGTTCTCTTCACTACATAGCATTCTTTGTCAGTCAGACTTCCTGGAATGTTATGAAAATAACCATAACTAACAATTCGTCCAATCATCTTGGACTTAGATCCAATCTTGAATATCTTGAATTGTCTAGTTTGGTTTTCTTGATCTTTATCGTCTAATACTTCAATCATCATCTTGAAATTATGTAAATGATCAATAATATACTTTGTTCTGTTTTTTGGTGAGACTAATCAGGATCGATAAAGTAGCTCTACGAACTATCAACCACGTGCGGAATCCATGTTTGATATATATATATCAAAGAAACACAAGTAATTTCATAAACACCTTGTATTAATCAACAAATGATTACAAGTTCTTTCACACAGAAAACATCTCTCAGGTTTTCTGAAATTCTGTCAAAGTTATGAAGAATTCAGACAACCTCCTATATATACAAACAGCTAATCAGCCGAACCTATCTAGAGCCGAACCTCTAGGTTCGCCAGCCGAACCCTAAGGTTCGCTGGACGAACCCTTAGGTTCGCCGGACGAACCCTTAGGTTCCAGGCGAACCTAGGTTGACTAACCAGGTTTGCCGAACCTTCTCCAGGTATAGGTTCGCCGAACCTGTCTAGGTTCGTGGGCCAGACGAACCTTAGACAAACCTATTAGCCGAACCCATACAAAACTCAAAATAAATACAACTTTGAATAGCAAACTATTACATATATGCACTAACAAACTCCCCCTTAATAGTTGCTATCAAAAATCTTCAGTCTTTCTCTGCAGCTTTATCTTCATCTTTGTCTTTAGTTCCACTTGATTCACCAACCTCTTCATGAACGATGTTATCCACCGCTCGTATAACAACCGAACGTGGAATCTTTGCTAATCTCTCAGCTTCCAGCTTATCATCTCTTTCATCCCGTTCTTGCTGCACCACCTTCATCAATTCAACATAAAGATAATTCACATCATCCCAATTGCATCCAGAATGTATACCAAAGTATAACACATTTTAGCAATGGTTTGATACTGAATTGCCATATCTTTGAAGCTCACACCAAAATCATGAAATCCATCATCTGCATAGATCTCAGCCATGTTAAGTAAATCAATGTCGTCCTTTGAACAATTTACAATCCACACAGGATCTAACATCCTGATTACCCTCCATTTTTCTTCTTGCTTCAAAATAATCACCCCTTCAGATGTTTGTTCATCATAGAACCAGAATTTGAAATAAGAATTCCAATTCTGTTCCATCATCCTTAGTCTTGGTCTCTTAAACACTTTTGGCTTCTCATATCCATGAACACTGTCTCTAAACTGTGGTGACAGCAAACTCCATCCAGTTCTTGCTTCCTTCTTCAACAGTCTTTCAAAAGTTTCATTATGATTTGTCTGGATCGGTTTAATCATCTTCAATTTTGACAATGTTATGCATTCAAATGATGGTAGACTCATCAAATCCAAAGCTTTCCCAAAATACTGACATCCATCTGTTCTCTTCACTACATAGCATTCTTTGTCAGTCAGACTTCCTGGAATGTTATGAAAATAACCATAACTAACAATTCGTCCAATCATCTTGGACTTAGATCCAATCTTGAATATCTTGAATTGTCTAGTTTGGTTTTCTTGATCTTTATCGTCTAATACTTCAATCATCATCTTGAAATTATGTAAATGATCAATAATATACTTTGTTCTGTTGTTTTGGTGAGACTAATCAGGATCGATAAAGTAGCTCTACGAACTATCAACCACGTGCGGAATCCATGTTTGATATATATATATAATCAAAGAAACACAAGTAATTTCATAAACACCCTTGTATTAATCAACAAATGATTACAAGTTGTTTCACACAGAGAAAATCCTCTCAGGTTTTCTTAAATTCTGTCAAAGTTATGAAGAATTCAGACAAACCTCCTATATATACAAACAGCTAATCAGCCGAACCTATCTAGAGCCGAACCTCTAGGTTCGCCAGCCGAACCCTAAGGTTCGCTGGACGAACGCTTAGGTTCGCCAGGACGAACCCTTAGGTTTGCCAGGCGAACCTAGGTTGACTAACCCATAGGTTTGCCGAACCTTCTCCAGGTTATAGGTTCGCCGAACGTGTCTAGGTTCGTGGGCCAGACGAACCTTAGACAAACCTATTAGCCGAACCCATACAAAACTCAAAATAAATACAACTTTGAATAGCAAACTATTACATATATGCACTAACAAACTCCCCCTTAATAGTTGCTATCAAAAATCTTCAGTCTTTCTCTGCAGCTTTATCTTCATCTTTGTCTTTAGTTCCACTTGATTCACCAACCTCTTCATGAACGATGTTATCCACCGCTCGTATAACAACCGAACGTGGAATCTTTGCTAATCTCTCAGCTTCCAGCTTATCATCTCTTTCATCCCGTTCTTGCTGCACCTTCATCAATTCAACATAAAGATAATTCACATCATCCCAATTGCATCCAGAATGTATACCCAAAGTATAACACATTTTAGCAATGGTTTGATACTGAATTGCCATATCTTTGAAGCTCACACCAAAATCATGAAATCCATCATCTGCATAGATCTCAGCCATGTTAAGTAAATCAATGTCGTCCTTTGAACAATTTACAATCCACACAGGATCTAACATCCTGATTACCCTCCATTTTTCTTCTTGCTTCAAAATAATCACCCCTTCAGATGTTTGTTCATCATAGAACCAGAATTTGAAATAAGAATTCCAATTCTGTTCCATCATCCTTAGTCTTGGTCTCTTAAACACTTTTGGCTTCTCATATCCATGAACACTGTCTCTAAACTGTGGTGACAGCAAACTCCATCCAGTTCTTGCTTCCTTCTTCAACAGTCTTTCAAAAGTTTCATTATGATTTGTCTGGATCGGTTTAATCATCTTCAATTTTGACAATGTTATGCATTCAAATGATGGTAGACTCATCAAATCCAAAGCTTTCCCAAAATACTGACATCCATCTGTTCTCTTCACTACATAGCATTCTTTGTCAGTCAGACTTCCTGGAATGTTATGAAAATAACCATAACTAACAATTCGTCCAATCATCTTGGACTTAGATCCAATCTTGAATATCTTGAATTGTCTAGTTTGGTTTTCTTGATCTTTATCGTCTAATACTTCAATCATCATCTTGAAATTATGTAAATGATCAATAATATACTTTGTTCTGTTGTTTTGGTGAGACTAATCAGGATCGATAAAGTAGCTCTACGAACTATCAACCACGTGCGGAATCCATGTTTGATATATATATAATCAAAGAAACACAAGTAATTTCATAAACACCCTTGTATTAATCAACAAATCATTACAAGTTGTTTCACACAGAGAAAATCCTCTCAGGTTTTCTTAAATTCTGTCAAAGTTATGAAGAATTCAGACAAACCTCCTATATATACAAACAGCTAATCAGCCGAACCTATCTAGAGCCGAACCTCTAGGTTCGCCAGCCGAACCCTAAGGTTCGCTGGACGAACGCTTAGGTTCGCCAGGACGAACCCTTAGGTTTGCCAGGCGAACCTAGGTTGACTAACCCATAGGTTTGCCGAACCTTCTCCAGGTTATAGGTTCGCCGAACGTGTCTAGGTTCGTGGGCCAGACGAACCTTAGACAAACCTATTAGCCGAACCCATACAAAACTCAAAATAAATACAACTTTGAATAGCAAACTATTACATATATGCACTAACAAACTCCCCCTTAATAGTTGCTATCAAAAATCTTCAGTCTTTCTCTGCAGCTTTATCTTCATCTTTGTCTTTAGTTCCACTTGATTCACCAACCTCTTCATGAACGATGTTATCCACCGCTCGTATAACAACCGAATGTGGAATCTTTGCTAATCTCTCAGCTTCCAGCTTATCATCTCTTTCATCCCGTTCTTGCTGCACCTTCATCAATTCAACATAAAGATAATTCACATCATCCCAATTGCATCCAGAATGTATACCCAAAGTATAACACATTTAGCAATGGTTTGATACTGAATTGCCATATCTTTGAAGCTCACACCAAAATCATGAAATCCATCATCTGCATAGATCTCAGCCATGTTAAGTAAATCAATGTCGTCCTTTGAACAATTTACAATCCACACAGGATCTAACATCCTGATTACCCTCCATTTTTCTTCTTGCTTCAAAATAATCACCCCTTCAGATGTTTGTTCATCATAGAACCAGAATTTGAAATAAGAATTCCAATTCTGTTCCATCATCCTTAGTCTTGGTCTCTTAAACACTTTTGGCTTCTCATATCCATGAACACTGTCTCTAAACTGTGGTGACAGCAAACTCCATCCAGTTCTTGCTTCCTTCTTCAACAGTCTTTCAAAAGTTTCATTATGATTTGTCTGGATCGGTTTAATCATCATCTTCAATTTTGACAATGTTATGCATTCAAATGATGGTAGACTCATCAAATCCAAAGATTTCCCAAAATACTGACATCCATCTGTTCTCTTCACTACATAGCATTCTTTGTCAGTCAGACTTCCTGGAATGTTATGAAAATAACCATAACTAACAATTCGTCCAATCATCTTGGACTTAGATCCAATCTCGAATATCTTGAATTGTCTAGTTTGGTTTTCTTGATCTTTATCGTCTAATACTTCAATCATCATCTTGAAATTATGTAAATGATCAATAATATACTTTGTTCTGTTGTTTTGGTGAGACTAATCAGGATCGATAAAGTAGCTCTACGAACTATCAACCACGTGCGGAATCCATGTTTGATATATATATAATCAAAGAAACACAAGTAATTTCATAAACACCCTTGTATTAATCAACAAATGATTACAAGTTGTTTCACACAGAGAAAATCCTCTCAGGTTTTCTTAAATTCTGTCAAAGTTATGAAGAATTCAGACAAACCTCCTATATATACAAACAGCTAATCAGCCGAACCTATCTAGAGCCGAACCCTAAGGTTCGCTGGACGAACGCTTAGGTTCGCCAGGACGAACCCTTAGGTTTGCCAGGCGAACCTAGGTTGACTAACCCATAGGTTTGCCGAACCTTCTCCAGGTTATAGGTTCGCCGAACGTGTCTAGGTTCGTGGGCCAGACGAACCTTAGACAAACCTATTAGCCGAACCCATACAAAACTCAAAATATATACAACTTTGAATAGCAAACTATTACATATATGCACTAACAAACTCCCCCTTAATAGTTGCTATCAAAAATCTTCAGTCTTTCTCTGCAGCTTTATCTTCATCTTTGTCTTTAGTTCCACTTGATTCACCAACCTCTTCATGAACGATGTTATCCACCGCTCGTATAACAACCGAATGTGGAATCTTTGCTAATCTCTCAGCTTCCAGCTTATCATCTCTTTCATCCCGTTCTTGCTGCACCTTCATCAATTCAACATAAAGATAATTCACATCATCCCAATTGCATCCAGAATGTATACCCAAAGTATAACACATTTTAGCAATGGTTTGATACTGAATTGCCATATCTTTGAAGCTCACACCAAAATCATGAAATCCATCATCTGCATAGATCTCAGCCATGTTAAGTAAATCAATGTCGTCCTTTGAACAATTTACAATCCACACAGGATCTAACATCCTGATTACCCTCCATTTTTCTTCTTGCTTCAAAATAATCACCCCTTCAGATGTTTGTTCATCATAGAACCAGAATTTGAAATAAGAATTCCAATTCTGTTCCATCATCCTTAGTCTTGGTCTCTTAAACACTTTTGGCTTCTCATATCCATGAACACTGTCTCTAAACTGTGGTGACAGCAAACTCCATCCAGTTCTTGCTTCCTTCTTCAACAGTCTTTCAAAAGTTTCATTATGATTTGTCTGGATCGGTTTAATCATCTTCAATTTTGACAATGTTATGCATTCAAATGATGGTAGACTCATCAAATCCAAAGCTTTCCCAAAATACTGACATCCATCTGTTCTCTTCACTACATAGCATTCTTTGTCAGTCAGACTTCCTGGAATGTTATGAAAATAACCATAACTAACAATTCGTCCAATCATCTTGGACTTAGATCCAATCTTGAATATCTTGAATTGTCTAGTTTGGTTTTCTTGATCTTTATCGTCTAATACTTCAATCATCATCTTGAAATTATGTAAATGATCAATAATATACTTTGTTCTGTTGTTTTGGTGAGACTAATCAGGATCGATAAAGTAGCTCTACGAACTATCAACCACGTGCGGAATCCATGTTTGATATATATATATGATCAAAGAAACACAAGTAATTTCAAAAACACCCTTGTATTAATCAACAAATGATTACAAGTTCTTTCACACAGAAAGTGATCTCACACAGAGAAAATCATCTCAGGTTTTCTGAAATTCTGTCAAAGTGATGAAGAATTCAGACAAACCTCCTATATATACAAATAGCTAATCAGCAGAACCTCTAGGTTCGCCGGCCGAACCCTAAGGTTCGCTGCACGAACCCTTAGGTTCGCAGAACCTTCTCCAGGTTATAGGTTCGCCGAACCTGTCTAGGCTCGTCGGCCAGACGAACCTTAGACAAACCTATTAGCCGAACCCGTACAAAACTCAAAATAAATACAACTTTGAATAGCAAATTATTACATATATGCACTAACAAACTCCCCCATAATAGTTGCTTTCAAAAATCATCAGTCTTTCTCTGCAGCTTTATCTTCATCTTTGTCTTTAGTTCCACTTGATTCACCAACCTCTTCATGAACGATGTTATCCACCGCTCGTATAACAACCGAATGTGGAATCTTTGCTAATCTCTCAGCTTCCAGCTTATCATCTCTTTCATCCCGTTCTTGCTGCACCTTCATCAATTCAACATAAAGATAATTCACATCATCCCAATTGCATCCAGAATGTATACCCAAAGTATAACACATTTTAGCAATGGTTTGATACTGAATTGCCATATCTTTGAAGCTCACACCAAAATCATGAAATCCATCATCTGCATAGATCTCAGCCATGTTAAGTAAATCAATGTCGTCCTTTGAACAATTTACAATCCACACAGGATCTAACATCCTGATTACCCTCCATTTTTCTTCTTGCTTCAAAATAATCACCCCTTCAGATGTTTGTTCATCATAGAACCAGAATTTGAAATAAGAATTCCAATTCTGTTCCATCATCCTTAGTCTTGGTCTCTTAAACACTTTTGGCTTCTCATATCCATGAACACTGTCTCTAAACTGTGGTGACAGCAAACTCCATCCAGTTCTTGCTTCCTTCTTCAACAGTCTTTCAAAGTTTCATTATGATTTGTCTGGATCGGTTTAATCATCTTCAATTTTGACAATGTTATGCATTCAAATGATGGTAGACTCATCAAATCCAAAGCTTTCCCAAAATACTGACATCCATCTGTTCTCTTCACTACATAGCATTCTTTGTCAGTCAGACTTCCTGGAATGTTATGAAAATAACCATAACTAACAATTCGTCCAATCATCTTGGACTTAGATCCAATCTTGAATATCTTGAATTGTCTAGTTTGGTTTTCTTGATCTTTATCGTCTAATACTTCAATCATCATCTTGAAATTATGTAAATGATCAATAATATACTTTGTTCTGTTGTTTTGGTGAAACTAATCAGGATCGATAAAGAGCTCTACGAACTATCAACCACGTGCGGAATCCATGTTTGATATATATTTATAATCAAAGAAAGACAAGTAATTTCATAAACACCCTTGTATTAATCAACAAATGATTACATCTTCTTTCACACAGAAAGTGATCTCACACAGAGAAAATCCTCTTAGGTTTTCTGAAATTCTGTCAAAGTTATGAAGAATTCAGACAAACCTCCTATATATACAAACAGCTATTCAGCCGAACCTATCTAGAGCCGAACCTCTAGGTTCGCCGGACGAACCCTAAGGTTCGTTGGACGAACCCTACGCTTCGCTAGACGAACCCTTAGGTTCGCCAGGGGAACCTTGGTTGACAAACCTATCGGTTCGCCAAACCTTCTCCAGGTTATAGGTTCGCCGAACCTGTCTAGGTTCGTGGGCCAGACGAACCTTAGACAAACCTATTAGCCGAACCCATTCAAAACTCAAAATAAATACAACTTTGAATAGCAAACTATTACATATATGCACTAACAAACTCCCCCTTAATAGTTGCAATCAAAAATCTTCAGTCTTTCTCTACAGCTTTATCTTCATCTTTGTCTTTAGTTCCACTTGATTCACCAACCTCTTCATGAACGATGTTATCCACCGCTCGTATAACAACCGAATGTGGAATCTTTGCTAATCTCTCAGCTTCCAGCTTATCATCTCTTTCATCCCGTTCTTGCTGCACCTTCATCAATTCAACATAAAGATAATTCACATCATCCCAATTGCATCCAGAATGTATACCCAAAGTATAACACATTTAAGCAATGGTTTGATACTGAATTGCCATATCTTTGAAGCTCACACCAAAATCATGAAATCCATCATCTGCATAGATCTCAGCCATGTTAAGTAAATCAATGTCGTCCTTTGAACAATTTACAATCCACACAGGATCTAACATCCTGATTACCCTCCATTTTTCTTCTTGCTTCAAAATAATCACCCCTTCAGATGTTTGTTCATCATAGAACCAGAATTTGAAATAAGAATTCCAATTCTGTTCCATCATCCTTAGTCTTGGTCTCTTAAACACTTTTGGCTTCTCATATCCATGAACACTGTCTCTAAACTGTGGTGACAGCAAACTCCATCCAGTTCTTGCTTCCTTCTTCAACAGTCTTTCAAAAGTTTCATTATGATTTGTCTGGATCGGTTTAATCATCTTCAATTTTGACAATGTTATGCATTCAAATGATGGTAGACTCATCAAATCCAAAGCTTTCCCAAAATACTGACATCCATCTGTTCTCTTCACTACATAGCATTCTTTGTCAGTCAGACTTCCTGGAATGTTATGAAAATAACCATAACTAACAATTCGTCCAATCATCTTGGACTTAGATCCAATCTTGAATATCTTGAATTGTCTAGTTTGGTTTTCTTGATCTTTATCGTCTAATACTTCAATCATCATCTTGAAATTATGTAAATGATCAATAATATACTTTGTTCTGTTGTTTTGGTGAGACTAATCAGGATCGATAAAGGCTCTACGAACTATCAACCACGTGCGGAATCCATGTTTGATATATATAGAATCAAAGAAACACAAGTAATTTCATAAACACACCTTGTATTAATCAACAAATGATTACAAGTTCTTTCACACACAGAAAGTGATCTCACACAGAGAAAATCCTCTCAGTTTTCTGAAATTCTGTCAAAGTTATGAAGAATTCAGACAAACAGCTAGTCAGCCGAACCAATCTTGAGCCGAACCTCTAGGTTCGCCAGCCGAACCCTAAAGTTCGCTGCACGAACCCTTAGGTTCGCCGAACCTTCTCCAGGTTATAGGTTCGCCGAACCTGTCTAGGTTCGTGGGCCAGACGAACCTTAGACAAACCTATTAGCCGAACCCATACAAAACTCAAAATAAATACAACTTTGAATAGCAAACTATTACATATACGCACTAACAAACTCCCCCTTAATAGTTGTTATCAAAAATCTTCAGTCTTTCTCTGCAGCTTTATCTTCATCTTTGTCTTTAGTTCCACTTGATTCACCAACCTCTTCATGAACGATGTTATCCACCGCTCGTATAACAACCGAATGTGGAATCTTTGCTAATCTCTCAGCTTCCAGCTTATCATCTCTTTCATCCCGTTCTTGCTGCACCTTCATCAATTCAACATAAAGATAATTCACATCATCCCAATTGCATCCAGAATGTATACCCAAAGTATAACACATTTAGCAATGGTTTGATACTGAATTGCCATATCTTTGAAGCTCACACCAAAATCATGAAATCCATCATCTGCATAGATCTCAGCCATGTTAAGTAAATCAATGTCGTCCTTTGAACAATTTACAATCCACACAGGATCTAACATCCTGATTACCCTCCATTTTTCTTCTTGCTTCAAAATAATCACCCCTTCAGATGTTTGTTCATCATAGAACCAGAATTTGAAATAAGAATTCCAATTCTGTTCCATCATCCTTAGTCTTGGTCTCTTAAACACTTTTGGCTTCTCATATCCATGAACACTGTCTCTAAACTGTGGTGACAGCAAACTCCATCCAGTTCTTGCTTCCTTCTTCAACAGTCTTTCAAAAGTTTCATTATGATTTGTCTGGATCGGTTTAATCATCTTCAATTTTGACAATGTTATGCATTCAAATGATGGTAGACTCATCAAATCCAAAGCTTTCCCAAAATACTGACATCCATCTGTTCTCTTCACTACATAGCATTCTTTGTCAGTCAGACTTCCTGGAATGTTATGAAAATAACCATAACTAACAATTCGTCCAATCATCTTGGACTTAGATCCAATCTTGAATATCTTGAATTGTCTAGTTTGGTTTTCTTGATCTTTATCGTCTAATACTTCAATCATCATCTTGAAATTATGTAAATGATCAATAATATACTTTGTTCTGTTGTTTTGGTGAGACTAATCAGGATCGATAAAGTAGCTCTACGAACTATCAACCACGTGCGGAATCCATGTTTGATATATATATATAATCAAAGAAACACAAGTAATTTCATAAACACCCTTGTATTAATCAACAAATGATTACAAGTTCTTTCACACAGAAAGTGATCTCACACAGAGAAAATCCTCTCAGGTTTTCTGAAATTCTGTCAAAGTTATGAAGAATTCAGACAAACCTCCTATATATACAAACAGCTATTCAGCCGAACCTATCTAGAGCCGAACCTCTAGGTTCGCCGGACGAACCCTAAGGTTCGCTGGACGAACCCTACGCTTCGCTGGACGAACCCTTAGGTTCGCCAGGGGAACCTTGGTTGACAAACCTATCGGTTCGCCGAACCTTCTCCAGGTTATAGGTTCGCCGAACCTGTCTAGGTTCGTGGGCCAGACGAACCTTAGACAAACCTATTAGCCGAACCCATACAAAACTCAAAATAAATACAACTTTGAATAGCAAACTATTACATATATGCACTAACAAACTCCCCCTTAATAGTTGCTATCAAAAATCTTCAGTCTTTCTCTACAGCTTTATCTTCATCTTTGTCTTTAGTTCCACTAGATTCACCAACCTCTTCATGAACGATGTTATCCACCGCACGTATAACAACCGAATGTGGAATCTTTGCTAATCTCTCAGCTTCCAGCTTATCATATCTTTCATCCTGTTCTTGCTGCACCTTCATCAATTCAACATAAAGATAATTCACATCATCCCAATTGCATCCAGAATGTATACCCAAAGTATAACACATTTAAGCAATGGTTTGATACTGAATTGCCATATCTTTGAAGCTCACACCAAAATCATGAAATCCATCATCTGCATAGATCTCAGCCATGTTAAGTAAATCAATTTCGTCCTTTGAACAATTTACAATCCACACAGGATCTAACATCCTGATTACCCTCCATTTTTCTTCTTGCTTCAAAATAATCACCCCTTCAGATGTTTGTTCATCATAGAACCAGAATTTGAAATAAGAATTCCAATTCTGTTCCATCATCCTTAGTCTTGGTCTCTTAAACACTTTAGGCTTCTCATATCCATGAACACTGTCTCTAAACTGTGGTGACAGCAAACTCCATCCAGTTCTTGCTTCCTTCTTCAACAGTCTTTCAAAAGTTTCATTATGATTTGTCTGGATCGGTTTAATCATCTTCAATTTTGACAATGTTATGCATTCAAATGTTGGTAGACTCATCAAATCCAAAGCTTTCCCAAAATACTGACATCCATCTGTTCTCTTCACTACATAGCATTCTTTGTCAGTCAGACTTCCTGGAATGTTATGAAAATAACCATAACTAACAATTCGTCCAATCATCTTGCACTTAGATCCAATCTTGAATATCTTGAATTTTCTAGTTTGGTTTTCTTGATCTTTATCGTCTAATACTTCAATCATCATCTTGAAATTTTGTAAATGATCAATAATATACTTTGTTCTCTTGTTTTGGTGACACTAATCAACATCGATAAAGTGGCTCTACGAACTATCCACCACGGGCGGAATCCATGTTTGATATATATAGAATCAAAGAAACACAAGTAATTTCATAAACACCCTTGTATTAATCAACAAATGATTACAAGTTCTTTCACACAGAAAGTGATCTCACACAGAGAAAATCCTCTCAGGTTTTCTGAAATTCTGTCAAAGTTATGAAGAATTCAGACAAACAGCTAGTCAGCCGAACCTATCAAGAGCCGAACCTCTAGGTTCGCCAGCCGAACCCTAAAGTTCGCTGCACGAACCCTTAGGTTCGCCGAACCTTCTCCAGGTTATAGGTTCGCCGAACCTGTCTAGGTTCGTGGGCCAGACGAACCTTAGACAAACCTATTAGCCGAACCCATACAAAACTCAAAATAAATACAACTTTGAATAGCAAACTATTACATATACGCACTAACAAACTCCCCCTTAATAGTTGTTATCAAAAATCTTCAGTCTTTCTCTGCAGCTTTATCTTCAACTTTGTCTTTAGTTCCACTTGATTCACCAACCTCTTGATGAACGATGTTATCCACCGCTCATATAACAACCGAATGTGGAATCTTTGCTAATCTCTCACCTTCCAGCTTATCATCTCTTTCATCCCGTTCTTGCTGCACCTTCATCAATTCAACATAAAGATAATTCACATCATCCCAATTGCATCCAGAATGTATACCCAAAGTATAACACATTTAAGCAATGGTTTGATACTGAATTGCCATATCTTTGAAGCTCACACCAAAATCATGAAATCCATCATCTGCATAGATCTCAACCATGTTAAGTAAATCAATGTCGTCCTTTGAAAAATTTACAATCCACACAGGATCTAACATCCTGATTACCCTCCATTTTTCTTCTTGCTTCAAAAAAATCACCCCTTCAGATGTTTGTTCATCATAGAACCAGAATTTGAAATAAGAATTCCATTTCTGTTCCATCATCCTTAGTCTTGGTCTCTTAAACACTTTTGGCTTCTCATATCCATGAACACTGTCTCTAAACTGTGGTGACAATAAACTCCATCCAGTTCTTGCTTCCTTCTTCAACAGTCTTTCAAAAGTTTCATTATGATTTGTCTGGATCGGTTTAATCATATTCAATTTTGACAATTTTATGCATTCAAATGATGGTAGACTCATCAAATCCAAAGCTTTCCCAAAATACTGACATCCATCTGTTCCCTTCACTACATAGCATTCTTTGTCAGTCAGACTTCCTGGAATGTTATGAAAATAACCATAACTAGCAATTCGTCCAATCATCTTGGACTTAGATACAATCTTGAATATCTTGAATTGTCTACTTTGGTTTTCTTGATCTTTATCGCCTAATACTTCAATCATCATCTTGAAAGTATGTAAATGATCAATAATATATTTTGCTCTGTTGTTTTGGTGAGACTAATCAGGATCGATAAAGTAGCTCTACGAACTATCAACCACGAGCGGAATCCATGTTTGATATATATATAATCAAAGAAACACAAGTAATTTCATAAACACCCTTGTATTAATCAACAAATGATTACAAGTTCTTTCACACAGAAAGTGATCTCACACAGAGAAAATCCTCTCAGGTTTTCTGAAATTCTATCAAAGTTATGAAGAATTCAGACAAACCTCCCATATATACAAACAGCTAATCAGCCGAACCTATCTAGAGCCGAACCTCTAGGTTCGCCAGCCGAACCCTAAGGTTCGCAGGACGAACCCTTAGGTTCGCCAGGCGAACCTAGGTTGACAAACCCATAGGTTTGCCGAACCTTTGAAAGACTGTTGAAGAAGGAAGCAAGAATTGGATGGAGTTTGCTGTCACCACTGTTTAGAGAGAGTGTTCATGGATATGAGAAGCCAAAAGTGTTTAAGAGACCAAGACTAAGGATGATGGAACAGAATTGGAATTCTTATTTCAAATTATGGTTCTATGATGAACAAACATCTGAAGGGGTGATTATTTTGAAGCAAGAAGAAAAATGGAGGGTAATCAGGATGTTAAATCCTGTGTGGATTGTAAATTGTTCAACGGACGACATTGATTTACTTAACATTGCTGAGATCTATGCAGATGATGGATTTCAAGATTTTGGTGTGAGTTTCAAGGATATGGCAATTCAGTATCAAACCATTGCTAAAATGTGTTATACTTTGGGTATACATTCTGGATGCAATTGGGACGATGTGAATTATCTTTATGTTGAATTGACGAAGGTGCAGCAAGAACGGGATGAAAGAGATGATAAGCTGGAAGCTGAGAGATTAGCAAAGATTCCATGTTCGGTTGTTATACGAGAGGTGGATAACATCGTTCATGAAAAGGTTGGTGAATCAAGTGGAACTAAAGACAAAGATGAAGATAATGCTGCAGAGAAAGACTGAAGATTTTTGAAAGCAACTACTAAGGGGGAGTTTGTTAGTGCATATATGTAATAGTTTGCTATTCAAAGTTGTATTTATTTTGAGTTTTGTATGGGTTTGGCTAATAGGTTTGTCTAAGGTTCGTTTGCCCCACGAACCTAGACAGGTTCGGCGAACCTATAACCTGGAGAAAGTTCGGCGAACCTATAGGTTTGTCAGCATAGGTTCGCCTGGCGAACCTAAGGGTTCGTCTAGCGAACCTTAGGGTTCGGCTGGCGAAACTAGAGGTTCGGCTCTAGATAGGTTCGGCTGATTAGCTGTTTGTATATATAGGAGGTTTGTCTGAATTCTTCATAACTTTGACAGAATTTCAGAAAACCTGAGTGGGTTTTCTCTGTGTGAGATCACTTTCTGTGTGAAAGAACTTGTAATCATTTGTTGATTAATACAAGTGTGTTTATGAAATTACGTGTTTCTTTGATTCTATATATATCAAACATGGATTCCGCACGTGGTTGATAGTTCGTAGAGCTTCTTTATCGATCCTGATTAGTCTCACCAAAACAACAGAACAAAGTATATTATTGATCATTTACATAATTTCAAGATGATGATTGAAGTATTAGACGATAAAGATCAAGAAAACCAAACTAGACAATTCAAGATATTCAAGACTGGATCTAAGTCCAAGATGATTGTTAGAATTGTTAGTTATGGTTATTTTCATAACATTCCAGGAAGTCTGACTGACAAAGGATGCTATGTAGTGAAGAGAACAGATGGATGTCAGTATTTTGGGAAAGCTTTGCATTTGATGAGTCTACCATCATCTGAATGCATAACATTGTCAAAATTGAAAATGATTAAACCGATCCAGACAAATCATAATGAAACTTTTGAAAGACTGTTGAAGAAGGAAGCAAGAACTGGATGGAGTTTGCTGTCACCACAGTTTAGAGAAAGTGTTCATGGATATGAGAAGCCAAAAGTGTTTAAGAGACCCAGACTAAGGATGATGGAACAGAAATGGAATTCTTATTTCAAATTCTGGTTCTATGATGAACAAACATCTGAAGGGGTGATTATTTTGAAGCAAGAAGAAAAATGGAGGGTAATCAGGATGTTAGATCCTGTGTGGATTGTAAATTGTTCACGAACGACATTGATTTACTTAACATTGTTGAGATCTATGCAGATGATGGATTTCATGATTTTGGTGTGAGCTTCAAAGATATGGCAATTCAGTATCAAACCATTGCTAAAATGTGTTTATACTTTGGGTATACATTCTGGATGCAATTGGGATGATGGGAATTATCTTTATGTTGAATTGACGAAGGTGCAGCAAGAACGGGATGAAAGAGATGATAAGCTGGAAGCTGGGAGATTAGCAAAGATTCCACGTTCGGTTGTTATACGAGCGGTGGATAACATCGTTCACGAAGAGGTTGGTGAATCAAGTGGAACTAAAGACAAAGATGAAGATAAAGCTGCAGAGAAAGACTGAAGATTTTTGATAGCAACTATTAAGGGGGAGTTTGTTAGCGCATATATGTAATAATTTGCTATTCACAGTTGTATTTATATTGAGTTTTGTATGGGTTCGGCTAATAGGTTTGTCTAAGGTTCGTCTGGCCCACGAACCTAGACAGGTTCGGCGAACCTATAACCTGGAGAAGGTTCGGCGAACCTATAGGTTTGTCAACCTTGGTTCGCGTGGCGAACCTAAGGGTTCGTCCGGCGAACCTAAGGGTTCGTCCGGCGAACCTTAGGGTTCGGCAAGCGAACCTGAGGGTTCGGCCGGCGAACCTAGAGGTTCGGCTCTAGATAGGTTCGGCTGATTAGTTGTTTGTATATATAGGAGGTTTGTCTGAATTCTTCATAGCTTTGACAGAATTTCAGAAAACCTGAGAGGATTTTCCCTGTGTGAGATCACTTTCTGTGTGAAAGAACTTGTAATCATTTGTTTATTAATACAAGTGTGTTTATGAAATTACTTTTGTTTCTTTGATTCTAGATATATCAAACATGGATTTCGCACGTGGTTTATAGTTCGTAGAGCTTCTTTATCGATCCTAATTAGTCTCACCAAAACAACAGAACAAACTTTATTATTGATCATTTACATAATTTCAAGATGATGATTGAAGTATTAGACGATTAAGATCAACAAAACCAAACTAGACAATTCAAGATTGGATCTAAGTCCAAGATGATTGGACGAATTGTTAGTTTTGGTTATTTTCATAACATTCCAGGAAGTCTGACTGACAAAGGATTCTATGTAGTGAAGAGAACAGATGGATGTCAGTATTTTGGGAAAGCTTTGCATTTGATAAGTCTACCATCACTTGAATGCGTAACATTGTCCAAATTGAAGATGATTAAACCGATCCAGACAAATCATAATGAAACTTTTGAAAGACTGTTGAAGAAGGAAGCAAGAACTGGATGGAGTTTGCTGTCACCACAGTTTAGAGAAAGTGTTCATGGATATGAGAAGCCAAAAGTGTTTAAGAGACCAAGACTAAGGATGATGGAACAGAAATGGAATTCTTATTTCAAATTCTGGTTCTATGATGAACAAACACCTGAAGGGTGATTATTTTGAAGCAAGAAGAAAAATGGAGGGTAATCAGGATGTTAGATCCTGTGTGGATTGTAAATTGTTCAAAGGACGACATTGATTTACTTAACATGGCTGAGATCTATGCAGATGATGGATTTCATGATTTTGGTGTGAGCTTCAAGGATATGGCAATTCAGTATCAAACCATTGCTAAAATGTGTTATACTTTGGGTATACATTCTGGATGCAATTGGGATAATGTGAATTATCTTTATGTTGAATTGATGAAGGTGCAGCAAGAACGGGATTAAAGAGATGATAAGCTGGAAGCTGAGAGATTAGCAAAGATTCCACGTTCGGTTGTTATACGAGCGGTGGATAACATCGTTCATGAATAGGTTGGTGAATCAAGTGGAACTAAAGACAAAGATGAAGATAATGCTGCAGAGAAAGACTGAAGATTTTTGATAGCAACTATTAAGGGGGAGTTTGTTAGTGCATATATGTAATAGTTTGCAATTCAAAGTTGTATTTATTTTGAGTTTTGTATGGGCTTGGCTAATAGGTTTGTCTATGGTTCGTCTGCCCCACGAAGCTAGACAGGTTCGGCGAACCTATAACCTGGAGAAGGTTCGGCGAACCTATAGGTTTGTCAACATAGGTTCGCCTGGCGAACCTAAGGGTTCGTCCAGCGAACCTTAGGGTTCGGCTAGCGAAACTAGAGGTTCGGCTCTAGATAGGTTCGGCTGATTAGCTGTTTATATATATAGGAGGTTTGTCTGAATTCTTCATAACTTTGACAGAATTTCAGAAAACCTGAGAGGGTTTTCTCTGTGTGAGATCACTTTCTGTGTGAAAGAACTTGTAATCATTTGTTGATTAATACAATTGTGTTTATGAAATTACTTGTGTTTCTTTGATTATATATATATCAAACATGGATTCCGCACGTGGTTGATAGTTCGTAGAGCTTCTTTATCGATCCTGATTAGTCTCACCAAAACAACAGAACAAAGTATATTATTGATCATTTACATAATTTCAAGATGATGATTGAAGTATTAGACGATAAAGATCAAGAAAACCAAACTAGACAATTCAAGATATTCAAGATTGGATCTATGTCCAAGATGATTGTTAGAATTGTTAGTTATGGTTATTTTTATAACATTACAGGAAGTCTGACTGACAAAGGATGCTATGTAGTGAAGAGAACAGATGGATGTCAGTATTTTGGGAAAGCCTTGGATTTGATGAGTCTACCATCATTTGAATGCATAACATTGTCAAAATTGAAGATGATTAAACCGATCCAGACAAATCATAATGAAACTTTTGAAAGACTGTTGAAGACGGAAACAAGAACTGGATGGAGTTTGCTGTCACCACAGTTTAGAAACAGTGTTCATGGATATGAGAAACCAAAAGTGTTTAAGAGACCAAGACTAATGATGATGGAACAGAAATGGAATTCTTATTTCAAATTCTGGTTCTATGATGAACAAACATCTGAAGGGGGAGTTTGTTAGTGCATATATGTAATAGTTTGCAATTCAAAGTTGAATTTATTTTGAGTTTTGTATGGGTTTGGCTAATAGGTTTGTCTAAGGTTCGTCTGCCCCACCAACCTAGACAGGTTCGGCGAACCTATAACCTGGAGAAGGTTCGGCAAACCTATAGGTTTGTCAACACAGGTTCGCGTGGCGAACCTAAGGGTTCGTCCAGCGAACATTAGGGTTCGGCTGGCGAAACTAGAGGTTCGGCTCTAGATAGGTTCGGCTGATTAGCTGTTTGTATATATAGGAGGTTTGTCTGAATTCTTCATAACTTTGACAGGATTTCAAAAAGCCTGAGAGGGTTTTCTCTGTGTGAGATCACTTTCTGTGTGAAAGAACTTGTAATCATTTGTTGATTAATACAAGTGTGTTTATGAAATTACTTGTGTTTCTTTGATTCTATATATATCAAACATGGATTCCGCACGTGGTTGATGGTTCGTAGACCTTCTTTATCGATCCTGATTATTCTCACCAAAACAACAGAACAAAGTATATTATTGATCATTTACATAATTTCAAGATGATGATTGAAGTATTAGACGATAAAGATCAAGAAAACCAAACTAGACAATTCAAGACATTCAAGATTGGATCTAAGTCCAAGATGATTGACGAATTGTTAGTTACGGTTATTTTCATAACATTCCAGGAAGTCTGACTGAAAAAGGATGCTATGTAGTGAAGAGAACAGATGGATGCCAGTATTTTGGGAATGCTTTGGATTTGATAAGACTACCATCATTTGAATGCGTAACATTGTCAAAATTGAAGATAATTAAACCGATCCAGACAAATCATAATGAAGTTTGATGTCACCACAGTTTAGAGACAGTGTTCATGGATATGAGAAGCCAAAAGTGTTTAAGAGACTAAGACTAAGGATGATGGAACAGAATTGGAATTCTTATTTCAAATTCTGGTTCTATGATGCACAAACATCTGAAGGGGTGATTATTTTGAAGCAAGAAGAAAAATGGAGGGTAATCAGGATGTTAGATCCTGTGTGGATTGTAAATTGTTCAAAGGACGACATTGATTTACTTAACATGGCTGAGATCTATGCAGATGATGGATTTCCAGATTTTGGTGTGAGCTTCAAAGATATGGCAATTCAGCATCAAACCATTGCTAAAATGTGTTATACTTTGGGTATACATTCTGGATGCAATTGGGATGATGTGAATTATCTTTATGTTGAATTGATGAAGGTGCAGTTAGAACGGGATGAAAGAGAAGATAAGCTGGAAGCTGGATGCATCCGGAATGTATACCCAAATTATAACACATTTTAGCAGTGGTTTGATACTGAATTGCCATATCTTTGAACCTCACACCAAAATCATGAAATCCATCATCTGCATAGATCTCAGCCATGTTAAGTAAATCAATGCCGTCCTTTGAACAATTTACAATCCACACAGGATCTAACATCCTGATTACCCTCCAATTTTCTTCTTGCTTCAAAATAATCACCCCTTCAGATGTTTGTTCATCATAGAACCAGAATTTGAAATAAGAATTCCAATTCTGTTCCATCATCCTTAGTTTTGGTCTCTTAAACACTTTTGGCTTCTCATATCCATGAACACTGTCTCTAAACTGTGGTGATAGCAAACTCCATCCAGTTCTTGCTTCCTTCTTCAACCGTCTTTCAAAAGTTTCATTATGATTTGTCTGGATCAGTTTAATCGTCTTCAATTTTTACAGTGTTATGCATTCAAATGATGGTAGACTCATCAAATCCAAAGCTTTCCAAAAATAGTGACATCCATCTGTTCTCTTCACTACATAGCATCCTTTGTCAGTCAGACTTCCTGGAATGTTACGAAAATAACCATAACTAACAATTCGTCCAATCATCTTGGACTTAGATCCAATCTTGAATATCTTGAATTGTCTAGTTTGGTTTTCTTGATCTTTATCATCTAATACTTCAATCATCATCTTGAAATTATGTAAATGATCAATAATGTACTTTGTTCTGTTGTTTTGGTGAGACTAATCAGGATCGATAAAGTAGTTCTACGAACCATCAACCACGTGCGGAATCCATGTTTGATATATATAGAATCAAAGAAACACAAGTAATTTCATACACACACTTGTATTAATCAACAAATGATTACAAGTTCTTTCACACATAAAGTGATCTCACACATAGAAAGTCCTCTCAGGTTTTCTGAAATTTTTTCAAAGTTATGAAGAATTCAGACAAACCTCCTATATATACAAACAGCTAATCAGCCGAACCTATCTAGAGCCGAACCCTAGGTTCGCCAGCCGAACCCTAAGGTTCGCTGGACGAACCCTTAGGTTCGCCGAACCTGTTCTGCTTTGTGGGCCAGACGAACCTTAGACAAACCTATTAGCCGAACCCATACAAAACTCAAAATAAATACAACTTTGAATAGCAAACTATTACATATATGCACTAACAAACTTCCCCTTAATAGTTGCTATCAAAAATCTTCAGTCTTTCTCTGCAGCTTTATCTTCATCTTTGTCTTTAGTTCCACTTGATTCACCAACCCCTTCATGAACTATGTTATCCACCGCTCGTATAACAACCGAACATGGAATCTTTGCTAATCTCTCAGCTACCAGCTTATCATCTCTTTCATCCCGTTCTTGCTCCACGTTCATCAATTCAACATAAAGATAATTCACATCATCCCAATTGCATCCAGAATGTATACCCAAAGTATAACACATTTTAGCAATGGTTTGATACTGAATTGCCATATCTTTGAAGCTCACACCAAAATCATGAAATCCATCATCTGCATAGATCTCAGCCATGTTAAGTAAATCAATGTCGTCCTTTGAACAATTTACAATCCACACAAGATCTAACATCCTGATTACCCTCCATTTTTCTTCTTGCTTCAAAATAATCACCCCTTCAGATGTTTGTTCATCATAGAACCAGAATTTGAAATAAGAATTCCAATTCTGTTCCATCATCCTTAGTCTTGTTTTCTTAAACACTTTTGGCTTCTCATATCCATGAACACTGTCTCTAAACTGTGGTGACAGCAAACTCCATCCAGTTCTTGCTTCCTTCTTCAACAGTCTTTCAAAAGTTTCATTATGATTTGTCTGGATCGGTTTAATCATCTTCAATTTTGACAATGTTATGCATTCAAATGATGGTAGACTCATCAAATCCAAAGCTTTCCCAAAATACTGACATCCATCTGTTCTCTTCACTACATAGCATCTTGTCAGTCAGACTTCCTGGAATGTTATGAAAATAACCATAACTTACAATTCGTCCAATCATCTTGGACTTAGATCCAATCTTGAATATCTTGAATTGTCTAGTTTGGTTTTCTTGATCTTTATCGTCTAATACTTCAATCATCATCTTGAAATTATGTAAATGATCAATAATATACTTTGTCTCTTCTTGATATTCATTCCATAAGTCCATATTCGTTTTTGCTTTAACCGAATCCAACGAAGTCTTTGATATACTTCCAAGCTCAAAGATTTTCTTCAAAGTATTCATGTTGAACAATTCTTCATCCATAATATCATCTTTCTCAAAATCAGATAAATTCAAATCATCTTCCTCAAAATCAAACATCTGATCATCATCAATCTCAAATAAATCATGAAAGTCTTGTGCAGAATAATCACCAGCAATTTCTCCTTCTTCTAAATCTTTATCAGCTGAAATCTCAAATAACTCATGAATGTATTTTGAAGAATAATCACCAACAATCTCACCTTCTTCTAAATCTCTTTTTACTGGAATCTCAAATATCATCCTCTGTAAGTCAACATCAGAATTCATTTTAAACAATTCAAGAAATGTAGGCAACGAATAATCAATAATCCCTTCAGGAATTTCTATTGCATCTAAATTTTCAAATTCAACATCATTACACCCAGTAGTCCTATCAGAAGCAACAACACTAACAGGAATAGCATCTGTAGCAATCTTTGCCGGAGAATAAACAACAATAGCACCAGTCATATAATCTAATCCACCAGCTCCACTACTCATACCTCCAACATCACCATCATCTCCTCCATCATCATCACCATGAGCATTGAAGCTCGGATGTTCATCAATATCAGACTCTCCATAGTCTATCTTCTCCTCTTCTTCCTCCTCCTCTTCTTTCTTTTCTTCTACTTCCTTCTCTTCTTCATCATCAATATCCACAAACACCTTTTCTGTACCAGACCCAGAGGCTTCAGTAGTCATATCTTTAGCTTTCAACTCTTTAATCTTTAACCTTAGATCTGTATTTTCATTCTTTAGTTCCACAATGTATTCAGATTGTAACTTGACAAAGAATTCCAAGTCAGTTATTCTTTCATTCATCTTTTTCTTCTCAGCCATATCATCTTCTCTCCATTTCATCAACTGTGCCATTTGAACTTTCATCTCATCCAATTCATTTGTGTTTGAAAAAGAAGGTTGATCAACATTAGTCTTCTCTTTCTCCTTCTTGTAACTTTCAAACTCCTTTGTCAACAGAGAAAGTCTTCTTTTGATGTCACTATCATCATAAACAACAGTAAAGTTAATATCACCTAAGTCATCCAAACTTGCAACTAAATCATCTTTGGGAATAGAAGCTTGATGAAATGTAGTCTCTGGCACTGAAGTCGTCACAGTTGTATAATCCATGAAAGATGGTGTAAAAGTAGGTACATTTACAAACTCAGGAGTTTGTAAAGTAGAAACCGGAATAGAAGTCACATGAATTGTAGAAGTCACAACTGGAGAAGTAGAAATAGGAAGCGGAGAAGAAACAGGAACAGATGACACAAAAACTGTAGAAGTCACAGCTGATGAAGACACAACGGTCTTAGTAGTTTTAGATTTCTTCTTCTCATATGGCCCTCCTTTAGCCATTTTTTTCTTCCTTTTAAGCCTAGAAGATCCAGCCTCTTCAGCTTTGATAACTGGGATCAATAGTTTCTTCTCTTGCCTCTTCAGCCATCATAGCAAACTTCTTCTTTAACCTCCTAACCATCTGGTTCCCAACTTGAACCATTTCATATTCAGACTCTGTATCTGGTGAATCTTCACCATCATCTTCATCAGCATCTTCAGTCTGTTGCTCAGGCATTTCAACATCAACAGGATCCTGTGATACTGGTTCCTGTGAAGATTGAGTCGGTGGTTGTGATCGAGAAGATTATCTTGTAGACTTCTTTGCTTGTTGCCTTGGAGGAGGAGGTGGAGGTTGTGGTTGATCATCATCATCACCAAATTCCTCAGTATCTGAACCAGACTCTACATGCCTCCAGGCATTTTCCTCAGGAGCAATGTAGTTTGCCCTGGCACAATGACCTATCATCTCCTTCTCAAGAATAGCATCTCCACTCCTTTGGTACACTCTGACCTGACCCAGACTCGAATCAGTCATGTGTTTCAACTTCAGCAAATCAGAAGCCTCTTTAGGCAGCATCCCCTTGGGAAATCTCTCATCAATCAACATCTGAACAAAGCGAGGATACATGTAGAATCTATCCTTGGCCTTTGTGATGTTGTCGGACATATATCGGAAAATCATTCCAGAGAAATTGAACGGCTTGTTCAATATCAAGGCAACCATTGCCGATCTCATCAAGTCCCTTAGCTCATCAAACGTGCCCTTCCTCATGCTAAGACAATGAAGTAGCACTTGAGCTAGCAGCTTGTACTCCAAAGAAAGCTTTCCCTTCTTGACTGAGATAGAGTTGTAAGCTCCGAAATATCTAATCCGTAAGAAACAACCCTTGATGCACCTTTCTGGTATGAGAGTCATACCAGCAGGCTCACCACCAAACTGTAAAACCCGTCAGATATCAGCTTCTGAGATACGAAGTGCCTGTCCAACCACATTCGCATCAATGACATACTCCTCACCAACAGAAATGAGTTTGGCAGACTCCCAGAAACTCTGAATATGCGATCGGTAGATCTGACAGGAGTTGGAGATGGCGTAATATATCCTTGATCGACGAAGAAACTCGATCATAGGTTGAATGTCCTTGCCATTCCTAGTAGTAGGATCCAAGTAAGCACAAACATTGTGTTTGTCACCAAAGGTTAAGTTCGCCATATCTACAATCAGAAATAAAACAAAATTATAAACAAAAATTTAAAAAATTAACAAAATAAAAAATAAAAAATTTCTAAGTATAAAACAGCGAACCTATACCCTAAGACGAACCTAATGCTAGGCGAACCTAATATAGACGAACCTGTTAACTAGACAAACCATTTGAACGAACCTTCAGATGAATGAACCTTCTGATGAACGAACCTCAGAATGAACGAACCTTCAATCAAACGAACCTGTTGGAGAAACGAATCTTGACCAAAAGGTTCGGTTCTTTTGAAATATAGAGGTTCGCCACGAACCTATCAGGTTCAGACGAACCTTAGTTCATTCAACGAACCTGTTCATCCAGCGAACCTATTCCAATTTTAAAATCAAATTCTAAAATCTTCGAATTCAATGACAAAAATTATATACCCAGGTTCGAAACCCAACGATGAACAACATTTACAAAGACAGTTTGTCCAGAATTTAGATTTTAATCAATTTTAATTCAACTCAACAGGTTCGACTTAAAATTCCTAAAACCTATCAGATCTCCTAATCTAGCCGGTGAAAATCCAAGATATCTACCTAAAAATGATCAGCAACTGATTCCGAGTATAAAGAAATCAATAAAAAGGATTGGGATGTCCAGAATCAAAAATCGAAAAATCGGATCTTGCAGGTTCGCGAGTGTGCACAGTTGAAAGTGACGAACCTTAGTCACGAACCTGGTATATATATATGCACGAACCTATTCAGGCAAACCTGTCAAACGAACCTGAACAACGAACCTGAACAACGAACCTTATCAGCGAACCTTATAAGCGAACCTTGTAAACGAACCTGATCAGCGAACTTGACTAACGAACCTAATCAGCGAACCTTATGAACGAACCTGGTCACAAACCTGTCCAACGAACCTTGTGGACGAACCTTCTCACAACTCAGGCGAACCTTTTAAAATTTGATTTTTTATTTAAAATTTCAAAACAAATTCATGTTTAATTATTTCAAAGTCAAACAAATAATCAAAAATTATTGATTTAACATTAGATAAAAATAAAAATATTTTTGTAATTTTTTTAAATTTTTAGAACAACTAAACTACAAATTTAACTAATCTAACTATACTAACAAAAATTCAAATCTTTTTGTTTGAGAAAGATCCAGACATGAGATCATATTGTTTTACAGTTTTCAACAAATCTGACTAAATTCATGAATATATTTATTAACAAATTACAAGCACAAGATGATTGTCAGTATAATTGTCCTTTTTAAGTTTAATTACTTAGTCAAAATATCAATTTAAACAAAATTATCAAATACCTTATAATATCCATTTACTTGAACACATCCCCGATTTGTGAATGATTAATCAAACATAAATGTTCTTGAAACTTATTACTTCAATTTTAACCAGCCTGATCATGCAAAAAGAAAGCAGAATTTCTTTTTGAAAATAACAAAATAGAAAACAATTTGAATTTGTTCAAATTATTGGAATCAAGGTTGATACTTAGTATGCTCAAATGATCCAGAAAAATGATCTAAACAATCATTTAAGATTAAGTTTTTAACAATCAGTTCGATATTTTCATATACGCAGAGATTGTCCAAATCTTAATCAGAACCAAGAAAATAAATTTGAATCGTTTAAAGCTATAACAATCAGGTCGATACGTAAGTATACGCAAAGAATGTTCCAGCTTTAAACTAAAATAAAAGAAAAACAAAATTAGAATTTCTTTTGAAAATTAAACACATGATCAAAACTAGTCATTTAACTTTTTGTTCAAGAAACACTTTGTCAGAAAAATTATCACTCTTTCAGGACAAAACTAAGTACTGTATTCTAAGCATCTGCTTCTTAAAAAGCATAATCAAACTCTTGTTCAAAGTTATCTTAACTAAGTTATAAACCTACTAACACATCATACTTAGCACTTGTAACTGTTCTTTATGTTTAAATTCTTAATGATACAGATATGTTTCCAATTGCAAACAATGTGCTATCATTTCTCACATGGTCGAATCAATTTCTCAGATTTTCAATTTTTTAATGTTTTTATGTTTTTGGTTTTTCAAATGTTTTTGTATTTTTCAAAATTTTCTCCCCCTAAAAACTAAAACACAAAATAACAAAAAAAAAATCTGATGTGAATTCAATAAAAAATGATTACGAAGGAGATTGATTCTTAATTACCTCACCCATGACCCTAATGCCATTTAATTTGAGCAAGTACTCAAAACGGTTTTTGTCAAAGGCCTTGGTGAGAAGGTCTGCTTGTCACACCCCCAATTTTCAACTAACGGAATCATACCGTTTGGGACGTGACAAACCAGGATCTCAGATCGTTAGACATAACGAAGACCTCTATATGATTTTCAAAACATACTTTGGTCTAAAACGGTAATATCATAGTTCTAACGTCGCGGAAGCGTTTTTAAAACAAAAACAACAATAACAATTTGAAAACTGTAAATTACAAAGCAAAGTTTCAAATGTTCAAATCCAAATAACAGAAATGTAAAATATGCATGCGACTCGATCTCCTAGTCCATGCTTGCTTGCTTGTGTACCTTAGCGTCCTGAGAAAACATGTAAATCAAGTCAACACAAAGGTTGGTGCATACACAGGTTTAAGTATTCACAAATGTTTGAAACAACTGTTTGAACAAAATGTTTGCAGATAACATAATCACACATGCATAGTCATGATAGCTAGTCATTTATACTATTTACATAAGTGGTCGACACCGAAACTGACTGTTGCATGCTATCGCATGTTTTGCCCTTCCACTATTGTCTAGCACAAACAATAGTAATGTGAATTGGCTAGTCAAACACTTGCGTAGATCCCATCTACCATGTGAGGTTTGTCAAACCTAATAGATCTATTTCCAACTACCACGCTTTGCACTACGGCAAACTAAACGGTTCGAAATGTAAGGACTTGTAATGCTATGTTTGCACTTAATGTAAACAGCTAACTCATGCAAGTGATATGTATCTAAAATGTTTGTTGCACATGTTTTCTCCCCCAAAAAAGTTAAAATAAGAAAGGGGCCGTGTACGCACCTTTGATAGCAATAGAATGATCCAACACACGTGCAGTCGCGTAGATAATCCTCTACGAAGAATCTGTGTTTAAACAATTACGTTGTGTTATTCGGGATGTCGTTTTGTGTTTGAAATTACATACGTGTCAACACACGTATGTTAGACTTGTTATAAACGCACATAAGTAGGTACGCGTGACTTTAAAGTCGTTTAAATAAAATCATATAATCGTTTATGATTTTATTTAAATAAGCGTAATCATACGCGATTACGTTTTTGGGTTAAAATGTGAATTTTATTATTCAAATATGTTCGGAATTGAATTCTGGTCCTAACGCAATTCGAATGAATTAAATCGGAGTTCGTACGCGAAAGTTATTGCAAAAATACCAAAAAATGGTATTTTTCACAAAACCGGCCCAAGCATGGCTTGAACCTGCGACCACCAACTCCACACCCACACACACTACCATCTCATCTGTTTCCATTTTTGTTAACAGATTGCAATTTAAAAGAGTTTTAACAATTAACATAGAGTTCCCCTTTTGTCTTACTATAGCCGAAGCAACAAGTCTCAATTGGCCATGAATTCGATCTCAATAGACCTTAAAACCATAGGGCTTCGCTTCTGGGTATTCAACCGAGTCTCTAGGTGATTTTAATTCGAAAACAAATCACTATAACCCGTTTATTTGGGAGTACACAGGTTCGAACTTGATTTCTAAAACCCATCATTCGATCTCATCGAATTCGTTTGCCTCAAGTCTTAAAATCATCAGGTTTTCATTCAACATAGTTCTACGAATCTACCCATGCCAATTAATTCGATTTTAAAACTCGTTTGCATCAAAACCCCAAACCGTTTAACCCGAAAAACCCTAGAACTCTAAGTCCATCAATTCGTTGTAATTAGCTGAAATTATCATAGCATTATCATCAATCGGTACCATCTGAAACTACAGGTATCATTCAATTTGATTCTCGAACCCTTCCCAATCAAAACCCCCAAATGGTTTTCTTCAAGAACCCTAGAATTCGTTCTTGGACAATTCGATATAACTAGATGCAATTTTCATAGGTTTATCCTTTTTCGGGGTCTCCTGAAACTAAAGACATTGACTAATTTGATTTTTAAACCCGTTTAATCAAAAACCCCCAAAACAGTTTTTTTATATGAACCCTAATAATCGAGATCTTACAATTCGATATTAGGACTCCGAATTAGCATGGGGATTGTCTTAGTCGGCCGTTTTAGAGTGTATAGGAGTGATTACTTACTTGTTTTGATATCAAATTGAAAGAGGTCGACTTTAGATTGAAATTCGGCCAAGCTCTCAATCGGTTCCTCTACTCGAATACCTTGGGATCGAATTGTTGGTTGTATTCCTCTCTGAATAAGCCGACTATGGGTTCTGCGAACTCAATTTAGTGTATTATGTTCGATTATACAAATTTGTGTGATGATTAGAAACGGTTTTGGCTTACAAATCGATTATTCGGATTAAATTCGATGTTTAATGGACTAGTAACGCCTGATTATCATTAGTAATCATCAATGGGATGATTTAGGATAGTTAATTCTCGGTTACAGCCCTTATCATTGTGAAATTCGAATTCTTGCTTTGATTAATCACGTGAATTTTGACTTAAGAAGTCAAAATCTACAATTTTGTGTTATTTCAACACTACCCTTTTTAATTTAACTATTCACAACTAATTTTGTTCAAGTTTAATTCTTTTAACTTAATATTGATGATTTCCTTTGATTTCGTTAACTTTTGGTTAACGAAGTTAAACCAAAATGCCGAATTGTCACAATTTGGGCCGATTAGAATATCATTGGGCTGGGTTAACCCACTTGGGCCGAATAGAGGTGAAGTGGGCCGTGGATATGCATAGGGCCAAGTATGTGTGTTGAAGACAAGGAAATTGTGGGTCAACTAACAATGGTCCAGTGCCACTTAGTTCCTTATAGAAATTGGGTCTCATCAAGTGAGATTGGGCCTACAATCTATACAGCCCAAATAAGCCTTCTGTTTCCGATCTAGTGTCCAGCGAACCTTTTGTGATTTCGTTACTTTCGGTTAACGGGGTTAACTCGAAAAGTCAGATTGTCACACTGCTCTTTGCTTGTTGGTGTGTATCTTCACCACATCAATCAGTTTCTTTTCATAGCAATCGCGTATGAAATGAAATCGAATATCAATGTGTTTGGATCGTGAATGATACACCGGATTCTTGGTAATAGCAATAGCAGCCTCGTTTTCGACATGAATCGGGGTAGTCAGAAAATTTAAACCATAGTCTCTCATCTGTTTTTGTATCCACAAGACTTGGGAACAACAACTGGCAGCCGCTACATACTCAGCCTCACATGTAGATGTAGCAACAAATGTTTGCTTTTTGCACTGCCAAGAGACTAACCTCTCCCCCAAAAACTGTGCACGTCCAGTTGTAGATTTGGAATCAGTCTTGCATCCTCCATAGTCAGAATCACAATAGGCATGGAAGGAAAAGTTATCATCCTTATGATACCACAGACCAGTGTCTGGAGTACCCTTCAGATAACGAAGAATCCTCTTGACTGCTATCAGATGAGAAACTTTAGGTTTTGATTGATAGCGAGCACAGATACTTGTAGCGAATACAATATCCGGCCTTGAGGCAGTCAAGTACATCAAACTTCCAATCATTCCACAATATAAAGTAGCATCGATTAGCTCCCCCTTTAGATCATGCTCAATCCCTTGATTGGGCTGAATGGGCGTGGAAATAGGTTTACAATCAAGCATGCTAAACCGTTTTAGCACATCTTGAATGTATTTGGTCTGATGAATGAAGATTCCATCATCAGTCTGATCAATTTGTAAACCCAAGAAGAACTTGATGTCTGACATGGCACTCATTTCAAACTTCTCAATCATAACCTCTTTAAACTCCAAACACAATTGTTCATCGGTAGATCCAAAGATGATGTCATCAACAAAGATCTGAACAAGGAGAATATCCTTGCCATTTTCCCGATAAAACAGTATTTTGTCAATCTGACACCTATTGAACCCGTGTTCAATAAGATGAGTCGAGAGCGTCTCATACCAAGCTCGAGGAGCCTGATGTAGACCATACAATGCTTTGTCAAAAAGGTATACCTGATCCCGGTAGATCGGATCCTCAAAGCCCGGTGGCTGACAAACGTACATTGTTTCCTTCAAAGACCCATAGAGGAATGCCGACTTAACATCCAACTGAAAAACCTTAAACTTTTTGTGGGCAGCAAAAGCCAGAAAGAGTCGTATTGCTTCTAGTCGCGCCACTAGTGCAAACACTTCGTCGTAATCAATCCCTTCGACTTGTTTAAAACCTTAAACAATTAAACGTGCTTTGTTCCGAACAATCACGCCTCTATCATCTCTCTTGCACCGTAACACCCATCTGGTGCCTATCTTCTTCTCTCCCTTAGGCAAATCCACTAAATGCCACACACCCAGTTTCTGAAACTGATTCAGCTCCTCTTGCATGGCCTCCACCCAGGCAGGCTCACGCAATGCCTCAGTTACAGATTTTGGCTTAATCTGAGAAATAAATGCAGAATGCATCCATAACTCTTGAGTCCCATGAGTTATCTCCAACTCAACATACAAACTCTCCTCGTTTGTAACTTGCCGTCTTGTCTGTACTCCAACAGACGGATCTCCAATGATCTGCTCAACAGGATGATTCACATGGACTCTAGTAACTGGCACTTGCGGGACTCCAACATTATGATCAAGATTTGTGATATTCTGATCAACATCTTGATCATGAGAAACTGCATCTTCAAAAACATCCTGATCATCCTCCGATGACCAATCATCATTAACTGCTCCAGAAGTACCTTCCTCTGTTGGATTATTATCTTCAGATTGATGAGAAACACTTTGATCTTCAGAATTATGTAGATCATATAACATCTGCAGAGATATTTCATCATCTGACCACCTTTGTCACCTGCAAAGTTAACATAACATCCTTTCATTTCCCTAAAATCTTTCAACAATCCTAACTCTCCAGTCATGTGCCGTGAGCATCCACTATCAACAATCCACCGACTGTTGATATGGCCCATGAATGCCACCTGCACAATAAGTTAAAATTTTGATCAGTACCAAAAGGTATGACTCCCGCCATTCCGGTGTTGAGTCTCCCTGAATAGCCTCCCGCCATTCTGTATTGATGAACTACTTGAAGACCCATCTTCCATGTATTCATCCTTACTCATCAAAAATTTATCATCTGATCTGTATCTGAATTTCCAAAAAGAGTTTGAATTAACATTTTGTTTTGAAAATTGTTTAGAAGAAAAATTGTCAAAAAATTCATCATCAGATGATGATGCCTTTTTTACCAACCTTTTAACCTGTTGTTTGTTATCAAAAACTTTCTTTTTCTGAATCTTTTCTTCCGTAACCCAGACACACTCAGGATCAAATTTTCTGAGGACTCTCATTTCCTCCTCACTAGGTTTTACTCTCCTAGGACTCCCACCAGATTGGATCACCCGACAGTCATTAACAGAATGCTTTCTGATCTTATGATTTGGACAATTTGCTGAAATATGTCCTTTTCCACCACAAGTAAAACACTGTTGTGTTTCTCGTGGAGTAAAAGAATGAAATCTGTTACAATTGTCCAAATCACAATCAGCAATGACATGACCCAATTTCCCACATCTGTAGCATTTCCTTTGTGAAGTATTCTTTGGTTTTAATTCATCACTACTCTTTGATGAACCCAAAGACTTAGATGCAACAGATGGAGATGAACTATTATGCTTCAAACCAGTGGCTTTCATCTTGAAATTATTATTTTGACTTTGAGAAAGCTTTGATTTTCCCTTGTTTCCAGCCCCAAATTGATTAACCTTGTCAACCACATTGACAAACTTATTATCAACCTTTTCAGAAAATCCCTTTTGTTTTTGAAAAACAGTACTCGACTCTCCTTTCTGTGTATTGGAAGATTTGACAAACACAGTTGGTTTGAGTGTGGAGGTGGTTTTGACTATTAATCCTGGTTTAGAAACAACATTTTGTTTAACCACTGCTTTGTCAACTGATTTTGTTTTAGACTTTGATTTCTGAAATGTCAAACTCTTCTTCTTTATAGTATTAACTTGTTGATGACCAATCCTTCTCAGAATATCAGCTGCATATTCTGAATCAGTGATGTCCTCGATAATAGGAGCATCATAATCTACAAACTCCTTGTCCTCAGACAATACACTTTCACCATCCTCAGTCACTTGTTCAGACACATCCTCATTTAAGGAAACCGGATGAACTTCCAAATCCGGGTTAAGTTGTGGTCTTGAAACATAACTAGAAGGATGTGGCACAGCATGAAAACCAATTCCAGAAGTATCATGCGAAGATCTTTGCATGGCAGCAAAGTAATCGATGACATATGCAGAATTTTGGTAATTTTCAAGCTTGCCCTTATGTAACTCAGCTTCAGCTTTGGCTGCTGATAATTCTACTTTCAACTTCTGAACTGAATCAAGATGCACAGTTACAGCATGGTTATTCTGTAAAACCTTGATTTTCAAATCTTCATTTTCTTTAGCAAGATCAGTTATCTTTTTGTCAAATGTTTTTTCTTTTGAAATCAACTTCTTATTTGCTTCTGTGCACTCTCTCAGATCAGTAGTTAGCTGAGAATTCATTTCTTTCAGTCTATCAATCATTTCAAGCAGATCATTTTTCACCTCATTCACCTCATCTACCTTCTCCTTGCCTTTCCCAGAGTTTTCTTCCAACGAGGCCATAAATGCACCCATAAGATCATCATACTGTTTCCCCCAGTCATAGCCCTCATCAGCTTGACTCACCAAAGCTTTAGTTGATGATTCTTCAGATTTTTCTTTCTTTTTCTGATAATCTTCCTTTGGCTTAAATGGATTCAGATTTCCCTGCTTCTTTGGGTTCTTGCATTCTCTTGCAAAGTGACCATGTTCACCACAGTTATAACACTGAGTAGACTTTGGATTGAATCCAAATTTGGTGTTGCGGTCAAAGGTGAATTTCTTTCCCGTCTTCTTCTCATACCGATTGATTCTGTGGATAACACTCGCCAATGCCCATTGAGTATCTATCAATTCCATTTCATCTTCATCAATTTGTTCATAGTCTTCAAATGTGAGATTTGCATTTCCAATTCTGCCTGCCACTTGTTCATCGTATGCACTGACAACACATGAAAGAATAGACATATGATCTTTAACAGCTTCAACAGTAACTTTTCCCAAATTAGTAGTATTGAGCTGAACTGGAGGTGGTGTTGAGTCAGATTTCTTCTCATTGTGAGAACATGATGAACTAGAACTTGTAGAAGCAAAAGGAACATGAGTACTATTTGAAGTACTTGACACAAAAGCAGTCTGAATTTTGGCAGATGAAGTAGGTGGTGTAGCAACAGAACCACCATATAATGAAGGATCTTGGGTAACATTCACTCGTCTCGCTTTCCTTTTATCCTTCATTTCTTGTTCTTCAAGCTTCTGAATAAATTCTACCAAAGTCAGTCCAGGTAGATTCTCCCTCAATATCAGCACTAAGGAGTTCCATTTATCGGGCAAAGCATCAGCTAGACAGTCAATCTTCTCATCTTCTGAATATTCAATGCCACATTTTCTCACTTCGGTCAGCAAATGTCTGTATCTAGTGATTAAGGCATCCAAACTTTCATTTCCAATGATGTTAAAATTTTCAAACTCCTTTCGAATATCTGTTTCCTACATCTTTTTCAGATTCATGTTTCCTTCAACTCTAGCTTTTAAAGCATTCCAAAGACTATAAGCAGTCTTGTGTTCATCAAATTGGTGTAGAATCTGGTTTGGTATAGCTTGACTCAATAACCAATATGCCTTTTTCTCTGAGTCATATTTCTTTCGCTCATCGACATCTAATCGTTCTAAGAGTTGAATTAGATCAGTTCCAACCACTCTAGGTCTCTCATATGGGGATAGAATTCTCTCCCATAGATTAGTGTCTGTGCCATTGGGATGAGTTTCGAAGCGTCCCTTCCAATTGTCATAATCAGCCAAATCTAATAACTTTGGCACCTTTTTGGCACTACCCACTTTTGTCTCACTAATCAAAATACTCTGGAGCTTGGTATTTTGACTAGCCATCGCTGCGTACATCTCAGACATGATCTCAAAATTTTAATCAGCGAAACTTTTTCTGAAAACTCACTAGCCGAACCTTTTCTAATAAGCGAACCTTCAATCAACCAGCCGAACCTAGAGCAGCGAACCTTGATCTCACGAACCTTGATCTCACGAACCTTGATCACAAGCAAACCTTCAGACAGGCGAACCATAAACCAAGCGAACCCAGATACAAGCGAACCTTTATCCAAACGAACCTTGAACCAGATGAACCTTCAGACGAACTATCACACGAACCTTGCAACCAAATCTCAGACGAACCTTGCACAGTCACCAGCAAACCTTGCTAACTCACCAACGAACTATCACACGAACCTTGAACAAATCTTGAACGAACCTTAGGCGAACCTTGGACGAACCTTGGACGAACCTCTTCAGAAAACACAAACGAACCTCAGAAAAACCTTTTTAACAGCGAACCTTTTGTTCAGCTGTCCACAGGTTCGCCACACGAACCTGTTTTGCAAAATTCAAAAATTTTGGGAGGGAAACCTTCCAAAACTTTGAAAAATCCTTCTAAAACTTCAGAATAACACGTCCAAATAGTGAATTGTTGTAATTCAACAACAATTTGAAGATAGAATCAATCACAAACAGCAATCAACCGAGTAGAAAAGAAGAAAATATAGCCATAATTGATCTTCAAGTCTTTAAACCTTCAAAATCCCTTGAATTCTTTGAATTTGTTGTGTAGAACCTCACCAAACTCTCTGATACCACTGTTGTTTTGGTGAGACTAATCAGGATCGATAAAGAAGCTCTACGAACTATCAACCACGTGCGGAATCCATGTTTGATATATATAGAATCAAAGAAACACAGGTAATTTCATAAACACACTTGTATTAATCAACAAATGATTACAAGTTCTTTCACACAGAAAGTGATCTCACACAGAGAAAATCCTCTCAGGTTTTCTGAAATTCCGTCAAAGTTATGAAGAATTCAGACAAACCTCCTATATATACAAACAGCTAATCAACCGAACATATCTAGAGCCGAACCTCTAGGTTCGCCAGCCGAACCCTAAGGTTCGCTGGATGAACCCTAAGGTTCGCTGGATGAACCCTTAGGTTCGCTGGATGAACCCTTAGGTTCGCTAGGCGAACCTAGGTTGCCAAACCTATAGGTTCGCCGAACCTTCTCCAGGTTATAGGTTCGCCCAACCTGTCTAGGTTCGAGGGCCAGAAGAACCTTAGACAAACCTATTAGCCGAACCTTTACAAAACTCAAAATAAATACATCTTTGAATAGCAAACTATTACATATATGCACTAACAGATTAAGCAGGCGCAATAGAAAGGGTTAGAGCAAGACAATGTGGACTTGGAACGTGTCTTTGGACAAGTGAAAAACTTGGAAGACAATGATTACGGGGTAAAGGTACGATTTGATCGAATGTGGGTACCCCGAAATGGGGACATTCAATCGAGAATTTTAGATGAGGCCAACAAATCGCGTTATGGAGATGAATGCCAGTCTTGATTTGACTAGGTTAGAGAAGATGATGGAAAGACTAATCTAATCAGAGGAAACCATATCCAAAGGCATGTCTACAATGCGTTCGGCATTCCTCCGTAGCTCCTCAGGCCTACTCTTCTTACCTTGTTTAAACTCAGGATTTCACTCGTATGGACATAGACAAAGTCAGAGTCCTAAAGAAATGGGAAAAGTCTTTCAAGGGCCATTTAACTTCTCTAAGTCCAACTCAAAGGAGCCAGCACCTTAGACTAATGCAGTTCAGACCCTTCAGTGCATCCCGGTGCGATGAAGATGTATCAAGATCTACGAAAAGACTGTTGGTGGTTAGGGATGAAGTTTAACATGATTCATTACTTGAACAAGTGCCTTAATTGCACGTAAATGAAGGCTGAACATCAGAAGCCCTACGGATACGTGCAACCCCTAGAGTTACCGAAATGAAAATGGGAACACATCACCACGGATTTCATCACCAAACTACCGAGATCAGCTAAACGGCATGATACTAAATGGGTTATTGTGAACCGCTTGACGAAGAGTGCACATTTACCTCCTATCAGAGAGACTTATACGTCCGAAAGGTTGTCTGAGTTGTTCGGAAAGGAAATTGACCCGACATGAAGTTCCTGTCTCCATTGTGTCGGATAGAGATACCACATTCACTTCCAGATTCTGGAAGCAGATTCATTACATGATGGGAACAAGACTGAACATCAGCACTGCCTATCACCCCAAACGGATGGACAGTCTTAAAGGACTATCCAAACATTGGAGGACATGCTTAGGGCGTGCATTATCGATTTTCGAGGAAGCTGGAATGACCACTTTCTGCTGCTGGAGTTTTCTTACAATAACAACTACCATACCAGTATCAGAATTCCGCCTTACGAGGCGTTGTATGGAAGACGATGTAGAACCCTAGTGTGTTGGGGTGAGGTTGGACAGAAAGAAATGGGAAACAAGGATGCAGTGATCAATATGGCGGAAAAGTTACGAGTGATAAAAGCACGTATGAAAGCCGCACAAGATCACCAGAAATCCTACACAGACAAGTGCTGAAGACCAATAAATTTCAATATTGGCGATCGAGAGTTACTGAAAGTATCACCATATAAGGGAATCATTCGATTCCGAAAGAGAGGAAAGTTGTGTCCAAGGTACATCGGACCATTCCGTATAGAAGCACGGGTAGGGAAGGTTGCGTATCGATTGTATCTACCAGAGAAACTACATTGAAGAACGAGTCGTGATCGTAGACACGAAGGAAAAACAACTATAGAATAAAACGGTTTGGCAAGTCAAAGTTCAATGGGAGCATCGTAAAGGTTCCGACGCCCCGTGGGAAACAGAAGAGGAAATGAAGAGATTGTATTCCCTTTTTTCGAGATGTAATGAGGCAGGTTTCTAGAAGAAACCTATTGTAAGGAGGGGATACTTGTAACAGCCCATGAGTAAGTTATGAAAAATAAATTGAATAAAAGATCAGGAACTGGAGTACTCGAACCAACTTCGTGAACTCCATTTCGAGTACCAACTTCGTGATCCTGGCCTATATATAGTAGTGCCTCGGGAAACATGCTCACCATTGGCTGAAAGCACTCTCTCCAAATTATTCGAAAGGGCAAGTTCGAGAACCTCAAGGAACGGCTGTAAGTCGCTCAAAAGGAAGCGGGAACGCATGAGAAGCTACGAGAAGGTTCATCAAACACCAAGTAAGGGTTTGATTAATAAACGTTATGATTTTTAGACAAAAAGGAAAATATACATAAAGGTCATACATTTATATAGAAAGTTCGTTCCTTTTGGGTTCCATTACGTTGGTAAGGCCATAATGAACCTAGACCTAGCTCCTAAAGTCTTGGATTGTTTTCAGAGATGTTTTGTGCAGAATAGATGAGTATTCGAAAAGGACATGAAAAGAATATTTGAAATTTTCCTAAGTTCGTGAACCTTGAGTTCGTAAACCCTAAGATCGTGAATCCTAGTTCATGTACTCTAAAGAATTCGGGAACTTCATGAGTTCGAGTACTTTATAGATTTTGTGAACTCCATGTTCGAATATTGTGTGCATTGCTAAAACTCAAGGGTTCTCAGTATTGGGGGGCTGGTTAAGTGAGCTATGAGGACTTAGGAGAATTCTAAGTCTATGGAATTGAAAGTAACGATGATGTAATGATGTAGGTTCTTGAGTCTTGACCAAGGCCATTCGGTTTAGAAAGATAAGATCCACTCCACTTTCAGGTGACTTCTAGATGCCCTCTTTTATACATGTTATGTGTAAATATGTTTTGGGCTGACACACATGCTACAATGTTGCTATAAGATGCTATACAATGTATGATTATGCGCTATGGTGATGTGCATGAATGCTGAATGCATGACGATGTATTATGGTAACGAATGCATGACTATATGTTATGATAAATTCTTAATGACATGCCACGATGATGATTTCTATGATAATTATTACATGATGCTATGCTATGATGAAGTCCTATGATGTTAAGATGCAGACATGATGAAATGATGATTTAATGACGTGAAATAACGATGCTATGATGATATGGTAAGATGAGAATGAAATGATGTTATGCTAATAAGCTGCTAAGATGACATAATGGTGATGATACAATGCCTAATGTGCTAATGTGAGAAGCTAACAATGATATGTGAAGCATAATGTTATGATGATGCTATATGACGTTATGATGATGCCATATCTTATTATGTGCTATGCTATGATGATAATCATAGAACGCTAAACTATGATGATGTATGAATATGATGCACTATGATGATGATGACAATGTAAGATGTTATGATAATAGAAAAGTTATGTTATGCTATGATTGTTATTTAAAAGCCGATCGGACTATAAGCGTGGTGCCGACCGGGCTATAAACATGGGGTCGACCCGACTATACTCATGGAGCCGATTGGGCTATAAACATGGTTGCGATCAGGCTATAAACATGAAGTCGACCTGGAGCCGATCGGGCTATAAACATCGAGCCGATCAGGCTATAAACATCGAGCCAATCGGCCTATAAACATGGAGCCGATTGGGCTATCAACACTGTAAGAGTCGATCGGACTATAAACATGGAGCCTTGTGCCGGCATAAGCCCACTGATCATGTTTGGTGATAGTGGTTGAATGATGATTATGATGATTGCGATGATTATGATGATTACAACTATTGTGATGATTTTTGTGATATGTTTTATGGTTAATGTGAATGTGAATGTAATGATGTTTCATGATGATAAGGTTTTACTTTACAAAGTTTTAATTAAACTAGAACTCACCAGCGAAAGCTGACTTTTTAGTATGTATGTCAGGTTGATGAACAGGTAGTAAGAAATGGAGCTCAGGGTACTCATCCGGAAGTTAAAGTGGGTTTTCGCAATCCATGATGCTTTTGATACATACTTTTATATGTTTTGATGTTTTTGAACAAACTATGTTTAATTTCTGCTGCATTTATGAAAATTTTTGGTTTAAGAGCTATGTGATGATAATGTAAAGCCAACTCTGCGAGGCACCCTGGATCGGGGCCTCTCATCAATTCAGTCCCACTTTCAAAGCCTTTCTATACCAGTTTTAACCTAAACTCATTCAAAACACATGTAATCAATTCCTTGTAAACAGCAATACATTTCTAACAAGAATTCGAACCAAAATGCATGATTAATTGAAGTTTTAATGAATTTTAACTAAGTGGAGCTATAATTGAACGCCCATTTGCAGACTATAATGCAAATGCTATAAAAATACAGTTCAAACTCAAATTAAACCATATAGTGAGTTTCATGATAACATTCTGAAATCAAAGAATACAAAACATTCTTTGAAGTTTTCAAAATTATTGAATCGATGCTTGTCCAAAATTGAGGGTTGCGTTGCAATGAATCGGCATCCATTTGAAATCAAACCACGTTAGAAGTATATGGATTCTGAACAATTTTTTTTAGGATGTGAAAGCCCTATAGATTTTAAGTTCATATATTCTATTTCATTAACAAAAGTTATAAGACATTTTCAAATGAGTAATGATGTTCAGCGGTCAGTACCTAAAAACAAGACTAAATTAAAGCTGTCGAACCAAAGCTAAAGACACAATAACTAATCCTAGACCTAGACTCAACCTAAGCACCTAGTAATAATCGAAAATCCTAAACGAGACCGCTACGAAGGCAAGTGTACCTATCGGTGACAGAATAGCTGGAGGAAGTTCGGATATCGAACCAATGGACACTAGTTTAACAAACTAACTTAGACTGTGGACAAAATAAAGCAAAAGAGGGGCGTCTGGTGCAACTCTGATAATATATTCAGATTGAAACTGACTAAACAACTAAAGTAACAACTAAACTCTAAAACTGCAACTAAAACTGGGACTGTAACTGAAAGCTGACTGCAATGAGGAAAACTGGTATACCTAGGCTGGGAATCAAAAATGTGACAAGTGATGACTTGGACTGACTTATGAAGGATGAAGACCAGGATCTTAAGGAACAGACTTAGAAAAACCTAATGGGACCTAGATCAGATACTAGGCAACTCCAATGGAAATCCTAAGACTGTAAAGTATGCACTAGTGTCACACCCTGAGCCGGCGGGCTGGATCGACTTTCCCGCCTGGCGGAAGGTTCCCGAGGCGTGATATCGTTGTGATAATCAAATGATCAGATTGTTTACATAGCACATGAGATATAAAATGAGAAATGCTAAAATGACATCAATACAGAATTACAAAGTTAAATTACATAGTCATGTTCATAATTTAACTAAGTAATTCCTCCAAAAGAACCACTGTGACTTCTATCTTGTAACTGTACAAGATATACAAAATATGATTCAATGTTTTGTCATATCAAAAGTATGCAACACAAAATGAAGCTTGGTCTTCTAAAAGTCCACTAGCTTATCCTTGACATATGAGTGACTACACCTGTTCGTCACCTGAGAAAACATGCATTTAAACAAAGTCAACACTTGGTTGGTGAGTTCATAAGTATGTTAATTGAAAACCTTGATTCATTCACATGCACAATCACCATGTTACTCATGTTACTTGTATGTTGTTTGTTTCACCTGTTCACCCAATGGCTTCTCAATAGTTATATTCACAAGTAATATATCGTCCTAGTAGTGATGCTTATATATAGGGCATATGTAAGGGAACTAAGCCCTAGCCAACATCCCACCACATCACTACTAGAACTCCATACTACTTGAAATACAACTATTGATTTCCATTCCCATTCCATATGTTCGTCTCTTTGTTGATCACTTGTGATATCATGTATAGAATAATATGATGATGGAGTTGTAGTTAGCAAATCGAAGTATTGGGAACCAATATGTGCATTAAGGATATTAGATTTACTTAATCTGTTCCTTGTATTATTCAATTATTGTGGGGTTAACTGTTGTTTCACTTTTAAATATTAAAAATGTGAGTTAACCAATTGTCATATGTTCTCAACTTGAAGTGCATAGAGCGTAAAAGGAATCCATTGCAATCCTCACGTAATCAGATTTCAATGCATCCGATTTACCCCTACCACTTTGTGTTCCCATTGCCTTCATCAAAACTGTTACTAATAATATGACATGAGAGAAAATAAACTCCTCAGTCTGCTAGTCCACATGTAACGATGGATGATGTACATCGATGTTGTTATCTGTTCTCAATGTGGGATGTTCTCCATGTGATTAACAAGGTTAATTAAGAACTTGTCTTATTACTTTATGTTAATCATTGTGTGAATGATATTGTCATCATGAAGTTACGTTATCATGATATCATTCCTTGTAATCCATATGATCACCATGTAATCCTTAAGCCGTAGTAAGAACTAGTCTTAGTACCCTTAAGTGACGCAGGTGGTGGATGATAAATGCTTCATACTATCGCATAGTATGTTTTAAGTTGTAAACTAAGCGTTATAAGTACTTGACTTATCACCCTTAGTTAATTTTAATGTTGAATGGTATTAAGAAGATGTATTATCTTCTAACCATTCATGGGTTTTGTAATGTCATCATGTTTCTCTGTAATTGTTCTCAATGTTTGTTTGTATATGAATATTCTCAATGTTTGCTCATGTAGAAATGGCTAAGTGTTGTAAGATAAATCTTACAGCTATGTTATTCTAACGTATTGATGAATTAAGAAGATATGTTATCACATTCATGTGATTATCCCTGTCATGTTATGATCATACAAGCATGCATACAATGATAAGCAATAATAAACAATTTAGTATTATCTAAATCAAAGTATAAGCAATATGTTAAGCAAAACTTTTAAATAAATAAAAGTAAGCATGTTTCTCAGCCCCGAGAGTTTAAAATCAGTTAAGATTAAAGAAAAGTGGCATATGAACTCACCTTGTGTTGAAATGGTTGACTTAGCTTAAAAGAAGATTCACGCACTCTTGATTGTTCTTGTAGTAGTTTTCACGATCCTGTATTGACTTCAAGTTGTATTTCACTTGTAAGTGTCGAGTGTAATTGTTTTGTGTGCGCGTATGTGTTAGCCCTAAGGTGGTCTAACACTTGTGAGTTTCGGTAATGATTCGGCTCTTGTTTGTTGTTCATAGATTTTACTACTTTTGATCTCATTAACTTAGATTATTATGTGATCAAAATTGTAAGTCATACTAAATCCAAGTCATAAATGTGACTTAGATTTATAAGTTAAAGGTTTATCTTTTATCCCGTTCACACCAAATTTGCATAATTCCCCAATAATTATAGTTTTAATGTGTTAGATTACATCACTACAATACGAGTCAAAATTCCTTGAGCCGAATTCAAGTGTGTAAGGCTTAAGTCGAATGTGTGGGCCGAATTACAAGAACCATGGGCCTGTTGGGCCAACATGGCTCTTGGCCGATTGAAATGTTGGGCCGAGGGGTTATGCTAGGGTCGTTTGAATGAAGTGGGTCGGTTACTAGTGTGGACACCAAGAACGTCCGATTTCGTCCACAAACAAGCGAGATATCGCGATTTGAAGCTTGAAAATGAGGTTTTTCTTTTAGAGAGAGAAAGGGACGGGAAAGATGGTTTAGAGAGAGAGAGAGTTGATGCAAATGAGAGAATTTCCCTTCATTTAGTCTTTTTATACCCCGGGATGTTCGGGTTTGTTTCGGTTGCTCGGTTCGCGTTTTCGTCGCGTTTCCAGAACGTAACGCGTAAATTTCATGATTTACATAAGAGAATAGCTATTTTAATTATTTTGATGAGTTTCAAAATTGTAAAACCTTATTTATTTTATTAATTTATTTTCGTTCGCGTCGTGTTTCATTTTCGTTTCGTCAGACCGCGTCACCATCGCGCGTATTCGTTCGAATCGTCATTCGAACCAACACGATGGTGGTTTTGCTTTCCGACTTTTGTTTTCTACTTTTCAGTTATCATTTCAGAACGTTAAACTCACAGACATGTTTGTGTGAATCGTCACCCATGCAAACACACTGCCAGTTCGTTATTCTGAAACAACACTGAAATTTATGTTTCAAATTGTATTTCCTCACTGTCGGACTCAACTAAACACCCTGTTATCACATTGCTTTCACACTGACTTGTCGGCCATCTGATTCCTGTTATCTATGGATATCAGATCGCAACCGATCTGTTTCTGTTATTCACATGAACACTGTTGTTTCTCTTGATTAGTTGTGTTAACTGTACTTAGGTTGTCACCTAAACACTAACAACTATTGTTTATAATGAGTTTTGTACTTACGGCATTTAAGTTTGCACAAAAATACGTACAACTGTTTCTTGTATTTTGAATTCTGTTAATACAAGTACTGTTCACAATCATGTATTTACACATAGTTACTGTTGAAAGTACGCATACCGTACGGACTTGCTGGTCGGTCAGGTACTAGTTGTCACAGTCTCCCCTTGTTAAAGAAATTTCGTCCCGAAATTTAGGCATAGAGGTCGGGCTTTACTTCTCGAACATGTGGGGATACTTTGTCTTCATGTTATCCTCGCGCTCCCAGGTAAATTCTGGTCCACGCTTGGAGTTCCATCGAACCTTTACAATAGGGATACGGCTTCGTTTCAGTCTCTTGACTTCACGTTCCATAATCTCTACAGGCTCTTCAATGAAATGTAGTTGCTCGTCAATTTGTATCTCCTCCAATGGTATAATCAATGTTTCGTCTGCTAAGCACCTCTTGAGATTTGATACATGAAACACATCGTGTACTCCGCTGAGCTCATCAGGGAGTCTGAGTCTGTATGCCACAGGACCTATGCGTTGAGTAATCTCAAACGGCCCGACTTACCTAGGTGCTAGTTTGCCTTTAGCCCCAAATCGAACTACGCCTCTCCATGGGGACATTTTCATCATGACTCGGTCACCCACATCGAATTCCAAAGGCTTGCGCCGTTTGTATGCGTAACTCTTTTGGCGGCTATGTGTTGCTTGTAATCGTTGTTGTATCTGGGCTATCTTATCAGTAGTTTCCTGAATAAGTTCAGGCCCAGTGATTCTGTTGTCTCCCACTTCGGTCCAACAAATTGGAGACCGACATTTTCTACCATAAAGTGCTTCAAACAGAGCACATCCAATGCTGTTGTGGTAGCTATTGTTGTAGGAGAACTCAATGAGTGGTAAGTGTGTATCCCAACTTCCACCGAAGTCTAGGATGCATGTCCTCAACATATCCTCTAGGGTTTGAATGGTTCGCTCGCATTGTCCATCCGTTTGTGGATGATAAGCGGTGCTCAAGTTAACACTTGTCCCTAAGGATTGTTGCAATGATTTCCAAAACCGCGAAGTAAATCGACTGTCCCGGTCTGAAATAATAGACAATGGCACCCCTTGCCTTACTACTATTTCATCGACATAAAGTCTCGCTAGTTTCTCCATCTTATATGTTTCTCTGATCGGCAAGAAATGTGCGGACTTGGTCAATCTATCAATGATGACCCAAATCAAATCGTGTCCGCTGGAAGTGCGGGGTAGCTTGGTAATGAAATCCATAGCTATTTGTTCCCACTTCCATTGTGGTATCTCCGATTGTTCCAGCAAACCCGAAGGTTTCTGGTGTTCAGCTTTGACTTTGGCACATGTGATGCATTTGCCAACATAAGTGGCAATATCCTTCTTCATTCCCGGCCACCAATAAAATGACCTTACATCTTATCGGCACCAGGATGAACTGAATAACGTGTCTTGTGTGTCTCGTCAAGTATGAGTGTTCGAAGTTCATCTATTCCTGGAATCCAAATACGTTCCAGAAAATAGATAACTCCATCTTGTTTTGTATTGAAATGTTTCTCGGCTCCACAATCTAGCTCGCGTTTCAAATTGTCTCTAGCCACTGCTTCCTGTTGTGCTCTCATGATTTGATCTTTCAAACTTGTTTGTACAATCATTCCCATTGCTCGAACGCGCAAGGGTTTGACTCTTTCCTTCCGACTCAAAGCATTTGCAACAACATTTGCTCTGCCCGGATGGTATTTGATCACGCAATCGTAATCGTTCAGGAGCTCAACCCAACGTCTCTGTCTCATGTTAAGCTCCTTCTAATCAAATATGTGTTGTAAGCTCTTGTGATATGTGAAGATAGTGCATATAGTACCATAAAGGTAGTGTCTCCAAATCTTTAGAGCTAAGACAACAGCTCCCAGTTCTAAGTCATGTGTCGTGTAATTCTTCTCGTGTATCTTCAGCTGTCGTGAGGCATAAGCAATGACTTTGTCTCGTTGCATCAAAACACATCTGAGTCCCTGATGGGAAGCATCACAGTAAACTACAAAGTCATCATTGCCTTCTGGGAGTGTTAAGATTTGTTAGTGCACATACGTAATAGTATACTATTCAAAAATTGTATTTATTTTGAGTTTTAGAAAGGTTCGGCAAATAGGTTTGCCATAGGTTCGTTTGGCCCACGAACCTAGGCAGGTTCGGTGAACCTGTTGAGTTGATAGGTTCGGCGAACCTATAGCCTAGAGAAGGTTCGGCGAACCTTTGGGTTTGGCAACTTAGGTTCGTCTAGCGAACCTAAAGGTTTGCTCAGCGAACCTTAGGGTTCGGCTGGCGAACCTTAGGGTTCGGCTGGCGAACCTAAGGGTTCGGCTAACAGAAAAGGTTCGCTGATCAGTATGTATAAATAGAAGATTTGGCTGCATTCTTCATAACTTTTGACAGAATTCAGCAAACCTTCTGAGATTTTCTCTGTGTGGGATCTGTGTATTTCTAAGTGAACTCTTGTAATCATTGGTTGATATATACAAGATTGATTATGGAATTGCTTGTGTTCTTTTGATTCTTTACATGTCAACTATGGATTCCGCACATTGTTGATAGTTCGTAGAACTTTGTATTCGATCCTGATCGGTTCTCACCAAACCAACAGTGGTATCAGAGCGTTTGGTTGAGGTTCTACACTACAATTTCAAAGAATTCAAGCAATTGAAGAATTGAAGATCATGATGTCCAAAATTTTTCTTTTCTTGCTCGATTGATTGCTGTTTTAGGCTCATTTTATCATCATTTGTTGTTGAATTACAACAATTGAAGATTTGGAAGTGTTTTGGTGCAGTTTTGGAAGGATTTCTTAAAGTTTTGGAAGGTTTCCCTCCCAAAATTTTCAAATTTTGCGCTACAGGTTCGTGGGACGAACCTGTGACTTGCTGAACAAAAAGGTTCGCTGTTAGAAGCTTTTTCAGAGGGTTCGTTTGTGTTTCTTAAGAGGTTCGGCAAAGGTTCGGCCTAGGTTCGGGAAAGATTCTGTCAAGGTTTGGCAAGGTTTGGGTGATAGTTCGCCTGAGGTTCGCTGGTTACTGTTTATAGTTCGCCTGAGGTTTGGGTGCAAGATTTGTACAAGGTTCGTTTGTGTTGGAAGGTTCGTGAGATATAGTTCCTCTAAGGGTTCGTTTGAGCTGAAGGTTCGTCTGGTTTCAAGGTTCGCCTGTTTCAAGGTTCGTCTATTCAAGGGTTCGTGAATTTCAAGGTTCGCCTGTTTATAGGTTCGCCTGTTTGGAGGTTCGCTTGAGAAAAGCTTCGCTGCTCAAAAGGTTCGGTTAGTTGTTTGGAGGTTCGTATGTTGAAAAGGTTAAGCTAGTGATATTTCTTGAAACGGTTTGCTGCTTATCAACTCAGATATTATGTCTGACATGTACGCGGCGATGGCAAGTCAGAATTCCAAACTTCAAAGCATTTTGATCAGTGAGACTGAAGTGGGTAGTGCAAATAAAGTGCCAAAGTTATTGGATTTAACTGATTTTGATAACTGGAAGGGACGTTTTGAGACTCATTTAAATGGCACAGATACGGACTTATGGGAGAGAATTTTATCTCCTTATGAGCGACCAAGGGTGGTTGGTACTGATTTATTTCAACTCTTGGAAAGATTGGATGCAGATGAACGGAAAAAATATGACTCGGAGAAAAAGGCTTATTGGTTATTGAGTCAAGCCGTTCCAAATCAAATAGCATCAGTTTGATGAACACAAGACTGCTTACAGTCTTTGGAATGCATTGAAGGCAAGAGTTGAAGGCAACACAAATCTGAAGAAAATGAAGGCTACAGACATCAGAAAGGAGTTTGAGAACTTTAACATCATTGGAAATGAGACTCTAGATGCCTTAATCACCAGATACAGACACTTGTTGACTGAAGTAAGGAAATATGGCATTGAGTATTTAGAAGATGAGAAGATTGATTGTTTAGCTGATGCATTACCAGATAAATGGAACTCCTTGGTGCTCATATTGAGAGAAAACCCACCTGGATTGACATTGGTAGAGTTTATTCAGAAACTGGAGGAACAAGAAATGAAGGACAAACGAAAAGCAAGACGTGTAAATGTCACACAAGACCCTTCCTTGTATGGTGGTTAAGTTGTTGCTCCACCTGCAACATCTGCAAAGATACAGACTACTTTCGTGTCTAGAACTTCAGAAAGTACTCAGAGTCCTTCGGTGTATACAAGTTCTAGTTCAAATTGTCCTATCAATGAGAAGAAGTCTGAATCTACACCATCTCCTGTGCAGCTCAACACTACCAATTTGGGAAAAGTTACAGTTGAAGCGGTTAAAGACCATATGTCTATTTTATCGTGTGTAGTTAGTGCATATCATGAACAGGTGGCTGGAAGGATTGGAAATGCAAATCTGACTTTTGAAGATTATGCACAAATTGATGAGGATGAAATGGAACTGATAGATACACAGTGGGCTTTGGCAAGTGTTATCCGCAGAATCAATCGGTATGAGAAGAAGACAGGGAAGAAATTCACCTTTGACCGCAACACAAAATTTGGATTTAATCCAAATTCTACTCAGTGTTATAACTGTGGTGAACATGGTCATTTTGCAAGAGAGTGCAAGAATCCTAAGAAGCAGGGAAATCTGAACCCATTCAAGCCAAAGGAAGATTATCAGAAAAAGAAAGAGAAATCTGAGGAATCATCTTCTAAAGCACTTGTGAGTCAAGCAGATGAAGGCTATGACTGGGGCAAACAATATGAAGATCTTATGGGTGCTTTCATGGCTTCATTGGAAGAAGAATCTGGGAAAGGCAAAGAAAAGGTCGATGAGGTGAATGAGGTAAATAGTGATTTGCATGAGATGATAGATAGACTCAAAGAGATGAATTCACAGCTAACTTCTGATCTGAGAGAGTGCACAGAAGCAGATAAGAAGTTGATTTCAAAAGAAAAGGCTTTTGACAAAAAGATAACTGATCTGGGTAAAGAAAATGAAGATTTAAAAATCAAGGTTTTGCAGAATAACCATGCTGTATCTGTGCATCTTGAATCAGTTCAGAAGTTGAAAGTGGAACTATCAGTAGCAAAAGCTGAAGCTGAGTTGAACAAGGCCAAGCTTGAAAACTACCAAAATTTTGCATATGTCATCGATTACTTTACGGCTATGCGAAGATCTTCGCGTGATATTTCTGGAATTGGTTTTCATGCTGTGCCACATCCTCCAAGTTATGTATCAAGACCACAAATTGATCCGGATTTGGAAATTAATCCAATTTCATTAAAGGAGATTGTGTCTGATCAAGTGACTGAGGATGTGGAAAGTTCATCATCTCATGATAGTGAATTTGTTGATAATGATGCTCCTATTATCGAGGACATCACTAATTCAGAATATCCAGCTGAGATTCTGAAAATGATTGGTCATCAAGCTAAAAGTGTAGAGAAAAAGAGTCCAATATTTCAGAAACTAAAGTCTGAAGTAAAATCAGCTGAGAAAACAGTGGCTAAACAAAAGCTTGTTTCCAAATCAGATCTAAAAGTCAAAACTTCTTCTACTCTAAAGCCAATTGTGTTTGCTAATTCTTCAACTACACAAAAAGGAGAGTCAAGCAAAGTTTTTCATAAACAAGAGGGATTTTCTAAAAAGATTGACAAGAAGTTTGTAAAAGTGATTAACAAGGGTAATCAAAGTGGGGATGGAAACAAGGGCAAATCAAAGCTTTCACAAAAGAATTTGAAGACAAAAGCCACTGGTTTGAAGAATAAAATTTTATCTCCATCTGTAGCATCCAAATCTTTGGGTTCATCTAAGGGGTGTGATGAATCAAAACCAAAGAATGTATCATCAAGGAAATGCTACAGATACGGGAAAGTGGGTCATGTCATTGCTAATTGTGATTTGGCCACTTGTAACAGATTTCATACTTTTACTCCACGAGAAACACGACAGTGTTTCACTTGTGGAGGAAAAGGACATATTTCAGCCAATTGTCCAAATCACAAGATCAAGAAGAAAACTTTTGCAAATGACTGTCGTATGATCCATTCTGTTGGGAGTCCTAGGAGGGTAAAGCCTAGTGAGGAAGAGATGAGGATACTCAGGAAATTTGATCCTGATTGTGTCTGGGTCAAGGAAGAAAAGTTGAAAAGAAAAGTTTTTTATAACAAACAACAGGTTAAAAGGGTTTTGAAAAAGACATCATCATCAGATGATGAATTTTATGATACTTTTTCTTCTAAACAATTTTCTAAACAAAATGGACATCTTAATTCTTTTGGAAAATTCAGACACAGGTCAGATGGAAATTTTTTTGTGAGAAAGGATGAATACTCGGAAGATGAGTCTTCAAGTAGTTCATCAAGATCGAATGGCAGGAGGCTGTTCGGGGAGACTCAACGCCGGAATGGCGGGAGTCATCCCTTTTGGTACTGATCGAATTTTTTTTAATTTATTGTGCAGGATGCATTCATGGGCCATATAAACAGTCGATGGATTGTTGTAGTGGATGCTCCAGGCACATGACAGGAGAGTTAGGATTGCTGAAAGATTTCAGAGAGATGAAAGGATGTTACGTTAACTTTGCAGGAGACAAAGGTGGTCAGATTACCGGGTGTGGTAGTTTGACTAACGGTAAAGTTTCCTTTGACAATGTGAATTTCTGCAAGGAGTTAACTAACAATCTTTTGAGTGTGTCTCAGATTAGTGATAAAGGGTATAAGGTGTTGTTTGATGACAAGAAATGTTATGTGCTCAAACAAGGAATTCAAATTCCTGAAGACTGGATTCTGATGACTGCCGACAGGTGTAAGGACTTGTATGTGTTGGACATGGCTAAGGCAGAGACGGTAAACAAGGTTGAAACGTGTCTGGTGTCGAAGGCCACAGAGCAGGATACTCGGTCTTGGCATAGACGAATGGGTCACATACACATCAGAAAGATGAATCATCTTGTACACAATCACTTGGTTGATGGTGTACCGGTTAAACATTTTAGATTACCTGATGTGTGTGTTTCTTGTAAAAAGGGAAAACAGAAAAGAAGGTCACATAAGTCTAAAACTGTGTTTTCTATTGATAAACCACTGGAACTCCTTCACATGGATCTGTTTGGACCGATTAATGTGAAGAGTATTGGTGGTGAATCCTATTGTTTTGTAGTGACCAATGATTTTTCTCGATTTTCATGGGTATTGTTTTTAAAGTCTAAATCTGACACTTATGAAAATTTTGTTTTACTGGTGAACAGGTTGGAGACTTTGTACAAGTTGAGGGTTAGGCGTGTTCGATCAGACAATGGGACATAATTCAAGAATCAGAACATGTAAGCTTTTTGTGATTCTAAGGGCATTCAGCAGCAGTTCAGTGCACCGTATGAACCACAGATGAACGTTGTAGCTGAGAGAAAGAACCGTACATTGATCGAGTCTGCTAGAACAATGCTTGCTGATTCGAAAGTTCCCATTACATTCTGGAGTGAAGCCGTAGCGACCGCCTGTTTTACCCTCAACGGAGTGCTAATAGTCAAACGACATAACAAGTGTTAGTACATGTTTGTAATTGTTTGCTATTCAAAAGTTGTATTTATTTTGATTTTGTATAAAGGTTCGGCTAGGTTATGCCTAAGGTTCGTCTGGCCCACGAACATTAGCATATTGGCGAACCTATTGGGGTTGATAGGTTTAGCGAACCTATAGACTGGTAAAGGTTCGGCGAACCTTTTGAATGGTTTTCATAGGTTCGTCTAACGAACCTAAGGGTTCGTCCAGCGAACCTTAGGGTTCGGCTGGCAAACCTTAGGTTCGGCTAGCAGTAAAAGGTTCGCTGGTCCAGTTTCTATAAATAGCAGGTTTGTTTGTAGATCTGGTAGACCTTTGGACAGACTGTTAGAAAATTCTCTGTATTTTCTCTGTGTGAGAATTGTGATCTTGTAATCATTTGTTGATAATACAAGAGGTGTTTATTGAATTGCTTGTGTTCTTTGTATTCATACATATTGACTATGGATTCCGCACGTAGTTGATAGTTCGTAGGACTTCGTATTCGATCCTGATCGGTTATTCACCAAACCAACAGTGGTATCAGAGCGTTTGGTGAGGTTCTACACTACAATTTCAAAGAATTCAAACAATTGAAGATTTGAAGACATTTGATGGATCAAATTCTTTCTTCTTGATTGATTTTCTGGTGATTTGAGACTCTTTTCATCTACAATTGTTGTTGAATCATAACAATTGAAGTTTTGGAGGTGTTTTGGTAGAGATTTTGAAGGATTTTTTAAAGTTTTGGAAGGTTTCCCACCCAAAATTTTCAAAATCTATGCTACAGGTTCATGGGACGAACCTGTGACTTGCTGAAGACAAAGGTTCGCTGTTAGAAGGTTTTTCAGAGGGTTCGTTTGATAGTTCGCTGAAGGTTCGGCAGAGGTTCGGCAATAGTTCGGCTAAGGTTCGGCAAAGGTTTTGTCGAGGTTCGGCAACTTTTAGTGATAGTTCGGCAGAGGTTCGTTGTTTACTGTTCATAGTTCGGCTGAGGGTTCGCTTGAACTAAAGGTTCGCCAGTTTCTTGGTTCGTCTGTGCAAAGGTTCGTGAGTTTCAAGGTTCGTTGATCAAAGGTTCGCTGCTCAAAAGACAAATTTTGTCCATAAGTTCGGCTGAGGTTCGCCTGAAGGTTCGGCTAAGACAAATTTTAGTCCATAGGTTCGGCTGAGGTTCGCCTGAAGGTTCGGCTGAGGTTCGACTGAAGGTTCGGCTAAGACAAATTTTAGTCCATAGGTTCGGCTGAGGTTCGTCTGAAGGTTCGGCTAAGACAAAATTTTGTCTGGAGGTTCGGTTGAGGTTCGTTTGAGGTTCGGCTAGGGTTATTTTGGAAAAAGGTTCGCTGCTTACATTTCTGAAATCATGTCTGATATGTACGCGGCAATGGCAAGTCAGAATTCCAAACTTCAGAGCATCTTAATCAGTGAGACTGAAGTGGGCAAGGACGATTTGAGACTCATCTTTTTGGAAACGGTCATCATCATCTGATGATGAATTTTATGATAATTTTCCTCCTAAAAGATTTTCAAAACAAAATGCTAATTCTCATTCTTTTTGGAAATCCTGACACAGGTCAGGTGATACATTTGATGTGAGAAATGATGAATGCTTGGAAGATGGTTCTTCAAGTAGTTCATCGAGATCGAACGGCAAGAGGCTGTTCGGGGAGACTCAACGCCGGATTGGCGGGAGTCATCCCTTTTGGTACTAATCAAATTTTGTTTTAATTTATTGTGCAGGATGCATTCATGGGCCATATCAACAGTCGATGGATTGTTGATAGTGGATGCTCCAGGCATATGACAGGAGAGTTAGTATTGTTGAGGGATTTCAAGGAGATGAAAGGATGTTACGTTAACTTTGCAGGAGTTAAGGGTGGTCAGATTACTGGGTGTGGTAGTTTGACTAACGGTAAAGTTTCCTTTGACAATGTCAATTTCTGCAAGGAGTTAACTAACAATCTTTTAAGTGTATCACAGATATGTGATAAAGGTTATCAGGTGTTGTTTGATGACAAGAAATGCTATGTGCTCAAACAAGGTATTCAAATTCCTGATGACTGGATTCTGATGACTGCCGACATGTATAAGGACTTGTATGTGTTGGACATGGCTAAGGCGGAGACGGTAAACCAGGTTGAAACGTGTCTGGTGTCGAAGGCCACAGAGCAGGATACTTGGTCTTGGCATAAATGAATGGGTCACATACACATCAGAAAAATGAATTACCTTGTACACAATCACTTGGTTGATGGTGTACATGTTAAGCATTTTAGATTACCTGATGTGTGTGTTTCTTGTAAAAAAGGAAAACAGAAAAGGAGGTCACATAAGTCTAAAACTGTATTTTCTATTGATAAACCATTGGAACTCCTTCACATGGATCTGTTTGGACCGATTAATGTGAAGAGTATTGGTGGTGAATCTTATTGCTTTGTTGTGACCGATGATTTTTCTCGATTTTCATGGGTATTATTTTTAAAGTCTAAATCAGATACTTATGAAAATTTTGTTTTACTGGTGAACAGATTGGAGACTTTGTACAAGTTAAGGGTTAGGCGAGTTTGATCAGACAATGGGACAGAATTCAAGAATCAGAACATGGAAGCTTTTTGTGATTCTAAAGGAATTCAGCAGCAGTTTAGCGCACCGTATGAACCACAAATGAACGGTGTAGCTGAGAGGAAAAACCGTACATTGATCGAGTCTGCTAGAACGATGCTTGCTGATTCGAAGCTGCCCATTACATTCTGGAGTGAAGCCGTAGCGACCGCCTGTTTTACCCTTAACCGAGTGCTAATAGTCAAAAGACATAAAAAGACTTGTTGATAATACAAGAGGTGTTTATTGAATTGCTTGTGTTCTTTGTATTCATACATATTGACTATGGATTCCGCACGTAGTTGATAGTTCGTAGGACTTCGTATTCGATCCTGATCGGTTATTCACCAAACCAACAACAAGACTTGTTATGAACTTCTTCAAAATTGAAAACCTAATTTGGAACACTTGGAACCTTTCGGGGCACCTTGTACCATGCTCAAGAAAGATGCTAAATTCAACTCTAAGGTTGAAGAAGGTTTCTTTCTTGGCTATAGCCTACCCAACAAATGTGTGTTTAACAAACGCATGGGTGTTGTGGAACTCTGGTATAATGTGGATGTTCAAAGACATACACCTATACCTGAAGGCAAAGGTCCAAATTGGCTATTCGATTATGAAGACATACACCTATACCTGAAGGAAAAGGTCCAAACATGTCTCCTAATGTTACTGATGATGAAATTTCCTTGCAGATGTTATATGATCTACAGAATTCTGATGATCAAGGAATTTCACATACAGATGAAGATAATCATCCAACAGAGGAAGGCACTTTTGAAGCAGTTAATGATGACTGGTCATCGGAGGATGATCAAGATATCTTTGAAGATGTTGTTTCTGAGGATCAAGATGCTGATCAGAATATCACAAATCTTGATCATGGTGTTGGAGTCCCGCAAGTGCCAGTGTCTAGAGTCCATGTGAATCACCCTGTTGAACAGATTATTGGAGATCCGTCTGTTGGAGTACAGACAAGAAGGCAAGTTACAAACAAGGAGAGTTTGTACGTTGAGTTGGAGCGAAATCATGGGACTCAAGAGTTATGGATGCATTCTGCATTCGTTTCTCAGATTGAGCCGAAATCTGTAACTGAAGCCCTGCGTGAGCCTGCCTGGGTGGAGGCCATGCAAGAGGAGCTAAATCAGTTTCAGAAACTGGGAGTATGGCATTTAGTGGATTTTCCGAAGGGAGAAAAGAAGATAGGCACCAGATGGGTGTTAAATGTAAGCGAGACGAGAGAGGCGTGATTGTTCGAAACAAGGCACGTTTGGTTGTTCAAGGGTTCAAACAGATAGAAGGAATTGATTATGACGAAGTCTTTGCACCTGTGGCGCGGCTTGAAGCGATAAGATTATTTCTATCTTTTGTTGCCCACAAGAAGTTTAAAGTTTTTCAACTGGATGTTAAGTCTGCATTCCTTTACGGGTCATTGAAGGAAACAGTGTACGTTTGTGAGCCACCGGGCTTTGAGGATCCTATCCACCGGGATCAGGTTTATATCCTCGACAAAGCACTGTATGGTCTTCATCAAGCTCCTCGAGCTTGGTATGAGACCCTCTCGACTCACCTTGTTGAACACGGCTTCAATAGGGGTCAGATAGACAAAACACTGTTTTATCGGGAAAAGGGTGAGGATATTCTCCTTGTTCAGATCTATGTTGATGATATCATTTTTGGATCTACTGATGAACAGTTGTGTTTGGAATTTAAAGAGGTAATGATTGAAAATTTCGAGATGAGTGCAATGTTAGACATTAAGTTCTTTTTCGGTTTACAGATTGATCAGTCTGATGATGGCATTTATATTCATCAGACTAAATATATTCAAGACGTGCTAAAACGGTTTAGCATGCTTGATTGTAAACCCATTTCCACGCCAATTCAGCCCAATCACGGGATTGAGCCTGATCTTAAGGGGGAGTTAATCGATGCTACGTTAAATCGTGGAATGATCGGGAGCTTGATGTAATTGACTGCCTCACGGCCGGATATTGTATTCGCTACAAGTATCTGTGCTCGCTATCAATCAAAACCTAAAGTTTCTCATCTGATAGCAGTCAAGAGAATTTTACGTTATCTGAAGGGTACACCAGACACCGGTCTGTGGTATCCTAAGGATGATAACTATTCCTTCAATGCCTATAGTGATTCTGACTATGGAGGATGCAAGACTGTTTCCAAATATACTACTGGAGGTGCACAGTTTCTGGGGGACAGGTTAGTCTCATGGCAGTGCAAAAAGCAGACATCTGTTGCTACATCTACATGTGAAGCTGAATATGTAGCGGCTGCCAGTTGTTGTTCCCAAGTTTTGTGGATACAACAACAGATGAGAGACTATGGACTGAATTTCTTAACTACCCCGATTCATGTAGACAATGAGGCTGCTATTGCTATTACCAAGAATCCGATGTGTCATTCACGATCCAAACACATTGATATTCGGTTTCATTTCATACGCGACTGCTATGAAAAGAAACTAATTGATGTGGTGAAGCTACACACCAACGAGCAAAGAGCAGACCTTCTCACCAAGGCCTTTGACAAAAATCATTTTGAGTATCTACTCAAATTAAATGGGATCAGGGTCAAGGGTGAGGTAATTAAGAATCAATTTCCTTCGTAATCATTTTTTATTGAATTAACATCAGATATTTTAATTTTTTGTGTTTTAGTTTTTAGGGGGAGAAAATTTTGAAAAATACAAAAATATTTGAAAAACCAAAAACACAAAAACATTAAAAAAATTAAATTTGAGAAATTGATTCGACCAAGTGAGAAATGATAGTACATTATTTGCAATTGGAAACATATATGTATGTATTATTAAAATTTTAGAAAATTATTACAAGTACTAAGTATGATGTGTTAGTAGGTTTATAACTTAGTTAGGATAAGTTTAAACAAAAGTTTGATTAGGCTTTATAAGAAATAGATGCTTAGAATGCAGTACTTAGTTTTGTCCTGAATGAGTGGTAATTTTTCTTACAAAATGTTCTTGTACAAAAATTCAAATTACTAGTTTTGATCATGTGTTTAATTTTCAAAAGAAATTCTAATTTTGTTTTTCTTTTATTTTAGTTTAAAGCTGGACATTCTTTGCGTATACTTACGTATCGACCTGATTGTTATAGCTTTAAACGATTCAAATTTGTTTTCTTTGGTTTTGATTAAGATTTGGACAATCTCTGCGTATATGAAAATATCGATCTGATTGTTAAAATCGTAATCTTAAATTATTGTTTAGTTCATTTTCTGGATCATTTGAGCATACAAGTATCAACCTTGATTCCTAGATTTTGAACAAGTTCAAATTGTTTTATATTTTGTTATTTTCAAAAAGAAATTCTGCTTTATTTTTACATGATCAGATTAGTTAAAATTGATATAATAAGTTTTAAGAACATTAATGTTTGATTAGTTATTCACAAATCGGGGATGTATTCAAGTAAATGGATTATTATAAAGTGTTTGATAATTTTGTTTAAACTGATTTCTTGATTAAGTAATTAAACTTAAAAGGATAATTATACTGACAATCATCTTGGACTTGTAATTTGCAATTAAATCTTTTAATTAATACAAACAGATGTGTTGAAAATTGTAAAATAATATGATCTCATGTCTGGATCTTTCTCAAACAAAAAGATTTGATTTTTTAGAGTTAGTTTTGTTAAATTTGTACTTTAATTGTTCTAAAAATTTGAAAAATTACAAAAAGATTTTATTTTTTATCTGATGTTAAATCAATAATTTTTGATTATTTGTTTGACTTTGGAAAAATTAAATGTGAATTTGTTTTGAAATTTAAAGAAAAATCAAAATTTTTAAAAGGTTCGTCTGGTGAAGGTTCGTTGAGAAGGTTAGCTAGATAGGTTCCCTGGTTAGGTTCGCTGGCTAAGTGTGATAGCTAGGTTAGCTGACTACGTTCCCTTGTTAGGTTCGTTTAAGATGGTTCGCAGGAAAGGTTCGTGTCAAATGGTTCGCCGAAAAGGTTCGTTGAAAAGGATCATCTGAAAAGGTTCGTGAATATAAATACAGGGTTCGCGATAAGGGTTCGTCACTTTCATCTGATTACACAACTGACGAACCTGCAAGTTCCAGTTTTTTCGATTTTCGATTTAGGGCAGCCCAGAATTTTTCGTTGATATCTTTAGATTCAGAATCATCTGCTGATCATTTCTAGGTAGAAATTATTGGATTTCACTGGCTAGATTGATAGATCTTAGAGTTTTTAGGATTTTTAGATCGGATCTGTAAATTTGAACTAAAACCGGTTAAAAACTAATTTCTGGACAAACCATCTTTGTAAAAGTTGTTTATCGGTGTATTTCGAACCTGTGTGTAAAATTTTATCTTCTAATTCGAAGATTTAAAATTTTGATTTGAAAATTGAGAAAGGTTCGCTGGATGAACAGGTTCGTTGAATGAACTATGGTTCGCCGAACCTTGAAGGTTCGTCTGAATCTGATAGGTTCGTGGCGAACCTATGTATTTCAAAAGAACCGAACCTTTTGGTCAAGATTCGTTTGTCCAACAGGTTCATTTGTTTGAAGGTTCGTTCATTCTGAGGTTCGTTCATTATAAGGTTCGTTCATCAGAAGGTTCGTTCAAATAGGTTTGTCTAGAAAACAGGTTCGTCTAACTTAGGTTCGCCTAGCATTAGGTTCGTCTAAGGGGATAGGTTCGCTGATCTATACTTAAAAATTTTTTTATTTTTTTAATTTTGATTAATTTTTATTTCTAATTGTTTTTATTTCTGATTGTAGATATGGCGAACTTAACTTTCGGCGACAAACATAATGTTTGTGCGTATTTGGATCCTACAACACGGAATGGCAAAGATTTTAGACCGATGATCGAGTTTCTTTGACGATCGAGGATTTATTATGCCATCTCCAACTCATGTCAGATTTATCGATAACATATTCAGAGCTTCTGGGAGTCAGCTTGACTTATTTCTGTGGGTAATGATTGTGTGATTGATGTGAATGTGCTAGGGCAAGCACTTCGTATATCTGAGGCCGATATTCGTAGAGTATTGCAGTTTGGGGGTGAACATGCTGGTATAACTCTTGTACCAGAGAAGTGTATTAAAGGATGCTTCATGCGTATCAGATATTTTGGAGCCTACAACTCCATCTCGGTGAAGAAGGGCAAGCTTCCATTGCAGTATAAATTTTTAGCTCATGTGTTACTACATTGCTTGAGTATGAGGAAGGGTACCTTCGATGAGCTGAGAGATTTTATGAGATCAGCTATGATGGCTCTTATATTGAACAAACAGTTCAATTTTTCAGGGGTGATCTTCCGGTATATGTCTGACAACATCACGAAGGCTTAGGATAGGTTTTATATGTATCCTAGATTCGTGCAGATGTTGATTGACGAAAGGTTGCCTGATGGGCTTTTACCTAGGGAAGCTGGAGATTTACTTAAGTTGAAACACATGACTGATTCTAGTTTGGGTCAGGTCAGAGTGTATAAACGGAGTGATGATGCGATTTTGGAGAAAGAACTGATTGGACATTGTGCCAGGGCAAATTATATTGCTCCTGATGATGATGCTTGGAGGCATGCTGACTCTGGTTCAGATGCTGAAGAGGTTAATGATGATGTTCAGGCACCAACTCCTCCTCCTCCAAGAAAACAATCTAGGAAGTATACAGGTCAATCTTCCAGGTCTACACCTCAAACACAATCTTCTCAAGAACTGAGCTCACAGGAGCCTGTTGATATTGATATGCCTGCACAACAGACAGAGGCTGTTAATGAAGATGATGGTGAAAACTCATCAGATTCTGAGTTTGAATATGAGATGGTTCAAGAAGGAAATCAGATGGTTAGAAAATTAAAGAAAAAGTTTGCTAAGAAGGCAGAAGAGGCTAGGGAAGAAAGGTTTGATCCAAGTTTTGTGGTTGAAGAGCCTGAGTCTTCAAAGCCAAAAAGAAAGAAGAGAATGGCCAAAGGAGGGCCTTATGAGAAGAAAGCCAAAACTACTAAGACCATTGTGTCTTCATCTGCTGTGATATCTTCTGTTCCTGCTTCTTCTGTTTATGTGTCTACTTCTACAGTTTCTGAGTCTATTTCTACTGTTCCTGCTTCTACTCCTGCTTCTACTTTACAAACTTCTGAGTTTGTAAGTGTAGCTACATTTATGCCAATTTTTGTGGATTCTACTACAGTTACTACTTCAGTTCCAGAGACTTCTGTTCATCAGGATTCTATTCCCAAAGATGATTTGTTTTCTAGTTTGGATGATTTGGGAGATATTAACTTCACTGTTAATTATGATGATACTGAGCTTAAAAGAAGATTATCCATGCTATCCAAAGAGTTTGAGAGTTATAGGAAGGAAAAGGAAAAGATTGTTGCTGATAAACCTTCTTCTTCTACTACAAGTGAACTGGATGAGTTAAAGGCTCAAATGGCTCTAATGGTCAAGTGAAAAGAAGAACTTCTTGAGAAGAAGAAGATGAAAGAAAAGATTTCTGATTTGGAGTTCTTTATAAAGTTACAATCAGAAGACACAGTTGACCTCAAGAATGAAAATGTTGATTTGAGATTCAAGATAAAAGATTTGGAAGCAAAGATTTCAACAACTGAAGCTTCAGGATCAGGAGTTGAGAAGGTGGTGATGGATGTTGATGTAGAAGATGAAGAGAAGGTGGAAGAGGAGGAAGAAGAAAAGATTGATTTTGATGATTCTGATGTTGATGAACATCCTGATATGAATATTCATGATGATGGTGATGATGAAAATGGTGCTGGTGGAGTTGGTGGTGTTTCTGGTGGTTTGAATGCAGTGACAGGAGCTATTGTTTTTTATTCTCCATCAAAGATTACTACTGATGCGGTTCCTGTTAGTTCTGTATCGTCTGATAGAGTCAGGGATTGTACTGATGTTGAATTCGAAGATTTAGATGGAATAGAACATCCTGAGACTGTTATTGATTATTCTCTGCCTACTTTTCTTGATCTATTCAAATTGCATTCTAACATTGATTTGCAGAGAAAGATATTCGAGATACAAGTTAATCAAGATTTAGAAGAAGGAGAGATTGTTGGTGGTTATTCGGTTCTAGATTATCAAGATCTCTTTGAGAATGATGATGAGTTGATGTTTGACTTTGAAGAAGATGAAGATCTGAATTTGTCTGATTTTGAGAAAGATGACATTATTGATGTAGAATTGTTGAATTTGAACACCATGAAGAAAATTTTTGAAGCTGGAAGTTATTCTAGATCAACATTGGATCCAATTAGAGAGAAGACTAATATGGATTTATGGAATGATTTTCAAGAAGAGATAAAGTATATTATTGAACATCTGCATGTGTTCAAGATAATGACTGAAGTACCAGAAGACAAAGATCAAGAAAACCAGACTAAACAATCTAAGAAGTTCAAGATTGGATCTAAGTCCAAAATGATTGGAAGGATTATTAATTATGGTTACTTTCATAACATTCCAAGAAGTCTGACAGATAAAGGATGCTATGTTGTGAAAAGAACTGATGGATGTCAGTATTTTGGAAAAGCTTCTGATTTGATGAGTTTACCAGCTTTTGAGTGTAAGGATCTTTCTAGATTGAAGATGATAAATCCAATTCAGACTCGACACAATGAAATTTTTGAGAGTTTGTTAAAGAAAGAAGCAAGAACTGGATGGAGTTTATTATCGCCACAATTCAGAGAGAGATTTCATTAATATGTGAAGCCTACAGTTTTCAAAAGACCAAAACTCAGAAAGATTGAACAGAACTGGAATCCTTACTTTAAATTTTGGTTCTATGATGAGAGAACATCAGAAGGTGTGATTATATTGAAGCAGAATGATAAATGGAGGGTAATCCGGATGCTAGATCCTGTGTGGATTGTAAACTGCTCAAAGGATGATATTGCTTTACTTGACACTGCAGAGATCTATGCAGATGATGGTTATCATGACTTTGGAGTGAGTTTTAAAGACATGGCAATTCAATATCAAACAATTGCAAGAATGTGTTATACATTGGGTATACATTCTGGATGCAATTGGGATGATGTGAATTACCTTTATTCTGAATTGATGCAAGTGCAGAAGGAAAGAGATGAAAGAGATGCAAAAATTGAAGCTGAAAGAGTTGCGAAGATACCACGTTCGGTTGTTATACGAGCGGTGGATAATGTGGTTAGTGAAGAGCTTGGAGAATCCAGCGGAGTCAAAGACAAAGAAGATGACAAAGCTGAAGACAAAGAATGAAGATTTTTGATAGCAAACATTAAGGGGGAGTTTGTTAGTGAACATATGTAATAGTTTACTATTCAAAAATTGTATTTATTTTGAGTTTTAGAAAGGTTCGGCCAATAGGTTTGCCATAGGTTCGTTTGGCCCACGAACCTAGGCAGGTTCGGCGAACCTATTGAGTTGATAGGTTCGGCGAACCTATAGCCTAGATAAGGTTCGGCGAACCTTTGGGTTTGGTAACTTAGGGTTCGGCTGGCGAACCTAAGGGTTCGGCTAACAGAAAAGGTTCGCTGATCAGTATGCATAAATAGAAGGTTTGGCTGAATTCTTCATAACTTTTGACAGAATTCAGCAAACCTTCTGACATTTTCTCTGTGTTAGATCTGTGTATTTCTGAGTGAACTCTTGTAATCATTGGTTGATATATACAAGATTGATTATGGAATTGCTTATGTTCTTTTGATTCTTTACATGTCAACTATGGATTCCGCACATTGTTGATAGTTCGTAGAACTTTGTATTCAATCCTGATCGGTTCTCAGCAAACCAACAAGATTGGAGCATTGCACAATCTTTGTTTGTGTCTGGAATGCCTCCTCTTGTGTCTGTGTCCACACAAAAGGTTCAGTCTTCTGTGTGAGCTTGGTGAGAGGCAAAGATATCTTAGAGAAATTCGAAGTAAATCTCCTGTAATTACCTGCCAATCCCAAGAATGATCGGATCTCTGTCGGTGTTGTAGGCACATCCCAGTTCTTGATTGCTTCAATCTTGGCAGGATCTACGTGAATACCATCACTGTTAATCACGTGACCCAAGAACTGAACTTCTCTTAACCAGAATTCGCACTTGGAGAATTTGGCATAGAGTCGTTCTTCTTTCAGAAGTTTCAAGACTGTCTTGAGGTGTTGCTCCTTCTCGTTCTTTGAATAAATCAGTATATCATCAATGAAGATGATAACAAACTGATCTAAGTACGGCTTGCACACCCGGTTCATCAAATCCATAAACACTGCCGGTGCGTTCGTCAATCCGAATGGCATCACCATGAACTCGTAGTGACCATATCGGGTACGGAAGGACGTCTTTGGTATGTCCTCCTCTTGAATCCGGAGCTGATGATAACCTGATCTCAGGTCTATCTTTGAAAAGTACTGTGCTCCCTGTAACTGATCAAACAAATCATCAATCCTCGGTAACAGGTACCGATTCTTGATGTTGAGTTTGTTGAGTTCTCTATAATCAATGCACATCCTGAAAGTTCCATCCTTCTTCTTAACAAAAAGAACTGGAGCTCCCCTCGGGGAAAAGCTCGGTTGGATTAATCCTTTGTCGAGTAGCTCTTGTAATTGATTGGACAACTCCTGCATCTCAGATGGTGCAAGTCTGTAAGGAGACTTAGCCAGAGGAGTCGCTCCCGGAATCAAATCGATTCGGAACTGCACTGATCTCTCGGGTGGCAGTCCCGGCAAATCATCCGGAAACACGTCCGCATAGTCTTTCACAATTGGCACGTCTTGAATCTTGATTGTTTTCTTGTCTTTCTCGATCACATGAGCTAAGAATGCAAAGCATTGCTTTCAGAGGTACTTACGAGCCTTCATGCACGATATTATCTTGACACTGCGTTTCGCTTGGTCTCCACAAATCTCCAAAATCTCATTGTTCTCCACTGGAATGCGTAGTAGTTTATCGGAACAGATGAACTCAACTCGGTTAAGAGATAGCCAATCCATTCCGATGATGATGTCGAAACTGCCCAGCTCCATCGGTATCAAATCGATGGAAAATGTGTGATCGCCAAGTGTTAGTGAGCAATTCCTAAGTATTGTGTCTACTGTGATCTGTATGCCGTTCGCTATCTCAATAGTGTAAGGGGAGTCTAACAATTCCTCAACATAATTAAGATGGCATGGAAAGTCGGATGAGATAAAACTCTGATCCGCACCAGTGTCAAATAATATGGATGCATAGAAGTCAGATAAGAGAAATGTACCCGTGATCACGTTCGGGTCCTGTCGTGCATCAGCAGCTCCTATCTGAAAGGCTCGTCCCCTTGCTGCTTGAGCCCTTGGTTGTGCTTTCTTGAGACAATCCCTAGAAAAGTGTCCAGGTTCACCACAAGTAAAGCAAGACCTGTGATCAGCAGCAGCAGCAGTGGCTGCATTGTTGTTTTTGTTTGGAGCCCTCGGACTCCTGCAGTGAGTTACCGTGTGACCAAATCTCCCACAGTTGGTGCATTGTCTGCACGGGATGTTTGGTAGGTGATAGTACTGGCATGAGTTGCGCAAAGGTGCAGTGCCAGTGTGGGGCTTTCTGATCTGTAGTGGTGGTGGTTGATTGAGCATAGGGGTTTGGGTGGTAACAGCAAAGTTTCTAACCACCTTCTGTTTCTTAGCCGGCCTCTTGTCCGACTTCTTTGAAGTTCCAGCTTTGGCTGAGTCAGCCTCTTTCTTGAAGTATCCAGAATCAACCATCATATCTGTCAGAGATGCTGACAGAGTGACAGCTAACTCCATGGTGGTAGGATGGGCAGAAATCACATGCCCCTGAATGCAAGACGGCAGTCCCCCGACATACCGTTTGATTCTCTTCTCAAGTGTTGGCACCACATCCGGTGCCAATGTAGCAAGCTCATGAAAGCGGGTGGTGTAGGCCAGATGCCCAGAGCCAACCATGACTAGGTTGAACAGTTCAGTCTCAACCTTTTTCAGTTCATTCCTTGGGCAAAACTCTGCCCGCAACATAGCCTTGAAGTCATCCCAAGGCATAGACTGGGCCTCATCCTGGCCCCTGATCTGAACTTGAGCGTTCCACCAAGTTAACGCTCTCTTATGAAATGAACCCGCAGCATACTTGACCTTGTTTTGCTCAGGATAGCCACTGATGTCGAGAGTAGTTTCCATCTTCTCGATCCACTGGATCAATCCGACTGCTCCTTCACTGCCACTGAAGTTAGGTGGCTTGCAACCTACAAAGTTCTTGTAGGCATAGTCCTGTTGCTGGCGGTTGTTGCCGCTGCCCTCTCCAGATGAGTTGGCAACATTGTTACTGTTGTTGGTGTTGATCCAGTTCATCATCTCGGGAATCACATCCCTCAGTTGACTGGTCAGTAAAGTGGCCAGTGCTATCGTCGTCGGGTCCAACTGATGAACAGGTGGCGGCGGAGGAGGATGTGGTTGGGTAGGAGAGTCAGGCGGTGTCGGTGTAGATGAGTGTGGTGATGAGCCATTTGGTGGTGGAGGCAGTAAAGCTGGTGGTGGTCTTCTCGGCGACATTCTGATCATAATCGAAGGAAAATCGGTTAGTGCAGTGATCAGATGCAAAAGACACATGCAAATAGAATCCTATGTCACATGATCTCTATATGAGGGTCCCTAGCTTTTAGTCTAGGCCAAACCGTTTAAGTAATATGACCTATATTTCTCTATAACCATGGCTCAGATACCAATCTGTCACACCCCGAGCCGACGGGCTAGATCGACTTTCCCGCCAAGCGGAAGGTTCCCGAGGCGTGATATCTTTGTGATAATCAAATGATCAGATTGTTTACATAGCACATGAGATATAAAATGAGAAATGCTAAAATGACACCAATACAGAATTACAAAGTTAAATTACATAGTCATGTTCATAATTTAACTAAGTAATTCCTCCAAAAGAATCACTGTGACTTCTATCTTGTAACTATACTTGATATACAAAATATGATTCAATGTTTTGTCATATCAAAAGTATGCAACACAAAATGAAGTTAGGTCTTCTAAAAGTCCACTAGCATATCCTTGACATATGAGTGACTACACCTATTCGTCACCTGAGAAAACATGCATTTAAACAAAGTCAACAATAGGTTGGTGAGTTCATAAGTATGTTAATTGAAAACCTTGATTCATTCACATGCACAATCACAATGTTACTCATGTTACTTGTATGTTGTTTGTTTCACCTGTTTACCCAATGGCTTCTCAATAGTTATATTCACAAGTAATATATCGTCCTAGTAGTGATGCTTATATATAGGGCATATGTAAGGGAACTAAGCCCTAGCCAACATCCCACCACATCACTACTAGAACTCCACACTACTTGCAATCAACTATTGATTTCCATTCCCATTCCATATGTTCGTCTCTTTGTTGATCACCTGTGATATCATGTGGTTAGTGAAGAGCTTGGAGAATCCAGCGGAGTCAAAGACAAAGAAGATGACAAAGCTGAAGACAAAGAATGAAGATTTTTGATAGCAAACATTAAGGGGGAGTTTGTTAGTGAACATATGTAATAGTTTACTATTCAAAAATTGTATTTATTTTGAGTTTTAGAAAGGTTCGGCCAATAGGTTTGCCATAGGTTCGTTTGGCCCACGAACCTAGGCAGGTTCGGCGAACCTATTGAGTTGATAGGTTCGGCGAACCTATAGCCTAGATAAGGTTCGGCGAACCTTTGGGTTTGGTAACTTAGGGTTCGGCTGGCGAACCTAAGGGTTCGGCTAACAGAAAAGGTTCGCTGATCAGTATGCATAAATAGAAGGTTTGGCTGAATTCTTCATAACTTTTGACAGAATTCAGCAAACCTTCTGACATTTTCTCTGTGTTAGATCTGTGTATTTCTGAGTGAACTCTTGTAATCATTGGTTGATATATACAAGATTGATTATGGAATTGCTTATGTTCTTTTGATTCTTTACATGTCAACTATGGATTCCGCACATTGTTGATAGTTCGTAGAACTTTGTATTCAATCCTGATCGGTTCTCAGCAAACCAACAAGATTGGAGCATTGCACAATCTTTGTTTGTGTCTGGAATGCCTCCTCTTGTTTCTGTGTCCACACAAAAGGTTCAGTCTTCTGTGTGAGCTTGGTGAGAGGCAAAGATATCTTAGAGAAATTCGAAGTAAATCTCCTGTAATAACCTGCCAATCCCAAGAATGATCGGATCTCTGTCGGTGTTGTAGGCACATCCCAGTTCTTGATTGCTTCAATCTTGGCAGGATCTACGTGAATACCATCACTGTTAATCACGTGACCCAAGAACTGAACTTCTCTTAACCAGAATTCGCACTTGGAGAATTTGGCATAGAGTCGTTCTTCTTTCAGAAGTTTCAAGACTGTCTTGAGGTGTTGCTCCTTCTCGTTCTTTGAATAAATCAGTATATCATCAATGAAGATGATAACAAACTGATCTAAGTACGGCTTGCACACCCGGTTCATCAAATCCATAAACACTGCCGGTGCGTTCGTCAATCCGAATGGCATCACCATGAACTCGTAGTGACCATATCGGGTACGGAAGGACGTCTTTGGTATGTCCTCCTCTTGAATCCGGAGCTGATGATAACCTGATCTCAGGTCTATCTTTGAAAAGTACTGTGCTCCCTGTAACTGATCAAACAAATCATCAATCCTCGGTAACAGGTACCGATTCTTGATGTTGAGTTTGTTGAGTTCTCTATAATCAATGCACATCCTGAAAGTTCCATCCTTCTTCTTAACAAAAAGAACTGGAGCTCCCCTCGGGGAAAAGCTCGGTTGGATTAATCCTTTGTCGAGTAGCTCTTGTAATTGATTGGACAACTCCTGCATCTCAGATGGTGCAAGTCTGTAAGGAGACTTAGCCAGAGGAGTCGCTCCCGGAATCAAATCGATTCGGAACTGCACTGATCTCTCGGGTGGCAGTCCCGGCAAATCATCCGGAAACACGTCCGCATAGTCTTTCACAATTGGCACGTCTTGAATCTTGATTGTTTTCTTGTCTTTCTCGATCACATGAGCTAAGAATGCAAAGCATTGCTTTCAGAGGTACTTACGAGCCTTCATGCACGATATTATCTTGACACTGCGTTTCGCTTGGTCTCCACAAATCTCCAAAATCTCATTGTTCTCCACTGGAATGCGTAGTAGTTTATCGGAACAGATGAACTCAACTCGGTTAAGAGATAGCCAATCCATTCCGATGATGATGTCGAAACTGCCCAGCTCCATCGGTATCAAATCGATGGAAAATGTGTGATCGCCAAGTGTTAGTGAGCAATTCCTAAGTATTGTGTCTACTGTGATCTGTATGCCGTTCGCTATCTCAATAGTGTAAGGGGAGTCTAACAATTCCTCAACATAATTAAGATGGCATGGAAAGTCGGATGAGATAAAACTCTGATCCGCACCAGTGTCAAATAATATGGATGCATAGAAGTCAGATAAGAGAAATGTACCCGTGATCACGTTCGGGTCCTGTCGTGCATCAGCAGCTCCTATCTGAAAGGCTCGTCCCCTTGCTGCTTGAGCCCTTGGTTGTGCTTTCTTGAGACAATCCCTAGAAAAGTGTCCAGGTTCACCACAAGTAAAGCAAGACCTGTGATCAGCAGCAGCAGCAGTGGCTGCATTGTTGTTTTTGTTTGGAGCCCTCGGACTCCTGCAGTGAGTTACCGTGTGACCAAATCTCCCACAGTTGGTGCATTGTCTGCACGGGATGTTTGGTAGGTGATAGTACTGGCATGAGTTGCGCAAAGGTGCAGTGCCAGTGTGGGGCTTTCTGATCTGTAGTGGTGGTGGTTGATTGAGCATAGGGGTTTGGGTGGTAACAGCAAAGTTTCTAACCACCTTCTGTTTCTTAGCCGGCCTCTTGTCCGACTTCTTTGAAGTTCCAGCTTTGGCTGAGTCAGCCTCTTTCTTGAAGTATCCAGAATCAACCATCATATCTGTCAGAGATGCTGACAGAGTGACAGCTAACTCCATGGTGGTAGGATGGGCAGAAATCACATGCCCCTGAATGCAAGACGGCAGTCCCCCGACATACCGTTTGATTCTCTTCTCAAGTGTTGGCACCACATCCGGTGCCAATGTAGCAAGCTCATGAAAGCGGGTGGTGTAGGCCAGATGCCCAGAGCCAACCATGACTAGGTTGAACAGTTCAGTCTCAACCTTTTTCAGTTCATTCCTTGGGCAAAACTCTGCCCGCAACATAGCCTTGAAGTCATCCCAAGGCATAGACTGGGCCTCATCCTGGCCCCTGATCTGAACTTGAGCGTTCCACCAAGTTAACGCTCTCTTATGAAATGAACCCGCAGCATACTTGACCTTGTTTTGCTCAGGATAGCCACTGATGTCGAGAGTAGTTTCCATCTTCTCGATCCACTGGATCAATCCGACTGCTCCTTCACTGCCACTGAAGTTAGGTGGCTTGCAACCTACAAAGTTCTTGTAGGCATAGTCCTGTTGCTGGCGGTTGTTGCCGCTGCCCTCTCCAGATGAGTTGGCAACATTGTTACTGTTGTTGGTGTTGATCCAGTTCATCATCTTGGGAATCACATCCCTCAGTTGACTGGTCAGTAAAGTGGCCAGTGCTATCGTCGTCGGGTCCAACTGATGAACAGGTGGCGGCGGAGGAGGATGTGGTTGGGTAGGAGAGTCAGGCGGTGTCGGTGTAGATGAGTGTGGTGATGAGCCATTTGGTGGTGGAGGCAGTAAAGCTGGTGGTGGTCTTCTCGGCGACATTCTGATCATAATCGAAGGAAAATCGGTTAGTGCAGTGATCAGATGCAAAAGACACATGCAAATAGAATCCTATGTCACATGATCTCTATATGAGGGTCCCTAGCTTTTAGTCTAGGCCAAACCGTTTAAGTAATATGACCTATATTTCTCTATAACCATGGCTCAGATACCAATCTGTCACACCCCGAGCCGACGGGCTGGATCGACTTTCCCGCCAAGCGGAAGGTTCCCGAGGCGTGATATCTTTGTGATAATCAAATGATCAGATTGTTTACATAGCACATGAGATATAAAATGAGAAATGCTAAAATGACACCAATACAGAATTACAAAGTTAAATTACATAGTCATGTTCATAATTTAACTAAGTAATTCCTCCAAAAGAATCACTGTGACTTCTATCTTGTAACTATACTTGATATACAAAATATGATTCAATGTTTTGTCATATCAAAAGTATGCAACACAAAATGAAGTTAGGTCTTCTAAAAGTCCACTAGCATATCCTTGACATATGAGTGACTACACCTATTCGTCACCTGAGAAAACATGCATTTAAACAAAGTCAACAATAGGTTGGTGAGTTCATAAGTATGTTAATTGAAAACCTTGATTCATTCACATGCACAATCACAATGTTACTCATGTTACTTGTATGTTGTTTGTTTCACCTGTTTACCCAATGGCTTCTCAATAGTTATATTCACAAGTAATATATCGTCCTAGTAGTGATGCTTATATATAGGGCATATGTAAGGGAACTAAGCCCTAGCCAACATCCCACCACATCACTACTAGAACTCCACACTACTTGCAATCAACTATTGATTTCCATTCCCATTCCATATGTTCGTCTCTTTGTTGATCACCTGTGATATCATGTATAGAATAATATGATGATGAAGTTGTAGTTACCAAACCGAAGTATTGCGAACCAATATGTGCATTAAGGATATTAGATTCACTTAATCTGTTCCTTGTATTATTCTATTATTGTGGGGTTAACTGTTGTTTCACTTTTAAATATTAAAAATGTGAGTTAACCAATTGTCATATGTTCTCAACTTGAAGTGCAGAGAGCCTAAAAGGAATCCATTGCAATCCTCACGTAATCAGATTTCAATGCATCCGATTTACCTCTTCCACTTTGTGTTCCCATTGCCTTCATCGAAACTGTAACTAATAATATGACATGAGAGAAAATAAATTCTCAGTCTACTAGTCCACATGTAACGATGGATGATGTACATCGATGTTGTTATCTGTTCTCAATGTGGGATGTTCTCCATGTGATTAACAAGGTTAAATAAGAACTTGTGTTATTACTTTATGTTAATCATTGTGTGAATGATATTGTCATCATGAAGTTACGTTATCATGATATCATTCCTTGTAATCCATATGATCACCATGTAATCCTTAAGCCGTAGTAAGAACTAGTCTTAGTACCCTTAAGTGACGCAGGTGGTGGATGATAAATGCTTCATACTATTGCATAGTATGTTTTAAGTTGTAAACTAAGCGTTATAAGTACTTGACTTATCACCCTTGGTTAATTTTAATGTTGAATGGTATTAAGAAGATGTATTATCTTCTAACCATTCATGGGTTTTGTAATGTCATCATGTTTCTCTGTAATTGTTCTCAATGTTTGTTTGTGTATGAATATTCTCAATGTTTGCTCATGTAGAAATGACTAAGTGTTGTAAGATAAATCTTACAGCTATGTTATTCTAACGTATTGATGAATTAAGAAGATATGTTATCACATTCATCTGATTATCCCTGTCATGTTATGATCATACAAGCATGCATACAATGATAAGCGATAATAAACAATTTAGTATTATCTAAATCAAAGTATAAGCAATATGTTAAGCAAAACTTTTAAATAAATAAAAGTAAGCATGTTTCTCAGCCCCGAGAGTTTAAAATCAGTTAAGATTAAAGAAAAGGGGCATATGAACTTACCTTGTGTTGAAGTGGTTGACTTAGCTTAAAAGAAGAATTCACGCGCTCTTGATTGTTCTTGTAGTAGTTTTCACGATCCTGTATTGATTTCACGTTGTATTTCACTTGTAAGTGTCGAGTGTAATTGTTTTGTGTGCGCGTATGTGTTAGCCCTAAGGTGGTCTAACACTTGTGAGTCTCGGTAATGATTCGGCTCTTGTTTGTTGTTCATAGATTTTACTACTTTTGATCTCATTAACTTAGATTATTATGTGATCAAAATTGTAAGTCATACTAAATCCAAGTCATAAATGTGACTTAGATTTATAAGTTAAAGGTTTATCTTTTATCCCGTTCACACCAAATTTGCATAATTCCCCAATAATTATAGTTTTAATGTGTTAGATTACATCACTACAATATGAGTCAAAATTCCATGAGCCGAATTCAAGTGTGTATGGCTTAAGTCGAATGTGTGGGCCGAATTACAAGAACCATGGGCCTGTTGGGCCAATATGGCTCTTGGCCGATTGAAATGTTGGGCCAAGGGGTTATGCTTGGGTCGTTTGAATGAAGTGGGTCGGTTACTAGTGTGGGTTAAGTTATGTGTGTAATGGGCCAATTAGTGAGACTAGCCTTCGGCCCAATTCACTATACGATTAAGCATGTGGGCCGAACAATGGTCATGGCCCAAAGGGAATGTGTGGGCTATACAAGATGGGCCGAGTCCAACGGTTTTGGGCCTGAGGCGAATATGGGCCAAGCAGAACTGTGAAATCATCCCTTGGGCATAGTTATTCCTAATTGGGCCGATCAGATATTGAGTTGGGCTGTACATTGCCTCAGCTGGGAAATATGGCTTCGGCTCCTACTCAGCGAACCTACTTGATTTTACTAGTTAGGGTTCGGCCATGACTATGTATAAGATTCGGTTAATGGGAACGAGATGTATGATTCGGCTGATGTTGCGTTGGTTCGGCAAACCTCAAATGGTTCGGCAGTTTCAATAAGGTTCGGTAACCGCCCAGGGTTCGTGGCTGTGGTTGGTAGCAGGTTCGTGAAAGGGTTCGTGTGTGTCAAAGGTTCGGCTCTTGTACCATTGGTTCGTCTAGGATGATCATCAGCAAGAAGATTCGGCATGTGGGGGTTCACTATTAGGTTCGGCTGAGTCTGCATGTTTGGTTCGTGAATCGCATGAAGGTTCGTCCCAGGGTTAGGAGGTTCGTTGTTTGCCAGGTTCGCCGGTCATGGGTAAGGTTCGGTGATTGCATGATGAAGGGTTCGGCTGTTTCAGATGATGATGGTTCGCAGAAAGTTCGTTCAAGGAAATTGTTCGGCCATGGATGCTGGGTTCGGCCAGCAAGATTCGTCCCATGCACGTGGGTTCGCTGGAGTGGTGCAGGGTTCGTGGATGGCACAGCAGCAGAGTTCAAAATTACGTGATTTACATAAGAGAATAGTTATTTTAATTATTTTGATGAGTTTCAAAATTGTAAAACCTTATTTATTTTATTAATTTATTTTCGTTCGCGTCGTGTTTCTTTTTCGTTTCGTCAGACCGCGTCACCATCGCGCGTATTCGTTCGAATCGTCATTCGAACGAACACGACGATGGTTTTGCTTTCCGACTTTTGTATTCTACTTTTCAGTTATCATTTCAGAACGTTAAACTCACAGACATGTTTGTGTGAATCGTCACCCACGCAAACACATTGTCAGTTCGTTATTCTGAAACAACACTGAAATTTATGTTTCAAATTGTATTTCCTCACTGTCGGACTCAACTAAACACCCTGTTATCACAATGCTTTCACACTGACTTGTCGGCCATCTGATTCCTGTTATCTATAGATATCAGATCGCAACCGATCTGTTTCTGTTATTCACATGAACACTGTTCTTTCTCTTGATTAGTTGTGTTAACTGTACTTAGGTTTTCACCTAAACACTAACAACTATTGTTTATAATGAGTGTTGTACTTACGGCATTTAAGTTTGCACAAAAATACGTACAAGTGTTTCTTGTATTTTGAATTCTGTTAATACAAGTACTGTTCACAATCATGTATTTACACATAGTTATTGTTGAAAGTACACATACCGTACGGACTTGCCAGTCGGTCAGGTACTAGTTGTCACAACTAGTCTACCGGGTCACCTTCCAGATTTTCCCGATATGCAATTGCACTCCAACGGGTGGATCACCTCCCGGATTTCTCCACCCGCGTGTATCCTAAGACGCTAGAGAGCTATAAAGGTGACAACTTTGACATGGATTGACATCAACACTAAGTAAATCTAAGACAACGCCCTCCCAGGTCGTTTAACCCAAATATCCCAAGTGAAAGACACCAACCATCTAACCTAGCACCTCCCAGATTTCTAGGTTAGGTCACACATGCAAATCACAACACTTAATGATGTCTAATCCTATGGAATGTGATCCACAACCCATAAACTAACCTAAAACACAAAGTAATCGGCCTAACATCCATCTATTTGTGGAAAGACCTTCCTAGATACACATGGATCCAAGATTCATCAAGTATCGTCATTTAACACATGCAAAAACCATCAAAAATGCATATATCATCCATAAACATAAATCATGTCCAAAATCATCAAAGTTCACAACTTTATCATCCCAAACCTTGACATAACCCTAGATTTAGCCAACCAATATCAATACAGTAGCAAAACAGATCTGATAAATGGCTAAATACATCATTAACTACTGATTTAAACTAAGAACATGAAAAGATAAGGGAAATACTCAAAAAGCTCCTTCTTCTTCACTCTAACAAGCTCTAATCAAGCCTTCAACTCCATGGTTAAGCTCCAGCAACTCACAGGTTTGATTAGGGTTCCAAAATCGTAGAAGAAGACCCTCAAATCATTTTGGAAGTGTCCCATTTATAGAAGGCATGAAATTAGGGCTTAGGGCTACATATGGTCTGGGGCGCATCGCCTAGCGGAGTTGCGTGCCTGGCAGGCGCATCGCCTGCGGCCGGTCGTCCTGACTAGGCGGCGCACACGGATGCTATGGGATCAAGCAGTGGCCTGGGGCGTACCGCCTAGGGCTAAATTCTTTGTTTTCTTCGCTCGATCAACCGCACTCGATTCCGATGCCCGTTTGCCCTCGTTTCCGCTCCTCCAGGACACAATCCTGCACAAAAACACTGAAATGTAAAAAGGAACTAAAAACGACTCGAAATATTAACAAAACTAACGAAAACAGACTCGATTATGTACAAAAACGGATGTGTTAAACTAAAACATCAAAAATACCCACACTTAAACCTTTTTCGTCCTCGAAAAAGCTTACAAAATGGAATCATAGATCAGAGAACTTGGTTTTTATTTGCAAAAGATTTAACAATCCTAAATCCTTGTGTATTAATCGTGATTGTTGGTATAATGGTCCAATCTAAACCCAAACACCAATTTTCAAGTTCCCTAATCATGCTTATTTATGTTCAAATTCAATCATTCATCTTATGGATCCCATCCCTTGGTCAAAACGAGTTATCCTAATCCCAAGTAACAGCTTTCAAAGCACAGGTTTAAATCTAATGACTTAAACCCACCTCTGTATGCAAACTACCTAGAGATAATCAAAATTTAACCTAATGATGGAGATGGATGAAGGTGTGAGCATTTTACCTTTTTATTCTCTCATTTTCTTTTGTTTTTATCTCACTTGAGCGTACTACAGCACTGTTTCACTCGGTTTCGAGCCGGGGTATGACAACTGCTTTTTAGCTCTTATTCTCTCTTTCTTTTATTTGCACAGGCTCAGCTTACTTAGTGGATTGTGGTATTTCTTTTATTTAACGGGTGCCATAAGCCTCGGATTTATTTCTATAAAAAGAGGACATATGTGCCAGGTTTAAATTTTAAAAATTTTAGGTTACTAGTTTACAGAGGTTCCTTTATTCACTATTACCTAGTTTCAGATTTCCCGAATTTCCCAAGTCTTAAACCCACAAGAATCCTGAACTTAGGTTTATTCTGACAATCCTAAGGAACTTTCTATCGGCTGGGCCTACTAACAAATCCCAAATCAATACACAAGTTAGCCTCTAAAAACCAAATACCTGATCATAATCCGATCATCTTCCATTTATTAGGTGCAAGCCAAAACCAAGGACATTTTTCAAGACTCTAGCTATATACATCCTAAAACTCTAGACACAATCAGAACATGCAAAATAATTGAATATTTACAGAAAAAGAAACAAAAGGTAAAAAGGTGGAAAAGACTTAGTTGATAACGCAGAATCAGCAAACGTGAGTCTGATCCAAAAAGAAGTCAATCAACACCAGGCCGTTTGCAAATGGAATAGCTTAAGTAGTCGCCACCCGAATGTAATTGAGTACGAGTGGCTAGAACCAGAATGCATTTAAGATCTCAAACAACCCAACTAGATTAACTGTAAAGTAAAAGAAACTCAAGAACTGACTTGATTAACTATTTACAATGACTCAATTAAAAGAAAAATCTTTTTGTGAATTTTTTCAATTTTTCAATCAATTTTTTTTTGTGTTTTTAACTTTAAAAATTTACAATTTGAATTATTTAATTACAAATTCTAATTTATTTTCAAAAATTTTATTCAAAGTTTAAAAATTTTATTAAAGATTTGACTTGATCTATACAAAGACTTGAATTTACAAAAATTAAAAACTAAAAGGCGCCAGTCTGACATACCCACACTTAGAACAAAACATTTTCCTCAATGTGGACTCAGAACTGACGATAGAAAAATTAAAAGTAAAATTACAAAAGGTAAGCGACGACTCCCAGATATATTTTAGACGTGTCGTGAATGGAGTTGCGCGCCTTTCAATATGCAAAACATAACTCAAACATACGATTGTTAATACAACCACAATAGAATTACAATTTTCATAACAACATTAATAATACAACAAATGAATTACAGAATTAAACAATTATACACAACAACCACAAATTACAAACATTTTACATTAAATTAAACAACCAATGCACAACATTAATATACACAACCATAATAACAACACAAATGTAAATACAACCATAACCACACAAAATAACGAACCAGACATGCCAAAATAAATAAAAAATATATATACAAAGTCTGTCTGAGAACATAAAAAGAAAAATAAAAATACATCAACTAAGCAACATACAAACTAATCCTCATCCTCCCCGTCCTCTGGCTCGGTCTCAGAGTCGCTCTCGGGGTCGGATGGGATGTGGGGGCCTGGCATCCGAGGGGGCAACTCAATGCCCATATGAGCCGCCATGAGCCTCTGGATGTCCTCCATCATGTCTATCCTCTGGATGACATATCGGAGGGTAAGACGAGGAGGATCAGGAGGGAGTGGTGGGGCGTCATGGGGCAGTCGCTCCCCTCAATGTAGGATGCGATGCGTCGATGGCGGAGGCACCATGGGAACAGGGGGAGGTGGATCCTCCAACAAAGGTGCCCAGCGGAGTGGTGCGTCAAACGCAACCATCCCTGACGTCTGCATATCATGCAGCGCGTATGACGTGGTCGACAGTCCGATACTCCACTGGGTACCTGTCGAACACCGGCAGACGACTAGCCAAACGGCAGACGTAGGGGCCCATATCAAGGCGTGCCGTATGGCCTCCCCGACGAGGCCTTGCAAATGATGCGAGTAATATGGTAGCGAGGTTCGCCGAGTGGCGACCATGAAGGCAATACAGATAAAATAGATCAAAATAGCTCACCTTGTCCTTGCCAGAGTGGCGCGGAATCAAGGTGCTCGCAAGTATCCGATGTATATAGCGTAGTAAGGGATCACAGATCTGCGTAGCTAGCCGCCGGTTCGTGTGTGGAGGGACCGCTATCGTACTCCAATATAATGTCATCTCCTCTTCAGTAACGTATCCGGGCCTGGCTGCCCTAGATACGCCCTGAAGGAGGCCCTCAAATGTGTCAACGGCAACCTCCTCCCTGGAGTAGATGCCCATACTGACAGCAAAGTCAGCAACACTCATGTGGTGTGTCGTTCGACCTAAGGCGAATGACACAACTCCAGGAGCAGTGAGGGAGCGCGCGTCATAGCAGAAGGTGGATAGGAACTACACCGTGAGCTCAGCGTACTGCGGCCACTCGCATCGCAGCAAGTACACCCATGGTGGAGTCACCATGGCGTCAAACTCCTCTCCGCGGCCAGCTCGGTCATATGCTCGATGTTGGATCGTCTCTAATCCCACGAGCGTAGTCATGTGCGAATACTCCAGCGTGTCTGTCGCAAACTGCATGAAGGTGTGGTCCGGTAGGGAGCGCAGCTGTGGGTGAACTGGGCAAGCATGTGGAGGTGGGATGACTAAAGGTGTAGGGTAGCGGATCTCACGGGGTGGTGGCGACTGTCTCTGTGCCTGCGACTCGGTTGTGGGCAAACGCCTGGCCCTCTTGGCCCTGGATGTGGATGCCTCAGCCATCTCAGCGATAATATACAACAAGAATATATACAACATGTTACAATCTAACTAAAATCTTAAATCCTAATCGATTATTATTTTATTAGAAAAATCTTGATTTATTTACAAGTTTGTTTGGTTATGTTATTTATGTACAATTTTTGTTTATTAAGTTATTTATTGATGATACACATATGTACAATGTATTATTCTATATTTATACAAGCTAATTATGACATACAATACTTATTTAATTGCTTACAAACATTTTTATTTATTGAGACAAATTATTGTATTATTTATTATGGTACATTCACTATTTATTAATTTTATACAAGTGTTAAGTTACAAGTGATACATATATATAGTTTATTTATTTTTAATATACATAATTACATTATTTATATACGTCCGCAAATTTATTCATTAACCAGTTATACATAAGTATTTATATATTTACTTTTTTTTTATTTTTGAGTTTTTTTATGTACAAAGCAAATATATAAATATACTTATATAATTTATTATTTATTTATTTGTTTAAGAGTACAATTTATTTGTACAAGTTGTTTTATGTAAAGTTATTATACAAATACTTATTTATTTTAATTTACATTTACATTAGTATTATTATACATACTATATACATTTATTTCATCATTGTTATTAGTTATTATAATTTTTTATTTATTTACTTTTTATTTTATGTTACAAAAATGTATATACATATATGTATTCATGTTATATTATTATTATTGTGAGTATACATAATACTTACGCTTTATTTATATACAAAAGAAGTATTATTTATCATTTTGTAACACTTTATTTCTATTACACATAATCTTTACATTTATTAATTTATTTTATTTTATGTTTATTATACAATTATTTATTTATATTACAATAGTATTAATTTATTTTTATTTTATATTACATTATTATTATTTTGATTATACATATACTTACTTATAAAACTCTTTATTTCAAATTCTTTTGTATTACGTAATAATTTTTTTTTATTATTATTATTCATTACTTATTTTTGTTAACAAAAGGTGTTCATTATTGTTATTTATTATTTAGAATTTCTGTTTTTATTTTTATTAATTTTTCTAGACACCAATTTTGATTTATTCCATTTTTGATTCATTTATTATTTATGTTTTTTGGAATTAAAATCAAAATAAAAAGAAAAAGAAAAACAGAACTCATGATCCGGGCGTATGGCCTGGCCCCCAGAACCCTAGCCCGGGCGTTGAGCCTAGGGCACAATCATCGGAAAAAAAAATTGGGGGTTTGGCCACCGAGGCTTCCCCAACCGGAATTCTTGCTCAAATCATTCCCAAAATCAATCCTAATCTAACTAAACTATTCTAAACCTAATCTAGAAATCGAAAAATCAGAAAGAAAAAAGGAAAAAAGAGGGTACCATTGTTATTTGAACCGGAGGGTAAATGATGAAGGCTCTGTGCCAACTGGAACGGCAACAGCGGTGGTGTGATGGCGGTGGTCGGAGAAAGCTCTGACGATGGCTCCGGTGGTGCTGGTGTGCAGCGGCTGAAATGTAGACAGAAGGTGGATGGTGCTGGATGGTGGTGTAGATAGCAGCGGTGGTGTATAAATCAGAAGGTGGAGATGATGATGATTCTCTGTGACGACTACGGCGTTAGTGGCGGTGAAAGAAGCGACTTTGGGGGTTGGAGACGATGGGGTGAAGGTGTGGTAGGCGCAATGAGAGTGGATGTGGGCGTAGTAGTGGTGGCCGGTGGTTTCTTTGAAAAGAATTTTATTTCTTCCAACATTAAACACACCGCGCGCATCGCCTTACACCAAACTTAGAGTCGGGACGTTGCGCGCGTATCCAAACGGTTCAAATTCTCGACAACGTCCGCGCGTAACGCCTACTGCGGGGTACTGAGATGGGGCGTAGCGCCTAGGGCAAATTTTTTTGTTTTTTTCCAGTTTTTTTTACATTCTTAGAAACTAAAGAAATTAAAAATAAAATTAAATCCTAAGTCAACTTAAACTTAATTTAAATTTTAATTCTAAGCGAATTCCTAAAAACTATAACTAATAAAATTAAATTTATACTAATGAAACTTAAAATTAAAAGATATCCTAATAAAAGAAATAATTATAAAATTTAAGTAACTAAATATAACTAAACTAAATCCTAAGATGATTACTAATGCAATTAAACTTACATAAAAATGCTAATCAATCTAAATTAAACTAGAAAATAAAAGTAAACTAAATTCCTTAACGCAACTGAAATCAAAATCAAAATAGAATTAAAAGCACATATACCTAAACAAAATTTAAAACTAAAATTAACCGAAAAGAAATAAAGGAAAATCGAGTTAAGTAACTAGCGACGTATAATGTAATCGAATTCTAAGCAATGAATTGTAATCAACTGTCCGAAATGGTAATATCGAACGTATGTGATGACATACCCACACTTGAATTCAACACAGTCGTGCAAACACAAATACATCACCAATCACTCAAAATTCGATATACTTAAACTATAGCTATGTACACTATATACATGTTGGGCCGAAGCCCGAATCCCTAACCAGCTCGGGATTCGAGGAGGACAACCTCCTCATCAGACGGAATCGGGCCTCCAATGTAGGGCTTCAAACGATGTCCATTGACCTTCCACGTATGGTCACCCGATTCCAACTCCACAGCACCATGCGGGAACACCTCACTAATAAAAAATGAGCCTCTCCACCTTGACTTCAGCTTTCCTGGGAACAGCCTCAGTCTCGAGTCGTAAACCAGAACTCGATCGCCCTTCACGAACTCCTTCACGTTCTTCAATCTCCTGTCGTGCAACGCCTTCGTGCGCTCCTTATAATTCCAAGACCTAGCGTACGCCTCGTCGCGTAGCTCGTCCAACTCGTGCATCTGGAGGAACCGGTGCTTGGCGGCCTGCGACAAATCCAAGTTCAAGGCTTTCAAAGCCCAAAAGGCCTTGTGCTCAAGCTCTACCGGCAGATGACAGGCTTTACCATAGACCATGCGATAGGGCGTCGTCCCAATCGGATTCTTAAACGCGGTCCTAAAATCCCACAAGGCGTCATCTAGTTTGTCGGCCCAATCTTTCCTAGTGTGGCCGACAGTCCTCTCCAGAATCCTCTTCACTCCCAGATTCGCGTTTTCCACCTGACCGCTGGTTTGCGGATGATATGCGGTCAACAGTCGGTGGGTGACCCCGTACTTGGCTAGCACTTTGTCCATCTGGGCATTACAAAAGTGCGTGCCACGGTCACTGATCAACGCTATCGGGGTCCCGAACATGCAAAACAAGTGCTTCAGAAATCTTACCACCACTCGCGCGTCATTAGTGGGGAACGCCTGTGCCTCCACCCATTTAGAAACATAGTCAATCGCTACGAGGATGTATATGTTCCCACGAGAAGCTGGGAAAGGTCCCATGAAATCGATGCCACATATATCAAAGATTTCAACAACCTGAATAGGATGCTGGGGCATCTCATTCCTGGATGAGATGTTTGGTCCATTGACAGGAATCGCACTTCCTAACCAACTCATGAGCATCCTTAAAAATGGTGGGACAATAAAAACCGGAATCAAATACCTTCTTCGCGGTGGAAGAAGGTCCGTGATGCCCACCGGTCAGCCCCTCATGACAGTGCCTAAGGATCTCTAATCCTTCCTCTCTGCTCACACGCCTCCTAAAAACCTTATCAGCACCCACACGGAAGAGGTAAGGCGCATCCCAAATGTAATGCCTCGTGTCGGCAAAGAATTTCTTGCGCTGCTGGGATGTCAAACCCTTAAGAAGGAAACCATTGGCCAAATAATTGGCAATGTCTGAAAACCAAGGTAATCCCTCATCCAGCCTCTCCATGCGGTAGATCTCACCTATCCCCACGCTCATCAGCGTCTCTTGGGGAAACCTATCCCTCATCACTCCCTCACGAATGAACTCCCTCTTGGGATCCTCAAGTCACGAAAAATGGTCGGCGGCTACGTTCTCAGCTCCCTTCTTGTCCTTGATCTCGGTATCAAACTCGGACAGAAGGAGGATCCACCAAATCAGTCTTGGCTTCGCGTCCTTTTTAGCAAAAAGGTAATGCAGAGCCGCATGATCGGTATAGACAACAGTCTTGGAGAGGACGAGATAAGACCTAAATTTATCGAATGCGTAGACTACCGCCAACAACTCCTTCTCAGTAGTCGTATAATTCTCCTGGGCGGCATCTAAGGTCTTACTCGCATAATAAATAGGGTAGAAATGCTTATCCACCCTCTACCTGAAGACAGCCCCCACAGCAAAATCACTCGCGTCGCACATGAGCTCGAACGGATGGCTCCCATCGGGGGCTATCAGAATGGGGGCGCTCACTAGCCTCTCCTTCAAATACTTGAAGGCTCTTAGACACTCATCATCAAAAACAAACTCCACTTCCTTCTCAAGAAGACGAGTGATAGGTCGGGTGATCTTAGAAAAATCCTTAATGAAGCATCTGTAGAATCCCGCATGACCTAAAAAGCTACGAACAGCTTTAACACTCGTAAAAGGGGGAAGCTTGCTAATCGTCTCAATCTTCGCTTTATCAACCTGGATGCCGTCACGGGATATCTTATGGCCAAGAACAATCCCCTCGGTGACCATGAAATGGCATTTCTCCTAGTTGAGCATAAGATTGGTCTTAACACATCTCCTGAGCATCTTCTCCAGGTTAGTCAAACACTGATCGAAAGACCTTCCAAACACAGATAGAAGTCTCGATCATGTCCTGGAAGATGGCAACCATGCATCTCTGAAAAGTGGCTGGAGCGTTACATAACCCAAAAGGCATACGACGATAGGAAAAAGTACCGTACGTGCATGTAAAAGTGGTTTTCTCCTGATCCTCCGGTGCAATCGGGATCTGGAAATAACATGAGAAACCGTCAAAGAAACAGTAAAACTGCTGTCCTGACAAACGCTCCAGCATCTGATCAATAAACAGGAGGGGGAAGTGGTCCTTCCGAGTGGCGTCATTCAACTTCCTATAATCTATGCACACCCTCCATCCGGTGACTGTTCGGGTGGGAACTATCTCCTTCTTCTCGTTCACCACCATAGTCATCCCGCCATTCTTAGGGACCACATGCACTGGGCTCACCCAAGATGAATCAGAAATGGGGTATATGAGCCCAGCATCTAATAACCTAAGGACCTCCTTCTTCACCACCTCACCCAAGTTAGGATTAAGTAGTCTCTGTGGCAGAACCACTGGCTTGAAATCCACCTCAAGCAGTATGCGATGCGTACAGAAAGAAGGGTGAATACCCTTAATGTCCATCAACATCCATGCTATTGCCTGCCTGTGCTCCATCAGCATACTAATAAGCCTACTCTTCTCTATATCTGTCAGAGCTGCTAAAATGATGACAGTTAGATCAGAGTCCCCATCTAGGAATGCATACTCAAGGTGAGGTGGCAACTCCTTTAGCTCTAATGATGGGGGAGCCTCAACAGATGGCTTGTCAGCCGGCTCATGACTCTCGACATCAAATACTGTGGGATAAACATGAGGCTCCACTGCTAAACTGCTAGGAATATAATCAAGATAAGCCTCAATAGCAGCAGCTTGGACCTCATCTCCCACATCCTCAACTCTCACATCCCCGTCACCTAAGTCGTGATCTCCCAACAGATACACTCCACTAATGTAGTCCAGGCAACGATCCATAGTAGAGAAAAATTCATCAAGGAAGTAAACCTGATCGTCCTGACCACTAGAGTTCTTCATGGACTTCACCACATCAAAGGTGACGGTATCATCTCCAAAACGCAATGAGATCTTCCCCTCATACACATCAATCATCGCCTTCACCGTGCGAAGGAAGGGTCGTCCCATAATGAGGGGAACTCGGTCATCAGCCTGCACGTCAAGTATGACAAAATCCACGGGGAAAACAAACTTGTCCACCTTCACCAGGACATTTTCAACAATTCCCCTAAGATACTTGACTGATCAATCAGCCAATTCCAGACTCATGCATGTAGGTGCCGGCTCTCCCAGATCTAGCTGCTTATAAATGGAGTATGGCATCAAATTGATGCTAGCACCTAGATCAGCCAATGCATGGATCACAGAAGAACCGCCAAACAGACAGGGAATGGTGAATATCCCTGGATCCTCGAGCTTCTCTGGCAGTTTGTTCTGAACCAATGCCAAGCACCTAGCTCCCAAAGTAACGGTAGAGAGTGTCTCCAATTTCTTCTTGTTAGACAGGATGTCTTTCAAGAATTTAGCATATTTCAGCATATGCTGGAGGGCCTCTACAAATGGGAGATTGATCTTAAGATGCTTAAACATCTCCAAAAAAATGTCCATACTCCTAATCACGTTTCAATTGCAATGCGCGTGCAGGGTATGGAAGCTTAGTCAAATCAATCTCAAGCTCCTCAGCCACTCTCTTACCTCTCTTCTTCTCCTTCACTTTCTCCCTCTTCAACCTCTCAACTGAAGACTCACTGCTCGGTGCGGTACTTGCTGTGTCTAGCCTCAATGGCACCCCTGCAGGAGTCCCCAACTCAATATCCTCATCCACCGGCTCATCATCGTCAGGAATGACCGGTGGTGGCAGCTCTACATCTCCTCCTCGACCACTGTGTGTGGTCACTGCCTTCACATGACCCCTCGGGTTAGGATCAGTGTTCGTCCTAAACGACACTCCCGGTCTCTCATCGAACCTCTTCGCCAACTCTCCCACCGACCGCTGCAGATCCAAGAATCCAGCCTGCTGATTCCTCAATAGCGTGTCGTGCTCCTCGGTCTTCTGGTCACGCAGCTTGTCTTTATCCATGATCTGCTGAAGAATCTTCATCTGCTGCGCCATCATGTCCTCCAGCTTTGTGTCTCAATCTCTACTGCCGGAACTCTCGGGCGTATCTCTCTCGATGATAGGGATCTGGCGCGTCGGTGGCTTCTCGTAGGAGCTCCTGTTTTTCCCCCGCCAATTTGAGTGCCGATGCTGATGTTGATGCTGATTCTGGTGATATCTCTGATTCTGGCCTCGCCAATTCGAATTCTGGTTCCAATTAGGGTTGGGATTGAAGGATCTGTTCCATCCAGAATTGATGGCCTCAACTTGTGCCTGATCGGTAATTGGGCGCTCAGCAGTAGTATGTCCACCCCGACATATCTCGCACCGAGCAGCTACCATCTTCAACTCCTCGATGCAACCCTCGAGTCGGGATAGGCGGTGCAACAGTGGGCTTAACAGCCGGCGCAGCTCTCCTCACATATGACAGGTCCTCATACTCAGTTAAGGCAATATCTTCAAACATAGCCTCGCACTCCTCGGGCTCCTACTTATCAATGATATGTCCCCTTGATTAAAGCTGTCTAACCTAAGCTAAACACACAATAACTAATCCTAGACCTAGACTCGACCTAAACACCTAGTAATAATCGAAAATCTTAAACTAGACCGCTACGAAGGAAAGTGTACCTATCGGTGACAGAATAGCTGTTGGAAGTCCGGATATCGAACCAATGGACACTAGTTTAACAAACTAAGCTAGACTGTGGACAAAATAAAGTAAAAGATGGGGGTTTGGTGCAACTCTGAAAATCTATTCAGATTGAAACTGACTAAACAACTAAACTCTAAAACTGCAACTAAAACTGGGACTGTAACTGAAAGCTGACTGCAATGAGGAAAATTGGTATACCTAGGCTGGGAATCAAAAGTGTGACAAGTGATGACTTGGACTGACTTATGAAGGATGAAGACTAGGATCTTATGGAACATACTTAAAAAATCCTAATGGGACCCAGATTAGATATCAGGCAACTCCAATGGAAATCCTAAGACTGTAATGTATGCACTAGTCTACCGGGTCACCTTCCGGATTTTCCCGATATGCAATTGCACTCCAACGGGTGGATCACCTCCTGGATTTCTTCACCCGCGTGTATCCTAAGACACCAGAGAGCTATAAAGGTGACAACTTTGACATGGATTGACACCAACGCTAAGTAAATCTAAGACAATGCCCTCCCAGGTCGTTTAACTCAAATATCCCAAGTGAAAGAGACCAACCATCTAACCTATCACCTCCCAGATTTCTAGGTTGGGTCACACATGCAAATCACAACACTTAATGGTGTCTAATCCTATGGAATGTGATCAACAACCCATAAACTAACCTAAAACTCAAAGGCCTAACATGCATGTATTTGTGGAAAGACCTTCCTAGACACACATGGATCCAATGTTCATCAAATTTCATCATTCAACACATGCAAAAACCATCAAAAATGCATATATCATCCATAAACATAAATCATGTTCAAAATCATCAAAGTTCACAACTTTATCATCCCAAACCTAGATATAACCCTAGATCTACCAACCAACATCAATACAGTAGCAAAACAGATCTAATAAATGTCTAAATACATCATTAACTACTGATTTAAACTAAGAACATGAAAAGATAAGGGAAATACTCAAAAAGCTCCTTCTTCTTCACTCCAACAAGCTCTCATCAAGCTTTCAACTCCATGGTTAAGCTCCAGCAGCTCCCAGGCTTGATTAGGGTTCCAAAATCGCAGAAGAAGACCCTCAAATCGTTCTGGAAGTGTCCCATTTATAGAAGGCATGAAATTAGGGTTTTTGGGTTGCATATGGTCTGGGGCGCATCACTTAGCGGGGTTGCGTGTGGCTAGGCGGTGCGCGCGAGACAAAAGATTCGGGCGGCTGGGCCTTGCAGGCGCATCGCCTGCGGCCAGTCGTCCTGACTAGGCGGTGCGCGCGGATGCTATGGGATCAGAGAATGTTCCAAAGCGCACCGCCTGGGATCAAGCAGTGGCCTGGGGCGTACCGCCTAGGGCTAAATTCTTTGTTTTCTTCGCTCGATCAACCGCACTCGATTTCGATGCCTGTTTGCCCTCGTTTCCGCTCCTCCGGGACACAATCCTGCACAAAAAACACTAAAATGTAAAAAGGAACTAAAAACGACTCGAAATATTAACAAAACTAACGAAAACAGACTCGATTATGTACAAAAACGGATGTGTTAAACTAACACATCAAGCAATTAAAACAAAAATCTTCTGAATTAATACAAATGAAATGGTTCTTATGGACAAACATATACATATACATATACATTAAGTTAGAGAAACCTATGTTATATTATTTTATATACACTTAGGATAATTTTGGACTCATTCCTTTTTAAACATAATCAGGAACTACTTGGATAGTCTAAAGCAAAGACAAGTGAGATTCTTATACTTCCTCTTTACATTTTTTTGTAATTTTTGGGATGCTACACATGTTTTATAAAGCATGCTATTCTTGGTTCATAAACAACATGTGGATGCATATTTCGTTTAAGTTTGAATTGGATATGAATGTTATGTGTTGACTACTTGTTTGAACACTTACGTGCTTATTATTATTGAGATATTCATATACATATTCATTAGTACTAGTAGCCTTTATTTACATGACTTATGTCATTGTTAATAATGAAGGTGGAATTTCCAAATTCATTTAGTATAATTAGTAGCCTTTGTTACATACTTACATGGCTTATGTCATTGTGTATACAAAGGTGAAATTGCCAAATTCATGATATACTAGTAGCCTTTCTTTAATAACTTGTGTCATTATGTTAGGAAAGGTGAAATTGACAAAATCATATTATCAAACATAGTAGAATACATTTTTGTTTAGATCAATTCTTATTAGACTATTGTGATATATTATTTCTTTATATTTATATATATCAAATTATATGAGATTCTCACCAACTATGCAAATAGTTGATCAAACTCTATTTTACATGTGTAACATGTTAGTTGGCATGAATGAAGACACATTTAGAATACTATATCAATTAAACAATATTACGTATGTTGGATTTAGTTATGTAATGAAGGATTGAATGTGATGTTTATTTGAATGAACTTGTGTTATGATTTGAATAGGAATGCTAAATATTGAAACTTACAAGTAGCATCACAAGTTATGAACAATCACAATCATGCCCCAATGCATTCCACCATTGTTGGGGTGTAACAGTTGCTAGATGTAACATCAGTGCCGGAATCGTACCCGAACAGTGATCGCAACAGTGCCATGAACAGTAAACAAGTACAAATTCTATGTATTTTAGTGTAATTCATATTCATAGCATGTATCATTATCATTTCATGAATCAAACAGTGAATTCATAATCATTTCAGAGAAACAAAACTCAGAAAAACATGGTTTATCAGTCAGATAATTATCTGACAACACAGAACCATCATGTGATTAATTGTTAGGATTTTATTATGTGTAAACGTATGTGAGGCTTTATAAAACAAAACACACGGATATTGTTATGTGAATGCTAAATTGACAGATTATTCGTATAGGTGACGATCTGTACGAATATATCTGAAGGTTTAACGTTCTGAATAGTATCCGATAATTAGAAAACAATATTGAAAAGTATAGTTATCGTCGTGTTCGTACGAGTGACGATTCGAACGAATACGCGCGACGACCGTACGATTCAATTATTAAACAGTAAAATTAATAAATTTTAAAAATAAACGAAAGATAATTAGTTAATTTATTAGGAATCACAACTTAAATTAATTTTATAAACTCTACTTTATAAAACTATATCGTTCGTGACGAAAAACCACGCGAACCGACATTTTACGCGAAACCGAACGAGACCGAACAACCGGGTATTTCTAAGACACTAAATGTGGTCATTAATTCACCACCAACCACCATCAATCTCTACCTCTCACCTCATTTTCATTTCTTCATCTCTCTCTCTCTCTAGAAAGTGCTCTCCACCTTCTCTCTAAGAGTTCTCTACCAAAACTCCACCATTTCAAGCTTATTTGGTGTCAAAACGATCCTATATTCACGTAGATTTCAGAAGTACAAGAGATCTAAGCACTCACCCGCTCAATTAGAGGTAAATTACCGTTTTTATTTCGGTTTGTTTTAGCCATTTCACGAACACACATGAAAGTAGGTTTAGAACGATTTCAAGGTTTTCCTTTGATTAATCGAGTTCACATGTGAGTATATGAGCTGTGTGTGTGATTAATAGCCGACAGAGATCGAGTTGTGTTTCTCCAAGTGCAGGTTCGTGGCATTCTGACCGGACGAACCTGTTCATCGGGTTGAAGAGAGAGCCGAACCTTGTGGCCGAAACCCTAGCCGAGTCTATGGCGAACCCTGGAGCCCACGAACCCAGGATGACGAACCTTCTGGGCTGGATCTCGCCGAACCTAGGAGCCTGACTTAGCCGAACCTTCGCCCTGCGGCCAACGAACCCTGAGAACCGAACCTTTGGCCTAAGAACCATGGATGGCCGAACCCTTTTTAGCCGAACCCTAGGTGGTCACGAACCTAGGGTAGCTTTCAGCCGAACCATTCAAGCCCCACGAACCCATGCAAACCACGAACCTTCACATGATCGAACCCTGGAAGTGGCGAACCACCTGACCAACGAATCTGGAACCCCACAGGTTCGCCTAGTCTTGGAAATTGCCGAACCCTTAGCCGCATTAGAAGAGGTTCGCTGCCTCAACTAAGTTACAAACCCAAGTGATGTCTAATTCGGTTAATGTTGGACCTAAGATTACAAGAACTGGTGTTAAGAACCTACAAAATAGTTAGATGGCTATTAACCTAATTTTTTTAATGAGAGTTGGATTTTATAATGTGCATGCATGAAATAATTCCAAGTGTGTGCATGGAATAAATTTGATGTGTATGTATGGGGTTAAAGTTACATGTGTGAGCAGAGAGTTTAATGCATGTACATGGGGATATATTAAAGTCATTTTAACGATAAAGAGAAGGCTAGGTGATCATGGATTTTTATCCCTCATAATAATGGGTTCTAAATTCGTTTAATATCTAAGAAAGTGATAGAGAGTTCATGAGAATCAAAAGACAAGTCTGGTAATCAAATTGAAATCAAAGATTGTCATTTGGGTATAAGTGGGCCCAATGGGTTTAGTAAAGCCCATCACATGCTACTTGGTAAATTAATCTAAATTAATGACGTGTTAATAAAAGAAATGGGTTATAGACTTGTTAAATTCTAACTTAGAATGAAATTAAATAAAAATATAGTAACCATGACTTGTTGTAATTAATTATGGGATTGGGTTTATAAATGGGAATCTAAGTTAGACTAGAAGAGTAAGTCTTAGAATCACACTAGTACTTAGGACACTTAGTTACACACTGTCGCACCCCGAGAAACCCCGTCCCTGCTGGGGCGCGAGCGACGGCAGATTGTCAGGATCGCAGTCTCCGGTCACACAACATGCGAGACCTATATGTCTGGTTATGTACGCACATCCAAGAATTTGGATAAAACAGTTTAGTAATATCAGAGTTGCGGAAGTAAAATATAAGTTATCCAAAACAGATTTAAAATTCATGTTCAGCGGAAGCATTCATAAAACGGTTTTCAAAACAAAAGATAAGATTTCAGTTGGCGTAAACGTTAAAAGGTGTTTAATATTACATAACATGCCAAATAGATATATGTTCTCAAAATATACTAAGACATTTAAGCAGATGCATGCGACTCCAGCCTAGCATCCTAATCCTTGGGAGCGTGTCTTAGTTACCTGAGAAAACATGCGAGTAAAAGGGTCAACACAAAGGTTGGTGAGAGTACAGGTTTATCATAAGCAGTAAACATCCAATGTTTACAGTAAGAGTTGTTATCTATGTATCATTACAATGCAGTATCGATTGATAGCTAGTCAATACAGTTATATTATATGCGGGGTCGTACCGAAGCTGACAGTTGTGCCTCCCGCCATGTCCATCACAAGACAATGGCAAAGTGTTGGTCAATATTGCACCCATTCCGACCTCAAGTCGGGTTGGCCTCCCAGGCGCGATGGGTGGGGCTTGTCAGGCCCAAATAGTACTATTCAAGATTACCACGCTACGCGCTACGCGCTACTAACGGTCCGTGGAGTATCGCGAGGACTTTTAGTTGTGATGTGGTCCACACATATACATATAATGATAAAGCATGTCCATACATAAATGGAATAAGTTGTTGTTCATAAAACAATTTATCATGCAATGTTTTCTCCCCCAAAAGTAGAAAAAGTAAAAAGGGGCCGTGAACTCACCTGATTAGCAGTTCCGGTGTGTTTGTGTGTTCGCGTCTGCGAATGCTAGCAATCCCGCTAGTAGGCACCTATAACCATATAGGTGTGAGTATGTGTTTTGTGGTGTGTTGTATCCCATACAACTCCAAGTGTCGGTGTGCCCAACCGAGTGTTTGCATGTCAAGGGTTAATCAAACTAATCATTTACATTGTCATAATCAAATGGTTTAAACCATTATAACCATTATTATGATCCCATGCAAACCGGGATTTACCCGTTAACAGTTCGAGTTTGTCATTCAAAATCAATCCTAGCCATCATCTATGCAATAATCAACAAACCTAACTATATCATTACGTTCAAAATTAAGATTTAATCATTCATAATCAAACCAGAAGGTTTAAAATGAACCATTACTTAATCTGACGGATTCCAACGGATGAAATGATGATCAGAACTTGTTTTAATGCTTCTGGATACGATCTAAACGTCCCGGAGGCTTCGAAACAGAGATTTGATGAGTTTGATGAAGATTTTTCGTGAATGGAAGCTGGTAACGTCGAGAGGAAGCAAGAAATGGTGATAAGAATGAAAATTCTGATCTTTATGCAAGTTGCCGATCAAATCAACCCCAGGCGCATCGCCTGGCGACCCGCAGCCACTCCAGGCGTACCGCGCGGCTTAAGGGCATCCAGATATTTTTGGTGGGGACCCGCGCGCATCGCCTAGGTTGATCACTTGGCGTGGGGCGTACCGCCCCAGTCCTTTTTCACCTATTTTTCGACGGAAACTTCGTTTCGCGATTTCGGGCAATCCGTAACTCCGTTTCGTGCACTGTTTTCGCCCACGTTCATCATTTTACGCATACTATCATCCCATATTCATTTCGGTTGTCAACTCCACGTGGATTCTAAGCACGATCAACTGTGCTCAATTCATTGCTGACGTAACTCCTCGTACGCAGTTATCACAGTATCCTAATCAACGTGTAATGCACAATTCAGTAATTCCCCGAATTATTGTTTTGTGTTAGTGTTGTGTTTGCCACACTTGGTTTCCAAAACCAATATGCAATGTACGATTCGATAGTTCCACGAACTATCGTTTCGCAGTAGTTTGTGTTCAACTCATCTAATTAAACATAATTAAATGAAATGCAACAAGTATGAATGTGAAATGTAAAGAATGTAAGAGTTGCATTTTACCTGAAATTGCCGGGTGTCACATCATCCCCTTGTTGAAAGAAATTTCGTCCCGAAATTTGGTTGTTGTTGGTAGTGTTTGAGAAGCAAAAGTGTTTGAGAAACAAAAATTTTCTGGTTGTCACATCATCCCCTTGTTGAACGGAATTTCGTCCCGAAATTTATTCGTTGTTGTCGGCGTTCGACGCTGTTTGCTTGAAAAGATGGGGATATTTGCGCATCATCTGATCTTCACGCTCCCACGTGAATTCAGGTCCGCGTTTCGAGTTCCATCGGACTTTAACAATTGGAATCTTACTCTGTTTGAGTTGTTTGACCTCACGGTCCATGATTTCTACCGGCTCTTCCACGAACCGTAGTTGTTCATCCACCTGGATCTCATCCAGTGGAACTACAAGTGTTTCATCAGATAGACACTTTTTCAAGTTTGAGACGTGAAACACGTTGTGAACTCCGTCGAGTTCGGCTGGTAAGTTGAGTTGGTATGCCATCGGACCAATCCTCTTCAGGATCTCGAAAGGTCCAATATACCGTGGGTTTAGTTTGCCTCGTTTACCAAAACGAATGACGCCTTTCCAGGGTGAGACTTTCAAAAGGACTTTGTCTCCTACCTGAAATTCCAGAGGTTTTCGGCGTTTGTCGGCATAGCTCTTTTGACGATCACGAGCTGCTGCCATGCGGTTTCTGATTTGCACGATTTTCTCGGTTGTTTCATGCACAAGTTCCGGGCCAGTGAGCTGACTGTCGCCCACTTCCGCCCAACAGATGGGTGATCGGCATTTCCTGCCATAGAGTGCTTCAAAAGGCGCTGCCTTGATGCTGGTGTGGTAACTGTTGTTGTAGGAAAACTCCACCAACGGTAGGTGAGTCTCCCTGCTGTTACCGAAGTCCACTACGCACGCTCGTAGCATATCTTCAAGAGTTTGTATTATGCGTTCACTTTGGCCATCAGTTTGTGGGTGGTATGCTGTACTCATATCCAACCGTGTGCCAAGTGACTTTTGCAATGATTTCCAGAAATTAGAAGTGAATCTGGAGTCTCGATCTGAAATGATGGAAATCGGCACTCCATGTCGCGAGACCACTTCCTTGACATAGATTCTGGCTAGTTTTTCCATCTTGTCATTTTCCTTGATCGCGAGGAAATGTGCTGATTTAGTCAATCAATCAACAATTACCCAGATAGTGTCACATCTAGTAGGAGTACGGGGTAATTTGGTGATGAAATCCATGGATATTTGTTCCCATTTCCACATGGGGATCTCAGGTTGTGTGAGTAATCCAGATGGTTTCTGGTACTCGATCTTGACTTTGGCACAAGTCAAGCATTTGCCTACGTAGGTGGCGATGTCTGCTTTCATGTGTGGCCACCAGTAGAGTATCTTCAGATCATGATACATCTTATCAGATCCTGGGTGAATGGAATATCGTGATTTGTGAGCCTCATCCATCACAAGGTCTCGTAAGTTCCCGTAATGTGGAACCCATACACGTTCCATGAAATATTGTAAGCCATCGGCTTTTTCCTTAAGTTGTTGCTCCATTCCCCTTAGTGATTCAGCTGTTAGATTTTCTGCTTTAAGTGCCTCCACCTGGGCACTGCGTATTTGTTCAGGAAGATTGGGATGGATGGTGAGTTGTAAAGCTCGTACCCTCTTAGGTTTTGAGGTATTTTTCCGACTCAGGGCATCGGCCACCACATTGGCTTTCCCCGGGTGATACTTGATAGCGCACTCATAGTCATTTAGGAGTTCGAGCCAGCGACGCTGCCGCATGTTCAGTTCCTTCTGCTCGAATATGTGTTGGAGACTCTTGTGATCAGTGTATATCGTACACTTTGTACCGTACATGTAATGTCTCCAGATCTTGAGTGCAAATACCACGGCTCCAAGTTCCAAGTCGTGGGTGGTGTAGTTCTTCTCGTGGACTTTCAGTTGTCGAGAAGCATATGCGATCACCTTCTCTCGCTGCATCAGCACACAGCCGAGTCCCTGTATCGAGGCATCGCAATATACTACAAAGTCATCCGTTCCATCGGGAAGGGATAGGATAGGTGCACTACAGAGCTTCTGCTTGAGAAGTTGGAATGCAGCTTCTTGTTTGTCAGACCAGAGATACTTCTTGTCCTTATGGGTTAAGGCTGTAAGGGGTTGAGCTATCTTTGAAAATCCTTCAATAAATCGTCGATAATAGCCGGCCAATCCTAGGAATTGTCGCACCTCAGTTGGGGTCTTTGGTGCTTCCCAGTTCTTGATCGCCTCTATCTTAGATTTATCCACATGAATCCCTTGTTCATTAACAACATGTCCCAAGAATTGGACTTCTCGAACCCAGAAGTCGCACTTTGAGAGTTTAGCGTACAGCTTCTCTTCCCGTAGCAGTTCAAGAGCCAATTGGAGATGCTCTTTGTGTTCCTCCTGGGTTTTCGAGTAAATGAGGATATCATCAATAAAGACAATGATGAACTTGTCAAGGTATGGTTTGCACACTCTATTCATGAGATCCATGAATACTACGGGTGCGTTTGTCAGCCCAAACGGCATAACCAGAAACTCATAATGGCCATACCGAGTGCAAAAAGCAGTCTTGGGTATATCTTCCTCCTGAACCCTCAACTGATGGTATCCAGATCGCAGATCGATCTTAGAATAATAACTCGATCCTTGCAGTTGATCGAACAAATCATCAATGCGAGGTAAGGGGTAACGGTTCTTGATTGTTACTTTGTTTAGCTCACGGTAGTCGATGCACATACGATACGTGCCATCTTTCTTCTTTACAAACAAGACCGGAGCTCCCCAGGGTGAGAAGCTTGGTCTAATGAAACCTTTGTCCAACAGCTCTTGCAGTTGATTGGACAGTTCCTGCATCTCTGAAGGTGCAAGTCGATATGGTGCTCGTGCAATAGGCGCTGCTCCCGGCACAAGGTCTATGCGGAACTCCACTTGTCGAGGTGCTGGTAGTCATGGTAGATCCTCAGGGAATACGTCGAAATAATTGCATACGACTGGGATATTTTCGATTCTCTTCTCCTCTTCAGTCTTGTCGGTGATAAGTGCCAGAATGGCTGTGTATCCCTTTCGTAAGCATTTGTGAGCTTTCATGCACGAGATGATGTTCAGAGGAGTGTCACCCTTTTCACCCTTGATATTTAGAGTTTCTCCGCCAGGGAGAGGTATGCGCACAACCTTGTCGTGGCAAATGATTTCAGCCTGGTTTTCAGACAACCAATCCATGCCCACTACGACATCAAAACTACCTAGTGTAACCGGCATGAGGTCAATCTTAAATTTATGGCCTGCTAGCTCTAATGTGCATTCTTTCAGAATATGCTTAGTCATAATTAATTTACCATCAGCTAGCTCTACTGTGTATTCAATATCTAAGGGTGTCGGGGTAATGGCAAGTATCTCACTACAATCCTTAGATATAAAACTTTTCTCAACCCCAGTATCAAACAACACAGATGCATAATTATCGTTTAAGAGATACGTACCAGTTGCAAGGTTGGGATCTTTTCTGGCCTCCTTTGCCCCGATCACGAAGGCTAGTCCCTTCGGACCGTTGTTGTTCCCGTTATTGTTGTTATTCTTCAGATGTGGGCAGTCCCTCTTGAAGTGCCCTGGTTTCCCACATTCGAAGCAGCCCTTCGGTGCTTCAAATTGTTGTTGCTGTTGTGGCTGTGGGGTCTTTACAAGTAGTTCACCCCTGCAGTCTTTGGCAAGGTGTCCACCTTTGCCACACCGTTGACATCGGATAGAGCCACACTGCCCCAAAACATGATGTAAGTTGCATTTGTTGCACTTGGGGTGTTTTCCTGCATAGGTTCCGGGGTTTTGGTTGGTTGGGATGGGTGGTGCGTATGCCTGAGACGAACCAAGCTTACGTTGATGTGGTGGTGGTTGGAGAGTGGAAGTCTTGTTCAGGGTGTCATCCCATTTGCGTTTACCCTTGTCATTGGTTGTGGTTACAGCACCACGAGGTGGTAAGAGTCCCTGTGCAACTGCCGAGTCAGTGAGCTTATGGGTTAATCGCACGGCTTGTTGCATGGTAATGGGGTCAGCAGAGAGTACCATTCCTTGGATTTGAGGTGGCAATCCATCAATATACTTCTCTATATGTTTGAAGGGTGGGGTTGCCATTTCCGGGCACAGGTGTGCCAGCTCATACGATCGAGCGGTGTATGCCTCGACCTCGGAACCAATCATCTTATGGTTCCAGAATTCCGTTTCCAGTTTCTGCACTTCACCGCGAGGACAGTATTCACGGTTCAGCATCCTCTTAAAGTCGTCCCAAGGTAGGGCGTTGGCTGCATCAAGCCCTAGGTTTTGCACATTAGCATTCCACCATGTGAGGGCAGCTCCCTCAAATGTCCCTGCAGCGAATTTGACCCTGTCCTCATTCCTGTAGTTGCTCATGGCAAAGGCTGATTCCGCCTTTTCAATCCAACGCAATAATCCAACGGCTCCCTCAGTGCCGCTGAATGAGTGAGGTTTGCAGTCCAGAAACATCTTGAACGTGCAGAGAGGAGGGTTAGGATTTGCTCCTGTGATATGCAGAGAATAAAGTTGAATTAGGTATCGGGCAAACGTGTTGAATTGGAAACGAGTGATTGTGATGCAAGATGAATATGAACCGATTCATCACCTTGGTTCAGTGGATTTTGATTGCGGGCAGCTTCCCGTGCAGCAAGTACCTCCTCGACTCGCTCGTTAATAAGTGCGTTCAGCTCAGCTTGCGTCAGGTTGATGTTTCCACGTCCACCTGCATTCCTGCGTCCTCCACGTCTTCCAGCCATGATCTTCATAGCAAGAATAAGTGTTAGTGTTTGTCCAATGACTAATGTAGTGTGTGCGGTAGGTACTGTTAAGAACATGTAGAGCTATCGACTCTCCCCGTCATGGGTAGTCACATGCGATGATGAACGTAATGCATACCAGATGTGACATGTGTGCAAGTATCACAATACTAGGCACTAAGTGTAGTGTGGAGACTAGTGGTTATAGACTAAGTTCACTAAATGCAAACCTAATTCGCGATAACCGGAGTCTCTGATACCAATCTGTCGCACCCCGAGAAACCCCGTCCCTGTTGGGGCGCGAGCGATGGCAGATTGTCAGGATCGCAGTCTCCGGTCACACAACATGCGAGACCTATATGTCTGGTTATGTACGCACATCCAAGAATTTGGATAAAACAGTTTAGTAATATCAGAGTTGCGGAAGTAAAATATAAGTTATCCAAAACAGATTTAAAATTCATGTTCAGCGGAAGCATTCATAAAACGGTTTTCAAAACTAAAGATAAGATTTCAGTTGGCGTAAACGTTAAAAGGTGTTTAATATTACATAACATGTCCAATAGATATATGTTCTCAAAATATACTAAGACATTTAAGCAGATGCATGCGACTCCAGCCTAGCATCCTAATCCTTGGGAGTGTGTCTTAGTTACCTGAGAAAACATGCGAGTAAAAGGGTCAACACAAAGGTTGGTGAGAGCACAGGTTTATCATAAGCAGTAAACATCCAATGTTTACAGTAAGAGTTGTTATCTATGTATCATTACAATGCAGTATCGATTGATAGCTAGTCAATACAGTTATATTATATGCGGGGTCGTACCGAAGCTGACAGTTGTGCCTCCCGCCATGTCCATCACAAGAAAATGGCAAAGTGTTGGTCAATATTGCACCCATTCCGACCTCAAGTCGGGTTGGCCTCCCAGGCGCGATGGGTGGGGCTTGTCAGGCCCAAATAGTACTATTCAAGATTACCACGCTAGCCGCTCGCGAGGACTTTTAGTTGTGATGTGGTCCACACATATACATATAATGATAAAGCATGTCCATACATAAATGGAATAAGTTGTTGTTCATAAAACAATTTATCATGCAATGTTTTCTCCCCCAAAAGTAGAAAAAGTAAAAAGGGGCCGTGAACTCACCTGATTAGCAGTTCCGGTGTGTTTGTGTGTTCGCGTCTGCGAATGCTAGCAATCCCGCTAGTAGGCACCTATAACCATATAGGTGTGAGTATGTGTTTTGTGGTGTGTTGTATCCCATACAACTCCAAGTGTCGGTGTGCCCAACCGAGTGTTTGCATGTCAAGGGTTAATCAAACTAATCATTTACATTGTCATAATCAAATGGTTTAAACCATTATAACCATTATTATGATCCCATGCAAACCGGGCATTACAACGTCTCAAAACAAGGATTTACCCGTTAACAGTTCGAGTTTGTCATTCAAAATCAATCCTAGCCATCATCTATGCAATAATCAACAACCCTAACTATATCATTACGTTCAAAATTAAGATTTAATCATTCATAATCAAACCATAAGGTTTAAAATGAACCATTACCTAATCTGACGGATTCCAACGGATGAAATGATGATCAGAACTTGTTTTAACGCTTCTGGATACGATCTAAACGTCCCGGAGGCTTCGAAACAGAGATTTGATGAGTTTGATGAAGATTTTTCGTGAATGGAAGCTGGTAACGTCGAGAGGAAGCAAGAAATGGTGATAAGAATGAAAATTCTGATCTTTATGCAAGTTGCCGATCAAATCAACCCCAGGCGCATCGCCTGGCGACCCGCAGCCACTCCAGGCGTACCGCGCGGCTTAAGGGCATCCAGATATTTTCGGTGGGGACCCGCGCGCATCGCCTAGGTTGATCACTTGGCGTGGGGCGTACCGCCCCAGTCCTTTTTCACCTATTTTTCGACTGAAACTTCGTTTCGCGATTTCGGGCAATCCGTAACTCCGTTTCGTGCACGGTTTTCGCCCACGTTCATCATTTTACGCATACTATCATCCCATATTAATTTCGGTTGTCAACTCCACGTGGATTCTAAGCACGATCAACTGTGCTCAATTCATTGCTGACGTAACTCCTCGTACGCAGTTATCACAGTATCCTAATCAACGTGTAATGCACAATTCAGTAATTCCCCAAATTATTGTTTTGTGTTAGTGTTGTGTTTGCCACACTTGGTTTCCAAAACCAATGTGCAATGTACGATTCGATAGTTCCATGAACTATCGTTTCGCAGTAGTTTGTGTTCAACTCATCTAATTAAACATAATTAAATGAAATGCAACAAGTATGAATGTGAAATGTAAAGAATGTAAGAGTTGCAATTTACCTGAAATTGCCGGGTGTCACATCATCCCCTTGTTGAAAGAAATTTCGTCCCGAAATTTGGTTGTTGTTGGTAGTGTTTGAGAAGCAAAAGTGTTTGAGAAACAAAAATTTTCTTGTTGTCACACACACACCGAGACCAAACCTTATACGCGACGACTAATGCATATACTTATCGTATTCAAATTCTTATAAAACAACTCAGGAACCGAAGAAACCTAAGCTACAACAAGGGTGCACATTTTGTGATAGATCAATTACATAGCAACACAGGTGAGTTTATTGCCCCTTTTCTAAACATTTTGTTTTAAAAAGCGGGGCTGAGAAGCATGCGTAAACTGTTTTATTTAAATTGTTTACTTAAATGTTTTTATTCATATTATGTTATATCTTTATGCTTGTTGATACTCCTAGACTCCTGTCTAGGGAATTATTATGCAGATCAAATTATTAAATTAATTAAATTACTCTTATGAGTAATACTTTAATTCTAAACTCTAAACAAACCCTTAGTCCATCAAGCTCAAATTCAAGAACCTAAATTCAAAGTGAAATCAAAGGAACTAAAGCTAAAGATCATGTTCAAAGAAACCTAATTCAGTGTGTGAATTGAGAACAAAGGATCCTAAACAAGAATCAATTATCATTGTGAAATCATGGGAATTCTAAAGATCAAATCAAGAGACTCAAGGAATCAGAAATCATAAATGTGTGTGAATCTTTGAAATAATGAAATCATTAAGATCTAATGAAATCATTAATACTTGAGTTAAGGTGGATGTCAGTTGTATGGAAATCAAGACCACGTGTAACACACATAAAGTCCCGGCATAAATAGTAGACTCTTGTAGTCAAGCTATATGGGCAATAACGTGAACTATCAAATGAAATCAAAATCAAAGTCAAGAGAATCAAAGAGATCAAGAATCAAAGGATATCCGTAAAGTTTCGGCATGTACAGTAGACCATTGGGTCAAGCTGATATGGGCATCATTAAAATCCCGGCACGCTCAGGTATACTCCTGGTGAGTTATGCCTGATATGGGTCACGTGTGAGAGGGTACAACTTGGACAACCACCAACAACTAAGTCTAATTGATTGAGTCAAATAAGGCCCAATCATCATGTCTTAGTTGTATTTAATGTTTATTTATTTATTTATTTAATTAAACATTTAACATTATATTTCTATAATTGCTTTTGGGAAATCATGTAACTATGATGAACTCAAGAGATTCAAAGGTAAATCAACTTGTGGAAATCAGAGGTGAAGGGAGTGAAATGCTTAATTATCATTAACAACAATATGCTAAGCAGTTCAGTATGTGGTGGGACGATGGCTGGGCGGGCGGTAAGTTCGACCCTACATATGCCCTATATATAAGCATACTTGATTGGATAGCATAGGTGGTTGTTGATGAGGTTAAGGTTGTCACTTCGGGGGATCAAGGTAAACATTTTCAGGGTAAACAAATGCTATGAATCATATGTCATGGAATCAAAGTAGTGGAATGAAATGCTTAATTATCACCAGGAACAATATATCATGTGGTTTAGTATGTGGTGGGACGGTGGCTGGGCGGGCGGTAAGTTCGACCCTACATATGCCCTATATATAAGCATACTAAGCTGGATGGTATATGTGGTTAATGGTGAGGTTAAGGTTGTCATTAAGGTTATTCAAACTCATTTTCTAAAACATAATGAACTCACCAACCATGTGTTGACTTTATTTTTGCATGACTTCTCAGGTGACGAACAGGTCAACTGAAGAGTTATTTCTTTGGACTAGGTTATCTGATAGAGGACCTAGCTTTTTGGACCTGCATATTTTGAAGCATCATTATACAGTTTATTTTGTATATCTTGTGCAGATACAAGATAGAAGAATTATGATGTGATAGTAGATTTACATTGTTAAATTATAAACATAACTGATGTAATTTAACTTTGTAATTCTATTTTATTTTAGCAAGTTTCTCATTTATATATATCATGTGCAATGTAACAATCTGATCATTCCGATTATCACTCACGATATCGCGCCCTGGGAACCTTCCGCCCGACAGGGACTCCGATCTAACCCCGCCGGCTCGAGGTGTGACACTAGAGGTGTAGAGGCAAGAAACTTGACATTGTTTCTCTCTGACTGACTGGAGATGGTTGAAAACTACAGGAAACAGATTGTTTAAAAAACATGATTTTGTCTTAGATTCAAAGATGGAAGAAAAACATCTAATTGGGGAAGTGCTAATGACTGAATAATATGCATACAAGATGGAGAGAATCCATGTAGGTGAGAAAGTAGAGAAGATGGAGACCATAGAAGTTTAACTCCCTAATGTGGGTACATTTAGACAAAACCAAATCATAGATCACCAAAAAGTTTTGTGGTAATTGAATAATTACCATCCTAGTGTTTAGAATATTTGTCTGGGTTGATAAAGAAAAGATTGAATCAATTAAATATAAGCCGGAGCTTCAATCATCCTTTCTCAGGATAATGAAGTGGCTGCACAATCCAAACACCAAGAACTTTATAATTATTAGAGAAGATAATTCTACTTCAACATTCTCACTTTGGAGAAAGATTTTGAGATTGAGACCTAGTGATCTGTATATGCTACTTTTTGTGGAATTCAATGATGGTAAAGATGGAAATGTTGAAGAAATTCAATAAATTTTTGCAAAGATAAGGAGTAGAATTTTGAAATTCTTGATTAGACAGTTCGGCTACTACTCTGTAGACAAATGGGATTCAATTTTGAAGGAGCGCGGGAAGTGATTTTGGCTTTATCAGTTAAGGGGAAGATTGTAAAGTCTAAAAGAAATTATGGCCATAAAACTTAAAGAATAAGTGCTCAATATAGTATCAATAAAACTTGAAGAATAAGTGCCCAATATAGTACGTACTAGAACAATATATTCTAAAAAAAGCAACGAAAGCTTAAAGACAGAAGATTTAAAAAACCAAAGAAAAATAGTTGAAGAATTACAAGTGCTTTAGAATGTATTACTGCTGAAGATGCATCTTCAGTAGTTATAAAACTTTCGGTAGTTAGATATGTCAACAGTAAGTTGTTTAGTAAAGGTAGCTAGTTCATTTAGCAGTTGTAATATGCTCAGTAGTTAGTAATTACTGAACTTTAAATATATTCAGTTATTTTGTTAAATATCCTTTTTATGACGACGTCACTCTAGAATATAAATACCGATATCACTGTTTAATTCGGCAGAGTTTTTTGAGTGTATAAAATCAAGTGTGATTGTTCATTTGAAGGGGAGTATATCATTGTAATCAGTACTTTTGATCAATCAGTTCGAATCACTTTTAATGAAAACGATTATGATTCCTTTGTGCTTATTTTAATCATTCATTGTATTGATTTTTTGTTTGCTATCGATCCAATAGGTAGACATTAGTTTTTATTTGTTAACTTGTGTTTATGGTTTTTGTTTAATAAAATGACTACTTAATATTCAAAATTGACATCAATGTTGTCATATGTTGCACCAAAGTTTGTTATTGTATTAGTTAATCTTATTTTTTTAACAACATTATATGATTTTCCATGGTTTTAATGCAAAAATATAAAATCAAAAATATTTAGGTGGTTCATTTTAAAAAAGTAAAAATTGTGTTCTGGTCAAAACGGTTCTAGGTTCTAACTTAAATGATCTCGTATTGAAATAGCCAAATAGGTACCCCTACAAAATAATAGCAAAATGAGGGTTTATGTTAAGAACAAAGAAATTAGACAGAAGAATAAATTGCTCACTCAAGACTGATTCTGTTATTCCAGTTACAACGTATATAACAGCCTATTCTTACATTTACAATTAAGTCCCTACACATCTTATTATGACTAATAAGTCCTTAGACTTATTTACAATCATTATCACATATCAATACTTCCCTCCTAAAAGACCTTTTGTCCTCAAAAAGAAAAATACGAAATCTAATCTGTAAATCCTCCACATTTTCCCAGGTAGCTTCAGTAATAGGAACATTGTTTCATTGCACCAACACTTCTGCAGAAGCTCTGCGACCCCTCCGAAGCATTCTTCGATTCAACACTTGCAAAGGTGTAAATATAAATCTTGAACCTTTAGGTAAAGGAACTGATTGCGAAACATTCCCTCTAGCCTCCTTCTGTAAAGACACATGAAAGACAGGGTGAATCTGAGCATCATCAGGTAGATCCAACCTGTAAGCTGCTGGCCCAATACGTTCCACAACCAAAAATGGACCAAAAAATTTTGGACCCAACTTATTACAATGATTAGCATGAACAGAAGATTGTCCATAAGGGTGCAATTTCACATACACAAAAGATCCAACCTAAAATTCCCTGTGTGACCTACGCTTATCAGCTGCTTCTTTCATTTGATTCTTGGCCCGTGGCAAAGAAAATCGTAAAAGCTTGATTGTTCCCTCTTTATCATTCATCAATTCATCCACAGCCGCCACTCGCACATCTCGTGGAATGTAAGGAACAAATAATGGTGGTGGATACCCATATAAAGCTTGAAAAGGAGTCATTCCAAGTGAAGAATGAAAATTGGAATTATACCAAAATTCAGCCAAAGATAGCCATTTAAACCAATTCACAGGTCTATCCATCACCATGCAACGTAGGTAAGATTCTAGACATCGATTAACAACTTCCGTTTGCCCATCCGTCTGAGGATGGTAGGCAGTTGACATAGCCAATTGAATACCTTGTAGGGCAGTAAACTCTTTCCAAAATTGGCTTATAAAGATTGGGTCTCTATTAGAAACAATAGAATCCGGCCAACCATGTAACTTAAACACGTGATCCAAAAACACTTGAGCTACTTGGGCAGCCGAATATGGGTGAGATAAAGCAATAAAATGACTATACCTGGTCAATCTATCAACCACTACAAAAATAGAATCTTTACCATATGATTTTGGAAGCCCCCAATAAAGTCCATAGAAATGTCAGCAAACACATGAGTTGGAATTGGTAATGGTTGCAACAGCCCTGGAGATGCAATGGTTTCATTCTTACCCTTCTGAAAAATTTCACAATTCCTAACAAAATTCCGAACTCCTTTATGCAACCCTTTCTAGTAAAATAAAGAACAAATTCTCTGCATAGTTCCATGTATTCCCGAATGTCCCCCCCCCCCCTAGGAGTTGAATGACATAAAGTAATTATATCATTTTGCAATGTAATGTCTTTACCTACAATGACTTTGCACTTTCTGAATAAAACCTCACCATTCCATGAATACTTTGAAGAAGATGGACCACCATTCTGCAACCCAAATAACACTTCTTTTAATTGATCATCCAATTCCCAAGAATGTTTAATTCTTAACCATAAAGAATCATCTAAAGTATGTAAAGAAATAGCCATCAAAGCTAGAGATTGCACTCGCGATAGAGCGTCAGCAGCCCCATTATCCTTCCCTTGTTTGTACACAATCTCAAAATCATATCCCATCAACTTTGATAACCACACCTGCTGTAAAGGAGTCGATATCTTTTGCTCAAATAAATGCTTTAAACTCTTTTGATCAGTTTGAATGATAAAGTGAACCATTGACAAGTAATGATGCCAATACTTGACTGCAAAAAGAATAGCTAACAACTCCCTTTCATAAACTGATAAAGCTTGCTATCTAGGAGACAAAGCTTTGCTAATGAAAGCAATAGGGTGACCCTCTTGCATCAAAACCGCACCAATTCCCTTACCTGGTGCATCAGTCTCCACTATAAAGGTCTTAGTAAAATCCAGTGAGGCCAAAACTGGTGGATTGGATAGCTCCTGCTTCAATCTATTGAAAGCTATAGTTGCTAATTCAGACCAGTGAAACTCTCCTTTCCGAAGCAAATCCGTTAATGGCTTAGCTAGCATCCCATAAGATTTAATAAATCTTCTATAATATCCACTCAGGCCCAAAAAACCCCTCAATTGTTTAACATCAGTAGGAATAGACAATTCCTAATTGCTTCCACTTTCTTTGGATCTGTTGAAACACCTTTAAAAGAAATGATATGCCCCAAGTACTCAATACGTGTTCCCCCAAAAGTACACTTAGAACGCCTAGCATATAGTTGATGAGCCCTTAGATTTTGTAACACTTGTGCTAAATGGTCTAAATGTACCTCCAATGAAGTACTGTAAACCAAGATATCATCAAAAAAAGACCAACACAAACTTCCTCAAGAAATCTTTGAAAATAGAATTCATCAAAGCTTGAAAAGTGGCTGGAGCGTTTGTCAAACCAAACGGCATCACTACAAACTCAAACAACCCTTCATACGTTCTAAATGCAGTTTTATGTATATCCTCATCTTTCATTCGAATTTGATGGTAGCTTGATCTCAAATCCAGCTTCGAAAAAATTGAAGCATGCCCCAATTCTTCAAACAATTCATCCACCAAAGGAATAGGATAACCGTTTTTAACCGTAGCCTCATTCAACTGTCTATAATCTATGCAAAACAGCCATGAACCATCCTTTTTTTTACTAAAACCACAGGTGCTGCAAAAGGACTGGAACTACCCCTAATCACTCCTGAATCCAAAAGTTCCTTAGTTAATTTTTCAATGACATCTTTTTGAGCAGCCGGATACCTATAAGGTTTCAGATTAATCACCTTATTAACATCTTTTAAAACAATTCCATGATCATATAACCTCTTTGGGGGTAATGAAGTTGGGGTCAAAAAAACATCATCAAAGTTACTCAAAAGTGTCTGCAATTTGAGATCTTCCGATTTTTTTAAAATGGAAGTTTGATGTTGAAAAACTTCTCCATCCTGTAGTTGTAAGCTAAACATATGCGCTTCAGAAACCTTAGATTGATGACCCAATAGAGAATGCATACATGTAGCTGAACACCATGACAACTCATTTATATCAATTCCCTTTAAAACACATTGTGTAGCATCCAACTGAAACTGCATCGTAAGATCAGCAAAATTCCAAATAATAGCCCCCAAGGTTAACAACCATTGAACTCCCAAAACCATATCATAACTATCCAAAGGAATGAGATAAACATCAGTTGTAAACCACTTCTTTTGCATAAACCACTGAAAATTCGGACTCATCTTTGAACAATTAATGCTTAACCCTAATCAACCCCAAACTGTCATGCTTTGAATACTTTTAATTGGACAATTCAGCTTAAAAGCTAATTGTTCATTCAGAAAATTGTGTGTAGAACCCGAATCAATCAAAATTCTAATTTGCATATTACCAATAGTACCAATAACCTTCATAGTAGAAAATGATGTCATACCAGTAAGAGCATGAATTGAAATCTGAGGGTCTGTTGTTTCAACCACCGGAGGTGTACAAACATTATCTTCATCATCCGCTACTTCCTCTTCTTCCGATCCAAATACTTGTAAAACAAACAATTGCTTATTAGCACATTTGTGACCAGGAGTAAACCTCTCGTGACACCAAAAACATTCACCCCTAGCTCTCTTCCCTTCTATATCCTTACTTGACAATTGCTTGGCATTAGAGAGCTTCTTAGTATTACAGGAGTAGGTAATATAGGCAATTGAGACACTAGAACTGGTGTCTTTAAAGCACTATTATACTTGTTATACCCTGAAGTGTGCTTAACACCCACTGAATTTGTCGAACTCAAAGTGGATTCTTGAATCTTGGCTAAATAGAAAGCTTCTCGCAAAGACTTAGGCTGAAACATCTTAACCGGTCCTGCAATTTCAGCCTTAACAACTTTAAGGAAGATACTAACTGCATACTGCTCTGGAATAGAAACCTTCAATAAACACGAATCAAATCGTCTACAAAATTCTTCCAAAGACCCAGTTTGCTTCAATGAAGTTAAAATTCCCATAGCATCTTCAAATAAGTCCACGGAGGCAAATCTTTGCCTGTTAGGTAAGAGGATAGCAAGTTACAAATTCTGTAGTAGAAAACCTAGCCACAATCGCTTCTGAATATTCCTTCCAAGAAATTTCTGAAATAGCCACATTCCGAGTCTTCACAAACGATTGATGCCACTTTACTGCATCATTCTCTAAGCGAACTCCGCATAACGCCCCTTGTAATTTTCCGGAGTTTCATCAATAGAAAAAAAATGTTCACAACGATAAATCCAATCTTTAACTTCATCACCATTGAATTTTGGAAATTCAATTTTTCCAACCCTATGAAATCGATCTCCCCCTCGTCCGGCAACAGTATGATTAGGGCCAATTACACCATTATTACCTTCACCTTCGCCGTTCGAATTAAATCCAGATCCATTCAATCGAGACAAAATCGCTTCCAAATTCGCATTCAAAGTAGCGAAATTCTGCTCCGACTTCTGCATGTAAGCGCCCACCTTGATCAATGACATTGCATGTTCATCAACTATCTTCTCCAAATCCGTTTTACTACGCGTCGCCATGATTATTCGATACTAGAGCTGCCAAGGAAAGGTAGCTCTGATACCAATGTTAAGAACAAAGAAATTAGACAGAAGAAGAAATTGCTCACTCAAGACTGATTCTGTTATTCCAGTTACAACGTATATAACAACCTATTCTTACATTTACAATTAAGTCCCTACACTTCTTATTATGACTAACAAGTCCTTAGACTTATTTACAATCATTATCACATATCAGTTTACTTGCCGTATTTTTAAGGCGACTATTAAGTATTCATATATTCGACCTAATACCAACTCACATGATAAGAAGTATTCAAAACGGTTTATAGATTTTTTGTGATTTGTAACATTAAAGACATAATTACTATAAGATTAATTAAGGGAATCATATACAAAAGACAATGAATGCCATTGTGCATAGAAAAGGCAATGATAACCGTCTTCTAATTTTGGTTTCTCTTTTTAAAATTTCAAATGTTTTTTTCTTTATCCAATATTTGTGTAAATACATGATATTATTAATTTTGTTGGCAGTCAATATTCTTGTTTAGAGAACTATTCAAATTGAGTTTGTGATGGTGGTGCCAGGCATATGACGAAAGAGGTGGTAGACTTGAGTAAAGGTTATTGTGGGAATTATTAAATATAACTCTTAGTTTTATCAAGTCTGATAGACTTGTTGCTGAAAGAGGAATAATTGGTAAGATTAAAATTTTAGAAATAAAACTGGTCTCAATTTATTTTATTCAACCCCCCGTATAACACATGTAGCTTAGATTTACAATAAATCACATCTTTAAAACAACTAAAATAGAAAAAGACACGGTGCAACGTAAGTACAAACAAATAAAAAAAAAAGGATCTTGCTTCAAAGAAATATGCAATTCAACGTTCCCCCAGAATCATAAATTTAAAATTTATTATTAACCAAGTTCTGTGAAGTAACCAAAAGACTTCAGTCATAAGCCGGTGAACTGTGCAATAGTCGAATAAACGATGTTGGATATCACAAGGAGAATGGCTTTGCATAAACATCGAAAGGCTGGCATGCGGTTAATTGAGGCTCCTGTAATAATTTGGCCATAGAAGACAAGTTTTTAACAATCACAAATTTCAAACATGCCCTGAAAATAATCAAACATAAATATTTTTTAATCATATCATTTACCTAATAGACACCACTGCACACTACGCACCATGAGGCGTAAGATAATGATCCAAAGATGGTTTTCAAAAGCACGCATCAGGAGAGCATAATGTTGTTTCATGTGACACATACAAGTGACCATTATTTGAATAAATTAGACCATCAGATTTGAGTTTTTCAAATCTACTATGATCAGTTAAACAAATCTAAGCATAAATTGAGTAATAGGTTTGGGTATTTGAATATATTAGACCATGTATTACACAAGCTGACATACAAATGCCTTGTATTTTAGGAAGTAAAACTCAACAATTTCAAGTAGGGAAAATGTTATAGAAACATAATCAACTTTTGATTTTGTTCCAATTAAATCATTGGAACTTTTTAATTAACAAACGTCTTGCATATGCGATGTAAGCGCGTCACGTATTACACATCACACATTGGCTTCTAGGATCAAAAACGCATCTGAGAAGCATAAACATTTTATAATTAAGTACATGTTAACCTTATGAATGGGTAGACTTAGATGAAGTTTTATTTCTAATCACACAAACATGTAAAATAAACAAAAGAGTTAATTGCATAAATGGTCCCTGTGGTTTGATCATATTGCAGATTTGGTCCTCAAACTTTAAAAATTGAAAATTTAGTCCAAACATTTTAAGTTACTTGCGTAAATGGTCCTTGTGATTTGATTAGAGTGCAGATTTGGTCCCCAACCTTTAAAAATTGCATTTTTTTATAATCCAATCTTAATTAATGTGACTTGTTAGCAATTAAGTGTTTTAATAGTGCTTAAATAATTAATTTAAATTCCAGATTATTTATATTAATCAATTTTAATTAATGTATTCTAACATTTAATAAAATTTTGCGTATATATTATTTCGGCATTCTTATTGATTTATAGTTTGATATGAATTTTGCTCAAAATAAGATGTTGCAAAATAATACCTTGTTATTGTTGGAGCATAACTCGTTATTGTTAATAATTCAGCTTTTTTCCTTTGAGGGATCGTTTGTGACTAATACTAACATTTTTTTTAATATAAAGATCGACTACATCAATCATATGTAACATTTTCTTAATATCAAGACTACATCGATTATAAAGAATAAAATTATAGCTTTTCTAGCATACATTTTTTCAAACATATATAATAATCAAAATATTTATGTTTAACATTTTTTAATGTTGGAGACCAAACTTGCAGTCTGGCCAAACCATAGGAACCATGTATATAACCTTCTCACAAATGTTTCAGCAATTTGCGATTTTAAAGTTTGAGGACCAAATATGCAATATGATCAAACCCCAAGGACCATTTATGCAATTAATTTAAAATTTTTGGACTAAAATTGCAATTTTTAAAGTTTGGGGACCAAATCTGCAATCTGATCAAACCACGGGGACCATTTATGCAATTTACTCTAAACAAAACTACTAAAACATAAACGAGTAAAACAGGTTAAATAAATCACAAGTCACCCAACATGTATACCTGGCTAAGTCCACCTCCCGTAAGTCCACCAGCAAGACTGCCACCTGTCAGTAACATAGTGAGGAGAGAAGTGACAACTGCACCACCACCACCCATATCACTTCGTGCGCTACGGATGGCATTACGCATAGAGTTTAATAAGCTCCCATAAGTAGACGCATTTCCATGTTCTATAGCTTGAATAAAACAGAAAGTCATAGCCCCAGTGGATGTGATCTTTGATAGAGCCTGTTCCAACAAGTAATTTGTTAAACATTTATTAATCTCTTAATTGAGATAATAATGTAAACCAGAAGTGGGCAAAGTTGTAACAAGGCTTTCCACAAGTAAACTCACAGATGTATCAGCAGATGTTTGATCATCATCACAACCACTTATGGAAATAACTTCACCACCATTGCTACCTTTCCATATACCAGATCTAGGACGATGATCCTCCCATACATACTGCCCACTCCTATCACACACCAAAACACACTTATCATCAAGAAAACATATTGAGAAAGTTTCTAAACAACCATGAGACCCATCATGATTTAGAAGACGCACTGAGGCATTTAGGTCCCAAAAATCAATGCACAAGGCACTGCTCAATGTACCACCAAATAAGTTTAATTTCCAACCAAAACATGAATAAATCGTTAAACAAGTAAACCTTTCAAAATTTATACACCTGTTTGATTGTTTTTTCATATAAGCCTCCTATAAATCTAACTTTGATCCAGAACTACTCAACTACATGTGTCATCACTAGAAAACACATGTAGCCATTAGACAAGATAACACATCGTTTAAGGCTTTAAGATGGGCAGGTGGGCTTTAGGAGAGAGTAAGCCCCATTTAGGAGGGATTAAACCCCACGACCTCTGCCGTAGGAAATCAAGCATGCCATCCCCTTGAAGGTTACACGTGAGAAACTTCAACTGCAAGCTTAACATATATTGCAAAAGATATAGTGTATCTCATAGTAAGGAAACATAAACGGACCGGCTCATTCTGCAAAGAAATGGAAGATCGAGTACAGTGCCACTGTGGCAAGCATCAATAATGGCATGAAGTTTAACTCCAACAGGAAGAGGCTTGACAATAGTTGCATTGATTTCATCATCAACGATCATACCCTGCGTCTCAAAGTCCAACGGACATAAAGTTTCATCGTATCCATCAACCTCATCACCATTATAGTTTCTCTGTCGTGACCCATGTCCGGAATAATGAAAAACAAGAGAATCTCCAGGTTGACAGTTTTGAACTAACCAAAAAAGTGCCATTCTCATGTTTTGTTTGGTGGGAATTTTATAAGGATCTGTTTCTTCCTCTGCAATTGTAAGGCACAAGTTCAGAATCCCGAATCACTTACAGGAAAGACCATCCATGAAATCTCGTTACAATTAATGGGTAAAACAAACAAACCAGTGATATCTTCCTCATAAAGTAGAGTCTTATTTTTCTTCTTTAGGTAAATATGTTCTTAGAAGTTGAGGTTATAGTTAGTTATACCAATCAAATATAGGTGTTTATTGGTCAAAACAAGAGAAAGATTAATGGTGATTTTTAGGTTTCGGTTTAACATAATCAAAAAAATTTAGGAACAACTTTGGCTCACAGTTTGAAATAAAAAATAAATCCATTAAAACTAGACCTCGAACAACTTAACCCACGAGATAGACCCGCTCAAAATCTGTTAAATTGTTATAGGATTACGCTAATAGTAGCAAAATTCTAAGGCAGTTTTAATAGAATCAGGAAAAAACATCATAACACGTTCTGCTCAAGAACTGTAATATGTAAAACCCCAAAAATAGAATGAAATTCAACAGCCAATATTTAGAATTAGGGTTCTTACCCGTGAGCATTATAATAGACGATTCAGGAAACTGAAACTTATTAATCAGAAGATATTTCATGCATTTAGCGTCATTGATGCAACCTTTAAGCTCATGCCTCGAGAATCTATACGATATGCCTACGATCACCGCCTTCTTCCGGCCATTTACCAGCGGCGGAGGTCCCGCGGGAGCGTAGTTGTACGGAGAAGGTTGAGGAGGAAGGTAGGAAGATTGACCGGTGGCATGAGGCGGTGGAGGAGGGGCGTGGCGGGGGTCAGTGAGGTGGGTGATGGCTTGACATATGGCGCATCTGATCGATGCGGCTCCCGACGGCAGCTGCAACGGCGTGTGGCAATTCGAGCAGTTTACCAGCATCATCATTGTCAGAGCGATTGATTGGATGGGTTTGTTGATTGTGATGAATTGGTGGGAATATGAGGGTTTTGTTAGATGATCAAACAAATTGATGGTAAAGATGTGAAAGGAGAGAAGGATTGGTTCAATACTTTGATGTTTTCGTTACATCCCCCCTCAAGTTATGATATACCATTTAACCCGCTTTAATGTTTCAATAATACGCCTTTATCCCATTCCTTTTCTTAAACTATGTCATATTAACTTTATCTTTTTACTTCTCTCACGAATTCACTTCAACTCTTAAAACCAATGTACGCACCCTTTTCACGTGTAATCTTATTATTTTAAATAATATAATTATTGTACAACCCAGAATCATCTCGCAAAAACCCTCTTTATCATCACTTTCCCCTTTTAATTTCAGTTTTCTTCGTACATGTTCTTCCAATTTAGGGTTTTCTTCTCTGGTCAGTTGCCCTTATTGTAAATATCAAAACCATTAACAACACCCATCACAGCATTAGCATCCATATTCATAACACAACCGGATGTACCTCATATTATTTCTTTGAAATAACCAAAATAATTTAAATATTTAAATTAATATTAATTAGGAGAATGATTATAATACACTCCCATGATCCAAGCTAAAATAAACAGAAGCACCATGAATCAATTAACAATTCTTCCTCCTTCGGAGTTCTTATATATTATTTAATTTCAGTCTTCACACATTTCTTTTATTCCACTACAAATCTAACGTGCTCAATCGGAAAAAACTAAAGAAGCTGATAGGAATATAGGAATTCACATTTCATCTTAACATATCAAACTTAAGCTTTCAAATAATGGATTATATCGTTCGTTATATCTCTGATTTTCGTATTTGTCATAAACATTAACATATATCGTGAATTAACAAATCCAAGCATATTTCATACCTCATATTATATCTCATAATTAACAAAATTCAGATCGTAAGATATCAGATTATTTAAGACATTCAAGTTAAAGGATATTAACCACGGTTGGACAATGCGCTGCAGTCCTAAAGTACCAGATGTGTGTGATGGGGTGCTGGCATACACTAACCATCCACCTGAAACAAATATATATCATAATACCAGTCCATATGCTTCCTAACAAATACTAGTTAGTACTTATCCGAGTACATACATATTAAGACAAAATGGAGACGTGTCTAATCGCGCCATCACGATTGGTGTAAACTGTCATGTCATCATTGTTGCAATGACAAGTCTATGCAACCCCCATAGATAGAGTTGCCTGGGTATCGATTCATAGACAAAAGTTCATAATAATAAAATTCAAATTGAATAAATATATAATTATAAATCATAGAATTCCTAACAAATACCTAATCAAACAAGGTAAATAAGGCTATGCGCTAGTAACTATAACAAGAGTTCGTGTAACGATTTTCAGAACATGGCAGAATTTAAATTTAACAAAGCTCATATTACATTCAATGTGTTCATCCCTGACTTTTCGCATCATATTGAACACAGATTCATAATAAAAATTTTTTAAGTTTATCTGTACCTTAAGTTAAGTAACAGCGAACCAGTCTACGTCAATCACAAGGAACACAATAACTTACAATTAATTATGTTCAGAGTTAGGTTTACTAACTATAACTAAAATGTATAGTTCATTACTTTAGTAGGGTGTTGACGAATTGAGTTAATAAATCCATGATATATTACTACTATTAAAAATTTGTTAAAATATCCATTTATTGCTTGTCATTATTGGCAAAATTGTATATCATTGTTTAGAAAATAACATGCTTAACTGAATCATTTTAATTTGTGCTAATTTACACCGCTTACTAGATTCTTATATACACAATTATATTCAAAGGTAGTGTATATATGTCACACCCCGGGCCGGCGGCCGGATTGTCACACCCCGAGCTGGCGGGCTAAATCGACTTTCCAGTTGGGCGGAATAGTCTCGAGGCGTGATATCATGTGATAATCAGAAAGATCAGATTGTATACATAGCACAACATTAAAGAATAACTAAAGCATAATAAGATTAAACTAGGATTACAAAGTAAATTAAACTGTTATGTTTGATAATTTAACAATGTAAACCTATCCAAAAGAATTATGAGTTTACTATCTTGTAACTGTATAAGATATCAAAATGATTCATAAGTAATAAACAAAATTATGCACTTCCAAAAGCTACTAGGTCCTCTATTTGGGCATCTTAGTATGCATCATGAACTCCTAGTCTTAAGTATGTTCGTCACTTGAGAAAACATGTAGGAAAACAAAGCAACAGATGGTTGGTGAGTTCATAAAGTTTAGTATTTAAAACCATTGTAAAAGTTTTGTAAGTTTAGCCTTTTCCAAAATCCTTCAGAGTCTCCACCTTAAACCTCACTACCGACATCATCCCATCATGCCAATTATTTTTATATATAGGGTATATGTAAGGTCAAGCCTAGCCGCCAGCCCACCAATTGCTTGACATGAAACGACTTTGCTTTAATGGAAATTAAGAGCTTAACCCTGACCATTCACCACATTCTGCATTGTTTGAGTAACTATGTTTTGTTTTAGAAGTATTTCCATTTCAAACATCCTTGTTAGTTTTAAAAGTATCCTGGTTATCCAATTCCAATTCATTAGAGTTCGAAAACCAGGTTTGAGATCATAACTATAGGTGACTGAAATCTGAAGGGGTGACTCCTAGAGCCACACACGATGATTAACAATACCAACCCTCAGAAGTAACTCGGGTGTAACTTTCAGCATCGGTGCGTTGTTAGAGGATAACATAGTCAACTGAGGAAATCATAATCATCCTAGCCACTCGTTACAAAACATTGAGTTTACAACGAAGGTCACGGAATGACTAGTAGGGGTTGACACCATGAGTATGGAGTATTAAGTCTTCTCGTACCATGTGCACATGTACATGCTTACTAACCCGGATCCCATCCACATATGCCCCATCATGGGCACACCAACCACTTGTAAGTGTTTGAGTTTGTTCTATCAGACAACAATTAGCCAATCTAGATTTATGAATGATTATAGCTTATTCATTGAGCTATGTATGAGTTTGTATAGGATTGTATGTGTATGTATGAGTATGAGTATTGTATGAGTTTCTGTATGTATGAGAAATGTATGAGTGTTGTATGAGAAAGTATTTGTATGATAAAGTATTTGTTTTAGTACGTATGTGATAGCATAAGTTTGTATATGAAATCATAGTTTATCCAAGCCTGAAGATAGAATCAGTATAAACAAGCACTGGAAACAAGTATTGTAAACAAGCATTTAATCATGATAGTAAACAAGTTTTAAAACATTACAAACATTTATCTAAAACATTTGACATGTTTCTCAGTCCTAAAGTAAAACAAAATTGTTCAAAAGGGACAATGAACTCACTTATGTTGTTGGGTACTTGATTAACCTAAGAATGCGCACGATTATTTTGTGACAATCCGGCAATTCGCGGTTAACCCCGTTAACCAGAAATTAACCGAAATGATGTGAAATCGAGCAAAAACAAATTGCAAGGGCTGGAATATAGCAAAACAAGTGTATAAACACTTGAATGGTAGGAAATTATCACTTAAGTAAAGGAAACACACAATTTTGACTATTATAAGTCAAAATTCGTGTAAAAAGCTTAGAAAATTTCAAATTAGCATTAAAATTCGATAGATTATTGTGTTAAACGATTTCTAATCATCATATTGATGATTATAACAGTTTCCATACGTTACTAACACATTAACTCGTCAAATTAAGCTGCAATGATGATGAAAATTCGAAACCGTCATCATTAGCCATCAATCTGATAACAATCGATCAAATTCTTCACAATCTAACTTACAGAAACTCTGGTCGGCTCCTTTAGAGCCCCTTTCACACAAGAATTTGATCTCAAGAGCTCTAGACAGAAGAATTCGATCGTGGGGTGACCGAACTCAAGTCTAAAGTCGATCTACGCCAATTCGATCTCCAATCAGGTGACAATCGATCCCTATATACACTAAAACATGCGACTAAGCATAACCCTATGCTAATTGTGGCTTCCAACATCGAATGATATGATATCTCGTTCTAGGGTTCGTCATCTAGAACGAATTGGGGATTGTTGTTCAAACGGTTTTAAAAACCAAATCAAATGACACAGAGATCTTCGAAATGATTTGTGCATTGAAAACCATATGTGAATTTCGGTTTTAAACAACGAATTCTAAGATTTCAAATCCTAGGGTTCATATAAGAAACGGTTTTGGGGGTTTTTGATCAACCAAGTTTAAGAATCAAATTAATATGCATGGGTAGTTTCATAAACCTCCGATTTACAAAATCCATATGGCAATTTCATGAAATCACAACGAATTGAATATGATCAAGTTCTAGGGTTTCTTTTAGAAAACGAAATTGGGGATTTGAGTGAGATGGGTTCAAGAATCAAATTGAATGATACCTGTAGTTTCAGAAGGTTCCGACTAATGATTATGCTATGATGATTGCATCTAATTTCAACGAATTGATGGACTTCGAGTGCTAGGGTTTTTAGACAAAATTGATTTGGGGGTTTGAGCGGAAACATATAGGAAATTCAAATTAAACATCAAGGGAAGGTTAGAAGTCTGTTACTTAATGAAAACCCCATGGATTTACTGATTAACTTAATCAAATTCTTCGAATTTGGATCATGGGATAATGGGATTAAGTACGAACATGTGTAGGTTCGAAAAACCGAATGATTTGATCAAAGTAGTTCGATTAAACTTGTAATTTGAGTCGCATTAGCTACAGGAACAAAAACCCTATGATGTCGGTTTCAATTAGGTTCGATTTGAGGCCCAATTGGATGTAGATTGCTTCGGTTATGATCAATAAGGGGATGGGCAGTTTGGGCTTAAATGAATTATAAACCACGATCTGTTAATGAATTATCAATAGATGAGTTGGTAAGCAAGGTGTGTTGAGTATGGGGGGGCAGGGGTTCGATCCTAGGCCTCACCGTTTTTTTTTGATATTAAGATCATTTTAGCATTTTAAGCATAACTTTCTCGTTCTAGATCCGTTTTAACCCGTTCGAAATCCGTTAGAATCAGAATCGAATCCCGAACAGGATGAGATAATAAAATTTATATTTTAACACGAAAGGATAGTCGCGTATAATTACGCGTATTTAAATAAAATCGTATATGGTTATATGATTTTACTTAAACGATTCTAAAGATACGCGTACTTACGTATGCACGTCTCTAACGAGTCTAACATACGTGTGTTGACACGTATGTGATTTCAAGCACAAAACGACATTCCAAATAACACTAAGTTATTGTTAAAACACAGGTTCTTCGTAAAAGGACTTTCTACGCGAGTTCACGTGTTTGATCATTCTATTCGCTATCAAAGGTGCGTACACGGCCCCTTTCTTATTTTAACTGTTTTGGGGGAGAAAACATGTGCAACAAACACTTTTAGATACATATCACTTGCATGAGTTAGCTGTTTACATTGAGTGCAAACATAGCATTACAAGTCCTTACATTTCGAACCGTTTAGTTTGCCGTAGTGCAAAGCGTGGTAGTTGGAAATAGATCTATTAGGTTTGACAAACCTCACTTGCTAGATGGGATCTACGCAAGTGTTTGACTAGCCAATTCACATTACTATTGTTTGTGCTAGACAATAGTGGCAAGGCAAAACATGCGTTAGCATGCAACAGTCAGCTTCGGTGTCGACCACTTATGTAAATAGTATAAATGACTAGCTATCATGACTATGCATGTGTGATTATGTTATCTGCAAACATTTTTTTCAAACTGTTGTTTAAAACATTTGTGAATGCTTAAACCTGTGTATGCACCAACCTTTGTGTTGACTTGGTTTACATGTTTTCTCAGGACGCTAAGGTACACAAGCAAGCAAGCATGGACTAGGAGATCGAGTTGCATGCATATCTTACATTTCTGTTATTTGGCTTTGAACATTTGAAACTTTGTTTGTAATTTATAGTTTTCAAACTGTCATGGTTGTTTTTGTTTTAAAAACGCTTCCGCAACGTTAGTACTTTGATATTACAGTTTTAGACCAAAGTATGTTTTGAAAATCATATAGAGGTCTTCGTTAAGTCTAATGATCTGAGATCCTGGTTTGTCATGTCCCAAACGGTATGATTCTGTTAGTTGAAAATTTGGGGTGTGACACATTGGTATCAGAGCCATTGGTTATAGGGAATTAGGTTTGCATTAGTAGACTAGACTATAACTGTTAGACATTAGACACTTGTTTACACAATTGTTTTGCCTAGTATTTATATATGGTCTTATGTAACAGATATGGCAGCACCGCCACCACCGTACGTGATCGTATCTCATGACGAGGAGCCGATAGCTCCAGCATTTCAGGACCATGAGGAGGATCCCGTAGAGGACCCGGACGAGGACCCGGAGGAGGATCCGGAGGAGGAGGATCCAGAGGAGGATCCTGAGGATGACCCACAGGAGGAGCCACAGAGGAAACCAGAGAAAGCACCTGTGGAGGATTCTTCCGAGGAGTCTTCGTATCGTATGCCACCTAGGTTTCGTGCCTGTAAGAGGCCACGATTCGAGTTAGATGATATCGCCCGATTGACATGGGAGTCAAAGTGCGCGAATGATCGGATTGAGCACATGGCACAGGAGCTTCGGGATGTAAACGCCCGATACGCAGAGCTTCGTAGTGTGGTTCAGGGGATAGAGTCACACATTGTACATCTGACTACTCGAGTGCAGGAGGAGGAGCACCGAGCCGACATTGCTGAGGTGAGGTTGATTGCACTAGAAGAGTAGTTTGTATCCGAGGCAGAGGAGGAAGAGGAAGAGAAGGAGGTACCCGAACATGATTTTGATTCTGGTGATGATTCCACTGTTGAGGATGCATGATTTTTCTTTATTTTGTTTAAACTTATTAGGGACGGGTTGTGTCCCTACATTAGAAGTTTGAAAACCTATGTTTTGATTTTGAAAGTATTGTACTCAAATCAGATTATTATCTATTGGAAACTATTACTTATTGCCAACAGTTGTGTTGATTCCTACAATTGCATGTTTGTTGTTTGTTGTATTGTTTACACGTTTCACATTGGATTTAATAACACTCTAACATTTCTTTTAACTAGGAAGATAATGGCCGACGAGAACGTACACATGACAGTTGCAGAACTCAATGAGCTGATTAACAACAGGATCGCGGAGGCAATCGCGAATCACCCAGACACACACGACAGGACCTCATTGTAACATTTGTACATTTAGGCATGATAGTCGTAAACAGTGTTAGAACAATGTGTGTCCATGTTCAGTCAATCAATGTGATTCATGTGTTCATAATGTGTTTGTGTGTTACAGGATCTTATTTATTTAGAGACAAGTATGTATTATTATTTACAGTTGATTACACTAGGCAAGAACAGTATCGTGTTATATCGAAACAGTGGTGGGCAGCGAGAGTGAGCCCTATATATATAATGCGTTCGGTGTAACAGGATAGTGTTAGTGCGTAGTGTTAAGACGAATATTATGACAATTAATTAATTCAACAAGAATCGTAATACGTAAGCGAGACTGAGTATAGTTATGGGTGACGATCCATAATGATACGAATGTTGAACTTATAATTATGATTAAACGACTTTAAATAACTAATACGATCGAAAAACGTACGCGAATGCGGGTATACACGTAATTGTATGTGTTTAACGATCTGACAACGTACGAATCATAAAAATAAATAAAATAATTATTTTACATTTTTACAATTTTGAAACTCATCAAAATGATGAGAATAATAATAATCTTTTATTTTAAATCACGTAAAATACGCGTTACGTTCCGGAAACGCGAACCGAGCGACCGAAACGGACCCGAATACCGTGCGGGCTATAAAAGCCTTGAAAGAGGCAATTTCCCTCAATTATGTCACCAACAACCCACTCTCTCTCTATATTTTCGTTCTACCCTCTCTCTAGAAAAACCGACTTCAAACGCGCGTATCTCCTTCATTTCTCAACGGATTTCGGTGTTCTTGGCGCCCACGCGTAGCTCTCGACATCCCCTACACAGAAGTACAAAGGATCTGAAGGTTTATCCACAGAATCTCGAGGTATTGATGCTTGAATAATCACAAACTTAGGGTTTTTGATGTGAGTGTTGTGAAACTCGACACTTAGGCGGATTCTTGCACACCATCCTTAGTTTCGCACCTATAGCAACTCTCCCTGAAGTTATACTAGTTTAGATCGTGGTCTGGATCCAGAGATTTCGATGATGGTGATGATGCTGGTAACAGGTTCGACGGCCGAACCTTCATCTTCAGTTGGCGAACCTTAGAGAGGCTCCACGAACCCTAATGGTTCGCAGGTCTTCAGCCGAACCCTTAGGGGTCCTCACGAACCTGCATCAAGTCACCATGGATCCCACGAACCCTATGCGAATCACGAACCTGCAACAGGTCTCCCATGCACGCCGCGAACCCATTAGTGCCGAACCCTGGCTAACTATTCAGTCAGCCGAGCCTTCTGCCATGCAGCGAACCATCTAAATCACGAAACTAAGGCCGAACCTTGCATGATTGACTGATAGAACCGAACCTTTATGCATGTAGGCGAACCTTGCATGCACACCAGAGGACCGAACCTTGTTATGCTCGTTGGCCGAACCTTAGTCCATCAACATGAAAGGTTCGCTGCCAAGGGGGTGGGCTAAGGCTCAACATGCAAGTTCTTTACATTTCTTGGCCCAATCGTTGGGTTAATTTTGACCCACATTTGAATGAGCTCAATTCCATTCCATCCGACCCAACCCAATACCGATAGGCCCAATTAGATCCCATTTGGCCCATTATGATCCTAAGTGGTCCAATATTGCCTTGGAAGTTTACATGGCCTACATATACATTGGTTGACCCAACTCAAAACCTTTAGGCCCAATTCAAGTCCATTCGGTCCACTAAGATATTAATCGGCTTGATATTGTCGTTGGCATGATTACAAGGCCTATATACATGTTGTTGGGCCAACATCACATTCATCTGGCCCAACACCACATTCAATTGGCCCTTGTTAACCTAAGAAGCCCATGGACCTCTATTTAAGCCTATTATCATTATGGGCTTAAGGCCCACGATGTGGCCCACAACTCAAGGGAAATTATGAATTTATCTTAATTGAGTTAAGTTATAACTTAACCTAATTAGGAGATCAATTCACAATCACAAGACTTAAAAACAATTGAACATCTTTTCAAAATACATTTTAATCAATGGGTTATCAAACTCTTAAACACATGTGATGTTGTGTAAACAAGTTGGTATACAAGAGAACATTTCACATTCTTTTCATGGATCCATGATCAATCAAGTGACTCAAATCATGATGTTCAATTCACACAATAATCATAATCATGAGATCAAGTAATCAAGAGTTAATCAAGTTCAAGTAACACAAGTCAATCAATGAATCAAGGTCTATACAATTATAAATCTTATATCTTATGTATTATTACAATGATATAGGAACCAGTTAGAAGTCCTGTTTGCTACTTGCTATTTGTTATAGTTCAGAGTCTACTGCAGACAGGTGAGAACATTGGCCCCTCTTTTACTGTTTTATAACTGTTTTGGGGTGGAACACGTGATCAAACTCTCTATTTACAATTGTATTCATCATACAATATGTGTGTATTCTTATAAACATTACAGGATCATTATACAAATCCAAGGGATTCATCAACTGTTTCAATAAATTCATCAACCGTTTTAAAGGATTTTCAACTATTAAACTTTTCTTCTAAAAAGGTTTTATAAAAGATATTTGAACTATATTATAGCAGGTTTACTCAAATGGAATTATAAATGATAAGCTCTTTTAAATAATGGATTTTATAAACTCTTTTGTTATAAACCTTGTTATTATACAAGGTCACCATTTCATGGTATTCAAATCAAGAGATTCATTTCATGGTATTCAAATCAAGAGAATCATTTCAGGGTATTCAAATCAAGAGATTCATTTCATGGTATTCAAAACAAAGGATTTTAATTCATGGGATTAAATCAAGGTTTTCAATTCATGTTATCAAATAAGGCATTAACACGCTAGTTTAAAGTAAGGTTCATAAACATGGTGTCTATTGTTGTAAACAAACTTGTAAACGCATCAAGTATCATATTCATTAGCGTTAGTACTGGGTGATCACAACAAGGGAAAGCGGACACATTGGTTCTTATCCAGGATGGAGTTAGCTTTTAAATTTGTTTTAAAAGCTAACTGCAGGTCTGGTGTCATTATGGTTTTCAAAAATTGCTGATGCATTATCTAACTCCAAACGTGGTTTGGGACTTGATATTATATGTTGGCTTTCGTGCAAACAGTGATTGGACTGTTTACACTCATTTTCTTACTTAATGTTAGTTTGGGTTGCAGCTCATCCATGTGAATCATTTATTGCTTTAACATACCTATGCCTTATGTCACATATTCATGTTTACAAACATTAAACCTATTGTTCTCACCAACTACTTCTGTAGTTGACAGTTACTTTTCACGTGTTTCAGGTAATCAGGTTTAAGACTTTCTCAGGGACAACTAAGGAGACCATTCTAAGATAGAACAAGATGAAGAAACATGCTAGGATGGATTAGAAACACACAAAATCTTAATTGTTTAATTGTCTTGTTTGAAGTCTTAATTTGTAAACTATATTTTGGGTCTGTAGTTGTCTTTCTTTTGGTAGATAGATTGTCTGTAACTAAACAATTGTCTAAACATTATGAAACTTAGTAATTCATTTTGGTTGTTCTTATTCAATACTTGTGCATGATTCAACTGTTCATACGTCACCACGCCGTGGATTCCGCACGCGGCGCAGGGGTGTGACAGGTTGGTATCAGAGCCAAGGTTGTAGAGAACTAGGAAAAACCCAATGTTTAATGACCTAGACTATAACCTAAGCTACCCAATAGGACTAAGTGCTATAGGCTTGAGGATACTTAGGATCTAAGTAACTTAAGTGAGCATTAAGTCTACATTAAGCTTGAAAGATCTTAGGGATATTTTTCTAAGATTAGACATCGAGTCAAGGAATTTGAATCGGAATTATATAATTTTAGAAACCGAATTAAATTCTCACACATATGCATTTAAGGATTTCAGAGGCAAGGATCTGTATTCTTAGTATCCTTGATTTGAAATTCTCACACGGAGATCATTAAAGAATTCCAGGGGCAAGGATCGGTATTCTTAGTATCCTTGATCTGGAATTCTCCATCAGAGTTCAACATAGGATTTAGAGGCAAAGATCTGTATCTTTGATCTAAAACCATATCATGTTCATTATAGGAATTCAAAGGTCAAGATCTATTAATTTAGAATCTTGAATTGAAATCCTTGTCATGTTATCATTATCAGGTGTTCATTATCATAGGAACTTTATAACTTAGAATCTGTGTAGCAGTATTCTTTAGTTGAAGTTCTCACAGGAGATCATTATACTCAATACTGTAAGTATTGGGAACCTAGGTTAAATCAACCTAGGACACATATACAGAAACCTAAGGTTTTAATTTCAAGTAAATTAAGAACCGTGGTTTACACAGTCATAATCATATCCATAGTACAAGAGATAGACATGAATCAATCATAATCAATCAAGAGTTGGAATCTTAGCTCCAAATACAAACGGCGGATTAACACTGACGTGCTGAGGTAAGTGGTGGGTCGGTGAGAGCTTACCCTATATATAAGCTTATTTCGGTATGTCAGGGGGAATCCGGCGTTCGTGTTTGAAGTGAAGATTCGGGAGCAACTGGATCATTGAACATTAGTCAAACACATGAGATACAATCATTGGTGAATCAAAACATAGTGCCATTCAAACTTGGATGAACCAAACATTATAGTGAATCAATCAAGTTGTGCACATTCTTTCAGTGTAAACCTTAAGTGAAATTCTTAAGTTATTACATGACTAGTACTTACTAACATAGGTTAACGGAAAAATGTAGAGCACACATATGATTTAGTTCTACGTGTTAACAACTGTTAGTAGGTGCACGCATAACATCATCATAAATCAATCATGGAATCAATCATAGTTCAAATTGATCAAAGATCATGGGATTCTTAATCAATGGAACACACTTGCAAATCAGTACAAAACATGTTGCCAAATGCTAACAAGGACATGATCGTGGTATATCGAAGCGGTGGTGGGATGGCGTCTGGGCTGGCAGTTTGCTTGACCCTTTCGTATGCCCTATATATAAGCTATCTTCGGTATATCGGGAAAGTGTCAGTGTGTAGGTTTGGTGGAGAGATCATGAGACATCGTACATATTCACATGATAAGTATGCAAATAAGTTGATAACTTATACGTGTACTGGATCATATTGCAATTGAATGATAATATTAGTAGTATGGATATATTACTAACTTTATCATGCAAATTCAATTGTATCCTTCCTCATTACTGACCCGCTTGTGGCTTCTATTCGTAGAATGCCTCCCCGACGTGATCCTAACGGAGGGGGTTCAACAAGTGGCAACGACGATGAGATCAACAAGATTGCCCGAGCCATCGCTATACATATGAGAGATGTCATTCCGGGCATGGTCACTGATATCACCCAGAATCTTCGGGGGAGTACCAGTGACTCAGCTAACAACTCAAACACCAATCACTCAGGAACTGCTAACTTCACTTTCAAGCAGTTTAATGATGCTAAGCCTTCCAAGTACTCTGGTACGGAGGGAGCTACCGGTCTACTGCAATGGCTGGAGAGCATCGAGGATATTCTTGACTTTACAGGATGTCCTGAAAATCTGAAAGTCAAAATGGCTTCCAGCGCTTTTCATAAAGGCGCACTCACCTGGTGGAATTCTGAGAAGAACACCAGAGGACGAGAAGTCGCTTTAGCTTTACCATGGGACGGTTTCAAGAATCTGCTTGTGGAAAAGTTTTGTCCACGACATGAACTGAAGAAACTCGAGGTTGAGATGTGGAATCTGGTGCAAGACAGTGGGGAGAACGCGAAGTATACAACTCGTTTCCATGAGTTGTGCATTTTGGTGCCACATCTGGTTACTCCTCTATCCCGCAGGATAGAGAAATATATTGAAGGCTTACCTCTGGTTGTTAGAGGAACTGTTATTGGGAATAACCCCACTACTCTAGAAGCAGCAATTCAACTGGGTGCTACTCTTACCGAAGAGTATGTTAAATCTGGTGTGCTAACCCGAAAGGGATTCAAGAGAGCACAGATTGATGAAGGCAAGAAGCCTGAACATCACCAACACAAGAAGAAGAAGCAAAGAACAATCAAGAACTTTGCAGCTCTGACTGCCGCTACACCTACTCATGCCACACCTATTACTGCTATGCCACAACCTGCAATGGTCAGAAAGCCTTATACTGGCCCGTTTCCACTGTGCACCAAATGCCAATACCATCATCTACTCAACACTCCATGCAAAAAGTGTCTCAAGTGTGGGCGTATGGGACACTTTGCAGCTACATGCCGAGCTGCTCATCTTGCTGCTGCAACTGTTACCACAACTCCTACTGTTACAGGTGGAAGGGCCTGTTATAATTGTGGAGCAGAGGGACACTTCAGAAACCAGTGTCCAAAACTCAACGAAAATACTGCTGCTGCTCGTGCTTTTGTTATTGGGACTGCCGAAGCACGTGAGGATCCGGCAGTCATCACGGGTACATTTCTTATCAATGATCACTATGTTTCTATCATATTTGATACTGGTGTTGATAAAAGCTTTATCTCTGCTCATACTGCTTCTTTGCTTAATATGCAACTATCCATACTTACTGCCCCCTATACTGTAGAAGTAGCAAATGGTAAGACTATAGTTGTAGATTCCATTATCTATGGTTGTGAATTAAGATTAAATGACCATCTTTTCTCCATCGATCTCATTCCTATGGCTCTCGGAAGCTTCGAAGTTGTAGTAGGAATGGATTGGTTATCCAAGAACAATGCTGAAATCGTATGCTCGGAGAAACTTATTCGAATTCCTCTACCGTCTGGTGAAACGATGTTAGTTTACGGTGAGAAACCCTGCCGCGGATTGAAGATTGTATCGTGCATCAAAGCGAGGAAGTACCTGAAGAAGAAATATTATGCATTCCTAGCTCACGTGGTGGAAAAGAAACCTGAAAAGAAAGCAGTTGGAGACGTACCAGTTATCAGAGATTATCCAGACGTATTTCCAGAAGACTTGCCTGGACTACCACCAGTCCGACAAGTGGAATTTAGAATCGATCTCGTCCCTGGAGCAAACCCAGTGGCGAAGTCACCGTATCGATTAGCACCATCTGAGATGCAAGAACTGTCTAGTCAGCTTCAAGAACTTTTAGACAAAGGTTTCATAAGACCGAGTTTCTCTCCATGGGGAGCTCCGGTTCTCTTTGTCAAGAAGAAAGACGGTTCATTTCGTATGTGCATCGATTATCGTGAGTTAAACAAGTTGACAATCAAGAATAGATATCCTCTGCCCAGGATCGATGATCTGTTTGATCAATTACAGGGAGCGACTTGCTTCTCTAAAATTGATTTACGATCCGGGTATCATTAGTTGAGAGTAAATGATGAGGATATACCCAAGACTGCATTTAGGACTCGATATGGACACTATGAGTTTGTGGTTATGCCATTTGGGCTGACCAATGCACCTGCAGTGTTCATGGACTTGATGAACCGAGTCTGCAGGCCATACTTGGATCAGTTTGTTATTGTCTTCATTGACGATATACTGATTTATTCCAAGTCAGAACAAGAACATGAAGATCATTTGAGGAAAGTCTTAGAGTTACTAAGAACTGAACAACTATATGCTAAATTCTCAAAATGTGAATTTTGGCTAAAGGAAGTTCACTTCTTAGGACATGTCATAAACAGGGATGGAATACATGTAGATCCAGCAAAGATTGAGGTGATTAAGAACTGGACTACCCCATCTACTCCAACAGAGATTCGTTCATTTCTGGGTCTGGCAGGTTATTACAGGAGATTCATTGCGAATTTCTCTAAGATTGCTTTGCCACTTACCACATTGACTCAGAAAAGTCAAGCCTTTATATGGGGACAGAAACAAGAAGATGCATTTCAACTTCTTAAACAGAAGTTATGCAACTCCCCTATCCTTAGTCTTCCAGAAGGCAGTGATGATTTCATTGTCTACTGTGATGCTTCAAACCTTGGTCTAGGTTGTGTACTTATGCAACGAGACAAGGTCATTGCATATGCTTCAAGACAACTTAAGGTACACGAGAAGAATTACACTACTCATGACCTTGAGTTAGGGGCTGTGGTCTTTGCATTGAAGATTTGGAGACACTACCTGTATGGTACTAAATGTGTCATCTATACAGACCACAAGAGCCTGCAACACATCCTTAATCAGAAAGAACTCAACATGAGACAACGGTGTTGGGTTGAGCTTCTAACTGATTACGACTGTGAGATTCGTTACCATCCGGGTAAAGCCAATGTGGTGGCGGATGCTCTTAGTCGTAAGGAACCAGTCAAACCAATTCGTGTAAGAGCCATGGAGATCAACACACAGCCAAACTTGAAAGATTTAATTCGTATTGCACAACAACAAGTAGTAACGGACAATCAACTTAAGGCGGACTTAGATTGCGGAATTGAGAAGAAGCTGGAACCTCGATCTGACGGGGTGTTATATCTCAACGGCCGCATCTGGATTCTAAAGTCAGAAGAATTGCGCACACTCATCTGTGATGAGGCTCATAAGTCGCGATACTCAGTTCATCCTGGGGCAGATAAAATGTACCAAGACTTGCGTATATCTTATTGGTGGCCGGGAATGAAGAAAGACATAGCACTGTACGTGGGAAAGTGTCTAACGTGTTCAAAAGTCAAAGCAGAACATCAAAAGCCTTCGGGACTTCTGCAACAACCTGGAATTCCTCAATGGAAATGGGAACAAATTTCCATGGATTTCATAACTAAGTTGCCGAGAACTCCGCGAGGTTTCGATTCGATTTGGGTGATCGTTGATCGACTCACCAAATCTGCTCATTTTCTCCCAATCCGAGAGGATTATAAAATGGAGAAGCTATCCACTCTATACATCAACGAAATCATTGCACGTCATGGTACACCAACATCAATCATTTCTGATCGTGATAGTCGTTTCACTTCTCGCTTTTGGCAATCATTGCAAAAGGCTTTGGGAACTCGTGTTAATCTTAGCACGGCGTATCATCCCCAAACCGACGGTCAAAGCGAAAGGACTATCCAAACACTCGAGGACATGCTTCGCTCTTGTGTCATTGACTTTAGTGGGAGTTGGGATACTCATCTTCCACTCATCGAGTTTTCGTACAACAACAGCTACCATACGAGCATTCAATGTGCACCATTCGAAGCTTTATATGGTAGGAAGTGCCGATCACCGGTCTGTTGGACCGAGATTGGTGACTCACAGGTTGTCGGACCAGAACTCATTCAGGAAACATCAGAGAAAATCACAATCATTCAATCACAGCTTAAGGCCGCACGAGATCGGCAAAAGAGTTATGCTGATCGACGTCGGAAACCGCTTGAGTTTCAAGTCGGTGACCGAGTCTTACTCAAACTTTCTCCCTGGAAAGGCGTTGTCCGATTCGGGAAGAAAGGGAAACTTGCACCAAGGTACGTTGGACCTTTTGAGATCCTGGAACGGATTGGTCCCGTATCCTACAAACTCAAACTTCCAGTGGAGCTAAGCAATGTTCATGATACTTTTCATGTATCAAATCTTAAGAAATGCTTAGCGGATCATGATGTTCAGATTCCACTGGAAGACATTCAGATTCAGAACAACATGCAATTCATAGAACGTCCGGTTGAAATCATGGATCATGGAGTCAAGAAACTTAAACGCAGCCGTATCCCGATCGTAAAGGTACGATGGGAGGGCAAACGCGGTGCTGAGTTCACCTGGGAACGTGAAGACCAGATGAAGCTTAAGTACCCTCATCTTTTTTACAGTATCTTCGGCTAGTTAATTTCGGGACGAAATTCCCTTAACTAGGGGAGAATGTAACATTTGTACATTTAGGCATGATAGTCGAAAACAGTGTTAGAACAGTGTGTGTCCATGTTCAGTTAATCAATGTGATTCATGTGTTCATAATGTGTTTGTGTGTTACAGGATCTTATTTATTTAGAGACAAGTATGTATTATTATTTACAGTCGATTACACTAGGCAAGAACAGTATCGTGTTATATCGAAACAGTGGTGGGCAGCGAGAGTGAGCCCTATATATACTGCGTTCGGTGTAACAGGATAGTGTTAGTGCGTAGTGTTAAGACGAATATTATGACAATTAATTAATTCAACAAGAATCGTAATACGTAAGCGAGACTGAGTATAGTTATGGGTGACGATCCATAATGATACGAATGTTGAACTTATAATTATGATTAAACGACTTTAAATAACTAATACAATCGAAAAACGTACGCGATTGCGGGTATACACGTAATTGTATGTGTTTAACGATCTGACAACGTACGAATCATAAAAATAATTAAAATAATTATTTTACATTTTTACAATTTTGAAACTCATCAAAATGATGAGAATAATAATAATCTTTTATTTTAAATCGCGTAAAATACGCGTTACGTTCCGGAAACGCGTACCGAGCGACCGAAACGGACCCGAATACCGTGCGGGCTATAAAAGCCTTGAAAGAGGCCATTTCCCTCAATTATGTCACCAACAACCCACTCTCTCTCTATATTTTCGTTCTACCCTCTCTCTCTCTAGAAAAACCGACTTCAAACGCGCATATCTCCTTCAATTCTCAACGGATTTCGGTGTTCTTGGCGCCCACGCGTAGCTCTCGACATCCCCTACACAGAAGTACAAAGGATCTGAAGTTTTATCCACAGAATCTCGAGGTATTGATGCTTGAATAATCACGAACTTAGGGTTTTTGATGTGAGTGTTGTGAAACTCGACACTTAGCCAGATTCTTGCACACCATCCTTAGTTTCGCACCTATAGCAACTCTCCCTGAAGTTATACTAGTTTAGATCGTGGTCTGGATCCAGAGATTTCGATGATGGCGATGATGCTGGTAACAGGTTCGACGGCCGAACCTTCATCTTCAGTTGGCGAACCTTAGAGAGGCTCCACGAACCCTAATGGTTCGCAGGTCTTCAGCCGAACCCTTAGGGGTCCTCACGAACCTGCATCAAGTCACCATGGATCCCACGAACCCTATGCGAATCACGAACCTGCAACAGGTCTCCCATGCACGCCGCGAACCCGTTAGTACCAAACCCTAGCGAACTATTCAGTCAGCCGAGCCTTCTGCCATGCAGCGAACCATCTAAATCACGAAACTAAGGCCGAACCTTGCATGATTGACTGATAGAGCCGAACCTTTATGCATGTAGGCGAACCTTGCATGCACACCAGAGGACCGAACCTTGTTATGCTCGTTGGCCGAACCTTAGTCCATCAACATGAAAGGTTCGCTGCCAAGGGGGTGGGCCGAGGCTCAACATGCAAGTTCTTTACATTTCTTGGCCCAATCGTTGGGTTAATTTTGACCCACATTAGAATGAGCTCAATTCCATTCCATCCGACCCAACCCAATACCGATAGGCCCAATTAGATCCCATTTGGCCCATTATGATCCTAAGTGGTCCAATATTGCCTTGGAAGTTTACATGGCCTACATATACATTGGTTGACCCAACTCAAAACCTTTAGGACCAATTCAAGTCCATTCGGTCCACTAAGATATTAATCGGCTTGATATTGTCGTTGGCATGATTACAAGGCCTATATACATGTTGTTGGGCCAACATCACATTCATCTGGCCCAACACCACATTCAATTGGCCCTTGTTAACCTAAGAAGCCCATGGACCTCTATTTAAGCCTATTATCATTATGGGCTTAAGGCCCACGATGTGGCCCACAACTCAAGGGAAATTATGAATTTATCTTAATTGAGTTAAGTTATAACTTAACCTAATTAGGAGATCAATTCACAATCACAAGACTTAAAAACAATTGAACATCTTTTCAAAATACATTTTAATCAATGGGTTATCAAACTCTTAAACACATGTGATGTTGTGTAAACAAGTTGGTGTACAAGAGAACATTTCACATTCTTTTCATGGATCCATGATCAATCAAGTGACTCAAATCATGATGTTCAATTCACACAATAATCATAATCATGAGATCAAGTAATCAAGAGTTAATCAAGTTCAAGTAACACAAGTCAATCAATGAATCAAGGTCTATACAATTATAAATCTTATATCTTATTGTCACACCCCTGCGACGCGTGCGGAATCCACGGCGCGGTGATGTATGATCAGTTGAATCATGCACAAGTATTGAATAAGAACAACCACAATGGATTACTATGTTGCATAATGTTTAGACAATTGTTTAGTTACAGACAACTATCTACCAAAATAAAGACAACTACAGACCCAAAATATAGTTTACAAAATAAGACTTCAAACAAGACAATTAAACAATTAGGATTTAGTGAGTTTCTATTCCATCCTAGCATGTTTCTTCATCTTGTTCTATCTTAGAATGGTCTCCTTAGTTGTCTCTGAAAATGCCTTAAACCTGATTACCTGAAACACGTGAAAAGTAACTGTCAACTACAGACGTAGTTGGTGAGAACAATAGGTTTAAACATTTGTAAACATGAGTTATATGATATAAGGCATAGGTAAGTTAAAGCTACATAAGATTCACACGGATGAGCTGCAACCCAAACTAACATCAAGTAAGAAAATGAGTGTAAACAGTCCAATCACTGTTCGCACGAAAGCCAACATATAATATCAAGTCCCAAAACACGTTTGGAGTTAGATAATACATCAGCAGTTTTGATAACCATATGACACCAGACCTGCAGTTGGCTTTTAAAAGCAAATTTAAAAGCCAACTCCATCCTGGATAAAAAAACAATGACACCAGACCTGCAGTTAGCTTTTAAAACGAATTTAAAAGCTAACTCCATCCTGGATAAGAAACAATGTGTCCGCTTTCCCTTGTTGTGATCACCCAGTACTAACGCTAATGAATATGATACTTGATGCTTTTACAAGTTTGTTTACAACAATAGACACCATGTTTTCTGAATCTTACTTTAACCGGGTGTGTTAATGCCTTATTTGATAACATGAATTGAAAACCTGGATTTAATTCCACGAATTAAATCCTTTGTTTTGAATACCATGAATTGAACCACTTGATTTGAATACCATGTTTTGAACCACTTGATTTGAATACCATGTTGTGAACCATCTGATTTGAATACCATGTTTTGAACCACTTGATTTGAATACCATGTTGTGTACCACATGATTTGAATACCATAAAATAGTGACCTTGTGTAACAACAAGGTTTATAACAAAAGAGTTATCAAATCATTTATTTAAAAATGTTGATCCTTTATAAGAACATTTGAGTAAATCTGTTATAACACATTTCAAAGAGTCTTTATAAAATCCTTTTTAGTAAAAAGATTTCAATAGTTAATAAGTCCTTAAAACGGTTGACAATTTCTTTAAACAATTTATGAATCCTTTGGATTCGTAAGATGAACCTGTAATGTTTATGAAATACACATAACTTGTGTAATGAAACAAGATTGAAATAGCGGTTTAGATCACGTGTTCCACCCCAAAACAGTTATAAAACAGTAAAAGAGGGGCTAAAGTTCTCACCTGTCTGCAGTAGACTCTGAACTAAAACAGATAGCAAGTAGCAAACAGGACTTCTAATAGTTTCCTATAACATTGTAATCATACATAAGATATAGGATTTATAATTGTATAGACTTTGATTCATTGATTGACTTGTGTTCTCTTGAACTTGATTAACTCTTGATTACTTGATCATGATTATGATTGTTGTGAAAACTTGAAAGTTATGACTTTGAATCACTTGATTGATCATGGGTCCAAGAAACAAATATGAAATGTTCCATTGTGCATAAACCTTATGCACAAAATGATAATTGTTTGCAAATTTGATAACCATTGATTCCTATGATTTATGAAAAGATGTTCCAATTGTTTTAAGTCTTGTGATTGTGAATTGATCTTCATGATTATTGTTAAGTTACAAACTTAACCCATTGATGATCAATTTACAATTGTCATAGTCGAGGTTCTCACGTTGGGCCTTAAGCCCATGAAACCATGATGGTCCTTAAACCGAGTCCATGGGCCAATTAGGATAATAGTGAGCCTAATGGGCTTGGATTAGGCCTAAGAATTTAATTGGGCCCACTAATGTGGATGTAAACCACACAAGTTTCTAAGACAAATGTCGGGCCAATTAAACCATAATGGGTCAATTTAACTATATTGTGCTTAGTTGAAAACCTATGGGCCAAGTGTTAATGAAATTGGGCCGATTGAATATCTTAATGACCCAACTTAAATCCCTTGGGCTTGGTTTATGTCTATGGGCCGAATTCTAATAAGATTGGGCCGAGTTGGGCTTGGGCTGCCAACATAGACAGCGAACCCTTTCCTTTTCCTTCTAGGGTTCGTCTTGCATGGCCAAGGGTTCGTGGGATGATCTACATGCAGGGTTCGTCCAAGGCTTGATGGGTTCGTGAAGGTTTGCCATGGACTAAGGGTTCGTCTGGTTAATCTATTGCATGAAGGCTCGGCTGATCATGAACGAACTATGTAGGTTCATGAAACTCCAAGGCTCGGCTGTGTTATGCATGGTTCGTAAATCAAGGAGAGTTCGTGAGGACTCCTAGGGTTCGGTTGTAATGCGACGAACCATGCAAGTTCATGAAGCTTCGCCATAGAACAAGGGTTCGTGATATCATTGATGGCTGAATGCAGGTTTGTCGGTGGCATCAAGGCTCGGCACAGGTTCAAGAGATCCCCTAAGGGTTCGGCTGCTATCTAACGAACCATGCAGGTTCGTTGAACCTCATTAGGGTTCGGCCACCTGAGGAAGAAGGTTCGGCCGTCGAACCTGTTGCCAGCCGCATCACCATCATCAAATCCTGCATCCAAGCTTCGATCTAAGCTCGACTATCATCAGAGATTGTTTCTATGGTCTCGAAATTGAACGTGGTTGACTAGATCCGGCTATGGGTCGAGTTTAAACAAACCCATGACCGAAAACCCTAAACTCGTGATCTTTCAAGCTTCATTACCTCACGATTTGCTGGATGAATCTGCGAAAATCTTGTACTTCCGAGTAGAGGATGTCGAGAGCTTCGCGTGGACACCAAGAACACCGAATTCCGTCAAGAAACGAGTGAGATACGAACGATTAAAGTTTGGTTTTCTAGAGAGAGAGGGTAGACGAACTTGTAGAGAGAGAAAGGGTTGTTGGTTGAATTTATGAGCATTTAAGCCTTGCTCAAGGCTTTTATAGTCCGGGTGGTGTTCGGGTTCGTTTCGGTCGCTCGGTTCGCGTTTCCGGAACGTAACGCGTACTTTACGCGGTTTTAAATAAAAAGAGTTGTTAAACTCATTAAAATGATGAGTTTCAAAATTGTACAAATATAAAATAATTAATTTAATTATTTTTACTCTTCGTGCGTTGTCAGATCGTTAAACACATTCAATTTCGTGTATACCCGAAATTTCGTACGTCTTACGATCGTATTAATTATTTAAAGTCGTTTAATCGTAATTATAAGTTCAACATTCGTATTATTATGGATCGTCACCCATAACTATACTCAGTCTCGCTTACAGATTACGATCTTTGTTGAATTAATTAATTGTTATACTATTCGTCTCGACACTACGCACTAACACTAACCTGTTACACCGAACGCAGTATATGTATAGGGCTCACTCTCGCTGCCCACCACTGTTTCGATATAACAAGTTACTGTTCTTGCCTAGTGAAATCGACTGTAATTAAATAATACATACTTGTTAAATGATAAAGATTCTAACACACAAGCACATAATGACACATGATTCACATTGACTAACTGAACAAGTACACACACTGTTCTAACACTGTTCACGACTACATGACTAAATGCACAAATGTTACAGTCTCCCCTAGTTAAGGGAATTTCGTCCCGAAATTAACTAGCCGAAGATACTGTAAAAAGATGAGGGTACTTAAGCTTCATCTGGTCTTCACGTTCCCAGGTGAACTCAGCACCGCGTTTGCCCTCCCATCGCACTTTCACGATCGGGATACGGCTGCGTTTAAGTTTCTTGACCCCATGATCCATGATCTCAACTGAACGTTCTATGAATTGCATGTTATTCTGAATCTGTATGTCTTCCAGTGGAATCTGAACATCATGATCCGCCAAGCATTTCTTAAGATTTGATACATGAAAAGTATCATGAACATTGCTTAGCTCCACTGGAAGTTTGAGTTTGTAGGCTACATGACCAATCCGTTCCAGGATCTCAAAAGGTCCAACGTACCTTGGTGCAAGTTTCCCTTTCTTCCCGAATCGGACAACGCCTTTCCAGGGAGAAACTTTGAGTAAGACTCGGTCACCGACTTGAAACTCAAGCGGTTTCCGACGTCGATCAGCATAACTCTTCTGCCGATCTCGTGCGGCCTTAAGCCTTGACTGAATGATTGTGATTTTGTCTGATGTTTCCTGAAGGAGTTCTGGTCCTACGACCTGTGAGTCACCAATCTCGGTCCAACAGACCGGTGATCGGCACTTTCTACCATATAAAGCTTCGAATGGTGCACATTGAATGCTTGTATGGTAGCTATTGTTATATGAAAACTCAATGAGTGGTAGATGAGTGTCCCAACTTCCACCGAAGTCAATGATACAAGAACGGAGCATGTCCTCAAGTGTTTGGATAGTCCTTTCGCTTTGGCCGTCGGTTTGAGGATGATACGCCGTGCTAAGATTAACACGCGTTCCCAAAGCCTTTTGCAATGATTGCCAGAAGCGAGAAGTGAAACGACTATCACGATCGGATATGATTGATGTTGGAGTACCATGACGTGCAATGATTTCATCGATGTACAATGTGGATAACTTCTCCATCTTGTAATCCTCTCGGATCGGGAGAAAATGAGCAGATTTGGTGAGTCGATCAACGATCACCCAAATCGAATCGAAACCTCGCGGAGTTCTCGGCAACTTGGTTATGAAATCCATGGAAATTTGCTCCCATTTCCATTGAGGAATTTCAGGTTGCTGCAGAAGTCCCGAAGGTTTTTGATGTTCTGCTTTGACTTTTGAACAGGTAAGACATTTTCCCACATACAGTGCTATGTCTTTCTTCATTCCCGGCCACCAGTAAGATGTCCTCAAGTCCTGATACATCTTGTCGGCTCCAGGATGAACTGAGTATCGCGACTTATGAGCCTCATCACAGATGAGTGTGCGCAATTCTTCAGACTTTGGAATCCAAATGCGGCCGTTGAGATATAACACCCCATCAGCTCGAGGTTCTAGTTTCTTCTCAATTCCACAATCCAAGTCTGTCTTGAGTTGATTGTTTGTTACTACTTGTTGTTGTGCAATACGAATCAAGTCTTTCAAGTTTGGCTGTGTGTTGATCTCCATGGCTCTTACACGAATTGTTTTGACTGGTTCCTTGCGACTAAGAGCATCCGCCACCACATTGGCTTTACCCGGATGGTAACGAATCTCGCAGTCGTAATCAGTTAGAAGCTCAACCCAACGTCGTTGTCTCATGTTGAGTTCTTTCTGATAGAGAGTGTGCTGTAGGCTCTTGTGGTCTGTATAGATGACACATTTAGTACCATAAAGGTAGTGTCTCCAAATCTTCAATGCAAAGACCACCGCCCCTAACTCAAGGTCATGAGTAGTGTAATTCTTCTCGTGAACCTTAAGTTGTCTTGAAGCATAAGCAATGACCTTGTCCCGTTGCATAAGTACACAACCAAGACCAAGGTTTGAAGCATCACAGTAGACAATGAAATCATCACTGCCTTCCGGAAGACTAAGGATAGGGGAGTTGCATAACTTCTGTTTAAGAAGTTGAAATGCATCTTCCTGTTTCTGTCCCCATATAAACGCTTGACTTTTCTGAGTTAATGTGGTAAGTGGCAAGGCTATCTTAGAGAAGTTTGCAATGAATCTTCTGTAATAACCTGCCAAACCCAGAAATGAACGAATCTCTGTTGGAGTAGATGGGGTAGTCCAGTTCTTAATCGCCTCAATCTTCGCCGGATCTACATGTATCCCATCCTTGTTTATGACATGTCCTAAGAAGTGAACCTCCTTTAGCCAAAATTCACATTTTGAGAATTTAGCATATAGTCGTTCAGTTCTTAGTAACTCTAAGACTTTCCTCAAATGATCCTCGTGTTCTTGTTCTGACTTGGAATAAATCAGTATATCATCAATGAAGACAATAACAAACTGATCCAAGTATGGCCTGCAGACTCGATTCATCAAGTCCATGAACACTGCGGGTGCATTGGTCAGCCCAAATGGCATAACCACAAACTCATAGTGTCCATACCGAGTCCTAAATGCAGTCTTTGGTATATCCTCATCATTTACTCTCAACTGATGATACCCAGATCGTAAATCAATCTTAGAAAAGCAAGTTGCTCCCTGTAATTGATCAAACAGATCATCGATCCTGGGCAGAGGATATCTATTCTTGATTGTCAACTTGTTCAACTCACGATAATCGATACACATACGAAATGAACCGTCTTTCTTTTTGACAAAGAGAACCGGAGCTCCCCACGGAGAGAAACTCGGTCTTATGAAACCTTTGTCTAAAAGTTCTTGAAGCTGACTAGACAGTTCTTGCATCTCAGACGGTGCTAATCGATACGGTGACTTCGCCATTGGGTTTGCTCCAGAGACGAGATCAATTCTAAACTCCACTTGTCGGACTGGTGGTAGTCCAGGCAAGTCTTCTGGAAATACATCTGGATAATCTTTGATGACCGGTACATCTCCAACTGCTTTCTTGTCAGGTTTCTTTTCCACCATGTGAGCTAGGAAAGCATAATATTTCTTCTTCAAGTACTTCCTCGCCTTGATGCACGATACAATCTTCAATCCGCGACATGGTTTCTCGCCGTAAACTATCATCGTTTCGCCGGGCGGTAAGGGGATTCGGATAAGTTTCTCAGAGCATACGATTTCAGCGTTATTCTTGGATAACCAATCCATTCCTACTACCACTTCGAAGCTTCCGAGAGTCATAGGAATGAGATCAATGGAAAAGAGATGGTCATTTAATCTTAGCTCACAAGCATGAATTATGGAATCTACAACTATGGTCTTACCATTCGCTACTTCTACAGTATATGGAGCAGTAAGTGTGGATAGTTGCATATTAAGCAAAGAAGCAGTATGAGCAGAGATAAAACTTTTATCGGCACCAGTATCAAATATGATAGAAACATAATGATCATTGATAAGAAATGTACCCGTGATGACTGCCGGCTCTTCACGTGCTTCAGCAGTTCCAATAACGAAAGCACGAGCAGCAGCAGTATTGTTGTTGAATTTTGGACACTGATTTCTGAAGTGTCCCTCTGCTCCACAATTATAACAGGTCCTTCCACCTGTAGCAGTGGTGGTAGCAGTTGTTGTAGCAGCAAGATGAGCAGATCGGCATGTAGCCGCCAAGTGTCCCATACGCCCACACTTGAGACACTTTCTGCATGGGATGGTGGGTAGATGATGGTATTGACATTTGGTGCAGAGTGGAAACGAGCCAGTATAAGACTTTCTGGTTGTAGCAGATTGTGGCATGGCTGTAATTGGTGTGGCATGAGTAGGTACAACTGCAGTCAACGCTGCAAAGTTCTTGATCGTCTTCTGTTTCTTTTTCTTATGATGGTGCTGTTCAGGCTTCTTGCCTTCCTCAATTTGTGCTCTTTTGAATCCCTTTCGGGTGAGCACTCCAGACTTCACGTACTCTTCAGTAAGAGTAGCACCAAGTTGAATGGCTGCTTCCAGAGTAGTGGGGTTGTTCCCCATAACAGTTCCTCTGACAACCAAAGGCAAACCTTCAATGTATTTCTCTATCCTGCGGGATAGAGGAGTAACCAAATGGGGTACAAGGATGCACAACTCATGGAAACGAGTTGTATACTTTGCGTTTTCACCACTATCCTGCACCAAGTTCCACATTTCCACTTCCAGTTTCTTCAGTTCGTGACGTGGACAAAACTTTTCCACCAGTAAGTTCTTGAAACCTTCCCATGGTAAAGCTAGAGCGACTTCGCGTCCTCTGGTGTTCTTCTCAGAGTTCCACCAGGTGAGTGCTCCCTTATGAAAAGCACTTGAGGCCATCTTGACCTTCAGATTCTCAGGGCATCCAGTGAAGTCGAGAATGTCTTCGATGCTTTCCAGCCATTGCAGTAGGCCGGTAGCTCCTTCAGTACCAGAGTACTTGGGAGGCTTTGCATCATTGAACTGCTTGAATGTGAAGTTAGCAGTTCCAGTGTGATTAGTGTTGGAATTGTTCGCTGAGTCACTGGTACTCCCCCGCAGATTTTGGGTGATATCAGTGACCATGCCCGGGATCACATCCCGCATATGAACAGCGATAGCTCGAGCTATCTTGTTAATCTCATCGTCGTTGCCACTTGTCGAACCCCCTCCGTTAGGATCACGTCGGGGAGGCATTCTACGAATAGAAGCCACAAGTGGGTCAGTAATGAGGAAGGATACAATTGAATGTTCATGATAAGGTCAGTAATATATCCATACTACTAGTATTATCATTCAATTGTAATATGATCCAGTACACGTATAAGTTATCAACTTATTTGCATACTTATCATGTGAATATGTACGATGTTCCATGATCTCTCCACCAAACCTACACACTGACACTTTCCCGATATACCGAAAATAGCTTATATATAGGGCTCACTCTCGCTGCCCACCACCGTTTCGATATACCACGATCATGCCCTTGCTAGCATTTGGCAACACGTTTGTACTGATTTCCAAGTGTGTTCCATTGATTAAGAATCTCATGATCTTTGATCAACTTGAACTATGATTGATTCCATGATTGAACTATGATTATGTTATGCGTGCACCTACTAACAGTTGTTAATATGTAGAACTAAGTCATACGTGTGTTCTACACTTTCCTGTTAACCTATGTCAGTAAGTACTAATGATGTAATCACTTAAGAATTTCACTTAAGGTTTACATTTACAGAATGTTCACAACTTGATTGATTCACCATAATGTTTGGTTCATCCAAGTTTGAATTGCACTATGATTTGATTCACCAATGATTGTTTCCCAAATGTTTGTATCCCATGTGTTTGACTAATGATCCATGTGTCCAGTTGATCCCGAATCCTCACTCCAAATACAAACGCCGGATTCCCCCTAACATACTGAAATAAGCTTATATATAGGGTAAGCTCTCACCGACCCACCACTTACCTCAACACATCAGCGTTAATCCGTCGTCTATATTTGGGGCTAAGATTCCAACTGTTGATTGATTAGGATTGTTTCATGATTTCTCTTGTTCTGTGACTATGATTATGATTATGTAAACCATGGTTCTTAATTTACTTTGAAATTAAAACCTTAGGTTTTTGTATATGTGTCCTAGGTTAATTAACCTAGGTTCTCAATACCTCCAGTATCGAGTATAATGATCTCTTGTGAGAACTTCAACTAAAGAATACTGTTACACAGATTCTAAGTAATAAAGTTCCTATGATAATGAACACCTGATAATGATAACATGACAAGGATTTCAAGTTAAGATTCTAAATTAATAGATCTTGACCTTTGAATTCCTATAGTGAATATGACAAGGATTTCAAATCAAGAATCTAAATTAATAGATCTTGACCTTTGAATTCCTATAGTGAATATGACAAGGATTTCAAATCAAGAATCTAAATTAATAGATCTTGACCTTTGAATTCCTATACTGAATGTGACAAGGACTTCAGATCAAAGATAACAATCTTTGCCTCTAAATCCCATAATGAATATGACAAGGACTTTAGATCAAAGATAACAATCTTTGCCTCTAAATCCCATAATGAATATGACAAGGACTTTAGATCAAAGATAACAATCTTTGCCTCTAAATCCCATAATGAATATGACAAGGACTTTAGATCAAAGATAACAATCTTTGCCTCTAAATCCCATAATGAATATGACAAGAAATTCATATCAAAGATACTGAAACTACAGATCTTTGCCTCTGAATTTCTATAATGATCTCTGTGTGAGAATTTCAGATCAAGGATACTAAGAATACAGATCCTTGCCTCTGAAATCCTTAATGCATATGTGTGAGAATTTAATTCGGTTTCAAAAATTATAGAATTCCGATTCAAATTCCTTGACTCGATATCTAATCTTAGTAAAATGTCCTAAGATCTTTCAAGCTTAATGTAGACTTAATGCTTACTTAAGTTACTTAGATCCTAAGTATCCTCAAGCCTATAGCACTTAGTCCTATTGGGTAGCTTAGGTTATAGTCTAGGTCATTAAACATTGGGTTTTTCCTAGTTCTCTACAACCTTGGCTCTGATACCAACCTGTCACACCCCTGCGCCGCGTGCGGAATCCACGGCGCGGTGACGTATGATCAGTTGAATCATGCACAAGTATTGAATAAGAACAACCACAATGGATTACTATGTTGCATAATGTTTAGACAATTGTTTAGTTACAGACAACTATCTACCAAAAGAAAGACAACTACAGACCCAAAATATAGTTTACAAAATAAGACTTCAAACAAGACAATTAAACAATTAGGATTTAGTGAGTTTCTATTCCATCCTAGCATGTTTCTTCATCTTGTTCTATCTTAGAATGGTCTCCTTAGTTGTCTCTGAAAATGCCTTAAACCTGATTACCTGAAACACGTGAAAAGTAACTGTCAACTACAGACGTAGTTGGTGAGAACAATAGGTTTAAACATTTGTAAACATGAGTTATATGATATAAGGCATAGGTAAGTTAAAGCTACATAAGATTCACACGGATGAGCTGCAACCCAAACTAACATCAAGTAAGAAAATGAGTGTAAACAGTCCAATCACTGTTCGCACGAAAGCCAACATATAATATCAAGTCCCAAAACACGTTTGGAGTTAGATAATACATCAGCAGTTTTGATAACCATATGACACCAGACCTGCAGTTGGCTTTTAAAAGCAAATTTAAAAGCCAACTCCATCCTGGATAAAAAAACAATGACACCAGACCTGCAGTTAGCTTTTAAAACGAATTTAAAAGCTAACTCCATCCTGGATAAGAAACAATGTGTCCGCTTTCCCTTGTTGTGATCACCTAGTACTAACGCTAATGAATATGATACTTGATGCTTTTACAAGTTTGTTTACAACAATAGACACCATGTTTTCTGAATCTTACTTTAACCGGGTGTGTTAATGCCTTATTTGATAACATGAATTGAAAACCTGGATTTAATTCCACGAATTAAATCCTTTGTTTTGAATACCATGAATTGAACCACTTGATTTGAATACCATGTTTTGAACCACTTGATTTGAATACCATGTTGTGAACCATCTGATTTGAATACCATGTTTTGAACCACTTGATTTGAATACCATGTTGTGTACCACATGATTTGAATACCATAAAATAGTGACCTTGTGTAACAACAAGGTTTATAACAAAAGAGTTATCAAATCATTTATTTAAAAATGTTGATCCTTTATAAGAACATTTGAGTAAATCTGTTATAACACATTTCAAAGAGTCTTTATAAAATCCTTTTTAGTAAAAAGATTTCAATAGTTAATAAGTCCTTAAAACGGTTGACAATTTCTTTAAACAATTTATGAATCCTTTGGATTCGTAAGATGAACCTGTAATGTTTATGAAATACACATAACTTGTGTAATGAAACAAGATTGAAATAGCGGTTTAGATCACGTGTTCCACCCCAAAACAGTTATAAAACAGTAAAAGAGGGGCTAAAGTTCTCACCTGTCTGCAGTAGACTCTGAACTAAAACAGATAGCAAGTAGCAAACAGGACTTCTAATAGTTTCCTATAACATTGTAATCATACATAAGATATAGGATTTATAATTGTATAGACTTTGATTCATTGATTGACTTGTGTTCTCTTGAACTTGATTAACTCTTGATTACTTGATCATGATTATGATTGTTGTGAAACTTGAAAGTTATGACTTTGAATCACTTGATTGATCATGGGTCCAAGAAACGAATATGAAATGTTCCATTGTGCATAAACCTTATGCACAAAATGATAATTGTTTGCAAATTTGATAACCATTGATTCCTATGATTTATGAAAAGATGTTCCAATTGTTTTAAGTCTTGTGATTCTGAATTGATCTTCATGATTATTGTTAAGTTACAAACTTAACCCATTGATGATCAATTTACAATTGTCATAGTCGAGGTTCTCACGTTGGGCCTTAAGCCCATGAAACCATGATGGTCCTTAAACCGAGTCCATGGGCCAATTAGGATAATAGTGAGCCTAATGGGCTTGGATTAGGCCTAAGAATTTAATTGGGCCCACTAATGTGGATGTAAACCACACAAGTTTCTAAGACAAATGTCGGGCCAATTAAACCATAATGGGCCAATTTAACTATATTGTGCTTAGTTGAAAACCTATGGGCCAAGTGTTAATGAAATTGGGCCGATTGAATATCTTAATGACCCAACTTAAATCCCTTGGGCTTGGTTTATGTCTATGGGCCGAATTCTAATAAGATTGGGCCGAGTTGGGCTTGGGCTGCCAACATAGACAGCGAACCCTTTCCTTTTCCTTCTAGGGTTCGTCTTGCATGGCCAAGGGTTCGTGGGATGATCTACATGCAGGGTTCGTCCAAGGCTTGATGGGTTCGTGAAGGTTTGCCATGGACTAAGGGTTCGTCTGGTTAATCTATTGCATGAAGGCTCGGCTGATCATGAACGAACTATGTAGGTTCGTGAAACTCCAAGGCTCGGCTGTGTTATGCATGGTTCGTAAATCAAGGAGAGTTCGTGAGGACTCCTAGGGTTCGGTTGTAATGCGACGAACCATGCAAGTTCATGAAGCTTCGCCATAGAACAAGGGTTCGTGATATCATTGATGGCTGAATGCAGGTTTGTCGGTGGCATCAAGGCTCGGCACAGGTTCAAGAGATCCCCTAAGGGTTCGGCTGCTATCTAACGAACCATGCAGGTTCGTTGAACCTCATTAGGGTTCGGCCACCTGAGGAAGAAGGTTCGGCCGTCGAACCTGTTGCCAGCCGCATCACCATCATCAAATCCTGCATCCAAGCTTCGATCTAAGCTCGACTATCATCAGAGATTGTTTCTATGGTCTCGAAATTGAACGTGGTTGACTAGATCCGGCTATGGGTCGAGTTTAAAACAAACCCATGACCGAAAACCCTAAACTCGTGATCTTTCAAGCTTCATTACCTCACGATTTGCTGGATGAATCTGCGAAAATCTTGTACTTCCGAGTAGAGGATGTCGAGAGCTTCGCGTGGACACCAAGAACACCGAATTCCGTCAAGAAACGAGTGAGATACGAACGATTAAAGTTTGGTTTTCTAGAGAGAGAGAGGGTAGACGAACTTGTAGAGAGAGAAAGGGTTGTTGGTTGAATTTATGAGCATTTAAGCCTTGCTCAAGGCTTTTATAGTCCGGGTGGTGTTCGGGTTCGTTTCGGTCGCTCGGTTCGCGTTTCCGGAACGTAACGCGTACTTTACGCGGTTTTAAATAAAAAGAGTTGTTAAACTCATTAAAATGATGAGTTTCAAAATTGTACAAATATAAAATAATTAATTTAATTATTTTTACTCTTCGTGCGTTGTCAGATCGTTAAACACATTCAATTTCGTGTATACCCGAAATTTCGTACGTCTTACGATCGTATTAATTATTTAAAGTCGTTTAATCGTAATTATAAGTTCAACATTCGTATTATTATGGATCGTCACCCATAACTATACTCAGTCTCGCTTACAGATTACGATCTTTGTTGAATTAATTAATTGTTATACTATTCGTCTCGACACTACGCACTAACACTAACCTGTTACACCGAACGCAGTATATGTATAGGGCTCACTCTCGCTGCCCACCACTGTTTCGATATAACAAGTTACTGTTCTTGCCTAGTGAAATCGACTGTAATTAAATAATACATACTTGTTAAATGATAAAGATTCTAACACACAAGCACATAATGACACATGATTCACATTGACTGACTGAACAAGTACACACACTGTTCTAACACTGTTCACGACTACATGACTAAATGCACAAATGTTACACTTATGTATGATTACAATGATATAGGAACCAGTTAGAAGTTCTGTTTGCTACTTGCTATTTGTTATAGTTCAGAGTCTACTGCAGACAGGTGAGAACATTAGCCCCTCTTTTACTGTTTTATAACTGTTTTGGGGTGGAACACGTGATCAAACTCTCTATTTACAATTGTATTCATTATACAATATGTGTGTATTCTTATAAACATTACAGGATCATTATACAAATCCAAGGGATTCATCAACTGTTTCAAGAAATTCATCAACCGTTTTAAAGGATTTTCAACTATTAAACTTTTCTTCTAAAAAGGTTTTATAAAAGATATTTGAACTATATTATAGCATGTTTACTCAAATGCAATTATAAATGATAAGCTCTTTTAAATAATGGATTTTATAAACTCTTTTGTTATAAACCTTGTTATTATACAAGGTCACCATTTCATGGTATTCAAATCAAGATATTCATTTCATGGTATTCAAATCAAGAGAATCATTTCAGGGTATTCAAATCAAGAGATTCATTTCATGGTATTCAAAACAAAGGATTTTAATTCATGGGATTAAATCAAGGTTTTCAATTCATGTTATCAAATAAGGCATTAACACGCTAGTTTAAAGTAAGGTTCATAAACATGGTGTCTATTGTTGTAAACAAACTTGTAAACGCATCAAGTATCATATTCATTAGCGTTAGTACTGGGTGATCACAACAGGGAAAGCGGACACATTGGTTCTTATCCAAGATGGTGTTAGCTTTTAAATTTGTTTTAAAAGCTAACTGCAGGTCTGGTGTCATTATGGTTTTCAAAAATTGCTGATGCATTATCTAACTCCAAACGTGGTTTGGGACTTGATATTATATGTTGGCTTTCGTGCAAACAGTGATTGGACTGTTTACACTCATTTTCTTACTTGATGTTAGTTTGGGTTGCAGCTCATCCATGTGAATCATTTATTGCTTTAACATACCTATGCCTTATGTCACATATTCATGTTTACAAACGTTAAACCTATTGTTCTCACCAACTACTTCTGTAGTTGACAGTTACTTTTCACGTGTTTCAGGTAATCAGGTTTAAGACTTTCTCAGGGACAACAAAGGAGACCATTCTAAGATAGAACAAGATGAAGAAACATGCTAGGATGGATTAGAAACACACAAAATCCTAATTGTTTAATTGTCTTGTTTGAAGTCTTAATTTGTAAACTATATTTTGGGTTTGTAGTTGTCTTTCTTTTGTTAGATAGATTGTCTGTAACTAAACAATTGTCTAAACATTATGAAACTTAGTAATTCATTGTGGTTGTTCTTATTCAATACTTGTGCATGATTCAACTGTTCATACGTCACCGCGCCGTGGATTCCGCACGCGGCGTAGGGGTGTGACACTCATGGTCCAGCAGGGGGATTTGTGAACCCACAAGTGTGCACATTTAAGACGTTCTTGGATTGCCAACCGCATAATTTCAAAGGATCGGAGGGGGCCATTGGACTCATTCGATGGATTGAGAAAGCGGAATCGGTATTTGAAATGTGTAACTGTCCAGAGGAAAACAAGGTCAAATATGCCACGGGTACGTTGGAGGGTCCAGCGTTGACCTGGTGGAATTCAAATGTTCAAACTCTGGGATTGGGTGAGGCCAATGCCTTAACTTGGAATGGTTTCAAGACCTTACTACAAGAGGTGTATTGTCCTCGCAGTGAAATGCAGAAACTGGAGGAGGAGTATTGGCACCTTAAGATGGAGGGGTCAAACATCGAGGAGTACACGACTTGGTCACATGAACTGGCCAGACTTCTACCTCACATGGCTACCCCAGCAAGCAAGTGGATAGAGAGGTACATCGGGGGATTGGTGCCTCAGATCCAGGGATTGGTCACTTCTGCAAACCCCACAACGATTCAACAAGCTGTTCGTTTAGCACACCAACTGACTGATCAGGCAGTGTTACAGGGAACTCTGCCTAAACGAACATCAGCTACTAAGGTGGGAGACCACAAAAGGAAGTGGGAAAGCAGCAACACCAAGAACTTTAACCAACAGCCGTTTCAACAAAACCGAAAGCAGGATTCACACAAGTCTTATCACAACTCGAACAGTGGTCAGCAGTCATCATCATCAGGGGGTATATTGGTAAACACCCAAAGTGCAACAAGTGTGGATTTCATCATGCGGGGAATCAGTGTGATAAGTTTAAGTGTCAACGGTGTGGTAAAGTTGGGCATGCAGCTAAGGATTGCCGCGGAGAGCTGCAAAACAGTTCCAACAATCAGAATAACAACCAGAACAACGCACAGAAGGGTTGTTTTGAGTGTGGTAAGCTGGGGCACTTCAAAAAGGATTGCCCACAACTAAAGAAAGGCGAGACTAATGACGCAAATGGCAACGACAACGGCAACGGCAATGGCACCAATAACAACAACAATGGTGCTAGGGGCAGGGCATTTGTGATTGGAGGACGACAGGCACGGGAGGATCCCAACATTGTCACGGTACGTTCCTCTTAAACAATCACTATGCCTCTATGCTATTTGATACTGGTGCAGACCGGAGTTTTGTATCTAGTTCACTTTCTAAGTTGCTAAATGTTAGTCCTACTGCCTTAGAAAATCCGTACACTGTAGAACTAGCTGATGGCAAGTTAATTGTAGTTGAACAAATCCTTAAAGGATGTATCCTTGATTTTATGGGTCAAACATCGGAAATTGACCTTATGCCTATCACTTTAGGCAGTTTTGATGTAGTCATTGGCATGGATTGGTTGTCCAAACACCAGGCTGAAATAGTATGCCATGAAAAGATCGTTCGTATACCTCTTTCGCATGGAGAGACATTGTATGTACAAGGAGAGAAGAGCAGTACGCCACTGCGTCTCATATCTTGTATGAAAGCACACAAATGTCTGCGAAAAGGTCATACAACAGTTATAGCACTTATAACTGAGAAGCCGGTAGCTGAGAAGAAGATTGAAGACATACCAGTAGTTTGTGAATTTCCTGAAGTATTTCCAGAAGACTTACCGGGATTACCACCTATCTGACAAGTGGAATTCCGAATCGACCTTACACCAGATGCAGCACCGATAGCTAGGGCGCCTTATCGACTTGCACCATCTGAGATGCAAGTGTTATCTACACAACTGCAAGAGTTGTTAGATAAGGGCTTTATACGACCTAGTTTTTCACCGTGGGGAGCTCCAGTTTTATTTGTCAAGAAAAAGGACGGGACTTTCCGTATGTGTATCGATTATCGGGAATTGAACAAGGTTACCATCAAGAACCGGTATCCGTTACCTAGGATTGACGATCTGTTCGATCAGTTACAAGGTTCGAGTTATTACTCGAAGATTGATCTCAGATCGGGTTATCATCAACTCAGAGTTCAAGAAGAAGATATTCCAAAGACAGCATTCCGAACACGCTATGGCCATTATGAGTTCTTGGTCATGCCATTTGGGTTGACAAACGCTCCAGCTGTATTCATGGATCTCATGAATCGTGTTTGTAAACCTTTTCTTGATAAGTTTGTCATCGTTTTCATTGATGACATTCACATCTATTCTCAGACTGAGGAGGAGCATGCTGAACATCTCCGATTGCTACTAGAGTTGTTGAAACAAGAACAATTGTATGCTAAATTCTCGAAATGCGACTTCTGGATGCGAGAAGTTCAATTTTTGGGTCATATAGTCAATGAAAAGGGCATACATGTTGATCCAACAAAAATTGAAGCGATTAAGAATTGGGAAGCGCCAAAGACCCCTACCGAGGTACGACAATTCCTTGGTTTGGCAGGTTATTACCGACGGTTCATTGAGGGTTTCTCAAAGATCGCTCAACCACTTACAGCTCTTACGCACAAGGGAACGAAGTATAACTGGACGGATAAACAGGAAGCTGCATTCCAGTTATTGAAACAAAAACTTTGCAGTGCACCTATTCTGTCCTTACCGGAGGGGACGGAAGACTTTGTGGTGTATTGTGATGCATCTGCACAGGGGTTGGGATGTGTGTTGATGCAACGTGATAAAGTGATTACTTATGCTTCAAGGCAACTGAGACCACACGAAAAGAATTACACTACTCACGACTTGGAATTAGGAGCAATAGTTTTTGCTTTGAAGATTTGGAGGCATTACTTATATGGAACCAAGTGTACCATTTACACTGATCATAAGAGTTTGCAACATATCTTTGATCAGAAGGAACTCAACATGAGACAGCGACGATGGGTCGAGTTGTTGAATGATTACGAATGCGCGATCAAGTATCATCCGGGAAAGGCTAATGTGGTAGCTGACGCTCTAAGCAGAAAAGACACAACAGGAACAAGACGGGTTCGCGCACTTATGATGACGATACAGACTGACTTACCTGACAAGGTACGCAGTGCTCAGCTTGAGGCCATAGAAAAGGAAAACGTGGTACAGGAATCCTTACGAGGAATGGAGGAACAATTGGATGTCAAGTCTGATGGAATTCGTTATTTCATTAACCGACTGTGGATACCTTTGCGTGGTGGTTTAAGGGAACTCGTGATGGATGAAGCGCACAAGTCTAGATATTCAGTCCATTCGGGATCAGACAAGATGTATCATGACTTGAAGGCACTGTATTGGTGGCCTCACATGAAAGCTGACATTGCTAGATACGTTAGCAAATGTTTGACTTGTTCAAAAGTCAAAGTTGAATATCAGAAACCATCTGGTTTGCTGCAACAACCAGAAATACCAATGTGGAAATGGGAACATATTTCGATGGACTTCATTACTAAGTTACCCCGTACACCGAGTGGTTGTGATACGATATGGGTGATTGTTGATCGATTAACGAAATCTGCACATTTCTTAGCAATCAAGGAAACCGATAAGATGGAAAAACTGACTCGTATTTACATCAAGGAAGTGGTAGCACGGCATGGCGTGCCAATCTCTATTATATCAGATCGGGATGCCCGATTTACTTCAAACTTCTGGAAATCTCTCCATAAGTCCTTGGGAACTCGTTTGGATATGAGTACCGCATATCATCCACAGACTGACGGTCAGAGTGAACGTACGATTCAAACGCTCGAGGATATGTTACGAGCTTGTGTAATTGACTTTGGTAATAGCTGGGAAAACCACTTACCGTTAGTGGAATTCTCTTACAACAATAGTTATCATACAAGCATTCAGGCAGCACCGTTTGAAGCATTGTATGGTCGTAAATGTCGTTCACCAGTTTGTTGGGCTGAAATTGGTGACAGTCAAATAACAGGTCCTGAACTCGTACACGAAACGACAGAGAAGATAGTTCAAATCCGGAACCGTATGGCAGCGGCCCGGGATCGACAGAAGAGTTACGCTGACAAACGTCGTAAACCATTGGAATTTCAAGTAGGAGACCGAGTTCTTCTAAAGGTATTACCTTGGAAAGGTGTTATAAGATTTGGCAAGCGCGGGAAGCTTAGTCCACGTTACGTAGGACCTTTTGAGATCCTGAAAAGGATTGGTCCAGTTGCGTATCTACTCAAATTACCGGATGAACTCAGTGGAGGTCATGATGTCTTTCATGTTTCAAACTTGAAGAAATGTCTTTCTGATGAGACATTAATTGTACCACTTGAGGAAATACAAGTGGACGAACAGTTACGATTCATTGAAGAACCAGCTGAAATCATGGACCGAGAGGTCAAACAACTTAAACAAAGCAAGATTCCGATAGTCAAAGTCCGGTGGAATTCAAGACGTGGTCCTGAATTCACATGGGAACGGGAAGACCAAATGATGAAGAAGTATCCTCATCTGTTCAAAACAACAGCAACAAACACTCAGAGCGCACGTTAAATTTCGGGAGGAAATTCCTTCAACAAGGGGATGACGTGATGCTTCACACATCAACATTTCAAATTTCAAACTGTAAGCACAAACACTTTATTCAACACTTTATTCAATTGGTTTTGTTACAAACATTTGTGCTACATTACATTTTATGTGCTACATTTCATATGTTACATGTTATGGTGGTACATGCATGAGTATTTACACATTACACACATTTTGCAGTGCTACATTTCATATGTTACATGTTATGGGGGTACATGCATGAGTAGTTACACATTACACACATTTTGCTATGTGCAAGGTTACATAGCACAGTATGATCAAACACAAACATACACAGTTGGGTGTACTAACTAGTGTACACGCAAACAGTTACATTGAAAACGATCACACTTGGGTGTGATGTTGTAAACGTACGCACACGCACACAGAATGATCAGACATCACACTAACACTTTCAATTTGAACTTGTAAGTAGTTTCCTAACTACTTTTAACATTTTACAATTTTCGGGACGAAAATTCCTTCAACAAGGGGATGATGTGACAATCCGGCAATTCGCGGTTAACCCCGTTAACCAGAAATTAACCGAAATGATGCGAAATCGAGCAAAAACAAATTGCAAGGGCTGGAATATAGCAAAACAAGTGTATAAACACTTGAATGGTAGGAAATTATCACTTAAGTAAAGGAAACACACAATTTTGACTATTATAAGTCAAAATTCATGTAAAAAGCTTAGAAAATTTCAAATTAGCATTAAAATTCGATAGATTATTGTGTTAAACGATTTCTAATCATCATATTGATGATTATAACAGTTGCCATACGTTACTAACACATTAACTCGTCGAATTAAGCTGCAATGATGATGAAAATTCGAAACCGTCATCATTAGCCATCAATATGATAACAATCGATCAAATTCTTCACAATCTAACTTACAGAAACTCTGGTTGGCTCCTTTAGAGCCTTTTTCACACAAGAATTTGATCTCAAGAGCTCTAGACAGAAGAATTCGATCGTGGGGTGACCGAACTCAAGTCTAAAGTCGATTTACGCCAATTCGATCTCCAATCAGGTGACAATCGATCCCTATATACACTAAAACATGCGACTAAGCATAACCCTATGCTAATTGTGGCTTCTAACATCGAATGATACGATATCTCGTTCTAGGGTTCATCATCTAGAACGAATTGGGGATTGTTGTTCAAACGATTTTAAAAACCAAATCAAATGACACAGAGATCTTCGAAATGATCTGTGCATTGAAAACCATATGTGAATTTCGGTTTTAAACAACGAATTCTAAGATTTCAAATCCTAGGGTTCATATAAGAAACGGTTTTGGGGGTTTTTGATCAAACAAGTTTAAGAATCAAATTACTATGCATGGGTAGTTTCATAAACCTCCGATTTACAAAATCCATATGGCAATTTCATGAAATCATAACGAATTGAATATGATCAAGTTCTAGGGTTTCTTTTAGAAAACGAAATTGGGGATTTGAGTGAGATGGGTTCAAGAATCAAATTGAATGATACCTGTAGTTTTAGAAGGTTCCGACTAATGATTATGCTATGATGACTGCTTCTAATTTCAACGAATTGATGGACTTCGAGTGCTAGGGTTTTTAGACAAAACTGATTTGGGGGTTTAAGTGGAAACATATAGGAAATTCAAATTAAACATCAAGGGAAGGTCAGAAATCTGTTAATTAATGAAAACCCCATGGATTTACTGATAAACTTAATCAAATTCTTCGAATTTGGATCATGGGATAATGGGATTAAGTAAGAACATGTGTAGGTTCGAAAAACCGAATGATTTGATCAAAGTAGTTCGATTAAACTTGTAATTTGAGTCGCATTAGCTACAGGAACAAAAACCCTATGATGTCGGTTTCAATTAGGTTCGATTTGAGGCCCAATTGGATGTAGATTGCTTCGGTTATGATCAATAAGGGGATGGGCCGTTTGGGCTTAAATGAATTATAAACCACGATCTGTTAATGAATTATCAATAGATGAGTTGGTAAGCAAGGTGTGTTGAGTATGGGGGGCAGGGGTTCGATCCTAGGCCTCACCGTTTTTTTTGATATTAAGATCATTTTAGCATTTTAAGCATAACTTTCTCGTTCTAGATCCGTTTTAACCCGTTCGAAATCCGTTAGAATCAGAATCGAATCCCGAACAGGATGAGATAATAAAATTTATATTTTAACTCGAAAGGGTAGTCGCGTATAATTACGCGTATTTAAATAAAATCGTATATGGTTATATGATTTTACTTAAACGATTCTAAAGATACGCGTACTTACGTATGCACGTCTCTAACGAGTCTAACATACGTGTGTTGACATGTATGAGATTTCAAGCACAAAACGACATTCCAAATAACACTAAGTTATTGTTAAAACACAGGTTCTTCGTAAGAGGACTTTCTACGCGAGTTCACGTGTTTGATCATTCTATTCGCTATCAAAGGTGCGTACACGGCCCCTTTCTTATTTTAACTGTTTTGGGGGAGAAAACATTTGCAACAAACACTTTTAGATACATATCACTTGCATGAGTTAGCTGTTTACATTGAGTGCAAACATAGCATTACAAGTCCTTACATTTCGAACTGTTTAGTTTGCCGTAGTGCAAAGCGTGGTAGTTGGAAATAGATCTATTAGGTTTGCAAACCTCACTTGGTAGATGGGATCTACGCAAGTGTTTGACTAGCCAATTCACATTACTATTGTTTGTGCTAGACAATAGTGGCAAGGGAAAACATGCGTTAGCATGCAACAGTCAGCTTTGGTGTCGACCACTTATGTAAATAGTATAAATGACTAGCTATCATGACTATGCATGTGTGATTATGTTATCTGCAAACATTTTGTTCAAACTGTTGTTTCAAACATTTGTGAATGCTTAAACCTGTGTATGCACCAACCTTTGTGTTGACTTGATTTACATGTTTTCTCAGGACGCTAAGGTACACAAGCAAGCAAGCATGGACTAGGAGATCGAGTCGCATGCATATCTTACATTTCTGTTATTTGGATTTGAACATTTGAAACTTTGTTTGTAATTTATAGTTTTCAAACTGTCATGGTTGTTTTTGTTTTAAAAACGCTTCCGCAACGTTAATACTTTGATATTACAGTTTTAGACCAAAGTATGTTTTGAAAATCATATAGAGGTCTTCGTTATGTCTAATGATCTGAGATCCTGGGTTGTCATGTCCCAAACAGTATGATTCCGTTAGTTGAAAATTTGGGGTGTGACATTTGTTTTGATTGAAGTAACTTCAGCACCTAATTTCATTAAGTGTAGTTTTATATTGTAAGTGTTTATGTTGTTTGATATAGTGTTTGGATCTAGGTGTTTGACTAAGTGTCCTAGCTACATTTCTAGTGAGTTACTATGTGTTTGATCTATCTTGTCTTATTAGATTTACCTTTCTTAAAACCTTACCCCATAATTAATTAGGAATTAATTTCATTTTAACAAGGTTGGTGTTTACAAGACATGTTTCACTTTATTAGAAAATCATTTTTTACAAATCTACATTTGGTTATGAAAAAGTTAGGTTTATTTTATAAAATCCTTTTGTTTTATTTATAACACTTTTTGCAAAAGTTGTTAATGTTGTATTTTTAAAACCCTTAACCACATGATAATGGTTAAATTATTTTCATAAAATACAATCTTGATTTAGAAAATATCAAGTCTTATATCTGTGAAAAGGTGACTGGCACACAATGATTTATTTCATGACCATTGATCACCATATGATTTTGTAATCACTTTATTTGACCTTCAGTTGTGTTCGTCTTTAGTTAGTTGGCACTTAAAATCATTTGAATTGAATGTTTAAGGTTATTATCAATGATTTGAATAGGCTAAGATGAGTGTCGATATTACAATATCGATACACACATACCTAACTAATCCTTGAGTCCCGCCGACCTTATCTTTCTTTTTAGATTCATTTGATCTTCCCAATTGCTAAACATTGCTTAACTTAAGTTTAGTTTTACTTGAACTTGATTAATACGTTAATATAGATGGCTTCCAAGTAAGTTTGATGGTTTAAATTGGCATAGATCCAAGTTGAACTCAAGACCAGCCCGATCGATATTATTAGTATTGATCCCTTCTTCCATCGAACTTAGCTTCCTTTGAAACTAATAATTTTGACTACCACATGGGTCCCCATCCTTGGACTTCATTATATAAATAGTATCAACCAAGCCAAGATAGTGTCGACAAGACCATGTTAGTACCGATGACCAAGGTTTGAATTACAAATCCACCCTGTCGATACTATAGTATCGACCCACAGTGAACTTTCCAGCCCCAAGTCATCGAACTTAGTACTATCGACAACCCTTGCAAGTCCCTTCCATGGAGACTGTTGGTGTTAACATCCTCGACAAGCCTTATGTTCGATCACCAGCCATCGAACTTCTTAGGTTTAATGGAACTGAGTTGCATGCTGATGGCTTCATCAATACTATTTGCTCATGTTGTTCATTGATCGATACTAGTGCCCAAAATCTCTCCATCCATTTTTAACCATCCAAACCTTTAATATAACTTGTTCCATAAGTCCTAAATCCATTTTGGTGAAATTCTTAAGTGATTTGAGGTCATATAACCGGTTAACAAGTTCAAAGGTGCAAAATGGGTGAAAACCCTAAAATTGCCGAACCTTCTCACTAGATTCTGGGTTCTTTGAGCTCGTTTTGGAGTGAATTCTTTGTACTTTTGTGTTCCTCTTTCCAAGGGTCGTTTTGACACCAAGAACGTCGAATTTAGTGAAGATTTAACTAGGTTGAGTGTGGAATTAATATAGAGAGAGTAGAGAGAGAAATCCGAGAATTGATGAGAGAGAGAGATAGCTTGGGCAAGAAAATGAGGGAGAAGGCAGGGTGTTTAAAGTTTTTGTAATCCGGGTGTGTTTGGGTGTGTTCGGTTTCGTTTTAACATGTCGTTTTCATATCGTTACGTAAAGTTACGTATCATTACAAAAATAGACGTTTTTAAATCTTTTTAGGTTGTAATTCCTAATAAATATTATAGATATCTTTTTATTATTTTTAAAGTTTTGAAAACTTTTATTGTTATCGTTTCATCGGATCGTATCGTTTTCGCTTGTATTCGTACATATCGTCACCCGTACGAACACTACGACAACTTTACTATCAGATTTGATTTTCTAATTATAAGATATCATTCAGAACGTTAAACTCACAAATATATTCGTGTGAATCGTCACCCACACGAATATACTATTAGTTTAATATTCCCAAAACGGCATATGTAACATCAGTGCCGGAACCGCCACCGGAACAGTGATCTCTACAGTACAGGAACAGTAAAACAGGTATGAATCACACATTTCAGTATTTTTCATATTCATAGCATTTATCATTATCATAGTGAGTTGTCATAGAACAGTTTCAGACACATTTAACAGAAACACAGTTCAGAACAAAGGTTCTTGAGTCGGATAATTATCTGGCAACACAGAACCATTATGTGATTATTAGATTAGGATTTATTATGTATAAACGTATGTGAGGCCTTACAGAACAAAACACACGAATATTGTTATGTGAATGCTAAATTGACGGGTTATTCGTATAGGTGACGATCTGTACGAATATATCTGAAAGTTTAACGTTCTGAATGATATTCTATAATTAGAAAACAAGATTGAAAAGTATAGTTATCGCCGTGTTCGTGCGGGTGACGATCCGAACGAATACGCGCGACGACCGTACATTTCGATTTAAACAGTTAATTAATATTTTAAATTTGTTTATAAATAAGAAGATATTAGTTAATTTATTAGGAATCACAACCTAGAATAGTTAAATAAATTTTATTTTATAATCGTATCGTTTTACCGCGAAAACCACGCGAAACCGACACATTACGCGAAACCGAACGAGACCGAATAACCGGGTATTTTCCTAATCATTTAATGAGTCATTAAGACTCCAACAACCACCACCAAGACCCACTTTCCTTCTCATTTTCGTCCACCATCCTCCTCTCTCTAGAAATCGTTTCTCCACCTTCTCTCTAGAAGATCTCAACCGTTTCAAGTCGGATTCGATCAAAGTTGGCGTCATTTCGATTCTTTCGACTTGTAGATCAAGGAAGTACAAGTGTTTCGAGCTTCCATCCACGAAATCTAAGGTAAATGGCAATTTTAAATTCGGTTTTAAGGGGTGCTACGACCCTTAGGGTTTTGTTGATATTGTAGCCGCTTCACACACTAGTAAACACTTAGATCACTCAAGTAAACAACTAGAAAGAGGTTAGAAATTTTTTTGTAACAGAGCTGGATCAGAAAAAGAAAGAAGTTGCAGGTTCGTGGGGCTAAAGGGACGAGTGATGATGCAGGTTCGCTAGCCGAACCCTACACGAACCACACAATCCAGCCGAACCCTGCAACCCTAGTCTGCAACGAACCCTGCTCGGCCTGCAGACGAACCCTGTGACCCTGAGATGGCCGAACCTTGACTTATAGACCCGGCGAGCCTTGTGATGGCCGAACCTCATCATTCAGCCGAAGCTTTAGGGCCACGAACCATATGATGCTTTATGAACCTAGAGGATGCGAACCCTTCAGCCGAACTCTTAATTACCTCAGCCGAACCATAGCCATGCAACCCACGAACTCAAGGTGAGCGAACCCAACGAGCTGGGCGAACCATGAGGAACCGAACCTTAGGGGTTCGTCTAGTTCCATTAGAGCCGAACCATAGTTAAACATAGCATATGTTCGCTGCCTAGAACCATCTATCGAACTTACGGGTTGTTTAATGTGGTTATTATGGACCTAGGATCAATGAAATTAATGTTGTGAACTAAGAAATGGATTGTGGATCATTTAATTAACAATTTCATGAGGAGTTAATCATATAAGTTGCATGCATGTGTGGGCATGGGATAGAAGTGCATGGAAAAATCACATGAATGCATGCATGAATTGAGGGTTGTCATTACATCATTTTAACTTAAGACAAGAAGTAGGATTATTAGGTGTTAGGAGTTGTTATGATTTTGTGTAACTTATAATAAGGACGTAGGGTTATTAAGAGATATGGGTTTTCATGAAACACAATAACGTATCAATACAAGTGTTAACATCTATTGAACTAGATTGACACATGTGAAGGATCTTTTCAAGAACTCATGTGGATTACAAACAAAGTTGGACGACCAATTGGGAATCAAAGATTTTTCAATTGGGCTTAAATGGGCCCAAAGAGGCTTGATTAAGCCCATCATGTAGTAAATGATTTAGTAAACTCAAGTAATGAAATTTTGATAAAATCTCATTTATTTATAACTTATTAGATTTCATTAAATGATCTTGACCTAATATTGATTTAATTGGAAGTTAAATTGTAATGCTTTGGTTTAAATACTTACTTGAATTGATTGAATTGGGATTTTGTTATAAAATAGACGATTTAATTGTCTGGAATTGTTTTAAAAACAAAGGAAACTCTGTCGAAATTTTCTAAAATTTAAAGGTAAGTTAGTAACTAACCATGGAATTGGGATCATAAGAAGGGTAATTAAGATAGAGTAGATCTTAGATACACGTAGTACTAAGACACTTAGTTGCACACACAACAAGACTCAAGGTCTTAGGCACAACGACTACTACGCGTACTTATTATATTCGAATTCTTATAAAATAACTCAGGAACCGAAGAAACTTAGCTTACATACAGGAGCGCGCATGTTGTGTTAGATCAAATTACATAGCAGCACAGGTGAGTTCATTGCCCCTTTTCTAACATTTTTGTTTTAAAACGCGGGGCTGAGAAGCATGCGTAAACTGTTTATTTAAATTGTTTACTTAAATGCTTTTAAATTTATATGTTTTACATATATATAAATGTTATCCTAGACCATGTCTAGGAAGATTTTATGCAGGTTTATTAACTGATTTACTTATATATTAAGTGAATAATCAAGTTAAACTAAACTTTTCAATAAGTCAAAACAATTCAAGGAATCAAATCAAACATTTTGACAAATCAAGTGGGTGAATTCAAGGAATCAAATCAAACATTTTGACAAAACAAGTGGGTGAATTCAAGGGATCAAAACAAACATTGTGACAAATCAAGTGGGTGAATTCAAGGAATCAAATCAAACATTTTGACAAAACAAGTGTGGGACATCAAGACATCAATAAAACAATCTTTGCAAAGACAACATTCAATGTTCTACAAACCAAGTGTTTGTTGGACAATGAATCAAGTGTACAACCGATCAATGAATCTTGTATTCTATGATCAACACATCAAGTACATCTTGTGACAAAATCAGACGATCATTAAATCATTTTTAAGGGATAGTATGGGAAATATCAGAGATAACATTTGCCAACACATTGAATTCAGAAATCCTATATTTCAAGAAGTCCTAGCTAGACTGATTGACTTGTAGGTCTTATGTTTGATGATATTTACAGAATTCCCTAACTACTAAGTACCTAGATTGACAGACTAGTCTACTCGAGTATGACCACAGGCCCCAATCATAAGGACTTAGATTTTATTAAATGTTTATTTATTTATTTAATTAAGCATTTATAACTGTTTATACAATTTTATGGTTGATCATATTGTGTGATGAACTTATGAAATCAACATGGATTTCAAATGATTGTAATTACAGGAACAACAAACAGAAGAACTTATGGGTTGTGTTAAGGGTAAAAATGCTTAATTATCATTAACAACAGTGTCATATGTATATTAGTATGTGGTGGGATGTTGGCTAGGGCTTGTCCCTTACATATGCCCTATATATAAGCATACCGATGTGGATATTACATGTGGTGTTAATGAGGTTAGGGTCTTTACCAAAGGAGGTTTCAAATCATTTTCAATTACTAAAACTATATGAACTCACCAACCATGTGTTGACCTTTATTTTTGCATGACTTCTCAGGTGACGAACAGATTAATTAGGAAGTCATTTCTTTTGGACCAGGACTTCATATAGAAGACTAGTATTTTGGACCTGCATACTTTTGAAGACATCATGATATAAATTATTTTGTATATCTTGTGTAAATACAAGATAGTCATTTATTGATGTTTTACAATAGATTTACATTGTTAAATTATAAACGTTACTGCTGTAATTTAACTTTGTAATTCTATTATATTTAGCATTTCTCATTTATATCATGTGCAATGTAAACAATCTGATCATTTCTGATTATCACTCCCGATATCGCGCCCCGGGAACCTTCCGCCCGACGGGGGAACCCGATCCTACCCCGCCGGCTCGGGGTGTGACAGATTGGTATCAGAGCCATGGTTATAGAGAAATATAGGTCACTTATTTAAATGGTTTGGCCTAGACTATAACCTAGGGACCCTGCATGTAGAGAAAGTAGGACTTAAGACTTATTTGCATATTGTCTTCTGTATTCGATCATTGCACTAACCGATGACTTTATTGGTTATGATCAGAATGCCTCCACGAAGACAACCTCCCTTGATACAGCTACCACCTCAAGACTTGGCTCCACACTCCTCCACACCGTCTCCAAATGATTCACCACCACCACCTCCTCCACCTCCTCCTCCCCCTCCTCCATTGATTACTCAAGCATCTGGTTCGGGCATAGTACCGACCATGGATCCTGCTACTATCGCTCTGGTGACGTTACTGAGTAGCCAGATGACGAATCAGATGAAAGAAGCTATACCGGAGATGTTCCTTCGTCTTCGTAATGAGATCCTCAATACTGGCAACACATCAGGGGAAGCCAGTGGAAACACTGGAGATTCCTCTCACTACTCCTACAAGTCCTTCGTAGGATGTAAGCCACCCAGTTTCAGTGGGTCTGAAGGCGCCGTTGGATTAATCCAATGGATTGAGAAGATTGAGGCAACATTGGATCTTTGCAGCTGCCCCGAACACCACAAGGTCCGTTACTCAGCGGGAACATTCAACAAATGGGCTCTGACCTGGTGGAACGGTCAGATCAATGCCCGGGGAAGAGAAGAAGCCATGGCAATGTCATGGGAAGACTTCAAAGCACTGCTGCGAACAGAATTTTGTCCCAAGAATGAGCTGCAGAAATTGGAGGTTGAATTATCTAATCATGTGATGAAAGGGGCTGATCACATGGGGTATACAACTCGTTACCACGAGTTGGTTGCTTTGGTACCTGACATGGTACCAACTTTGGAGAAAAGGATAGACAGATATGTGGGTGGACTTCCCGCCTGCATTCAGGGCATGGTTGTTTCAGCCAACCCTACTACTGTTGAATCTGCAGTGAGACTGTCGGGGAAACTCACTGACCTCATGGTAGCCTCTGGAGTTCTAAAGAAGGAGGCTGAACCCAATAAGAACAAAGCTGAATCTTCAAAGAAACCCTCCCATCATCAGAAGAAGAAACAGAAGACCATCAAGAACTACGCGGTGGCCACACCTCTGCAACAAATAGCAGCAACACCACAAAACCCCAACCGCAAACCCTACACTGGCACATATCCTCTGTGTGCCAAGTGTCAGTATCATCACACTGCTGACACTCCCTGCAAGCATTGCACGGGATGTGGAAGAAAGGGCCATTGGGTCCAATACTGTAGGATGACACCTAACCAAGCAGTCAACAATGCTGCTTTGGCTCTTCCTCCATCAGCTAATCAGAACCATGGTGGATGCTACAACTGTGGTGAACAAGGCCACTTTGCGAAGAACTGTCCAAAGAAGGCTCAACCAGCAGTACAAGCACCCCGTGGACGAGCCTTTGCTATCGGAGCACCAGCTGCACGCCAGGACCCAAATGTGGTCACTGGTACGTTTCTCTTACATGACTTTTATGCATCTGTCTTATTTGATACTGGTGCGGATCAGAGTTTTATCTCTACCGACTTTGCGTGCCAACTAGATTCCATAGAGGAACAGTTAGACTCCCCTTACATTATAGAAGTAGCTAACGGGAAACAGATCACAGTTAGTACAGTTTATAGGAACTGCCCATTGACACTAAATGATTTTACATTTACCATCGATTTGATACCGATGGAGCTGGGTAGTTTTGACATCATTGTTGGAATGGATTGGCTCTCATCTAACCGAGTGGAAGTCATCTGTTCTGAGAAGCTGCTTCGAATTCCATTGCCGAGTGATCGTGTATTGGAAGTTAAAGGGGATCAAGCAAAGCGAAGTGTCAAAATCATTTCTTGCATAAAGGCGCGTAAGTGTCTACAGAAGCGGTGCATAGCATTCCTGGCTCACGTGGTGGAAAAAGAGAAAGACAAGAAGAAGATTCAAGATGTACCAATAGTGAAAGAATATCCTGAAGTATTCCCCGAAGACCTACCAGGTTTGCCACCTGCGCGACCGGTAGAATTTCGTATTGACTTAATTCCTGGAGCAACTCCTGTTGCTAAATCTCCTTACAGGTTAGCACCTTCAGAGATGCAGGAATTGTCTAATCAGTTACAGGAGCTACTTGACAAGGGTTTCATCAGACCGAGCTACTCACCTTGGGGAGCTCCGGTCTTGTTCGTGAAAAAGAAAGACGGGTCGTTCAGAATGTGTATAGATTACCGTGAACTGAACAAACTAACCATCAAGAATCGGTATCCATTACCGAGGATTGATGATTTGTTTGACCAACTGCAAGGAGCTCAATACTTCTCCAAGATTGACTTGCGGTCTGGATATCATCAGTTGAGAGTTCAAGATGAAGACATACCGAAAACGGCCTTCCGAACAAGGTATGGGCATTATGAATTTATGGTGATGCCCTTCGGATTGACAAATGCACCAGCGGTTTTCATGGATCTCATGAACCGAGTGTGCAAGCCGTACTTGGATCAGTTTGTCATTGTCTTTATCGATGACATACTGATTTATTCCAAGACCAAAACAGAACATGAGCAACACCTTAGAAAGATCTTGGAGCTGTTGAAGGAAGAGAAACTCTATGCCAAATTCTCCAAATGTGAGTTTTGGCTAAGAGAAGTTCAGTTTCTGGGTCATGTGGTCAACAGCGAGGGAATTCATGTAGACCCTGCCAAGATTGAAGCGATAAAGAATTGGGACACTCCGAAGACACCGACGGAGATACGGTCTTTTCTGGGATTGGCGGGTTATTACAGAAGGTTTATCTCAAACTTTTCTAAGATAGCCTTGCCTCTCACTAAGCTAACCCAGAAAAGCGAACCGTTTGTCTGGGAGCGGAAACAGGAAGATGCTTTTCAGACATTGAAACAGAAACTGTGTGATGCTCCAATTCTATCTCTCCCAGAGGGCTGTGATGACTTTGTTGTGTACTGCGATGCTTCCCATCAGGGACTCGGTTGTGTATTAATGCAACGGGATAAAGTCATAGCCTATGCATCAAGACAATTAAAGATTCATGAAAAGAATTACACTACTCATGATCTTGAACTGGGAGCAGTAATCTTCGCCTTGAAGATTTGGAGACATTACTTATATGGCACCAAGTGTACCATATTCACTGATCACAAAAGTCTACAGCACATCTTTGATCAGAAGGATCTCAACATGCGACAACGCCGTTGGGTTGAACTTCTGAATGATTATGATTGTGTGATCAAATACCATCCGGGAAAGGCGAACGTTGTAGCTGATGCCTTGAGCCGGAAGGAACGAGTCAAACCCCTACGTGTTAGGGCAATGGGGATAACCGTGCAGACCAGTTTAAGTGACAAGATTATTCAAGCGCAACAAGAAGCACTTGACCGAGATAATCTGAAGGAAGAACTTGATTGCGGAGCAGAGAAACAGTTTGACACGAAGTCTGACGGAAAGATCTACTACCGGGAACGGGTATGGATACCGGCGGTAGATGAATTGAGGAAACTTATCTTCGATGAAGCACACAAGACTAAATACTCTGTTCATCCAGGTGCTGATAAGATGTACCAAGACTTGCGTGGATTTTATTGGTGGCCTGGAATGAAGAAGGACATAGCCGAATACGTCGGTCAATGTCTAACGTGTGCGAAGGTAAAGGCGGAACACCAAAGACCGTCCGGTCTATTGGAGCAGCCTGAGATTCCACTCTGGAAGTGGGAACAAATAGCTATGGATTTCATTACCAAGCTACCCCGCACTTCCAGCGGTCATGATACAATTTGGGTGATCATTGATCGTCTAACCAAATCTGCTCATTTCTTGCCCATGCGTGAGAACTTCACCATGGATAAACTGGCAAAATTATACATCAACGAGATAGTGGTACGCCACGGTGTGCCATTGTCTATTATTTCTGTTCGAGATAGCAGATTCACATCAAGGTTCTGGCAATCATTACAGAAATCTCTAGGGACACAGTTGAATCTGAGTACAGCTTACCACCCACAAACGGATGGCCAAAGCGAACGTACTATCCAAACCCTAGAGGACATGTTGAGAACCTGTGTTCTAGACTTCGGTGGGAATTGGGATTCCCATTTGCCACTGATTGAGTTCTCCTACAATAACAGTTACCACAGCAGTATCGGATGTGCACCATTCGAGGCTCTTTATGGCCGGAAATGTCGATCACCGATTTGTTGGACTGAAATTGGAGACAACCGAATAACGGGGCCAGAACTAATACAAGAAACCACTGACAAGATAGCTCAGATTCAAAGAAGACTACAAGCAACAAGGAGCAGACAAAAGAGCTACGCCGACAAACGGCGCAAGCCGTTGGAATTCCAAGTGGGGGATCGTGTAATGTTGAAAGTATCCCCGCGGAAAGGTGTGGTACGCTTTGGAAAGAAAGGCAAATTAGCACCACGATACGTGGGACCGTTCGAGATCATCGAACGTATAGGTCCTGTAGCCTATCGACTGAGGTTACCAGATGAACTCAGTGGTGTGCATGATGTGTTACACGTCTCAAACTTAAAGAAATGTCTTGCTGACGAGTCTCTCGTCATTCCAATCGAAGAGATTCAAGTCGATGAACAATTACATTTCATTGAAGAACCTTTAGAGATTATGGATCGCAAGGTTAAACAACTGAGGCGAAGCCATATTCCTATTGTAAAGGTTCTATGGAATTCAAGACGCGGGCCCGAGTTCACTTGGGAATGTGAAGATCACATGAAGTTAAAGTATCCCCAACTGTTTGAAGAGGAAGCGGTACCTGATAACGACTCTTAAATTTCGGGACGAAATTTCTCTAACAAGGGGAGACTGTAACATCAGTGCCGGAACCGCCACCGGAACAGTGATCTCTACAGTACAGGAACAGTAAAACAGGTATGAATCACACATTTCAGTATTTTTCATATTCATAGCATTTATCATTATCATAGTGAGTTGTCATAGAACAGTTTCAGACACATTTAACAGAAACACAGTTCAGAACAAAGGTTCTTGAGTCGGATAATTATCTGGCAACACAGAACCATTATGTGATTATTAGATTAGGATTTATTATGTATAAACGTATGTGAGGCCTTACAGAACAAAACACACGAATATTGTTATGTGAATGCTAAATTGACGGGTTATTCGTATAGGTGACGATCTGTACGAATATATCTGAAAGTTTAACGTTCCGAATGATATTCTATAATTAGAAAACAAGATTGAAAAGTATAGTTATCGCCGTGTTCGTGCGGGTGACGATCCGAACGAATACGCGCGACGACCGTACATTTCGATTTAAACAGTTAATTAATATTTTAAATTTGTTTTATAAATAAGAAGATATTAGTTAATTTATTAGGAATCACAACCTAGAATAGTTAAATAAATTTTATTTTATAATCGTATCGTTTTACCGCGAAAACCACGCGAAACCGACACATTACGCGAAACCGAACGAGACCGAATAACCGGGTATTTTCCTAATCATTTAATGAGTCATTAAGACTCCAAGAACCACCACCAAGACCCACTTTCCTTCTCATTTTCGTCCACCATCCTCCTCTCTCTAGAAATCGTTTCTCCACCTTCTCTCTAGAAGATCTCAACCGTTTCAAGTCGGATTCGATCAAAGTTGGCGTCATTTCGATTCTTTCGACTTGTAGATCAAGGAAGTACAAGTGTTTCGAGCTTCCATCCACGAAATCTAAGGTAAATGGCAATTTTAAATTCGGTTTTAAGGGTGCTACGACCCTTAGGGTTTTGTTGATATTGTAGCCGCTTCACACACTAGTAAACACTTAGATCACTCAAGTAAACAACTAGAAAGAGGTTAGAAATTTTGTTGTAACAGAGCTGGATCAGAAAAAGAAAGAAGTTGCAGGTTCGTGGGGCTAAAGGGACGAGTGATGATGCAGGTTCGCTAGCCGAACCCTACACGAACCACACAATCCAGCCGAACCCTGCAACCCTAGTCTGCAACGAACCCTGCTCGGCCTGCAGACGAACCCTGTGACCCTGAGATGGCCGAACCTTGACTTATAGACCCGGCGAGCCTTGTGATGGCCGAACCTCATCATTCAGCCGAAGCTTTAGGGCCACGAACCATATGATGCTTTATGAACCTAGAGGATGCGAACCCTTCAGCCGAACTCTTAATTACCTCAGCCGAACCATAGCCATGCAACCCACGAACTCAAGGTGAGCGAACCCAACGAGCTGGGCGAACCATGAGGAACCGAACCTTATGGGTTCGTCTAGTTCCATTAGAGCCGAACCATAGTTAAACATAGCATAGGTTCGCTGCCTAGAACCATCTATCGAACTTACGGGTTGTTTAATGTGGTTATTATGGACCTAGGATCAATGAAATTAATGTTGTGAACTAAGAAATGGATTGTGGATCATTTAATTAACAATTTCATGAGGAGTTAATCATATAAGTTGCATGCATGTGTGGGCATGGGATAGAAGTGCATGGAAAAATCACATGAATGCATGCATGAATTGAGGGTTGTCATTACATCATTTTAACTTAAGACAAGAAGTAGGATTATTAGGTGTTAGGAGTTGTTATGATTTTGTGTAACTTATAATAAGGACGTAGGGTTATTAAGAGATATGGGTTTTCATGAAACACAATAACGTATCAATACAAGTGTTAACATCTATTGAACTAGATTGACACATGTGAAGGATCTTTTCAAGAACTCATGTGGATTACAAACAAAGTTGGACGACCAATTGGGAATCAAAGATTTTTCAATTGGGCTTAAATGGGCCCAAAGAGGCTTGATTAAGCCCATCATGTAGTAAATGATTTAGTAAACTCAAGTAATGAAATTTTGATAAAATCTCATTTATTTATAACTTATTAGATTTCATTAAATGATCTTGACCTAATATTGATTTAATTGGAAGTTAAATTGTAATGCTTTGGTTTAAATACTTACTTGAATTGATTGAATTGGGATTTTGTTATAAAATAGACGATTTAATTGTCTGGAATTGTTTTAAAAACAAAGGAAACTCTGCCGAAATTTTCTAAAATTTAAAGGTAAGTTAGTAACTAACCATGGGAATTGGGATCATAAGAAGGGTAATTAAGATAGAGTAGATCTTAGATACACGTAGTACTAAGACACTTAGTTGCACACACAACAAGACTCAAGGTCTTAGGCACAACGACTACTACGCGTACTTATTATATTCGAATTCTTATAAAATAACTCAGGAACCGAAGAAACTTAGCTTACATACAGGAGCGCGCATGTTGTGTTAGATCAAATTACATAGCAGCACAGGTGAGTTCATTGCCCCTTTTCTAACATTTTTGTTTTAAAACGCGGGGCTGAGAAGCATGCGTAAACTGTTTATTTAAATTGTTTACTTAAATGCTTTTAAATTTATATGTTTTACATATATATAAATGTTATCCTAGACCATGTCTAGGAAGATTTTATGCAGGTTTATTAACTGATTTACTTATATATTAAGTGAATAATCAAGTTAAACTAAACTTTTCAATAAGTCAAAACAATTCAAGGAATCAAATCAAACATTTTGACAAATCAAGTGGGTGAATTCAAGGAATCAAATCAAACATTTTGACAAAACAAGTGGGTGAATTCAAGGGATCAAAACAAACATTGTGACAAATCAAGTGGGTGAATTCAAGGAATCAAATCAAACATTTTGACAAAACAAGTGTGGGACATCAAGACATCAATAAAACAATCTTTGCAAAGACAACATTCAATGTTCTACAAACCAAGTGTTTGTTGGACAATGAATCAAGTGTACAACCGATCAATGAATCTTGTATTCTATGATCAACACATCAAGTACATCTTGTGACAAAATCAGACGATCATTAAATCATTTTTAAGGGATAGTATGGGAAATATCAGAGATAACATTTGCCAACACATTGAATTCAGAAATCCTATATTTCAAGAAGTCCTAGCTAGACTGATTGACTTGTAGGTCTTATGTTTGATGATATTTACAGAATTCCCTAACTACTAAGTACCTAGATTGACAGACTAGTCTACTCGAGTATGACCACAGGCCCCAATCATAAGGACTTAGATTTTATTAAATGTTTATTTATTTATTTAATTAAGCATTTATAACTGTTTATACAATTTTTATGGTTGATCATATTGTGTGATGAACTTATGAAATCAACATGGATTTCAAATGATTGTAATTACAGGAACAACAAACAGAAGAACTTATGGGTTGTGTTAAGGGTAAAAATGCTTAATTATCATTAACAACAGTGTCATATGTATATTAGTATGTGGTGGGATGTTGGCTAGGGCTTGTCCCTTACATATGCCCTATATATAAGCATACCGATGTGGATATTACATGTGGTGTTAATGAGGTTAGGGTCTTTACCAAAGGAGGTTTCAAATCATTTTCAATTACTAAAACTGTATGAACTCACCAACCATGTGTTGACCTTTATTTTTGCATGACTTCTCAGGTGACGAACAGATTAATTAGGAAGTCATTTCTTTTGGACCAGGACTTCATATAGAAGACTAGTATTTTGGACCTGCATACTTTTGAAGACATCATGATATAAATTATTTTGTATATCTTGTGTAAATACAAGATAGTCATTTATTGATGTTTTACAATAGATTTACATTGTTAAATTATAAACATTACTGCTGTAATTTAACTTTGTAATTCTATTATATTTAGCATTTCTCATTTATATCATGTGCAATGTAAACAATCTGATCATTTCTGATTATCACTCCCGATATCGCGCCCCGGGAACCTTCCGCCCGACGGGGGAACCCGATCCTACCCCGCCGGCTCGGGGTGTGACAGCATATGTTATTGTTTTGAGTAGAATATCCTCACATACGTTTATACATAATAATATCCTATCTAACATTCGTGTGTGTGTTATGATTTCACAGTTTAGTATTTTCAGCATATCAAGTATTGTGTTTCTGAATGTTGTATGTCAGTATTGAGCCTGTTCAGGGAACTGTTTAACATTGTATTATCACAAAAGTGTTTATAAGGAAGTTCCGTACAATAATCTACTGTACAACCCTACTATTCAAGCCTACTGTTGTCACACCCCTGCGCCGCGTGCGGAATCCACGGCGCGGTGACGTATGAACAGTTGAATCATGCACAAGTATTGAATAAGAACAACCACAATGGATTACTACATTTCATAATGTTTAGACAGTTGATTTGTTACAGACAATCTATCTACCAAAAGTAAGACAACTACAGACCCAAAATATAGTTTACAAAATAAGACTCCAAACAAGACAATTAAACATTTAGGATTTAGTGTGTTTCTAATCCATCCTAGCATGTTTCTTCATCTTGTTCTATCTTAGTATGGTCTCCTTAGTTGTCTCTGAGAATGTCTTAAACCTGATTACCTGAAACACGTGAAAAGTAACTGTCAACTACAGACGTAGTTGGTGAGAACAATAGGTTTAAACATTTGTAAACATGAGTATATGATATAAGACATAGGTAAGTTAAAGTATCATAAGATTCACACGGATGAGCTGCAACCCAAACTAACATCAAGTAAGAAAATGAGTGTAAACAGTCCAATCACTGTTCGCACGAAAGCCAATAATATCAAGTCCCAAACCACGTTTGGAGTTAGATAATACGTCAGCAGTTTTGATAACCATATGACACCAGACCTGCAGTTGGCTTTTAAAAGCAAATTTAAAAGCCAACTCCATCCTGGATAAGAAAAACAATGACACCAGACCTACAGTTAGCTTTTAAAACAAATTTAAAAGTTAACTCCATCCTGGATAAGAAACAATGTGTCCGCTTTCCCTTGTTGTGATCACCCAGTACTAACGCTAATGAATGTGATACTTGATGCTTTTGCAAGTTTGTTTACAACAATGGACACCATGTTTTCTGAATCTTACTTTAACCGGATGTGTTAATGTCTTAATTGAAAACCTAGATTTAACTCCACGAGTTAAATCCTTTGTTTATGTAACATGAAAATGAATCCTTTGATTTGATTACCATGATGTGAACCATATGATTTGAATCCCTTGAAATGAAACATTTGATTTGAATACCATGAATTGAACCACTTGATTTGAATATCACAAAATGAACCACTTGATTTGGATACCATGATATATTGACCTTGTGTAACAACAAGGTTTATAACAAAAGAAGAGTTTATGAAACCATTTATATAAAAGCATTTAACCTTTAAAAGAACAATTGAGTGAAACTGTTATAAAACATTTTAAAGAAACAATTTACAAATCCTTTTTAGTAATAAAAGTTTAACAGTGAATGATTTCTTTAAAACAGTTGACAATTCCTTAAACAGTTGAAGAATCCCATGGATTCATAAGATGAACCTGTAAACTTTATGAATACACATAACCTGTGTATGTAACAAGATTGAAATATTGGTTTTGATCACGTGTTCCACCCCAAAACAGTTATAAAACAGTAAAAGAGGGGCTAATGTTCTCACCTGTCTGCAGTAGACTCTGAACTTAAAACAGATAGCAAGTAGCAAACAGGACTTCTAATTGTTTCCTATAACATTGTAATCATACATAAGGTATAGGATTTATAATTGTATAATTTGATTCATTGATTGACTTGTGTTCTATGATTTGATTGTTGTGAAAACTTGTATGTTATGCTTTGAGTCATTTGATTGATCATGGGTCCAAGAAACTTATGAAATGCTCTTTGATGCATAATTCTTATGCATAAATGATATTTGTTCAAGAATTTGATAGCCATTGATTACCATTTGTTGTGAAAAGATGTTCAATTGATTTCAAATCTTTGTGATTATGAATTGATCTCTCGATTATGTTAAGTTGTCACTTAACCTCTTCGTGATCAATTCACAATATCATAAGTCGAGGCCAACACAATTTGGGCCTTAAACCCATAAACCATGGGGCTTAACAAGACCATGGCCCACTTAGATCGACCATGGGCCAATTGAATGTGCTATTGGGCCAATTGAATATAGGTTTGGTCTCAACACAATGTATATAGGCCTTGGAACAAGCTAAAGTTGATATTAAGCCGATTAAAGATTTTAATGGGCCGAAAGTCACTAAATGGGTCAAAGGAAATAACATGGGCCAACTATGATTGGTTTGGGCCGGATGGAATTAAATTGAGCTTACCCTCATGTGGACCGAAGTTTAATACTCAATTGGGCCTTATACAATGGAGTTGGGCCGAGTATGGTGGGGTTGGGCCGAAAAACCAATGGGCTGCCATACTTGGCAGCGAACCCTTCATATTGGTGACCTAAGGTTCGGCCAACAATCATAACAAGGTTCGGCTCCTAGTGATAATAGACAAGTTCGGTCATAGGTTCGACAATCAGGGTTCGCAAGTCGGGCATGAGGGCTCGGCCAGGTCATACGGCTCATGATAGTTCGCTGCTAGTGATCACTGGACAAGGGTTCGCCTAAACCAATGGTTCGTCTGCATGGGCATAATCTAGAGGGTTCGTGGTATGCACAGGGGTTCGCCACACTGACCAACGAACCATACAAGGTTCGTTTGCATGCCCAGGGTTCGTGGATGTGATTAGGGTTCACTGTGCATGCCACGAACCATGCAAGGTTCGTGAAGGATCTTCATGTAGGGTTCGTGGGAGAGAACTGGTTCGCCACGGGTTCGACTAGAGGGGTTCGTGGGCAGCAGAGAAACTCCTCACAGCTTCGTGGAGACTCCAGGGTTCGGCTGATCACTCAGCGAACCAGGAAGGGTTCGCTATGTCCATGGGGTTCGGCCAAGAGCTGGTTGGGAGGTTCGACTCATGAACCTTCGACGAACCTGTAACATGCGACCACCACTCTCCTCAAACCATGGATCTAGACCTCGATCTAAGTTGTAGTGACTTCGTGGAGGTTCGTTGTATGTGCGAATACCAGATAGTGAAGTAAAAACCGGTTTTGGATTCGGGTTTGAGCAAAACACGCAACAACCAAATGAAAACCCTATTTCCCGAATCTTTCCAAGGCTCATACCTCGTTTTTGGCTGGACAAAGCTGCGTAAATCTTGTACTTTCGTGTAGAGTTTGTCGAGAGCTTCGCGTGGACACCAAAAACGTCGAAATCCGTTGAGAAACGAGTGAGATACGCGCGATTGAAGTTCGTTTTCTAGAGAGAGAGAGGGTAGACGGGAATTGTAGAGAGAGAATGGGTTGTTGGGTGCATTTATGAGAAAATTAGCCTTGTTCAAGGCTTTTATAGTCCGGGTAGTATCCGGGTTCGTTTCGGTTGCTCGGTTCGCGTTTCCGAAACGTAACGCGTATTTTACGCGGTTTTAAAGTAAAATAGATATTAAACTCAATAAAATGATGAGTTTCAAAATTGTAAAAATATAAAATAATTAATGTAATTATTTTTACTCTTCGTGTGTTGTCGGATCGTTAAACATTCACAATTACGTGTATACCCGCAATCGCGTACGTTTTCCGATCGTATTAAAATATTTAAAGTCGTTTAATCATAATTATAAGTTCAACATTCGTATCATTATGGATCGTCACCCATAACTATACTCAGTCTCGCTTACAGATTACGATTTTTGTTGAATTAATTGTAATAATATTCGTCTCGACACTACGCACTAACACTAACCTGTTACACCGAACGCAGTATATATATAGGGCTCACTCTCGCTGCCCACCACTGTTTCGATATAACAAGTTACTGTTCTTGCTTAGTGAAATCGACTGTAAATAAATAATACATACTTGTTTTCTGATTACTAAGATCCTGTAACACACAAGCACACATTTTGAACATACGAATCACATTGATGAACTGAACCATGAATGGACACTGTTCTAACACTGTTTACAACTACATGACTATATGCACAAATGTTACAGTCTCCCCTAGTTAAGGGAATTTCGTCCCGAAATTAACTAGCCGAAGATATTGTAAAAAGATGAGGGTACTTAAGCTTCATCTGGTCTTCACGTTCCCAGGTGAACTCAGCACCGCGTTTGCCCTCCCATCGCACTTTCACGATCGGGATACGGCTGCGTTTAAGTTTCTTGACCCCATGATCCATGATTTCAACCGGACGTTCTATGAATTGCATGTTGTTCTGAATCTGAATGTCTTCCAGTGGAATCTGAACATCATGATCCGCTAAGCATTTCTTAAGATTTGATACGTGAAAAGTATCATGAACATTGCTTAGCTCCACTGGAAGTTTGAGTTTGTAGGCTACGGGACCAATCCGTTCCAGGATCTCAAAAGGTCCAACGTACCTTGGTGCAAGTTTCCCTTTCTTCCCGAATCGGACAACGCCTTTCCAGGGAGAAACTTTGAGTAAGACTCGGTCACCGACTTGAAACTCAAGCGGTTTCCGACGTCGATCAGCATAACTCTTCTGCCGATCTCGTGCAGCCTTAAGCCGTGACTGAATGATTGTGATCTTGTCTGATGTTTCCTGAATGAGTTCTGGTCCTACGACCTGTGAGTCACCAATCTCGGTCCAACAGACCGGTGATCGGCACTTTCTACCATATAGAGCTTCGAATGGTGCACATTGAATGCTCGTATGATAGCTATTGTTATATGAAAACTCAATGAGTGGGAGATGAGTGTCCCAACTTCCACCGAAGTCAATGACACAAGAACGGAGCATGTCCTCAAGTGTTTGGATAGTCCTCTCACTTTGGCCGTCGGTTTGGGGATGATACGCCGTGCTAAGATTAACACGCGTTCCCAAAGCCTTTTGCAATGATTGCCAAAAGCGAGAAGTGAAGCGACTATCACGATCAGATATGATTGATGTTGGAGTACCATGACGTGCAATGATTTCGTTGATGTACAATGTGGATAACTTCTCCATCTTATAATCCTCTCGGGTTGGGAGAAAATGAGCAGATTTGGTGAGTCGATCAACGATCACCCAAATCGAATCGAAACCTCTCGGAGTTCTCGGCAACTTTGTTATGAAATCCATGGAAATTTGCTCCCATTTCCATTGAGGAATTTCAGGTTGCTGCAGAAGTCCCGAAGGCTTTTGATGTTCTGCTTTGACCTTTGAACATGTAAGACATTTTCCCACGTACAGTGCTATGTCTTTCTTCATCCCCGGCCACCAGTAAGATGTCCTCAAGTCTTGATACATCTTGTCGGCTCCAGGATGAACTGAGTATCGCGACTTATGAGCCACATCACAGATGAGTGTGCGCAATTCTTCAGACTTTGGAATCCAAATGCGGCCGTTGAGATATAACAACCCATCAGCTCGAGGTTCTAGTTTCTTCTCAATACCACAATCCAAGTCTGTCTTGAGTTGATTATCTGTTACTACTTGTTGTTGTGCAATACGAATCAAGTCTTTCAAGTTTGGCTGTGTGTTGATCTCCATGGCTCTTACACGAATCGGTTTGACTGGTTCCTTGCGACTAAGAGCATCCGCCACCACATTGGCTTTACCCGGATGGTAACGAATCTCACAGTCGTAATCAGTTAGAAGCTCAACCCAACGTCGTTGTCTCATGTTGAGTTCTTTCTGATTGAGAATGTGTTGCAGGCTCTTGTGATCCGTATAGATGACACAATTAGTACCGTACAGGTAGTGTCTCCAAATCTTCAATGCAAATACCACAGCCCCTAACTCAAGGTCATGAGTAGTGTAATTCTTCTCGTGAACCTTAAGTTGTCTTGAAGCATAAGCAATGACCTTGTCCCGTTGCATAAGTACACAACCGAGACCAAGGTTTGAAGCATCACAGTAGACAATGAAATCATCACTGCCTTCTGGAAGACTAAGGATAGGAGAATTGCATAACTTCTGTTTAAGAAGTTGAAATGCATCTTCTTGTTTCTGTCCCCATATAAAAGCTTGACTTTTCTGAGTCAATGTAGTGAGTGGCAAGGCTATCTTAGAGAAGTTTGCAATGAATCTTCTATAATAACCTGCCAGACCCAGAAATGAACGAATCTCTGTTGGAGTAGATGGAGTAGTCCAGTTCTTAATCGCCTCAATCTTCGCCGGATCTACATGTATCCCATCTTTGTTTATGACATGTCCTAAGAAGTGAACCTCCTTTAGCCAAAATTCACACTTTGAGAATTTAGCATAAAGTTGTTCCTTTCTTAGTAGTTCCAAGACTTTCTTCAAATGATCCTCATGTTCTCGTTCTGACTTGGAATAAATCAGTATATCATCAATAAAGACGATAACAAACTGATCCAAGTAAGGCCTACAGACTCGATTCATCAAGTCCATGAACACTGCAGGTGCATTGGTCAGCCCAAATGGCATAACCACAAACTCATAGTGTCCATATCGAGTCCTAAAGGCAGTCTTTGGTATATCCTCATCATTTACTCGTAACTGATGATACCCAGATCGTAAATCAATCTTAGAGAAACAAGTTGCTCCCTGTAATTGATCAAACAAATCATCGATCCTAGGTAGAGGATATCTATTCTTGATTGTTAACTTGTTCAGCTCACGATAATCGATACACATGCGAAACGAACCGTCTTTCTTTTTGACAAAGAGAACCGGAGCTCCCCATGGAGAGAAACTCGGTCTTATGAAACCTTTGTCTAAAAGTTCTTGAAGCTGACTAGACAGTTCTTGCATCTCTGACGGTGCTAATCGATACGGTGATTTCGCCACCGGATTTGCTCCAGGGACGAGATCAATTCTAAACTCCACTTGCCGGACTGGTGGTAGTCCAGGCAAGTCTTCTGGAAATACATCTGAAAAATCTTTGATGACCGGTACGTCTCCGACTGCTTTCTTGTCAGGTTTCTTTTCCACCACGTGAGCTAAGAATGCATAATATTTCTTCTTCAAATACTTCCTCGCCTTGATGCACGATACAATCTTCAATCCGCGGCAGGGTTTCTCACCGTAGACTATCATCGTTTCGCCAGACGGTAGGGGAATCCGAATGAGTTTCTCCGAGCATATGATTTCAGCATTATTCTTAGATAACCAATCCATTCCTACCACTACTTCGAAGCTTCCGAGAGTCATAGGAATGAGATCGATGGAAAAGAGATGGTCATTTAGTCTTAGCTCACAAGCATGAATGATGGAATCTACAACTATAGTCTTACCATTCGCTACTTCTACAGTATAGGGAGCAGTAAGTGCGGATAGTTGCATATTAAGCAAAGAAGCAGTATGAGCAGAGATAAAACTTTTATCAGCACCAGTATCAAATATGATAGGAACATAGTGATCATTGATAAGAAATGTACCCGTGATGACTGCCGGCTCTTCACGTGCTTCAGCAGTTCCAATCACAAAAGCACGAGCAGCAGCAGTATTGTTGTTGAGTTTTGGACACTGGTTTCTGAAGTGTCCCTCTGCTCCACAATTATAACAGGCTCTTCCACCTGTAGCAGCAGAAGTTGTGGCAGCAGTTGTTGCAGCAATAAGATGAGCAGATCGACAAGTCGCTGCAAAGTGTCCCATACGCCCACACTTGTGACACTTCTTGCATGGAGTACTAGGCAGATGATGATACTGGCATTTGGTGCAGAGTGGAAACGGGCCAGTGTACTGCTTTCTGACATTAGCGGGTTGTGGCATAGCAGTGAGGGGAGTAGCATGAGTAGGTGCAGCCGCAGTCAATGTTGCAAAGTTCTTGATCGTCTTCTGTTTCTTCTTCTTATGATGGTGCTGTTCAGGCTTCTTGCCTTCCTCAATCTGTGCTCTTTTAAATCCCTTTCGGGTGAGCATTCCCGATTTAACATACTCCTCGGTCAGAGTAGCACCGAGTTGAATTGCGGCTTCCAAGGTAGTGGGGTTGTTCCCCATAACAGTTCCTCTAACAACTAAAGGCAAGCCTTCGATGTATTTCTCTATCCTGCGGGATAGAGGAGTAACCAAATGTGGTACCAAAATGCACAACTCATGGAATCGAGTTGTATACTTTGCGTTCTCTCCACTGTCTTGCACCAGATTCCACATCTCCACCTCCAGTTTCTTCAGTTCATGACGTGGACAAAACTTTTCCACAAGTAAGTTTTTGAAACCGTCCCACGGTAAGGCTAATGCAACTTCACGCCCTCTGGTGTTCTTCTCAGAATTCCACCAAGTGAGTGCACCCTTATGAAAAGCGCTTGAGGCCATCTTGACCTTCAGATTTTCAGGGCATCCAGTGAAGTCAAGAATGTCTTCGATACTTTCCAGCCATTGCAGTAGGCCGGTAGCTCCTTCAGTACCGGAGTACTTAGGAGGCTTAGCATCGTTGAACTGCTTGAATGTGAAGTTAGCAGTTCCAGTAGTTGTAGCATTGGAGTTATGTGCTGAATCACTAGTACTTCCCCGAAGATTCTGGGTAATATCAGTGACCATACCAGGGATTACTTCCCTCATATGAACAGCAATAGCTCGTGCAATCTTGTTGATCTCATCATCGTTACCACTTGTCGAACCCCCAGCATTTGGGTCACGTCGAGGAGGCATTCTACGAATAGAAGCCACAAGTGGGTCAGTAATGAGAATGGATACAATTGAATTTTCATGATAAGGTCAGTAATATATCCATACTACTAGTATTATCATTCAATTGTAATATGATCCAGTACACGTATAAGTTATCAACTTATTTGCATACTTATCATGTGAATATGTACGATGTCTCATGATCTCACCACCAAATCTACACACTGGCACTTTCCCGATATACCGAAAATAGTTTATATATAGGGCTCACTCTCGCTGCCCACCACCGTTTCGATATACCATGATCATGCCCTTGCTAGCATTTGGCAACTTGTTTGTACCGATTTCCAAGTGTGTTCCATTGATTAAGAATCCCATGAATCTTTGATCAACTTGAACTATGATTGATTCCATGATTGAACTATGATTATGTTATGCGTGCACCTACTAACAGTTGTTAACATGTAGAACTAATCATACATGTGTTCTACACTTTCCTGTTAACTTATGTCAGTAAGTACTAATGATGTAATCACTTAAGAATTTCACTTAAGGTTTACATTGAAAATGTTCACAACTTGATTGATTCACCATAATGTTTGGTTCATCCAATTTTGAATTGCACTATGATTTGATTCACCAATGATTGTTTCTCAAATGATTGTATCCCCAGTGTATGACTAATGACCCATGTGTCCAGTTGATCCCGAATCCTCACTCCAAATACAAACGCCGGATTCCCCCTAACATACTGAAATAAGCTTATATATAGGGTAAGCTCTCACCGACCCACCACTTACCTCAACACGTCAGCGTTAATCCGTCGTCTATATTTGGGGCTAAGATTCCAACTGTTGATTGATTATGATTGTTTCATGATTGCCTCTTGTTTTGTGACTATGATAATGATTATGTAAACCATGGTTCTTAATTTACTCGAAATTAAAACCTTAGGTTTTAGCATGGGTGTCCTAGGTTAGTTAACCTAGGTTCTCAATACCTACAGTATCGAGTATAATGATCTCTTGTGAGAACTTCAACTAAAGAATACTGTTACACAGATTCTAAGTTATAAAGTTCCTATGATAATGAACACCTGATAATGATAACAATGATAACAATGACAAGGATTTCAAATCAAGACTCTAAATTAATAGATCTTGACATTTGAATTCCTATAATGAATATGACAAGGATTTCAAATCAAGACTCTAAATTAATAGATCTTGACATTTGAATTCCTATAATGAATATGACAAGGACCTTAGATCAAAGATACCAATCTTTGCCTCTAAATCCCATAATGAAGATGACAAGGATCTTAGATCAAAGATACTAAATTAATAGATCTTTGCCTCTAAATCCCATAATGATCTCTGTGTGAGAATTTCAGATCAAGGATACTAAGAATACAGATCCTTGCCTCTGAAATCCTTAAATGCATATGCGTGAGAATTTAATCCGGTTTCTAAAATTATAGAAGTCCGATTCAAATTCTTTGACTCAAGATCTAATCTTAGAAAAATGTCCCTAAGATCTTTCAAGCTTATTGTAGACTTAATGCTCACTTAAGTTACTTAGATCCTAAGTTCCTCAAGCCTATAGCACTTAGTCCTATTGGGTAGCTTAGGTTATAGTCTAGGTCATTTAACATTGGGTTTTTCCTAGTTCTCTACAACCTTGGCTCTGATACCAACCTGTCACACCCCTGCGCCGCGTGCGGAATCCACGGCGCGGTGACGTATGAACAGTTGAATCATGCACAAGTATTGAATAAGAACAACCACAATGGATTACTACATTTCATAATGTTTAGACAGTTGATTTGTTACAGACAATCTATCTACCAAAAGTAAGACAACTACAGACCCAAAATATAGTTTACAAAATAAGACTCCAAACAAGACAATTAAACATTTAGGATTTAGTGTGTTTCTAATCCATCCTAGCATGTTTCTTCATCTTGTTCTATCTTAGTATGGTCTCCTTAGTTGTCTCTGAGAATGTCTTAAACCTGATTACCTGAAACACGTGAAAAGTAACTGTCAACTACAGACGTAGTTGGTGAGAACAATAGGTTTAAACATTTGTAAACATGAGTATATGATATAAGACATAGGTAAGTTAAAGTATCATAAGATTCACACGGATGAGCTGCAACCCAAACTAACATCAAGTAAGAAAATGAGTGTAAACAGTCCAATCACTGTTCGCACGAAAGCCAATAATATCAAGTCCCAAACCACGTTTGGAGTTAGATAATACGTCAGCAGTTTTGATAACCATATGACACCAGACCTGCAGTTGGCTTTTAAAAGCAAATTTAAAAGCCAACTCCATCCTGGATAAGAAAAACAATGACACCAGACCTACAGTTAGCTTTTAAAACAAATTTAAAAGTTAACTCCATCCTGGATAAGAAACAATGTGTCCGCTTTCCCTTGTTGTGATCACCCAGTACTAACGCTAATGAATGTGATACTTGATGCTTTTGCAAGTTTGTTTACAACAATGGACACCATGTTTTCTGAATCTTACTTTAACCGGATGTGTTAATGTCTTAATTGAAAACCTAGATTTAACTCCATGAGTTAAATCCTTTGTTTATGTAACATGAAAATGAATCCCTTGATTTGATTACCATGATGTGAACCATATGATTTGAATCCCTTGAAATGAAACATTTGATTTGAATACCATGAATTGAACCACTTGATTTGAATATCACAAAATGAACCACTTGATTTGGATACCATGATATATTGACCTTGTGTAACAACAAGGTTTATAACAAAAGAAGAGTTTATGAAACCATTTATATAAAAGCATTTAACCTTTAAAAGAACAATTGAGTGAAACTGTTATAAAACATTTTAAAGAAACAATTTACAAATCCTTTTTAGTAATAAAAGTTTAACAGTGAATGATTTCTTTAAAACAGTTGACAATTCCTTAAACAGTTGAAGAATCCCATGGATTCATAAGATGAACCTGTAAACTTTATGAATACACATAACCTGTGTATGTAACAAGATTGAAATATTGGTTTTGATCACGTGTTCCACCCCAAAACAGTTATAAAACAGTAAAAGAGGGGCTAATGTTCTCACCTGTCTGCAGTAGACTCTGAACTTAAAACAGATAGCAAGTAGCAAACAGGACTTCTAATTGTTTCCTATAACATTGTAATCATACATAAGGTATAGGATTTATAATTGTATAATTTGATTCATTGATTGACTTGTGTTCTATGATTTGATTGTTGTGAAAACTTGTATGTTATGCTTTGAGTCATTTGATTGATCATGGGTCCAAGAAACTTATGAAATGCTCTTTGATGCATAATTCTTATGCATAAATGATATTTGTTCAAGAATTTGATAGCCATTGATTACCATTTGTTGTGAAAAGATGTTCAATTGATTTCAAATCTTTGTGATTATGAATTGATCTCTCGATTATGTTAAGTTGTCACTTAACCTCTTCGTGATCAATTCACAATATCATAAGTCGAGGCCAACACAATTTGGGCCTTAAACCCATAAACCATGGGGCTTAACAAGACCATGGCCCACTTAGATCGACCATGGGCCAATTGAATGTGCTATTGGGCCAATTGAATATAGGTTTGGTCTCAACACAATGTATATAGGCCTTGGAACAAGCTAAAGTTGATATTAAGCCGATTAAAGATTTTAATGGGCCGAAAGTCACTAAATGGGTCAAAGGAAATAACATGGGCCAACTATGATTGGTTTGGGCCGGATGGAATTAAATTGAGCTTACCCTCATGTGGACCGAAGTTTAATACTCAATTGGGCCTTATACAATGGAGTTGGGCCGAGTATGGTGGGGTTGGGCCGAAAAACCAATGGGCTGCCATACTTGGCAGCGAACCCTTCATATTGGTGACCTAAGGTTCGGCCAACAATCATAACAAGGTTCGGCTCCTAGTGATAATAGACAAGTTCGGTCATAGGTTCGACAATCAGGGTTCGCAAGTCGGGCATGAGGGCTCGGCCAGGTCATACGGCTCATGATAGTTCGCTGCTAGTGATCACTGGACAAGGGTTCGCCTAAACCAATGGTTCGTCTGCATGGGCATAATCTAGAGGGTTCGTGGTATGCACAGGGGTTCGCCACACTGACCAACGAACCATACAAGGTTCGTTTGCATGCCCAGGGTTCGTGGATGTGATTAGGGTTCACTGTGCATGCCACGAACCATGCAAGGTTCGTGAAGGATCTTCATGTAGGGTTCGTGGGAGAGAACTGGTTCGCCACGGGTTCGACTAGAGGGGTTCGTGGGCAGCAGAGAAACTCCTCACAGCTTCGTGGAGACTCCAGGGTTCGGCTGATCACTCAGCGAACCAGGAAGGGTTCGCTATGTCCATGGGGTTCGGCCAAGAGCTGGTTGGGAGGTTCGACTCATGAACCTTCGACGAACCTGTAACATGCGACCACCACTCTCCTCAAACCATGGATCTAGACCTCGATCTAAGTTGTAGTGACTTCGTGGAGGTTCGTTGTATGTGCGAATACCAGATAGTGAAGTAAAAACCGGTTTTGGATTCGGGTTTGAGCAAAACACGCAACAACCAAATGAAAACCCTATTTCCCGAATCTTTCCAAGGCTCATACCTCGTTTTTGGCTGGACAAAGCTGCGTAAATCTTGTACTTTCGTGTAGAGTTTGTCGAGAGCTTCGCGTGGACACCAAAAACGTCGAAATCCGTTGAGAAACGAGTGAGATACGCGCGATTGAAGTTCGTTTTCTAGAGAGAGAGAGGGTAGACGGGAATTGTAGAGAGAGAATGGGTTGTTGGGTGCATTTATGAGAAAATTAGCCTTGTTCAAGGCTTTTATAGTCCGGGTAGTATCCGGGTTCGTTTCGGTTGCTCGGTTCGCGTTTCCGAAACGTAACGCGTATTTTACGCGGTTTTAAAGTAAAATAGATATTAAACTCAATAAAATGATGAGTTTCAAAATTGTAAAAATATAAAATAATTAATGTAATTATTTTTACTCTTCGTGTGTTGTCGGATCGTTAAACATTCACAATTACGTGTATACCCGCAATCGCGTACGTTTTCCGATCGTATTAAAATATTTAAAGTCGTTTAATCATAATTATAAGTTCAACATTCGTATCATTATGGATCGTCACCCATAACTATACTCAGTCTCGCTTACAGATTACGATTTTTGTTGAATTAATTGTAATAATATTCGTCTCGACACTACGCACTAACACTAACCTGTTACACCGAACGCAGTATATATATAGGGCTCACTCTCGCTGCCCACCACTGTTTCGATATAACAAGTTACTGTTCTTGCTTAGTGAAATCGACTGTAAATAAATAATACATACTTGTTTTCTGATTACTAAGATCCTGTAACACACAAGCACACATTTTGAACATACGAATCACATTGATGAACTGAACCATGAATGGACACTGTTCTAACACTGTTTACAACTACATGACTATATGCACAAATGTTACAACTGTTCAGACACTGTTGTTACAGTATCCCCTTGTTAGAGAAATTTTGTCCCGAAATTTAAGAATCGTTGTTAGGCACAACTTCCTCTGTATACAGATGGGGATACTTTGATTTCATGTGGTCCTCACGCTCCCATGTAAACACTAGACCGCGTTAAGAATTCCACTGAACCTTTACAATTGGAATACGGCTTCGTTTCAGTTATTTAACTTCATGATCCATAATTTCCAAAGGTTCCTCGATGAAATGTAACTGTTCGTCTATCTGAATCTCTTCCATCAGTATAATTAAAGACTCATCAGCTAAGCATTTCTTAAGATTTGAGACATGAAACACATCATGCACACCGCTGAGTTCATCTGGTAACCTTAGTCTCTACGCCACAGGACCACTTCGATGAATCACTTAGAACGGTCCGACGTATCGCGGTGCTAGCTTGCCTTTCTTTACAAAACAAGCTACACCCTTCCATGGGGAAACATTCAACATAACTTGGTCTCCCACTTGAAATTCTAATGGCTTGCGACGTTTGTCAGCATAGCTCTTTTGGCGGCTTCTAGCAGCTTGTGGCTTTTGTTCAATCTAGGTAATCTTATCAATGGTTTCCTGTATAAGCTCAGGACCAATTATTCGGTTATCTCTTACTTCGGTCCAACAAATCGGCGATTGCCATTTCCTACCATACAGCGCTTCGAATGGCGTGCATCCGATGCTGCTATGGTAACTATTATTATAGGAGAATTCGATCAGGGGGATGTGTGAGTCCCAATTCCCCCCAAATTTCAAGACAACGTCCTTAGCATATCCTCTAGGGTTTGGATTGTACGTTTGTTTTGTCCGTCAGTTTGTGGATTGTAAGGGGTACTCAAGTTCACACTTGTCCCTAGAGATTTCTGCAATGATTGCCAAAACCTTGATGTAAATTGACTGTCTCGGTCAGAAATAGTGGACAACGCCACACCATGACGTACCACTATTTCATTTATGTATAATCTAGCCAGCTTATCCATTGTATAGTTTTCACGCATCGGCAAGAAATGAGCAGGTTTGGTCAATCGATCGATGATGACCCAAATCGTATCATGACCACTAGAAGTGCGGGGTATCTTGCTATTGAAATCCATAGCTATTTTTCCCACTTTCATAATCATTCTGAAGCTCAACCCAACGTCGTTGTCGCATGTTGAGTTCTTTCTGATCAAATATATGTTGTAGACTCTTGTGATCAGTAAAGATGGTATACTTGGTGCCATACAAAGTAACGTCTCCAAATTTTCAACATGAAGATTAATGCTCCCAGTTCCAAGACGTGTGTCATGTAGTTCATCTTATATATCTTCAGTTCTCTTGATGCGTAAGCAATAACTTTGTCTCGTTGCATTAGTACACAACTGAGTCACTGATGGGAAGCATCACAATATACTACAAAGTCATCGTTACCTTCTAGGAGAGTCAAGATTGGAGCATCACACAGCTTCTGCTTCAATGTTTGGAAAGCATCTTCTTGTTTTTGTTCCCAAAAAAATGGTTCACTCTTCTGAGTTAACTTGGTAAGTGGCAAATCTATCTTAGAAGGGTTTGAAATAAACCTTCTATAGTAACCCTCCAAACCCACAAATGACCGTACTTCCGTTGGTGTCGTCGACATATCCCAGTTCTTGATTGCTTTGATCTTGGCAGAGTTCACATAAATGCCTTCACTGTTAATCACATGACCCAAGAACTGAACTTCTCGCCGCTAAAATTCACACTTTGAGAATTTATCATAGAGTTGTTCATTCTTTAACAGTTCCAAGATCTTTCTGAGATGTTGTTCATGTTCTTCACTCTTGAAATAAATCAGTATGTCATAGATAAAGACAATAACAAACTGATCTAAATGCGGCTTGCACACCCAGTCCATGAGATCCATGAAGACCGCTGTTGCATTTGTCAATCCAAAGGGCATCATCATAAACTCATAATGCCCGTATCTCGTTCGATAAGCCGTCTTAGGAATATCTTCCTCTTGAATCCTGAGCTGATGATAACCAGAATGCAGATCGATCTGCGAGAAGTATCACGCTCCTTGTAATTGGTCAAACAAACCATCAATCCTTAGCAATGGATACATAATCTTGATGGTTATCTTATTCAGCTCTTTGTAATCTATGCACACCCGCATGGATCCATCATTCATCTTTACAAGCAAAACTGGAGCTCCCCACAGCGAGTAGCCCGGTCGGATGAGACTTTTATCTAATAATTCCTGCAATTGATTGGACAATTCCTGCATATCAGATGGTGTTAATATATAAGGAGACTTAGCTATAGAAGCTGCTCTGGGAATTAAATCGATACGAAACTCTGCCGGACGCGCCGGTGGCATTCCTAGTAGATTATCAGGAAACACTAACGTGTACTCTTTCACCACTATCATATCTTGCAACTTGGTCTCTTTCTTCTCTTTCTTCACCACTTGAGAAAGGAAGACTATGCACTGCTTTCTCCAACACTTATGCGCTTTGATGCACGAAATGATCTTGACACTGCTTTTTGCTTGATCTCCCCGTACTACGAGCACTTGATCGTTCGTCATCAGGATACGAAGTAGCTTCTCGGAAGATACTATCTCAGCCCTTTAAGAGATAACCAGTCCATTCCTATGATTATGTCGAAAATACCCAATTCCATCGGTATCAAATCGATGGTGAATGATTGATCGTTTAGTATTAATGGGAAAATTCTAAGTATAGTATGTACTATGATTTGCTTACCGTCAGCTACTTCTATTGTGTAAGGGGAATCTAAAAGCTCCTCAGTATGACTAAGTTTACAAGCAAAATCAGAAGAGAGAAAACGCTGATCCGAACCAGTGTCAAATAAAAAAGAAGCATAAAAGTTATGTTAGAGAAACGTACTAGTAACTACATTCGGGTCCGGACGAGCAGCAGGTGCTGCTAAAGCAAAAGCCCTTCCTCAAGGTTCTTGAACTCCCAGTTGAATCTTCTTCGGGTAGTTCTTGGAGTAGTGGCCCATCTGGCCACAGTTAAAGAAACCTTGGTTTTTGTTGTTGAGATTGTTGGGAATATGTGGTGGAGGAAGTCCCAAGGCATCATTGTTGATTGTCGGTGCCGGTGGAGTACGACAGTTTTGAAACCAATGTCCTATTCGGCCACAGCTTGTACACTACCTACACTGTGTTGTAGCAGCATGATGAAAATGACAACGTGCACACAAAGGATGTATGCAAGTGTAGGGTTTGCGTGCAACATTAGTAGGCACTGCAACAACTTGAGCAAGAGGAGTGGCCATCGTGCAGTTCTTGATGAGCTGTCACCCCCTGACTGACCGCAGAACACGTCGGGACATGATTTGTATTTGTCCGAAAGCTCATAGTACTACTTGTAAGTTTCATATTTAAACATTCTCATTTAAAACCTAAGCATACATTACATAATAATTCAATACAATCATACATACAATACAACATGAATTCAAATACAATAACTTTGATTAATGTTTAAACTAGGTCTTAAGTTCCTGTATGATCTTCATCCAAAGTTTTAACCTGTTACACATGTAAAATAGAGTTTGATTAACTATTTGCATAGTTGGTGAGAACTTATAGATTTATATATATAGATATTGAAAGATGCTAAACCAAATGTTCCAAAATGAAATAGATTCAAAGTATACATGTTTACAAGTCACACAATGTTTATATTTTCAGCCAATGTCTACAGACAAGTGCCATCACAAAGTTCAAATCTAGACAAGCTAGGTCATAGATTTAAACATGTAATTCACAAGTTTGCAATGATGCACACTTTCACTTATTTACACAAAGACCTAAGGCTATGTGTGGCAGGTATCTAACCATTCCAAGTTACTAATGTATGTTTATGTTTATGCATGAAACATCTTCAATCTAATGTTTGCAACAAGTACAGCACATATGACATTCAAACCTATTCAATCTAGAACTAAGACTTTTGCATCTATAAATGATTTTGTAATAAGAATAATACTGTTTGTGTATAAGACATGTGTAACATCCCAAAACATTACAAAATGTAAAAAAATTGACGAGAACTCACAGGTGTTTGATGTGTTGTTAATTACACATCATTTTAGTATTTAATTTATAGTATTGTATCTTATTTTATTAGATTTTTATTTAGTTTTTAGGTAATTTTAAGTATTTTTATTTATTTTTACTTATTTTTATTTTTAATGTTGCATGTGTAGGTTTCACGATAATAAACGTTTGCAATTGCGGAGAAACCGAAGCCCGAAATAATTTTAATGAAGTTCGAAGCTAAAAATATATTTTTTTAGAAGTTCCGTGGTTAAAAAAATAGCATTTTAAGAAGTTCTGGGGCTTAAAATCGAATTTCAGCAAGTGCAGGGCGTAATTTGCAAATCTGCCAAAGTTTCCCACGCCTGGGACACGTGGCAGCACCTGGTGGAACCACGTCAGCCCAAAAAGAGGCTTTGACTCGCACTTGGATCAGGATGGAGCCCCTGACCTGCATGAAAACTCATATCCTCTCACGTGCAGATCCGCGTGTGACCCGGTGGGCGACCCACGACCCGTGCCCCTTTCCTCCTGCTTTGACCGGCCTATTTGGCCCTTTGACCAGCCCTTGGACCCCTTTTTGAACCCTGAACCGGCCAAATGACCCGAAATCGTGACCCTTTTCTTATTTTCACCTATTTAAGCCATTTAAAACCCTAATTCGCAAATCTATCACCCTTAGACGGCTGAAAACGTAGAAGAATCATATTTTTGAAGATTTTGGAGCTTTGCGATAGATTTGGATGCTCGGGGGAGGCTCAGATCGCGTATACAAGTGCTCGGAACGCGTTTCCGGGTTTGTTTACGCATCATAGTTGTTCTTTTCCATTTGTTCTTGAATTTTCTACCTTGTTTAGATCTAATTTCATGTTATTTAATGGTTGGATGATGATTCTAGGTTAGATCTTTAATTCTACCTAGATTTTGTGTGCTTATTGGATGAAAAATCGGTTTTTCGGATTTGTTTGATTGAATGAATCTTTGCTTTTGATTTGAATCTGATTGTGGATGATTGTGAATGATTTTAGACTATTGTGAATGATCTGATTGCATGCTTAAACTATTTTGTGAATAAGGTTTGATTCGGTTTTGATAAAAACTCGTTTTTCACATGATTTTGGGATAAAAACTTGTTTTTAACCTAATTGTGATTTGACTAATCTTAGTAAATCATAAGAATTTCATATAATCAGATTGTAATCAGTGGGATATACCACCTTAAAGGCTAGTCAAGTAATAAGGTGTTGGGATATCGTGGTTTAAATGGGTTTTTCAAGTAATTCGCATGATCATTGGGTTATTTGTTGATTGTTTATGCCATGTATGACAAATTCATAATTAATTTCATTTAGATTGATTCATTTGTGCTTTGGTACATTGTGGTTGTTGAGACTGACCTAGTTATTCAACCGTAGAGGTCTTAAGCATTGCTATTTTGGAGAGACCGACTCGGTGATCCATTCTTATATTCCGGTAAGCTTTACACAACCATTAGGATCTTTCTAAATGTTGGATCGTCTGAACATTAGATCTAGCATTCCTTAAGTTCAAAGTAGGTTGTGTCATTAGAACCCGGTATCATTCAATCAGGCATTCCTGATATCTGTTTCAATTCCTTTAAGATTCCTGGTCTAGGTAGAACCTCCTTCGTATTTGGTTTTCTAGTTCTTGCGGTGTTGAGTTGACTTATTTAGTTTTCTTAATTTCTTTAATTGTTTAAAGTCATTTTCGTAAAACAAATTCCGTTTTCTAAATTTAGTAAGTTTCTTATTTCGTTAGGTTTATAGTTAGGGTTTATTAGCCGATTCCGTGTCCTTAGGTTCGATATCCGGACTTTCCTTAGCTATACTTCATACGTCAGGTACACTTGCCCGTAGTGTGTATTCGGTTTAGGTTATTTCGATTTTTTACTCGATAGTGTTGAACCATCATTTTCTATATATATAAACCGACACATCAAGTTTTTGGCGCCGTTGCCTGGGACACGGTAGTTCTTAGATTTAACTTAGCTTTAGACCTAGCTTTCCTTTTTAGTTTCGTAGTTTCGTAGTATATTTCTATTCGTAGGTACCTTCCATGTTTAGTAACTCTCTATTTTTAGAAACTTTCCATTTTCAGTAAATATTTGTTTTTAGTTGTTTTACGTCTTTTCGGGACTTGCCATTTTTAGCAGCTGCTATTTTTGGCAGGTTTCCATTTTTAGTAAGTTTGTGTCTCTAGGATTCTTTTTAGATTTCCTTTTTGTTAGTAGGCTTCTATTTTGAGTTTTACTTGTGCTTCGTGATTGTTTCTTATTTAGGTTAGTAATTTATTTAGGTTAATTTTAGTAAGTAATCATATTTCTTTTCGTTTTCTTTTCTCATACTGTTACAGTGCATGCACCACAGTAGACGGCTGGAGTCACCAGAGTACGCTGCTTTTGCTGAGCCAGAAAGAGAGTTCCACTCGAGGTTACGATCTCACCTTCTTTTTCACAGCACACACAACACTGCTATAAGAGAGATGGATGCACCTGCTAGGAGGATCGTTGCTGATTATGCCAAGTCGACTGCTGCTGGCAATCGTTCTTCTATCACTCGACCAGTTGTCGCCGAGGACAACTAGCACATCCCGACTCAAATTATCAATCTGATCATTCACTCATCTAAATTTTATGGACTGCCCGAGGAGGACCCCAATGCTCACCTGGATCAGTTCCTTCGTATGTGTGCCACCTTTAAGATCAAAGGTGTTTCTGATGATGCAGTCTTTCTGCGTCTCTTTCCATTTTCTCTTGAGGACAAAGCCATCACTTGGCTTGAGTCCCGTCCATCAGCATCGATCACTACTTGGGATGAGATGCAGGAACTGTTTCTGACCAAGTATTTCCCACCTGCCAAAAATGCACGACCCTTAGAAGTTTGATTCACTCATTTCAGCAGGAGGAGGGAGAGAGTTTATTTGTTACTTGGGAAAGGTTTAAGGAGATTTGAACATGTGTCCACATCATGGGCTAGAGGATTGGGTGTTGGTGGAGAAGTTTTATAATGGAGTTACTTTTGCTACAAGGCATACACTTGACTCCACTGCTGGGGGTAACTTTCTTACCAATATGAACCCTGATGAGTGTCTGAAGTTGTTTGAGAACATGGCTATGAGTAGCTATCAGTATCCCACGAGGGGAAAATCCACTGCCACTCAGAAAAATGGGGTCTTGCATGTTGATTCAAACATTGCTTTAACAACCCAAGTTGAAGCATTGACCAAACTAGTCAAAGACATGCAAGTGAAGAACAATGCAAGGTGTGAAGTGTGTAGGGGAAGACATGAAACCATTCAGTGCCCTCAGATTACTGATGAATCTCAGGAACAGGTTGACTATGTGGGAAATCCTAACCGAGGACCTGGAAATGCCTTTGGCAACTCCTATAACTCGGGAGGGAGGAACCAACCAGGTTTCACCTGGAAGAGTGGTAACCAACCTGGGTTTAACTCTAGACCTCCAATGCAGAGTCTGTTTAGAGAACCAGGTCAGAGTAGTGGTGGCTATGGGGAGAAGAAGTCCACTTTGCAGGAGATGATGCAACAATTGGCCCAGCTGTTGACTCAATTCATTACGAGAGTAAGGCTCAACACATGGAGCATGACACTATGATTAAAAGTCAAGGGGCAACATTGCAGAATCTTGAGAGGCAAGTAAGTCAGATTACTAGTCAGCTGGGCGAGAGACAGTCAGGTTCTCTACCTAGCAAACTAGAAGAGAAACCGAGAGGGTATGCTAAAGCAATCACTACGAGAAGTGGAAGGAGTACGGGGACTGAGAAACCGGTTGTTGAACCGGTTGATGGTGAGGAAGTGATGGATGACGAGATAGAGATGGAGGCTCCAGGAGAGGTGCAACCCACTAGGCTAATCCTAGCAAGTACAACAAAACCTGAGAAGACTCCCAAGAAGAAGAAGGATCCTGAGATTGACCTTCCTAAGATACCATACCCTGCGAGAGTCCTTCAACAAAAATATGAGAAGGAGTATGGGAGATTTCTTGAGTTGTTCAAGCAGCTTAAGGTGAATATCTCATTTGTTGAGGCACTTCAGCATATGCCTAAGTATGCGAAGTTTCTGAAGGATTTGTTGACAAACAAGAGAAAGATGGAGGAGTTGTCAACTGTTAGACTGAGTGAGAAATGTTCTGCAGTTGTTTGGAACAAGCTGCCACAGAAGAAGACTGATCCGGGCAGTTTCACTATGCCGTGCAAATTAGGCAGCTCATCTGTTAGCTATGCTTTAGCAGACCTTGGGGCGAGCATAAATTTGATGCCTTATTCAATTTTTGCTAAATTAGACTTAAGCGAGCCTGAACCCACCCGCATGAGCATCCAGCTGGCTGACAGATCAGTCAAGTATCCCAGGGGCATTGTGGAGAATTTGCTAGTTAAGATAGATAAGTTTGTGTTCCCTGTGAATTTTGTGATTCTAGATATGGAGGAGGATGAGAAAGTTCCACTGATCTTAGGCCGTCCATTCTTAGCTACAGCTAAGGCATTGATTGATGTCTGCGATGGTAAGCTTACTCTTCGAGTTGCAGACGAGACAGTGACTTTCGAGATCTGTAGGTCTTTGCAGCATACAGAGAGCCAGGACGATACCTTGTACTTCATTGACACTGTCATGTCACACATGGATCGTTGCTTGAGTGAGATTAGGATAGGTGATCCTGAGATTGTTGAGGATAGGGAGGTAGTGTCACACCCCGGGCTCTCGGCGGCCCGGGCGCTTCGACCCGAATTGGTTTCATGGATAATACGGTCTCGGTCAGAGTTTATTATTTATTTTTATATGTTTCAGCGGAAGCGTTGTTTCATAAATTCATAATTTTATGAATTTATCACATGCATGGATGTGAAAACCGTTTTCACAATTTACAAATAATTCATACGCATAGGTATGAAAACCATATTTTCATCGCTTGTAAATAACTTTTCAAGATTTTATAAAATTTCATATGCTTAGTGTCACACCCCCACCTCCGCGTCACCAGACGACGTCATTTTTAAAGGTAGCGGAAGCATAGCGGCGAAGTCTCGAAGGTGAGGGGTGACTTACTTGATCCGGTATCATAACACACATAGTTAAGAAAAGCACTAATTACAAATCACGACAATTATTTATTACATGTCCTGAATATCCGTACACAACTTAAGTTCCTTCTATTACATCCCAAGTCCTAATTACATGGTGCGTGCACAGGTGTTTCCTCACCGTTGGTACTGATTACCTGTAAAAGATTTAAAGTTTAAAATATCAGTATAAAACTGGTGAGTTCATAAATAAGACTCGATACAATATGATATGATAGTAAAGTCAATGGTACACATTAACATAAGTGAATAATCATGTGACCCGTATCCAGATCCTTTCTGACAGTCCAGTCTAGAAAATAACCGAAGTTAAACTCCGTGCCTCTAACTCAATGTCTCACTACATCAAGTCGATACCAGGAATGGTGACAAGCATTCACACAAGGGTAGACGCTATCTATCCATGAATGGGGTTGTCAGCCCGATAGTACTATCTTTGTCCACACATTCGGCCCCACGTGGGTTAACCAGATACAGTTGGTTTTGAGGACTTTTGTTGTACACAGAAAATAGTCATAATCCCATGACACCCACATGCAAGCCGGTATTGCAATTGTTACTAAACATATCACACGTTTGATAAAGATTTCATAATGGTCACCCCGATGTTAAGAAAACAGTAAAAGAAAAGGGGTTGTATGAAACTCACCTGAAGTTTATGAAAAGCTAAAATCACACGAACGGTGGCTAAAAATGCTAATCTGCATTAGTTTATTTATAATTAATTATTTGTGTTTTAACTTGCTGATTAGATCTGTTTGAACGTTCAATGTCACCGACATTGTAATGAAAAGTCATCGAACTAACATTAGATGTTTAATTAATTATTTAGTCTAATATCATACAATGTACTATAATGTAGGTACCTATACTCGTTTAGGTACCTTGTGTTAAGTTGATGACTCATTGGATTAGCCGTAATAATCTCCGACTAATTAGTTAGGTAATGCTGTTGATTATATTACTTAAACAGTCCCTAGATGAAATCTCGGCTTAGGAATGATTAATTCTTGTCACTAATTATCCATGTATCACAAAACATAACAATATGACATTTAAATAGGTTAAACAATCGTGTTTAACATATTAATCCGACTGTTATCATAAAACCAGACAGTTATTCCAATTGGGAAGGTAATAACTGTGATTAGTTTGAAACACTTGGAATTAACCTTGCATTTCAAAGATTAACCAAAATAATCACTTACATTGTCATAATCCAATGGTTTAAACCATTAGAAGTATTGTTATGGTTTAGTGAAAACCGGGCATTATAACGGATCTAAACAGGCATTTACCCGTTAGCAAGACAAGTTATCCGTCAAAAATCATTCCTAGCTATCATCTAAGCAATAATCAACAACCCTAACTATATCATTACGTTCAAAAACACGATCTAATCAATGAAAATCAAGTCAGAAGGTTAAAAAGGATAGTTACCCAAATCAGACGATTCTACGGACAAAATCACGATCAGGACGCGTATACACGTTCACCGGGTCGAGCTGGACGTTCTGGTGGTGTCAAATATGAGTTTTGGTGGGAAATTGGTCAAGATTTTGAGTTGTAAAGAGTTTAAAGTCGAGAGAAAGAAATAAAAGTTTTCTGCATGCTTCTGCGATTTAACATCCTGATTCAGCAAGCCGACCTACTCGTCGCGTATCGCGACGAGTGTCCCACATGTCGTCGCGTACCGCGAGGGATTCCGGATAAGATTTGCTATCGTGACTTGTCGCGTAACGCGACAAGACTCCAAGGAGTCGTCGCGTATCGCGAGGGATCCAATTTCAAGATTTTTCTTCGTTTCGTGATTCCGGACAATCCGTAACTCGGTTTCACGCACGGTTTTCTCCCATGTTCCCAATTTCTCGCACACTTTAAACCTGTAATGATTAAAATCATCAATTTAACACAGATTCCTAGAACGACCAAACGTGCTCGTGTTATTGATGACGTAATGTTTACCTGCAATTGTCACAGTCTCCTCCTGTTACAGAAATTTCGTCCCGAAATTTGCTTTAACTCCTACAGTTTGATCGTCTATGTAAACAAATGAGGATACTTCTGTTTCATGCGGTCTTCACGTTCCCAAGTGTACTCTGGCCCTCGTTTAGAATTCCATTTGACTTTTACAATTGGTATTCGACTTCGTTTGAGGGTCTTTTCATCTCGATCCATTATTTCGACTGGTTCTTCCGTGAACTGTAGGTTTTCGGCAATGTGTATCTCATCAAGAGGTATGACTAGTGACTCGTCCAATAGGCACTTTTTCAGATTCGAGACATGAAACACATCATGTATGTTACTAAGTTCTGAGGGTAATTCTAATCTGTATGCTACCATTCCAATCCTTTCAAGAATTGTAAATGGTCCTACAAATCTTGGTGAGAGTTTTCCTCGTTTACCGAATCTGAAAATACCTTTCCAGGGAGAGACTTTTAGCATCACTTTATCACCAATCTGGAATTCGAGTGGTCTACGTCGATTATCAGCATAACTCTTCTGTCGATCGCATGCTGCTTTAATTCGTTCCTGAATGAGCGCGATCTTATCAGTCGTTTCCTGGATCAGTTCCGGGCCAATAATCTGACTTTCGCCTACTTCTGACCAACACACAGGAGATCGACATTTGCGCCCGTACAAAGCTTCAAATGGAGCACATTGGATACTAGTATGATAGCTGTTATTATAAGAAAATTCAACCAATGGCAGATGAGTATCCCAGCTACCTCCAAAATCAATTACACAGCTTCGAAGCATGTCTTCTAATGTTTGATTTGTACGTTCAGTCTGTCCATCCGTTTGTGGATGATAAGCTGTGCTCATGTTGATCTGTGTACCCAAGGCATGTTGAAGAGTTTGCCAAAAACGTGACATAAATCGACTATCTCTATCAGAAATAATAGAGATTGGCACTCCATGTCGCATTACGATTTCGTTGATGTAGAGTTTAGCTAGACGGTCCATGGAATAGTCTTCCCGAATTGGTAAGAAATGTGCTGATTTGGTAAGGCGATCTACAATGACCCAAATAGCATCATGGTTATGCGCCGTTCTGGGTAATTTAGTGATGAAATCCATGGAAATTTGTTCCCATTTCCACATAGGGATTTCTGGTTGTTGCAATAGCCCAGATGGTCTTTGATGTTCTGCCTTAACCTTAAGGCATGTTAAGCATTTATTCACATATTCTGCTATTTGTTTCTTCATACCAGGCCACCAGTAGAAGTCTTTGAGATCTTTATACATCTTGTCAGCACCTGGATGAATAGAATATTTGGATTTGTGAGCTTCGTCCAAGATAATTGGTCTGATATTACCAAGTACTGGGATCCATGCTCGGTTTTTGAAATATAATATTCCATCCGTTTTGGTTTTAAGTTGTTTATCTAATCCTCGTAATTTCTCAACGGTGTAATTTGTTGTTTGCAAGGCCTGCCGTTGAGTTTCACGTATTTGTGGGTTTAGACTAGTTTGAATCGTCATTTCCAGCGCTTTCACACGCATGGGTTTGACTCTCTCTTTGCGACTTAAAGCATCGGCTACAACATTTGCTTTACCTGGGTGGTAACGGATTTCGCAATCATAGTCGTTCAGAAGTTCCACCCATCGCCTTTGTCGCATATTTAGCATTTTCTGATCTAGAATGTGTTGAAGACTTTTGTGATCTGTATAGACCGTACACTTCGTCCCGTACAAATAATGTCTCCATATTTTGAGTGCAAACACTACTGCACCAAGTTCTAGATCATGAGTGGTGTAATTCTTCTCGTGCACTTTTAGCTGCCGAGAAGCATAGGCAATCACCTTGTTGTTCTGCATTAGCACACACCCAAGTCCTTGACGTGAGGCATCACAGAAAACTATGAAATTCTCTGTGCCTTCTGGTAGTGCCAGAATAGGTGCATTGCAGAGTTTATGCTTCAACAGTTGAAATGCCTCCTCCTGTTGAGAGTCCCATATGAACTTTCGATCTTTCTGGGTTAGAATAGTTAAAGGCAAGGCTATCTTTGAAAAGTTCTTGATGAATCTTCTGTAATAGCCCGCTAACCCTAAGAATTGACGAATCTCTGTTGGGGTTTTCGGTGTTTCCCATTGCTTTACCGCTTCAATCTTGCTGGGATCCACTTGTATACCATTTTCATTTACTACATGCCCAAGAAACTGGACTTCCCGCAACCAGAACTCACATTTGGAAAATTTGGCATAAAGTTTCTCATGTGCTAAAAGTTCCAAGATCAGTTTTAAGTGTTGCCCATGTTCTTGTTGACTGCGGGAGTAAATGAGAATGTCATCAATAAAAACAATCACGAATTTATCCAAGTAAGGTCTACACACACGATTCATCAGATCCATAAACACTGCAGGCGCATTAGTCAGCCCGAAGGGCATTACTAAAAACTCATAATGCCCGTATCGAGTTCGAAAAGCTGTTTTAGAAACATCATCATCATGGATTCGTAGTTGATGATATCCAGATCTGAGATCGATTTTTGAAAAATAGATAGCACCTTGTAATTGATCAAATAGATCATCTATACGGGGTAGTGGATAACGATTTTTGATTGTCAATTTATTGAGTTCCCGATAGTCGATACACATCCTGAGAGTACCGTCCTTCTTTTTCACAAAAAGGATAGGTGCGCCCCAAGGTGAGTAACTCGGTCTAATGAAACCTTTGTCTAAAAGTTCCTGTAATTGACTCGATAGTTCTTGCATTTCCGATGGAGCCAATCGGTAAGGAGCTTTAGCTATAGGTGCTGCTCCTGGTACTAAGTCAATACGAAACTCAACTTGTCTCACTGGGGGTAATCCTGATATATCGTCAGGAAAAACTTCAGGATATTCTCGAACTACAGGAATGTCTTCAATACGTTTTTGATGTAGTTTGTTTTCAGTCACGTAAGCTAAGAAGGCTTGACAGCCCTTTCTTAAGCACTTTCGAGCTTGCATACATGATATGATACTCAGTTTCCTGCCAGCCCTTTCACCTTGTATCATAAGTGTATCACCATTTGGTAATGAAATACGAATCATCTTATTTTGACATATGACTTCCACTCGATTTTCTGAAAGCCAGTCCATACCAATAACAACATCAAAGCTTCCCAATTCAATAGGAAGAAGATCAATATTAAAAAGATGATCGTTTAGATTCAATAAACACCCTTGAATCACATTGTTAGTCATAATTGACTTGCCATTAGCAAGTTCAATGATGTAAGGGTTTGTTAGGTTATCAACGGCCAATCCGAGTAGTGAAGCAAAATCAGAGGAAACAAAACTTTTGTCCGCTCCGGTGTCAAAAAGAACAGATACATAGTGATTGTTAAGAAGAAACGTACCGGTAACAGTGTTGTTATCACGTCGAGCCTCTTCCGCCCCTATCTGGAAGGCTCTTCCTCTTGCTTCATTGCCCTGGTTGGTGTTGTTGGTAGGGCAGTTTTTCATGAAGTGATCCGGGCTTCCACATCTGAAACACGACCGGTTGATTTGTTGTGGTTGTTGTTGTTGAGTTCCTTGGTTTGATCGGCGAACAGGGAGATTGCAATATTTGGAGAAATGCCCGACCTTGTTACAATTGTTACAAACAGGGCAGGGTCCCACATGATGAAATGGGCACTTAGGACATTTAGGTGCTTGCCCTACATAGGCTTTTCTCTCCAAAGTTGTGGCAATGTATCCCTTTGCCATTTGCACATTCCGGCTGGGTTCCACCGGAGCCCCTGGTTTGCCTTTCCCAACCCATTTTCGTTTCACCCCTTTAACAGTGCTGGGGGTAGTAGTTGCCAGACTGCTGCTTGACTCACCTTTCACTGTCAATGTACCACTTCTTACTGCAACATCGGTAAGCCTGGTGGTTAAGGTGATAGCATGTTTCAAAGTACGTGGTTCAGCTGCCGTGACCATTCCCTTGATTTGAGGTACCAGACCTTTGATATATTTTTCTATCAAAGCCTGCTCAGTTGGAAACATGTTTGGCAGCAGACATGTTAATTCGTGAAATCGATCGGTATATTTCAAACAATCAGCACCGATCATAGAATGGTTCCAAAATTCCTCTTGGAGCTTTTGGATTTCAGTGATGGGACAATATTCTGACAGAATCAAAGTTTTAAACTCGTCCCAAGTCATAGCATCCACAACAGCCGTGGTCAAAGTTTTTGCCTGGGTATTCCACCAGGTCAATGCTGAGTCTGTCAGTGAACAAGCTGCATAAGACACTTTGTGTTCAGCCAAACACTGGCTGATCTTGAGCTTAGTCTCCATGCCCTCAATCCATTTCAAAAGTCCTGACGCTCCTTCCTTCCCCGTAAAAGTAGGGGGATTGCAAGAAGCGAAGTACTTATAAGTGCATCCTCGTTGTGGAGGATCCGGATTGATTGTGTTGGTACTAGTCGTATGGCGGGTTTCAACATGTCCGCCTGTAGCATTATGCTCCGTATGGACTCTACCCGAGCCAGGAGCACGATTTGTTTGATATTGGGCCAACATGCCCGTAAGAACAGCGGATAATTGGTCACCTGCTATACGAGCAACGTCCGCTTCATTTAGACTGGGTCCACTCACAGGTGGATCCTGAATGGATTCTTGAGTTTGAGGATTTTTAGCAGAACGACCTCTTCTAGGGGCCATAGTCTGATCACACACAGATACAGTAAAGTCAGAACAAGAATCCATAGTCGTAATAAAGACAAATGTTGTATAACTACTTCGAGTTTTTCACAGTTATATTGTACACCACTAAGTCATGTTCATAGTTGCAGTTATACTAGTACGTCTGTTTATCTTGCCAAGCGTATACTAGTATCATTTTATAGTCTACCAAAATGACACCGATTTAGACATGTTACTACACTGATATGTACTAGTATTACATTATTTCACTATAATGTAGTACCGATATTAATATGTTTCTACACGTGTTTGTTATGTACTAGTATTACATTATTTCACTATAATGTAACACCGATATTGATATGACCTTATCACAATTTTTGTTACGTATTAGTATTACATTACTTCACCGCAATGTAACACCGATATTGTTATGACTCCACATGAGTCTTGTTATGTACTAGTATTACATTACTTCACCGCAATGTAACACCGATATTGTTATGACTCCACATGAGTCTTGTTATGTACTAGTATTACATTACTTTACCGCAATGTAACACCGATATTGTTATGTTTTCGCACAAGTTTTCTTTTTATATGACTTGAAAAGTTAGCACCGGCTATAATGTAAAGACACAATGTTGCACATACAATGTTAAAAGAAAACTTTTATTATAACTGTCACAGTTGTACATTAGGATTAGTACATATGCGAGAAAATATCCTAATGCAGTTGTACTCACTATTACAACCTAACCGTCCGAGGCCTATTTTACAAGTCAAAACTTCCTCGGAGTAGTACAGTCTAGTCTATTCGATTCCTTTATCGTAGTAAATACAGTAAACATGTGATAATGATGGCCACCGCTGCCATCACTATTGCTGCGTCCAACAGTCGTAGCTCCATCCTCATATTGCCTAACCCTACCATCCATCCCCTAACTCTCTCTACCCCACTCCTACACATACCACCTAAAGTCCACTGGAGTCTACCCTCAATCACCTCCCTCCATGCCCTGGCACCTGCCTCCAGGACAGCAACATGTTCAGCTAAACTCTCATAGGCCGTGCGAGTTTCCCACAGAGTGTCACGTGTTTCCTGCAATGAAACACGCGATAACTGAAGATCCAATGTAACCCGTCGCAGCTGAGCTCTCATCTCAGCCTGCTGAGATGACTCGCCTTCCTCATGTATGGAATGAGGTACATCCCGAGGTGCTAGTGGTCCTCTCGGAACAGGACCTGTCGAGATGCGGGCTCGTCCCCGCCTTCCTCCAAACCCTGTAAATACTGGTACTTGCTGTGGTGGTGTAGGGCTTTGTGCCCTCCCGATAGCTGGTGAGTCAGCATCTAACAGATACTGAGGTATAGGTGGTGTAGGTGGTATTGATGGTAAAGTCTGGTGGGACATTTGAGATGACGGCACTGTCTGTGTTGATCCTGAACTTGTTTCCGTGCCAAATGAATCACTTTCTGAGTCTGACATTGCTGTATCGACACACAAGTTCGTATTAGTAACATAAAATAAATAAATAACAACAATATTTATTTGAGTGTTTATATTTGTTAACTATGTTCGGTGCTCTCTGTGTAACTATTCGAGCCTATGGTTATAATCTAGGTTTCTAAATCCGCCTAAATTCTATAACCTGTGGCTCTGATACCACCCTGTCACACCCCCACCTCCGCGTCACCAGACGACGTCATTTTTAAAGGTAGCGGAAGCATAGCGGCGAAGTCTCGAAGGTGAGGGGTGACTTACTTGATCCGGTATCATAACACACATAGTTAAGAAAAGCACTAATTACAAATCACGACAATTATTTATTACATGTCCTGAATATCCGTACACAACTTAAGTTCCTTCTATTACATCCCAAGTCCTAATTACATGGTGCGTGCACAGGTGTTTCCTCACCGTTGGTACTGATTACCTGTAAAAGATTTAAAGTTTAAAATATCAGTATAAAACTGGTGAGTTCATAAATAAGACTCGATACAATATGATATGATAGTAAAGTCAATGGTACACATTAACATAAGTGAATAATCATGTGACCCGTATCCAGATCCTTTCTGACAGTCCAGTCTAGAAAATAACCGAAGTTAAACTCCGTGCCTCTAACTCAATGTCTCACTACATCAAGTCGATACCAGGAATGGTGACAAGCATTCACACAAGGGTAGACGCTATCTATCCATGAATGGGGTTGTCAGCCCGATAGTACTATCTTTGTCCACACATTCGGCCCCACGTGGGTTAACCAGATACAGTTGGTTTTGAGGACTTTTGTTGTACACAGAAAATAGTCATAATCCCATGACACCCACATGCAAGCCGGTATTGCAATTGTTACTAAACATATCACACGTTTGATAAAGATTTCATAATGGTCACCCCGATGTTAAGAAAACAGTAAAAGAAAAGGGGTTGTATGAAACTCACCTGAAGTTTATGAAAAGCTAAAATCACACGAACGGTGGCTAAAAATGCTAATCTGCATTAGTTTATTTATAATTAATTATTTGTGTTTTAACTTGCTGATTAGATCTGTTTGAACGTTCAATGTCACCGACATTGTAATGAAAAGTCATCGAACTAACATTAGATGTTTAATTAATTATTTAGTCTAATATCATACAATGTACTATAATGTAGGTACCTATACTCGTTTAGGTACCTTGTGTTAAGTTGATGACTCATTGGATTAGCCGTAATAATCTCCGACTAATTAGTTAGGTAATGCTGTTGATTATATTACTTAAACAGTCCCTAGATGAAATCTCGGCTTAGGAATGATTAATTCTTGTCACTAATTATCCATGTATCACAAAACATAACAATATGACATTTAAATAGGTTAAACAATCGTGTTTAACATATTAATCCGACTGTTATCATAAAACCAGACAGTTATTCCAATTGGGAAGGTAATAACTGTGATTAGTTTGAAACACTTGGAATTAACCTTGCATTTCAAAGATTAACCAAAATAATCACTTACATTGTCATAATCCAATGGTTTAAACCATTAGAAGTATTGTTATGGTTTAGTGAAAACCGGGCATTATAACGGATCTAAACAGGCATTTACCCGTTAGCAAGACAAGTTATCCGTCAAAAATCATTCCTAGCTATCATCTAAGCAATAATCAACAACCCTAACTATATCATTACGTTCAAAAACACGATCTAATCAATGAAAATCAAGTCAGAAGGTTAAAAAGGATAGTTACCCAAATCAGACGATTCTACGGACAAAATCACGATCAGGACGCGTATACACGTTCACCGGGTCGAGCTGGACGTTCTGGTGGTGTCAAATATGAGTTTTGGTGGGAAATTGGTCAAGATTTTGAGTTGTAAAGAGTTTAAAGTCGAGAGAAAGAAATAAAAGTTTTCTGCATGCTTCTGCGATTTAACATCCTGATTCAGCAAGCCGACCTACTCGTCGCGTATCGCGACGAGTGTCCCACATGTCGTCGCGTACCGCGAGGGATTCCGGATAAGATTTGCTATCGTGACTTGTCGCGTAACGCGACAAGACTCCAAGGAGTCGTCGCGTATCGCGAGGGATCCAATTTCAAGATTTTTCTTCGTTTCGTGATTCCGGACAATCCGTAACTCGGTTTCACGCACGGTTTTCTCCCATGTTCCCAATTTCTCGCACACTTTAAACCTGTAATGATTAAAATCATCAATTTAACACAGATTCCTAGAACGACCAAACGTGCTCGTGTTATTGATGACGTAATGTTTACCTGCAATTGTCACACTTAGATATGAACATAACATTATATTTCATTTTAAACCGAGTTTTTACAAATATATATTATACATATCTCGGTTTACACGGGACTTGGAGGTATAACTCCAATCACTCCTCGGTTTCGCCACAAGATTTTATTTAAGGCGTCGTAGGCCCTAAACCTCTAATCTTGTTTCTGATTTGTCATTCATTATCACCTGAAAAGTTTTTGAAAATAAAACGTCAACAAAAAGTTGGTGAATACAAGTAACAGACTCGATATGTAAGCATAGCATGTTCGGTCCTTTAACCATAATTAATAGTGGCAATACTACACATTTAGTAGGTTATTTCACTGATCGATACCACTACTGCATACACTGGTTTATAACTGTCACTGGTTAGGAACTACAGCGCAACGCGTCTTACGTTTTGTTCCTTCCAGCCCACAGCTGGTCACTGGTTAGGTTGCCTGCGCAGCACGTCTTACGTTTAACCTTCCAGCCCACCTGTACCAGCCACGTATGGGAATTTCACCCATATGCGGATACAATTTGCTAATCATACGTATACTAATAGCCTAAATGCTGGTCTCGTAGTATCTCTTTATGCGTCAAAGTTTGAACAAACCATGCTCATAAAAATTCATTTATAAATTTAAAAAAATTAAATGTATTCACCTGAATTTTTGGTTGACTGAGTGACAGCTTAAACTTCTCGATATAAATTTGGGCAGTGTTTCTGCTTAATCTATTCTTAAAATTATTCTGCAAGGAAGATTTATTTATTTATTTATTATTACTATTAATATTATTATTATTATTATTACTACTACGATTATGATTACGATTACGGTTATTATTATTATTACTATTACGCTTATTATTATTATTATTATTATTATTATTATTATTATTATTATTATTAATACTACGATTATTATTATAAAAAAAATTTTAATATATAAATAGGGTCGGAGCTTAACTCGAACCCTATAGGTTAATATTAAATTAAATCTTTAGGATTAGTTTGCAAGAATGATTCCTGATGCGTTAATTTTTTGTTCCTAAAAATAACCATAAGCATAAATATATTGTTTGTATGTATGGGGTTAGATCTATAAGTTAAATTCGTAGATTGAAATACATACCGAATCATATACTAGCTTTGATCGAAAGAGTCGAAAGAAAGTTTCTACTTACGAACAAACTGAATTGCTGTTTGTTTGAAAGTTAACTGCCTCGATTTTATTTTTATGTTTTCGTTCAAAATCTTCATTTGACAAGATATATATGTGTGGTGGATATAATGATAAGCCTTTGCTTATCTTACACGTACACTTCTTTTCTTTTCTTTTGTTGACAACACACACTCTCACACGTGCACATGAAATTTTTTTTTATTATTTTTTTATAATTATTAATATTAAATCAATATAATTAATTTTAACTCAACTTTGTTTATCTCTTATAACTTTTCAAATATCGAGTTTTATAAAATTATAAATATACGGTTAAAACCTACTTATTTTTATCTACGTTTTGACCTAAGTTTCGTTAAAAACGGAGAAAGTTTAATTATAATATAATTTATTAATTTTTAGGTGGTCTCCTATTATATTAACTTATCGTTCAAACAACAATTATTTCTAATAATTGTTTCATCTTACTTATTCGCTTAAACCAACGTTAAAAATCTTGAACGTTTATTTTTACTCTTTTATTCTCAACTAATCATAAAATAAACTATTTTATTTTATTAGGCGAAACTTACGTTTTAATTTATCGTTTTTATTTTTATTTTTGACTAATAATATTTTAATTATAAACGAGAGTATTTTATTTATTTTCTCAAAACAGGATGTTACATCCTCCCCACCTTTGTTTTAATCTCGTCCTCGAGATTATTGGAATAGGTGTGGGTATTTCTTTCTCATCTTTGACTCTAGTTCCCATGTATATTCCGGACCACGTCTAGAGTTCCACTTGACTTTAACTAACACTAACTTTTTACGCTTGAGTCTCTTTTCTCGACGGTCTTCAATTTGAAGTGGTTGTTCTATAAATTTTAGTTTTTCGTTTACTTCAACATCTTGAAGAGGCATTAACAAAGATTCATCGGTCAAACATTTTCGAAGATTAGAGACGTGAAACACATTGTGTACTCCGGCCATTTCATCCGGTAATTCGAGTTGATAAGCCACCGGTCCGATTCTTTTGAGAATTTTAAAAGGTCCGACATAACGTGGATTTAACTCTCACTTTTTCTTGAATCGTACCACTCCTTTCCATGGAGAAACTTTGAGTAGCACTTTATCATCAACATTGAATTCTAATGGCTTTCTTCTTCGATCTGCATAGCTCTTTTGTCGATCTCTAGCCGTTTTTAATCTTTCTCTAATTTGAAAGACTTTGTCAGTTGTTTCTTGCACGATTTCTGGACCAGACAACTGATTTTCACCAATTTCAGACCAACAAACTGGTGTTCTACACTTTCTTCCGTAAAGAGCTTCAAACGGTGCAGTCTGAATACTTGAGTGATAACTATTATTATAGGAAAATTCCATTAGAGGTAAGTGATCATCCCAGCTTCCTCCAAAGTCTATCACACAAGCTCGGAGCATATCTTCCAACGTTTGGATGGTTCTTTCACTCTGCCCATCAGTTTGTGGATGATAAGCAGTGCTAAAATTTAAACGTGTTCCGAGAGCTTTTTGAAAACTTTGCCAGAATCGAGATGTAAAACGGCTATCTCTATCTGACACAATGGATAATGGCACACCGTGTAATGATACAATCTCATTTACATACAACTGTGCTAGCCTATCCATAGAGTAAGTTTCTTTCATTGATAAGAAATGAGCAGACTTGGTCAGTCTATCAACGATAACCCAAATAGTATCATTTCCACGACTGGTTCGAGGAAGTTTAGTTATAAAATCCATGGTTATCATTTCCCATTTCCAGACAGGCAGTTCCAGTTGTTGCAACATACCAGAAGGTTTCTGGTGTTCAGCTTTAACTTGTGAACAAGTTAAACATCTTGCAACATATGCGGCAATATCTTTCTTCATGCCAGTCCACCAATAGTTCTCTTTTAGATTCTTGTACATTTTATCGCTTCCTGGGTGCATCATGTATTTAGATTTATGCGCTTCTTCCAATACTCTTTCTCTTAAGCCACCAAAGACTGGCACCCAGATTCTTGCGTTCATTCGAAGAATTTCATCATCTCCTTTGATCACTTGTTCAGTCATGCCCTTCATTCCTTCTTGTTCCTTGTTTTCATCTTCTTGGGCTTGTTTTTGTGCTTCTTTAATTTGATTAATCAAATCAATTTGAAGTTCTAGCCGTAAAGCACGTACTCTTCTCGGTTTCTCTATCTCCTTTCGACTTAAGGCATCTGCAACCACATTTGCCTTTCCTTCATGATAGATAATTTCACAGTCATAGTCATTCAATGTTTCCATCCATCTTCGTTGTCGCATATTTAGTTCCTTTTGACCAAAGATATACTTTAAACTCTTGTGATCAGTATAAACTGTGAAATGAACTCCGTACAAATAGTGTCTCCATAACTTTAATGCAAAGATTATGGCGCCTAACTCCAAATCATGAGTCACATAGTTCTTCTCATGAGTTTTCAATTGGCGTGATGCATAAGCAATGACTTTGTTTCGTTGCATCAATACGCATCCTAATCCTGTATGAGAAGCATCACAATAGACAACAAAGTCTTCAACACCTTCAGGTAATGCTAGGATTGGAGCGTGAGTCAGCTTATCTTTAAGAATTTGAAAAGCCTCAATTTGCTTGGGACCCCATTCAAACTTTTCAGCTTTTCGAGTCAATGAGGTGAGAGGAACGGTTATTCGGGAGAAATTCTAAATAAATCGACGATAATAACCCGCCAAGCCTAGGAAACTACGCACCTCTGTTGGTGACTTGGGGTTCTCCCATTTGGTAATAGTCTCTATCTTAGATGGATCTACTTGAATACCTTGAGCATTAATAACATGCCCCAGAAATTGTACTTCAGTGAGCCAGAAATCACATTTAGAGAATTTAGTGTAGGTCCTAAAACTGATCAAGATCCAAACTTTATCTCTGTAAACATCACCAATGATCTCTAACAAGTGCGGAATCCAAGTTAGAAACACGAAAGCAAGTAGAAAAATGCAAACTTTATAAATATTGCAAAACTTCGAGTACAAGCGCCTCAATACGTCTAGAGAGCGTATGCCTCGGGATTCCAACCTAAACCTGTACAAAATACGTCTATTTATACTAGGCCTAGGTGTACACGAAATCTAAATACAAAAAGGTTCGAGTACACGATCACATCGTGTACTCGAAATACTGTACACGAAAATAAACCAAAATCTGAGCTTTGACTCTTCTGGGTTGACTTTGTCAGTCTTCATCGTTTAGCGGGCTCTACAAACTCCCCCTAGACTGGCGAAGTCATCCTATTGGAAGAGTGACATTTTGTGGCCCTGCTCCAGCATACAGCTTTAGCTCCATGGCATACGCAACGGCTCGAGTAAAAGGCTTCGCCTGTTCGTCATTTCCCGAATATACCCGAATGGGAGATTCGTGCAGCTTCATCATATCTTCTTTACCATACTTCAGAAGATCCATAGGATCAAGAATGATATCAACATCATGAATATCATCCTTATTCCTAAGAATGACTGCAGCAAGGTTTAGATCATCAAAGTACCAGGAAAGGAAGTTAGCCAAAGAGTTATCAGGAACTCTTGGCGAAACCGTTACTGCTTGCTCAACACGAGGAGGAGGGTACTTGTAGTAGACCCACGGTTTCTTTGTCTTCGGATCAATAATGCATGAAGAAAAAAACCGTCTTCCCTTTGCCGTGCGCATGACTGGGAAGTCCTTCTCACATTGGTCTCTGATAAACTTTGCAAATAAATCAGCCTGAGAGTGTTTAGAAGGATTGAGGAACATTGCTTTGTCAATGCTTCTAATGTCAACCTTAGGCAAGGTGCAAAAGTCTCTCGGCTTCTTGTAGAATTCGACCTTTCCGCTCATTCTTTTCAACAAGTAGATGTCTCTGACTTTGTCATACATCCAGCAGCATATGTTTGACCTGTCATTACGAACAGCGAACAGGTTTCTGTTGTCTGATATGAATGTATGCTCTGGATGTTTGTCTCCCATCTCTTTGAACCATGCAGCTTTATCAACAGGAGGAGAGGGCGTCCAGTCCTTGTTTCTGTCAAACCAGCTGTTTATCACTTCGCGTAGAGAGGTGACTTCCTTGCCCAATGCATCAATATATTTGTGGGCATACAAATAATCGATATAAGGATCCGATGACACATTGCCAAGTATGATGTTCTCTGGTTCTTTGGCTTGATCCTCTGTCGGTTCGCCGGGAGACTCAAAATCAAAGTCATCAGGAAGATCATCAAATATACTTTCAAGCCCGGCACTTGAAGTCTCATCTGGCTGAACACAGTCTCCAAATAAAATGTCATCAGGAATGTCTCCAAAAAGATCATCATAAAGTCCTGGAGGCTTTCCTGATGAAGATGGATTTCCAGATGCTCCTCCCTGATCCTTATCGTCTGGAGGGCCTTGATCCTTTTTATCAGATGGGTCATCATCTCTCTTGTCTTCTTTGTCTTTCTTATCATCTTCCTTGTCTTTCTTGTCATCCTAATCATCATCATCATTATCATCATCAATATCATCATCATCACTGTCATCACTGAAATCCAAGACTTCGTCCTCAGACTCGGAGACTTCTTCTCCATTGAGTCGCTTAATGTCTTTCTTCATCTTGTAGTTCTCCAGTAAAAGAAATTGGATGAACTTCTCATGAGCTTTGATCTTTCCTTTGCATTTGTTCAGATGGGCGCAGATCTTGATCTTTCCTTCACGCAAGTTCTTGATCATGCCATCCTTGATCTCAGCATCTTTCTCTAACTGAAAAACACGTTCTTGCAATCCAATAAGATCCACAGGCACCTGCATTGGCTCATAGGGTGAATCGGAATGCAAAGGAGATTTTCCTTTGTCGCTTCCGGAGTGGGGTGGAGGTGATAGGGTCTTGGTGTGTGGAAGGGTTGTGGTGGATGGACGAGAAGTGGGGATTTTGATGACTAGCTTAGGTTTGGTTGGTTTGGGTTTAGAGATTAAAGGCTTAGAAGGTGGAGGTGGTGGAGGTGATTGAGTAACCGGTGGAGGTGAAAGTGGTTTTGTAACGGGAGGTGGTGAAGGTGGTTGTGTAAGTGTAGGAGGTGGTGAGAGTGGCTTGGTCGTTGTAGGTGGCTTGGGTTGTGTAGATGGAGGTGGTTGTGTGAGTGGAGTTGGTTGTGTAGGCGGAGGTGGTTGTGGTTGAGTAGGTTCCTGAGACATGATGGAAGCTGCAGATGAGAAAGATAAACTCGAGAACATCGTCTGAAGTCGTGGATCTCTTTTTCTCTTGGCCATTGTCTTTTGCCTCTTCTTCTTTGGCGACGACTCAGGAGTAGGAGTATAATCTACATCCTGTGCCACCTCTCTTTCTTGCCTGGTAGGAGGTGGCCCCTCTAGGATGAAATCTTCACTTGACGAAGAGGTAGGCTCAGCACTCGAACCTGTAGCTTGGGTGTCGTGCTCGTCAGCGACAACGGCAATAGGGGTGCCTTGATCTTCCACAACGTTGTCTTCCCCCACAAATCGTCCGAACTTGATCAGAGGCCTTGGACCAACATATTGCTTCTACCCTCGCTTTTTCATCTTCATATAGCCAAAGATGTCATCACGCATCCTTTTGATTCCCAGAGTGCCGACAGTGGGAACCAGATCCTGGTGCAGTTTGTTGATGACGATCTGTATGAAGCGAGGAAATGCCAGAAACCTCTCCTTTCTCTTTCCCTTGATGTTAGCATACATGTCAAGAAATATCATTCTTGAAAAGTTGAAATCCATTCCCAGAGCCAGAGCTGTCAAACAGGAGCTCAGTGTCTGATTCAACACATCATACCCGCCTTTCCTTCCGGACAGACACTGTGTGACAACGTGAGCCAGATATCTCCAGTAGGGATGGAGAAGTTTCTTCTCGATAGGAGGATAAGCACCCTCGTGTCCCATCTGGAAGATAGTACCATTGATTAACATGTGTTGTAAATAGATGTTTAACTGTTAAATTCTTGAAATTGTGACTTGATCCCATGATTAGGTTAAGTCATTACTTAACTTAATTATCACCAAATCACCACTTTCTTTAAATTTGTGGATTAAGCCATGGGCCTTAAGCCCATGAGGTCATGGTGATTTGAAACAATTGCTATGGCCTACTTAAATTAACCATAACCCAATTGTATGTGACATTGGGCCTAAAGGGTTCAAGTTGGGCCATCCAATATATATGTAGGCGAAGTAAGGTTCCCAAGGTAACATTGGGCCAACTAAAGATCTTAATGGGCCAAGCTATCTCCCTTGGGCTTGTTTTACAAGATGGGCCTATAATTGATGGAATTGGGCCGAGCATAGTGGGGTTGGGCCGAAAGGCTTGTGGGCTGCCATCTTAGGCAGCGAACCTTTTAGGTTCACGGCTTAGGTTCGCCTCATGGTTCGACGTGAAGGGTTCGTGAGTTGATCAAGCCTGAATGGTTCGGCTCTAGTGAAGTGTCATGCATGGCTGTTAAGGTTCGTGGGGCTAGAATGAGCTATGGTTCGCTGGTCACTGGTTGGTTCGGCTAATAAAGCTGGAGGTCCAAGGGTTCGCTAGTTAGGATGAGTTCGGCTACAACCCTAAGGTTCGTGACAGGAAGCAGGTTCGTGGAATCCATAATGACTTGATGCAGGTTCGTTAGGGTTCGCCCCCCTAACCCAATGGTTCGGCCACCTTGACAGTTTCGGCCGAGGCTACAACCCACGAACCCTGTGTAAGCATCATCATCTCCATCAAACCACTAGCTCTAGATCGCGATCTAAGTCATTCTAACCGTGAGAAAGGTTGCTACATGTGCGAAGCCCGAAAGATGGTGCAAGAAAAACCGGTTACGCGTGTGTATAGCAAACCCACGAACAAAACCCTATTTTCGTGACTCTTCATCCGTTCATACCTCGTTTTTGGCTGGGTGAATCTGCGAAAATCTTGTACTTTCGTGTAGAGGATGTCGAGAGCTTCGCGTGGACACCAAGAATGACGAATTCCGTTGAGAAATAAGCGAGTTACGATCGTTTAAAGTGGATTTTCTAGAGAGATAAAGGGTAGAACGAAAATTTAGAGAGAGAAAGTGTTGTAGGTGAAATAAATGAGATAATTGATCTCATTCAAGGCTTTTATAGCCCGTATGGTATTCGGGTCCGTTTCGGTCGCTCGGTTCGCGTTTCCGGAATGTAACGCGTATTTTACGCGGTTTTAAATAAAAAGAGTTGTTAAACTCAAATAAATGATGAGTTTCAAAATTGTAAAAATATAAAATAATTAATTTAATTATTTTTACTCTTCGTGTGTTGCCAGATCGTTAAACATTTGCAATTACGTGTATACCCGCAATCGCGTACGTTTTTCGATCGTATTAAATATTTAAAGTCGTTTAATCATAATTATAAGTTCAACATTCGTATCATTATGGATCGTCACCCATAACTATACTCAGTCTCGCTTACGTATTACGATTCTGGTTGAATTAGTTAATTGTGATAATATTCGTCTCAACACCACGCACTAACACTATCCTGTTACACCGAACGCAATATATATATAGGGCTCACTCTCGCTACCTACCATTGTTTCGATATAACACGATACTGTTCTTGCCTAGTGAACTCGACTATAAATAAGTAATACATACTTGTTCCTGAATAATAAGATCCTGTAACACACAAGCACATTATGAACATATGAATCACATTGATAGACTGAACATAAACACACTGTTTTACAACTACCATGACTAAATGTACAAATGTTACAGTCAGACCATCGATCATGCTCTTGAACTCTGAATGTTTTTGCGGTGGATCTCCGAGGTATGCTGACATGTTGTGATCAGGTACGAATCGTAGGTCTGCCATCTGAAAAGGAAACTGATTAAGTTAATCAAATATGAAGAGTATACGAAACAATCAGTAGTACACGAATAACTTGTGAAATTTTCTAAGTGTAAAAGTTTGTACTCGATACAACTGTTGTACACGAAGAACTTGTGAAATTTCTAAGTCTCGATTACACGAAGTTATTGCAGTACACGAAAATCAATCTATACACGAACTACAAGCTGTACACGAAATTTTTGAGTATTCGAAGTTGAGGCTGTACACGAAGTAAGAGTGTACTCGAAAATTGTTCGTGTACACGAAGTTGTTCGTGTACTCGAAAGTTCATATTTCGTGTACTGAAAAATCCTTGAAAAGTTTAACATTTTGGCTCCTTAGAATTTCTAATCCGGTTCAATATACTCGGAATTGAAAGGCGAATAACATATTTACAGATTGCCTTCCAATTTCAAGTATTTCTTGGTCAATTTGACCAAAAACTTTCTGTATTCGAAAGTTGCGTACTCGAAAATCAATTTTTACCATAACTTTCGAATGCACGGTCAAAATTTGATAAAATTCTATACCTAGGGTCGCCTAATGATGATCTATAAGATGGCCGGAGTAGAAGTTTGAGATCGGGTCTAGAAATCGAAATCGCCTCAGAGCAATAATTTGTACTCGAAGTGAAGAAACCGCGTACACGAAATTGTGGTATTCGAAATTAAATATCGGTGGACTATTTATAGGGTCACTTCGGATACACATTTTCGTGTACATGATTTCGAGTACAAACACTTAGTTAATTTTCGATTTTAAAAAAATTCTAACTTTTCTAAAATAAAATAAAATAAAATAAAATAAAATAAAATAAACTTTGAACAAGTTTAAAGTTTAGTCGGTTCAAATTTTGTGGGATCAAATCTGTTATCAAAACTTTAACCATCTTTGTTAATTTCTCAGCGAAGCACAACCTTTAAATAGCTATTCCCCACCAATGATTTCCACTCGTTAATCCATCTCTTAAAAATCAGTTATATGATCAAGTTTTTCTGAAAAATATCTTATGGGAAATTTGTGATCAATTAGATTGTAAGACTAGATTAATATGCAATCTATCAGTCTTGTTAAATCCTTTGTTTTAAACTTTGATTGTGTTTCAACGAACTTAAAATCATTTTGACAGAGTTTTAAGATGAGAAAAGAAAAGAACAGATCCATTAGATTAGAATCAAGAACAAGAAGGGGTTCTATCATCTTGTGCTCATTGGCATCTTTTATTTACTGATCTGCAGACACATTGGTCTTAACGTCACACATTCAGGTCTTTGCTTACGCAAAACATAGAATGCTTCAGTAGCAGTTCCCGCTCTTTGTTTGCACAAAACATAGGAAATACCCGAGTTTTTCAAACATAATTTTAAGTTTATAGAAACACAATCTCGTTTTGATTAAAGGATTTAATCTAGAAGTCAAATAGTTGTCACACATTTCTAGTTATCTAATGATCATAATTTCACACTTATTAATCTATTTATATGTATTTTAAGTTTGATCAAGTCTGATTATTTAAGTTTTGAAAAACTTATTTCAACTTCTTAGCACAGAATAGATATTCAAGGTTGTGATTCCTTTTGAAATCATATTAAGATAGTGAAATTTTGATCCTTAGAGATTATTTCACTTCCCAATTTGATCGATTCGCTTTGCTTGTCAAAATAAAATCTTTTTGTATTTTCTTATGTTTTTGTAAAGTTAAAAGTTAAAAATGTTTTTGTAATTTTCCTTGAATAACACGAAGCAGAATCTCCTTTTCTTAGGATTTCAAAACCTAACTCCCCCTAAACTTATAGATTATCTTAGACTGACTCAAAGACCGAAAATCTTTTTGTTGTTTTTAATTTTGACTCAAAGAACGAAAAATCTTTTTGTTGTTTTGTAAATTTTCTCCCCCTAAATTTGTGAACTGAGTAAGACACAAATTTTAATGTATTTACAAAAATGCTTTTAATTAAAGCTTATTAATTTGAGAGAGGCAAGCAAGTGATGGAAACGTGCTGTATCGAACGGTTTTGTGAAAAGGTCCGCTAGATTGTCATCAGTGTGGACTTTTTTAAGATGAATCAGCTTTCGTTCGAAACAGTCACGGATGAAGTGAATCCGGATGTCAATATGTTTAGTTTTGGAGTGTTGTACCGGATTCTTGACGATCTATAGGGCTGCTTCATTGTCACAAAAAATAGGAGAGTCAAGAAAATTCAAACCGTAATCGAGGAGCTGTTGTTGCATCCATATAACCTGAGAACAGCAACTGGAGGCAGTAACATACTCAGCTTCAGCAGTCGAAGTAGATACAGTCGTTTGTTTCTTGCATTGCCATGAGACAAGGCGATCTCCCAGGTACTGACACCCACCAGTGGTTGACTTCGTATCCAGGTTACATCCACCAAAGTCACTGTCTGAGTATGCAAATAATTGAAACTCAGAGTTCTTTGGGTACCAAAGTCCGAGTTTAGGCTTCCCGACTAGGTACCGAAAGATTCTCTTGACAGCTATGAGGTGAGATGCCTTTGGATTTGCCTGATATCTGGCACACTGACATACTGAGAACATAATGTCTGGACGACTAGCAGTCAGACACATCAGAGAACCAATCATTGAGCGATAGAGGTGCTGATCAACTTCTTCACCTTCTGAATCCGAAGTCAGGATAGGACGAGCAGCCATAGGAGTAGATGCTGGTTTTGAATCCATCATTTTGAACTTGGTCAAAATATCTGTGACATACTTTCCTTGGTTAATCAGCACACCTTTTGGATCTTGCTTGACTTGTAAACCTAGAAAGAAGGTCATTTCTCCCATCGCGCTCATTTCAAATTTCTTTTTCATCACCCCTTCAAATTCCTTGCACAACGCTGAGCAGGTGGAGCCAAATATGATGTCATCCACATAGATTTGAACGAGAATTAAATCATCCTTATCTTTGCGAACGAACAAAGTCTGATCAATGGCTCCACGGGTATATCCATTTGCAAGCAGATGATCAGTAAGTGTTGCATACCACGCTCGCGGTGCCTGATGAAGACCATAGAGAGCTTTGTCTAACTTGTAGACGTGGTCAGGGAACTGAGAATCTTCAAACCCAGGAGGCTGGCATACATAGATTTCTTCTTTTACCTTTCCATACAGAAACGTTGTCTTCACATCCATCTGATACACCGTGAAGTTCATGTAGGAGGCATACGCTAAGAAAATCCGTATTGCTTCAAGTCTTGCAACAGGTGCAAAGACTTCCTCATAATCTATCCCCTCTTGCTGATAGAAGCCTTGAACAACCAATCGGGCCTTGTTTCTGATAATGACACCTGAGTCATCTCGTTTGTTTCTGAAAACCCATTTGGTTTCGATAGGCAGTTTCCCTTTTGGCAAAGGAACCAGATTCCATACTTTGAGCTTCTGAAACTGCATCAGCTCTTCTTGCATTGCTTCAACCCAGCTGGACTCTTTGAGAGCCATTTTGACATTCATGGGTTCAACCTGCGAAATAAAACAAGAATATAAACAAGAGTTAATTGGACCTGATTGACTGCGAGAAATTGTCTCTTCAGGTAGCATGTTCCGAGCTGCAGTAGATCTGCTTCGAGTGAGAACGCCTTCTGAGAGAGGTCCAATAATATTCTCAACTGGATGATTCTTGTTTATGCTAAGTGTTGGCACTTCGTCCACTGCTAGGTTGTCTAGCAAGTTGCTGATGTTGTCAACTTGAGCCTCACTTGAAGAAGAGATATTGTCAATAGGAGCAGTTTCACTTGCTTCAGCTCCATGATCCACACAGTGTTCCTCAGGTATGCTATCTGAGAACAGTGGATTATCAAAAGTCTGGTGGGAAGAGGATGAGGTTTGATCAGTGTCAGGAAGAGGCTGAACCGACTGAGAAGTGTCTGGTTCTGATGGAAGAACTTCATGAATTGGTGTTGGCTGAGCTGGAGGGGCACGATTATACATCCCTGGAGGGTCAACTGTCAGGTGACTAGGATCACAAGGAACATAGCCAACCCTGTAGTCCACGTCATCACCCGTATAAAACTCATCAGCTTGCCCAGATGCTCCTGCGTTCTCGGATGTAGCGCTAAAGGGCCTAAAAGTGGAGTCATACTCAAACATCCAGTTTGGACCCGAACTGGCATCAGTAGAGTTCATTTCTTGCCAATCAATGTAGTATGATTCCACAATCACCCGAGTCTTCTTGTTATAAACTCTGTATGCTGCTTTTTCAAACGAATAACCCACGAAGTAACACTCATCCGCCTTGTCATCAAACTTGTGATTAGGCTCAGTGTGAAGAAGAGTGCAAGGACATCCAAATGACTTGAAGTGTCCAACTTTGAGTTTTTGATTGAAGAGAATCTCGTAAGGAGTCTTCTGATGACGCTTGTTCAGGAGTGCTCTATTTTGAACATAGCAAGCAGTGTTGACTGCTTCGGCCCAGAAGAAGATAGGCAGCTTTGATTCTGACAACATTGTTCGTGCAGCTTCTATAAGTGTTCTGTCCCTTCTTTCAGCAACTCCATTTTGCTGAGGAGTTCTTGCTGCACTGTATTGCCTAGCGATTCCTTTCTCATCACAGAAATCTATAAGAGTCTGATTTCTGAATTCAGTGCCGTTATCAATTCTAATCACCTTGACCTTCAAATTTCTCTGATTTTCAATTAAGGTAATAAACTTCTTCAGAATCTCTGGAGTCTCATCCTTCTTCTTAGAAAGAATACCCAAGTGAATCTGGAATAATCATCAGTCACTACCAGATAGTATGACTTCTTCCCGATGCTCATCACATTGACCGGTCCGAAGAGATCCATATGAAGAAGTTAAAGAACTGAGGAGATTGAGTTGAATAATTTTGGCCTGTGGGGTCTTTTGTGTTGCTTCCCCTTGGCACAAGCAATGCATTTCTCAATGGTGGAGAAGTCCTTAGAGGGCAAGCCAATAATGTGATCTCCCTTGGCTAATCTGTTTAGATTCTTTAGATTTACGTGACCCAGCCTCCGATGCCACAACAGACAGTCATGCTTCGATGCCTTTGAGAACAAGCAAGTGTTCACAGTGAATGAGTTTGAATTCATATTGATAATGTAGGCATTGTTTATCCTTGGAGTTCTCATCAAAATCCACTTCTCAGGCACCACAAATCCAGGTTTTAGAATAAGACACTCCTTGTTTGTGAAATGTGTGGAGAAACTCTTGTCACAGATTTGAGAAACACTCAGAAGACTGTGATTGAGCTCTTCAACATAGTACACATCTTCAAAACTGAGAGTTCCATTTGTGACAGTGCCTTTCATGCTTATCCTTCCTCCATTGTCTCCAGCAAATGACACATACCCTCCGTTGAATGGTGTAACTTCATGTAACTGAGAAAAATCCCCAGTCATGTGCCGGGAGAAGCCGCTGTCTACATACCAAACATTTTTGAGCTTGTTTGGTTGTCCCTCCATTTCACACACAATCAATGAGAAACAGGTACCCAAACCATAACAGGTTTAGGTACTTTGGTAATGGAAGAGACTCTGTCCTTGGGTTTGGGTTTGGGTCTGTTTTTGGGTCTGTCTGAGTTGTACCTAATATGTTTTGTCATGCTTCCACTGCCCTGGTTAACTGGTTTTGTCTTAATTTTGAAAATCCTTTGTGTTTGCCTATGAAAATTAGATGGAGGTTTGTTGGATTTCTTATGTCTTTTTGCAGTGGAAGAAGTCTGAGTCTGTGTCTCCTTCTGAGAGGTTGCCTTAGGCTTGGAGGATGGTAAGATCCTCACATGTTTATTAACTGGTTTAGCCTTAGGGATGACCTTCTGATTCTTCCCATAGAAGAATTCAGTAGGTCGGTGCAGACAGTGTCTAGCAATGTGGCCTGGTTTCCCACATGCATAACAGCAGACCTTTTGGTGAAATTCAATTGGGTCAAAGGACTTTACATCACAGTTACTTTGAATAGAGGATGAGGTGGGAATATAAGGTTTACAGTTAGGGTTCAACAGTGAACTTTCCTCTTTGGTAACTGTGGAATGAGCCGGTGCAGTCTGTGTTGTTAAAGGAGAGAAAGTTGATTTTATAGCAAACGTTTTCTGAAAATGTTTCAACATATCATTAAGATTAATGTCAATTTCATCGAATTTTCCAACAAAATCAGTTTTTGGAACAAAAGATGATTTGCTTGTAGATGTTGAACACTCTGTGCTCTTCCCTGCACTTCTTTCTACCTTCTTCTCCTTTAAACCTGCAACAATTAGTTTTTCTGCACAAACCTCAGAATCATTAGTCATAATAGGGTCAGCTGTGTGCATAACTGGTTCGGTGGGGAAATCGCAAGCACGACTAGAATCCAATTCCAAGTCGTCAACAGATGTGTTGATCCTTGGCATGCATGAGTAATTATGGTTAAAAGGTGGTGCACACTCCTTATAACCAAGACCCTTGTTATCCCTCTTGAAATGTATGCTTACCATGTTTTCTAAAACTTTACTTGAATAGTCAAATTGTTCACATTTTACTGAAGTTTTAGAAAGCTGAGTTTTGACTTGGTCCAACTCTAAAGCGAGTTCATCGATTTTGCGTCGAGCATCTCGATAGTTGGACTCTTTGTCACTTAAGAGTTCTTTTAGCCTTGCCACATCCTGACCCTCTACTTCAAGTTTTCTTTTAAAAATTCCTTCATTTTTAAGAAATTCTGAGTTAAAGTATTTAAGTTTATTTACTTCTTTAATTAATGATTCATTATGTGACCTGTACTTAAATACTTTATTTATGCATGAGGTAGAGCAAAGATTTTCAGTTACCTCCTTCTGCTTGTCGTCCACCTCTGCCATGAATGCATGACTTAAAGTCAGCTACAGTTCCTGCACCTAATCACTCCAGTCATAGGAGTCAGTCTCATGAGTTACCAACGCTTTAGATGTGCTAGCGCTTCCTCCCGTAGCTGCATTCCCTGACTTCTCTTCAGGCTTCTTTTCTCCTCCTTCCTTAGCCACCTTTGGCTGCTTACATTCCCTGGCAAAGTGACCCGGTTGGTCATAGTTGTAACATCGCAATTTTGACTTATCAAAGCCAAGCTTCTTCCCCGGAGCGTTTCCAAAGCTGTTTCTTCCATATTTCTTGATGAACTTCTTTGCTCTGAACACAGCCATTGCCATCTGCCATGAGATATCCATTTCTTCTACATCAGCTGGATTAATCTGCTCTAAGTTGTCTTGAGTGAGATTTGAGGGTGCCAATTCTCCAGCTATGAAAGCATTGTAGCTATTCATGAATCCCTTAAACAGCAGCAGATTCTCTTCACTTTCTGGATTGACTTTAGGCACCGATCCAGCTTGTCCAGATGACAGGAAGGCAGTCTCAAAAGGAACTCCATTAGATGAAGAAGGCTGATAATGCTGCATTCCTTGTGATTGAAGATTGATTGCTGACAGAAGAGCAGAGTTTTCAGAAGTAGGTGCAATTCCCATTGAACTGGCATGATTCAGTGCTCTCTGCTTATCATCCATATCATATGAGTTGATAATTGAGATCAACTCACTCAAGGAAGTCTTGTACATGTCCTTGGTCCTTTTGATAGTTGTACAGTTAGAGTTCCAAGTGTAAGGTAGTGAATTCAGCAGCTTCTTGTTCACCTCTCCCTTAGTCATCTCAATCCCAGAACTGGTCATCTCAGTCATCAGATGTGTGAATCTGTTGAGTTGTGCTTCTAGAGACTCTCCTTTGATGTGGTTAAACATGTTGAATCTCTGCCTGAGCATATCCTTCCGACTCTCTCTCATGTCCTCATTGCCTTCGAATCTTTCAACCAATGCATTCCACTGATCCTTTGCTGTTTTGTGCTCCTTAAATCCATGAGCAACGTCAGTTGATAGTGCCATAGTGATTGATGCACATGCCTTCTCATCCTTTTCCATCAATAGTATGTCATTGTCAGTATACAGCTCAGGATCCTTAGGAACAAGAGGACCATTTATCTCACTTTGGTATGAGGGCACATAGGGACCCTCCTCAATGGATCTCCAAAGTTTTGGATCGGTATACTTGATGAAAGATTGAAATCTGAATTTCCAATCTTGGAAGTTATCTCCTGACACGAGCCTTGGCGGCTTTGTTCCGGTGCCGATTTCATTGTCCAGATTGAGCAAGTTGGATAAGTTAGTCAAATTCTTTGAAGCCATTGTTAATCAGAAAATTTCTAAGTGTAGTACACGAACTCCCTGTATTTCCCTGTAGATGAAAGTCAATAAAGCTGCCCGAAGTGAACAAATCAGTCTACACTCGAAATCCTGGTTGTAATCGAAATCGAGTACACGAAAATCAAGCTGTATTCGAAACCTCTGTGTACTCGAAGATTATGGTGTATTCGAAACCTTTGTGTATTCGAAATGATGCTGTACTCGAAACTTTTCTGTATTCGAACTCTAACTGATCTTCGGACACTCTGCCTATACTCGAAATAGCTGAACTCTAAAAATTTTGAACTCGAAAATACTTAAGAAAAATTTTTATAAAATTATTTCTTAAGATTCAGAGTCCCAAATTTATACAGTAGCTAGTAGGAGTAAAGAAGAATGATAAAGTAGCAAACTTGCTTAGAAAAGTTGTCACCTTGATGATGAAAAGAGCACTCAAGCTCTGATACCACTTGTAGGTCCTAAAACTGATCAAGATCCAAACTTAATCTCTGTAAACATCACCAATGATCTCTAACAAGTGCGGAATCCAAGTTAGAAACACGAAAGCAAGTAGAAAAATGAAAACTTTATAAATATTGCAAAACTTCGAGTACAAGCGCCTCAATACGTCTAGAGAGCGTATGCCTCGGGATTCCAACCTAAACCTGTACAAAATACGTCTATTTATACTAGGCCTAGGTGTACACGAAATCTAAATACAAAAAGGTTCGAGTACACGATCACTTCGTGTACTCGAAATACTGTACACGAAAATAAACCAAAATCTGAGCTTTGACTCTTCTGGGTTGACTTTGTCAGTCTTCATCGTTTAGCGGGCTCTACATTTAGCATACAATTTCTCATGTTTTAGTAATTCAAGTAAGGTTCTAAGATGTTTAGCATGATCCTCAGGAGTTTTTGAATAAATAAGAATATCATCAATGAACACAATGATGAATTTGTCTAAATAAGGTTTGCATATCCGGTTCATCATGTCCATAAAGGCAGCTGGAGCATTAGTAAGTCCAAATGGCATAACAGTGAACTCATAATGCCCATACCTTGTACGAAAAGCAGTTTTAGGAATATCTTCTTCCTGTACTTTCAGTTGATGATATCCTGATCGAAGATCGATTTTAGAAAAATGACAAGCTCCTTGAAGTTGATCGAATAAATCGTCAATTCTTGGAAGAGGATACTTGTTTTTGATAGTTACCTTATTTAGCTCCCTATAATCAATGCACATCCGCATTGACCCATCTTTCTTCTTGACGAATAAGATTGGAGCTCCCCAAGGTGAAGAGCTAGGTCGAATAAAACCTTTTTCCAGTAACTCGTCTAATTGTTTCTTCAGCTCTTTCATTTCCGTCGGTGCCAATCTATAAGGAGATTTAGCAATTGGAGCAGTACCTGGTACCAGATTGATATTGAATTCTACTTCACGTTCTGGTGGTAAGCCAGGCAATTCATCTGGAAACATATCAGGAAAATCAGCTACAACAGGTACATCTTTCAGTTTCTTCTTTTCTTGATCTTCAGTGGTAACTGAGACTAGGTAAGCTAAACAACCTTTATTTAGATACTTAGTAGCTTTGATCATAGAAATAATTCCAACATGGTTTGTTGGCTTATCGCCTTTGATGATCAATTTTTCTCCCGTTGGAACACGAACTTCAATGGATTTGGTGTCGCATAAGATACAAGCTTGGTTTATATCTAACCAATCCATTCCGATTACCACATCAAAACCAGCCAACTTCATTGGTAAGAATTTCATAGGTATGTTGTGCTTAAAGAGTGTGATCTTACCATTTACTAACGCTTCATTTATTTTGACTACATCACCATTAGCAGTTTCTACCAGATAAGGTTTATCTACTTTCACTAATGGTTCATTTAGAAGCTTACAGAAATCGTAATCAATAAAGCTTTGATTTGCTCCCGAATCAAAAAAAACCTTAGCGTAAACATTATGGATAAGAAACGTACTGGTAATGACATCCGGCATGTCTGCAGCTTCTTTTGCATTCAGGACAAAAGCTCTAGTTGTCTTCTTTGCATTTGGTCCAGCTTTTGTTCCTGAACCACCAGCCCCGCTAACTCCACTTGCCTTGATCAACTTAGGACATTCAGTTCGATAGTGTCCCTGTTCATTGCAGTTGAAGCACGTCACCATTTTCTTTCTTCGGCATTCATCCACTGTATGACCTGTTAATTTGCAATGACTGCAAAATTTTGGTCGAAGACATTTTCCCAAATGATTTTTCCCACACATTTTGCATCGTGGGATTACACCGCTACCTCCATCTTTCTTTTCAAATTTTCCTACAGGTTTCTTTGAACTTTGATTAACCTTTTGCATCGTTTCTTGACTTTTCTTTTCTTCTTGGGTTCTTACCATCCCATCAGTAAGCAACCCTGCCAGCTCAACGGCTGAATCAATGGTCTGAGGCATAGCAGCCTTAACCATGTCACGAATTTCGCTTAACAGTCCCTAGATATAACGACTGATCAGGTTTGATTCTGGCGTCACAAGATGTGGCACCAATCGAGCATAGTCAAAGTACTTTGAAGTGTACTCACGATGCGTAGCACCGACCATGCGATGAGTCAGAAATTTTTGCTCGATTTGTTCCTACTCATTCATTGGGCAAAACTTTCGAGTTACGAGATCTCGAAAACTTTCCCAAGTCATAGCATACGCATTGGTTCTGCCTTTGGTTTGAATAATAGAGTTCCACCACTCCAATGCTCCGTCTTTGAAGGAATTCGAAGCATACAGAACCATGTCTTCTTAGGCACATTTGCTGATAGCAATTACTGCTTCAATCTTTTCGAGCCATCTTAACGCTACCACAGCTCCTTCTATTCCTGCGAACTCAGGAGGTTTACAAGATTGGAATGTTTTGTATGAACATCCTTCAGTTCTAAATCGTTTTACACAAGAAGCTTTGGTATTCTCATTGTTCGAACCAGACACCTCTTTTGCTTTTGTCACTGTATTTTCTGGATTTGAATTTTCATTGTCTTTCATAGCTGCAATAATCGTAGGTATTGCGTCTTTAATTTCTTTTGCTATTATTTCTTGAAGTTCAGCTTTTCGAATCACAGGTTCATTAGCATCCGCGTGCGTTCTCTTTTTCCCACGAGTGTTTGCAGACGGTCCGCCAGAATTTTGGTTACGAGACATTGTCTACAAAATATGATATTTGACCAGGTCTTAAAACAATTCATCAAAATCAAGCTTATAAGCTTTCATAATTATTTATCATGATAATCATTCTTAGTATTTCAAGTATTCTACTCTACCTATTCCTTTGATAGGCACTTATCTAAGTTTGGTTAAAGCATAGATACAATCATTAGTACCTATTTTGCTAAAACCAGGAGCTCTGATACCAACCTGTCACACCCCGGGCTCTCGGCGGCCCGGGCGCTGCGACCCGAATTGGTTTCATGGATAATACAGTCTCGGTCAGAGTTTATTATTTATTTTTATATGTTTCAGCGGAAGCGTTGTTTCATAAATTCATAATTTTATGAATTTATCACATGCATGGATGTGAAAACCGTTTTCACAATTTACAAATAATTCATATGCATAGGTATGAAAACCATATTTTCATCGCTTGTAAATAACTTTTCAAGATTTTATAAAATTTCATATGCTTAGATATGAACATAACATTATATTTCATTTAAAACCGAGTTTTTACAAATATATATTATACATATCTCGGTTTACACGGGACTTGGAGGTATAACTCCAATCACTCCTCGGTTTCGCCACAAGATTTTATTTAAGGCGTCGTAGGCCCTAAACCTCTAATCTTGTTTCTGATTTGTCATTCATTATCACCTGAAAAGTTTTTGAAAATAAAACGTCAACAAAAAGTTGGTGAATACAAGTAACAGACTCGATATGTAAGCATAGCATGTTCGGTCTTTTAACCATAATTAATAGTGGCAATACTACACATTTAGCAGGTTATTTCACTGATCGATACCACTACTGCCTACACTGGTTTATAACTGTCACTGGTTAAGAACTACAGCGCAACGCGTCTTACGTTTTGTTCCCTCCAGCCCACAGCTGGTCACTGGTTAGGTTGCCTGCGCAGCACGTCTTACGTTTAACCTTCCAGCCCACCTGTACCAGCCACGTATGGGAATTTCACCCATATGCGGATACAATTTACAAATCATACGTATACTAATAGCCTAAATGCTGGTCTCATAGTATCCCTTTATGCGTCAAAGTTTAAACAAACCATGCTCATAAAAATTCATTTATAAATTTAAAAAAATTAAATGTATTCATCTGAATTTTTGGTTGACTGAGTGACAGCTTAAACTTCTCGATATAAATTTGAGCAGTGTTTCTACTTAATCTATTCTTAAAATTATTCTGCAAGGAAGATTTATTTATTTATTATTACTACTACGATTACGATTACGATTACGATTACGATTACGATTATTATTATTATTACTATTACGCTTATTATTATTATTATTAATACTACGATTATTATTATAAAAAAAAATTTTAATATATACATAGGGTCGGAGCTTAACTCGAACCCTATAGGTTTATATTAAATTAAATCCTTAGGATTAGTTTGCAAGAATGATTCCTGATGCGTTAATTTTCTGTTCCTAAAAATAACCATAAGCATAAATATATTGTTTGTATGTATGGGGTTGGATCTTAACCCTAACCCTATAAGGTAATAATAAATAAAAACTTAAATCTATAAGTGAAATTCGTAGATTGAAATACATACCGAATCATATACTAGCTTTGATCGAAAGAGTCGAAAGAAAGTTTCTACTTACGAACAAACTGAATTGCTGTTTGTTTGAAAGTTAACCTCCTCGATTTTATTTTTATGTTTTCGTTCGAAATCTTCATTTGACAAGATATATATGTGTGGTGGATATAATGATAAGCCTTTGCTTATCTTACACGTACACTTCTTTTCTTTTCTTTTGTTGACAACACACACTCTCACACGTGCACATGAAAATTTTTTTTATTATTTTTTTTATAATTATTAATATTAAATCAATATAATTAATTTTAACTCAACTTTGTTTATCACTTATAACTTTTCAAATATCGAGTTTTATAAAATTATAAATATACGGTTAAAACCTACTTATTTTTATCTACGTTTTGACCTAAGTTTCGTTAAAAACGGAGAAAGTTTAATTATAATATAATTTATTAATTTTTAGGTGGTCTCCTATTATATTAACTTATCGTTCAAACAACAATTATTTCTAATAATTGTTTCATCTTACTTATTCGCTTAAACGAACGTTAAAAATCTTGAACGTTTATTTTTACTCTTTTATTCTCAACTAATCATAAAATAAACTATTTTATTTTATTAGGCGAAACTTACGTTTTAATTTATCGTTTTTATTTTTATTTTTGACTAATAATATTTTAATTATAAACGAGAGTATTTTATTTATTTTCTCAAAACAAGATGTTACAGGTAGGGATGTCTGTTCATTCCAGTGAGCAACATCCAGATGTTTTGATTGATGAGATCCCAATCTCTCAAGAGGTGTGTGAGGTTTTAGACAGAGCAGAGCCAGCTGATAAGCCGTCTGTAGAGGCACCCCCGTCCTTGGAGCTTAAAGAACTGCCATCTCACCTTGAGTATGCATTTCTGGACAAGGATTCCCAATTCCCCGTCATTATTGCTGCTGAATTGACGGAGGAGGATAAGAAGAGGTTGATTGAGGTGTTGAAGGCACATAAACAGGCAATTGGTGGAAGCTGATGGACATTAAGGGTATTAACCCTTCCTTTTGCACACATAGGATTCTTATGGAGGATGAATTTAAGCCTATTGTGCAAAGCCAGAGGAGACTGAACCCGAACATGCAGGAGGTTGTTAAGAAAGAGGTGCTTAAGCTATTAGATGCCGGTCTGATTTACCCAATCTCAGACTCTGCATGGGTCAGTCCAATTCAGGGTGTCCCCAAGAAAGGGGGGATGACAGTGGTGACTAATGAGAAGAATGAGTTGATTCCGACAAGGATAGTCACAGGTTGGAGAGTCTGTATTGACTACATGAAGTTGAATGATGCCACGAGGAAAGATCACTTTCCCTTACCCTTTTATCGATCAGATGTTGGAGTGTTTGTCAGGACAACAGTTCTATTGTTTCCTTGATGGATTTTCTGGTTATTTTCAGATCCCTATTTCTACAGAGGATCAGGAAAAGACCACGTTTACATGCCCTTATGGCACTTTTGCGTATCGCAGCATGCCATTTGGGTTGTGTAAAGCTCCAGCCACTTTTCAACTATGTATGGTGGCGATATTCCATGATATGATTAAGGACTCCATAGAGCTGTTCATGGATGATTTTTCCGTGTTTGGGAGTTCCTTTGATCATTGCCTGAGGAACTTGGATAAGATGTTGGCACGTTGTGTTGAGGCGAATTTGATGTTGAATTGGGAGAAATGCCATTTTATGGTAAAAGAGGGGATAGTGCTAAGGCATAAGATTTCACGGGCTGGGATAAAGGTTGATAAGGCTAAGATAGAGACCATAAGCAAACTTCCACCACCCACTAACGTGAAATCCATTTGAAGCTTTTTAGGCCACACTGGCTTCTATCGACGGTTCGTTAAAGATTTTTCCAAAATTTCTAGGCCTATGACTCAGCTTCTGGAGAAGGATGCCCCATTTCTGTTTTCTGAGGAGTGTTTGAGGGCGTTTGAGCTACTGAAGGAGAAGTTAGTGAATGCCTCGATTCTGATTGCCCCCGATTCGAGCTCACGTTTTGAGCTTATGTGTGACGCGAGCGACTTCACGGTTGGGGCGGTTTTAGGGCAGCGAAGAGACAAGCACTTCCACCCCATTTACTATGCGAGTAAGACCTTGAACGACGCACAGGAGCATTACACGACCACTGATAAAGAGCTCCTTGCGGTGGTTTTCGCATTCGACAAATTCAGATCTTACCTCGTGCTTTCCAAGACAATCGTGTACACCAATCACGCGGAATTGAGGTACTTGTTCAATAAGAAAGATGCGAAACCGCGTTTGATTTGGTGGATTTTGTTGCTTCAGGAGTTTGATATTGAGATACGGGAAAAGAAGGGTGCAGAAAATGTGGTCGCCGATCATTTGTCGAGACTTGAGAATCCCGAGCGAGAGGAGATGCGGGATATGGCCATTGGGGATACCTTTTATCATGAATTCTTGATGGTAGTAAAGGTCGAGCAGCAGGGGTTCCCATGGTTTGCTGACTTTGCAAACTATCTGGCTGATGGTGTGTTACTGAAGGGATTGACTCACCAGCAAAAGAAGAAATTCTTTGCTGACGTGAAGCACTACCTGTGGGATGACCCATACTTGTTTAGAGTTGGAGCGGATCAGATGATTCGACGTTGTGTGCATGGAGCTGAGGTAGCCGACATATTGAGGCATTGCCACGAGGGACCGACCGGAGGACACCATGGAGCGACACTGACGGCGAAGAAGGTTTTTGACTCTGGTTTCTTCTGGCCGACGATATATAAGGATGAAAATGTGTTTGTGAAGACTTGTGACAGTTGCCAAAGAGTTTGCAACATCTCATCCAGCAATGAGATGCCCCAGACTTCCATCCAGGTTTGCGAGATCTTTGACTTATGGGGTATTGATTTCATGGGACCGTTCCCGATGTCTCGAGGGAACCGTTACATCCTTGTTGCTATTGACTATGTATCTAAGTGGGTAAAGGCCCAACCTTGCCCCACGAATGTTGCCCGGGTTGTAGTGAGATTTCTGAAGAAGTTATTTGCATGCTTTGGTACTCCCAAAGCCTTGATTAGTGATAGAGGCACCCACTTCTGCAATAAGCAGATGGAGAAAGCTTTGCAGTGATATGGAGTGACCCATCGTTTAGCTACGGCTTATCATCCACAGACGAGTGGGCACGTTGAAGTTAGTAATCGGGGTATCAAGCGTATTTTGGAGAAGACTGTGAGTTGGAATAGGCTAGACTGGGCAGATAAGTTAGATGACGCACTGTGGCCTTTTCGCACTGCTTATAAGACACCGACCGGTTCTACACCGTTTTGGATGATATATGGTAAAGCCTGTCATCTACCGGTTGAGATGGAGCATAGGGCATACTCGGCGCTGAAGACGATGAACCTAGATATGGCTACTGCAAAAGAGTTGAGGTTTCATCAGTTGCACGAATTGGAAGAGTTGCGCGATCATGCATACGAGCATTCTCATGACTACAAGGCACGTACGAAGGCGTTGCACGATAGGAAGTTGAGAGGTGATAAGGACTTTTAGTGTGGGGATGCGGTGTTGTTATACAACTCGTGACTGAGATTGTTCCCGGGTAAGTTGAAATCCCGATGGTCTGGGCCGTATAAGGTGAAGGAAGTGTTACCGTATGGCACATTCGATATTGAAGATATGGATGGGGCATCGTTTAAGGTAAACAGACATTGGTTGAAGCACTACATTAGTGGTCCGTTTGAGAAGAAAGTGGTAGAGGACGTCTATCTCGACCCACCGACTGAGTGATTGTGGGTCCGAGTCTCGCTGAAGACTCGTTAATAAACCAATCGCTTTTGGGAGGCAACCCACATTTATGTACATTTTAGTTTTTTTTAGTATTTGCTTTGCATTTTTAGTCGTTTTATGTTATTTTATATTTGTTTGTGTGCTAACCTAATTGTCGAGCCATGCAGTCACGCATGAGCATTTGTTACAGGATCCCAGGTACGTTCATGGTTGTGTCATCTTATTTGGATCTCAGCAGGTCACTATGGAACTTACGCGTTTGCATGGATTGCGTGTCAGGGAAGTACCACTTTTTCATTCTTGGTTACTATCGTTTATTAGTTTGTTTTATTTCAGTCTTAGTTTTTCCCTGTTTCTAGACACATTAGGGACAATGTGTGTTTCAAGTGTGGGGATGGGGAAATTCCTTTCTTTTAAGTCTTGTCTTTTTGAAAAAAAAATTGAAATTTTTTTTGAAAATACCAAAAATAAAATAAAACTTGAACTTTTGTAAGTCCCGGCTACTTTTGCTACGATGCTTAACAAGTCTCTTTCATTGTAAATCGTTAACAAAGGGTGAGTCGGCATGGGTTATTGAGTTGGTTACACAGTTAGTCTTTAAGTTGCGTGATAAAGTTTTCCCAATTGGACTTGTTTTCAAAACTTATGAGTTTGGGATTCTTCAGATAGTGAAACCTGTTTGATAGTTGAAAACTATTTATGCTCATATCGTTAACTCTATTCCACACGTTTCCAGTGAGATTTTGAGCCGTAACAGTCTTTATTCAATCACTGATTCGTTTGTGTGTGATTTGACCTACCTATTGCATTGCTTTAGAACTTGTGCTTGTATACATTTTGAGACTTCGTTTAAGATTTGACACAGATATGATTAAGGCATTAGGTTCACCGATTTCTTAGCCCTTTCTAGTCCTTTTGTTTAACACCATTAAACATACCGAGTACACACCATGTTGAGCCTAAACCTTTTCATTTGATTTACCCAGTTTTATTTCAAGACATCCGGTTTGTTAGACAACTATGTGTTTATGTTGATTGTTTCTAGTTGACAAAAAAAGAAACCAGAGGAAATGAGAAAAAAAAGAGTGAAATGTGTGAATAAAAGGTCAAAAAGACCAAGTGTTGGTAGTTCGTATTGTTCAAAGTCTTGTTGGTGTAATAAAGTCAACTACCGGATTTTCTTTTATGTTTTAGCCACTTTAAAACCCTACATTACGTACCCTTAGCCTAAGCCTGCCCTTTTAAAGTCCTTTTGATCTGTGTTAGTTTTGATTTAGAGTGGAGATTTGATTATAGCACAAGCTCATGTTAGCATTGTTGCAGTGTTAGGTTATGAGAGTTTACTTGCAAAAACCCATATATTTTACCGAGTGTCGAGTGACAATTGTGAGGGTGTGAACGTAAATGGTTGAATTCTTAAAAAACAAGTGAATCTTGATTTGGAAATCCCATTTTTTCTAAAAAGTGCGTCATTCGTGTCCGATTGGGTTGTAAATTTATTGACCGTTATAAGTCTTGTGATTGATTGTGTATTTAATTCGTAAACTCATGCTCGGTTTTACTTGATGTGAAATGTTTGTGAATTAGATTTTGTTTTGCGTTGTTTTAGGTTTGCTTAGGGACAAGCAAAGTTCAAGTGTGGGGATTTTTGATGTGTTGTTAGTTACACATCATTTTAGTATTTAATTTATAGTATTTTATCTTATTTTATTAGATTTATATTTACTTTTTAGGTAATTTTAAGTATTTTTATTTATTTTTACTTATTTTTATTTTTAATGTTGCATGTGTAGGTTTCGCGATAATAAATGTTTGCAATTGCGGAGAAACCGAAGCCCGAAATAATTTTAATGAAGTTGGAAGCTAAAAATATATTTTTTTAGAATTTCCGGGGTTAAAAAATAGCATTTTAGGAAGTTCTGGGGCTTAAAATCGAATTTCAGCAAGTGCAGGGGGGTAATTTGCAAATCTGCCAAAGTTTCCCACTTCTGGGACACATGGCAGCACCTGGTGGAGCCACATCAGCCCTAAAAGAGGCTCTGACCCGCGCCTGAATCCGGATGGAGCCCCTGACCTGCATGAAGACCCATATCCCCTCACGTGCAGATCCGTGCGTGACCCGGTGGGCGACCCACGACCCGCGCCCCTTTCCTCCTGCTTTGACCGGCCTATTTGGCCCTTTGACCAGCCCTTGGACCCCTTTTTGAACCCTGAACCGGCCAAATGACCCCAAATCGTGACCCTTTGCTTATTTCCCCCTATTTAAGCCATTTAAAACCCTAATTCGCAAATCTATCACCCTTAGACGGCTGAAAACGTAGAAGAATCATATTTTTGAAGATTTTGGAGCTTTGAGATCGATTTGGACGCTCGGGGGAGGCTAAGATCGCGTATACAAGTGCTCGGAACGCGTTTTCGGGTTTGTTTATGCATCATAGTTGTTCTTTTCCATTTGTTCTTGAATTTTCTATCATGTTTAGATCTGATTTCATGTTATTTAATGGTTGGATGATGATTCTAGGCTAGATCTTTAATTCTACCTAGATTTTGGACGATTATTGTATGAAAAATCAGTTTTTCGGGTTTGTTTGATTGAATAAATCTTTGCTTGTGATTTGAATCTGATTGTGGATGATTGTGAATGATTTTAGACTATTGTGAATGATATGATTACATGCTTAAACTATTTTGTGAATAAGGTTTGATTCGGTTTCGATAAAAACTCGTTTTTCACATGATTTTGGGATAAAAACTTGTTTTTAACCTAATTGTGATTTGACTAATCTTAGTAAATCGTAAGAATTTCATATAATCAGATTGTAATCAGTGGGATATACCACCTTAAAGGCTAATCAAGTAATAAGGTGTTGGGATATCGTGGTTTAAACGGGTTTTTCAAGTAATTCGCATGATCATTGGGTTATTTGTTGATTGTTTATGCCATGTATGCCAAATTCATAATTAATTTCATTTAGATTGATTCATTTGTGCTTTGGTACATTGTGGTTGGTTGAGACTGACCTAGTTATTCAACCGTAGAGGTCTTAAGCATTGCTATTGTAACACCCCAACCCAGCTAGGGCTGATGTGTCACTATTACAGAAATCAGAACAATTCATATTCTCTATTTATTGAATTTAACCCTAAATAAATACATAGTTTGACTAACGGAATACCAATACCTAATTACATCACTTATTAACAAAATTAATTTAAACTTTCTAATCTCTTTATCTTCTCTTCACACATCCCCTGTACCTGTTATAAAAATGAAGAAAACAACAAAAAGAAATACGGCTGAGCCAAAAATTGCTCAGTAACGGAAGAACAACAGTAATGGTAGTGAAATCTGAAAAAGGAAACGATTATGGAAGTGGCCAAATATAGCGGTGGCAAATTTAGCAGAAGTATTACAACTATAATGATTATGTTAAGATAACATTAGATAACGAATTTCAGAACGAACTAACCATACGTCTAACAATTCCAATTAATCAGAACGAATAAATAATCAAATAAGTCGTATGGTAAGGAGATACCCATTTGAGCACAAAACAAAACAAAACAAATGGTGTACACAGACCCGTCGGCCTAATGTACCAAATTGTGAGCTGTATGTGGGCACACACCAACACTCACCAAAACAAAACAATTATCCTAGGACCAGTCCATACGCCTCTTAAAATTCAGTAGGTGCACAATTGTACTATCAGAGTACTGAATAGAGACGCCGTGAACCAGTCACACCGTCACGGAAAGTGCTACACCATTGATGCCCCAATGACACACCGGTAGAATCACCTACCGGAGGCTCTGCTTGGGTATCGAATCGAAACAAATTACGTATACAACACAATCAAATATCTAAACAGAGTCGCATGAAACAATTCATACGTCAATTTAGCGGAACATGCGGCAATGAATACAATTTTAAACTATTATATCGCATGCATAATAAATCAGAATTTGAATCAACGGATGCTTGAAAACCAAACGGTTCAACTAAAAAAAATGAATAGAACAATACTATAAGTAACAAAAACAAAATCCGTACGAGAAACGAGACATAACAGAAATACTATGAGGCGAAGGTATAAAATCCGTACCTTAGTCCTTGCGAATAATCTTCAATTAATCAGATAACAAGCGTGTATTCCAATTCTCTGACAATTTAGAAATCTGTGGTTTTAATCGATTTTACATTAGTTTAATTGATTTAGCATTCGCATATGTAATCGTTTAGATTTTGATTATTTGAACATTTTAATGTTAAACTAGTTGTATAGGTTTATTTTACTAAGTCATTTATTATCATTTGTAAGTATTGGTTAATTCATTGTCATATAATTTTAGTTGTTTGCTGAAATTCCAAATTTTTGGTTCCAAACCCGTGATTTCGGAGATTGTTACCCAGCTTTAACGAGTTCACATTTGCAATTCTCTCGCAACCCCTTTTTAATGCTAACCCATTATTCTTCTGGTTCATCTTCTAAATTGATTATAAATTATTTTTTTTTAAAACCATCAAATGGCTTCTCATATTTAAACATACTCACCAATTTAAGACCAAATTATGTTTATTCCCACCCTCAAATTATGATCTATATGGAAACGTTGGCAAATTAAGATCTTAGGACAATGAACCAATTCTTAACTTACTTGATAAGTTCACGTCTTAAATTTCCTATTTCCCGGTTAAAGTGCTTTACTCGTTTTTTTTTCTCTACAATATAGAAACATTCTCATACAACCGTGAATTACTAACTGAACATGATTAACAAGATGGTTTAAAATCCTTACCTTAATAGTGGTCCAAAAGCGAATAACACCCGAGAAAGAAACGGTGATACGTGACGAAAGATGGGTGAACTATCGTGAGCTAAACAGCTTGGTTTGGCTCCGGTGTCTCTGGTGGTGCAATATCCGACTATGGTGTCACTTGGGCTTAGTTATGGTGATAGCATGATGATTAGAAGTCGTGATTTTAACATAACCTTCAACAGAATAGTTCCGTCGGGTCTCTTCTCCGGTTTCAAGGGTGATCGTGAAAGTGCAGTTGCGGTAGTTTGCGGTGGCTCAAAAGTTTGTCTGGGTGGCGTGATGATATAGATAAACCATGAGCATCGAGTTTTTTTTTTTTATGGAATCAATTAGTTGGCTTCCTCTCTTGTTTCTAAGGGTGGCCGATCAGTTATAACCGAGCAATGGATCGTTTGTACTTTAATGGCCATATAAATGTTAGTAATTGAGAATTTAAATGACCTTATTAATTAATTTCTTATCAGTTACCCATGATTTATTTAAGCAAAGTGGGAAACTAATTTGTGATAAGGATCCGACATCTTCCTAGTATTATGAATATAACCAGTTAAAATAACTAGAATAATTCTATGATGGATTGTTTAAGTTCACGAATCTACCGAATAATTACTATATCGTCTATTTTCACTTATAATCAATCCAAAGATTATTTAATTAAATAATTAATTCGATTATCTAACTAACTTAGGTGTTCGGTAATTAACTTGTTAACTTATAGGAACATGTAGTTAAATTTGCTGGAACCTTCTTAATTCAAATTTATTATTCAATTTCGTTTATTGAATTATATTAAATTTTTAATTAGATATTAATATTTCATATTTTATTTATTTATTTAATTACTATACTTTTACGGATATTATAATTCTACTCTTAAAAAAAATTTCGTCCTCGAAATTAAATTAACTTCGAAATTAGGAATGAGCAAAGAGATCATCAAATAAGGAAGTCGTACAATCCAAAGACACTTATAAGAAATATCAATTTCTTAGTTTCAAATAAGTCTAAATAACAAATACGAGTCGTCTTTTAAAATCACTTTGCAATAGTAATTGTATTGAAATAACTACTTAATAACGGTCTAGGCACTTCAATTAAATAAGAACAAACGCGTTTCAAACTACTTTGTCATCAGATAACATATTATTCTCTTGTTCACTTAATCATGCATTATTGTTTGGTGGATTAGCTGCCTCTTCGTTTGTCAATGCAAAAACTCTCCCACCGATATTAAGAGGTGCATTAGTCGCTTCATTGTTCTCGTTTCTTCGAGGCTTTGGATTTTTACAGTCTCTAGCGAGATGACCGACTTGTCCACATTGAAAGCACGCTCCTGTTAGCCGATGACATGTGCCTCGATGTGTTTTCCCACAATGTTTACACTTCTCATGAAAATTATTTTGGTTGTTTCTCCCTTGGTTTGGTGGTTGATACACTTGCATTTGGGTCTGACGGTTAAGGCCGTTTGATTGAACCTTCTTGTTTCCAGAAGAGGTAAGATTATAATCATCACGATCTCTTTTTCGATTTTCCCCAGTATGAACCGTCTTCCTTGCTAACTCTAGTGTCTGAACTGCATCAGCAACCTCGGTGATGTTGTTAAACTTACTCATTACAATCAACTTTCTAAACTTTTCACGTACTGCCCATTTAATCTTGTTAGCTTGGACCTGTTGATTTCCAGCAGCCTCTCCCAGAAAACTAGCCAATCTTGTGAATCGAGCCATGAATTCCCTCATTGTCTCATCATCCTTCTGTGCAATTGTAGCGTATTCTCGATAGTACTTTTATTGATGTGAAGTTGAGAAATACTGTCTATAAAATACTTCTTTAAACTCATCCCAAGTCAAAGTAGCTGCAAATGAATCTCCGCCATGAGCATGCTTGATTCCCCTCCACCAAGATTGTGCATCATCTTCCAGCTTATACGCCGCTAGCCTTACCTTGAATTGTTCCTCAACTCCCAGAACCTCAAAGATTTTCTCAATGTGCATGACCCAATTACATGCATCCATTGGGTCAGGTGCCGAGGTAAAAGAACGTGGCTTTTGTTTCTAAAATCTTGATAGCCAAACATGAATTCCAGATGAGTTTTCAGTATGAGGATCTGAACCATATGGTGGTGGATCAGGAATAGGAGGAGGTGGATAAATTGGAGGAGGTGGAGGGGTGGAAAGTTCCTCGTAGGATTCAACATGTCCACAATTGTTTCCATTATATTTGGAAGTTGTTCATTAAAAACTCGATTGATCGCGGCTGTGATCGCAGGGTCTGATCGCGTGTTCTCAGACGACATTTGAAACATGTTACATAATTTAGGAAATAATTGTGTTGACTTATCAAAAATTTTGGAATCCTAACCCGATGTCTACCCATTAATCTCACATATTTTATTGGTTTAAGTTTTTCTACTGGAAAGAACCTTGGCTCTTATACCATAACTGTAACACCCCAACCCAGCTAGGGTTGACGTGTCACTATTACAGAAATCAGAACAATTCATATTCTCTATTTATTGAATTTAACCCTAAATAAATACATAGTTTGACTAACGGAATACCAATACCTAATTACATCACTTATTAACAAAATTAATTTAAACTTTCTAATCTCTTTATCTTCTCTTCACACATCCCCTGTACCTGTTATAAAAATGAAGAAAACAACAAAAAGAAATACGGCTGAGCCAAAAATTGCTCAGTAACGGAAGAGCAACAGTAATGGTAGTGAAATCTGAAAAAGGAAACGATTATGGAAGTGGCCAAATATAGCGGTGGCAAATTTAGCGGAACTATTACAACTATAATGATTATGTTAAGATAACATAAGATAACGAATTTCAGAACGAACTAACCATACGTCTAACAATTCCAATTAATCAGAACGAATAAATAATCAAATAAGTCGTATGGTAAGGAGATACCCATTTGAGCACAAAACAAAACAAAACAAATGGTGTACACAGACCCGTCGGCCTAATGTACCAAATTGTGAGCTGTATATGGGCATACACCAACACTCACCAAAACAAAACAATTATCCTAGGACCAGTCCATACGCCTCTTAAAATTCAGTAGGTGCACAATTGTACTATCAGAGTACTAAATAGAGACACCGTGAACCAGTCACACCGTCACGGAAAGTGCTACACCATTGATGCCCCAATGACGCACCGGTAGAATCACCTACCGGAGGCTCTGCTCGGGTATCGGAATCGAAAAAAATTACGTATACAACACAATCAAATATCTAAACAGAGTCGCATGAAACAATTCATACGTCAATTTAGCGGAACATGTGACAAAGAATACAATTTTAAACTATTATATCGCACGCATAATAAATCAGAATTTGAATCAACGGATGCTTGAAAACCAAACGGTTCAACTAAAAAAAATGAATAGAACAATACTATAAGTAACAAAAACAAAATCCGTACGAGAAACTAGACATAACAGAAATACTATGAGGCGAAGGTGTAAAATCCGTACCTTAGTCCTTGCGAATAATCTTCAATTAATCAGATAACAAGCGTGTATTCCAATTCTCTGACAATTTAGAAATCTGTGGTTTTAATCGATTTTACATTAGTTTAATTGATTTAGCATTCGCATATGTAATCGTTTAGATTTTGATTATTTGAACATTTTAATGTTAAACTAGTTGTATAGGTTTATTTTACTAAGTCATTTATTATCATTTGTAAGTATTGGTTAATTCATTGTTATATAATTTTAGTTGTTTGCTAAAATTCTAAATTTTTGGTTCCAAACCCGTGATTTCGGAGATTGTTACCCAGCTTTAACAAGTTCACATTTGCAATTCTCTCGCAACCCCTTTTTAATGATAACCCATTATTCTTCTGGTTCATCTTCTAAATTGATTATTATTATTTTTTTTTAAAACCATCAAATGGCTTCTCATATTTAAACATACTCACCAATTTAAGACCAAATTATGTTTATTCCCACCCTCAAATTATGATCTATATGGAAACGTTGGCAAATTAAGATCTTAGGACAATGAACCAATTCTTAACTTACTTGATAAGTTCACGTCTTAAATTTCCTATTTCCCGGTTAAAGTGCTTTACTCGTTTTTTTTCTCTACAATATTCATTCTCATACAACCGTGAATTACTAACTGAACATGATTAACAAGATGGTTTAAAATCCTTACCTTAATAGTGGTCCAAAAGCGAATAACACCCGAGAAAGAAACGGTCATACGTGACGAAAGATGGGTGAACTATCGTCAGCTAAACAGCTTGGTTTGGCTCCGGTGTTTCTGGTGGTTCAATATCCGACTATGGTGTCACTTGGGCTTAGTTATGGTGAAAGCATGATGATTAGAAGTCGTGATTTTAACATAACCTTCAACAGAATAGTTCCGTCGGGTCTCTTCTCCGGTTTCAAGGGTGATCGTGAAAGTGCAGTTGCGGTCGTTTGCGGTGGCTCAAAAGTTTGTCTGGGTGGCGTGATGATATAGATAAACCATGAGCATCGAGTTTTTTTTTTTATGGAATCAATTAGTTGGCTTCCTCTCTTTTTCTAAGGGTGGCCGATCAGTTATAACCGAGCAATGGATCGTTTGTACTTTAATGGCCATATAAATGTTAGTAATTGAGAATTTAAATGACCTTATTAATTAATTTCTTATCAGTTACCCATGATTTATTTAAGCAAAGTGGGAAACTAATTTGTGATAAGGATCCGACATCTTCCTTGTATTATGAATACAACCAGTTAAAATAACTAGAATAATTCTATGATGGATTGTTTAAGTTCACGAATCTACCGAATAATTACTATATCGTCTATTTTCACTTATAATCAATCCAAAGATTATTTAATTAAATAATTAATTCGATTATCTAACTCACTTAGGTGTTCGGTAATTAACTTGTTAACTTATAGGAACATGTAGTTAAATTTGCTGGAACCTTCTTAATTCAAATTTATTATTCAATTTCGTTTATTGAATTGTATTAAATTTTTAATTAGATATTAATATTTCATATTTTATTTATTTATTTAATTACTATACTTTTACGGATATTATAAATCTACTCTTAAAAAAAATTTCGTCCTCGAAATTAAATTAACTTCGAAGTTAGGAATGAGCAAAGAGATCATCAAATAAGGAAGTCGTACAATCCAAAGACACTTATAACAAATATAAATTTCTTAGTTTCAAATAAGTCTAGATAACAAATACGAGTCGTCTTTTAAAATCACTTTGCAATAGTAATTGTATTGAAATAACTACTTAACAACGGTCTAGGCACTTCAATTAAATAAGAACAAACGCGTTTCAAACTACTTTGTCATCAGATGACATATTATTCTCTTGTTCACTTAATCATGCATTATTGTTTGGTGGATTAGCTACCTCTTCGTTTGTCAATGCAAAAACTCTCCCACCGATATTAAGAGGTACATTAGTCGCTTCATTGTTCTCGTTTCTTCGAGGCTTTGGATTTTTACAGTCTCTAGCGAGATGACCGACTTGTCCACATTGAAAGCACGCTCCTGTTAGCCGATGACATGTGCCTCGATGTGTTTTCCCACAATGTTTACACTTCTCATGAAAATTATTTTGGTTGTTTCTCCCTTGGTTTGGTGGTTGATACACTTGCATTTGGGTCTGACGGTTAAAGCCGTTTGATTGAACCTTCTTGTTTCCAGAAGAGGTAAGATTATAATCATCACGATCTCTTTTTCGATTTTCCCCAGTATGAACCGTCTTCTCTGCTAACTCTCGTGTCTGAACCGCATCAGCAACCTCGGTGATGTTGTTAAACTTACTCATTACAATCAACTTTCTAAACTTTTCATATACTGCCCATTTAATCTTGTTAGCTTGGACCTGTTGATTTCCAGCAGCCTCTCCCAGAAAACTAGCCAATCTTGTGAATCGAGCCATGAATTCCCTCATTGTCTCATCATCCTTCTGTGCAATTGTAGCGTATTCTCGATAGTACTTTTCTTGATGTGAAGTTGAGAAATACTGACGATAAAATACTTCTTTAAACTCATCCCAAGTCAAAGTAGCTGCAAATGAATCTCCGCCATGAGCATGCTTGATTCCCCTCCACCAAGATTGTGCATCATCTTCCAGCTTATACGCCGCTAGCCTTACCTTGAATTGTTCCTCAACTCCCAGAACCTCAAAGATTTTCTCAATGTGCATGACCCAATTACATGCATCCATTGGGTCAGGTGCCGAGGTAAAAGAACGTGGCTTTTGTTTTTGAAATCTTGATAGCCAAACATGAATTCCAGATGGGTTTTCAGTATGAGGGTCTGAACCATATGGTGGTGGATCAGGAATAGGAGGAGGTGGATAAATTGGAGGAGGTGGAGGCGGTGGAAAGTTCCTCGTAGGATTCAACATGTCCACAATTGTTTCCATTAAATTTGGAAGTTGTTCATTAAAAACTCGATTGATCGCGGCTGTGATCGCAGGGTCTGATCGCGTGTTCTCAGACGACATCTGAAACATGTTACATAATTTAGGAAATAATTGTGCTGACTTATCAAAAATTTTGGAATCCTAACCCGATGTCTACCCATTAATCTCACATATTTTATTGGTTTAAGTCTTTCTACTGGAAAGAACCTTGGCTCTGATACCACAACTGTAACACCCCAACCCAGCTAGGGCTGAAGTGTCACTATTACAGAAATCAGAACAATTCATATTCTCTATTTATTGAATTTAACCCTAAATAAATATATAGTTTGACTAACGGAATACCAATACCTAATTACATCACTTATTAACAAAATTAATTTAAACTTTCTAATCTCTTTATCTTCTCTTCACACATCCCCTGTACCTGTTATAAAAATGAAGAAAACAACAAAAAGAAATACGGCTGAGCCAAAAATTGCTCAGTAACGGAAGAACAACAGTAATGGTAGTGAAATCTGAAAAAGGAAACGATTATGGAAGTGGCCAAATATAGCGGTGGCAAATTTAGCAGAAGTATTACAACTATAATGATTATGTTAAGATAACATTAGATAACGAATTTCAGAACGAACTAACCATACGTCTAACAATTCCAATTAATCAGAACGAATAAATAATCAAATAAGTCGTATGGTAAGGAGATACCCATTTGAGCACAAAACAAAACAAAACAAATGGTGTACACAGACCCGTCGGCCTAATGTACCAAATTGTGAGCTGTATGTGGGCACACACCAACACTCACCAAAACAAAACAATTATCCTAGGACCAGTCCATACGCCTCTTAAAATTCAGTAGGTGCACAATTGTACTATCAGAGTACTGAATAGAGACGCCGTGAACCAGTCACACCGTCACGGAAAGTGCTACACCATTGATGCCCCAATGACACACCGGTAGAATCACCTACCGGAGGCTCTGCTTGGGTATCGAATCGAAACAAATTACGTATACAACACAATCAAATATCTAAACAGAGTCGCATGAAACAATTCATACGTCAATTTAGCGGAACATGCGGCAATGAATACAATTTTAAACTATTATATCGCATGCATAATAAATCAGAATTTGAATCAACGGATGCTTGAAAACCAAACGGTTCAACTAAAAAAAATGAATAGAACAATACTATAAGTAACAAAAACAAAATCCGTACGAGAAACGAGACATAACAGAAATACTATGAGGCGAAGGTATAAAATCCGTACCTTAGTCCTTGCGAATAATCTTCAATTAATCAGATAACAAGCGTGTATTACAATTCTCTGACAATTTAGAAATCTGTGGTTTTAATCGATTTTACATTAGTTTAATTGATTTAGCATTCGCATATGTAATCGTTTAGATTTTGATTATTTGAACATTTTAATGTTAAACTAGTTGTATAGGTTTATTTTACTAAGTCATTTATTATCATTTGTAAGTATTGGTTAATTCATTGTTATATAATTTTAGTTGTTTGCTGAAATTCTAAATTTTTGGTTCCAAACCCGTGATTTCGGAGATTGTTACCCAGCTTTAACAAGTTCACATTTGCAATTCTCTCGCAACCCCTTTTTAATGCTAAGCTATTATTCTTCTGGTTCATCTTCTTAATTGATTATTATTATTTTTTTTTAAAACCATCAAATGGCTTCTCATATTTAAACATACTCACCAATTTAAGACCAAATTATGTTTATTCCCACCCTCAAATTATGATCTATATGGAAACGTTGGCAAATTTACTCGTTTTTTTTCTCTACAATATAGAAACATTCTCATACAACCGTGAATTACTAACTGAACGTGATTAACAAGATGGTTTAAAATCCTTACCTTAATAGTGGTCCAAAAGCGAATAACACCCGAGAAAGAAACGGTGATACGTGACGAAAGATGGGTGAACTATCGTGAGCTAAACAGCTTGGTTTGGCTCCGGTGTCTCTGGTGGTGCAATATCCGACTATGGTGTCACTTGGGCTTAGTTATGGTGAAAGCATGATGACTAGAAGTCGTGATTTTAACATAACCTTCAACAGAATAGTTCCGTCGGGTCTCTTCTCCGGTTTCAAGGGTGATCGTGAAAGTGCAGTTGCGGTCGTTTGCGGTGGCTCAAAAGTTTGTCTGGGTGGCGTGATGATATAGATAAACCATGAGCATCGAGTTTTTTTTTTTATGGAATCAATTAGTTGGCTTCCTCTCTTGTTTCTAAGGGTGGCCGATCAGTTATAACCGAGCAATGGATCGTTTGTACTTTAATGGCCATATAATTGTTAGTAATTGAGAATTTAAATGACCTTATTAATTAATTTCTTATCAGTTACCCATGATTTATTTAAGCAAAGTGGGAAACTAATTTGTGATAAGGATCCGACATCTTCCTAGTATTATGAATACAAGCTGTTAAAATAACTAAAATAATTCTATGATGGATTGTTTAAGTTCACGAATCTACCGAATAATTACTATATCGTCTATTTTCACTTATAATCAATCCAAAGATTATTTAATTAAATAATTAATTCGATTATCTAACTGACTTAGGTGTTCGGTAATTAACTTGTTAACTTATAGGAACATGTAGTTAAATTTGCTGGAACCTTCTTAATTCAAATTTATGATTCAATTTCGTTTATTTAATTATATTAAATTTTTAATTAGATATTAGTATTTCATATTTTATTTATTTATTTAATTACTATACTTTTACGGATATTATAGCTATTTTGGAGAGACCGCTCGATGATCCATTCTGATATTCCGGTAAGCTTTACACAACCATTAGGATCTTTCTTAGTGTTGGATCGTCTGAACATGAGATCTAGCATTTCTTAAGTGCAAAGTAGGTTGTATCATTATAACCCGGTATCATTCAATCAGGCATTCCTGATATCTGTTTCAATTCCTTTAAGATTCCTGGTCTAGGTAAAATCTCCTTCGTATTTGGTTTTCTAGTTCTTGCGGTGTTGAGTTGACTTATGTAGTTTTCTTAATTTCTTTAATTGTTTAAAGTCATTTTCGTAAAATAAATTCCGTTTTCTAAATTTAGTAATTTTCTTATTTCGTTAGGTTTACAGTTAGGGTTTATTAGCCGATTCCGTGTCCTTAGGTTCGATATCCGGACTTTCCTTAGCTATACTTCATACGTCAGGTACACTTGCCTGTAGTGTGTAGTTCGGTTTAGGTTATTTTGATTTATTACTCGATAGTGTTGAACCATCATTTTCTATATATATAAACCGACACATCAGTGTTTGCTTCCCAATTGACTTTGATAATAGTTTTGTAGAGCAAAGTAATTATATCCCTCGACCTAATGTTTAGAATAATGTCTTAGTCTAGGTATTATAACCAAAACTTGACTTTGGTTCTTCTAAACGAATTTTGAGTTTTAATCTATATGTTTAAATTAATTTAAACCATCTTTGTGAAAGAATAAATAAAATCATGCTTTAAATGTTTTGCATAAATTAATATAAAAGAGTAACTTTATTAGTTTTATAATTAAATTTATGATTACTAATAGTTTATTATAAAATATTATAAATAAATGAATTTTGTATAAGAAACTTTGATTTGACTTTATAATAAATTTCAACATTTATTTTAAATGAATTCAAGTAACTCCTATAATATAGGAATGTCTTTGAATAAGATTTATTCATATTTATTGAAATAAAACAATTTCTTTGAAAATTATTTAATCATTCAAAATAGATAGTTTAAATGTTATTAAACATTCTTGTAAAATCTAAAATAATGTGTAAGTAATACTTTATAAAATAAGTTAAACATTTACTAACATAAGTTGTTAGATTGAAAATGCATAAAATAACTCATTTTTACACAACAATTAATGAAATAAGTTGTTTAAATAAAAATACATTGTTAATATAAACTAAAATAAAATTTATATTAAAAATGCTAAATAAAATAGGAATATACATTTTTGTAGATTAAAATTTAAGCATAGATTTTGTTCTTAATTAAAAAGAATTTTGATAAAAGTTTTTGGAGGAAAAAGGAGGTCAAAATAGGTCAAAGGGTTCAAAAACCAGGTCGGATGCCTCCTGCGGGTTTCGAACCCGCGTCTAGGGCTATAAACGTACCGAACGAACATGAACGAGCCCTTGTTCGTGTTCATTCTTTTAACTTGTTCACGAACGGTTCACGAACGCTTACCGAACGAAAATTCTTGTTCGTGTTCGTTCATTAAGGATTTAGCTTGTTCACGAACGCTAACGAATACATATTATTTAAACAATAAAAATCAACATTTTTAATCTCAAGCAATGGAGATAATCATTTATAAATATATAAATTAAGATATTATAGTATTAAAATAAAAATAACTTTAAGTATTATGGTATTAAACTAAAAATTAAAAATAAACAACACATTTAATGAATAAATATAAATGAACTTAAACGAACGTAAAAGAACATGTTACCGAACGTTCACGAACACAAATGAACGAACACGACCTTTGTTCATGTTCGTTCATTTAACTAAACGAACATAATTTCTTGTTTTTGTTCGTTCGTTTATTAAATGGACGAACATAAACGAACTTCTCGCTGAACAGTTCACGAACTGTACACTGAACGTTCGGTTCGTTTACAGCCCTATCCGCGTCTCAACCCTAGCAGGTGATGTGGTTTACCGTTAAGCTAGGATCAGGCTAGCTGATTGAGTCTGATTTCCTTTAATCTTATACTCATTTTCAAATCGTCTTTATTTCACGAAGAACCCTAATCCAATCGATAGCTAATTCGACTGATCGAATGTTTGTAAGCTCGCTTAACGATGTGGATTTTGTTACTCTGATTAAACCAAATTTGTGGGTATGATTTGTTACCTGGTTTAATATTGAATTGATAGAGTTTCAAGACCGAACAGTTCTTGAATAGTTGCGAACGAGATCCAATGCTTGAGATGTTTTCAGAGGGTGTTTAAGGTGTTTTTAAACTCAGACAAACATCATGATGGTTTAACCGATTTTGATCTGATATCATTGTTTAAACCGATTTTGAATGAAATATATTAAGTGGGCATTCAGTTATGGTTTAACCCTGCTTAATTGATATTAATTCGAAATTAATTGGTCGGTTATCACCAAGAACATGTTAGAAACTTATTTCTGTTAATAATTCAAGTTAATGAATGCATTTTAGTCGATTTAATTCAAGGACTGGTGATGGATATTGGAGGAGGGGGTCGAACAATGGTGGTTTGGGGAAGAAGAAACATATTTCGAGCTTTGACAATTTTAACCCCTCCAGTTTTCATATATTTACAAGTTTTGTTTTAAAGTTTCGATACTCATAAACCAAATTTCAGAAAATTATCATTTCAGTCCCTTTATTACCTATTGGATTATTTTATGTGAATTCTTATAAAAGATTTAAAAAAGAAATTTTATTACTATATTATTTATTATTAACATAAATATTTCTTTTATTATGTTGTTTATTTAATAAAATAAAACATTTAAATTGATTAAATAATTATGTTTAATTAAACTTGTTAACATATATTTGTATGTGTGTGTGTATATAACAAGTTCTTTTTATGTTTTAAATCTTCACATATTTATAAAAATACTTTATTAAAAATAAGAATCTAATTCCCATGAACTTTAGTTTATTTCAATTAAGACACAATTAAATTTATAAATTGTTTAAAAAACGCAAAGGTTACATGACCTTCCGCTTCTTCTTTGGGTAGTGATCGGGGTTCTTTGAAGACACTTCTTTAGCCTTTCAAGTGTCCTTCTTCAGGCTATAGATGCTACCATCACGTCAAGTTTTGCTGACAGTGTGATGGCCATTTCCAGAGTTACAGGGCTTGCAACAAGGACAAGGCTCTGAATGCACGTTGGTAATCCTCCTACATATATGTCAATAATTTTCTCAAGAGATGATGTGTCTCACCCCGAGACGGCGCGATATCGTTTGATAATCAGAATGATCAGATTGTTTACATGGCACATGATATATGATGAGAATTGCTAACATGACATATGATATAGAGTTACAAAGTTAAATTGCAATGTTATGTTCATAATTTAACTAAGTAAATCTATCCAAAAAGAATCATTGAGTTCCTATCTTGTATCTGCACAAGATTTACAAAAGATGATTCATTGTTTGTCATCAAAAGTATGTTCAACACAAAATGAAGCTAGGTCTTCTAAAGTCCACTAGCTTAATCCTTGAATGCTGATGACTAAACCTGTTCGTCACCTGAGAAAACATGCATTTAAACAAAGTCAACACTAGGTTGGTGAGTTCATAAGTTTGATAATTGAAAACCATTGATTTGTTGTCATTCATGATCACAATGTTTCACACAAGTTATATTGATAATTGTTTCACATGTTTCACATAATGTCCTCTCCATAGTTATGCTTACAAATAGTATCTCATCCTATCAATTATGCTTATGTATAGGGCATATGTAAGGGAACAAGCCCCAGCCAACATCCCACCACATAATTGATAGAACTCCACACCACTTGCAATAAAACTATGGATACCCACCACATTTCACTCTGTTAGCTATTCCTTACGGACTAGCCTGGCGTGTAAGATATCCCTCAACGATATCTAGAGCAAGACTTTATAATCTTTGTAGCTGATCATTTCTGATTAGCCCGGAGTGTAAGATATCCCCAAAAGATATCTAGTGCAAGACTTGATAGTCTTTGTAGCTAATCAATTCTGATTAGCTCGGAGTGTAAGATATCCCCCAAAAGATATCTAGTGCGAGACTTAATAGTCTCTGTGACTGTCAGTACTGCCCAGTCCGGTCTGTAAGATATCCTTCCCACAATATCTATTTGAGTGAGACTTAATTGTCTCTAGGTGTGTTACTATTGATGAATTTTGGTGTGCAAGATATTCTCTCTATAATATCTAGAAGAAAGAAAGTTTTGACTCTCTAGGTATGTGTTCTCTGACTGGTTTGGAGTGTAAGGTATCCTCTCCATGAGACCTAGATTGAGACATAGTTGTCCCAGTGGTTGTCATTTCTGACCAACTCAGTGTGTAAGATATCCTCTCCACGATATCTATTTGAATGAATAAGTTCCCCAAGACTTTTAGAGTGTTAATAATTAGAATGTTATCACATACAATCCTCAGTATGATCCTAATGAATCGAGTCAACTTCGTTTAAGTGAAAGTGAAGTTATGACTCCTTTTTGGTATGTTGTTTATTAGGAATGATGTAAGTGTTATGATTATTTACTAAGGTTCACCCAGTGTCCCATGTTCATCACTACAGAATCCCTAAGATCCTATTACAAGAGTGTGATTTATTATAAATCGCCACGTAGTAATTAATGTATTATATTTCCCATGCTGTTTGTTCCCCATGATATCCCCAATGTTAGGTGTTCTCCTGAGTTCACCATGTGTGTTAAGAACTTGTCTTAGCAACCAGTGGTTGTATGTGTAGGGAATGACATCCCAAAGGTATGTTATCATATGATATCCTCCTCGATATCACAAGTAATTTTCTCAACTGTTATCTCTATGTTGTGTGATCTTATTGACTCTAACAAGTGTTATAAGAACTTGTCTTATCACACGATGTTAGTAATGTGTGAATGACCCTGTTATCATGAAGTTACTTATCATGAGTATCATTCTTGTTATTTGTAATGGTTATCAGCATGTTACCTCTTGTTTATCTCGTCATTCATTCGTGTAAGAATAATAAGATGTTGTAAGATAAAATCTTGCAACTAGTATTAATTCTATTGTGTTGATGAGTCATGAAGCTATGTTAACATGTATCATACTAGATATTACCGTTATGATAATGATCAAACAAGCAAGCATACTATGATAAACTGTAATAAGGATAAACGATATTATCTAAATCATAGTAAAATCAGTATGTTATATCAAGAATTTTAAGTAAATAAAAGCTTTAAGCATGTTTCTCAGCCCCGAGCTTTGAAATCAGTTAAGATTAGAAAAGGGGCATATGAACTCACCTTGTTTTTGATGTGGTTGACTAAGTATAAACAGGAATGCACGCGCTCTTTGTTGTAGTCGATGTAGTTTTCACAATCCTGTATTGATTTCACGTTGTTTGTAACTTGTGAGTATATGTTGTAGAGATTTGTGTGTGTATATGTGTTAGCCCTAGAATTGGCTAACACTCATCGGTCTCGGTCATCATTCGGTCCTGATTAGCTTGTAAGAGATGTTACTACACTTAATCAATTTAGGTTAAGTTTAGTATACTTTGTTATTCATTCATGTTTAACTTTGTTTTGACCTTGCCCCGTTGTGTAAACTTGAAGCCCATAATAGTTTCTAAACATAATACTTAAAAGTTTAAATTGTTTTAAACCCCACTTATGGTTTACTTGAAAGAGTTGTCATTCTTTTTATTGTGTCAATGTCCTTAACCAATGGCAACTTAACCCTTTAACACATTTTGAAAGAGATATAGAGGTTACTTAATTTATCCTATTTCCATGCAAGTTCCCATATAGGTTATTAGTGAAATGCTTTTGTTTACATCTTCAACTAATTGGACTGAATTCTTCACGTGGGCCGAACCACATGACATTGGGTCGAATCAAATGGAGTTGGGCCGAATCAGTCTTTGGGTCACAACAATGAATATGGGCTGAATAGTTTACTGGGCCTGAATGTAGGGCATGGGCCGAAGGATTTGGGCAAAATGAGTATCCAAGCCGACTAAGGTAGTTCGGCCGAAAGAGAAAATGTTGGCCGACCGAATGAGGGCATAGCTTTAGGCCAAAGGGTGGCGGTTAGCCCGAATGAAACTTGACCACCGAATGATAGCATCCCCGAATGAAGGCTTCACCGAATAAGGCATCACCGAATGGGGTCCTTCGGGCCAAGGTTGGTATCAGCCAGTCGGCCCATGGCCATTCGGCTAACTGCAGGTGCAGGTCGACTAGAGCTGCCACAACCGAGTTCCTAACCCAATCTCTAGGATGGTTCTTCGGTGGTCGTGTGTTAGAACTGGTTTCCAAGGTGTTTTGTTGAGTATGAAAGGGTCTAAGGCCGGTTGGGTGTGGGTAGAACAAAAGGGTGAAAACCCTAACTTTTCGTGACATTAACAACTCGTTTTACCTCGGATTCAATGGGTTTCACTCCAGATCAGTTGTACTTTCGTGTAGAGGGGATCAAGAGCTTCGATTTGGTCCAATGATGGAGTGATTTGGCCAAGAAACGAGTGAGATACAAAGGATTGAAGTTCAAATTTCTAGAGAGAGAAAGGTGCGCCGGATTTAGGGTTTTAGAGAGAGAGTGGATAGAATAAATGAGGAAGAAAGCCTCATTTAAGGCTTTATATACCCCGAGGGTGTTCGGGTTCGTTTTTGTTGCTCGGTTCTCGTTTTCGTCACGTATCCGGCACGTTACGCGCGTAGTTTACGAAGTTTAAATAAATGATTCTTGTCGAATTGTTTCGATGAGTTTCAAAATTGTAAAACATAAAATATTATGTTTCTCTTATTTTTACTGTTTCGTTCGTGATTAAATTGTTAAACTTCGATGTTTCGTCAGAAAGCGTCACTTACGCGCGTTTTCGTACAGGGCCCTAACTGTACGAACACGATCGTACGTTTCACTTTCTGATTTGGTTTTCTACTTCTCAGTTATCATTCAGAACGCTAACCCCACAGATATGTTTGTGTGAATCGTCACCCACGCAAACACACTATCGGTTTATTATTCGTCTACAATACTGAATTATTATTTTACATTGAACATTCTCACAGACGGACTCAACTAAACTGCCTGTTTTCACATTGTTATTATCGAACTCACATTGCTTTAATACTGAGTTGTCGGCCATCTGATTCTTGTCATCTGTGGATATCAGATCGCAACCGATTTGTTCTTGTCATTTGTTTGTACACTATTGTTTCTCTTGAGTTGTTATATTTCCTGCATTTAAGTTTTCACTTAAACACATACAACTGTTGTTTGTTTTCTGAGTTCTGTTGTCTCGCAACTGTTTAGACATTGTATTTGCACACAGTAAATAGTGAAAGTACACACACACCGTACGGGCTTGCCAGACGGTCTGGTACTGGTTGTCACATGATGCCATCTCTGGCACCAGGGCTACCAACTCATTATAGCGGGTGGTGTACGCCATGTGATCTGCACCTTTGATCACATGGTTCAGCAGTGTTGCTTCCGTCTTCTGGAGTTCATTTGTGGGACAGAACTCCTTCCTCAGCAAAGTCTTGAAATCAACCAAGGCATCGCCAATGCCTCGTCTCATCCACGAGCTCTAATTTGCGTGTTCAACCAAGTTAGAGCCCGTTTTTTGAACGAGCTTGCATAATACCAAACCTTATGGTGTTCGGGACAACTGCTAATATCTAGGATGTTCTCAATATTTTCGATCCATTCGATCAAGCCGACTGCACCCTCAGTACCGCTGAAGCTCGGCGGTTTGCATCCTACAAACTCTTTGTAAGAGTTTTCTGGTGCCGTTCCTGTGTTCCCACTAGCTTCTCCCAATGAGTTCCCATTTGGTTGTTGTAGCTCTGTATCCGATTGATCATATCGGGTATAGCCTCCTTCAACTGGTTGGTGAGTAGGGTGGCTAAGGCCATAGTAGCAGGATCCAGCTCTGGTTGATGACGCGGAGTAGGGGGAGGCGGAGGAGGAGATGGCAGTGGTGGAGGCATAAGAGCACGTGGTCTTCTGGGAGGCATTCTGATCAAAACCGAAAGAAAATCGGTTAGTGCAATGATCGAACGCAGAAGACACATGCATATAAGTTCCCAGTCCCTAAGTTCTCTACATGAGGGTCCCTAAGTTATAGTATAGGCCAAACTGTTCTAAGTAAATGACCAATGTTCTCTATAACCTTGGGCTTAGATACCAATCTGTCACACATCGAGCCGTCGGGCTGGACCGACTTTCTTGTTGGGCGGAATGGTCTCGGGGCATGATATCGTCTAATAATTGGAATGATCAGATTGTATAGATAACATAACATTCGAGAATAACTAAAGCATAATAAGATTAAACTATGGTTACAAAGTTAAATTACACTGTTATGTTTGATAACTTAAGAATGTAAACCTATCCAAAAGAATCATGAGTTTACTATTTTGTAACTGCACGAATATCAAAATGATTCACATGTAATAAACAATAGTATGCATCCTGAACTCCTAGTCTTAAGCCTGTTCATCACATTAGAAAACATGTAAGAAAACAAATTCAACACATGGTTGGTGACTTCATAAAGTTTATATTTAAAACCATTGTAAAAATTTTATAAGTTTAGCCTTTCAAAATCCTTCAGAGTCTCCACCTTTAACCTCACTACTGACATCATCCCATCATGTCAAGTCAGCTTATATATAGTGCGTAAATAGCGTCAAGCCTAGTCGCTAGCCCAACACATGCTTAACATGACACAAATTTGCCTTTAATGCAAATTAAGAGATTCACCCTAACCATTCACCAGATTCTGCATTTTTTGAGTAACTAAGTTTTGTTCGAGAAGTATTTCCATTTTGAACATCCTTGTTATTCTGTTTTTCCAATTCCAACTCATTAGAGTTCGAAACCCAGGTTTGAGATCACATCTGTAGGCGGCTGAAATCTGATGGGGTGACTCCTAGAGTAAGACGTGATGATTAAGAGTACCAACCCACATAAGTAACTCGGCTGTAACTTTCGACATTGGTGTATAGTCAACTGAGGAAATCATAATCTTCATAGCCACTCGTAACAAAACATTTTGTTGACAACAAAGGTCACTGCATGACTAGCAGGGGTTGACACCATGTAAACATGCGGCGGCCAATTAGTATGCCTTACGAAGTCCTTGTGAGTATTGAGTATTGAGTCTTCCCGTACCATGTGCACATGTACCTTCTTACTAACCTAGATCCCATCCGCGTATACCCCATTCTGGGCACACAAACCACTTGTATGTGTTTGAGTTTGTATTAGTTTGTATAAGATTGTATGTGTATGTATGAGTATGGGTATTGTATGAGTTTCTGTATGTATAAGAAATATATGAGTCTTGTATGAGAAAGTATTTGTATGATAAAGTATTTGTTTGATTATGTATGTGATAGTATAAGTTTGTATTTGAAATCACAGTATTTCCAAGCATGAAGATAGAATCATTGTAAACAAGTATCTAATAATGACAGTAAACAAGTTGTGAAACATGAAAAACATTTATGTAAAACATTTAACATGTTTCTTAGTCCCGCAGTAAACAAAACAGTTGAAAAGGGACAATGAAGTCACCTGTATTGTTGGCTATTTGATTAACCTGAGAATGTGCACACTCATTTGTTGTGACTGAAGTAACTTCAACACCTGATTTCATTAAGTGTAGTTTTATATTGTAAGTATTTATCTTTGTTTGATATACTTTTTAGGTCTAGATGTTTGACTAAGTGTCCTAGCTACATTTCAAGTGAGTTACTAGATGTTTGATCAATGTTGTCTTATCATATGTTGAACAAGTTGGTGTTTATAAGACATGTTTCACTTTATTAGAAAATTATTTGTTGCAAAACTATATTTGGTTATGAAAAAGTTAGGTTTATTTTATAAATTCCTTTTGTTTTATTTATAACACTTTTTACAAAAGTAGTTAATGTTGTCTATTTAAAACCCTTAACCACATGATAATGGTTAAATTATGTTAATAAATTACAAGCTTGATTTAGAAAATCTCAAGTCTTATATTTGTGAAAATGTGACTCGCACACAATGAATTATTTCATGACCATTGATCACCATATGATTTTCTAATCACTCTATTTGACCTTCAGTTGTGTTCGTCTTTAGTTAGTTGGAACTTAAAATCATTTGAATTGAATATTTAAGGTAATTATTGATGATTAGAATCGGCTCAGATGAGTGTCGCTATTAGAATATTGATACACACATACCTAACTAATCCTTGAGCCCTGTTGACCTTATCTTTCTTTTTAGATTCATTTTATCTTCCCTATTGCTAAAAATTGCTCAACTTAAGTTTTGTTTTACTTAAACTTGATAAATATGTTAATATAGATGGCTTCCAAGTAAGTTCAATGGTTTAAATTGGCTTAGATCCAAGTTGAACTCAAGACCAACCCGATCGATACTATTAGTATCGATCCCTTCTTCCATCGTACTTAGCTTCCTTTGAAACTAATAATATCGACCACCACATGGTTCCCCTTCCTTTGACTTCTTCATAGAACTAGTATAAACCAAGCCAAGATAGTATTGACAAGACCAAGTTAATATCGATGACCAAGGTTTCAATCACAAATCCACCCCGTCGATACTATAGTATCGACCCATAGTGAACTTTCCAGCCCCAAGTCATCAAACTTAGCACTATCAATGAACCTTGCAAGTCCCTTCCATGGAGACTGACAATATTAACAGTCTCGACAAGCCTTAGGTTCAATCACCAGCCATCGAACTTGCTAGGTTCGATGGAACTGAGTTGCATGTTGTTGGCATCATTGATACTATTTGCTCATGTTGTTCATTGTACGATACTAGTGCCCATAATCTCTTTAGCCATTTTCAACCTTCCAAACCTTTAATCTAACTTGTTCCATAAGTCCTAAATCCATTTTGGTGAAACTCCTTGGTGATTTGAGGTACTAAAATCGGTTAACAAGTTCAAAGGTGAAAAAAGGGTGAACACCCTAAAACTGCTGAAACTTCTCGCTAGTTTCTGGGTTGTTTGAGCTCATTATGAAATAATTCCTTTGTACTTTCGTGTTGATCTTGTTCCAAGGGTCGTTTCAACACCAAGAACGTCTAATTTGGTGAAGATTTAGCTAGGTTGAGTGTGGAATTAATGTAGAGAGAGTAGAGAGAAAAATCCGAGAATTGGTGAGAGAGTGAGAGAGAGAGCTTGAATTGGAAAATGAGGGAGGAGGGAGGGTGTTTGGAGTTTTTATAGTCTGGGTGTGTTCGGTTTCGTTTTAACATGTCGTTTTCATATCGTTACGTAAAGTTACGTATCATTACAAAAATAGAAGCTTTTAAATCTTTTTAGGTTGTAATTCCTAATAAATATTCTAAATATCTTTTTATTATTTTTAAAGTTTCTAAAACGTTTATTTTTATCGTTTCATCGGATCATATCGCTTTCACGCGTATTCGTACAGATAGTCACCCATACGAACACGATGACAACTTTACTTTCCAATTGGATTTCTAATTATAAGACATCGTTAAGAACGTTAAACTTACAGACATATTCGTGCGAATTGTCACCCACACGAATATACTGTTAGTTTAATCTTTCCAAAACGACATCTGCTATTGTTTTGAGTTGAATATCCTCACATACGTTTATACATAATAATATCCTATCTAACATTCGTGTGTGTGTGTTATCATTTCACAGTTTAGTATTATTAGCACATCAAGTATTGTGTTTGTGTGTGTTGTATGTTAGTATTGAGCATCTACACTGTTTATAGAACTGTTTAACATTGTATTATCACAAAAGTGTTTACAAGCAAGTTCCGTACAATAATCTACTGTAAACCTCTATTGTTCAAGCCTATTTTTCAGACACTGTTGTTACACGGATCACCGTCCCTCCGGGCAGAATAGTCCCGAGGCCCAATTTTGGTTAGCGAGATTGTTTACAAAGAACATGATATAATGAGAAATACAAAATGTGCATTCAGCTAACAAAGTTAAATTACAACTTCTTCAAGTACAATAATTAAACCCTTTTAACAAAATCTAAATCATCAAACCTTGTTCGTGTACAAGATATGTCCAAAATGATTTACAAAAGATGTTACATCCCACCTCTCTGGCTTTCTAGCTTGATTGTGTACTATCTTGTTCGATGTTATCTTTAGATGTTCGTCACCTTTAAGGCAAGCCAAAATCAAGTCAACACTAGGTTGGTGAATTCATATTGTTTCATTTTAATGATGTTGTTTCCCAAAATGTAAATATGAAAATCTACACAAGTTCTCAACCTAAACCTAATCACGGACACTCTCCCGACGTAGCGAAGGAAGTATATGTATAGGGCATACGTAGGGTCAAGGCCAGCCGCCAGCCAACCACTCCTTTGATAAATAACGATTATGCTTTTGATTGAAATGAGGGTTTCATTGTGTGCCTCTTTTGATAAGAATTGTTATCTCAACACCCCAATGTTTATGAGCTTAAATAACACGTATTAATTGTATATAGATAATCATCACATGAAAAATAGGCTTGAACCGATTGTACACTAGAAGATTGTACGGAATTTACTTGTAAACTATTTTGTGATAATTCAATGTTAAACTTCTTAGTGAACAGTGTTAGAAGCTCAACAGAAGCTCAAAACTGACATAGTACACACGCAAAGACAATACAGACTTAAATACAATGTGAAACTACAGACGGATGACAAATACAAATGTTATATAGCATATTATTATGTATAAACGTATGTCAGAATATTCAATCCAAAACAATAACGGATGTCCTTATACGAATATTAAACGAACCACGTATTCGTGTGGGTGACGATTTGCACGAATATAATTGTGAGTTAAACGTTCTGAATGATATATTATAACTAGAAAAATAAATTGGAAAGTAAAGTTGTCGTCATGTTCGTACAGGTGACGATCTGTACGAATACGCACAAAAACGATACGATCCGGTGAAAAGATAAAAATAAAAGTTTTCGAAACTCAAAAAATAATAAAAAGATATTTAGATTATTTATTTGAAATTACCACTTAATTAGATTTAAAAACATATATTTTTATGAATGTATGTAATTTTACGATACGTAACGAAAACGACAGTAATTTGTACAGTAGATCAGGTAGAAACTATGTGTACTATGTGTTATTTAATGTTCAATACGAAATTATTACGAATCTATTTCAGAATCATGTTGTGAACCCATGGTTTAACAGTCAGAATCATATCTTACAACATGAATCTATTATGTGTATGTTAGTTACGATTTTATTGTGTATAAACGTATGTGAGAATGTGTAGACAAAACGATATCGGACGTCGTTATTTGAATATTAAACTAACAGAGTATTCGTGTGAGTGGCGATTCACACGAATATATCTGTCTGTTTAACTTTCTGAATGAAGTCTAATAATTAAAAAATCAAATCGGAAAGTAAATTTGTCGTCGTGTTCGTACGTGTGACGATCTTAACGAATACGCGTGAAAACCGTACTATTCGATTAAACAGCTAAATTAAACGATTTCAGAATTTTTTAAATAAACGAAAGGTATTTAGTTAATTTGTAGGACCAACTAGGAGCCTGGAAACAACCCGGTTCGAATGGAGATATGCTCGACAGCCTCTGGAATAGTGCGGAATCCTACTCCAGGGTTTTCCAATCGAAACCAACAGCAACCGTGGTGATCCAAAGGTGAATGAAGAACGTTTGGATCAAGATCGAACACCACGAGTTGAGAATCGAACTTGGACAGGCAAGAACCGCTCAAAACTTCTAGGGTTTGACACTAGAGTGCTCTTGGAAGAAAGAGGGCTCAGGAAAGTTAGGTTTGAATCTGTTTGAACTAGTATATATAGACTGTACTCATTCGGCTGAATGAGTGGCCGAAACAACTCATTCAGTGAATGGCTCAGCCGAATGAGCAGGTTGGTCGAATGAGTCATGCGGATGACTCATTCGATCGCCCTAGACATTCTGTAAGCGTTCATTTGGCTGAATGATTCATTCTTAGTGTCATTCGCCCGAATGAGTCTATAAGACATATCAAATCAAAGTTAAACATAATCAAACACATATAAACTAAAATAAACATTAAGAACAATATAGAAATACTGATTTCATTAAATGACATAAACTTTATACATCAAAAGATCATACAAAACTGAACTAGGGACATTTCGTACACCAACATACTCCCCCTTGGACCTTGTTCCTCACTTTGCAGCATCTTTCTTGAAGTATTTGTCTGATATGGCCCTCCAGTCTGTTCCAACATGAATCCCAAAAACCATACAGATCCGGAGTACCCTCATAAACAGTAATGCTTGTTCCAAATCTTCTACATCAAAGAAGATCTGGTGCATGTAAAGAGCTTTGACATCGCTATGTGACAGATTTGTCAACCACATCGGGTCAAATATACGTTCAGTCTCCCATTTCTTGTCTTTGCAAAGCACTATCATAGCCTCTCCTGTTAGCCCATCGTAATACCACCATCTGAAGCCCTCCAAGAAGTCATGTCTCATCTTCCGTAACAGAATCTTTCTCATGACTCTTCGAGGCTGCCACTTCAGTATAACCTTATGCCTGTGGGTATCTGCATTGATCTCTAGCATGTAATATCTCTCGGGTTCCTGGGGCTTGAAGTTAACCCACCTCTTCCTGTACTCATATTGAATCTGTCGAGAGAACCAAGCTGACATCCATGAATCTCCACTGTATAACATCTTCAAACGTGTGAGCTGATTGACTTCAATGCCTGGCAACGTCTTAAAGTCATGGGGATGCTTGAAATGCTGGATTCCTGTTCTCTCTTGACAACATAACACTGTAGATCATGAAAGTATGCCCAACTAATGATTTGACCTCCAGCCTTGTAGCCTTTGGTCTTGTAAACTTTAGTGTGAGTTGCTAGCATCTTCACAATGCTTTCTTTCTTCAATGTGTGGTCCAGTATGCTTTCTACTCTTCTTTCCTTTGATGAATGTCTTCCGCTGAAGGCTCACTACCGCTGACCTGTTCTTCAACCTTTCTGCTAAGCTCCTCTTCAATGTTGTCACACCCCGAGCCGGCGGAATGGATCGACTTTCCCGTCGGGCGGAAGGTTCCCGGGGCGCGATATCGTGAGTGATAATCGTGATGATCAGATTGTTTACATTGCACATGATATTTAAATGAGAAATTGGCTAAACGAAAATAGAATTACAAAGTTAAATTACATCAGTTTTGTTTATAATTTAACAAGGTAAATCTACTATCAACATCATAAATCTTATATCTTGTATCTGCACAAGATCTACAAAATATCTGTAAAATGATGTTCCAAAAGTATACAGGTCCAAAAGCTAGGTCCACTAACTGGTATCCTAGTCCAAATTAAATAACTCCTTAGTTGACCTGTTCGTCACCTGAGAAGTCATGCAAAAAGATCAAGTCAACACATGGTTGGTGAGTTCATGTAGTTTTAGAAAAATGAGTTTGAATAACCTGAATGACAACCTTAACCTCACCATTAACCACCTATACCATCCAGTTCAGTATGCTTATATATAGGGCATATGTATGGTCGAACTTACCACCCGCCTAGCCACCGTCCCACCACATACTAAACCTCATGATATATCGTTCCTGGTGATGATTAAGCATTTCATCCCATACCTTTGATTCCATAACATCTGATTCATAGAATTTGATTACCCTGAAAATGTTTACCTTGATCCCCTGAGATGACAACCTTAACCTCATCAACCACCACCTATGCTATCAAATCCAGTATGCTTATATATAGGGCATATGTAGGGTCGAACTTACCGCCCGCCCAACCACCGTACCACCAGATACCGGACTGCTTAGCATATTGTCATTGATGATAATTAAGCGTTTCCCTCCCTTCACCTTCGTTTTAGATTTTGATTTCCACAAATTGAATTACCTCTGATTTATTGAGTTCGTCATGTATTCAAGATTACCTCAAAAACACTTGTTGAAATATAATATTAAATGTTTAATTAAATTAATAATTAAGCATTTAACTACAACTAAGACATGATGATTGGGCCTTATTTGACTCAATCAATTAGACTTAGTTGTTGGTGATTGTCCAAGTTGTACCCTCTCACACGTGGCCCATATTTGGCATGACCCACAAGGGGTCTACCTGTATGCGTCGGGACTTTCATGATGCCCATATCAGCTTGACCCTTTGGCCTACTGTATGCGTCGGGACTTTACGGATATCCTTTGATTTTCGATCTTCTTTGATTCTCTTGAATTCGTTTGATAGTTTAAGTTATGCCCATGTAGCTTGACTACAAGAGTCTACTACTGTGACGGGACTTTCCGAGTGTTACACGTGGTCTTGATTTACATACAACCGACATCCACCTTAGATTAAGCAATTAATGATTTCATTAGATCTTAATGATTTCATTATTTCAATGATTCATACACGGTAATGATTTCCATGATTCTCTTGATTCTGATCTTTAGATTTTCCATGATTCCATAAGGATTGTAGATTCTAGAGTAGGATCCTTATTTTACTGATCACTCACTGGATTAGATTCCATTGCATTTGATCTTTAGCTTTAGTTCTTTTGATTTCACTTTGGATTTAGATTCTTGGATTTGAACTCTATGGACTAAGGGTTTGTTTAGAGTTCAGAATTAACGTATTACTCATAAGAGTAATTATTTAACTTAGTAGTTAATTCTGCATAGCAATAAGCTAGACAGGAGTCTAGGAGTATAAACAAGCATCTAATAAGCATATAATAAATAAAAGCATTTACGTAAAAAAATTTAAATAAAAGATTTACGCATTCTTCTCAGCACCGCGTTTGAAAACAAAAATGTTTAGAAAAAGGGCAATGAACTCACCTGTGTTGCTCTGTATTGAATTACCACAAAATGCGCGCTCGTTGTTGTAGCCTATGTTTCTTCAGTTCCTGAGTTGTTTTAAAAGAATTCGAACACGATAAGTACTTATAATAGACGTCGTATCTAGGGTTTGGTCTCGGTGTGCAACTAAGTGTCCTAGATTACTAACGTGCTTCTAAATCGAACTAAAGGGTTTCAAAAACCCTAAAAATCCTAAAAATCGAACTAAAACTAGATCTTTACCTCAAATCGGTTGGATGAAAGCTTAGATCCCTTGTACTTTCGTGATCTACAAGTGATGGTGGTCGTTTAAACACCAAAATGACTCGATTTCATGGAGAAATGGAGGAGTTCTTGCTTGGGTTTCTAGAGAGAGAAAGAAGAGAGAGAGGGGAACGAAAATGGTGTTTAAAATATGGTAGGTGGGGATGGTTATGGCATTGAATGCCATAATAAATGGCTTCAAACTACCCGGGTTCGTTCGGTTCCGCTTGGTTTCGCGTAGAAGCGTCGGTTTCTCGTTATTTTCGTAACGAAATGACTCGGTCTTAAAATGAGATTTATAAAATTATTTTAAGTGGTTATTCCTAGTAAATTAACTAAATATCTTCTGTTTATTTTAAATTTTTGAAAATATTTAATTTACTGTTTAAAATCGAATCGTACTGTCGTCGCACGTATTCGTTCGAATCGTCACCCGTACGAACACGAAGATGACTATACTATCCAATATCGTTTTCTAATTATCGGATATCATTCTGAATGTTAAAATTTCAGATATATTCGTACATATCGTCACCTATACGAATAATCCGCCGATTTAGCATTCACGTAACGACATCCATGTTGTTTTGTTCTGTAAAGCCTCACATACGTTTATACGTAAAAAAATCCTAACACCTAATCACATGATGGTTCTGTAATGCCAGATAATTATCTGACTAATGAACCATAGTTCTGAACCTCGTTTCCTGAACTTATTCTGAAATTACTCTTTGAAAACATAAAATGATAATAATACATGATTTTGAATATGACATAAATTGAAACACGTATAGTTTGTACCTGAATACTGTTCAAATGACTGTTGAGATCTATTCCGGTGACGTTTCCGGCACTGATGTTACAGTCTCCCCTTGTTAGAGAAATTTCGTCCCGAAATTTAAGAGTTGTTATCAGGTATGGCTTCCTCTGCAAACAGTAGGGGATACTTGGACTTCATGTGATCTTCACATTCCCAAGTAAACTCAGGTCCGCGCTTTGAGTTCCAACGAACCTTTACAATCGGAATATGGCTTTGCCTTAGTTGCTTAACTTTGCGATCCAAAATCTCCAAAGGTTCTTCGATAAAGTGTAACTGTTCATCAACTTGAATTTCATCGATTGGAATGACGAGTGATTCGTCGGCAAGGCATTTCTTTAAGTTTGAGAAGTGAAACACGTCGTGCACACCACTGAGTTCATCCGGTAATCTCAGTCTGTACGCCACAGGACCTATACGTTCGATGATCTCGAACGGTCCCACGTATCGCGGTGCTAACTTGCCTTTCTTTCCAAAACGGGCTACGCCCTTCCATGGGGATACCTTCAACATGACACGGTCTCCCACTTGAAATTCCAACGGCTTGCGCCGTTTATCAGCATAGCTCTTCTGTCTGCTCCTTGTAGCTTGTAACCTTTGTTGAATCTGGGCGATCTTGTCAGTAGTTTCCTGAATAAGCTCAGGCCCAGTTAATCGATTATCTCCAACTTCAGTCCAACAGATTGGTGATCGACATTTTCGACCATACAAAGCCTCGAATGGTGATCATCCGATGCTACTATAATAACTGTTGTAGGAGAATTCAATCAGTGGCAAATGAGAATCCCAATTCCCACCGAAATCCAACACGTGGGTTCTCAACATGTCCTCCAGGGTCTGAATTGTACGTTCGCTTTGTCCGTCTGTTTGTGGATGGTAAGCAGTACTCAGATTTAACTGCGTCCCTAGAGATTTCTGTAATGATTGCCAGAACCTTGATGTGAATCTGCTATCTCCATCAGAAATAATAGACAATGGCACACCGTGACGTACCACTATCTCATTGATGTACAGTCTCGCCAGTCTATCCATCGTGAAGGTCTCACTCATTGGCAAGAAATGAGCAAATTTTGTCAAACGATCAATGATTACCCAAATTGTATCATGACCACTGGAAGTGCGGGGTAGCTTGGTAATGAAGTCCATAGCTATTTGTTCCCACTTCCAGAGCGGAATCTCAGGCTGTTCTAGTAAACCTGACGGCTTCTGATGTTGCGCCTTTACCTTTGCACATGTAAGACATCGACCAACGTACTCGGCTATGTCTTTCTTCATTCCCGACCACCAATAAAATCCTCATAAGTCTTAGTACACCTTATCGGCACCAGGATGCACAGAGTACTTGGTCTTGTGTGCTTCATCAAAGATAAGTCTTCTCAATTCATCCACTGCATGAATCCATACACGATTCTTATAGTAGATGACTCCATCAGGTTTTGTCTCGAATTGTTTCTCTGCTCCGCAGTCAAGTTCTTTCTTCAAATTTCCTCGATCAACTGATTCTTGTTGTGCCTGAATAATCTTGTCTCGTAAGCTCGTCTGCACAGTCATTCCCATTGCTCGGACGCGTAAGGGTTTGACCTGTTCCTTCCGGCTCAAGGCATCGGCTACAACGTTCGCCTTTCCTGGATGGTATTTGATCACGCAATCGTAATCATTCAAAAGTTCAGCCCAACGTCCCTGTCGCATGTTGAGCTCCTTCTGATCAAATATATGTTGCAGACTCTTGTGATCAGTAAATATGGTACACTTGGTGCCATATAAATAATGTCTCCAAATCTTCAGTGCAAAGATTACAGCTCCTAGTTCAAGATCATGAGTAGTGTAGTTCTTCTCATGAACTTTTAACTGTCTTGATGCATAAGCGATAACTTTGTCCCATTGCATCAGTACGCAACCAAGTCCCTGATGGGAAGCATCACAATAAACAACAAAGTCATCACAGCCTTCTGGGAGAGATAGGATTGGAGCATCACGTAGTTTTTGTTTCAATGTCTGGAAGGCATCTTCTTGTTTCTGTTCCCAGAAAAACGGTTCACTTTTCTGAGTTAGTTTTGTGAGAGGCAAAGCTATCTTAAAAAAGTTTGAGATAAACCTTCTATAATAACCTGCCAATCCCAGAAAGGACCGTATCTCCGTCGGTGTCTTCGGAGTATCCCAATTCTTTATCGCTTCAATCTTGGCGGGATCTACGTGTATTCCCTCGCTGTTAACTACATGACCCAGAAATTGAACTTCCCTTAGCTAAAATTCACACTTAGAGAATTTGGCATAAAGTTTCTCTTCCTTCAACAGGCCCAAGATCTTCCTGAGATGTTCTTCGTGTTCAGCTTTACTCTTCGAATAAATCAGTATATCATCGATAAAGACAATGACAAACTGATCCAAATACAGCTTGCACACTCGGTTCATGAGGTCCATGAAAACCGCTGGTGTGTTCGTCAATCCGAAAGGCATCACCACGAATTCGTAATGCCCGTATTTGGTTCGGAATGACGTCTTTGGTATGTCTTCGTCTTGCACTCTGAGTTGATGATATCCAGACCGTAGGTCAATCTTCGAAAAATACTGAGCTCCTTGCAACTGGTCAAACAAATCATCAATCCTCGGTAATGGATACCGATTCTTGATGGTCAACTTGTTCAACTCTAGGTAGTCTATGCACATCCGAAACGATCCGTCTTTCTTCTTTACGAACAAGACCGGAGCTCCCCACGGTGAGTAGCTCGGTCTGATGAAACCTTTATCAAGTAGCTCCTGTAACTGGTTTGACAATTCCTGCGTCTCTGAAGGTGCTAACCTGTATGGAGATTTAGCAACAGCAGTTGTTCCAAGAATTAGGTCAATACGAAACTCTACCGGTCGCGCAGGTGGCAAACCTGGTAAGTCTTCAGGAAATACTTCCAGATATTCTTTCACTACTGGTACATCTTGAATCTTTTTCTTGTCCTTCTCCTTTTCCACCACATGAGCCAGGAAAGCTACACACTACTTCTGTAGACACTTACGCGCCTTTATGCAAGAAATGATTTTGACACTTCGTTTTGCTTGATCCCCTCTGACTTCCAATACATGATCATCCGACAATGGAACTCGAAGCAGCTTTTCCAAACAGATGACTTCCACTCGTTTAGAAGAAAGCCAATCCATTCCAGCAATGATGTCGAAACTACCCAACTCCATCGGTATCAAGTCGATGGCGAATGTATGACCATTGAGTGTCAATGGGCAATTCATGTATACTGTGCTAACTGTAACCTGTTTCCCGTTAACTACTTCTATTGTATAAGGGGAGTCTAATTGTTCCTCTATGGAATCTAGTTGGCATGCAAAATCGGCAGAGATAAAACTCTGATCCGCACTAGTGTCAAATAGAACAGATGCATAAAAGTCATGTAAGAGAAATGTACGAGTGATCACATTCGAGTTTTGGCGTGCAGCTGGAGCTCCTATAACAAAAGCTCTTCCACGGGGTGCTGGAACCGCCTGTTGTGCCTTCTTCGGGAAGCTCTTTGCAAAGTGGCCCTGTTCGCCATAGTTATAGCATCCACCGTTATTCTGGTTGTTGGGTGGAGGGAGAGCTAAAGCAGCATTGTTGACTGCTTGATTCGGAGTCATCCGGCAATTCTGGACCCACTGTCCTTTTCTTCCACATCTCATGCAGTGACGGCAGGGATTACTCGCAGCATGATGATACTGGCATTTAGTACACAGAGGGTGTGGGCCAGTATACTGTTTCTTGTGTACATCCTGTGGTGCCATGGCTACTTGATTGAGCAGAGTAGCCATAGTGTAATTCTTTATAACCTTCTGCTTCTTCTTCTGGTGTTAGTGATGATGAGGTTTCTTGGAAAACTCTTCCTTTCGTTTGCCCGTGCCAACCTCTTTGTTTAGGACTCCAGAGGCTACCATCAGATCAGTGAGTTTCCCAGACAAACTCACTGTAGATTCCACAGTAACAGGGTTTGCTGCCACAACTAAACCCTGAATGCAGGCGGGGAGTCCACCTACATATCTGTCAATCCTCTTTTCCAGTGTTGGTACCATGTCTGGCACCAATGCTACCAACTCATGATAGCGGGTAGTATATCCCATGTGATCTGCCCCTTTCATCACATGGTTTGATAGCTCGACTTCCAGTTTCTGCAGCTCGTTCTTGGGGCATAATTTAGTTCTCAGCAGGGTCTTGAAGTCTACCCAAGTCATTGACATAGCTTCTTCTCTTCCCCTTGCATTGATTTGGCTGTTCCACCAAGTCAAGGCGCGCTTATTGAAAGATCCAGCAGAGTAGCGAACCTTGTGGTGCTCTGGACAACTGCTAATGTCCAGAGTGGTTTCCATCTTCTCTATCCATTGGATTAATCCAACGGCTCCTTCATTGCCACTGAAACTAGGCGGCTTACATCCTACAAATGACTTGTAGGAGTAATGCGATGTACCGCCAGTGTTCCCACTAGCTTCTCCTGATGAATTTCTAGTGTTGGTGCTGTCATTCTGGATACGGTTGAGCATCTCTGGTATTACTTCCTTCAGTTGATTAGTCAGCTGATTGCTCAGCAGAGTTGCTAAAGCAATGTGGCAGGATCCAGTGCTCCAGTCGGGCTTGGGTTTGTAGGTGGAGAGTGTGGAGGAGGAGGAGGCGGTGGAGGAGGTGGAGGTGGTGAATCAGCTGGTGATGGTGTGGATGAGTGTTGAGCCAAATCGTGCGGTGGTGGTAACAAGGGAGGTTGTCTTCATGGCGGCATTCTGAGCATAACTTAAAGAATACTGGTTAGTGCAGTGATTGAATGCAGAAGACAATATGCAATTAAAATCTTAAGTCCTATGTTCTCTACATGCTGGGTCCCTAGGTTATAGTCTAGGTCAAACCGTTTAAGTAAGTGACCTATATTTCTCTATAACCATGGCTCTGATAAGAATCTGTCACACCCCGAGCCGACGGAATGGATCGACTTTCCCGTCGGGCGGAATGTTCCCGGGGCGCGATATCGTGAGTGATAATCGTGATGATCAGATTGTTTACATTGCACTTGATATTTAAATGAGAAACTGGCTAAACGAAAATAGAATTACAAAGTTAAATTACATCAGTTTTGTTTACAATTTAACAATGTAAATCTACTATCAACATCATAAATCTTCTATCTTGTATCTGCACAAGATCTACAAAATATCTGTAAAGTGATGTTCCAAAAGTATGCAGGTCCAAAAGCTAGGTCCACTAACTGGTATCCTAGTCCAAAAGAAATAACTCCTTAGTTGACCTGTTCGTCACCTGAGAAGTCATGCAAAAAGATCAAGTCAACACATGGTTGGTGAGTTCATGTAGTTTTAGAAAAATGAGTTTGAATAACATGAATGACAACCTTAACCTCACCATTAACCACATGTACCATCAAGTTCAGTATGCTTATATATAGGGCATATGTAGGGTCGAACTTAATGCCCGCCCAGCCACCGTCCCACCACATACTAAACCGCATGATATATCGTTCCTGGTGATAATTAAGCATTTCATCCCATACCTTTGATTCCATAACATCTGATTCATAGAATTTGATTACCCTGAAAATGTTTACCTTGATCCCCCGAGATGAAAACCTTAACCTCATCAACCACCACCTATGCTATCAAATCCAGTATGCTTATATATAGGGCATATGTAGGGTCGAACTTACAGCCCGCCCAGCCACCGTACCATCACATACCGGACTGCTTAGCATATTATCATTGATGATAATTAAGCGTTTCACTCCCTTCACCTTCGTTTTAGATTTTGATTTCCACAAATTGAATTACCTCTGATTTATTGAGTTCGTCATGTATTCAAGAATACCTCAAAAACACTTGTAGAAATATAATATTAAATGTTTAATTAAATTAATAATTAAGCATTTAACTACAACTAAGACATGATGATTGGGCCTTATTTGACTCAATCAATTAGACTTAGTTGTTGGTGATTGTCCAAGTTGTACCCTCTCACACGTGGCCCATATTAGGCATGACCCACAAGGGGTCTACCTGTATGCGTCGGCACTTTCATGATGCCCATATCAGCTTGACCCTTTGGCCTACTGTATGCGTCGGGACTTTATGGATATCCTTTGATTTTCGATCTTCTTTGATTCTCTTGATTTCGTTTAATAGTTTAAGTTATGCCCATGTAGCTTGACTACAAGAGTCTACTACTGTGACAGGACTTTCCGTGTGTTACACATGGTCTTGATTTAAATACAATCGACATCCACCTTAGATTAAGCAATTAATGATTTCATTAGATCTTAATGATTTCATTATTTCAATGATTCACACACGGTAATGATTTCCATGATTCTCTTGATTCTCATCTTTAGATTTTCCATGATTCCACAAGGATTGTTGATTCTAGAGTAGGATCCTTAGTTTACTGATCACTCACTGGATTAGATTCCATTGCATTTGATCTTTAGCTTTAGTTCTTTTGATTTCACTTTGGATTTAGATTCTTGGATTTGAACTCGATGGACTAAGGGTTTGTTTAGAGTTTAGAATTAACGTATTACTCATAAGAGTAATTATTTAACTTAGTAGTTAATTCTGCATAGCAATAACCTAGACAGGAGTCTAGGAGTATAAACAAGCATCTAATAAGCATATAATAAATAAAAGCATTTACGTAAAAAAATTTAAATAAAAGATTTACGCGTGCTTCTCAGCACCGCTTTTGAAAACAAAAATGTTTAGAAAAGGGGCAATGAACTCACCTGTGTTGTTCTGTATTGAATTACCACAAAATGCGCGCTCGTTGTTGTAGCCTATGTTTCTTCAGTTCCTGAGTTGTTTTAAAAGAATTCAAACACGATAAGTACTTATAATAGACGTCTATCTAGGGTTTGGTCTTGGTGTGCAACTAAGTGTCCTAGATTACTAACGTGCTTCTAAAACTCCTTCTATCTAGCCTAAGACATTACCCATATTTGAACCTTAATCCCACAAGTTGTCATTACAAGTCCTTAGTTAAAACGTGTTTAAATTATTTTATTCTAGGTTAAATATTTAGAAAACATCATTTGATGTAATTTAATAAAGTTTATAAATCATTTCCTTTTATAAAAAAAATACTTAATTTAAGAAAGATGAACTTACTCATGATGGGCTTGGGTTAGGCCCATTACTAGATTTGTTTTCAACACTTGAATTAACTAAGTCTTGATAGTTTAAATAAACCATCTAGATTAGTTACATGCCTTTATAGAGTTTCCGAAGGTTTAGGTGTTAATATTTAAATCAACCCTATAACCTTTAAGTTATTGCTTCAATCCCCAAAATGGTGTTGACAACCCTTGTTTTGATAATATCATGATTTATGAGATTTCTTGTTATTGAAACCCTAATGCTTTATCTCATCGAAATGAATTCGTATCATTAATCATCCCATATGAAATGACCTCGTCATCATTCAAAGGAACTTAAACTCTTGATTCCATGAATAAAACCCTAATGTTAATCCCATGCACACACCCATGCTCTCTCTCACACACACACACTTGATTAATTCCCATGCAACTCGTCACCCAAAACCCATGAGTAAACCCCTTGATCCGACTCAATAAATCGAACAACCATGGCCGACCGGGTGAAGTTGGGCTGGTCGAATGGAGCCTCGGCCGAATGTGGTTCTTGCCAGAGCGTATGGGAGGTTGGCCGAAGGAGTGTAGACCTTAAGAGTTGAGCCGAATGGGGGTGATGGCCGACTGACTTTGTCGATCGAATAACACCTTAGCCGAACCAAAAATTGGCCGAATGAAGGCTGGACCAGAATGGTCATTGGGCCTCCAGAATGGCTATGGGCCGAAGGAGTCTTTTGGGCCAACAGAACTAGTAGTGGGCCGACAGACTTAGCAGGCCGCCCGAATGAAGATGCTAGCCGATTGTGTGTGCTGCTTCGATGGGTGCCTTATTCGGCCGAATGGAGTGGGGTTTCGGCCAGGAGACTTTCGGCCAAAGGATGAGGGCCATTCGGCCGGTCATTTTTGCCCGGATGCAGCCCTCTCGAATCAAGCCTTGCGGCTATCTAATGGTATCCATCTTGTTCCTACTTCGTTCTACAGTATTGTGATGTGTTTCCTATGGCTTGAAATGGGTTAAAACCGGCTGGTAAAGGACCGACCCAAAGGGTTTCAAAAACCCTAAAAATCGAACTAAAACTTGATCTTTACCTCAAATCGGTTGGATGAAAGCTTAGATCCCTTGTATTTTCGTGATCTACAAGTGATGGTGGTTGTTTAGACAGCAAAATGACTCGATTTCAAGGAGAAATGGAGGAGTTCTTGCTTGGGTTTCTAGAGAGAGAAAGAAGAGAGAGGGGAACGAAAATGGTGTCTAAAATTTGGTAGGTGGGGATGGTTATGGCATTGAATGCCATAATAAATGGCTTCAAACTACCCAGGTTCGTTCGGTTCCGCTCGGTTTCGCGTAGAAGCGTCCGTTTCTCGTTATTTTCGTAACGAAACGACTCGGTCTTAAAATGAGATTTATAAAATTATTTTAAGTGGTTATTCCTAGTAAATTAACTAAATATCTTCTGTTTATTTTTAAATTTTTGAAAATATTTAATTTACTGTTTAAAATCGAATCGTACGGTCGTCGCGCGTATTCGTTCGAATCGTCACCCGTACGAACACGACGATGACTATACTTTCCAATATAATTTTCTAATTATCGGATGTCATTCAGAATGTTAAACTTTCAGATATATTCGTACAGATCGTCACCTATACGAATAATCCGTCGATTTAGCATTCACGTAACGACATCCGTGTTGTTTTGTTCTGTAAAGCCTCACATACGTTTATACGTAATAAAATCCTAAGACCTAATCACATGATGGTTCTGTAATGCCAGATAATTATCTGACTAATGAACTATAGTTCTGAATCTCGTTTCCTGAACTGATTCTGAAATTACTCTTTGATAACATAAAATGATAATAATACATGATTTTGAATATGACATAAATTGAAACACGTATAGTTTGTACCTGAATATTGTTCAAATGACTGTTGAAATCACTGTTCCGGTGACGTTTCCGGCACTGATGTTACAAATGTGGTGTCCAAAAAGGTCAGTGAAAGTTGGTACCTCAGCTGAAGTATACTTTGTAGTGTCTTCCTCAATGATATCCTCCAAGATAACCTCGTCAATGTCATCAAAAATCTCAGGAGAAGGCACATCAGAAACAGGAGCTGAGGTATCATCAATGACCACCTTGTCAGGTTTCAACTTGAACAACTCTTCAATCTGCTCCTTGGTTAAGCAGTGAAATATCTCTCCCTCCTCCTTATCGTAGCTGACTGAGTGCTGTATAATACCTTGAGCGTCTAAAATCATAATCAACTTCTCGTCCAGTCGACGCCTCAAAGGCACAGCTTTGACTTCATCAGTAGCTTTTGGACCATCTGTCTGAGTATGAGGAGGTGAAGGAGGAGCCTTGGCACCTTTGTCGTGCCTTGTCTTGGTTCGGATTTCCGTGGGAGCGGACTGTTCAGCTGCTGTACCTGATGAACTAGCAGACCCACTCCCTGAACCATCATCAGATTCATCAGAATCATCAGAGTCATCACCTTTATCTGAATCTTCATAATCTTCTTTTTCCTTATCAGACTCCTCATCTTCTTCTTCATCTTCGTCTTCATCTTTGTCTTCGTCTGAATCATCGGAGTGAGCCTCAGTACCCTCTATCCTGGGAGTACCCTCTTGGAGACTCTCTACCTGCTCTGTAAGCCTGGCATTCTGTGCTTCAAGAGTTAGGATCCGGTCAATGAAACCAGTTGCAGTCAAGGCCAGCTGGTTATGCTCATCAATGTATTTGAGCAGATGCTCCTCCTTTTGAGCAGATCTGGCCCGCAAATCTGCACGCTGGTCAGCAGCCTGAAAAATTAGAGTATCTTGCTCACTGACCCTCAGCGTGAGTTGGGCAATGGCCTCCTCCTGTTGAAGGTTCTTCTCCATCAATCTAAGTAACAAACTGTTCAGTGTACTGAGCTGCTCAGTCACTGAAATAGTAGGTATAATCGAATCGGCTCGTGTGATAGAGGGACCAGCAGAAGCAGTAGTGTAGATGGAGCACGAACACCAGAGGATGTTAGAGGGGCAACAGTAGTACGTGTAGGAACAGCCCGTGACCTAGTCAGTGATGAAACTGTAACTGTTGCAGCTGATGTAACAGTGGTTGCTGCAACAGTTGACAGTTCTGACCTCCTCTGCAGGATAAACTTTGTCCTTCTTCTCTTTGCTGGGGGAGAAGATGTAGACTGCACCGCAGCTGTAGTGGATGTGGAAGTGGAAGTACGAGGGGGAGGAGAGAAATCAAACTCAGGGATAAATGAAGGATCCCTGATCTCCTCCCTATCAGGCTCTATGTCTCTAGTATCGAGAAAAACAAGCTAAGACCTGAAACATGTAGTCACCACCTGAGGCCTTTCCTCCTCTGAATCAGAGTCATCTGAGGCATCCTCACCCTCATCCTCTTCATGAACCTCTTCCATTAGCTCATCCTCAACAGATGTAGTCCGAGCCATCTCTAGTGGAGTAGAGACGGTGGACTGAGTAGTAGCCATGAACCTCCCACACCTCCATCAGCACCAGAACTAACACCACCTGCACTCATACCTGTCTCACTAGCACCTGTCTCACCAACACTAACTCCAACATCACCACCACCTACATCACCTGCACCATCGTCTCCATCATCATCACCATCATCTCCTGGCACAACAATGTCCTATACATCTGAATCCGAGTCATTATGCCTCCACTTCCTACCACCAGGAGCAGCATAATCAGGTCTCTAAAGATGGCCGAATAAAGCACGAATTGGATGCTTCCTCTCCTTTCCTCTATAAGATAGCACTCTGTTGAGAGTGATGTCGTTCATGTGCTCTAATCGGAGAGGATATCAGTGCTAGTCTTCTGCAGGTTAGGCACCTGAGCATCAAAGATCTGCTGTAGAAACCGAGGGTACATAAGAAACTTCTTGTCACCCTTAAGCACCACATTCTCCTTCATGTGAGTAAAGATCATCTCAGAAAAATTGAAGGGCAGATTCAGCACCAGGGCAACAAAGGCACACTAAATGGTCTCCCGTAAATCATCAAATCCACCTCTCCTCGAACCCAAGCAGTGGATAAGTACATGAGCAAGGTACTTGAACTGTGGAGACTGAAACGCTTTGTTGGGGATCCCAACTCCCAGATCACCGTCATACTTACATCGCATAAAGCATCCACGAACCAGATAGCGATTAAGTAAAATAGGCTGGTCTGGTGCATCATGGAATCCACATATCCTCCTGATATGTTCAGCAGAGACCACAACATCGTGTCCCTGCACCTTTCCCCTGATCACCGGTGGCTCAACCGCACAATCGATATCGGTAGATCTCCAGAAATCTTGCTGATGTGACTGATATGGCACATGGACAGTAGATATGGCTGGAAATATCCTGGAACGCCTCAAGAAAGTGATAATCCCTATAAAGTGCTGGGCATTTGTCGTGGTAAGATCCAGATGAGCGTAGATGTTGTTCTTGGGCACAACCTTATATCCTGCCATACCGAAAAACAAAAGAATAAATGTGTCAGTACATATCAGTTAAATAGTTGAATCAAATCAGAAAATTTCACAAGTAAAACACTTGTACGAATGAAACCATTTTGACCGAATGGGCCTTGACCGAATAAGTATGTTAACCGAATGAGCTCAGTCAACAGAAAAGGCAGCGAATAAGGCTGGTCAACCGTATGACTAGCGAATGAGAGTAGTGACCGAAAGAGGTTCATTTGGCCGAATCACTCCATTTTGTCGCTGAGTTCATTCGTTCTGATCCTAAGGTCCGGAAGACGTCATTCGGTCGGCCGTTTGAGATTCAAAATCTAGGTAGTCAAAATCTGAAATCAATCCATAAAAGTTACACCAATGGACTCAGAATCGACCGATTGAATGGTGATGGTTAAGAACCCTAAATCCCTAAATACGGCTCTGTTTACAACAAATCTGTGGATAAAAGTTGTTCATCTTGGATCCACAAGTACCTTTAATGGTCATAAGAAGAAATCTCAGCAAAAGAAGCAGTTTAATCCAATAGATTTCGAATAACAGAAGAGAGAGTGTGTCTCGGGTGAATGGAACACACTGTAGGACGATCGAATGAATTTTGGAGAATGAGTTGATTTGGCCGAAGAACAATTTAAATAGGAATCTTCATTCGGCGAAGGTCTCAATCGAATGAGTTACTTCGCCCCAAACTCATTCGGCCGAAAGAATCCCTTTAAAAAAGATTAAATTCAGCAAATAAAACAACCGGCTGAGTTACTTCGGCCCATGTTGATTCGGCCGAAAGACTCATTCGCTGGAATGATGTCATTCGGTAGAATGACCTATTCTCCTTGTTCATTCGCACAAATGAAAACTTGGCACCAACCAAACACAATTTAGTTTCAAACTTTATCATTTTGATCAGTTAAATGAGTGCAATTATGAAGGATAGTCTGGTGGGTGAGGGATTCAGAGATGATTGAACATCCGAACACACAAATGATCATCTAAAACAAATTTGAAAATACAAAATCTTTTTGTATTTTTCTGAATCAAAATGCAACTGTACAACTTAACAACTAATCAACAAAGAAACACATACTTTTGTGAGAAGTCTATCAAGAAACTAACACATACACCTAATCACATCAAATCAGCATTACTGAATGTTTCACTTCAAACATATTTGTCTTGTGATATAATTACTGATATACTGGTCCACTTTAAGCCTGACAATACATCACTTCTAAACCAATTTGATGATCACTCATATATTCTGACTGAGTTATCCATATTATTTAACCAACAAAGATCAAAATCAGTTTGTAACTCATCTCTGCATAACTTAGTACCTAAAATCATAAATTCCATAAGGTTCCAATTTTATTATCTTTTTGTATTTTACGTTTTGATTTGTCTCTCATCTTCAACACATTCTCGTGGACGGCTTCAGCTAGGTCTTTACAAAGCAATATGGCACGTATACAGAACTGTGTTGACACGATCAACTTGTTCTATCCAAATGGACGGCTTCAGCTAGGTCTTTACAAAGCAATATGGCACGTGTATGGAATTGAACTTATTCTATTATTTTCCAAGCTTAATACCAGCTTGATTTACTTTTATTTTCTTATGATTCAATCATTCTCATCTGAATGGACGACTTCAGCTAGGTTTTTACAAAGCAATATGGCACGTGTACAGACTTGAATTCATGAATCATTGGAAACCTTATTAGATCCTATGATGACAGGTGTATGCCTGATTTGAGTCAAAAACTATTTATCACTTAACTAGTTTTCTAAAACAGATCCCACAAATCAGACTTTCTAAGCTATCACAAATAGTCTATAAATTTGGTAAAGTCGGCCTAATCAGCACATCAATTCACAATTTTCATGTGTTTTCAATTTATGCATTCACATAAGCTTTTAAGACATGATAGGTTAACACATCAATTTCTCAATGTAAGACTTTCTCATTTTTACACTTTTTCAAATGTTTTTGGATTTTTTAATTTTTCAAATGTTTTTGGTTTTTCAAATTAAACTACTTTTTCTCTCTCTAAAAACCTAAAACAATAAAAATAAATCAATAAATCTAACTAAGAAAAGCGATGATCATTTGTTTTTTTCAGATGAAGGAATGACTTCATCCTTTTGAAAAACACCATTAGCCGATAACTGATATACAAATCTAGGTTTATCAAAAGCTTTTGTATAAAGAATTTGACAAATTTGGAAGATCTTATTACAAAGGAAGCTCTTGGATTCCTCCATCTTTTCATCATCATAAATCAAAAGCACATCAAAATGTGAAGATTAATAATCCCATCAAATTATTTGCAAACTCCAATAATTACAAACATTTAAGACAAAGTGATGATGAATTTTATGATGATTTCTCTCTCAGAAAGAATCAAAACTTGAAGAAATCCCCGATAGCTCCTTTAAACAGCCTGATTCAAGACATGTATCTCCAAAGAAAGTAACTTTTCTTGATGAACCACCAGCTGTGAATACCAAAGGTAAAACCAAATTACCACAGGTATCCACACTCTATAAATATCTCATCTGAGACAGACACAAAGAAACAATTGTGGAAACCTGTTGCTGAAAAGAGTAAGATTGGTAGATCTTCAACACCTGAAAATATTGACACAGTTGGATAATCATATCAAAAAATCTCTACTCTTGATGCTTCAAGACAACCCAAGACCATCATGCCTTGGATTCCTAATTCTAACTGAATATCTTTGATATGCAAAGACAATCCAAAATTCCAAGAAATATATGGCATGTTGATAGTGGTTGTTCCCGGCATATGACAGGAAACTGTTCTTTGTTTTCTGATTTGAAAAATCTAAATGGTCCAAGTGTTGCTTTTGGAGGTGACCATAAAGGTGGAAAAGCGACAGGAATAGGAACTGTAACAAATGGAAAACTCAGTTTTGAAAATGTCAATTACATTCCGGAATTGAAATATAATTTGATGAGTTTATTACAAATTTGTGATAACAAGTTCTCAACACAATTTACCATTATCGAATGCATCGTAGTAAAACCGGGCTTTGTTATTCCAGAAGAATGGATAATGTTGAGAACTCCAAGGAAACATCATGTATATTTAATGGATATGAATTGTTCTGTAGACCCCACTTAAGAAATTTGTTTAATCTCAAAGGCGTCAGTGGATGTGTCAAAATTATGGCATAGAAGACTTGGTCATACAAATATCAAGAATATGAAGAAGTTAGTGAAAGCAAATCATGTCATAGGCATTCCTCATAAAGAATTCATCTATCAAGATCACTGCAATGCATGTTTAAAAGGAAACCAATATAGAGTGACATACAAATCAAAGAAAATATCTTCTATTCTTGAACCTCTTCAGTTGATTCACATGGATCTTTTTGGTCCAACAAATCTTCTTAGTATTGTAAAGAAACAATATTGGCTGCTCATTGTGGATGATTGTTCACGTTTTTCTGGAGTTTTTTTTCTTGCAAAGAAGAGTGATACTGCAGAGATTCTTATTGACAACATAACCTTGATTGAAAATCAACTAAATTTCGAAGTCAAGACCATTAGAAGAGATAATGAGACAGAATTCAGAAATGAGCTCTTTGATTCGTTTTGCACTAAAAAAGGAATTGCTAGATAGTTTTCTGCTGCTCGCACTCCTCAACAAAATGGTGTAGCTGAGCTCAAGAACAAATCATTAATAGAAGCTGCTCGATCTATGCTAGGATATTCTAAACTTCCTATAATATTTTGGGCTAAAGCAGTAAATGATGCATGTTATGTGCAAAACGGATCAAGAATTGTCAAAGAACATAATAAAACACAATATGAATTAATCTTCAAGAGAAAACCATATATTGGATTTTTTAAAGCATTTGGATGTGCTTGCTCTATATTAAACACCAAAGATCGTTTATCTAAATTTGCACCAAAAGAAGATGATGGATTTTTCTTAGGATATTCTTCTGTATCGAAGGCATACATAGTATTCAATAGAAGAGCTAACATAGTTGATGAATCCTAGAATGTGACTTTTCAAAAGAATTCATTTCTTGTGACATGCTTAGGTCCAGATTGGTTGTTTGATATAGATGCTCTCACAAGGTCACTAAATCCAATCATGTTTGAAGAACAAAATTCAAAAAAAGATATTGATACCGGAACTTCATCAAATTTTGGAAGAGATCTTGGTATGAACCATAAACCTATGGGTGTTCATCTAATTGGTCCTCCTCAATATACTACATCTCCATCTCAGGGACCTCAAAATCAAAGTTCAAATGCTAATAGTCCACAACCTGTAAATGAAGATCATGAAGAACAATTCGAGTCTGCATCAGACAGTGAAAATGTTAGCAGAAAATACCGTTAAAAACAATGATGCCTCTTCTCCGACTCAAAATGTTGAAATAACCTCTCCTGTATCAAATACTTCAAATGAAGATATACAAAATCAAACATATTTAGAGACTTTAATTCTAGTTGATCCCAATCTGATTATTGGAAGAATAGAAAAGGATCAACCATCATAAAATATAATTGGTGATCTTAACCAAAGAACAACAAGAAGCACATCTCATGAGGCAAATATTTGTCTTTACTCTTGTTTTCATTCTCCAATAGAGCCAAAGAATATAAAGGAAGCACTTGCAGATGCAAGTTGGGTAGAAGCAATGCAAGAAGAGCTACAACAATTCAGAAAACAAGTATGGGAACTAGTTGATCTTCCAAATGGAATGTATCTCGTTGGTACTCGTTGGGTTTTCAGAAATAAAAAGGATGATAGAGGAATCATAACCAAAAATAAAGCTCGTTTTGTTGCTCAAGGATATTGTCACACCCCGAGCCGGCGGGGTTGGATCGGATTCCCCGTCGGGCTGAAGGTTCCCGGGGCGCGATATCGTGAGTGATAATCGGAATGATCAGATTGTTTACATTGCACAAGATATATAAATATAAATGAGAAACTGCTAAATAAAAGTAGAATTACAAAGTTAAATTACATCAGTTTAGTTCATAATTTAACAATGTAAATCTACTGTTAACATCATAAATCTTCTATCTTGTATCTGCACAAGATATACAAAATAATATGTATAATGATGTTTCAAAAGTATGCAGCTCCAAAAATGCTAGGTCCTCTAACTGAAAACCTAGCTCAAAAGCAATGACTGCTTAGTTGACTTGTTCGTCACCTGAGAAGTCATGCAAAAATATAAAGTCAACACATGGTTGGTGAGTTCATGTAATTTTATAAAATGAGTTTGAATAACCCGAATGAAAACCTTAACCTCACCATTAACCACCTATACCATCCAGTTCAGTATGCTTATATATAGGGCATATGTAGGGTCGAACTTACCGTCCGCCCAGCCACTGTCCCACCACATACTAAACCACATGGTATATTGTTCCGGGTGATAATTAAGCATTTCATCCCATTACTTTGATTCCATAACATATGATTCATAGCATTTGATTACCCTGAAAATGTTTACCTTGATCCCCCGAAGTGACAACCTTAACCTCATCAACAACACCTATGCTATCCAATCAAATATGCTTATATATAGGGCATATGTAGGGTCGAGCTTACCGCCTGCCCAGCCACCGTCCCACCACATACCGAACTGCTTAGCATATTGTTGTTAACGATAATTAAGTGTTTCACTCCATTCACCTTCAATTTAGATTTTGATTTCCACAAATAGATTTACCTTTGATCTCTTGAGTTCACCATGTATTCATGATTACCCCAAAGCATTTGTAGAAATATCATATTAAATGTGTAATTAAATTAATAACTAAACATTTAAATACAACTAAGACATGATGATTGGGCCTTATTTGACTCAATCAATGAGACTTAGTTGTTGGTGGTTGTCCAAGTTGTACCCTCTCACACGTGGCCCATATCAGGCATGACTCACAAGGAGTCTACCTGTGTGTGCCGGGACATTAATGATGCCCATATCAGCTTGACCCACTGGTCTACTGTACATGCCGGGACTTTACGGATATCCTTTGGTTCTTGATCGTCTATGATTCTCTTTATTCTGTTTTATAGTTCACGTTATTGCCCATATAGCTTGACTACGAGAGTCTACTATTTATGCCGGGACTTTATGTGTGTGACACGTGGTCTTGATTTCTATACAACTGACATCCACCTTGACTCAAGCATTAATGATTTCATTAGATTTTAATGATTGCATTATTTCAATGATTCACACACTGTTTTGATTTCCTTGATTTCCTTGATTCTCTTGATTTTGATCTTTAGAATTCTATGATTTCTCATTGATTATAGATATATGAGTAGGATCCTTTGATTTATTGATCTACACACTGGATTAGTTCCATTGCATTTGATCTTTAACTTTAGTTCTTTTGATTCCACTTTGAACTTAGATTCTTGAATTTGAGCTTGATGGATTAAGGGTTTGTTTAGAGTTTTAGAATTAAGGTACTCATAAGAGTAATTAATTAACTTGTAAGTTCTTTCAGCATAGTAATTTCCTAAACAGGAGTCTAAGAATGTAAACAAGCATATATAATAAGCAATTCATGATAAGTAAAAGCATTTACGCAAAAACAATTTAAATAAAACAGTTTACGCATGCCTCTCAGCCCCGCGTTTTAAAACAAAAATGTTTAGAAAAGGGGCAATTAACTCACCTGTGTTGTTGTACAAATGATCTATCACAAAATGCGCGCTCGTTGTTGTAGCTTAGGTTTCTTCAGTTCCTGAGTTGTTTTAAAAGAGTCGGGATACGATAAGTATACTTATTAGTCATCGTATCTAAGGTTTGGTCTCGGTGTGCAACTAAGTGTCCTATGATACTAATGTGATCCTGAGATTTCATCTAACTAGTCTAGTTTAATTACCATTTGTAACCCTATCCCAATCAGTTAATCTTAATAAGTCTTAATTAACCCGTTTTAATTAAGTTCATTTTAAATTAAAACATTAATTTAGAAAATCACTTAATTTAATTTAACAAGGTTTATAAACCATTTTATTCTATCAAAACATCATTAAGTTTAATTAAAATAATCTTTTAATCAATGATGGGCTTAATTAAGCCCATTGGGCCCACTTTGGCCCATTGAACACCTTTGATTTCCACTTCATCACAATACTTTTGTTTTGATCCACATGAGTTCCTAACAATTTTCCCAAGTGTTAAACGAATTTAGAAACTCTTATTATGAAAGATAAGAAATCCATGATCACCTAAATTTATCCTTATCATTAAAATGGCCTTAGTAGGTTCCCATCTACCTACATTAAATTCCATGCATACACATGTAACCCTAACCCCATGCATGCACACACACACACTACATACATGTCTACATGAACCCCATGCACTCAACGACCCTAGACTTCCATTTTCTTTATTAACTAAGTTGAATGGGCATGAACCAGCGAACCTATGGATTATCAGGGTAGGTTCGGCTCATCTAGGTTTCAGCCTCATAAAGTTCGTCCATCTGCAGGTTCTACATGGGAATGGTCGTTCAAGGGAATGGTTCGCCGGTCCAATGGTTCAGCTCAGTGGAGCTATTGGTCATAGGTTCGTAGCATAGCAGGACTTAGTTGCTGTAGGGTTCGTTGATCATGTGGTTCGGCTGTCATGAAAGGTTCGACTAAGCATCTTGAGGTTCGTTGGGAGAAGAGCTTCGCCACCCAAAGGTTCGGCTTCATCCCCGAGAGTCCCTAGGTTCGTTCCTGGCTTGCTCTCACGAACCTGTAACCACCACCCAGCCCTAGCCCTCCCGAACCTGTTATTCGCGACCAACATCCTCAACATCTTCACTCCTAGTTTGTTTCAAAAGCTTTCTAGCTATTATCAATAGTTTCTATCAAAGTTTCTAAGTGTTTGAACCGATTAAGACAACAACAACCCTAAGGAATCGTGATACACACTAGGAACCGAACATAAACTCAAATTTTACCTTGAAATCGGTGAATGAAAGACTAGATCCCTTGTACTTTCGTGTTCTTCGTTATGAGGGGGTCGTTTTGACACCAAAAACACTTGGAATGGTTGAGAAATGGATGAGATCCTCTAGAGAGAAGGTTGAGAGAAGGATAATAGAGAGAGATGGTGAAAACGAAAATGAGGAGAGAGATAAGGTTAGTGGTGGTTGGTTGTGGAGTTAATGGCCTCATTAATGGTTTAGAAAATACCCAGTTGTTCGATCTCGTTCGGTTTCGCGTAACATGTCGATTCTTCGAAATTTTTGTAACGAAACAGCTCGGTTTATAAAATAAGATTTTTAAAATTATCTTAAGTGGTTATTCCTAGTAAATTAACTAAATATCTTTTGTTTATTTTAATATTTTCAGAAGTATTAATTATTGTTTAAAATCGAATCATACGGCCGTCACGCGTATTCGTTTGGATCGTCACCCGTACGAACACGACGATAACTATACTTTTCAACATTGTTTTCTAATTATCGGATATCAATCAGAACATTAAACTTTCAGATTTATTCGTACAGATCGTCACCTATACGAATAATCCGTCAATTTAGCATTCACGTAACGATATCCGTGTTGTTTTGTTCTGTAAAGCCTCACATACGTTTATACATAATAAAATCCTAACAATTAATCACATGATGGTTCTGTGTTTCCAGATAATTATCTGACTGATGAACCATGTTTTCTGAACTTTGTTTCTCTGAAATGATTTTGAATTCATTGTTTGATAACACAAAATGATAATGATATGAAATACACTGAATTGCATATAGTTTATACCTGATTACTGTTCATGACACTGTTGAGATCACTGTTCCGGTACCGATTTCGGCACTGATGTTACAGATATACTCAAGAAGAAGGAATAAATTATGATGATGTATTTGCTCCAGTAGCAAGAATTGAAGCAATAAGGATCTTTTTGGCATATGTTGCATCTAAGGATTTTATAGTATATGTTGATGCATGTAGTGTCCCTAGTTCTGTATTTTTTATGTCTTTGATTGTGTAAAGTTCATATTAGTAATGAAATACACTTTTCTGTATTGTTCGTATATGTTTAATTGAGTTTAATATGTTTAACTATGTTCGACTTTGACTTTGATTATGTTACAGACCCATTCGTGCGAATGGTTCCTACGAATGAGTCCTTTCGCACGAATGAACGCCTAGCGAATGACTGACCCAAACGAATGAGTCACTCGCATGACTCTTGCGGTTGACCAGCCCATTTGGCAGAGCCTTTCGCCTGAATGAGTGCTTCGCACCATTCATTCGGCTGAATGAGCTCAGTCTATATATAGGACTGCAAACATAATGTTTCAGTAACTTTTACATCATTCCTTTGACCCCTGAGCACTCCAAGTCATTCCCCTAGGGTTTTGAGCCGCCTCTTCCTGTCCAAGTTCGATTCTCACCCCGTGGTGCTTCGATTTCTATCAAAATGTTGATTCTACATTATCGGATTGCGACGGGGCTTGGTGATTTCGATTGGAAAACCCTTGAATAAGATTCCGCGCTATTCAAAGGCCTGTCGAGCATATTCCTCAAGGAACCGAGTTGTTTCCTATGGTTTCTTAGGTCCTACAAAGTGGTATCAGAGCTTTGGCTCTTGATTCTGCTCGACACATGAAATACATCATGAACTCCACTGAGTTCATCCGGTAGTTTTAATTGATATGCAACCGGACCAATCCTTTTCAGAATCTCAAAAGGTCCTACGTAACGTGGACTAAGCTTTCCGCGCTTGCCGAATCGTATCACACCTTTCCAAGGTGATACCTTTAGAAGAACTCGGTCTCCTACTTGAAATTCCAACGGCTTGCGACGTTTGTCTGCATAACTCTTCTGTCGATCCCGAGCCGCTGCCATACGATTCCGGATCTGAACTATCTTCTCTGTCGTTTCGTGCACCAGTTCAGGACCTGTTAACTGACTGTCACCAATTTCAGCCCAGCAAACTGGTGAACGACATTTGCGACCATACAAAGCTTCAAACGGTGCTGCTTGAATACTTGTATGATAACTGTTGTTGTAAGAGAATTCCACCAACGGTAAGTGATTCTCCCAGCTATCACCAAAGTCAATTACACAAGCTCGTAACATATCCTCGAGCGTTTGAATCGTTCGTTCACTTTGACCATCGGTCTGTGGATGATAAGCGGTACTCATATCCAAGCGAGTCCCCAATGACTTATGAAGAGATTTCCAGAAATTGGAAGTAAACCGGGCATCCCGATCTGATATGATAGATATTGGCACACCATGCCGTGCTACTACTTCCTTGATGTAAATGCGAGTCAGTTACTCCATCTTATCAGTTTCCTTGATTGCTAAGAAATGTGCAGATTTCGTTAATCGATCAACAATTACCCATATCGTATCACAACCAGTCGGTGTACGGGGTAACTTAGTAATGAAATCCATCGAAATCTGTTACCACTTCCACATCGGTATTTCTGGTTGTTGCAATAAACCAGATGGTTTCTGATATTCAACTTTGACTTTCGAACAAGTCAAACATTTGCTAACGTACTTAGCAATATCAGCTTTCATATGAGGCCACCAATACAGTGCCTTCAAGTCATGGTACATCTTGTCTGATCCCGGATGGACTGAATATCTAGACTTGTGTGCTTCGTCCATCACGAGTTCCCTTAAACCTCCATACAAAGGTATCCACATTCGATCAATGAAATAACGAATTCCATCAGGTTTAACATTCAATTGTTCTTCCATTCCTCGTAAAGATTCCGGTACTAAGTTTTCCGATTTCAATGCCTCAATCTGAGCACTGTGTACCTTATCAGGTAAATCAGTATGTATTGTCATCATAAGTGCACGAACCCATCTTGTTCCCGTTGTATCTTTTCTACTCAAAGCATCGGCTACCACATTAGCCTTTCCCGGGTGATACTTAATCGCACACTCATAATCGTTCAACAACTCAACCCATCGTCGTTGTCTCATGTTAAGCTCCTTCTGATCAAAGATATGTTGTAAACTCTTATGATCAGTATAAATAGTACACTTAGTTCCATACAGATAATGCCTCCAAATTTTCAAAGCAAAAACCACTGCTCCTAACTCCAAGTCATGAGTAGTGTAATTCTTTTCGTGTGTTCTTAGTTGTCTGGAAGCATAAGCGATCACTTTATCCCGTTGCATCAACACACATCCCAAACCCTGTCCAGATGCGTCACAATACACCGCAAAGTCTTCCGTTCCTTCCGGTAAGGACAGAATCGGTGCACTGCAGAGTTTCTGTTTCAATAACTGGAATGCAGCTTCCTGTTTATCCGTCCAGTTATACTTTGTTCCCTTGTGCGTCAGGGCTGTAAGTGGTTGAGCGATCTTTGAGAAACCTTCAATGAATCGTCGATAATAACCCGCCAAACCAAGGAATTGTCGTACCTCGGTAGGGGTCTTTGGCGCTTCCCAATTCTTAATCGCTTCGATCTTCGCTGGATCCACATGTATACCCTTTTCATTAACTATATGACCCAAGAACTGTACTTCTCGCATCCAGAAATCACATTTCGAGAACTTAGCGTACAGTTGTTCCTGTTTCAATAGCTCTAGTAGTAATCGAAGATGTTCAGCATGTTCCTCCTCAGATTTTGAATAGATGAGAATGTCATCGATGAAAACAATGACAAATTTATCCAGGTAAGGTTTACAAACACGATTCATGAGATCCATGAATACAGCTGGAGCGTTTGTCAACCCAAATGGCATGACCAAGAACTCATAATGGCCATATCTTGTCCTGAATGCTGTCTTCGGAATATCTTCCTCCTGGACTCTGAGTTGATGATAACCCGACCTGAGATCAATCTTCGAGTAGTAACTCGAACCTTGCAACTGATCGAACAGATCGTCAATCCTGGGTAACGGATACCGGTTCTTGATAGTAACCTTGTTCAATTCCCGATAATCGATACACATACGAAAAGTCCCGTCCTTCTTCTTTACAAACAATACTGGAGCTCCCCACGGTGAAAAACTAGGTCGTATGAAACCCTTATCCAACAATTCTTGCAATTGTGTGGATAACTCTTGCATTTCTGACGGTGCAAGTCGATAAGGTGCCCTAGCTATCGGTGCTGCATCTGGTGTAAGATCAATTCGAAATTCCACCTGTCTCACAGGCGGTAATCCCGGCAAGTCTTCTGGAAATACCTCCGGAAACTCACAGACTATTGGTATATCTTCAAGCTTCTTCTCAGCTACCGGCTTTTCAGTTATAAGTGCTATAACTGCCGTATGACCCTTACGTAGACATTTGTGTGCTTTCATACAAGATATGAGACGCAGTGGCGTACTGCTCTTCTCGCCTTGTACATATAATGTCTCTCCGTTTGTAAGAGGTATACGAACAATCTTTTCATGGCATACTATTTCAGTCTGGTTTTTGGACAACCAGTCCATGCCAATGACTACATCAAAACTGCCTAAGGCAATAGGCATCAAATCAATCTCTAATGTCTGACCCATCAAATCAAGGATACATCCCTTATAAATGTTTTCTACTACAATCAACTTACCATCCGCTAACTCCACAGTATAAGGACTATCTAAGGCAGTGGGACTAACATTTAGCAACTTAACAAGTGAACTAGATACAAAGCTCCGATCGGCACCGGTGTCAAATAACATAGAGGCATAGTGATTATTTAAGAGGAACGTACCCGTAACAATGTTGGGATCCTCTCGCGCTTGACGTCCTCCAATCACGAACGCCCTGCCTCTAGCACCGTTGTTGTTGTTATTATTGTTGTTGTTGTTGTTGTTGGTGCCATTGCCATTACCGTTTCCATTTCCATTACCATTACCATTGTTGTCCCCGCCTTTCTTAAGTTGTGGGCAATCTTTCTTGAAATGACCCATCTTGCCGCACTCAAAACAACCTTTCTGCGCGTTGTTTTGATTGTTATTCTGGTTGTTATTATTGTTCTGCAACTCTCCGCGACAATCCTTAGCCGCATGCCCAACCTTGCCACACCTCTGGCACTTAGCTCTGTCACATTGGTTACCCGCATGATGGTAACCACATTTGTTACATTTGGGGTGCTTACCAATATAGCCCCCCGATGATGATGATTGTTGACCGCTATTGGAATTATGATAGGACTTGTTTGAGTCCTGCTTCCTGTTCTGCTGTTGGTTGTTACCCTTGAAATTGTTATCCCACTTTCTCTTGTGATCTCCTACTTTGGTAGCAGATGTTCGCTTAGGCAGGGTCCCTTGCAACACTGCCTGGTCAGTAAGCTGATGTGCTAGACGAACAGCTTGTTGGATGGTGGTGGGATTTGCTGAAGTCACCAACCCTTGAATCTGAGGCACTAGTCCTCCAATGTATCTTTCAATCCACTTACTGGCTGGAGTAGCCATGTGTGGTAGCAGTCTGGCCAGTTCATGCGATCTGGTCGTGTATTCCTCAATGTTTGACCCCTCCATCTTGAGGTGCCAATACTCCTCCTCCAACTTCTGCATTTCACTACGAGGACAATACTCCTCTTGTAGCAAAGTTTTGAAGTTGTTCCAGGTCAACGCATTTGCTTCTCCCAACCCCAGAGTCTGAACATTGGAGTTCCACCAAGTCAGTGCTGGACCCTCCAACGTTCCAGTAGCAAATTTCACCTTGCTGTCATCAGGGCAGTTGCACATTTCGAACACAGACTCGGCTTTTTCAATCCATCGGAGAAGTCCTATAGCCCCCTCCGACCCTTTGAAGTTGTGAGGTTTGCAGTCCAAGAACATCTTGAATGTGCAAACTTGTGGATTGACCAATCCCCCAGCTGGACCCTGTGGCCCTGTGTTGTGTGTCTGAGCATACTGTGCAATAGCCTCTGCGACTCTGTTGTTAATTAGCTCGTTGAGCTCAGCAACAGTCATATGTACGTTTCCCTCAGCCATTAGTTTCCTATTTATAAGAAGTGTTAGCACGAAGTCAAAATCCAATGTAACATGTGTAAGTAAAACAACAAACACAACATGTAATATAATCAACACAGTTGTTGGAAACAAACAATAATTCTTCCATAAATAAAAACTTCTTTGAGTACAATACTTTTTGAAATGAAATACAAAATTTCAAATTACTAAGGTAGGAACACAACCCGTTCCTAATAAGTTTAAATAAACTAAGAAAGAAATGAAAAATAATCAGTCGTCCTCAACGGTGGATTCAGGATCGGACTCAGCAACTGGTGCTGGTTCCTCCTCCTCATCCTCATCCTGTTCCTCATTCTCAACTACCACTAAGTCCTCCAAAGCTTCAATTCTGCCTGCCAAGATCTCCTCTCGGTTCTCTGACTCTTCTAGACGACCAATCAAATTGATCATCTCATCCCGCATGTCATGAACAAGATGGGCAAGTTCATCTTGCCTCTCAATGGCATCCCATAACTCCTGAGATCTCTGTATGAGCTTGTCTTCTGCTGTATCCAGATCCTCGCGCAACTTGGCGATCTCCTCGGCGTCTGTCCTTCGCCTCTTAGGCTCAGGAGCATCCAGTACGGGTGGTGGATGTGTAGATGGTCCTGCAGCATAGAGTCCCTGGGTATTCACCCATGTTGCCTCCACCGGATCCTCAGCCGGGTCCTCAACTGGATCCTCATCTGGATCCTCCTCTGGATCCTCATCAGGATCCTCGTCTGGATCCTCCTCCGGATCCTCCTCCGGGTCTTCCTCCGGATCCTCCTCTGGATCGGAGTCCTCCATCTCATATGGTGGAGGTGATGGAATGGGTGGTGGTGGTGATGATGGTGGTGCCGGAACCATCGGCTCCTCGTCCTCGGAATCATCAATGATAACATAAGGAACTGATGATGAAGCCATGCCTGTTACATAATATCATATGTAAGTGCAGTGCCATGGAATACGTAAGCAAGTCAATTACATAATGTCATATGTAATTTCTAAGCAATGTGTATAAGCAGATGTGTCTAATGTCTAACAGTCATAGTCTAGGCCTACAAATGCAAACCTAGTTCGCTATAACCAATGTCTCTGATACCAATCTGTCACACCCCCCAATTTCAACTAACGGAATCATACCGTTTGGGAACGTGACAAACCAGGATCTCAGATCATTAGACATAGCGAAGACCTCTATATGAATTTCAAAAACATACGTTGGTCTTTAAAACAAACATAATAACCAGAGTTTACAAAAAGTGCGGAAGCGTTTAAAAACCATCAACAGTTGTAAATCAAACATTACAATTCAAAGTACTAAAATATTCAGATTTAAATAATCAAAGTGAAAGAAATGCATGAGACTCTATCTTCCTAGTCCATGCCAGCTGTTACGCGCGCCTTAGCGTCCTGAGAAAACATGCAAATCAAGTCAACACAAAGGTTGGTGCATAACACAGGTTTTAAGTAATCATAGTGTTCAAAACATCAGTTTGAATAATAAGTTGTAGATAACATAATCACAATTGCACAGTCATGATAGCTAGTCATATAAACTATTTACATACGTGTTCGACACCGAAGCTGACTAGTTGCCATGCTATAGCATGTTTTCGCCTTGCCACTATTGTCTATCACAACAATAGTAAAAAATGTGTTTGGTCAGTCAAACACCTGCGTAGATCCCATCTACCAGGTGAGGTTTGTCAAACCTAATAGATCTATTTCCAACTACCACGCTTTGCATTACAGCAAACTAAACGGTTCGAGGTGTGTAAGGACTTTCAAGTTGATATGTTTTCACATAATGTAAACAGATAACTCATGCAAGTGATATGTATCTAAAATCAGTTTGTTGCACATGTTTTCTCCCCCAAAACAGTTTAAAATAAGAAAGGGGCCGTGTACGCACCTTTGATAATAGTAGAATGATCAAACACGTGTGAACTTGCGTAGAAATCCTCTACGAAGAATCTGTGATTTAAACAATAACCTATTGTTATTCGAATAATCGTTTTGTGCTTAAAATCACATACGTATCAACATACGTATGTTAAAGTGTGATAATTAGGCATTCGGAAGTACGCGTGCTTTTGAAATCGTTTAAATAAAATCACATTTGATTTTATTTAATTAAACGTAATTATACGCGATTTCGTGTTCAGATTAAAATATGGATTTTATCATTTCAACACGTTCGCATTCTCGTTACGGTTCCAACGCAATTTGAACGGATCGAATCGGAGTTCGTATGCGAAAGTTATGCCCAAAATACTAAAATTAATTTAAAACCTAAAAATATGGTTGGGCCGGGACTCGAACCCGCGACCCTCAACACCAAACACACCACACCCACCATCTCAGCCCGCTAGGGTTTCGCAATAACCATCCGGGATTAAATGTTTTAAACCCATATGAGCTGGTTTCCCCTTTTCTTCTATAGCTGAAGCTAACAACTCCAAATTGGTCCTCAATTCGAACCCGATCGAGTCCAAAATCTTAGGGTTTCTGTTATAATCACTTAATCGAATCCTTAGATGCTTTTAATTCGATCAAACCTAAATCAATGAGTTCTAATTGATCCCAAATAGGTTCGGTTTTGAACCGAACTAATTTTCAACACAAAATCTTCTAATTCTCGATTATAACATCAAATTAACTTAGGCTTTAGTTAAATCGAATCATTCTGAAACTTCCTATGTAACTCAATTCGATTATTAACCTCTTAACAATCGAAACCCCCAAAACCGTTTTAGTAAGAACCCTAGTTACTAGAGCCCCATCAATTTGCTATCATCAATCGAAATTGTTATAAGAATAACCTTGTTCGGCCTTTTCTGAAACTAACCATATAGTTTAATTTGAATATGAAATCCATTTAATACGAAATCCCCAAAACCGTTTATAAACTAAACCCTAGAACTCGAATTCCAAACATTCGTTGTTATAAATCAAAATTGGCTTATGTTTAACCTTAATCGGTTATATTAGAAGGTGTTGCAGTGATTACATACCTGGTTTGATATCGAATTGATACACTTCGACTTCGGCTTTGAATTCGGCCACCCCCTAATCGAGTTCTTTCTTTCGAAGCTTCTAAGATCGAATTGTGAGATGTAAACACACCTAAGAATGCCGACTAGAAGTTCTGTGGTTCCAATTTCATGAATTTTGATCGGTTATACACCTTTGATACAAAGGGTATCGGTTACAACTTTCTTGTTAACTACACAATAAATTCGACTGTTTAAAGGAACTAATAACGTCTAATTATCCTTAATAATCATTATTGAAATGATTTATGATCATTAATTTTCGGTTTTCAGCCCTTAGCATTGCCAATTCGAATTTCTACTATGCTACATACACGAATTTTGACCTTTAAAGTCAAAATTGAACTTTTAAACTAATTACAAGTCTAGGTTTTGTAATTAGAGCATATTGAGACTGATTTCTACTAATTCCAAATCCTTATGTTTGGTTTTGCTCAATTATATAATAATTCGATTAACAAAGTTGAGCTTAAAATCCCTAATTGTCACTAATTGAATCATTTAACCCATTGTTGAACTAACTTTACTCAATTGGGTTTCTTAATTACAATTGAACCTCACTGGGCCTTCTTGGGCCTACCTTGATCTTCCCTGGGCCTACTTTGTTCACATTGGGCCTCATTTGCCCCTTATTGGGCCTTACTGGGCCCCTCTTGGCTTATTGGGCCTACATTGACTATGTTGGGCCTCATTGATCTTGTTGAGTCTTCCTTGACCTTACTGGATCTTCTTTGACTTTACTGGACCTTCATTGACCTTGTTGGGCCTTTATTGGCCTTGTTGGGCCTTCATTGGCCTTGTTGGGCCTTGATTGGCCTTGTTGGGCCTGTGATAGCACCAACTCCCGTTAACAAGGTTAGTGTGAAAAGTCGGATTGTCACATTAAACTCCATTAGTAATTGATCCTATTGGAATCATTTCTGATAAGGGTTCCTCATTGTCTGAGGAATCTTTTGTAGAAGGAGTGGTTGAAGATTGGGTCTCTGATTCTGAGGATGATTCTGATGTTTCTCCTCAAGTGTCTTGTGTTAAGAATCGGACATCTAGTGTCTAAAAGGTTGACCCAATCTCATCAAAGACAGACATGTCTTCAAAGTTATCCAAAGCCATATATTTTGTGAAGTCTTCACATGATGGTGAAGCAAGTGAGTCCAACAAGGCTGACAACCTTGTTTTTAATGGGACAAAGGGTTTGGGTTTTAAGTAAAACAAGATAAAAACAAATGATTTTCATCAAAACAAACAGTGTTGTTCTAAAACCAAACAGTTTTATCACAAAGATAAACGAGGTTGTTTTGAGTGTGGTGCACATGGACATTTTGCTATATTTTTTCCTCATTTGATTAGACCACAAGCTGCACCACATCGTAAACAAAATCAAAATTTTGTTAAAGAGGTCAAATCTGCTTGTCCCTCACCTCAAGTCAAACGCAAACATCTTTCACCCATCAAGTCTCAAGATAAGGGTAAACAGGTTGTGGTTGATCATAATACACCCAAAATTGTTTTTGAGAAACAATCCAAGCCATCATTAGTGTATTTAAAGAAATCTTTGAGTAAAAATACTATATGGATGGCCAAGTCCTTTGAAACTCCTGTTTCTAAACCTCTTGATAAATTAAATTCAGATGTACAATGGATTGAGATGAAAATCTTGGACTCTTTGGGTCAAACCAAGACTTTAAAGGCTTGGGTTCCCAAATTCAACTAATGATTTGTGTATGTGTAGGTTGCCCCAAATGCTGCTCTTAACAGCACTTGGATTGTTGATAGTGGGGCATCAAGGCATATGACTGGAGACATATCTCTTCTTTCCAATGTTCATTCAATTAAAGGAGGATATGTTTTTTTTGCTGGTGACGAAGGCGGGTTTATTACTAGAGAAGGAAGACTTTCAAATGGCCAAGTTTCATTTGACAAGGTCAGATATGTGAAGCAGCTGGAGAACAATTTACTTTCAGTCTCACCGATTTGTGACAAGAAGTACAAGGTTCTGTCTGATGATTCTAGCTGCTACATTCTCAAGCAAGGCATTACCATTCCTGAAGACTGGATTCTAATGTCTACTCCAAGAAGGCAAGATCTGTATGTTCTCAACATGGCCACAACTTCAACTACATCTTCTATAGCTTCATGTTTTATGTCCAAGGCTACAGAGAAAGATTCCATACTTTGGCATAAGAAGATGGGTCATTTGAGTTTGAGGAAAATGAATCATCTGGTTCACAACAATCTGGTTGAGGGAGTGAGTTTGAAGAACTTCAAGTTGTCTAATGTCTGTGTTTCCTGCAAGAAGGGAAAGCAAACCAAGCAGTCTCACAAACCTAAGAAGTTTCATTCTATTATTGTTCCACTTGAGCTTCTCCACATGGATCTTTTTGGTCCTGTCAATCGCAAGAGCATTGCTGGAGATCAATACTGCTTAGTCATTACTGATGAGTACTCCAGATACTCTTGGGTGTTCTTTATGAAGGAGAAATCTGAAACGTTCGAATGTGTTCAAGTTATGGTAACTAAGCTTTAATCACTATAGAAGCTCAAGGTTTGCATGCTCAGAACAGATAACGGGACTGAATTCAAGAATCACAATATGGAGACTTTCTGCAATGAACGTGGTATTATTCAGCAGTTCAGTGCTCCATATGTCCCTTAGATGAATGGTGTTGCTGAGCGAAAGAACATAACATTAATTGAGGCTACTCGGACTATGCTTGCTGATTCCTCTCTACCGGTTCAATTCTGGAACGAAGCTGTTGCTAATGCTTGTTATACTTTGAACCGGGTGTTGATTGTGAAGAGACATGAAAAGACTTGCTTTGAATTGCTCCATAACAGAAAGCCAAATCTTAAGTATCTTGAACTATTTGGTGCTCCATGCACGATGCTTAAGAAACATGAGCAATGCAAGTTTAATGAAAAGGTGAAAGAAGGCTACTTTCTTGGGTACATCACTCCAAATAAGCGAGTTTACAACAAATCAACTCACAATGTAGAGGAGTGGTACCATGTAGATGTTCAAAAATATTCTATGCCACCACCTGAGAAGGGTCCTGACTGGATGTTCAACTATTCTGATTTATTTGACTCTTTCAACATGCCGCCCATGTATTCTGACGAAGATGTTGCTGTTCAGATGATGTATGATGCACAAAATGCACCTGATGAACCCGTGCAACCTTCTTCAGTCCAAGCTCCAGTGCTGGAAAATGATGGCAGTTCAGACTCAGATGATAATCACTCTCATCCAGATGTTCTAGAACCAAATGTTGATAATATTGTACCTATTCTTGTGGATCTCAATATAAACAATCTTGATCCACAGGTTGAGGATCCTGCTCATCGTGTTGTCAGAATTAACAGAATTCATCCTCAAGACAATATTATTGGAAATGCAACTGATGAAGTGAAGACCAGAAATCAGTTATCTTCAGGTGATCTTGCTGATATACTTGATCTTGCAGATGTAAGCTTTTGTGCCCATTCTTGCTTTATCTCCCAAGTTGAACCCAGAACCATTGCTGAAGCTTTGAAAGAAGAATCTTGGGTAGATGCCATGCAGGAGGAGTTGTTGCAATTTAAGAAGCTTGGAGTTTGGCAGCTTGTTGATAGACCCAAGGGTGCAAAAGTTATTGGCACAAGATGGGTTTACGTTGCAAACGAAATGATCATGGCATTGTGGTACGCAACAAAGCACGTCTGGTGGTGCAAGGTTTTAGGCAGATTGAAGGGATTGACTACAATGAAATATTTGCACCGGTTGCTCGTCTTGAAGCAATCCGAATCTTTTTGGCTTATGCATCCTTCAAAAAGTTCAAGGTTTATCAGATGGATGTTAAGAGTGCATTTCTTCATGGTGTGATTAATGAAGTTGTGTATGTCAATCAACCTCCCGGGTTTGAATATACATTGCATCGTGACCAAGTCTACAAGCTAGATAAGGCCTTGTATGGATTGCACCAAGCTCCGTGAGCGTGGTTCGAGACACTGTCTACTCTCCTTCTGAACAATGGGTTCAGAAGAGGTGTCATTGACTGCATTTTTTTCATTAGAGAGTTGGATGGGGATTTACTCTTAGTGCAAGTTTATATGGATGATATCATCTTTGGATCCACAAATGATGTTCTGTGCAAAGAATTTGAGAAGGTTATGAAAGATAAGTTTGAGATGAGTTCCATGGGAGAGATGAAATTTTTCTTGGGATTGCAGTTTGATGAGTCTGAGGCAGGGATCTTTATTCATCAGACCAAATATGTTGGTAACATTCTGAGCCGGTTCAGTATGTTGGATGCAAAACCTGCTGGTACCCCACTAGTTGTTAATCACAGGATTACTCCAGATGAAATGGGGGACTTAATTGATGCCACTCTGTATCGAGGAATGATCGGATCTCTTATGTATCTCACAGCTTCTCGTCCAGACATCATGTGTGCTACTTTTCTATGTGCTTGTTATCAGTCAAAGCCAAGAGTTTCTCATTTTATTGCTGTGAAGAGGATTTTGCGTTATCTGAAGGGAACTCCGGATCTGGGCTTATGGTACCCTAATAATAATAACTTTTAACTAACTGCTTACAGTGATTCAGATTATGGTGGATGCAAAAGAGACTTCAAATCAACATCTGCGGGGTGTCAGTTCTTTGGGAAACGCCTAGTTACCTGGCAGTGCAAGAAGTAGACGTCGGTGTCAACTTCAACATGTGAAGCAGAATACATTGCAGCTGCTAGTTGTTGCTCTCAAAGCATCTAGATTCAGCAACAACTCAGGGACTATGGGTTACAGTTTTCTAACACTCCTATATTTGTCGATAACACTGTTGTCATAGCTGTCACTAAAAATCCTGTCCAGCACTCTAAAACAAAACACATTGACATTAAATATCACTTCATACGTGATTGTTTTGAAAAGAAATTAATCGATGTTGTTAAGATTCACACCGATAACCAGAAAACTGAACTTTACACAAAAGCGTTTGACAAACCCAGATTTTTATATCTGTTATCAGCTAATGGTGTTTTTCAAAAAGATGAAGTCATTCCTTCATATGAATCAAACAAATGATCATTGTTTTTGTTAATTAGTTTCTTTTGTTTTATTTTTACTTTTTAGTCCTTTTGTTATTTTTCTTTCACTTATTCAAAAACTAAAAAAAAATTTCAGTTTTAGGTTTTTACAGGGGAGAAAAAGTAGTTTAATTGAAAAACCAAAAACATCTGAAAAATTAAAAAAATGAGAAAGTCTTGTTTGAGAAAGTGATGTGTTAACCAGTCATGTCTTAAATGCAAAATTGAATGCATAAACTGACAACACATGGGTTTTATGATCTGACGTACTGATAGGCCGACTTTACAAAGTTTATAGAATATTGGTGATTGCTTAGAAAGTATGATTTGTGGGATCCAGTTTAGAAAACTAGTTAAGAGATAAACGGTTTTTAGCTCAAATCAGGCATACATCTGTTATCATAGGATCTTATGAGGTTTCCAATGATTCATGAATTCAAGTCTGTACACGTGCCGTGTTGCTTTGTAAAGACCTAGCTGAAGCCGTCCATTCAGATGAGAATGATTCAATCACAAGAAAATAAAAGTGAATCCGACTCTGTACACGTGCCACATTGCTAGGTTGCAGCCTAGTTGAAGCCATCCATTCAGATTGGATAAGCTAAGAAAAACACAAAAATAAAATAAGTTCGATTCCATACATATGCCATGTTACTGGGTTGCAGCCTAGTTGAAGCCATCCATTTGGATAGAACAAGTTGATCTTGTCAACACAGTTCTGTATACGTGCCATATTGCTTTGTAAAGACCTAGCTGAAGCCGTCCATGAGAATGTGTTGAACTTGAGAAACAAATCAAAAAGAAAAATACAAAAAGAAAATAAATTGGAACCTTATAGAACTTATGACAATAGGTACTAAGTTATGCAGAGATGAGTTATAAACTGGTTTTGACCAAGATTGGTTGACTATAATGGGTAACTCAGTCAGAAAACATGGGTGATCATTGATTGGTTTAGAAACAAAGTATTGTCAGGTTTAAAGTGGACAAGTATATCAGTAATCGTTTCTTAAATCAAATATGTCAGAAGTATAACATTCATGAATGCTAATTTGATATGAATTGGTGCATGTGTCATTTTCTTGAAAGGCTACTCACAAAAATATGTGCGTTCTGTTTGTTTCAGTTTTATTTGTACAGTTGGTTGATTATTAGAAAAATACAAAAGGATTTTCATTTTAATCTGTTTTAAAATGATCATTTGTTGGTTCGGATATTAAATCTCATCTTTGCCTATCACCAAACCAGACTAAACTTCATAATAATACTCTCATTATGTTCAAAATGTCAAAATTGAATATGAGTTGTGTTTTGGGTGTTGATTTTCTTTCGCCCGAATGAGTCTTGAGTATGACTCAACCGAACGAATGAACATATTCATACGAATGAGTCATTCGTTTGATCATTTCATGCGAATAGGACCATTCGGTTCTTTTGGCCGAATGAGTTCTCCTATTTAATAAATGCCTTTCGGCCGAATGAGCCATTCACATACTTTTTTCATTCGGCCACACTGTGTGAACCTCTCTTCGCCCAAAACACACACTTGCTCATCTTCTTCGTTTTTCACCACAAATCTGCCATTTTCTGATCATCTTTCATCTTTTGATTGATACAGGTACTGTTGGGATCAATATCATCAAATTTTGACCATAGAATGAACCCTAATCGGTCGAATTTTTGGGGTTTTAGGGCTCGAACATGTCCCAATCAAATAACCCTACAAAATAACCTTTGACGATCATAAAACCAGTTCTAAAACTTCAATCCCATTTTTGTGATATGTTTTCGTGGTTTTGAAAATTTTAGGGTTTTAAGCTCTTCGGTCGACCGAATGACGTTCATTCGCATCACATGGTCGACCGAATGAGGAAATTCGACCGAATGAGTGGATTCAAATGAATGATAGCCTTTCGGTGAAACGGTGGACCAAAGGAGGTCATTCGGACCATATGGTCATGCGAATGAATGGGTTCAACCGAATGATTTCATTCGTGTGTCATTCGGATGGCAACATTCATTCGGACGGTATTCTTATTCGCCTGAGTCTCATTCGTAGGATGTAGGTTCATTCGCACCAATTGAACACTTTGGTTAAAATTTTGATTTTGTGCAATTGCTTATTAAACTGAACTGATATGTTGTTTTTCTTTTGTGTTTCAGTATGAGGCTACAAAGCTTTCCCAAAGAACAACATATGTGCTCATTTGGATGCTACTACGAGGTACGGCGGGCATTTCAGTGAGATTTTAGCCTTTCTAAGACGTTCTAGGATAATCACTGCCATCTCTACAGTCCATGATCCATATTTGTCACATCAGAGGGATTTCTGGAGTACAGCTGATATTGATTGTCAGGAAGAGCCTCCTGTTATCAAAGGGAAGGTCATAGGACAAGATGTTGTAGTATCTACTGAGCATCTCAGACGGGTTTGCGGATTTCAGGACTCACCAGATCATCCATTCACACTTGACAGATATATGGTTCGTGGATGTTTCATGAGGTGCAAGTACGATGGTGATTTGGAGGCTGGAGTGCTGAACATGGCTTTTCCCTGCCCACAGTTCAAGTATTTATTCCACGTTTTTATTCATTGTTTGGGATCAAGGCGAGGAGGATTCGACGATCTTAGAGAGACACTTCATTGTGCCTTTGTGGCTTTGGTGCTGAACATTCCGTTCAACTTCTCTGAGATGGTCTTTACACACATGAAGGAGAATGTGTACCGGCAGGGCGACAAGAAGTTCTTGATGTACCCGAGATTTCTTCAAATGATTTTCGATTCTCAAGTGCCGAATCTTCCCAAAGCCAACTCAGACATCTTTAGATTAGAGCACATGACTGATATAACCCTCAACAGGGTTCTTTCTTATCGAGGAAAGGAGAGGAAGCCTCCTACTCGTCGTCTGTTTGGCCACCTCCTCAATCCTAATTACGTTGCACCTATTGGGAGGAGGTGGAGACACGAGGATTCTGATTCTGATCAGGAGGATATTATTGTTCCAGGAGGAGATGATGGAGATGATGGTGATGATGATGCTAGTGGTGCTGGTGTGAGTGGTGGTGCTGGTGTGATGTTGATGATGATATTCATGACTCTGAGGCATCTACTGTTTCTATGTCCACTGTTTCTACTGCATTAGAGATGAGTGGTACTACATCTGCCGATGAGGGGGAGGATGAGCAGATGGAGGATGTTGAGGGTGAGGCTGAGTATATGGAGGAGATCGGGGACCATCCTTTATTCTAGAGTTTGATTTTGATCCTATCCCACGTACTCTTGCCACATCTACTGCTCCTGAGACCTCTTCCTCTCCATCCAAGAGACAGAAGAGGGCCATATTCGTTCTTCAGAGACGGTCTGAGTCGGTTTCTGTTGCAGCAACCATTGTTACATCCGCTGCAATAGTCGCGACTTCTTCACTGACCAGATCAAGGGCAACTCCTACACATGTTTCTATTGCCCCTATGACCTCATCTATGGCCACTACATCTGTCTTTACTGCTGCTTCCTCTGGTCCTTCTATCGCATGCGCAGATCCGTACACTATGACTGCTTCAGTTGCTGATAAGCTTTGCTTACTGAACAGAGTTCTTCGGTTGATAGAGAAGAACCATGAGCAGGATCAGACTATTGCTCAGCTTACACATAGGGTTAGTGAGCAGGTTCTGCTGATTTGGAGGAGCGATTACTCAAGTATATGGATGAGTACAATCAGCTGGCCCTGATGGATGTTAGCTTCAATGACAGGATTTCGGCTCTTGAGGATGAAAACTTGCGTCTAGCTGAGCAAGTTCAAAGCCTCAAGGAGTCCACTCTGGTGATGATGATGATTGTGCTGGGAGTGGCTCTGCTATTCCTCTAGTGTAGGAGAGCCAACCCCACCCACAAAGATCAGAACAAAGACCAGGCATGATCGAGCTGCAAAGCCACCTCAAAGTCAAGCAGAAGAGCCTAAGGAAACTGAAGAGGTTGATGCTATGCCAGTGAGACGTATTCTGGATGAGAAGCTGACAATGATTTTAGACGTTCAGGGCATCATTCAACACTCTGTCAGCTACGACAAAGAGGAAAGCGAGATCATCCACTACCTCTCGAAAAAGCAGATTGCAGAGCTATTCAAGCTGAATCCGGATGAAGTTGTTTTGGATGATGATGTTGTACCCATTTCTGATCTTCCTACTCCAGAGGTTTTTGATGATGTTGATGAGGTTATTCTGGAGGATCTTACAGAGGAGGAAAGCACAAAGTACACTTCAGCAGAAAAGGAGCTGCCTACTTTTGCTTATCTTTTTGGTCTACATATTGAGGAGGAACTGAGCAGAAAGATAGTTGAAAAGGTTAGCGGTAGCAAGTCTTCAGCATAAGCCATTCAGAAGAGGAAAGAGGAATGGGCAGCCTATTGGGAGGTACTGAAGAAAGATAGTGTTCCACCGATGCCAACTCCTCACACCAAAGTATACAAGACCAAGGGATACAAGTCCGGCTGTCAGATTCTGAGTTGGGCATATTTTCATGATCTGCAGTGTTATGCAGTGAACAGAGAGAGGGGGATCCAGTACTTCCGTTTTCCCCATGACTTGAAGACGTTGCCGGGATTCGGGGTTAATCAGCTTGCACGTCTGAAGATGCTATATTGTGAGGATTCAGGGATGTTGTCCTGATTTGCGAGCCAAATCCAGTTTGAGTACAGAAAGAGATGGGTTAACTTCAAGCCACAGCAACCGGAAAGGTATTACAAGCTTGAGATAGATGCCAATACCCGCAGACATAAAGTGATCCTGAAGTGGCTGCCTCCGAACGTCATGAAGAAGATTCCGTTACGGAAGATGCGTCAAGACTTCTCAAACAGCTTCCGATGGTGGTATTATGACAGGAGGACTGCTGAGGCTGTGATTGTGCTATGCAAGGATAACACATGGGATACCGTTCGTATCTTTGATCCTATGTGGCTGACTAATCTGTCGCTAGAAGACGTGAAGACTTTATACAGATGTCAGATATTCTTTGATGTTGTGGATATGGAGCAGGCGCTGCAGCATATGAGAGTCATCCGGCTATGCTCCGTGTTTGATATACATGCCGGCTCTGACTGGAAGGCACTTTTAAAAAAGTTTTGGAAGACTGAAGCTGACAAGTAGGAACTAGGCCCAAGGGGGAGTTTCTTGATGCATGTAGTGTCCCAAGTTTTTTATTTTGTATGTCTTTGATTGTGTAAAGTTCATATTAGTAATGAAATCAACTTTTCTGTATTGTTCGTATATGTTTAATTGAGTTTAATATGTTTAACTATGTTGACTTTGACTTTGATTATGTTACAGACCCATTCGTGCGAATAGTTCCTACGAATGAGTTCTTTCGCACGAATGAACGCCTAGTGAATGGCTGAGGCGAACGAATGAGTCACTCGCATGACTCATTTGCTTGACCAGCCCATTCAGCTGAGCCTTTCGCCCGAATGAGTGCTTCGCACCATTCATTCAGCCGAATGAGCTCAGTCTATATATAGGACTGCAAACAGAATGTTTTTGTAACTTTTACATCATTCCTCTAACCCCTGAGCACTCCAAGTCATTCCCCTAGGGTTTTGAGCCGCCTCTTCCTGTCCAAGTACGATTCTCACCCCATGGTGCTTTGATTTCTAACAAAACGTTGATTCTACATCATCGGATTGCCACAGAGCTTGGTGATTTCGATTGGAAAACCCTTGAATAGGATTCCGCACTATTCAAGGGCCTGTCGAGCAAATTCCTCAAGGAACCGAGTTGTTTCCGATGGTTTCTTAGGTCCTACTGTATATCAGATGGATGTAAAGTCAACCTTCTTGTATGGAAAATTACCTGAGGAAGTCTATGTTTCTCAGCCTCCAGGTTTTGAGGATTCTAATTTTCCTTATAGAGTCTTCAATAAGATAAAGCTCTTTATGGACTTCATCAAGAGCCTAGAGCATGGTATAAGACACTATCAAATTACTTGCTAAAGAATCATTTCAAGAGGGGACAAATAGACAAGACTCTGTTTTCGAAAAAAGAAGGAAAATATCTGTTGCTGGTTTAGATATACTTAGATGACATAATTTTTGGTTCCACAAATTATAAACTTTGCAAGGATTTTGAATCACTTATGAATTTGAAATTTCAAATGATTTCTGTTGGTGAACTAACATTTTTTCTTGGTTTGCAGGTGAAACAAACTTCAGATGGAATCTTCATTCATCAATCAAAATATATTGCTGATATTCTTACTAAATTTAATCTTTCTGATTCAAAGGTAGCTAGTACACCTGTTGATACACGAACTAAATTAGAACTTGATTCAAATGGAGTTTATGTTGACAGAAACACTATAGTTTAATGATCGGTTCACTGATGTATTTAACAACTAGTAGACCTGACATTATGTATGGAGTTTGTGTGTGTGCTAGATTTCAATCTAACCCAAAAGAATCACATCAAATTGTTGTAAAAAGAATTTTTTAGATACATCATCTATCCTTAGATAATTGAATGTAACTTTGATAGGAAATCCACGTCTGGTGGTGTCACACCCCCTGCGTCGCGTGTGGAATCCACGGCGCGGTGACGATCGATGGTTGAATCATGCGCACGTATTGAATAAGAACAACCACATTGCATTACTAAGTTTCATGAAGTTTAGACAGTTGTTTAGTTACAAACATTCTATCTATCTACCAAGAGAATTATCTATCTACCAAAAGAATGACAACTACAGACCCAAAAATATTGTTTACAAAATAAGACTCAGACAAGACAATTAAACAGTCCGGATTTTGTGAGTTTCTAATCCATCCTAGCTTGTTTCTTCATCTTGTTCTATCTTAACTATGGTCTCCTTAGTTGTCCTTGTGAAGCTCTAAACCTGATTACCTGAAACACGTGAAAAGTAACTGTCAACTACAAAGGTAGTTGGTGAGAACAATAGGTTTAACATTTGTATATATGAATCTGCATTGAAAAACATATGTATAAAATATTGAATGAAAATGACATGGATAGTTGCAACCCAAACAAACATCAAGTAAAAATAACGTGTGCAAACAGTCGTATGACTGTCTACTAGAAAAGCCAACACATAATCATGTCCCAAACTACGTTTGGAGTCAGAAAGCATTCAGCAAACGCATTCAAAACGAGATGTACTAATGAGTTTACTCAGAAGAAAAACTCCGTGTTGACGTACACGGTCAATATGACCAATGCTGGTAAAGTTAATTAGCAGTAAATCCATATTACCATACGCATCCACTCTGCAGTTAGTTTTTAAAACAAAATTAAAATGATAACCGCAGCCTTGGCGTAACCAAAATATCTCCCGCTTTCCCTTGTTGTGATCACCCAGTACTAACGTTATAAGAATAAGAATAAGATTGAATAAGTGTCTTGATGTGTGTAGAAGTTTGTTCAGAACGATGAACACCATGCTTTTAAGTTTTCAAGATTGAATCCTTTGATTGAAAACCTTTGGTTGAATACCCGTGATTGATTACCATGATTTTGAAATCCTTTGATTGAATACCACCATGAAAACCCTTGAATGAATATCTTGTTTTGAAATCCTTGATTGATTACCACATTGAAAACCTTTGATTGAATACCTTGTTCAAAAACCCTTGATTAAATCCGGTGATAGAAGACGCTTGTATAAATACAAGGTTTGTACGAAAACATTTAATAAAAACATTTATTTTAAAACACGGTTTATAGTTTAAAAGTTTGTAAGAGTTTGTAAAATTTATTCGTTCAAAGTGTATAACATTTATAAAACATTTTATGTAAAGCAGGTTGTAAAATAATTTATAAAACCTTTTAACAAAATGTGTTTAACAGTTGTAAAGACAGTAGAATATAAGAGTAAACCTTTGATTGCTGCAAAGAATAGTGAATACTGTATTTGAAAAGTTGTAATACAAAAGTTGTAGTACAAAAGATGTTTGGTCACGTGTTCCACCCCAAAACAGTTGTAAAAACAGTAAAAGAGGGGCTAATGTTCTCACCTGACAGTAGTAGACTCTGAACCTGAACAAGTAGCAAGCAAATAGACCTCTAACCGGTTCCTATATCATTGTATTCATACATATAATATAAGATTTAATATGTTATAAACTTTGATTGATTTATTGAGTCGTGTTAACTTGTTGATGAATATGGCTTTGCATAATTGTTATGTTTAAGAACATTAGATTATCCTTGAAAACATGATTGACTTCCTTGTAAAAATATCGGGGATTTGGATCCCCCACAGGGCGTTGTACATGAACCAAAAACAGGAACCTGTGTATTAACCTGAGGATCCCACATTAGGTCTTCATAGAAGAACCAAAATCGGGAACTTGTGTATTAACCTGAGGATCCCCCATTAGGTCTTTATAGAAGAACCAAAAGCTGGAACCTGTGTATTAACTTGAGGATCCCCCGTTAGGTCTTCAAAGAAGAACCAAAAGTAGGAACCTGTGTCTTAACTTGATGATCCCCCGTTAGGTCTTCAAAAAATGTCACACCGCGAACCGGCGGGCCGGATCGAATGTCCCGTCGGGCGGAATAGTCCCGGGGCGTGATATCGGGATGATAATCGGAGTGATCAGATTGTTACATTGCACATGATATAAAATGAGAAAGTACTAAACGAAATATAATTACAAAGTTAAATTACATCGGTATCGTTCATAATTTAACAATGTAAATCTACTAATGACGTCATAAATATTCCACCTTGTATCTGCACAAGATGTACAAAATCATATGTATAATGATGTTCGAAATATGCTCATCCAAAATGCTAGGTCCGCTATCTGGGCATCCTAGTCAAAAGCAAGAACTTCTTAATTAACATGTTCGTCACCTGAGAAGTCATGTAAAAATAAAGTCAACACATGGTTGGTGAGTTCATATAATTTCGTTTGAAAATGAATTTGTACAAAACCTGTCCGAATGACATCCTTAACCTCACCAATAACTACCTATACTATCCAGTCAAATTTGCTTATATATAGGGCATACGTAGGGGACAAGCCCCAGCCGACATCCCACCACATAACGAACCACATAGTACATTGTTGTTAATGATAATTAAGCGTTTCATTCCTCATCATCAACACACCCGTTCTTAGTTCTTGTTAGTTTCAACAAAATGTGAAAATTCTCTTGATTCGTTAAGCTCATCACATACATATGAACAACCATAGCAATTGTAGAAACATTTAGTTAAAATGCTTACGTAAACAAATAAATAAACATTTAATAAAATCTAAGACCTAATGATTGGGCCTTGGTCATACTCGAGTAGACTAGTGTAGCAATGAAGGTTATTAGTAGTTAAGGAAATCTTTAAATATCATCGAACATGCGACCTATAATCAATCAGTCAAGCTAGGACATCTTTTGATGTATAGGATTTTATAGTTCGTTCTAGATCGTCCTTGTTCGTTCTTGTTCATATAGATCGTTAGTTCTTTGGCACATGCTATCTTTGAATATTTCCCAGATAATCCTCTGAAAATAGATCGTTGCATACAATTTTTTGAATTAGATCTTTAGTTCTTTGAAAATAGACCGTTGAAAATAGTTCTTTGATTTAGATCTTTAGTTCTTTAAAAATAGTCCTTTGAAAACAGTTCTTTGACATGAAATAGTTTACTCATGATGAATAAATAACCCATTTTAGAAACCTGCAAATAGTTTACATAGACGAAATCTAGGATAACAATTATACATGTAAAATATATATGAAGTAAAAGCATTTAAGTAAATATAATCCAACGAAAATAAGTTACGCATGCTTCTCAGCCCCGCGTTTATAAAACAAAAATGTTTAGAAAATGAGCAATGAACTTACCTGTGCTGTAACTCTTATGATACAACCAAGAAAATATGCGTGCTCGTTTGTTGTAAGTTAAGTATCTTCAGCACCCGTGTTGATTTATTATGATTTGAATATTATAAATATTTATTATTTGACGTATATAGGGTTTCGATCTCGGTGTGCGACTAAGTGTCCTATATACTTACTAGTGTTACTAAGATTTCTCTAATTATTCTATGTTACATACCCTCTATGAACCCCTATCCCTTAGTTTATAATAATTAAACCTTACTTATATAAGGTTTGTACTAATAACATGCATGACATTTTAAATAACCCATCATTTATAAAATCCACTTTAAATTGTAAAATATTAAATTTACTAAGATTTCTCTAATTATTCTATGTTACATACCCTCTATGAACCCCTATCCCTTAGTTTATAATAATTAAACCTTACTTATATAAGGTTTGTACTAATAACATGCATGACATTTTAAATAACCCATCATTTATAAAATCCTCTAAATTACTTTTGAAAACATTTTAATAAGGCAATTAATAAATCATTTTATTTTAATAAAAACATAAGTTATTTTATGAAAACTTGCATTAATCGTATAAGGACTTGAATTAACTCCTTTAAGTTAATCATAAGTCCTTTATTAGCTTATATTTGTTTAGTTTATAGCATTTGCCTTTGAGTTGATAATTAGCGAAGATTATTCCATATAAATAATTTAAGTTCACCATCAATACATGTGAAATCACTAAGGATTTGAAAGTTAATCAAACAAGACTAAAATACACCACACTTAGTGTAATTTCTTACTTTCACCCATAAGCTTTCCTTGTTCTTTAGCTTATATGTACACCATGGCCTCTTACCATGTGAATTACATTTAGTTTGTTAGTTTTAAAAACACCATTGAGTATTATTTAGAATATTAGGGTCTTTGCTCTACACTTGTTTAATTCTTTTGAACACAATCGGTTTTGAGCATCTTTCCCATGGTTTTGCCGTATTATAATCCAATGTTTTATGGCTTTAAACTTGTTGAAAACTTAAGTTTTATAGCTTTGAAAGTGTTTAGAAAAGCTAAGTGTAGTTAACACCATAAGATCGATGATCACCCTAAACCGGTTAACACCATAACCCTTGCATACTATCTCCCGACCCTCTTGTGTTCCAACCATTATTACGGATTAGTTTCTCAAATATTTGAGCAGGTTCCAAGTTCTATTCGTTTGGAAGACATAAACCTAGCTAATCTCGGCCACAATCAGTAATATCTATGACCACAGGTCCAGCCATGTCGATGTGAGAGCATCCCCAGCCCCTGCCGATATTAACCTGTTCGACCATAGGTTTGGCAGCCATGAAGCCCATCGATACTGATTATCCCAAGTTCAAATTGACATCCAACAGTTCTAAACTTCAATCTAATATAATGCTTAACATTCTAACATGTTTTTGGTGCAAGATCCTAGAGTTTTAAGGTCGAAAACTAGCTTGAAACTCGACTGCACACTGGAAAACCCACCTGCACAGTGGAAAACCCACCTGCACAGTGGCTGTCATGAAATCAGCTCTTTTGAGCTCAATTTTGGTCCGTTTTTGATGTTCCAAAGCTTTATTTCTTCCTCTTAAGACGATCTACATGTTTCTAGAGTCATTTTAGTGTTTATCCTAACGAATTTGAAGTGATAAAGACGATTTAGAAGCATAGCTCACGTGAATAGTTTAAAACCCAATTCAGCAGCAACTTCTCTCTAAAAATGCGTCCAATCCAGTTCGTTTCAGCTCCAATCAGTTGTACTAATTTGTTCCTCTCGATCTTACGGTCTTTTTGACTACTAGAATGTCGAATTTGGTGGAGAAACGAAGAAGTTATGAAGGATTGAAGTTGGGAAGGTATGGTGGGGAAGAAAACCGGGATTTTTGGGGAAAGGGATTCTTGTGGCTGCAACAATGAGGAGAAAAGAAGAGGTTAGGGGCTTTTATAGCCCGGGTGTGTTCTGGTCTGTTCGTTTTCGCTCGGTTTCAGTTTCGCACGTCGTTTTTCGTCTTTTTTCGTAACAATTCGTTAACTTGTAAAGATAGAAATTTTTAAACGTTTTAAAATGGTAAATCCTAATAAATTAACTAAATATCTTTTATTTATTTTTAAAATTTCGAAAATCATTTAATTTAATAGTTTAATCGGATCGTACCATTTTCGCGCGTATTCGTACGAATCGTCACTCGTTCGAACACGACGACAATATTACTTTCCATTATGGTACTCTAAATATTAGATATCGTTCAGAACGTTAAACTTACATATATTCGTGCGAATAATCACCCACACGAATACTCCATCGGTTTAATATTCACATAACCACATCCATTATTGTTTGGTTCCGTACAATCTCACATACGTTTATACATAATAAAATCTTAACTAACATTCACATAACAGTTCTGTGGTGTCTGTAGGTCTCAAACCGGATCAAGAACTAAACTTTATCTTCTGAATCATCAACAATAGACTCTAACTAGTGCGGAATCCAAGCTAGAATCAAGAGAGCAAGTAGAAAAATGTAATCTTTGTATAAATACTCAAAGTTCGAGTACAAGTGCCTCAATACGTCTAGAGAGCAAATGCCTCGGGATTCCTCGCTAAACCTGTACAAAATACGTCTATTTATACTAGGTCTAGGTGTACTCGAAATCTAACAAGAAATATATCGAGTACACGAAAATAATCAAAAATCTGGACTTTGCCTTTTCACTTCTCTATTGTTTGACTTTGTCAGTCTTCATCGTGTACTGGGCTCTACAAACTCCCCCTAGACTGGCGAAGTCATCCAATAGGAAGAGTGACATGGTGTGGTCCAGCTCTTGCATAAAGTTTCAGCTCGATGGCATAAGCAACCGTGCGAGTGAATGGCTTAGCTTCCTCATCGGCACCAGGATAAACTCGTATTAGTGATTGGTGTAGCTTCATCATGTCGTCCTTTCCATACTTCAAGAGATCCATAGGGTCAAGAATAATATCGATATCATCAACATCATCTTTGTTCTTGATGATGACTGCCGCAAGGTTTAGATCATCATAGTACCAAGACAAGAAGTTAGCCAAGGAATTGTCTGGAACTCTAGGGGAAACTGGCACTGCTATCTCAACATGAGGTGGAGGATACTTGTAGTATATCCACGACTTTTTTGTCTTTGGATCGATAATACATGTCGAAGCAAAACGCCTTCCCTTGGCGGTACGCATCACATGAAAGTCCTTTTCACATTGGTCTTTAATGAACTTGGCAAACAGGTCAGCCTGCGAGTCCTTGGAAGGATTGAAAAACATAGATTTGTTGATGCTTCGAATATCAACCTTTGGCATTATTCAAAAATCTCTTTGTCTCTTATAGTATTCAACCTTTCCGTTCATTCTTTTGACGAGATAGATATCCCTTTCTTTGTCATACAACCAGCAACACACGTTGGACCTGTCGTTACGAACAGCGAACAGGTTTCTGTCATCAGAAATAAATGTATCTTTAACCAAGTATCTTTAACCACCGGAGGGGAAGGTGTCCAATCCTTTTTCTTGTCAAACCAAGTGACAATCACTTCGTGAAGAGATGTGACATCCTGTCCTAATGCATCAATGTACTTGTGGGCATACAAATAATCGATATAAGGATCGGTGGAGACGTTGCCAAAGTACAATATTTTCCGGTTCTTCTTCGCCAGATGCCCCTGTAGAAGATTCAGCTTCTCCTTCGGCTTCTTTACCGATTCCTTCGAAAAGATAATTATCGGGAAGATCCTTGAAGAAGTCATCAAGTCCTGCATTCTCCATATCAGTTCCTGGAAGGCTATCACCGAATAGAATGTCATCGGGAATATCTCCAAACAGATCATCATAGTGATTAGTGGGCTTTCCTAAAGAGGATGGATTTCCAGTGGCTCCTCCTTGATCTTTGTCATCTGGAGGTCCTTGATCCCTTTTGTCAGAGTTGTCCTTTTCTTTATCGTCTTCACCATCATCATCATCCTTGTCATCCTTCTTTTCAGGCGAATCCTTCTCCTTCTAATCATCACCATCATCACTATCATCACTATCATCATCATCCTTGTGTTCATCATCAGAGTCTAGGACTTCTTCTCCTTTTAGTCTTTTGATTTTCTTTTGCATCTCATGGTTTTCCACACAAAGAAATTATCAGAACTTTCAGTGCATTTTGAGTTGTCCCTTATAATCATTCAATCTATCAGCGATTTTAAGCATCCCCTCTTGCATAAAACGAATGTTGGCATCCTTTTCTTCGGCTTCCTTCTCGAGCACAAAGACTCTGTCTTGCAGACCCACGAGATCAACAGGCACTTCTTTCGGCTCGTATGGTGACTTTGTGTGCAAAGGGGATTTTTCCTTGTCATTGCTCGAGCGAGGTGGTGATAATGGAGTTTCGGTGTGAGGGATGGGGTTAGTAGAAGATGGAGTTGGGGATCTGGCAGGGATCTTGATGACTAGGTTGGGTTTGGCTGGTTGATAAGTTGGCTTTGGTTTTGAAGGTGGCTTGGGTTTTGTGGGTGGCTTGGGCTATGTTGGTGGTTTAGGCTGTGTGGGCGACTTGGGCTGTGTAGGTGGAGGTGGTTGTGTCGGTGCAGGTGGTAGAATCGATGTTGTTGATGAGAAGGATAGACCGGAGAACATCTGCTGTAATCTGGGATCTCTAGTCCGCTTGGACATAGTCTTCAATCTCTTTCTCTTAGGCGACGACTCGGGGGTAGGAGTATAATCCAAATCCTATGCTTCCTCCCTTTCTTCCATTATCGGTGGAGGCTTCTCAGCTACGAAGTCTTCACTAGAATATGAGGATGCCTCGGAGATGTGTCCCTCGGCATTCGTACCTGTTTGAGTACCCGTAGGTATATCATGTTCCTCAGCCACGAATGCAACAGGAGTGCCTAGACCCTCTACCACATCTTCATCTCCAACGAATCGTCCAAACTTTATCAGAGGCCTCTCCCCAGTATACTGTTTCTTCCCGCGCTTGTTCATCTTCATATACCCAAAAATGTCGTCTCGCATCCTCTTGATCTCCAGAGTACCAAGTGTGGGAGTCAGAGAGGAATATTTCTTGTTGATGATGATCTGCAAAAATCTAGGGAAAGCCAGAAACCGCTCCTTCCTTCTTCCTTTGATGTTAGCGTGCATATCCAAGAAAATCATCTCCGAGAAGTTAAACTCGACTCCAAGCGCAAGAGCTACCAGGCAGGAACTAAGAGTCTGGTTCAGAACATCGTAACCTCCTTTCCGTCCGGAGAGGCACTGGGTGACCACGTGCGCTAAGTATATCCAGTAAGGATGTAGCAATTTCTTCTCTATTGGAGGATAAGCACCTTCATGTCCCATCTGATACATGGTTCGGTTCACCAGCTCCTGATCAAGCTCAACTGGGTCAGACTCCTTGTCTCCAGATTGCAAACACTCTCGGAGTATTTGCTCTGAGATGGTAATAGATTGACCCTGAACTTTTCCCACAATGCTAATCACTCTGTGTGCATCAGTGTCTTCTTCAACTGTGCTCCAGAAATCTCAAATAAAATCAGTAACAGTCGTTGGATGTTCCATAATGGCATAATTGACTGGTGACAGGATCAATCCTTCAACAAGAGTCTTGAACTCCGAATGTCTTTCCGGTGGATTTCCAAGATATGTTGTCATGTTGTGATCTGGCACGAAGCGTAAGTCAGCCATCTGAAAACAAAACATACTAACTTAATTCAAGATTGAGAGACACGAGATGCTGAAAATTTTCTAAGTTCGTTCGTGTGTACTCAAGATTAGCCATACACGAAAAATTTTAAGTCCTATGTGTTTTTGAAATAGTAGGTGTATTCGAAAGAATGGTCTATATGTTGTACACGAAGAACATCCTGTACACGAAGTTCATACTGTACACGAAAAATCTTTTTATTCGAAATGATACATTTCGAGAACACAATAAACCTTCATAAGTTCATCCATTTTTCTCTTTAGAACTTCTAATTTCATTTGACATGCTCGGAATCACTAGGCGACCATCATATCTAGTAATCGCCTTTCAATTTAAAGCACATCGATGTTAATTTACCCAAAATCCTTCTGTACACGAAAGTTGCGTACTCAAAAACTTATTTTGTCCATAACTTTCGAATTTACGGTCAAAAGTTTATAAAATTTTATACCTAAGGTCGTCTATAGAAGATCTAAAAGATAGCCAGAGTCGAATTTTGAAAACAGGTCTAGAAAGTGAGATCGTCTTGTGGAGAAAAGTCTGTACTCGAAATGAAGAAAAACTGTACACGAAGTGAATGGTATTCGAAAATGAATGAGGTTGTACTATTTATAGCAGTTGTTTCGAGTATGAATTTTCGTGTACTCGATTTCGAGTACGAGACTTCTTTCAAAATTTCTAACTTTATTAAAATAAAATAAAATAAAATAAAACTTGGAAACTTTGGAAAGTTTAAAGTTTAGTTGGGTCAAATTCGTGGTATCAAATCTGTTCGTCAAAATTTTACTGTCTTAAGTAATTTCTTAACGAAGCTCAACTTTTAAACAACTATTCCCCACCAATGATTTCCACTCGTTATTCCATTACTTAGAAATCAGACATATGATCATTGTGAAAATATCTTATGGGAATTTGTGATCAGTCAGACTGCAAAACAAGATTAACATGCAACCTATCAATTTTGCGAAATCACTTGTTTCAAACTTTGATTGTGTTTCAATCGAACTTAAAATGTTGTGACAGAGTTTAAGGTGAGAAAAGAAGAGAATAGATCTATTAGATTAGAATCAAGAACAAGAAGGGGTTCTATAATCTTGTGTTCATTGGCATCTTTTATTTACTGATCTGCAGGCATATTGGCCTTAACGTCACACATCCAGGTCTGTTCTTACGCAAAACAGAGGATGCTTCAGTAGATATTTCCCGCTCTTTGTGTACACAAAACATAGGAAATACCCGAGTTTTTCAAAACGGTTTCAAGTTTATTGAAACACAATCTTGTTTTGACTCAAGGACTTAAACAAGAAGTCAAATAGTTGTCACACATTTCTAGTTGTCTAATGATCACAATTTCACACTTATTTATTTATATACATACATATTTTAATTTGATCAAGTCTGATAAGTCTGATTCTTTCATTTGGAAAACTTGTTTCAACTTCTTAATGCATAATAGATATTCAAAATTGTTATTCTTTTAGAAATCTTATTAAGATAGTGAAATTTTGATCCTTAGAAATTATTTCACTTCCCATTTGATCAAGTCTACTTTTGCTTGTACAAACAAAATCTTCTTGTATTTTCTTAAGTTTTGAAAATATATATAACAAAATTTTTGTATTTTCTCAAGTATTACTCCCCCTAAACTTTGTAGATCATCTTAGACTAACTCAAAGACCGAAAATCTTTTTATTGTTTTTGTAAATTTTCTCCCCCTAAATTTGTGATTTAAAACAAAAGAAGACACAAATTTTAACGTATTTACAATAGATGCTTTCAGTTAAAGCCTATTAGTTTGAGAGAGGCAAGCAAGTGATGAAACCGTGCTGTGTCGAACGGTTTTGTGAAAAGGTCCGCTAGATTATCATCTGTGTGGACCTTTTCGAGATGAATCAGTTTCCGTTCCAAACAGTCACGGATGAAGTGAATCCAGATGTTAATATGTTTAGTTTTGGAGTGTTGTACCGGATTCTTGACAATCTGTAAGGCGGCTTCATTGTCACAATAAATAGGAGAGTCAAGAAAGTTCAAACCATAATCGAGAAGCTGTTGTTGCGTCCATATAACCTGAGAACAGCAACTGGAAGCAGCAACATATTCAGCTTCCGCGGTAGATGTGGATACGGTGGTTTGTTTCTTGCACTGCCATGAGACAAGGCGATCTCCTAAGTACTGGCATCCTCCCGTGGTGGACTTCCTGTCTAAGTTACAACCACCAAAATCACTGTCAGATTAAGCATACAAATGAAATTCAGAGTTCTTAGGATACCATAAACCGAGACGCGGTTTCCCGACAAGGTACCGAAAGATTCTCTTGACAGCAATCAGGTGTGAAGCCTTCGGATTTGCTTGATATCTGGCGCATTGACATACAGAGAACATCATGTCTGGTCTGCTAGCGGTCAAGTACATCAGTGAGCCAATCATCGAGCGATATAGGTGTTGATCAACATCTTCACCATCAGAATCCGAAGTTAAGACTGGACGTGCAGCCATGGTGGTAGATGCAGGCTTTGATTCCAACATTTTGAATTTCGTCAGAATGTCAGTGACATACTTTCCTTGATGAATCAGCACGCCTTTTGGATCTTGCTTCACCTGAAGACCCAGAAAGAAGGTCATTTTTCCCATTGCACTCATCTCAAACTTCTTCTTCATTACCCCTTCAAATTCCTTGCACAATGCCGAGCTTGTGGAGCCAAATATAATGTCATCCACGTAGATTTGGACGAGAATTAAATCATCCTTATCCTTGCGAACGAACAAAGTCTGATCGATGGCTCCGCGAGTATATCCATTTGCAAGCAAGTGATCAGTAAGCGTAGCATACCATGCCCGCGGTGTTTGATGAAGACCATAAAGAGCATTGTCTAATTTGTAGACATGGTTTGGATACTGAGAGTCTTCAAAACCTGGGGGCTGGCACACATAGATTTCTTCCTTTACCTTTCCGTACAAGAAAGCGGTCTTCACATCCATCTGATATAACGTGAAGTTCATGTAGGAGGCATAGGCCAAGAAAATCCATATGGCTTCAAGTTTTGCAACTGGAGCAAAGACTTCCTCATAATCTATCCCCTCCTGTTGGTAGAAGCCCTGAACTACCAACCTTGCCATGTTCCTAATAATGACTCCTGAGTCATCTCTTTTGTTCCTAAAAACCCATCTGGTTCCTATAGGCAGCTTTCCTTTGGGTAAGGGAACCAGATTCCACACCTTGAGTTTTTGAAACTGCATCTGCTCTTCCTGCATAGCCTCGACCCAGCTGGATTCTTTAAGAGCCATCTTGACATTCTTGGGCTCAGCCTGCGAAATGAAACAAGAGTATAAACAAGAATTAATTGGACCTGTTTGGCTTCGTGAAAGATTGCTTTCAGGAAACGTGTTCTGAGCTGGAATTGACCGGCTTCGAGTGAGAACTCCTTCTGAAAGAGGTCCATTGATGTTTTCCACAGGATGATCCTAGTTAATGCTAAGTGTTGGCACTTCCTCCACAGCAAGTAGGTTGCTGAGGTGTGTCAGTTGATTATCAGTGGAGGAAGATAGATCATCAGTGGGAGCAGCTTCACTTGTTGCAAGAGGTAGAGCAAAGGTTTTCAGTTACCTCCTTTTGTTTGTCGTCCACCTCGGCCATGAATGCATGACTCAGAGTAAGCTCCAACTGCTGCACCTGATCACTCCAATCATAGGAGTCAGTCTCTTGAGTTACTAGTGCTTTAGACGTACTTGCACTGCCTCCAGCAGCAGTAGCAGTAACACATTTTTCTTCAGGCTTCTTCTCCCCTTCCTTAGTCACTTTAGGTTGCTTGCATTCTCTGGCAAAGTGACCCGGTTGATCACAGTTGTAGCATCTAAGCTTTGACTTGTCAAATCCAAGTTTCTTTCCCGTGTTGTTTCCAAAGTTGTTTCTTCCATACCGTTTGATGAACTTCTTTGCACGAAACACAGCCATAGCCATCTGCCATGAGATATCCATTTCTTCAACATCTATTGGATTTATCTGCTCCAGATTATCCTGAGTAAGGTTAGCAGGTGCTAACTCTCCAGCTATGAATGCATTGTAGCTGTTCATGAAACCCTTAAACAACAGCATATTTTCTTCACTCTCTGGATTGATCTTGGACACTGATCCCAGCTTGTCCAGATGATAGGAATGCAGTCTCAAAATGGATTGACTGCGATGAAGAAGGCTGATAATGTTGCATCCCTGAGGCTTGAAGATTGATTGCTAACAGAAGAGCAGAATTTTCAGACACGGGTGCAATGCCCATTGAGCTGGCATGATTCAGTGCTCTCTGTTTATCATCCATGTCATAGGAGTTGATGATCGAGATCAGTTCACTTAGAGATGTCTTGTACATATCCTTTGTTCTTTTGATTGTTGTACAATTTGAGTTCCAGGTGTAAGGCAGTGAGTTTAGAAGCTTCTTGTTCACTTCTCCTTTGGTCATCTCAATTCCAGAACTTGTCATCTCAGTCATCAGATGTGTGAATCTATTAAGTTGTGCTTCAAGGGACTCTCCCTTGAGGTGATTGAACATGTTGAACCTCTGTCTCAACATATTCTTGTGACTCTCTCGCATGTCCTCATTTCCTTCAAACCGTTTAACCAAGGCATTCCAAAGTTCCTTTGCAGTCTTATGTTCCTTAAAGCCATGAGCTACATCAGTTGATAGAGCCATTGTGATTGAAGCATATGCCTTTTCATCCTTTTCCATCATCAGGATGTCATTGTCAGTGTACAATTCCGGATCCTTAGCAACAAGAGGACCGTTTATCTCACTTTGATATGATGGCACAAAAGGACCTTCTTCAATTGACCTCCACAACTTAGGATCTGTATACTTGATAAATGACTGAAATCTGAACTTCCAATCTTGAAAGTTATCTCCTGACAAAAGCCTAGGCGGATTTGTTCCAGTGCCAATCTCATTATCCAAGTTAAGCAGGTTGGATAAGTTTGTCAGATTCTTTGAAGCCATGATGGATCAGAAAATTTTCTAAGTGTTGTATACGAATTCCCTATAGCTCCCTGTAGAGCAGATCAACAACACTACTCAAAGTAGAACAGATTACTCCATACTCGAAATTCTTAGTGTAGTCGAAATCCCTTGTATTCGAAATCCCCTTGTAGTCGAAATTCCCCTGTACTCGAAAATGTATTTGTATTCGAACGGTTCTGTACTCGAAAATCCCTTGTAATCGAAAACCAAACTGGTACTTTGAGAAACTTTTGTAGTCAAACGGTGGCAAAACTTCGAACACTCTATCTGTACTCGAAATAGCTGAACTCGAAAATTTTGAACTCGAAAATACTTAGTAAATTTTTATAAAAATATTTCTTAAGATATGGAGTCCCAAATTTACACAGTAGCTAGATAGAGTAAGGTAGAATGATAAATTACTGAACTTGCTCTAAAAGGTTGTTACCTTGATGATGAAAAGAGCACTAAAGCTTTGATACCACTTGTAGGTCTCAAACCGGATCAAGAACTAAACTTTATCTTCTGAATCATCATCAATAGACTCTAACTAGTGCGGAATCCAAGCTAGAATCAAGAAAGCAAGTAGAAAAATGTAATCTTTGTATAAATACTGAAAGTTCGAGTACAAGTGCCTCAATACGTCTAGAGAGCAAATGCCTCGGGATTCCTCGCTAAACCTGTACAAAATACGTCTATTTATACTAGGTCTAGGTGTACTCTAAATCTAACAAGAAATATTTCGAGTACACGAATACATGGTGTACTCGAAGTAGCTGTACACGAAAATAATAAAAAATCTGGACTTTGCCTTTTCACTTCTCTATTGTTTGACTTTGTCAGTCTTCATCGTGTACAGTGCTCTACATTGTCAGATATGATTCTGACTGTAAAACCATAGATTTGCAATATGTTTCTGAAATAGATGTGTAATAGTTTCGTATTAAACATCAAATGATAATAATACACATGTAATATACATAGTTCGTACCTGATTTACTGTATATGTCGTTGTTCCGGCTACGGTTCCGGCACTGATGTTACAGTCTCCCCTTGTTAGATAAATTTCGTCCCGAAATTTAAAAATCGTTAGCGGGTACATCTTTCTCTGCAAATAGATGATGATACTTGGACTTCATATGATCCTCGTGCTCCCAAGTAAATTCAGGTCCGCGCTTTGAATTCCATCGAACCTTAACGATTGGAATACGGCTTCGCTTTAGTTGCTTAACTTCGCGATCCATAATCTCCAAAGGTTCCTCAATTGGTATGACAAGTGATTCGTCCGCAAGGCATTTCTTAAGGTTTGAGCCGTGAAACACGTTGTGCACACCGCTGAGTTCATCAGGTAATCTCAGCTTTTACGCCACAGGACCTATTCGTTGAATGATCTCGAACGGTCCGACATATCGCGGTGCCAATTTGCCTTTCTTTCCGAAGCGAACGACGCCCTTCCATGGGGATACCTTCAACATTACACGGTCTCCCACTTGAAATTACAACGGCTTACGCTGTTTGTCAGCATAGCTCTTTTGTCTGCTTCGAGCTGCTTGTAACTTTTGTTGTATCTGGGTGATCTTGTTTGTGGTTTCCTGAATAAGCTCTGGCCCAGTTATTCGGTTATCCCCTACCTCGGTCCAACAGATCGGTGACTGACAATTTCTACCATAAAGTGCCTCGAATGGAGCACATCCGATGCTACTTTGGTAACTGTTATTGTAGGAGAATTCTATCAGTGGCAAATGGGAATCCCAATTCCCACCGACATCCAAAATACATGTTCGCAACATGTCCTCGAGGGTCTGTATAGTACGTTCGCTTTGACCATCCGTTTGTGGATGGTAAGCTGTGCTCAAGTTCAAGTTCGTCCCTAGTGACTTCTACAATGACTGCCAAAATCTTGATGTAAATTTGCTATCTCGATCTGATATGATAGATTGTGGGACACCGTGACCCACCACTATCTCATTGATGTATAATCTCGCCAGTTTATCCATCGTGAAGGTTTCACGCATTGGCAAGAAGTGAGCAGATTTGGTCAACCGTTTGATGATAACCCAAATTGTATCATGACCACTAGAAGTGCGGGGTAGCTTGGTAATGAAATCCATAGCTATTTGTTCCCACTTCCATAGCGGAATCTCGGGTTGTTCCAATAAACCTGACGGTTTCTGGTGTTCCGCCTTAACCTTCGCACATGTCAGACATTGACCGACGTACTCGGCTATATCTTTCTTCATTCCCACCCACCAATAAAATCCCCGTAAATCTTTGTACATCTTATCGGCGCCCGGGTGTACCGAGTACCTGGTCTTGTGCGATTCGTCAAGAATAAGCTTTCTCAGTTCATCTACCGTAGGAATCCACATGCGATCCTGGTAGTAGATAACTCCATCTGGTTTCGTCTCAAACTGTCGTTCTGCTCCACAATCAAGTTCTTTCTTTAGATTACCCTGTTTCACTGATTCCTGTTGAGCTTGCAAAATCATGTCACGTAGACTTGTCTGCACAGTCATTCCCATTGCTCTTGCGCGCAGGGGTTTGACCCATTCCTTCCGACTTAAAGCATCTGCTACAACATTTGCCTTACCCGGATGGTACTTGATCACATGGTCATAATCATTCAGAAGTTCAACCTAACGACGCTATCGCATGTTGAGTTCCTTCTCATCAAAGATGTGCTGTAGACTTTTGTGATCAGTGAAGATGGTACACTTGGTGCCATACAAGTAATACCTCCAAATCTTCAGTGCGAAAACTACTAGATCATGTGTCGTGTAGTTCTTCTCGTGTATCTTCAACTGTCTTGAGGCATACGTGATAACTTTGTCTCGCTACATTAACACACAACCTAGTCCCTGATGGGAAGTGTCACAATACACTACGAAATCGTCTGTACCCTTTGGGAGAGATAAGATTCGAGCATCACATAACTTCTGCTTCAATGTCTGGAAAGCATCTTCTTGTTTCTATTCCCAAACAAACGGCTCCCTTTTCTGAGTTAACTTGGTGAGAGGCAAGGCTATCTTAGAAAACTTTGAAATAAACCTTCTATGATGCCCCGCTCGTCCCAGAAAAGACCGTATCTCCGTCGGGGTTGCAGGAGTATCCCAGTTCTTAATAGCTTTGATCTTGGTAGGGTCCACATGTATTCCTTTACTGTTGACTACATGGCCCAAAAACTGAATTTACATAGCCAAAATTCACACTTAGAGAATTTGGCATAGAGATTCTCTTTCTTCAACAGCTCCAAGACCTTCCTGAGGTGTTACTCATGTTCTGCTTTGCTCTTGGATTAAATCAGTATGTCGTCAATAAAGACAATGACAAACTGAACCAGATACGGCTTGCACATGCGGTTCATGAGGTCCATGAAAACCGCAGGTGCATTTGTCAATCCGAAGGGCATTACCATAAACTCATAATGCAGATAACGGGTTCGTAAAGCCGTCTTAGGTATGTCTTCTTCTTGAACTCTGAGCTAATGATATCCTGAACGCAAATCAATCTTGGAAAAATATTTTGCTCCATGTAGTTGGTCAAAAAGGTCATCAATCCTCGGCAGTGGATACCGATTCTTGATGGTTAATTTGTTTAGCTCCCTATAATCTAAGCGCATTCGAAAGGATCCATCCTTCTTTTTCACGAACAAAACTGGAGCTCCCCACGGTGAGTAGCTCGGTCAGATGAAACCCTTATCCAATAATTATTGCAACTGATTTGAAAATTCCTGCATCTCTGAAGGTGCTAACCTATAAGGTGATTTAGCAACGGGAGTTGCTCCAGGAACTAAGTCAATACGGAAATCTACCGGTCGTGCTGGTGGCAAACTTGGTAGATCGTCAGGAAATACTTCCAGATACTCTATTACTACAGGCACGTCTTGTATCTTGATCTTGTATTTCTCTCTTTCCACCACGTGAGACAGGAAGGCTACACATTGCTTCTGTAAACACTTACGCGCCTTTATGCAAGATATGATTTTGACACTTCATTTTGCTTGATCCCCTCGAACTTCCAACATTCGATCGTTCGTCATTGGAATTCGAAGCAGCTTTTCGAAACAGATGACTTCCACCCTATTGAGAGATAGCCAATCCATCCCTACAATGATGTTGAAACTACCCAACTCCATCAGTATCAAATCGATGGTGAATGTTTGGCCATTAAGAGTTAATGGGCAGTTTCTAAATATTGTTCTTACAGTGATTTTTTTCCCATTCGCTACTTCAATGATATAAGGGGAGTCTAAAGATTCTTCAACACGATTAAGTTGGCATGCAATGTCGGCTGAGATGAAACTCTGATCCGCACTAGTGTCAAATAGAATAGATGCATAAAAGTCATGTAAAAGAAATGTACCAGTGGCCACATTCGGGTCTTGACGAGCAGCTGGAGCTTCTATAACAAAAGCTCTTCCACGCGGTGCTTGAACTGCCGATTGCACCTTCTTTGGGTAGTTCTTTGAGAAGTGTCAAATTTCACCACAGTTTTAGCATCCACCATTGTTTTGGTTCGGATTATTGGATGGAGGGAGAGCTAAAGCAGCATTGTTGATGGCGTGAGCAGGTGCCATCCTACACTGTTGGGCCCAATGTCCCTTTCGTCCACATCCCATACAGTGTTTGCAGGGAGTGTTAGCAGCGTGATGATACTGGCACTTGCCACACAAAGGGTATGTGCCAGTGTATGGTCTCTTGTTGGGGTTCTGTGGGGCAGCTGCTACTTGATTGAGTGGAGTGGCCATCGTGTAGTTTTTAATGACCTTTTGTTTCTTCTTGGGGTGGTGAGTGGGTTTCCTTGATGATTCTTCCTTGCCTTTGCCTGTGTCAGGTTCCTTTTTTAGAGTCCCAGATGCTACCATCACATCAGTAAGTTTCCTTGACAGACTAATAGTTGACTCCAAAGTGACAGGGTTTGCTGCAATAACCAAACTTTGTATGCAGGTTGGTAATCCACCTACGTACCTGACAATCCGTTTTTCCAGAGTCGGTACCATGTCTGGCACCAATGCTACCAACTCATGATAGCGAGTAGCATAACCCATATGATCAGCCCCTTTCATCACATGGTTGGATAGTTCAGTTTCCATCCGTTGTAGCTCATTTTTGGGACGTAACTCATTTCTCAACAGTGTCTTGAAGTCTTCCCACAGCATTACCATTGCCTCTTCTCTTCCCCTACCCTTGATCTGAAAATTTCACCAAGGTAAGGCTCGCTTGTTGAATGACCCTACACAGTAGCAAACCTTGTGGTGCTCAGGACAACTGCTAATATTCTGAGTAGCCTGTATCTTCTCAATCCAGGGGATTAGACCAACGGATCCCTCAGTACCGTTGAAGCTATGAGGTTTACATCCCACAAATGACTTGTAAGAGTAATTGGGTGTAGTGCCGGTGTTTCCACTAGCTTCTCCTGAGGAGTCACCGGAGTTGTTGCTGTTTTGGATCTGACTGATCATGTCTGGGATCACCTCTTTCAGCTGGTTAGTCAGCTGGCTGCTCAGTAGGGTGGCCAATGCCACGGTGGTGGGATCCAGATTCAGATTTTTGTTCGGGTCGGGAGGCAGAGTGTGTGGAAGAGGAGGAGGAGGTTGCGGTGGTGGTGGAGGCAATAGAGGAGGTGGTCATTTCAGCAGCATTATGATCACAACCAAAAGAACATCAGTTAGTGTAATGATCAAAAATGCAGAAAACACAATACAAGTATAAATCCTATGTTCTCTACATGAAGGGTCCCTAGGTTATAGTCTAGGCCAAATCGTTTAAATAAATGACCAATGTTTTTCTATAACCATGGCTCTGATACCAATCTGTCACACCCCGAGCCGGCAGGCCGGATTGAATGTCCCGTCGGACCAGATTGGTCCCGGGGCGTGATATCGGGATGATAATCGGAGTGATCAGATTGTACATTGACATGATATAAAATGAGAAAGCACTAAATGAAATAGAATTACAAAGTTAAATTACATCAGTATCGTTCATAATTTAAAAATGTAAATCTACTAATGAGATCATAAATCTTCCATATTGTATCTGCACAAGATGTACAAAATCATATGTATAATGATGTTCGAAATATATGCTCATACAAAATGCTAGGTCCGCTATCTGGGCATCCTAGGCAAAAGCAAGAACTTCTTAATCAACCTGTTCGTCACCTGAGAAGTCATGCAAAAATAAAGTCAACACATGGTTGGTGAGTTCATATAATTTCGTTTGCAAATGAATTTGTACAAAACCTGTCCGAATGACAACCTTAACCTCACCAACAACCACCTATACTATCCATCAAATTTGCTTATATATAGGGCATACGTAGGGGACAAGCCCCAGCCGACATCCCACCACACAACGAACCACATAGTACATTGTTCTTAATGATAATTAAGCGTTTCATTCCTCATCATCAACACACCCGTTCTTAGTTCTTAGTGAGTTAGTTTCAACAAAATGTGAAAATTCTCTTGATTCCTTAAGCTCATCACATACAAATGAACAACCATATCAATTGTAGAAACACTTAGTTAAAATGCTTAAGTAAACAAATAAATAAACATTTAATAAAATCTAAGACCTAATGATTGTGCCTTGGTTATACTCGAGTAGACTAGTGTAGCAATGAAGGTTATTAGTAGTTGAGGAAATCTGTAAATAGCATCGAACATGCGACCTATAATCAATCAGTCACGCTAGGACATCTTTTGATGTATATGATTTTATAGTTCATTCTAGATTTTCCTTGTTCGTTCTTGTTCATATAGATCGTTAGTTCTTTGGCACATGCTATCTTTGAATATTTCCCTGATAATCCTCTGAAAATAGATCTTTTAGTTCTTTGAAAATAGATCGTTGCATACAATTCTTTGAATTAGATCTTTTGTTCTTTGAAAATAGACCGTTGAAAATAGTTCTTTGATTTAGATCTTTAGTTCTTTAAAAATAGTCCTTTGAAAATAGTTCTTTTGTTAGTGCATGTTTGTAATTGTTTGCTATTCAAAAGTTGTATTTAATTTTGATTTTGAAAAAGGTTCGGCTAGTATATGCAAAGGTTCGTTTGGCCCACGAACCTTGGCATGTCAGCGAGTCTATTGGGGTTGTTAGGTTTAGCGAACCTATAGGCTGTCAAAGGTTCGGCGAACCTTTTGAATGGTTTTCATAGGTTCATCTAGCGAACCTATGGGTTCGTCCAGCGAACCTTAGGGTTCGGCTGGCAAACCTTAGGTTCAGCTAGCAGTAAAAGGTTCGCTGGTCCAGTATCTATAAATAGCAGGTTTGTTTGTAGATCTAGATAGAACTTTGAGAACAACTTTGTACTGAGTGTTAGAAAACTCTCTGTATTTTTCTCTGTGTGAGATTTGTGTTCTTGTAATCATTTGTTGATAATACAAGAAGTGTTTATTGATTTGCTTGTGTTTTTTGGATTTATACATATCAACTATGGATTCCGCACGTGGTTGATAGTTCGTAGAACTTCTTATTCGATCCTAATCGGTTTGATCGGTTTTTCACCAAACCAACAATGGTATCAGAGCGTTTGGTGAGGTTCTACACAACAATTTCAAAGAATTCAAGCAATTGAAGATTTGAAGACTTTTGATGGATCAAATTCTTTCTTCTTGTGTGATTTTCTGGTGACTTGAGGCTGTTTTTATTGTCAATTGTTGTTGAATTACAACAATTGAAGTTTTGGAGGTGTTTTGGTAGAGATTTGGAAGGATTTCTTGAAGTTTTGGAAGGTTTCCCGCTCAAAAATTTCAAAATCTGCGCTACAGGTTCGTGGGACGAACCTGTGACTTGCTGAAGACAAAGGTTCGCTGTTATTCTGGTTTTTCAGAGGCTTCGTTTGATAGTTCGCTGAAGGTTCGGCAGAGGTTCGGCAGAGGTTCGGCAATAGTTCGGCGAAGGTTCGGCAAAGATTTTGTCAAGGTTCGGCAAGTTTGGTTGATAGTTCGGCAGAGGTTCGCTGCTTACTGTTCATAGTTCGGCTGAGGGTTCGCTTGAACTAAAGGTTCGCCAGTTTCGTGGTTCGTCTGTGCAAAGGTTCGTGAGTTTCAAGGTTCGTTGTTCAAAGGTTCGCTGCTCAGAGGTTCGCTGCTCAGAAGACAAATTTTGTCCATAGGTTCGGCTGAGGTTCGCCTGAAGGTTCGGCTAAGACAAATTTCAGTCCATAGGTTCGGCTGAGGTTCGTCTGAAGGTTCGGCTAAGACAAATTTTAGTCCATAGGTTCGGTTAAGGTTCGTCTGTAGGTTCGGCTGAGACAAAATTTTGTCTGGAGGTTCGGCTGAGGTTCGTTTGAGGTTCGGCTACGGTTATTTTGGAAAAAGGTTCGCTGCTTTCATTTCTGAAATCATGTCTGACATGTACGCCGTGATGGCAAGTCAAAATTCCAAACTTCAGAGTATCTTAATCAGTGAGACTGAAGTGGGCAGTACAAATAAGGTGCCAAAGCTATTGGATTTAGCTGATTATGACAATTGGAAAGGAAGATTTGAGACTCATCTCAATGGCACAGATATAAATTTATGGGAAAGAATTTTATCTCCTTATGAGAGACCGAGGGTAGTTGGTACTGACTTGTTTCAACTCTTGGAAAGACTGGATGTAGATGAGAGGAAAAAGTATGATTCAGAGAAGAAAGCTTATTGGTTATTAAGTCAAGCCATTCCTAATCAAATTTTGCATCAGTTTGATGAACATAAGACTGCTTATAGTCTTTGGAATGCATTGAAGGCAAGAGTTGAAGGTAATACCAATTTGAAGAAAATGAAGGCTACTGACATAAGAAAAGAGTTTGAGAATTTCAGCATCATCGGGAATGAAACTTTAGATGCCTTGATTACCAGATACAGACACTTGTTGACTGAGTTTAGGAAATATGGCATTGATTATTCTGAGGATGAAAAGATAGATTGTTTGGCTGATGCATTACCTGACAAATGGAACTCTTTGGTGCTCATATTGAGAGAAAACCTACCTGGACTGACTTTGGTAGAGTTTATTCAGAAACTGGAGGAACAAGAAATGAAGGACAAACGTAAAGCAAGATGGGTAAATGTCACTCAAAACCCTTCCTTGTATGGTGGTTCAGTTGCTACACCTCCTGCTACATCTGCGAAGATACAGACTGCTTTCGTGTCTAGAACTTCTGAATCTATTCAGAGTTCTTCGGTGCCTACAAGTTCTAGTTCACACTGTCCTGTCAATGAGAAAAAGTCTGAGTCTACACCACCTACAGTGCAGCTTAACACAACAATAAATATGAGAAGAAAACTGGGAAGAAATTTACTTTTGACCGGAACACAAAGTTTGGATTTAATCCAAAATCTACACAGTGTTATAACTGTGGTGAACATGGTCATTTTGCAAGAGAGTGCAAGAATCCCAAGAAGGAAGGCAATCTGAATCCATTCAAGCCAAGAGAAGAGAATCAGAAAAAGAAAGAGAAGTCTGAGGAATCATCGTCTAAAGCTCTTGTGAGTCAATCTGATGAAGGTTATGATTGGGGTGTCAAGTATAATGATCTTATGGGTGCGTTCATGGCTTCTTTGGAAGAAGAATCTAGCAAAGGAAAAGAGAAGATTGATGAGATGACTGAGGTACAAAGTGATTTGTATGAGATGATGAGATGACTGAGGTACAAAGTGATTTGTATGAGATGATAGATCGACTCAAAGAGATGAACTCACAGTTAACTTCTGATATGCGAGTATGCACAGAAGTAAACAAGAAATTGATTTCAAAAGAAAAGGCGTTTGATAAGAAGATAATTGATCTTAGTAAAGAGAATGAAGATTTAAAAATCAAGGTTTTGCAGAATAATCACGCTGAATCTGTGCATCTGGATTCAGTTCAGAAGTTGAAAGTTGAGTTGTCAGCTGCAAAAGCTGAAGCTGAGTTGAACAAAGCCAGGCTTGAGAATTATCAGAATTCTGCGTATGTCATTGATCATTTTGCGGCTATGCAAAGATCGCGTGATAATTCTGGGATTGGTTTTCATTCTGTACCACCTCCTTCTAGTTTTGCACCGAGACCACAACTTGAGCCGGATTTAGAAGTTGATCCTATTTCATTAAAGTATACGCAAAGAATGTCTATGTTTTGAACGAAAATAAAAGAAAAAAATGAACAAAGAAATTTCTTTTGAAAAAGAAACACATGATCAAACTAATATATGTATTAATACAAAAAGCAATCACTGAGGCAAATGACCACGCACTCAGGACAAAGATCAAACACTGTGTTCTAAGTAATGTGTCCCACAAAGAATGATTATGGCATTAGTCTACTACAGAAATCACAATTAAGTGAAAGACCTACCAACATATCATACTGAGTGCATTGTGATCGCTTTGTATTTGATCTTGTATAATACAAGCAAGCTTCAGAATGTTACAATGTACAATCATATCTCAAAGGTCAGATCAATTTCTCAATTTTCTAATTTTATATTGTTTTCGATTTTTTTTACTCCCCCTAAAATGCTAAAAATGAAAATTTTTTTGATTTTTAGAATTTTATAAGTACATAGAAAAATCAAAATTCCCGGAAAATTGACAACCGATATGATTTACCATCTTTGTAAAACATTATGATCAATGTGACTTGAAAACATCAAGAAAATAAGACAATGTAATTCCAAACCTGTCAAGTTCTCCAGAATAATATGACAGTTAAAGAATTAGAACGATTTTACCAAATACACGCCAGGAAGTTCCACTATCAATGAGATCTCCTCCAATTGATAGGTCCTCTTGAAATCCTCCTGCACACACTCACAAACCATGAGATAGCTTTGAAACTTCGTTTGTTTTTGGTATCCACAACTGTTCTAGTTCAAGTGCATTCTTTAGATAATACTTATCTTGAATCACCACATTGTTGTTAAAAACCAAATTAGTCGTTAAGGGTTTTGAAAGTTTCAACGTCTCTTCATCTGAGGCTTTCACAAGTTCTTCCTTGTTTTGATTTTGCATTTTATGTTTTTAAGGAATGAACTTTGAAACCTCTGTGACACATGACTTTGCATTACTAACTTGTCCTTTTAACTCACACAGATAAGGACAATTAGCAATGATGTGCCCTCTTGTACCACACTCAAAACATATTCTCCTCTCCACAAACCTAGGAGAATAGTTTTGCACAAACCTATGGTTTTGGTGACTTGTCACTGGTGAACCATAAACCAATCTTTGATTCCTTGTTGAACCATTAAGAGTCAAATGTGACTTCTTACCACTTGACATGGGAGAGTCAAAGTTCAACTTTTCACATCTTGTGGAACTTAGTGAAATCTTGTCTTTGATCAAAGACTTTGAAGTATCACACTTTGATTCCACTCTGTTTGATGCACATGATGATTTCACAACCCATTTTGATTGAATTTGACTTTTAGATTTTGAACTTGAAAAACCATTTTCTTTTGAAAAATTCTTGTTTTTGTTCTTTGAAAAATGGGGTTTTGAAAGAAACTTTCTTATTGAATGATGTTGCTGAGTTTGAAACACATGGTTTTACATCATCAAAGATAATATTGTGAGAATCATCATAATCCTTATGTACATCCATCAACCCACATCTGTACAATGTCTCCTCATCATATTCCTCAAAAGTACAATCTTCAATGATAGGAGAAAAATTGTCATCAGCCCAAATTGGAGACTTTCCCTTATTGAGAATGTTATCTTTTGAAATTTCACTATCACTTGGTTTCTCAATAAGAGAACTTGAAGAAATTATAAATTCATAATGATTCTCCAATTTGTGCTTGATTTTGTCAAAATCTACTTTTTGCTTTATCCATTCTGAGTTTAATATTATTGACTGCATTTGTCAATTCAACATTTACTTTGCTCAGAATGTCCAGTTTTTGTTCAGAAATGCCTTCATTGGCATTTGACTTTGACAAATCATCAGTCAACTTTTGAACCTGTGACTTCAATTCTGCAATTTGTTTTGTAAAACACTTTTCATTTGATTTTAAAACCATGTATGCTTTATTGCAGTTTGATAAGTCACATTTCAAATTGAAGTTTTCTTCCTCCAAACTCCAAATTTTTCCCTCAAGATTTAAACATTTAGAGCATGAGAGTTTAGAAAAATTACCTGAACTTACCTCTTTATCTGAAATGGCATGACAATGATCTTCACTAACGATGGTAGTTGTTTCAGACAAACCATCAGAGGCATTCTCATAAACACTCTCATCCTCTGTTGACACCACATCATCACTTGAAGTTTCATCCTTTGACTTCGACACATCATCTTCAGATTTCTTCATCTCACTTGTGATTTCAGAATCATCAAGAATGTGTGTGTCTTCAGTTACATTACATCTCTCATCTACAACTTCATTCATTTGTTTGCAATCTTCAGCCATTTCAGGTTCATTTGCTTTATCAGATTCGAACACTGAAGAATCCTCACTCTTTTCTTCATCACTACTTTCCATCTTTAAATTCACACTTGTCTCAATACAATCTTCATTTTTCAGATCATCTTCCGTTCCTCCATCAACATCTTCTTTTTCTTTCTCAACACTCATACTTGCCTTTAACATGTTTCTTTGTTCATCAATCCACGAGAAATCAATAATTTTCACAATCCATGTTCCAGTTCGTCTTATCTTCGATTCCATTTTATCAATCACATCTTTGAAGTTCATTAATTTGATATGATGAATGACTTCTGTTTCCTTCATTCTTTCAACAAAATCACTCCATCGATAAGGTAAGAATTGCGTAAACTTCTCAACAATTTGCCCATCAGTGATATCAAACTGAAAATATTTCAATTCTTGCATAAGTGGTAAAAGACGATCATAAGCATCATTGATCTTCTTTGCAACATGATTGTTATATGCAAATTCTAATAAACTCCACTTTGCACATGAATGTGGCATTTGTTCAAAATCAATCTTTTTAATATCTTCATAAATGATCACTGAAAACAAGTTACACAATTCTCTTTCTTGATTAAATTCAAACATTTGATCTTCATTCAGTTTTGATGTCCCAAAATTATCATTCGATTTCAGACATGGTTTCTTGTATTGTTGGTACAATAACTTCTTGTAATTGTCATCCGCTTTGCTAATAAACGTTTCGAATGTGGATCTCCAGTTCGGATAATTGTCCAAATTGTCCAACACAAGTCCATTGTTAGCCAACCATTCCACGTTCCAGTTCTTGTATGTCATATTTAATTTTTATGTTCAGAACGTCAAAATTTAACCTCTCAAAACAAAACAGCTCAAACCTTGTCTTAACGTCAGAATTAGGTCTTGAAACCTATCCCATATGATCCGGAAGGCCCATAATAGGTAAACAAGGTTTACTTGAACTTTTAAAATGGTATCTTTCTCGCAAACCTTTTCGAGCAAACCTATTGGATGTTCTCACAAACCTATCCACGAACCTATGGAGGTTTTCACGAACCTATGGAGGTTTTCACGAACCTATGGAGGCTTTCACAAACCTATGGAGGTTTTCACGAACCTATGAAGGTTTTTCACGAACCTATGAAGGTTTTCACGAACCTATGAAGGTTTTTCACGAACCTATGAAGGTTTTCACGAACCTATGTAGGTTCGGCTCTTACGTTCGCCTCAGGTTCGTCTGATCGCTCGAACAGACCTGCAACTCCACTAAAATGGCTCTAGAATCTTCATTTTTTGGAGTTAGAAGGCCTATGAGTAGTCAAAATCTTCGTTTTTTTGAGGCGCATCTTTCTATCGGATCAAAACTTACAAAAACTTGTTAATTTTTCGTAGATATAGCTTTTTGTTGAGGAAAACGTGAAGAACTTCAAGAAAACCTTCAAAATGATGACGTTTCTGATCAAATTACATGAGATTGATGTCCAAATACTCGTAGAATCGAGCCTAACTCTTTGATACCACTGTTGATTTGAAGAATCGATCACGAAATTCTACGATTCAATCATAAACCTGCGGAATCCGTTTACAACTAGATTTGGATCAAGAAAAACATTGTAATATATCTCAAATCTGAATTCTTCATATCCAATCAAGTGTATACAAACAATAAACTTGAATTACAACACGTGAATACAAGAAAGAAACTAAGATGAAGAGAATCTTGATCTTGAACTTGAGAGAGAGAATGTAACTTTGTGTGTGTAAGATTGTAAGCTCCAACCCTCCATGTCCATTGAAATGAACTAGCAAAACCATATATATAGGTTTCATAGGTTTGCCAGTAGGTTTGCCTAACTTTAAACCATGTGAGCGCCAAACTTTTTAGCCATCAATCATAGCCGAACCTTCTTGAATCTTTAGCCGAACCCTTAATCATATACAACAGACTGTGATTTCATATACAACAAGCCAGGTTCACACAATAAATGCAGCTTTCACACAGAAAATGCATCAACAGTGAGTATCCCAACTCCCACCGAAATCGATCACACAAGAACGAAGCATGTCCTCGAGTGTTTGGATGCTTCTTTCGCTTTGGCTATCTGTTTGGGGATGATACGCCGTGCTAAGATTAACATGTGTTCCCAAATCCTTTTGCAGTGATTGCCAAATGAGAGAAGTGAAACGACTATCACGATCGGATATGATTGATGTTGGAGTACCACGACACGCAATGATTTCGTTGATGTACAAAGTGGATAACTTGTCCATTTTGTAATCCTCTCGGATTCCAAATTGAATCTTAATCTCGCGGAGTTCTCGGCAACTTGGTAATGTAATCCATGGAAATTTGTTCCCATTTCCATTGAGGAATTTCAGGTTGCTGCAGAAGTCCCGAAGGCTTCTGATGTTCTACCTTGACTTTTGAACATGTTAGACATTTCCCAACATACAATCTATGTCTTTCTTCGTTCCAGGCCACCAATAAGATGTTCTCAAGTCTTGGTACATCTTATCGGCTCCTGGATGAACTGAGTATCGCTACTTATGAGCCTCATCACAGATGAGTGTGCGCAATTCTTCTGACTTTGGAATCCACATGCAGCCGTTGAAGTATAAAACCACATCAGATCGAGGTTCTAGTTTACCCTCAACTCCGCAGTCTAGCTCTGCCTTCAGTTGATTGTTTATCACTACTTGTTGTTGTGCAATACGAATCAGATCTTTCAAGTTTGGCTGTGTGTTGATCTCCATGGCTCTTACACGAATTGGTTTGACTGGTTCCTTACGAGTAAGAGCATCCGCCACCACATTGGCTTTACCCGGATGGTAACGAATCTCACAGTCGTAATCAGTTAAAAGCTCAACCCAACGCCGTTGTCTCATGTTGAGTTCTTTCTGATTGAGAATGTGTTGCAAGCTCTTGTGGTCTGTATAGATTACACATTTTGTTCCATAAAGGTAGTGTCTCCAAATCTTCAATGCAAAGACCACATCCCCTAACTCAAGGTCATGAGTAGTATAATTCTTCTCGTGAACCTTAAGTTGTCTTGAAGCATACGCAATCACCTTGTCTCGTTGCATAAGTACACAACCGAGACCAAGGTTTGAAGCATTGCAGTAGACAATGAAATCATCACTGCCCTCTAGAAGGCTAAGGATAAGGGAGTTGCATAACTTCTGTTTAAGAAGTTGAAATGCATCTTCATGTTTTTGCCTCCATATAAACGCTTGACTTTTCTGAGTCAGAGTGGTATGTGACAAGGCGATCTTTGAAAAGTTCGTGATGAACCTTCTGTAATAACCTGCCAAACCCAAAAATGAACGAATCTCTGTTGGAGTAGATGGAGTGGTCCAGTTCTTAATTGTTTCAATCTTCGCTGGATCTACATGTATCCCATCTCTATTTATAACGTGTCCTAAGAAATGAACTTCCTTTAGCCTAAATTCTCATTTAGAGAATTTGGCGTACACTTGTTCAGTTCTTAGCAGTCCTAAGATCTTCCTCAAATGATCCTCATGTTCTTACTCTGTCTTGGAATAAATCAGTATGTCATCAATGAAGACGATAACAAACTGATCTAAGTATGGCCTACAGACCCGATTCATTAAGTCCATGAACACTGCCAGTGAATTAGTCGGTCCAAATGGCATAACCACGAACTCGTAGTGTCCATATCGAGTCCTAAACGTAGTCTTTGGTATATCCTCATCACTTACCCGCAACTGATGATACCCGGACCGTAAGTCGATCTTAGAGAAGCAAGTTGCCCCCTGTAATTGGTCAAATAGATCATCGATCCTAGGTAGAGGATATCTGTTCTTGATTGTCAACTTGTTTAGCTCACGAAAGTCGATGCACAACGAAACGAACCATCTTTCTTCTTGACAAAGAGAACCGGAGCTCCCCATGGAGAGAAACTCGTTCTAATGAACCCTTTGTCTAGATGTTCTTGAAGCTGACTAGACAGTTCTTGCATCTTAGACGGTGCTAATCGATATGGTGACTTCGCCACTGGGTTCGCTCCAGGGACGAGATCGATTCCAAACTCCACTTGTCGGACTAGTGGTAGTCCAGGAAAGTCTTCTGGAAACACTTCCGGATAATCTCTGATGATCGAAACGTCTTCAACTGTTTTCTTTTCAGGTTTCTTCTTTACTACGTGTGCCAAAAAGGCGTGGTATTTCTTCCTCAAATACTTCTTGACCTTGATGCGGGATACAATCTTCTGCTCACGGCATCGTTTTTCCCCGAAGACTCTTAACGTTTAGCCGGATGGTAGGGGAATTCGAATAAGTTTCTCTGAGCATACAATTTCGGCATGGTTTTTGGACAGCCAATCCATTCCCAATATGACCTCGAAGCTTCCGAGTGTCATAGGAATAAGATCGATGATGAGATGGACGTTTAATCTTAGTTCACAACCAAGAATTATTGTGTTCACCAGTATCTACTTCTATCATGTATAGAGCAGCAAGTATAGATGGTTGTATATTAAACAATGATGCAGTAGTTGCAGAGACAACTTTTATCTGCACCGGTATCAAATATGATAGAAACATAATGACTGTTGATGAGAAATGTACCCGTGACGACTGCCGGCTCCTCACGTGCTTCGGTAGCTCCGATGACAAAGGCACGAGCAGTAGCAGTTGCAGCTGTGTTTTGAGTTTTGGGCACTGGATTCTGAAGTGTCCCTCTACTCCGAAGTTATAACAGGCCTTTCCACCTATAATAGCAGAAACATTGGTAGTAGTGGTAGCAGCAGCAAGATGAGTGGCTCGGACCGTTGCTGCCAAGTGTCCAAATTTTCCACACTTGAGACACTTTCTGCATGGAATAGTGGGTAAGTGATGGTATTGGCACTTTGTGCAGAGAGGGTACGGACCAATGTATGGCTTTCTGGCCGTAGCAGGTTGTGGAACAACAGTAATGGGAGTGGCTTGGATGGGTGCAGCTACAGTCATGGCTGCATAATTCTTGATCATCTTCAGTTTCTGCTTCTTCTTCTTCTTGGGTTGGTGTCTCTCGGGCTTCTTGCCTTCATCAGTTTGTGGTCGCTTGTAACCTTTCCGAGTGAGTAAGCCAGCTTTGACGTACTCCTCAGTAAGAGTGGCACTCAGATTATTGGCCGTCTCCAAGGTAGTATGATTACTTCCCAAAACACTTCCCCTGATGACTAGGGGTAAACCTTCAATGTACTTCTCTATCTTGCGAGATAGAGGAGTAACCAGATGTGGCACCAGGATGCACAACTCAACAAAGCGAGTCGTAAACTTTGCATTTTCGCCACTATCTTGGGCCAAACTCCACATTTCAGCCTCCAATTTCTTCAACTCATGGCGTGGACAGAACTGCTCCACAAGTAGTTTCTTGAAATTTTCCCATGGTAAGGCTAAAGCAACCTCATGTCCTCTGGTGTTCTTTTCAAAATTCCACTAGGTGAGTGCGCCTTTGTGAAAAGTGCTTGAGGCCATTTTGACCTTCAGATTTTCAGGACATCCAGTGAAGTCAAGGATATCCTCGATGCTCTCCAGCCATTGCAATAGGCCGGTTTCTCCCTCAGTACCAGCGTACTTAGGAGGCTTAGCATCATTGAACAGCTTGAAAGTGAAGGTAGTAGTTCCAGTAGGGTTGGTGTTTGAGTTGTTTGCTGAATCACTGGTACTTCCCCGAAGATTCTGGATAATATCAGCGATCATGCCCGGAATAACATCCTTCATATGCACCGCGATGATTCGGGCAATTTTTTTGATCTCATCATCGTTGCCACTTGTTGAACCCTCACCGTTAGTGTTACGTCGAGGAGGCATTCTACGAAGAGGAATTAGTAATTAAAAACGATACAATTGAATTTGCAAGATAAAGCTAGTAATATTTCATACTACTATTATTATCTTTCAATTGTAATATGAGCAAGTACACATACAGACAGTCAACATACCACAGTTAACATTGTTAGTATACTCCTCAGATGATGATGTACAATGTTTCATAAGATTTCCCTCACCAAACCAACACACTGACACTTTCCCGATATACCAAAGATAGCTTATATATAGGGCATACGTAGGGTCAGCTAATTGCCAGCCCAGGCACCATCCCACCACCGCTTCGATATACCACGATTGTGCCCTTGCTAGCATTTGGCAACACTATTTTTTTGATGTATATGCATGTTCCCTTGATAAATAATCCCATGATCTTTGATCAACTGAACTATGATTGAATATGATTGAATTATGTGTGCACCTACTAACAATAGTTAACATGTAGAACTAAATCATATGTGTGCTATACATTTGTCACGTTAACCTATGTTAGTAAGTACTAAGTATGTAATCACTTAAGACTACACATAATGATTGTTCACCTGATTGATTCACACACAATGATTGACTCATATATGGTTGATTAACACAATGATTGATTCACACACTTGATTGATTCATCTTTGATTGATTCACACTATGATTGTATCTCAAATGGTTGTATCTCATATGTTTGACTAATGTTCAATGATTCCAGTTGCTCCCGGATCTTCACTTCAAATACGAACGCCGAATTCCCCCTGTCATACTGAAGTATATATAGGGCATACGTAGGGTCAGCTAACTGCCAGCCCAGCCGCCAGCCCACCACCACTTCAGTATGCCAGAGCTTGGCTGCCGTTTGTATTTGAAGCTAGGATCCCAACTCTTGATTGATTCATGATTGTCTCTTGTACTATGAATATGATTATGATTGTGTAAACCAGGGTTCTTAATTCATTTGGAATCAAGACCTCTGGTTTTAGTATATGTGTCCTAGGTTAATCATCCTAGGTTCCCAATACTTACGGTATTGAGCATAATGATCTCCTTGTGTGAACTTCAACTAAAGAATACTGTTACACAGATTCTAAGTTATGAAGTCCTAATTATGATGAATACATGATGATGATAACATGATGAGAATTTCAGATCAAAGATACTAAGAATACATATCTTTGCCTGTGAAATCCTTTGATGAATATGTGTTGAGAAATTTAGTTCGGTTTCTAAGATTATAGAATTCCGATCCAAAATCCTTGACTCGATATCTAATCTTAGAAACGAATCCCTAAGATCTTTTAAGCTTATTGTAGTCTTAGTGCTAACTTAAGTTTACTTAGATCCTAAGTATCCTCAAGCCTATAGCACTTTGTCCTATTGGGTAGCTTAGGTTATAGTCTAGGTCGTTATTTATTGGGTTTTTCCTAGTTCTCTACAACCTTGGCTCTGATACCAACCTGTCACAACCCCTGCGCCGCGTGCGGAATCCACGGCGCGGTGACGATCGATGGTTGAATCATGCGCAAGTATTGAATAAGAACAATCACAATATATTACTAAGTTTCATGAAGTTTAGACAGTTGTTTAGTTACAGACATTCTATCTATCTACCAAAAGAATGACAATTACAGACCCAAAAATATTGTTTACAAAATAAGGCTCGGACAAGACAATTAAACAGTCAGGATTTTGTGAGTTTCTAATCCATCCTAGCTTGTTTCTTCATCCTGTTCTATCTTAACTATGGTCTCCTTAGTATTCCTTGTGAAGCTCTAAACCTGATTACCTGAAATACGTGAAAAGTAACTGTCAACTACAAAGGTAGTTGGTAAGAACAATAGGTTTAACATTTGTATATATGAATCTACATTGATAAACATATGTATAAAATATTGAATGAAAATGACATGGATAGTTGCAACCCAAACTAACATCAAGTAAGAATAACGTGTGCAAATAGTCGTATGACTGTCTACTAGAAAAGACAACATATAATCAAGTCCCAAACTACGTTTGGAGTCAGAAAACAGTCAGCAAACGCATTCAACACGAGATGTACTAATGACTTTACTCAGAAGACAAACTCCGTGTTAACGTACACGGTCAATATGACCTACGCTGGTAATGTTAATTAGCAGCAAATCCAAATTACCGTACGCATCCGATCTGCAATTAGTTTTTAAATCAAATTTAAAACGATAACCGTAGCCTTGGCGTAACCAAAACGTGTCCCGCTTTCCCTTGTTGTGATCACCCAGCATTAACGTTATAAGAATAAGAATAAGATTGAATAAGTATCTTGATGTGTGTATAAGTTTGTTCACAACGATGAACACGATGCTTTTAAGTTTTCAAGATTGAATTCTTTGATTGAAAACCTTTGGATGAATATGTTGGTTTGGTGAGAACCGATCAGGATCGAATAGAAAGTTCTATGAACTATCAACAATGTGCGGAATCCATAGTTGACATGTAAAGAATCAGAAGAACACAAGCAATTCCATAATCAATGTTGTATATATCAACCAATGATTACAAGAGTTCACTCAGAAATACACAGATCTCATACAGAGAAAATCTCAGAAGGTTTGCTGAATTCTGTCAAAAGTTATGAAGAATTCAGCCAAACCTTCTATTTATACATACTGATCAGCGAACCTTTTCTGTTAGCCGAACCCTTAGGTTCGCTGAGCAAACCTTTAGGTTCGCTAGACGAACCTAAGTTGCCAAACCCAAAGGTTCGCCGAACCTTCTCTAGGCTATAGGTTCGCCGAACCTGTCAACTCAATAGGTTCGCCGAACCTGCCTAGGTTCGTGGGCCAAACGAACCTATGGCAAACCTATTGGCCGAACCTTTCTAAAACTCAAAATAAATACAATTTTTGAATAGTAAACTATTACATATGTGCACTACCCTTAATGTTTGCTATCAAAAATCTTCATTCTTTGTCTTCAGCTTTGTCATCTTCTTTGTCTTTGACTCCGCTGGATTCTCCAACCTCTTCACTAACCACATTATCCACCGCTCGTATAACAACCGAACTTGGTATCTTCGCAACTCTTTCAGGTTCAATCTTTGCATCTCTTTCATCTCTTTCCTTCTGCACTTGCAACAATTCATAATAAAGGTAATTCACATCATCCCAATTGCATCCAGAATGTATACCCAATGTATAACACATTCTTGCAATTGTTTGATATTGAATTGCCATGTCTTTAAAACTCACTCCAAAATCATGATAACCATCATCTGCATAGATCTCTGCAGTGTCAAGTAAAGCAATATCATCCTTTGAGCAGTTTACAATCCACACAGGATCTAGCATCCGGATTACCCTCCATTTATCATTCTGCTTCAATATAATCACACCTTCTGATGTTCTCTCATCGTAGAACCAAAATTTTAAGTAAGGATTCCAGTCCAGTTCTGTTCAATCAGAAGTTTGTAAAGTAGAAGCAGGAACAGAAGATATCACAGCAGATGAAGACACAATGGTCTTAGTAGTTTTGGCTTCCTTCTCATAAGGCCCTCCTTTGGCCATTCTCTTCTTTCTTTTTGGCTTTGAAGACTCAGGCTCTTCAACCACAAAACTTGGATCAAACCTTTCTTCCCTGGCCTCTTCTGCCTTCTTAGCAAACTTTTTCTTTAATTTTCTAACCATCTGATTTCCTTCTTGAATCATCTCATATTCAGACTCAAAATCTGATGAGTTTTCACCATCATCTTCATTAACAGCCTCTGTCTGTTGTGCAGGCATATCAATATCAACAGGCTCCTGTGAGCTCAGTTCTTGAGAAGATTGTGTTTGAGGTGTAGACCTGGAAGATTGACCTGTATACTTCCTAGATTGTTTTCTTGGAGGAGGAGGAGTTGGTGCCTGAACATCATCATTAACCTCTTCAGCATCTGAACCAGAGTCAACATGCCTCCAAGCATCATCATCAGGAGCAATATAATTTGCCCTGGCACAATGTCCAATCAGTTCTTTCTCCAAAATCGCATCATCACTCCGTTGATACACTCTGACCTGACCCAAACTAGAATCAGTCATGTGTTTCAACTTAAGTAAATCTCCAGCTTCCCTAGGTAAAAGCCCCTCAGGAAACCTTTCGTCAATCAACATCTGCACGAATCTAGGATACATATAAAACCTATCCTTAGCCTTCGTGATGTTGTCAGACATATACCGGAAGTTCATCCCTGAAAAATTGAATGGTTTGTTCAATATAAGAGCCACCATAGCTGATCTCATAAAATCTCTCAGCTCATCGAAGGTACCCTTCCTCATACTAAAGCAATGTAGTAACACATGAGCTAAAAATTTATACTGCAATGGAAGCTTGCTCTTCTTCACCGAGATGGAGTTGTAGGCTCCAAAATATCTGATACGCATGAAGCATCCTTTAATACACTTCTCTGGTACAAGAGTTATACCAGCAGGTTCACCCCCAAACTGCAATACTCTACGAATATCGGCCTAAGATATACGAAGTGCTTGCCCTAGCACATTCGCATCAATCACATAATCATTACCCACATAAATAAGTCGAGCTGACTCCCAGAAGCTCTGAATATGTGATCGATAAATCTGACATGAGTTGGAGATGGCATAATAAATCATCGATCGTCGAAGAAACTCGATCATCGGTCTAAAATCTTTGCCATTCCGTGTTGTAGGATCCAGATACGCACAAACATTATGTTTGTCGCCGAAAGTTAAGTACGCCATATCTACAATCAGAAATAAAAACAATTAGAAATAAAAATTAATCAAAATTAAAAAAATAAAAAAATTTCTAAGCATAGATCAGCGAACCTATCCCCTTAGACGAACCTAATGCTAGGCGAACCTAAGTTAGACGAACCTGTTTTCTAGATAAACCTATTTGAACGAACCTTCTGTTGAACGAACCATATAATGAACGAACCTTCTGATGAACAAACCTTATAATGAACGAACCTCATAATGAACGAACCTTCAAACAAACGAACCTGTTGGACAAACGAATCTTGACCAAAAGGTTCGGTTCTTTTGAAATACATAGGTTCGCCACGAACCTATCAGATTCAGACAAACCTTCAAGGTTCGGCGAACCTTAGTTCATTCAACGAACCTGTTCATCCAGCGAACCTTTCTCAATTTTCAAATCAAAATTTTAAATCTTCGAATTAGAAGATAAAATTTTACACATAGGTTCGAAATACACCGATAAAATTTTACACACAGGTTTGTCCAGAAATTAGTTTTTAACCGGTTTTAGTTCAAATTTACAGATCCGATCTAAAAATCCTAAAAACTCTCAGATCTATCAATCTAGCCGGTGAAATCCAATAATTTCTACTTTGAAATGATCAGCAGATGATTCTGAATCTAAAGATATCAACGAAAAATTATGGGATGCCGTAAATCGAAAATCGAAAAAACTGGAACTTGCAGGTTCGTCAGTTGTGTAATCAGATGAAAGTGACGAACCCTTATCGCGAACCCTGTATTTATATTCACGAACCTTTTCAGACGATCCTTTTCAACGAACCTTTTCTGCGAACCATTTGACACGAACCTTTTCTGCGAACCATCTTAAACGAACCTAACAAGCGAACCTAGTCAGCGAAGCTGGCTATCACACTTAGCCAGCGAACCTATCTAGCTAACCTTCTCAACGAACCTTCACCAGACGAACCTTTTAAAAATTTTGATTTTTCTTTAAATTTCAAAACAAATTCGCATTTAATTTTTCAAAGTCAAACAAATAATCAAAAATTATTGATTTAACATCAGATAAAAGAATAAAATCTTTTTGTAATTTTTCAAATTTTTAGAACAATTAAACTACAAATTTAACAAAACTAACTCTAAAAAATCAAATCTTTTTGTTTGAGAAAGATCCAGACATGAGATCATATTATTTTACAATTTTCAACACATCTGTTTGTATTAATTAAAAGATTTAATTGCAAATTACAAGTCCAAGATGATTGTCAGTATAATTATCATTTTAAGTTTAATTGCTTAATCAAGAAATCAGTTTAAACAAAATTATCAAACACTTTATAATAATCCATTTACTTGAATACATCCCCGATTTGTGAATAACTAATCAAACATTAATGTTCTTAAAACTTATTATATCAATTTTAACTAATTTGATCATGTAAAAATAAAGCAGAATTTCTTTTTGAAAATAACAAAATATAAAACAATTTGAACTTGTTCAAAATCTAGGAATCAAGGTTGATACTTACGTATGCTCAAATGATCCAGAAAATGAACTAAACAATAATTTAAGATTAAGATTTTAACAATCAGATCGATATTTTCATATACGCAGAGATGGTCCAAATCTTAATCAAAACCAAAGAAAACAAATTTGAATCCTTTAAAGCTATAACAATCAGGTCGATACGTAAGTATACGCAAAGAATGTTCCAGCTTTAAACTAAAATAAAAGAAAAGCAAAATTACAATTTCTTTTGAAAATTAAACACATGATCAAAACTAGTAATTTGAATTTTTGTACAAGAACATTTTGTAAGAAAAATTACCACTCATTCAGGACAAAACTAAGTACTGCATTCTAAGCATCTGTTTCTTATAAAGCCTAATCAAACTTTTGTTTAAACTTATCCTAACTAAGTTATAAACCTACTAACACATCATACTTAGTACTTGTAATAATTTTCTAAATTTTTAATAATACATACATATATGTTTAGAATTGCAAATAATGTACTATCATTTCTCACTTGGTCGAATCAATTTCTCAAATTTAATTTTTTTAATGTTTTTGTGTTTTTGGTTTTTCAAATATTTTTTTATTTTTCAAAATTTTCTCCCCCTAAAAACTAAAACACAAAAAATTAAAATATCTGATGTTAATTCAAAAAAAAAAATGATTACGAAGGAAATTGATTATTAATTACCTCACCCTTGACCCTGATCCCATTTAATTTGAGTAGATACTCAAAACGATTTTTATCAAAGGCCTTGGTGAGAAGCTCTGCTCTTTGCTCGTTGGTGTGTATCTTCACCACATCAATCAGTTTCTTTTCATAGCAGTCGCGTATGAAATGAAACCGAATATCAATGTGTTTGGATCGTGAATGATACACCAGATTCTTGGTAATAGCAATAGCAGCCTTATTGTCTACATGAATCAGGGTAGTTAAGAGATTCAGTCCATAGTCTCTCATCTGTTGTTGTATCCACAAAACTTGGGAACAACAACTGGCAGCCGCTACATATTCAGCTTCACATGTAGATGTACCAACAGATGTCTGCTTTTTGCACTGCCATGAGACTAACCTCTCCCCCAGAAACTGTGCACCTCCAGTAGTAGATTTGGAATCAGTCTTGCATCCTCCATAGTCAGAATCACTATAGGCATTGAAGGAATAGTTATCATCCTTAGGATACCACAGACCGGTGTCTGGTGTACCCTTCAGATAACGTAAAATTCTCTTGACTGCTATCAGATGAGAAACTTTAGGTTTTGATTGATAGCGAGCACAGATACTTGTAGCGAATACAATATCCGGCCGTGAGGCAGTCAAGTACATCATGCTCCCGATCATTCCACGATATAACGTAGCATCGATTAACTCCCCCTTAAGATCAGGCTCAATCCCGTGATTGGGCTGAATGGGCGTGGAAATGGGTTTACAATCAAGCATGCTAAACCGTTTTAGCACGTCTTGAATGTATTTAGTCTGATGAATAAAAATGCCATCATCAAACTGATCAATCTGTAAACCAAAAACGAACTTAATGTCTGACATTGCACTCATCTCGAACTTTTCAATCATAACCTCTTTAAATTCCAAACACAACTGTTCATCAGTAGATCCAAAAATGATATCATCAACATAGATCTGAACAAGGAGAATATCCTCACCCTTTTCCCGATAAAACAGTGTTTTGTCTATCTGACCCCTATTGAACCCGTGTTCAATAAGGTGAGTCGAGAGGGTCTCATACCAAGCTCAAGGAGCTTGATGAAGACCATACAGTGCTTTGTCGAGGATATAAACCTGATCTCGGTGGATAGGATCCTCAAAGCCCGGTGGCTGACAAACGTACACTGTTTCCTTCAATGACCCGTAAAGGAATGCAGACTTAACATCCAGTTGAAAAACTTTAAACTTCTTGTGGGCAGCAAAAGATAGAAATAATCTAATCGCTTCAAGCCGCGCCACAGGTGCAAATACTTCGTCATAATCAATTCCTTCTATCTGTTTGAACCCTTGAACAACCGAACGTGCCTTGTTTCGAACAATCACGCCTCTCTCGTCTCGCTTACATTTTAACACCCATCTGGTGCCTATCTTCTTTTCTCCCTTCGGCAAATCCACTAAATGCCATACTCCCAGTTTCTGAAACTGATTTAGCTCCTCTTGCATGGCCTCCACCCAGGCAGGCTTACGCAGGGCTTCAGTTACAGATTTCGGCTCAATCTGAGAAACGAATGCAGAATGCATCCATAACTCTTGAGTCCCATGATTTCGCTCCAACTCAACGTACAAACTCTCCTCGTTTGTAACTTGCCTTCTTGTCTGTACTCCAACAGACGGATCTCCAATAATCTGTTCAACAGGGTGATTCACATGGACTCTAGACACTGGCACTTGCGGGACTCCAACACCATGATCAAGGTTTGTGATATTCTGATCAGCATCTTGATCCTCAGAAACAGCATCTTCAAAGATATCTTGATCATCCTGCGATGACCAGTCATCATTAACTGCTTCAGAAGTGCCTTCCTCTGTTGGATGATTATCTTCAGCTGTATGAGAAATTCCTTGATCATCAGAATTCGTTAGATCATATAACATCTGCAAGGAAATTTCATCATCAGTAACATTAGGAGACATGTTAAAAGACTCGAAAAGTTTATCAGAATCGAATAGCCAATTTGGACCTTTGCCTTCAGGTATAGGTGTATGTCTTTGAACATCCACATTATACCAGAGTTCCACAACACCCGTGCGTTTGTTAAACACACGTTTGTTGGGTAGGCTATAGCCAAGAAAGAAACCTTCTTCAACCTTAGAGTTGAATTTAGCATCTTTCTTGAGCATGGTACAAGGAGCCCTGAAAGGTTCCAAGTGTTCCAAATTAGGTTTTCGATTTTGAAGAAGTTCATAACAAGTCTTGTTATGTCGTTTGACTATCAGCACTCGGTTGAGGGTAAAACAGGCGGTCGCTACGGCTTCACTCCAGAATGTAATGGGAAGCTTCGAATCAGCAAGCATTGTTCTAGCAGACTCGATCAATGTACGGTTCTTTCTCTCTGCTACACCGTTCATCTGTGGTTCATACGGTGCACTGAACTGCTGCTGAATGCCCTTAGAATCACAAAAAGCTTCCATGTTTTGATTCTTGAATTCTGTCCCATTGTCTGATCGAACACGCCTAACCCTCAACTTGTACAAAGTCTCCAACCTGTTCACCAGTAAAACAAAATTTTCATAAGTGTCAGATTTAAACTTTAAAAACAATACCCATGAAAATCGAGAAAAATCATCGGTCACTACAAAACAATAGGATTCACCACCAATACTCTTCACATTAATCGGTCCAAACAGATCCATGTGAAGGAGTTCCAGTGGTTTATCAATAGAAAACACAGTTTTAGACTTATGTGACCTCCTTTTCTGTTTTCCCTTTTTACAAGAAACACACACATCAGGTAATCTAAAATGTTTAACCGGTACATCATCAACCAAGTGATTGTGTACAAGATGATTCATCTTTCTGATGTGTATGTGACCCATTCGTCTATGCCAAGACCGAGTATCCTGCTCTGTGGCCTTTGACACCAGACACGTTTCAACCTTGTTTACCGTCTCCGCCTTAGCCATGTCCAACACATACAAGTCCTTACACCTGTAGGCAGTCATCAGAATCCAGTCTTCAGGAATTTGAATTCCTTGTTTGAGCACATAACATTTCTTGTCATCAAACAACACCTTATACCCTTTATCACTAATCTGAGACACACTCAAAAGATTGTTAGTTAACTCCTTGCAGAAATTCACATTGTCAAAGGAAACTTTACCGTTACTCAAACTACCACACCCGGTAATCTGACCACCTTTTTCTCCTGCAAAGTTAACGTAACATCCTTTCATCTCTCTGAATTCTTTCACCAATCCTAACTCTCCTGTCATGTGCCTGGAGCATCCACTATCAACAATCCATCGACTGTTGATATGGCCCGAGAATGCATCCTGCACAATAAATTAAAAAAATTTGATCAGTACCAAAGGGATGACTCCCGCCTTTCCGGCGTTGAGTCTCCCCGAACAGCCTCCTGCCATTCGATCTTGATGAACTACTTGAAGACTCATCTTCCAAGTATTCATCCTTTCTCACAAAAAATTTTCCATCTGACATGTGTCTGAATTTTCCAAAAGAATTAAGATGTCCATTTTGTTTAGAAAATTGTTTAGAAGAAAAAGTATCATAAAATTCATCATCTGATGATGATGTCATTTTCAAAACCCTTTTAACATGTTGTTTGTTATCAAAAACTTTTCTTTTCAACTTTTCTTCCTTTACCCAGACACAATCAGGATCAAATTTCCTGAGTATCCTCATCTCTTCCTCACTAGGCTTTACCCTCCTAGGACTCCCAGCAGAATGGATCATACGACAGTCATTTGCAGAAGTTTTCTTCTTGATCTTGTGATTTGGATAATTGGCTGAAATATGTCCTTTTCCTCCACAAGTGAAACAGTGTCGTATTTCTCATGGAGTAAAAGTATGAAATCTGTTACAAGTGTCCAAATCACAATTAGCAATGACATGACCCAGTTTCCCGCATCTGTAGCATTTCCTTGATGATACATTCTTTGGTTTTGATTCATCACACCCATTAGATGAACCCAAAGATTTGGATGCTATAGATGGAGATAAAATTTTATTCTTCAAACCAGTGGCTTTTGTCTTCAAATTCTTTTGTGAAAGCTTTGATTTGCCCTTGTTTCCATCCCTACTTTGATTACCCTTGTTGATCACTTTTACAAACTTCTTGTCAATCTTTTTAGAAAATCCCTCTTGTTTTTGAAAAACTTTGCTTGACTCTCCTTTTTGTGTAGTTGAAGAATTAACAAACGCAATTGGCTTTAGAGTAGAAGAAGTTTTGACTTTTAGATCTGATCTGGAAACAAGCTTTTGTTTAGCCACTTTTTTCTCAGCTGATTTTACTTCAGACTTTATATTCTGAAATATTGGACTCTTTTTCTCTACACTTTTAGCTTGATGACCAATCATTTTCAGAATCTCAGCTGGATATTCTGAATCAGCGATGTCCTCGATAATAGGAGCATCATTATCAACAAATTCACTATCATGAGATGATGAACTTTCCACATCCTCAGTTACTTGATCAGACACAATCTCCTTTAATGAAATTGGATTAATTTCCAAATCCGAATCAATTTGTTGTCTTGATACATAACTTGGAGGATGTGGCACAGCATGAAAACCAATTCCAGAAATATCACGCGAAGATCTTTGCATAGCCGCAAAGTAATCGATGACATATTCAGAATTTTGGTAGTTTTCAAGCTTGGCCTTGTTCAAAAGTCAGATTTGCATTTCCAATCCTTCCAGCCACCTGTTCATCATATGCACTAACTACACACGATAAAATAGACATATGGTCTTTAACCGCTTCAACTGTAACTTTTCCCAAAATGGTAGTGTTGAGCTGCACAGGAGATGGTGTAGATTCAGACTTCTTCTCATTGATAGGACAATTTGAACTACAACTTGTATACACCGAAGGACTCTGAGTACTTTCTGAAGTTCTAGACACGAAAGCAGTCTGTATCTTTGCAGATGTTGCAGGAGGAGTAACAACTGAACCACCATACAAGGAAGGGTCTTGTGTGACATTTACACGTCTTGCTTTTCATTTGTCCTTCATTTCTTGTTCCTCCAGTTTCTGAATAAACTTTACCAATGTCAATCCAGGTAGGTTTTCTCTCAATATGAGCACCAAGGAGTTCCATTTATCTGGTAATGCATCAGCTAAACAACAATCTTCTCATCTTCTGAATACTCAATGCCATATTTCCTTACTTCAGTCAACAAGTATCAGTATCTGGTGATAAAGGCATCTAGAGTCTCATTTCCAATGATGTTAAAGTTCTCAAACTCCTTTCTGATGTCTGTAGCCTTCATTTTCTTCAGATTTGTGTTGCCTTCAACTCTTGCCTTCAATGCATTCCAAAGACTGTAAGCAGTCTTGTGTTCATCAAACTGATGCAGAATTTGATTTGGAAAGCCTTGACTCAATAACCAATAAGCCTTTTTCTCCGAGTCATATTTTTTTCGTTCATCTACATCCAATCTTTCCAAGAGTTGAAATAAATCAGTACCAACCACCCTTGGTCGCTCATAAGGAGATAAAATTCTCTCCCATAAGTTCGTATTTGTGCCATTTAAATGAGTCTCAAAACGTCCCTTCCAGTTATCATAATCATTTAAATCCAATAACTTTGGCACTTTATTCGCACTACCCACTTCAGTCTCACTGATCAAAATGCTTTGAAGTTTGGAATTCTGACTTGCCATCGTCGCGTACATGTCAGACATAATTTCTGAGTTGATAAGCAGCGAACCTTTTAAAGAAATATCACTAGCCAAACCTTTTCAACATACGAACCTCCAAACAACTAACCGAACCTTTTGAGCAGCGAACCTTTTCTCAAGCGAACCTCCAAACAGGCGAACCTATAAAAAAGCGAACGTTGAAATTCATGAACCCTTGAATAGACGAAACTTGAAAGAGGCGAACCTTGAAACCAGACGAACCTTCAGCTCAAATGAACCCTCAGACGAACTATATCTCACGAACCTTCCAACACAAACGAACCTTGTACAAATCTTGCACCCGAACCTCAGACGAACTATAAACAGTAACCAGCGAACCTCAGGCGAACTATCACCCAAACCTTGCCGAACCTTGACAGAATCTTTCCCTAACCTAGTCCGAACCTTTGCCGAACCTCTTTAGAAACTCAAACGAACCCTCTGAAAAAGCTTCTAACAGCGAACCTTTCTGTTCAGCAAGTCACAGGTTCGTCCCACGAACCTGTGGCGCAAAATTTGAAAATTTTGGGAGGGAAACCTTCCAAAACTTTAAGAAATCCTTCCAAAACTGCACCAAAACACTTCCAAATCTTCAATTGTTGTAATTCAACAACAAATGATGATAAAATCAGCCTCAAACAACAATCAATCGAGCAAGAAAAGAAAAATTTTGGACATCATGATCTTCAATTCTTCAATTGCTTGAATTCTTTGAAATTGTAGTGTAGAACCTCAACCAAACGCTCTGATACTACTGTTGGTTTGGTGAGAACCGATCAGGATCGAATACAAAGTTCTACGAACTATCAACATTGTGCGGAATCCATAGTTGACATGTAAAGAATCAAAAGAACACAAGCAATTCCATAATCAATCTTGTATATATCAACCAATGATTACAACAGTTCACTCAGAAATACACAGATCTCACATAGAGAAAATCTCAGAAGGTTTGCTGAATTCTGTCAAAAGTTATGGAGAATTCAGCCAAACCTTCTATTTATACATACTGATCAGCGAACCTTTTCTATTAGCCGAACCCTTAGGTTCGCCAGCTGAACCCTAAGGTTCGCTGAGCAAATCTTTCGGTTCGCTAGACGAACCTAAGTTGCCAAACCCAAAGGTTCGCCGAACCTTCTCTAGGCTATAGGTTTGCCGAACCAATCAACTCAATAGGTTCGCCGAACCTGCCTAGGTACGTGGGCCAAACGAACCTATGGCAAATCTATTGGCCGAACCCTTCTAAAACTAAAAATAAATACAATTTTTGAATAGTAAACTATTACATATGTGCACTAACAGAATACCCGTGAATGATTATCATGATTTTGAAATCCTTTGATTGAATACCGCCATGAAAACCCTTGAATGAATATATTGTTTTGAAATTCTTGATTGATTACCACATTGAAAACCTTTGATTGAATACCTTGTTCAAAAACCCTTGATTGAATCCGGTGATAGAAGACGCTTGTATAAATACAAGGTTGGTACGAAAACATTTAATAAAAACATTTATTTCAAAACACGGTTTATAGTTTTAAAGCATGTAAGAGTTTGTAAAACTTATTCTTTCAAAGGGTTTAACATTTATAAAACATTTTATGTAAAGCAGATTGTAAAATAATTTATAAAACTCTTTTATAAAACCTTTTAACAAAATGTGTTTAACACTTGTAAAGACAGTAGAATATAAGAGTAAACCTTTGATTGCAGCAAAGAATAATGAATATTGTATTTGAAAATTTGTAACACAAAAGTTGTAGTACAAAAGATGTTTGGTCACGTATTCCACCCCAAAACAGTTGTAAAAACAGTAAAAGAGGGGCTAATGTTCTCACATGATAGCAATAGACCTCTAACTGGTTCCTATATCATTGTAATCATACATATAATATAAGATTTAATATGTCATAAACTTTGATTGATTGATTGAGTCGTGTTAACTTGTTAATGAATATGGCTTTGCATAATTGTTATGTTTAAGAACGTTAGATTATCCTTGAAAACATGATTGACTTCCTTGTAAAAATATCAGGGGATTTGGATCCCCCATAGGGTGTTGTACATGAAACAAAAACGGGAACCTGTGTATTAACCTGAGGATCCCCCATTAGGTCTTCATAGAAGAACCAAAAGCGGGAACCTATGTATTAACATGAGGATCTCCCATTAGGTTTTCATAGAAGAACCAAAAGCAGGAACCTGTGTATTAACTTGAGGATCCCCTGTTAGGTCTTCAAAGAAGAACAAAAGGTGGGAAATATGTTGTCTGGGATTAGGATCCCCCATATGGTGTTGTACAGGAACCATAACCGGGAACCTGTGTATTAACCTTAAGATCCCCTGTTATGTCTTCATAGAAGAACCAAAAGTGGGAACCTGTGTATTAACTTGAGGATCCCCCGTTAGGTCTTCAAAGAAGAACCAAAATTGGGAAATCTGTCTTCTTTTTAGAATCTATCTTGTTCAAACACGTTTTCGATTTTTTTAGGATTTCTGACTATCCAAGTTAGTTGAAGGTACTACTAAGAATGGTGGAGGTTTGATATGTTCCATTTAAGCAAAACCGGTTGTCTAACACCACCCCCATCGACCGATTCTGCACAAGCAGCCCCAACTCCTTCGATATTAACTACTGTGATCAAATCAGCCCCTCCACAATTCCCATAACCTTAAAGTAACCTTGTCCAAAGGGTTTCCAAGTGATTACAAGCAAATTCTTTTCGAGTTTAAAATCTGAAAAATAGGTTTTACAACGAAGAAGATGATGAATAGCAAGATAACTTACAGTACCATACCTTCTCTCTAGGATTTAGGCCAAAATACTTCGAGCCAGCTCCAATCCCTTGTAATTCCAGCTTCCTCTCGTCGAGACGAACGTTTTGATATATTATATGCGCGATTTTGGTTAAGAGATGAAGAAGTTATGTTCGAATTTGTGAGTTTTCATGTGTGAGAAATGGGTTGGACGAATTTTTAGAGAGAGAGCTCTTGGTGGCTAGAACTTAGATGAAGAAGATGGGGAATTTAGGTTTTTTATACCCCGATTGGTTCCCCGCGTATTCGGTCTCGCTGGGTGTCGGTTTCGCGTATTTTTACGCGCGTATCGCTACGATTACGAAATTAAATATTTTGAATTGTAAAAATAGTTTTCTTGAATTGTTTTTGATGAGTTTCCAAAATTGTAAAATGTAAAATAAAATATTTTACTTATTTTCATTTTTTCGTTCGTAATCATACCGTTAAACGAATATAATTACGTGTATACCCATAATTACGTACATTTTTGGTCGTTTTGTGTATTTATTGATGTTTACTCGTAATTATAAGTTCGACATTCATATCATTACGAATCGTCACCCATAATGATACTCAGTCTCGCTCACACATTACGATTTGTTTAATTGATTTGTTTGTCATACTATTCGTCATAACACTACGCACTAACACTATCCTATTACACCGAACGCAATATATGTATAGGGCATACGTAGAGTCCAGCTACCTGCCTTAACAGCTGACAGCCCACCACTGTTTTGATATAATACAATACTGTTCTTGCCTAGCGTAATCGGCTGTAAATAAATAATATATACTTGTTTCTAATTAAATGAGAACCTATAACACACAAACACAAACATGAACACATGAATCACATTAACATACTGAATAGGAATACACATTGTTCTATCACTGTTTATGACTACCATGACTTAATGTACAGATGTTACAGGTGGGTGTCAATTTTTAGGAAATAGATTAGTTTCTTGGCAATGCAAGAAACAAACAAATGTTTCTGTATCTACTGCTGAAACTGACTACATTGCTGCATCCTTATGTTGCTCTCAAGTTCTCTGGAATCAAAACCAGATGCTTGATTTTGGCCTTAATTTTCTCAAAACCCTTTTATATATAGATAATCTTGCTGCCATCTTTATAACTAAGAATCCAGTTCAACATTGTAAAACAAAACATATAGAAATAAGGTATCATTTCTTAAGAGACAACTCAGGAAAAGGATTGATAAATCCTATTCAAGTTGATACTGAGTTCCAGTTGGCTGATATATTTGCTAAACCCTTGGATACTTCATGGTTAGAATTTTTTGTTCATTCACTTGGAATGATAAATTTTCAAGAATAATTACATGTTCTATGCTAAATTTATCAAAACAATATGAACCACTTTAAATTAAGTTATCTTATGAAAAGAAACATTCTGAAGTATACAGTATTTTTTTATATAATGTGTTGGTAGACTTTAAAGTTTATAAGAATGGGTTGAGTGAGAAAACTAAATAAAAATTATGAAAAATTGATTATTTCATTTATTTTAAGAAAGTATGTTTTCATGTAACAAATTGAGAATATCATATATATTTAGTTTATGTTAGTGCATATATGTAATAGTTTGGTATTCAAAATGTAATTTATTTAACGTTTTGTATAGGTTCGGCTATGGGTTTTGCATAGGTTCGTCTGGCCCACGAACCTAGGCAGGTTCAGCGAACCTATAGGTTTGGCAACCTAGGTTCGCCTAGCAAATCTAAGGGTTCGCCCAGCGAACCTAATGGTTCGGCTAGCGAACCTAGGGGTTCGGCTGATGATAGGTTCGGCTGACAAGCTGTAAGTATATATAGTAAGTTTGTCTGAATTCTTCATAATTTTTTGACAGAACTTCAGCAAACCTGAGAAAATTTTCTCTATGTGAGAAAACTCTCTGTGTGAAAGAACTTGTAATCATTTGTTGATTAATAGAAGATTGCTTATGAAATTGCTTGTGTTTCTTTGATTCTATACATATCATACATGGATTCCACACCTGATTGATAGTTCGTAGATCTTCTTTATCGATTCTGATCTGTTTCACCAAATCTACAGTGGTATCAGAGCATTTGGTGAGGTTCTACACAAGAAAATCAAAGAATTCAAGTGATTTGAAGGTTTGAAGACTTGAAGATCAATTATGGCCAAAGTTTCTTCTTTTCTATTCGATTGATTGTTGTTTGAGATTCGTTTTATCTTCAATTGTTGTTGAGTTACAACAATTCATGATTTGGAGGTGTTATCTTGAATTTTTAGAAGGATTTTTCAAAGTTTTGGAAGGTTTTCCTCCCAAAATTTTTGAATTTTGCAGAACAGGCTCGTCTCATGAACCTGTGGACTGCTGAACAAAAGGTTCGCTGTTAAAAAGTTTTTTTTCTGAGGTTCTTTTGTGTTTTCTGAAGAGGTTCGTTCAAGGTTCGCCTAAGGTTCGTCCAAGATTTGTTCAAGGTTCGTGTGATAGTTCGCTTGAGGTTCACTGGTGACTGTGCAAGGTTTGTCTGAGGTTCGGGTGTAAGGTTTGTTCAAGGTTCGTCTGTGTTGCAAGGTTCGTGTGATAGTTCGTCTGAAGGTTCGTCTGAGTTACAAGAGGTTCGTCTGGTTCAAGGTTCGCTTGGATCAAGGTTCGCTTGTATCAGGGTTCGCTTGTCTCAGGGTTCGCTTGTCTTAAGGTTCGCCTGTCTGAAGGTTCGCTTGTGATCAAGGTTCGTGAGTTCAAGGTTTGCTACTCTAGGTTTGTTTGGTTGTCTGAAGGTTCAAAAGGTTCGGCAAGAGATTTTTCAGAATAGGTTCGGCAAGTGATTTTTCAGAAAAGGTTCGCTGATTAAAAAGTTGAAATCATGTCTGAGATGTACGCAGCGATGGCTAGTCAGAATACCAAGCTCCAGAGCATCCTGATTAGTGAGACAAAAGTGGGAAGTGCTGTAACATCAGTGTCGGACGCGTGCTGGAACAGTGATAGTAACAGTAAACATGTACAGTAACTCAGGTACACATTACGAGAAACTATGCTTAGACTATTGATGCATTTGATTTACATGAAACTATTAAACGATTGTCTGAATCTGACTGAAACCTTAGGGTTTAACAGTCTGAAACATGTCAGACAACACAGTGTTGAAACACAAATACTTGATGTGATATTATTTGGTGTAAACGTACGCGAGGTTAAACAAAACGAAACTAAAACGGTTATCGTTTCAGAAAGCTAAACCGACGTGTTATTCGTATAGGTGACGATCTGTACGAATAATTCAGAAAGTTTAACGTTCTGAAATAATGACTTAACAGTAGAAAACAAGAATCAGAAAGCCAAACCATCGACGTGTTCGTTCGAATGACGATTCGAACGAATACGCGCGATGGCGACGCGATCTGACGAAACGATAATGAAAACGAATAACGACACAAACGATCACAAATTTAAAGAAATATAATATTTCTTATTTTACAATTTTGAAACTCATCTTAAAATAATTTAAATTTAACTATTTTCTTAAATCGCGAATAAATTATTGAAGCGTGTAAAATATTGTAATTCGATATTTAAATATACGCAACGTTATCTAATATAATTTCTAATAGTATTTATAATTTTGTCATCCTAAAATAATTCTTTTTATTTAAATTACGAAAAATGCGCGTGACGTGCCGGATACGCGACGAAACTATGAACCGAGCAACCGAAACAAACCCGGATACCCGTTGGAGTATATAAGCACCAATTACCTCATTTATTTCATTTTTATACAATCTATCTCTCTCATTTTCTCTCAACTCGTCACCACCAACAACACTCAAGATTCCAACTTCAAACCACGAGATCTCCTTCAATTCTTGATGAAATCGCGTGATTCTTGCGCCTAAACGACCACCTTGAAGCTCTCTACAAGGAAGTACAACTCATCTGAAGTGTTAGCCGGCAGAATCGAAGGTATTCGAGAATAAACATTCTTATAATTAGGGTTTTCACCTTGTTTTTGGGTTGTTGTTCGAACCACACATATAAAACCGGTTATTGAATTTCTCCTTCGAACCCCCACTCTTTGAGAACATGTTGAAATGCAGTAGCACCATGGGGATGAGCTAGTCAGTGGGTAGAATTCAATGATGGTGCTGGGCACGAACCAGGGTTCGTGAGAACTCATTTAGCCGAACCCTCAATGGGGTTGCGAACCTTTGGGTGCAGAATGAACCTACTCGAGCTTCTCTACTCACGAACCAAGCAGTCAATAGACGAACCTTGGTTAGCCAGCTCATACAGTCGAACCCTCATGTTGTTACTGAAGCTATTTGCTTGCCAACGAACCTTTTATGTCAACAGCTGCATCATGACCGAACCCTAATGAATGCGGCGAACCTGCAACTTGTGGTCGAACCTTCCCAAGACCGACGAACCCCAGCGAACCAGGTTGGTATTGAACGAACCGGTTATTTGGTCAGCAAATTCTAGACGAACCAATCCTCATGTCCCACGAACCTTGACTAGACACGAACCTAGAGCTGCATAAGGCCGAACCTGTGTGCCATCCTAACTTGACCGAACCCTCGTTAAGTACCCCTCAAGGTTCGCTGATATGGGATTGAAACCATCTTCTTCTTGGTTAAAGATTATAAGCAGCCCAACTCCATCATTGGGCCAACAGCCAATGCACTCGGCCCAAGTGGATAAATCAGCCGATTGGCATTAGCTCAGTAGCATCCATTTCGTACAGCTTAACATTAAGACCCAATACACATTTTTGAGGCCCACTAAGTTTTGTTGGATTGCATTACATTATTCGGCTCATATAGTGTCGATTTAACCCTCGTAGACCAAGGCCCAATCCTTCTTGCTACGGCCCATTTCCTATTTCGGCCCAACAAAGAGTTAGTAACCACCTCAGATTAGTTAAAACCATGGAAGCAACAAGTCCAATTTATTCGGCCCATACTTGTTATTCGGCCCATTAAAACCCAACCGGCCCATGAGGCTTACCTTTGGCTCAACAATCGGGCCCCATTTATTTCTTGGCCAATACACATAACCGATACACACTCACACCAATACTAGACCTAGTTTAACATTAACTAGCTCAATAGGTTATCCGGCCCAATGGACTTTGAATAAGTGATAAACGTGTGAATAAACAATGGATACAATAACAATAAAGAATAATGATAACTATGGAATATCATATGATTGGTCATATGATAATGACAAATTTTGCGCAAACTACATAAGGACTTAAAAGTCTTATATGATGATGATAACTTGAAATTTATGGGCCGGATGACAAACAAGACTCGCAAGCGTTAGCCAACTTTAGGACTAGCACTAACATTTACACGCGCAATAAACATTACAAACAAATACTTATGTCCTACAAACACTATGAAATCAATACAGGAACGTGAACATCAAAACAAGAGCAAACAAAGAGAGCATGCATTCTCATTATACATAGTCAACTACTACGGACACAAGGTGAGTTCATTGTCCCCTTTCAAACTTAATTGTTTTACTTCGGGACTGAGAAGCATGTTAAACATTTTTATTGAAATGTTACTTAATGCTTTAAATATAAACATGATTACTTATGATTGAAACTTATACTTCAAGCTTGATGCTTAAAATCAATTGTTGGTTACTTGATACAATTACATGAGACTTAATGCTATTACATGAGACTTGATGCTATTACATGAGACTTGATACAATTACATGAGACTTAATACTATTACATGAGACTTGATGCTATTACATGATATATGATGCTTGGAAACTATTACTTGTGCATGAAACATTTTACATGTATCTAACCATAGTCTACGTAATTGCTAGACTTCTGGATATTCCAGAGCTTGTACCTATGGGGTGAGATACATGTAATAACATAAACATAATGATACTCAGCTATTACCTGGTTATAAGGGACATGTAATTGCTAGACTTCTGGATATTCCAGAGCTTTTGTCGGCTTATATGAGGTATGTAAAGGCTAAACATGAAAGTATCGATTGTAAGCTATTACCTGGTTATAAGGGACACGTAATTGCTAGACTTTTGGATATTCCAGAGCTTGTGTCGGCTTATATGAGGAATGTAAATGCTAAACATAAACGTAACGTTACGGGGCTATTACCTGGTTATAAGGGACATGTAATTGCTAAACTTCTGGTATTCCAGAGCTTTTGTCGGCTTATATGAGGTATGTAAAGGCTAAACATGAACCTAATGAATGCTAAGCTATTATCTATATAAGAGACATGTAATTGCTAAACTTCTGGTATTCCAGAGCTTTTGTCTGCTTATAGGAGATATGTAATTGCTGAACTATGTGCGTGTGAATCTATGATGCTTGATAAACATGATGAGAAACTTACACTTATGAATACAATAGACATGAAAACTTTGAAACAGATAACCAAAGCTTTGATGAGGATTAAATTGATTGGTAAGTAAGATGCTTAATTATTATTAACAACAATGTCATATCCGGGTTAGTATGTGGTGGGATGTTGGCTAGGGCTTGTTCCCTTACATATGCCCTATATATAAGCATACCGACTCGGATATTACAGGTGGAGTTAATGAGGTTAAGGTTTTACCGAAAGAGGTTTGTGAAACTATTTTTAAACTTATAAACTATATGAACTCACCAACCGTTGTGTTGACTTGATCTTTTTACATGCTTTCTCAGGTGAAGAACAGGTTTAAACTTAAGCTTTTGGATATGCATACTAGGCTGCCAGCTAGAGGACCTAGTAGACTTTTGGGAAGCACGTAGCTTGTTGATGATACATATCACTTTTGATATCTTGTACATACACAAGATATAAACATTTGATTCTTTTGGTTAGGGTTACTTAGTTAAATTGCAGAACATTGCTATTGAAATTTTAACTTTGTAATCCTATATATCAATTGATTGTGCTTTAGTTATTCTTAAACGTTGATGCTATGTAAACAATCTGATCATCACGATTATCACCCGCGATATCACGCCCCGGGAACCTTCCGCCCGGCGGGGACTCCGATCCAACCCCGCCGGCTCGGGGTGTGACAGATTGGTATCAGAGCACAAGGTTATAGAGAATAATAGGTCATTACATAAACGAATTGACCTAGACTATAACTTAGGGACCCACATGTAGAGAATTTAAGACTTAAGTTTGCATTGTGTTTTCTGCATTCGATCACAGCACTAACCAAACACTTTTGGTTATGATCAGAATGCCGCCAAGAAAACAACCCACTCCGCAAGTCTCTGCTCCTCACTCCTCGACACCATCACCACCGGATTCACCACCGCCACCTCCTCCTCCTCCGCGCTCTCCACCACCAGGCTCAAGCAATACACAGACACTGGATCCTGCTACTATCGCGTTGGCGACACTACTGAGTACCCAACTGACCAGCCAGCTAAAAGATGTCATCCTAGAGATGATAGACAGGATTCAAGGGCATGGCAACAATTCCGGCCATACTACAGGAGAGGCTAGTGGAAACACTAATCATACTGCAGATTGCTCCTACAAGTCTTTTGTAGGATGCAAACCCCCTAGCTTCACAGGAGTTGAGGGAGCTGTTGGACTGATCCAATGGCTTGAGAAAATGGAAAACACTCTGGACATTAGCAGTTGTCCAGAACACCATAAAGTTCGCTATGCAGCTGGTTCATTTAGCAAGCGAGCACTGACATGGTGGAATGCTCAGATTCGAGCAAAGGGAAGAGATGAGGCGATGGCGATGCCTTGGGCTGAATTTAAGCTCCTCATGAGGAATGAATTTTGCCCGAAACATGAACTACAACTGCTGGAGACTGAGCTCTCGAACCATGTAATGAAGGGAGCTGATCATATGACGTTCACCACTCGCTATCATGAGTTGGTAGCTTTGGTGCCAGAGATGGTACCAACCTTGGAAAAGTTGATTGACCGTTATGTGGCGGGATTACCTTCTTGCATCCAAAGCATCGTGTTGGCTGCTTATCCTGCTACTTTGGAGTCTGCTATCTCCCTCTCGGCTAAACTTACCAATGTGATGGTAAGATCTGGAATTTTAAAGGATGATACTGGAAAAGCCAAGGAGACAACATCAAAGAAACCCGAGTACCACCCGAAAAAGAAACAGAAGGTCGTAAAGAACTATGCGGCCGTCACTCCACTGAGACAGGCACCTGCAGCACCTGTCAACCCTACTACTAGGGGTTATGGAGGGGAATATCCCAAGTGCACCAACTGCAAGTATCATCATCCTGCTGGTGCTCAATGCAGGAAGTGCACGAATTGTGGCCGGTTTGGCCACTGGGTTAACAAATACCGCTTTGCGGTGAATCAGGCTACCAACACTGTAACAAGAGCACTACCTCCACCATCACCACAGAACCCAGACAACAACAACAAAGGCTGTTACAACTGCGGGGAAACAGGTCATTTCTCCCGTAACTGTCCGAAGAAAGTGCAACCTGGAGCACAAGCACCTCGAGGATGAGCTTTTGTCATCGGAGCTAATGCTGCACGCCAAGACCCTAATGTGGTCACTGGTACATTTCTTTTACATGACTCTTATGCATCTATACTATTTGATACTGGTGCAGACCAGAGTTTTATTTCATCTGATTTTGCACGACAACTTAGTCTTACTGAGGAAACTTTAGACTCCCCTTACATTATCGAAGTAGCGAATGGGAAACAAGTTACAGTTAGCACTATACATAGGAACTGCCCACTTACACTCGTAGATCACACATTTACCATCGACTTGTTACCGATGGAGTTGGGCAGTTTCGATATAATCGTGGGGATGGATTGGCTCTCACTCAACCGAGTTGAAGTCATCTGTTCAGATAAGCTACTTCAAATTCCAGTAACGGATGATCGTGTATTGGAAGTTCGTGGGGATCAAGCAAAACGAAACGTAAAGATCATATCAAGCATAAAAGCGCGTAAGTGTCTGCAAAAGAAGTGCATAGCTTTCTTGGCTCACATGGTGGAGAAAGAGAAAGACAAGAACACAATACAAGACGTACCGATAGTGAGGGAATATCCTGAGGTGTTTCCTGAAGATCTACCTGGTTTGCCTCCGGTGAGACCGGTAGAGTTTCGTATCGACCTGATTCCTGGAGCAACACCTGTTGCTAAAGCTCCCAACAGGTTAGCACCTTCGGAGATGCAGGAACTATCTAACCAACTACAGGAGCTACTTGATAAAGGTTTCATCTGACCGAGCTACTCACCATGGGGAGCTCCGGTTCTGTTCGTGAAAAAGAAGGATGGATCTTTTTGCATGTGCATAGACTACAGGGAGCTAAACAAACTAACCATCAAAAATCGGTATCCATTACCGAGGATTGATGATTTGTTTGATCAATTGCAAGGAGCTCAGTACTTTTTGAAGATCGATCTACGTTCCGGATACCATCAGCTCAGAGTGCAAGACGAAGACTTACCCATGACGGCGTTTCGAACCAGATACGGGCATTATGAGTTCATGGTGATGCCTTTTGGGTTGACGAATGCACCCGCGGTTTTCATGGATCTCATGAACCGTGTGTGTAAGCCGTACTTAGATCAATTTGTTATTGTTTTCATTGATGACATATTGATCTATTCTAAAAGCAAAGCAGAGCACGAGCAACATCTTAGAACGATCTTGGAACTGTTAAAAGAAGAGGAACTCTATGCCAAATTCTCTAAGTGTGAGTTTTGGTTAAAAGAAGTTCAATTCCTAGGCCACGTTGTTAACAGTGAGGGAATACATGTTGATCCTGCCAAGATCGAGGCAATAAAAGATTGGGACACTCCGAAGACACCTACGGAGATACGTTCTTTTCTAGGCTTAGCAGGCTATTACAGAAGGTTTATTTCAAACTTTTCTAAGATAGCCCTGCCACTCATGAAGCTAACACAGAAAAGTGAGCCGTTTGTTTGGGAGCAAAAGCAAGAAGAAGCCTTTCAGGCTTTGAAGCAAAAGTTATGTGATGCTCCGATCTTATCTCTCCCAGATGGTTGCGATGACTTTGTTGTGTATTGTGATGCATCCCATCAGGGACTTGGCTGTGTACTTATGCAGCGGGACAAAGTCATTGCTTACGCTTCGAGACAACTAAAGATTCATGAGAGAAACTACACTACTGATGATCTAGAACTGGGAGCAGCGGTGTTTGCACTAAAGATCTGGAGGCATTACCTATATGGAACCAAGTGTACCATATATACAGATCACAAAAGTCTGCAACACATTTTTGATCAGAAGGAACTCAACATGCGGCAGCGACGTTGGGTTGAGCTTCTGAATGACTATGACTGTGTGATCAAGTACCATCCGGGCAAGGCAAACGTTGTTGCTGATGCCTTGAGCCGGAAGGAAAGAGTCAAACCCTTGCGTGTCAGAGCAAGGGGAATGACTGTGCAGACAAGCTTACACGACCACATCATGCAAGCACAACAAGAGGTGATTGAACGAGGAAATTTGAAGAAAGAACTTGATTGCGGTGTGGAGAAACATTTAGAGACAAAACCAGATGGACTCGTTTACTTCAAGGATCGTATCTGGATTCCTGCAGTAGATGAGTTAAGGAAACTTATTTTCAATGAAGCACACAAGACCAAGTATTCTGTGCATCCTGGTGCCGATAAAATGTATCAAGACTTACGTGCATTTTATTGGTGGCCGGGCATGAAGAAAGACATAGCTGAGTACGTTGGTCGATGCTTTACGTGTGCTAAAGTGAAGGCGGAACACCAGAGACCATCAGGTTTACTGGAACAGCCTGAGATTCCACTTCAGAAGTGGGAACATATAGCTATGGACTTTGTCACCAAGCTACGCCGCACTTCCAGTGGACACGACACTATTTGGGTTATCATTGATAGATTAACCAAGTCTGCTCATTTCTTGTCGATACGAGAAACTTAATGGATAAACTAGCGAAGCTTTACATCAATGAGATAGTGGTACGCCATGGTGTGCCATTGTCTATCATTTCGGATCGTGATAGCAGATTTACGTCAAGGTTCTGGCAGTCATTACAGAAATCTCTGGGGACGCAATTAAACTTGAGTACAGCTTCTCATCCACAAACGGATGGTCAAAGCGAACGTACTATTCAGACCCTAGAGGACATATTGAGAACTTGTGTTCTAGACTTTGGTGGTAATTGGGATTCTCACTTGCCACTAATCGAGTTCTCCTACAACAATAGTTATCACAGCAGCATCGGTTGTGCCCTGTCCGAGGCTCTTTATGGTCGGAAATGTCGGTCACCGATCTGTTGGTCAGAAGTGGGAGATAACCGTGTCACTGGGCCAGAACTTATTCAAGAGACTACAGACAAGATTGCTCAAATACAACAAAGACTACAAGCAACACGAAGCAGACAGAAGAGCTATGCTGATAAACGGCGTAAGCCGTTGGAATTCCAAGTGGGAGATCGTGTTATGCTTAAGGTTTCTCCTTGGAAAGGCGTAGTCCGTTTTGCGAAGAAAGGTAAACTAACACGACGATACGTGGGACCGTTCGAGATCATCGAACGTATTGGTCCTGTAGCACATAGATTGAGCCTACCGGATGAACTTAGTGGTGTACATGACGTGTTTCACGTCTCAAACTTGAAGAAATGCTTAGCCGATGAAACTCTTATCATACCGGTTGAAGAAATTCAATTGGATGAAAACTTACGCTTTGTTGAAGAACCGTTAGAAATCATGGATCCCAAAGTCAAGAAACTGAGGCGAAGCCGTATTCCTATAGTTAAAGTTCGTTGGAACTCAAAACACGGACCCGAGTTTACTTGGGAACGTGAAGATCACATGAGAAACAAGTATCCCCAACTCTTTGCCGAGGAAGTCGTACCGAATAACGAGTCTTAAATTTCGGGACGAAATTTCTCTAACAAGGGGAGACTGTAACATCAGTGTCGGACGCGTGCCGGAACAGTGATAGTAACAGTAAACATGTACAGTAACTCAGGTACACATTACGAGAAACTATGCTTAGACTATTGATGCATTTGATTTACATGAAACTATGAAACGATTGTCTGAATCTGACTGAAACCTTAGGGTTTAACAGTCTGAAACATGTCAGACAACACAGTGTTGAAACACAAATACTTGATGTGATATTATTTGGTGTAAACGTACGTGAGGTTAAACAAAACGAAACTAAAACGGTTATCGTTTCAGAAAGCTAAACCGACGTGTTATTCGTATAGGTGACGATCTGTACGAATAATTCAGAAAGTTTAACGTTCTGAAATAATGACTTAACAGTAGAAAACAAGAATCAGAAAGCCAAACCATCGACGTGTTCGTTCGAATGACGATTCGAACGAATACGCGCGATGGCGACGCGATCTGACGAAACGATAACGAAAACGAATAACGACACAAACGATCACAAATTTAAAGAAATATAATATTTCTTATTTTACAATTTTGAAACTCATCTTAAAATAATTTAAATTAAACTATTTTCTTAAATCGCGAATAAATTATTGAAGCGTGTAAAATATTGTAATTCGATATTTAAATATACGCAACGTTATCTAATATAATTTCTAATAGTATTTATAATTTTGTCATCCTAAAATAATTCTTTTTATTTAAATTACGAAAAATGCGCGTGACGTGCCGGATACGCGACGAAACTATGAACCGAGCAACCGAAACAAACCCGGATACCCGTTGGAGTATATAAGCACCAATTACCTCATTTATTTCATTTTTATACAATCTATCTCTCTCATTTTCTCTCAACTCGTCACCACCAACAACACTCAAGATTCCAACTTCAAACCACGAGATCTCTCTCAATTCTTGATGAAATCGCGTGATTCTTGCGCCTAAACGACCACCTTGAAGCTCTCTACAAGGAAGTACAACTCATCTGAAGTGTTAGCCGGCAGAATCGAAGGTATTCGAGCATAAACATTCTTAGAATTAGGGTTTTCACCTTGTTTTTGGGTTGTTGTTCAAACCACACATATAAAACCGGTTATTGAATTTCTCCTTCGAACCCCCACTCTTTGAGAACATGTTGAAATGCAGTAGCACCATGGGGATGAGCTAGTCAGTGGGTAGAATCCGATGATGGTGCTGGGCACGAACCAGGGTTCGTGAGAACTCATTTAGCCGAACCCTCAATGGGGTTGCGAACCCTACTCTTCACGAACCTTTGGGTGCAGAACGAACCTACTCGAGCTTCTCTACTCACGAACCAAGCAGTCAATAGACGAACCTTGGTTAGCCAGCTCATACAGCCGAACCCTCATGTTGTTACTGAAGTTATTTGCTTGCTGTTGATGCATGTTTATTGTCCCTAGTTCAGTTTTGTAACTCTTATCATGTAAATGTTCAAAGTATTAATGGAAGTTGTCTTTATATCTATTTCATAATGTTTATTTCTATTGATTATTGTCTATTAATGTTTATCTAGTTGTTTGATTTGATTATAAACTGTTTGAGTATGAAGTGTACTCATTCGGCCGAATGACTCTAGAATGAAGTCATTCGGCGAATGAAGGTTATAGCGAATGTCTGAGTTCAGAATGAGTCATTCGCCGAATGACTCATTCGAATGTCTGCTCATTCGAGCTTAGTCATTCGCCGAATGAGCTGCTTCGGCCACTCATTCGGCCGAATGACTACAGCCTATATATAGATGTTCAAATCATTTCAAACCTAATTTTTCAAGAGCCCTCCTTCTTCCCTAGCACTCCAGTGTCAAAACCCTTGAAGATTTGAGCGGTTCTTGATCATCCAAGTTCGATTCTAAACCCGTGGTGTTCGATCGTTGCTTCCAAGTCGTTTCTACAGCCTCGGATCACCACGGTTTCTGTTGGTTTCGATTGGAAAACCATGGAATAGGATTCCGCACTATCCCAGAGGTTGTCGAGTAGTTTTTCATTGGATTCGGATTGTTTCCGAGCTCCAAATCGGTCCAACAAAGTGGTATCAGAGCTTTGGCTCTTGATTCTACTCGATTTCCACTCAAAATCAACAGATCTGAGATTCCCAAAACCCTGATTTTCGTAACTTCCAAAAACCCTATTTTTCTTGCTTCCCAAGTCACTATTTCATTGAAATATCAAGTGTTTTTGTGGTTTGTTTGATCTAATTCCTTCCCAATTGGTTTATTATCATGTCTTGAAGTTCTGTGCAAAATTTGGTGGTTAGATCTGGTCAAAATTGCAAGATATCACGATTTTCGTTGTCAAAAACCCCAGATCGCCGAATGACTCTGACGGCCGAATAAGATTTGCCGAATAGCCCCTCATTCGCCGAATAGTTCTCATTCGGCGAATAGCTCCTTCGCCATTCACATTCGCCGAATAAGCCTCATTCTCAATACTCATTCGGCGAAAGACCTCATTCGATCTGCCATTCGCCGAATAGGTCATTCGACTCACTCATTCGTCTGTTGTCATACTCAGCTTGTCATTCGCCAGTTTCTACTCATTCGGCCCGCGACATTCGCCCAAATATAAGTCATTCGCCAGTCACTTCTGAAATTTTTCTAAGTGTTGAATCTTATTACTTCTGATCAAATGGAGGATTTAGCTCTCATGGCTAACCAAAACCATCGCATTCAGACTCTCTTGTTGACAGAGAATGAGACAGGGAACTCAAACAAAGCTCCTAAGTTGTTGAATTTAGATGATTACCCTCACTGGAAATATAGATTTGAGATCCACATCAATGGGGTGGATACAAATCTGTGGATGATGATTGAAGGAGGTTATCTGCGGCCTCTAAATGAAGATGGAACTCCTATGCTAGTCACACGGATGACTGAGCCTCAGAGGAAGCTGTATGATTATGAGAAGAAAGCCTATGCTATTTTGTCACAGTCCATTGCCACTGATATCTTCCATCAGTTTAGACAGTTTCCTTCGGCTAAGCTTCTGTGGGATGCATTGCAGCAAAGATATGAGGGTAATGATGCTTTGAAGAGCATTAAGTCTAAAGCTTTGAAAAAGGAATTCAACAGCTTTATGTATGTGGGTAATGAGTCCCTTGATGAACTGATTGCTAGGTTTTATCATCTGTTGAGTGAGTTGTTCAATCATGAGGTCAAAACTACAACTCAAGAGAAGATTCAGTGTTTAGCTGATGCTTTGCCTCCAAAGTGGGAGTCCTTCTTGATGGTACTCAAGCAAAATCAGATGATGGCTCATATGGACATCAATGATTTCATTCAGAAGCTAAAAGAGCAGGAGATAGAGAACAAATGGAAGGCCAAGAGGGTTGCACAAGTTCAAGATCCTTCTCTATACTACTCCACTCCCACAGTTGATAAGTCTACAACTCATGCTCCTCTGAAAACTGCCTTTGTGTCTAAAGCTTCTGAAGCCCCATCTGCAGCTCAGATGCACTTTAGCCCATCTTCTTCATCGAGCTCACAACAAGAGCATCATCAGCCTACTGCAAGTCTGAAGACAGAGAACTTTGATAAAGTCACAGTTGAGATTGCTAAAGAGCACGTGGGTCTTCTGTCAACATTGGTTTGTTCATATGATGGATTGGTCGCTGGTCAGATCGGCAATCCATATTTGACCAATGATGACTACTCTCAAATTGATCCTGATGATATGGAAAGAATTGACATCATGTGGGCATTGGCTAGTGCAGTCAGAAGAGCTAAGGAGTTTGTGAAGAGGTCAGGAAAAGACATCAATCTAAACAAGGAGTCCAAGTTTGGATTTGATATGGCTTCTGTTACATGCTACAACTGTGGTGAAAAGGGTCATTTTGCCAGACAATGCAAGCAGCCGAAGAAAGCTGGAAACAAGAATCCATTTCAGCATCAAAAGTCAGCACCTGCTAATTCTGAAAGGCGATTAGTTCCTATTGATTCTCCTACAACAGCTGGATCTTCATCTTCTGGTAGTAAAGCCTTGATGGTTCAACAAGATGAAGGAGTAAACTGGGACTTCAGATTTAATGCTGATAAGGAAGATCAAGAGAAAGCATGTGTGGCAGAGATTCAGAATTCTGATGATATTGATGAAGAAAGCAGTCAGGAAGATTTGTTGGTGATTGATGACAAGACATCAAGTTCAGAATCAGAAAATTTGACGGATTCTGACACTCAAGAATCTGATGGTGAAGCTGCTGATTCTTAAATACAATTTGCCTTGATGGCAAACTCTTCTGCTTTTACAGATTCTTCTGAGCAGGTATACACTGATTGTTCATCTTCTCAATCTGATTGTTTCAATTGTGTTGACCTTAGGAGTAAAGTCCTTGCTTATCAGAAGCATAACAGTGATCTGATGACCGATCTCGACTTGTGCATTGAAGCAAACAAAGTTTTAAAATCTAATGAAAAGGATTTTCAAAATAAAATTGATCTTTTAAATAGACAACTGCATGAGGCCGAGATCGCTGTTCTGAACAAGCAAGATGCTATAACTTCTTATCTCAATACCATAAATGAGATTAAGAAGAAATTAGCATTAGTTGAATGTGATTATGAGACTTTGGGACAGAAGCTCAAGAGCTATGAGAGCTCCTCGTATATCATTGAGCATATGATCAGTAGGGGTACTGATCAGGGGAAAGAACAGGTTAACTATCAAAAGTGTCCTCCACCAATCCTAAATGCCTTTGTCAATACTCCAAATGACAAAGATGTGAAGGATTTTCAAGTTACTACTCCGTTAGTAGTTGATCCAATTAGTCTGACTGAAAATCAGAGTTCATCTCAGATTAAGAATTCAAGGGCGGATGGAATTGTAGAAGATTGGGTTTCTGATTCCGAGGATGAATCAGAGTATTCATCAAAGCAGAGCACTCCTCGGAATCAATCTTCTAGTGTCATGAAAGGTGACCCAATCTCCAAATCAAAGATTTACAAAGAATTATGCTTTGTTAAAGCTTCACAGGGGTCTGAAGCTAATTGTGCTACCAAATCAGCTCAATTTGGTAACAAAGGAAGGACGGGTTTGGGTTTTGAATCAGATTGTCAGAAATCAAATGTTTTTAAATCAACTAAAAAATCATTTTCTGATTTAAAACATTTTCATAAAAAAGGTGATAAAGTCTGTTTTGAGTGTGGTGAATCAGGACATATTGTGAGGTTTTGCCCTCAATTGATCAGACCTAAGGTTGTCCCTTTCAAAAACTTAAAATCTGCTTTACCAAAACCGGTAAAATCTGTGCCTAAGTCTTTTCAGCCAAAATCAACACCACGAACTCAATTTAAGAGTTCAGACAAGGGAAAGGGAAAGTTGGAAACTTTGGTTGTTCCAAATGGGGTTAAAATTAACCAATCAAAATCATCATCCATTTATCTGAAAACCTCTTTTGATAAAAATGCAATTTGGAAAGTTAAATCATCTCAGGTGTCTGTTCCACAAATTTCAGATAAACCTATTCCTAAGGGAAAATGGATCGATGTTTGGATCCGAGACTCAATGGGTCAACCCAAGACCGTAAAGGCTTGGGTTCCCAATGTAAACTGATAGTCTCTTTATTGTGTAGGTTGCCCCAAAAGCTGGAGTAAACAGCAATTGGATCGTTGATAGTGGGGCTTCCAGACACATGACTGGTGATATTTCTTTGCTCACCAATGTGAACGCAGTTCGAGGTGGCTATGTAGCTTTTGCTGGAGACAAGGGTGGTTTTATTACAGGAGAGGGAATCTTGACAAATGGACAGGTTTCGTTCGATAATGTCAGATATGTCAAACAGTTGGAAAACAACCTCCTGTCAGTCTCTCAGATTTGTGACAAAAGTACAAGGTTCTGTTTGATGACTCAAAGTGTTATATTCTCAAGCAAGGTGTGCAGATACCTGAAGATTGGATTTTAATGTCTGCTCCAAGAAAACAAGACTTGTATGTTCTCAATATGGCTACAGCTTCAACTACATCCTCCACAGCTTCATGTTTTATGACAAAGGCAACTGAAAAAGATTCAATCCTTTGGCATAAGAGGATGGGCCATTTGAGTTTACGCAAGATGAATCATCTGGTACACAACAGTTTGGTTGAGGGAGTTAGCTTGAAAAATTTTAAGCTGTCTGATATCTGTGTTTCATGCAAGAAAGGAAAGCAGTCTAAGCAGTCTCATAAGCTGAAAAAGTATCATTCAATCAATGTTCCTCTTGAGCTTCTCCACATGGATTTGTTTGGTCCAGTAAATCGGAAGAGTATAGCTGGAGATCAATACTGCCTGGTTATCACTGATGAATACTCCAGATACTCTTGGGTCTTCTTTTTGAAAGAGAAATCAGAAACGTTTGATTGCATTCAAGTTCTGGTTACCAAACTTGAATCGCTCTATAAGCTCAAGATTCGTCAGTTTCGAACTGATAATGGAACAGAGTTCAAAAATTACAACATGGAGAATTTTTGTAACGCAAGAGGCATTGTGCAACAGTTTAGTGCTCCATATGTTCCACAGATGAATGGCGTTGCTGAACGCAAGAATAGGACATTGATTGAGGCTGCTAGAACTATGCTTGCTGATTCTTCTCTACCGGTTCAATTCTGGAATGAAGCTGTTGCCAATGCTTGTTACACATTGAACCGAGTCCTAATTGTGAAGAGACATGGGAAGACTTGCTTTGAACTGCTCCATAACCGAAAACCAAATCTTAAGTATCTAGAACCATTTGGTGCTCCATGCACTATGCTTAAGAAACATGAGCAGGGCAAGTTTAATGAAAAGGTGGAAGAAGGGTACTTTCTTGGGTATAGCACTCCAAATAAACGAGTTTACAACATTGCAACTCATAATGTGGAGGAGTGGTACCACGTGGATGTTCAAAAGTATACAATGCCCCCACCTGGAAAAGGGCAAGATTGGATGTTTGACTATTCCAGTCTTTTTGACTCATTCAATATGCCCCCCATGTACTCAGATGAAGATGTAGCTGTTCAGATGCTGTATGATGTACAGAATGCCCCTGATGCTACTTTTCAACCTACATCTACATCTGGTCCCTCTACACAGATAAATGATGACAGCTCAGACACAGATGATAATCCCCCAGCTGCTCCTGAACCAGTTGTTGATAATCTTGTCCCTGATCTTGAGGACTTGAATTTGAATAACTTAGATCCTGAGGTTGAGGTTCCTGCTCATCCTGTTGGAAGAATTAATCGAATTCATCCTCAAGACAACATTATTGGGAGTCCTTTAGATGGAGTAAAGACTCGAAGTCAGATTTCTTCAGGTGGTATTGCAGACATTCTTGATTTTGCAGATGTAAGTTTTTGTGCTCATTCCTGCTTTATATCTCAAGTGCAACCGCGTACTGTCACTGAAGCCCTCAAAGAAGAATCATGGGTAGACGCCATGCAAGAGGAACTGTTGCAGTTCAACCCAGAAGCTCTGTATATGTGATCGGTATATCTGGCAAGAATTAGAGATGGCATGATAGATCCTTGATCGTCTAAGAAACTCGATCATCGGTCTGAAATCCTTGCCGTTCCTAGTATTAGGGTCCAAGTATGCACACAGATTGTGCTTGTCACCAAAGATCAGATTCGCCATTTCTACAATGAAAAGAAACAAATTAAAACAAAAATTAAAAAATTAAAAAAATAAAAAATTTCTAAGTGTTGAAAACCAACGAACCTTTCCCTAAGACGAACCTAAGTCTAGACGAACATGTTTTTCAGAAAAACCTATTCACTTTGAACGAACCTTTTGATGAACGAACCTTGAATGAACGAACCTTCAATGAACAAACCTTCATTGAACGAACCTTCATATCAAACGAACCTGTTGGTCAAACGAACCTTGACCAACAAAGGTTCGGTTCTTCTGAAATCCAGAGATTCATCACTAACCTATCAGGTTCAGACGAACCTTTAAGATCCAGCGAACCTTAGCTCATCCAGCGAACCTTGTTCATCCAGCGAACCTTATCCAGTTTCAAAATCAAATTTTCAAATCTTCGAAATACATGAAAAAATTTATATCCCAAGATTCGAAACTCAACGATAAACAAAATCAATAAAAGCAGTTTGTCCAAAACATAGATTTTAATCTATTTTTATTCAAACAAACAAGGTTCCACTTAACAACCCTAAAACCAGTCATGTCTCCTAAATCAGCTGGTCAAATTCCAAGATCTATACCTAAAAATGATCACAATCTGATTTCGAATCTAATGATGTCAAGGAAAATGATTTGGAGGTCCTAAATCAAAAGTCGGAAAAATTCTATCTTGCAGGTTCGGCTCTGAAAAACTGATGAAAGTGACGAACCTCTATCACGAACCAGATATTTATATGCGAACCTTTTGACAAATCTTTTTCACGATCCTTTGACCAATCTGTTGACCGAACCTTTCAACAAAACACTAAGGCGAACCTGTTGGACGAACCTATCCAACGAACCAATTGGACGAACCTATTCGACAAACCTATTGGACGAAGCTGTTTGACGAACCTGTCCAACGAACCTCTTCACAAACCTTTTCAAGCGAACCTTTTGAAAAATTTGATTTTTATTTAAGATTTCAAAACAAATCAATGTTTAAATGTTTCAAATTCAAACAAATAATAAAAAATTATTGATTTAACATTAGATAAAAACAAAAAATCTTTTTGTAATTTTTCAAACTTTTAGAAACAAAAAATTATTGATTTAACATTAGATCAATGTTTAAATCTTTTTGTAATTTTTCAAACAAAAAATTATTGTAATTTTTGTTTGAGAAAGATCTGGACATGAGATCATATTGTATTACAATTATCCACATATCTAATTGAATTAATGAATATATTTAACAGCAAATTATAATTCAAAGATGATTGTCAGTATAAAACCTCTTTAAATTTAATTCCTTAGATAAGATATCAATTAAAACAAAACTATCAAATACTTTATGTTTTCCATTTACTTGAACACATCCCTGATTTATGAATACTTAATCAAACAATAATGTTCTTGACACAATATATTTCAATTTTAACTAGCTTGATCATGCAAAAAAAAAAAATCAGAATGTCTTTTGAAAATAATAAAATGTAAAACAATTTGAATTTGTTCAAGATCATGGAATCAATGTTGATACTTACGTATACTCAAATGATCCAGAAAATGAACGAAAAAATAATTTAAGATTAAGCTTTTCACAATCAGATCGATATTTTCATATACGCAGAGATTGTCCAAAACTTAATCAATAACCAAAAAAAAAACAAACTTGACTTGTTATAAGCTTTAACAATCAGGTCGATACGTAAGTATACGCAAAGAATATTTTAGCTTTAAACTAAAATAAAAGAGAAAAAAAATTAGAATTTTTTTGAAAATTAAACACATGATCAAAACTAGTAACTTAACTTTTGTTCAAGAAACATTTTGTAAAATTAACTACCACTCTTTCAGGACAAAACTAAGTACTGTATTCTAAGCATATGTTTTTCATAAAGCATAATCAAAATTTTGTCAAATTCTATCTTAACTAAGTTATAAACCTAACAACATATCATACTAAGTAATTATAACTGCTCTTTACGTTTAAGTTCTTGTATGATACAGATATATTTCCAATTGCAAAAATGTGCTATCATTTCTCAATTGGTCGAATCAATTTCTCAAAATTTTAATTTTTCAATGTTTGTGTTTTTGATTTTTCAAATGTTTTTGTATTTTTCAAATCAAAATTTTCTCCCCCTAAAAACTGAAACACAAAAAAATAACAACAATAAAATATCTGATGTTAATTCAATAAAAACTGATTATGAAGGAAATTGATTTTTAATTACCTCACCCACGACCCTAATGCCATTTAATTTGAGCAAATACACAAAACGAGATTTATCAATGGCCTTGGTGAGAAGGTCTGCTCGTTGGTCATCAGTATGTATCTTCACCACATCAATAAGTTTCTTTTCATAGCAATCACGTATGAAATGAAACCTAATATCAATGTGTTTGGATCGTGAATGATACATAGGATTCTTAGTGATAGCAATAGCAGCCTCGTTGTCAACATGAACTGAGGTAGTCATAAAATTTAAACCGTAGTCTCTCATCTGTTGTTGTATCCACAAGACCTGTGAACAACAACTAGCAGCCGCTGCATACTCAGCCTCACATGTAGATGTAGAAACAGATGTCTGCTTTTTGCACTGCCAAGAAACTAATCTCTCCCCCAGAAATTGTGCACCTCCAGTTGTAGATTTCGCGTCTGTCTTACATCCTCCATAGTCGGAATCACTATAGGAATTGAAGGAAAAGTTATCATCCTTAGGATACCACAGACCGGTGTCTGGTGTACCCTTCAGATAACGAAGAATTCTCTTGACTGCAATCAGATGTGAAACTTTCGGTTTTGATTGATATCGAGCACAGATACTTGTAGCGAATACAATATCTGGTCTTGAGGCTGTCAAGTACATCAAACTTCCAATCATTCCACGATACAAAGTAGCGTCTGTTGAGTTTTGTAGATGTTTATCAAAGTCATATTAATCATTTTTATATGAAAACGCAGCGGAGTTTATTCTTAAACATTTTAAGATTAGTGAGTTTATGTGTCATATACACTTGTTAAAACAAAAACCCAAGAACAATGGATCTAAATATGAAATAACATGCTATCAAATAACCATTCAAAACATCATATAATACCTCTTAGAACTCGTGTAACATAAGTTGAAGATGATGATGTTTGAGAGCTAAATCTTCAAGCAAGAAGACCTCAAATCCGTGATACCCCAAGCCACCAACAAACACCTTGAATGCTAGGTTCTTAACACTTGATTTCAGCCTTAAAACACACTTGATTTAGCTGAAAAACAGCCTCTAAAACCCCCTTTTTTCTGACGAAAATTAGAGAGGAAAAAAAGGAGAAAAAGACTTAGATATTATTGAGAGAGAGAGGGAGATTTGCATGTATCCTTAATGGTCAAATGTATCTTGCATAAATCAATGTGGGTGTGGTCTCCCAAGACCATTTAATGGCCGAAAATAATGGTCCAATGGGGTGGCTCCCTTTCAAATTTTCCCACTTGATTTATTTAACAAGATTTTAATTAAAACCCCTTTTAATTAAAACTTGTAACACATTACAAGTCATGTTACATTTTATAAACTTTTATAATGTTACTTAACCATTAAATAACAATTATAAAGTAATCTCTCATAAATAAATAAACCCATGTTGTTTATTAATTTCTCAAGTGCATCTATTTAGAAAACCACTTTCTAAATGTCTTAAGTGTTATTATTTATTTAATTGATCAAATCAATAAACAAATAAGTAGGTGTTTGTCTAGATTGTTGTTGGGTATGACCCGACTTGGATCATATTACATTAGCCACATCAAATTAATATGAATCTTGGGCAGATCGAATTCTTCAATCTCCCACTTGCACAAGATTCATAGAAGATTGATGCAAGCAGCAAATAACGCCTAGCAACGGTTTGCTACTCCTAATGTATATGACTAAGTGCCATTCAATAACATCATCCTCTCCAAGTGCCTTACTTGAATATGTTTTAGGTAAATTAATCATTTTATCCTTTTGTTACAGATGTCATGTTAGATCCTGGAGACATAGAATTGTCATTCTCCGATGATTTAACTTTATCAGGCCTTAGACATCTTACTCTCAACGTATAAGAGGAACAAATTCCATCTTGACTACATACGTCTCTCACAATCACCTTATATCGTACCTGAACTCAGTCTTATCTGCTGCCATGTTTCAGAACAGCAAAGAACTAAGCGAAAGTATGATACTTGGTGAATATCAAGACCCAATATGTATCTCAGGTCTGAGGATACTTATGATATTCGCCTTTACTCAATATTTCTTATGACTAATCACAAAGATTCCATGCAGAAATAATGAGAGCGGGTCAGTCCTATATCTATATCCCATAGATTTCAATGAACCTTGGTAGCAACCTTTTGTTTTATATTCATTCCTTATGAATATCAACCAATCCAAGTTCATAATAGTCTTACATTCATATTTGTTCCCACAAATATGACCGACTACGGACATTTAGAATAAGTTACTTATTCATGGAGAAAACATGCAAAATTGGAACAGTAAAAGAAGATATAATCATATTATTAAGTCAAATTACATAAGTTCCGATATCCAAATACAAAATTTGATCAAGTCCAATCACTAGAATATCGAAGTCCTAAGGCACAAGTATGACTCTCATGCTTTGTCTTTTCAAGGAGCTTCGTGAATGGATCCGCAATGTTTTGATCGGTGTGAACTTTGCGAATACATATCTTTCCCTTTTCAACTTCATCCCTTATGTAGTTGAACCTCCGTTCAATGTGCCGAGTCTTTTGATGTGCACGAGGTTCCTTGATTTGTGCTATCGCACCCTCGTTATCACAAAAGATTTCTAGGGGTTCTTGAATGGTAGGAACAACCCCTAGATCAGCAATGAATTTCTTTAGCCACGCAACTTCTTGAGCTGCTAATGAAGCGGCGATGTATTCTGATTCTGTTGTAGATAGTGCCACTACATCTTGCTTTGAGCTCTTCCAAGAGACCGCTCCTCCATTCATAATGAAGACATATCCCGACTGTGATCGAGAATCATCTCGATCAGTTTGGAAGCTCACATCCGTGTAACCCTTTACAACGAGTTCCTCCTCACCAGATCCATATATTAAGAACATATCCTTAGTGTTTCTAAGGTATTTCAAAATACTTTTAACAGCCAGCCAATGACTATTTCCAGGATTCTGTTGATATCTGCTTGTCATGCTTAGAGCACATGACACGTCCGGTCTAGTGCATATCATTGCATACATGATGGATCCTATAGCAGACGCATATGGGACTCCATTCATTCTTTCTTGCTCAACTTTTGAACTAGGGCATTGAGATCTACTCAATATAGTCCCCTTTTGAATAGGTACCAAACCCTTCTTAGAATTCTCCATCTTGAACCTTTTCAAGACTTTGTCAATATATGCACTTTGGTTTAAGCCTATCAACCGCCTTGATCTATCCCTATAGATCTTTATTCCTAAAATATAGGCGGCTTCACCAAGATCTTTAATGGAAAAACAGCTTCCAAGCCAGGCTTTTACACCTTCCAAGGTTGGAATGTCATTTCCAAATAGTAGAATGTCATCGACATATAATACAAGGAAAGTAATGCTGCTCCCACTAGCCTTTTTATATACACAAGCTTCGTCAGCGTTTTTGATGAAGCCAAATTTCTTTACTTCATCATCAAAACGATGATTCCAACTTCTCGATGCTTGTTTTAATCCATAGATTGACTTCTTTAACTTACATACCTTATTAGGATGTTTTGGATCGACAAAACCTTCAGGCTGTTCCATATAGACATCTTCCTCAAGATATCCATTAAGGAAAGCGGTTTTGAAATCCATTTGCCAAATCTCATAGTCATAATATGCAGCTATGGCAAACAATATCCTAATAGACTTTAGCATCGCAACAGGTGAGAAGGTTTCATCATAATCAACACCTTGAGTTTGAGTGAAACCTTTTGCTACAAGTCTAGCTTTATAAGTATCCAAGTTTCCATGCATATCAGTTTTCTTCTTGAAAACCCACTTACTTCCAACTACCTTGGACTTAAGAGGTGGTGTAACCAATTCCCAAACTTGGTTATCATACATGGATTGCATCTCAACGTTCATGGCTTCTTGCCATTTGTCAAAATCAGGTTTTGACATTGCATCACGGTATGTGGTTGGTTCATCGGAATCCACCACATAGCATCCATCCATGAAAATCCATATCTCTCAGGAGGAACACTAATTCTACCAGATCTGCGAATGTTTTGTGTATCTTGATCATCCACATGATCATTCTCAACATCCTCATGTTGATTGCTAGTATCAACCAAATGTGTATCGTCTTGTGAATCTTGAACCTCTTCAAGTTCCACTGTTCTTCCACTAGTTCCTTCCGAAAGGAACTTAGTTTCCAAGAACTCTGCCTTTCGAGCAATAAACACTGTCTGCTCTGTTGGATCATAGAAATAATATCCCATACAATCTCTAGGATATCCAACAAAGATACACTTAGTGGATCGGGCTTCCAGTTTGTTTTGAGTGTATTGCTTAGGATAAGCCTCACACCCCCAAACTTTTAAATATGACAATGATGGAACCTTTCCATGCCATATTTCGAAAGGTGTCCTTTCCACTTTCTTGGTTGGGGCCATATTTAAAATATGGGCCGCAGAGAGCAAAGCGAAACCCCAAAATGATAGAGGTAGTGTGCTTCTAGCCATCATAGATCGAACCATATCCAATAGAGTCCGATTCCTCCTCTCAGACACACCATTATGTTGTGGTGTTCCAGGTGGAGTAAGTTGTGAGACATTCCCACAACTTCTAAGATACTCTTGAAATTCACTACTTAGGTATTCACCTCCTCTATCGGTTCGAAGAATCTTGACCGTTTTGCTGAGTTGATTTTCTACTTCATTCTTGAAGATTTTGAACATTTCAAAAGATTCATGTTTGTGTCTTAACAAGTACACATACCCATAACGACTATAGTCATCGGTAAAGGTAATGAAGTATCTTTCACCATTCCTTGTGATCGGATTAAAAGGTCCACATACATCCGAATGTATGATCCCTAATAAATCCTTTGCCCTTTCATTAGTTCCACGAAAAGGGGCCTTTGTCATTTTACCTTGTAAACAAGACTCGCATACATCAAATGAATCATTTTCATTAGTTTTTAAAAGACCATTCTTTTGAAGTTTTTGCATGCGATTTTTGTTTATGTGTCCAAGGCGACAATGCCAAAGATAGGAATCACTCAAATCTAATTTGAGCCTTTTGGTGGTAGCTTGGTACATTGAGCTATGATATGTTGTGTTATCATGAACCAATTCATAAATACCATTACAAGGCATAGCCTTAAAATAAAACATATGATTTAAAGAAACATGAATATCATTGTCAACGAACTTGAAATAATAACCATATTGTCTTAAAAGGGAAACTGAAATAATATTCCTAGTCAAACTAGGAGCATACAAAATATTTTTCAAAATAACTTCCAAACCACTTGGAAGCTTCAAAACATAGTCTCCTTGGGCTTCAACATGAACCTTTGCACCATTGCCCATGAAGAGACTTATTTCCCCTTTCGCATAATGTTCACTTCTTTTGAACCCCTGCAACAAATTGCAAATATGAGTTCCACATCCGGTATCTAGTACCCATGTGTTAGAAGAAATAACATTTAGCTCAACTTGTATCATAAAATTTGTACCTGAGGTTTGCCCCGCATCCCTCTTAGCTTTCAACTCTTTGAGATAGACCGGACAATTGCGTTTCCAATGGCCTATCTCACCACATTCAAAACATGGGTCATCTTTAGCAACCTTTTGCTTCTTTTCTTTCGGTTTGGTTGGTTCCATTTTAGCTTTTCCTTTACCCTTCCCCTTGACGTGCCCTTTCCCCTTGGCAACACTTGCCTTGGGGTCGGGGTGGTTCCTCTTCTTACTACCTCCCTCATTGATCGTAAGGACCGGTAAAACCTTTTTACCCATACCCGCCTCGGCCGTTTTGAGCATTGCATGAAGCTCACCAATGCTCTTGTCCCATCCATTCATATTATAATTCATAACAAATGTTTCAAACTTTTTGGATAGGGAGTTAAGGATCAAATCCGTAGCTAACTCATTTGAGACACGACAGTTAAGTCTCTCGAGGCGATCAATGTGGCTTTTCATCTTGAGAACATAAGATGAAACTGATTGGGTCTCGTCCATCCGACATGCATGAAGTGCTCGAACCGTTTCGAACCGTTCCACCCTAGATTGTTGTTGGAACATTTCCTTCAACTGGGTGATCATATCATAAGCATTGTGGTTCTCAAAGTCCTTTTGTAAATCGGAAGTCATACTCGCCAACATTAGACATGAGACTTGCACGGAGTCCTCGACGTACTTGACCCAATCATTAAAGGCTTCCACGTCATTCTCATCGGGTTGATCGGGAATAGGATCGTCCAACACATAGGATTTCTTCTCTTGCTTGAGAACAATTCTCAAGTTTCGGTACCAATCCATGAAGTTCCCATGGTTAAGACGTTCCTTTTCGAGGATGGTTCTTAGTGATAGGTTGTGGACGTTCGGGTTTGCGTTGTTGTTGTTAGCTGCTATCTACAATTTTTCAAAGTTCAATTTTAGAATTTTTAATATCAATGTATTTTAATTACTAATACCCTTTTATGTCTCATAGACAATTAATAATTAAAATCTAGAATCCAACGTTACATTTAAATATTGGTTAGGTGATCTTTATCCCTTTATTTAAATTAACAAGGTAGTCAACGTTTTGACAATTGTAACCTATTACAATTTCTAGTGTATGGGATCGGTTTAAACATCTTATGTTTTGTTTGGCATGTTTATCCCATCAACACCTTTTGTACGTCATGCTTCGGTGATCCTAATGCATGATTTCCAAATCAAGTCGTCCTACTTAAACACACGTGTGATTTTACAAATACAAGTGGTTAGGTGACCTTTATCCCACAAATACGATAATTTCACCTCAACTTCACAAGTTTCTAAGTTTATGGTTAGGTGACCTTTATCCCATAAATAAGTTGCAAGTGAATTGAGTGTTGTTTAAAAGGATGGTGTTAAAACTTGTTTTGTAAAGGGTCTTTATAGTTTCTAAAATTCTAGTTTTTAGAAAAACCTTTTATACCATACTATTTGTATGCATTCAAATACATGGTATTTTATAAAAAAATTTTTGTTTTTGATTCCTTTTAATAAAACTCATTTTTATTAAATCATTAACCTTTAATAAACCATTTTATTAATTCCTTTAATGATTTTTATAGAACCAATTTTGTGCTTGTTTTATTTTTAGTTGTTTAACTAGTTTATGCAATTTTTCAAAAATCAAACTCATCTAAACAACCAAATAATCAACCAAACATAAAATATAAGTGCATAACCATAGCCAACTATTTTGACCACACTTGCTTGCCATAACAAGTGTGTCAAAAGGTCATTCCTAAGGGTAAAACATGACACAATGTTGTGTTGATGAACTCCCACTTGAACTTGCATCCAAATGCTTCAAGTGACCCTTTTGTGTTGTGATTTCTCCATCTTCTTTAGGCACCTTCTTGGTCATCCAAATCAGCCCCCAAAGTAAAATTACATAGAAAAGTCCTAATACATTTTTCTAGAAAAATAACGTGCAACTAATCTATTTATTACATGCCAAATGAAACAAATAAATTACATGCCTTTATTTCAACCAAATAAAATCACAACCACAAATATTCAAACACAAGGTCATGGCTAGGTTTATGCACTAAAATACATCCAAATGCATATACAAAAAAATATAAACACGGTCCCTTTTCTAACCCAAAATTTCGGCTAACATAAACCAAATCCAAATGGGTTTTTGTCTATACAAATAAATCATCTCATGATTTTAATTTTTCAAGATTCTTACATGCATACAAAATAATATCTTGAAAAATAAAGGGATTTCCATGTGTGAAATTTTCAGCCCACTTTTATTAAAAAAAAAGACCCGAAAATTTCGATTTTTGAAGCATGTATCCATATAACCGGCTCTTGATGCCATTGTTGAGTTTTGTAGATGTTTATCAAAGTCATATTAATCATTTTTATATGAAAACGCAGCGGAGTTTATTCTTAAACATTTTAAGATTAGTGAGTTTATGTGTCATATACACTTGTTAAAACAAAACCCAAGAACAATGGATCTAAATATGAAATAACATGCTATCAAATAACCATTCAAAACATCATATAATACCTCTTAGAACTCGTGTAATATAAGTTGAAGATGATGATGTTTGAGAGCTAAATCTTCAAGCAAGAAGACCTCAAATCCGTGATACCCCAAGCCACCAACAAACACCTTGAATGCTAGGTTCTTAACACTTGATTTCAGCCTTAAAACACACTTGATTTAAGCTGAAAAACAGCCTCTAAAACCCCTTTTTTCTGACGAAAATTAGAGAGGAAAAAAAGGAGAAAAAGACTTAGATATTATTGAGAGAGAGAGGGAGATTTGCATGTATCCTTAATGGTCAAATGTATCTTGCATAAATCAATGTGGGTGTGGTCTCCCAAGACCATTTAATGGCCGAAAATAATGGTCCAATGGGGTGGCTCCCTTTCAAATTTTCCCACTTGATTTATTTAACAAGATTTTAATTAAAACCCCTTTTAATTAAAACTTGTAACACATTACAAGTCATGTTACATTTTATAAACTTTTATAATGTTACTTAACCATTAAATAACAATTATAAAGTAATCTCTCATAAATAAATAAACCCATGTTGTTTATTAATTTCTCATGTGCATCTATTTAGAAAACCACTTTCTAAATGTCTTAAGTGTTATTATTTGTTTAATTGATCAAATCAATAAACAAATAAGTAGGTGTTTGTCTAGCTTGTTATTGGGTATGACCCGACTTGTATTATATTACATTAGCCACATCAAATTAATATGAATCTTGGGCAGATCGAATTCTACAGCGTCAATGATCTCTCCCTTAATATCAGGCTCAATCCCGTGATTGGGCTGAATGGGCATGGAAATGGGTTTTGAGTCAAGCATGCTAAACCGTTTTAGCACATCTTGAATGTATTTTGTCTGATGAATGAATATTCCATTATCAGTTTGATCAATTTGTAAACCCAGAAATAATTTGACGTCTGACATAGCACTCATCTTGAACTTCTCAATCATCACCTCTTTAAACTCCAGACACATCTGTTCATCGATAGATCCAAAGATAATATCATCTACATAGATCTGAACAAGAATAATATCTTTGCCCTTTTCTCAATAAAACAGTGTCTTGTCAATCTGAACCCTATTGAACCCGTGTTCAATAAGGTGAGTCAATAAGGTCTCGTACAGTGCTTTGTCAAGAAGGTAAACCTGATCCCGGTGGATAGGATCCTCAAAGCCCGGTGGCTGACAAACGTACACTGTTTCCTTCAACGAGCTGTACAGAAATGCAGACTTGACATCCAACTGAAAAACTTCAAATTTCTTGTGGGCAGCAAAAGCGAGAAATAATCTAATTGCTTCTAGCCGCGCCACCGGTGCAAACACTTCGTCATAATCAATTCCTTCGACTTGTTTGAAACCTTGAACCACTAAACGTGCTTTGTTGCGAACAATAATACCCCGATCATCTCTTTTGCACTTTAACACCCATCTAGTGCCAATTTTCTTCTCGCCTTTTGGAAAATCCACCAAATGCCAAACACCTAGCTTCTGAAACTGATTAAGCTCTTCTTGCATAGCCTCCACCCAGGCAGGCTCACGCAATGCTTCAGTAACAGATTTTGGCTCAATCTGAGAAATGAATGCATAATGCAACCATAGCTCTTGTGTTCCATGAGTTCTTTCTAACTCAACATACAAACTCTCCTCACTTGCAACTTGATTTCTTGTTTGAACTTCAGCAGACGGATTTCCAATGACCTGATTAACAGGATGATTTACATGGACTCTAGTAACAAGCACTTGCGGGACTCCAACATTATGATCAGGATTGGTAATATTCTGATCAACTTCTTGATCATGATAAACAACATCTTCAATAACATGTGCTCCTGAAGTGCCTTCCTCAGGTGGATGAGTATCTTCAGCTTGATGTGAAATACCTTGATCTTCAGAATTCTGCAAATCATATAACATTTGCAAGGTTATTTCATCATCAGATACATTTGAAGACAAATTAAATGACTCAAAAATTTTATCATAATCAAAAAGCCAATCTGGTCCTTTGTCATTTGGTATAGGTGTATGTCTTTGAACATCCACGTTATACCATAGTTCCACAACACTCGTACGTTTATTAAACACACGTTTGTTTGGAAGGTTGTAGCCAAGAAAGGAACCCTCTTCAACTTTAGAGTTGAATTTTGAATCTTTCTTAAGCATGGTACAAGGAGCCCCGAAAGGTTCCAAGTGTTCCAAATTCGTCTTTCGATTTTGAAGCAGTTCATAGCATGTTTTATTATGTCTTTTAACAATTAAGACTCTGTTAAAAGTAAAATAGGCGGTTGCCACAGCTTCGCTCCAAAATGTAACGTGGAGTTTTGAATAAGCGAGCATGGTTCTAGCAGACTCAATCAACATTATGTTCTTTCTCTCAGCTACACCATTCATCTGTGGTTCATATGGTGCACTGAATTACTACTGAATACCCTTTGAATCACAAAAGTCTTCCATTTGATGATTCTTGAACTCAGTCCCATTATCTGAACGAACACGCCTTACTCTCAACTTGTATAATGTCTCCAACCTGTTAACCAACAACATAAAATTTTCATAAGTTTCAGATTTATACTTTAAGAACATTACCCATGAAAATCTAGAAAAATCATCAGTCACCACAAAACAGTATGATTCACCACCAATACTCTTCACATTTATTGGACCAAACAAATCCATGTGAAGAAGTTCAAGTGGTTTATCAATAGAAAACACTGTCTTTGTTTTACGTGACCTCCTCTTCTGTTTACCCTTCTTACAAGACACACACACATTAGGAAGTTTGAAATGTTTAACAGGTACTCCCTCAACCAAATGATTATGTACTAAATGATTCATCTTCCTGATGTGAATATGTCCCATCAGTCTGTGCCAAGAACGCGTATCTTGATCGGTTGCCTTACACATCAGACACGTCTCAACTTTGTTCACCGTCTTCGCTTTTGCCATGTCAAGAACATATAAATCCTTACTCCTATCAGCAATCATCAGAATCCAATCCTCAGGAATTTGAATTCCTTGTTGAATCACATAACATCTTTTGTTATCAAACATCACTTTATAACGTTTGTCACAAATCTGTGACACACTCAACAGGTTGTTAGTTAACTCTTTGAAGTAATTAACATTGTCAAAGGAAATTTTACCATTAGTCAAACTACCAAACCCGGTAATCTGACCACCTTTGTCACCTGCAAAGTTAACATAACTACCTTTCATCACCTTAAAATCCTTCAACAAACTCAACTCTCCTGTCATGTGCCATGAGCATCCACTATCAACAATCCAGCGACTATTGCTATGGCCCATTAATGCCACCTACACAATAAATTAAAATTTGATTAGTATCAAAAGGGATGACCCCCGCCATTCCGGCGTCGAGTCTCCCTGAATAGACTCCTGCCATTCTGTTGTGATGAACTGCTTGAAGACCCATCTTCAAAGCTTTCATCCTTTTTCCCAAAACTTTTATCACCTGACCTGCACCTCAATTTCCAAAAAGATTTTGACTTATTATTTTGTTTTGAAAATTGTTTTGAAGAAAATTTGTCATAAAATTCATCATCAGATGATATTACCAATTGCACAAACTTTTTGACATTTTGTTTGTTATCAAAAATTTTCTTTTTCAGACTCTTTTCTTCCCTTACCCAAACACAATCAGGATCAAATTTCCTAAGAACTCTCATTTCCTCTTCACTAGGCTTCACTTTCCTAGGACTCACTTTCCTAGGACTCTCACCAGTCTTATTCACCCAACTCTCATCATCTGAACTCTTTCTGATTCTGTTGTTTGGACAGTTTGCAGAAATATGTCCTTTGCCACAACAAGTAAAACACTTTCGTGTTTCTCTTGGTGTAAAAGACCTAAAACTGCAACTATCAGTAGAGTTGAACTCCAAATAACAATCAGAAATCAAATGACCAAATTTACCACATCTGTAGCACTTTCTTTGTGGATGACTCCTTGGTCTTGGTTCATCATAATATTTAGATGAACTAAAAGGTTTAGAAGCAACCTTTGCAGATGAGAATGTGTTCCTCAAACCAGTGGATTTTATCTTGGAATTATCCTTTTGAGTTTGAAAATTCTTTGATTTGTCTTTATTTCTGTAGATGCAATTTATGTACCTAGTTCAATTTTGTATTTGATAACATGTAAAGTTCATATTATATTAATGGAAGTTATCTTTCTACATTGTTCTTAATGTTTAATATTGGTTATATGTTTATGTTATTGGTTGATATGATTGATTATGTAATTGAGTATGAGTCTGGTTCATTCGGCCGAATGACTCTAACGTATGAAGTCATTCGGCGAATGAAACCAGAGTATGGCTCATTTCAGCGAATGAGTCATTCGCCGAATGACTCATTCGGCTGAATTATCATTCGACAGATGCCATTCGCCGAATGAGTTGCTTCGGCCTCTCATTCGGCCGAATGTCGACTGCCTATATATACAAGTTCAAATCATTTCAACCCTAACTTTCCAGAGCCCTCCTTCTTCCCTGAGATCCAAGAGTCAAAACCCTAGGAGATTTGAGCGGCTAGTGATTGTCCAAGTTCGATTCTCAACCCGTGGTGTTCGATTGTTGCTTCCATGTTGTTCCTACAACCTCGAATCACCACGGTTCCTGTTGATTTCGATTGGAAAACCCTGGAATAGGATTCCGCACTATTCCAGAGGCTGTCGAGTAGTTTTACATTGGATTCGGATTGTTTCCGAGCTCCCAATCGGTCCAACAAAGTGGTATCAGAGCCTTGGCTCTAGATTCTACTCGATTTCCTCTCTAAATCATCAGATCTGAGTTTCCCAAAACCCTGATTTTCGTAACTATCAAAAACCATAAGTTTCTTGTTCTCCAAGTCACTATTTCATTGAAAATTAGTGGGTTTTTGGGGTGTGTTTGTCAAAAACTTTTCCCAATTGGTTGATTATCATGTCTTGAACTTCTGTACCAAATTTGGTGCATAGATTTGGTCAAAATCGCAAGTTATCACGATTTTCATTGCTGAAAACCCCAGATCGCCCGAATGTCTATTGCGGCCGAATAAGTTAGGCCGAATCAGCCCTCATTCGCCGAATAGCACTCATTCGGCAAATAGACTCATACTCCACTCTCATTCGGCGAATAGCTCCTTCGCTCTTGTCATTCGCCGAATAGCCTCATACTTCATTCTCATTCGGCGAAAGTACTCATTCGATCAGTCATTCAACGAATAGGTTCATTCGATTCTCTCATTCGCCAGGTGTCATACTCAGCCCTCATTCGCCAGTTTGAATTCATTCGGTCCCCGACATTCGCCCAAAGTGTCTCATTCGGCAACTTTTCTGAGATTTTTCTAAGTGTTGAATTTTGTCATTTCTGATTAAATGGAAGATTTAGCACTGATGGCGAACCAGAATCATCGTATTCAGACATTATTATTGACAGAGAATGAGACGGGGAACTCCAATAAAGCTCCCAAGTTACTAACCTTAGACGATTATCCTCACTGGAAGTATCGGTTTGAGATTCACATTAATGGGGTGGATACAAATCTATGGATGATGATTGAAGGAGGTTATCTGAGGCCTCTGAATGAAGATGGAACTCCTATGCTAGTCACACGGATGACTGAGCCTCAGAGGAAGCTGTATGATTATGAGAAGAAAGCCTATGCTATTCTGTCACAGTCCATTGCCACTGATATTTTCCATCAGTTTAGACAGTTTACTTCGGCTAAGTTACTGTGGGATGCACTGCAACAAAGATATGAGGGTAATGATGCTTTGAAGAGTATCAAGTCAAAGGCACTGAGAAAGGAATTCAATAGCTTCATGTATGTGGGAAATGAGTCACTGGATGAGCTGATTGCCAGATTTTATCATCTTTTGAGCGAGTTATTCAACCATGAGGTCAAGACTACAACTCAGGAGAAAATTCAGTGTTTGGCGGATGCTTTACCTCCAAAGTGGGAGTCATTCTTGATGGTACTCAAGCAGAACCAGATGTTGGCACATATGGATATCAATGATTTCATCCAGAAGTTGAAAGAGCAGGAGATAGAAAACAAATGGAAAGCCAAGAGAGTTGTTCAAGTTCAGGATCCCTCATTATACTACTCCACTCCAACAGTTGACAAATCCACTACTCATGCTCCTCTGAAGACTGCTTTTGTTTCTAAGACAACTGAGGCTCCATCTACTGCTCAGATTCATTTCAGTCAATCATCCTCAACCAGTTCACAAACAGAGCATCATCAGCCTACTACCAGCCTGAAGACAGACAACTTTGACAAGGTCACTGTAGAGATTGCTAAAGAGCATATGGGTCTTTTGTCTACATTGGTTAGCTCATATGATGGATTAGTTGCTGGTCAGATCGGCAATCCTTATTTGACCAATGATGACTATTCTCAGATAGATCCTGATGACATGGAACGAATTGACATTATGTGGGCATTGGCAAGTGCGGTTAGAAGAGCTAAGGTGTTTGTCAAGAGGACTGGGAAGGATATCAATTTAAACAAGGAGTCTAAGTTTGGATTTGATATGGCATCGGTGACATGCTACAATTGTGGAGAGAAGGGTCATTTTGCCAGACAGTGCAAGCTGCCGAAGAAAGCTGGCAACAAGAATCCATTTCAGCATCAGAAATCCTCTACTGCCAATCCAGAAAGGAGATTAGTTCCCATTGGTTCTTCTTCTCAAGCTGGATCTTCATCCTCTGCAAGCAAAGCTTTGATGGTTCAACAGGATGAAGGGGTGAACTGGGATTTCAGATTCAATGCTGATAAAGAAGAACAAGGTAAAGCATGTGTTGCTGAGATTCAACAGGTTGAAGATCAAAGTGAAGAAAGCACTCTGGAAGAATCAAAGATGAATGATGATAAAGCATCAAGTTCAGAGTCAGATAGTGTGACAGATTCAGATACTCAAGATTCTGATGCTGAAACTGATGACTCCACTACTCAGTTTGCCTTGATGGTAAACTCTTCTGCTTCATCAGAGTCTGAGCAGGTATACACTGATTGTTCATCTTCACATTCTGAGTGTTTTACTTGTGTTGACCTTAGAAGTAAGGTCCTTGCTTATCAGACACATAATAGTAATTTAATGAACGATCTTGACCTATGCATTGAGGCTAACAAAGTTTTAAAATCTAATGAAAAAGATTTTCAAGCTAAAATTGATCTTTTAAATAGACAATTGCATGAGGCCGAGATCGCAGTGCTGAATAAGCAAGATGCTATCACATCTTATCTCAATTCCATCAATGAGATCAAGAAGAAGTTAGCAATAGTCGAGTGTGACTATGAGACCCTAGGACAGAAGCTCAAGAGCTATGAAAGCTCATCTGATATCATTGAGCATATGATCAGTAGGGGTACTGATCAGGGGAAGGAAAAGATTAATTATCAAAATTGTCCTCCACCAATCCTCAATGCCTTTGTCAATACACCAAATGACAAAGATGTAAAGGATTTTCAAGTTACTACTCCGTTAGTAATAGATCCAGTTGATCTGAGTACAAATCAGAGTTCATCAAAGACTGAGGGATCTCGGGTGGATGGAGTTGTTGAAGATTGGGTCTCAGATTCTGAGGATGAATCAGAGTATAGTACTCCTCGGAATCAAACCCCTGTTGTCATGAAAGGTGACCCAATCTGCAACTCAAAGATTTACAAAGAATTGTGCTTTGTTAAAGCTTCACAAGAGTCTGAAGCTAAGTATGTTACCAAATCAGCTGTTCTTGGTAACAAAGGGACAAAGGGTTTGGGTTTTGATCCATATAATCAGAAAACAAATGCTTTTAAGTCAAATAGAAAACCATTTTCTCATTTAAAACATTTTCACAAAAAAGGTGACAAAGTCTGTTTTGAATGTGGTGAGTCTGGGCACATTGTGAGATTTTGCCCTCATTTGATCAGGCCAAAGGTTGTTTCTTTCAGAAAATTAAATTCTGCTTTACCAAAACCGGTAAAATCTGTACCTAAGCCTATTCAAACAAAGGCCAAACAACCAGTTCAGATTAAAACTTCAGACAAGGGTAAAGGAAAACTGGAGACTTTGAATGTTCCAAGTGTGCCTAAAGTTAACCAAGCAAAATCATCATCCATTTATCTGAAAACCTCTTTTGATAAAAATGCAATTTGGAAAGTTAAATCATCTGAGGATTCTGTTTCACCTATTTCAGATAAATCTCTTCCTGATGGAAAATGGATTGATGTTTGGATCCGAGACTCTATGGGTCAACCCAAGACTGTAAAGGCTTGGGTTCCCAAAGTGAACTGATTGTCTCTTTATTGTGCAGGTTGCCCCAAAAGCTGATGTTAACAGCAATTGGATTGTTGATAGTGGGGCTTCCAGACACATGACTGGTGATATTTCTTTGCTCACTAATGTGAATGCAGTTCGAGGTGGATATGTTGCTTTTGCCGGTGACAAAGGCGGATTTATTACAGGAGAGGGAATTCTGACAAATGGACAAGTTTCATTTGATAATGTCAGATATGTTAAACAGCTGGAAAACAACCTCCTGTCAGTCTCTCAGATTTGTGACAAAGAGTACAAGGTCTTATTTGATGAGTCAAAATGTTACATTCTCAAGCAAGGTGTTAAGATCCCTGAAGATTGGATTCTGATGTCTGCTCCAAGGAAGCAAGATTTGTACGTTCTCAATATGGCCACAGCTTCAACTACATCCTCCACAGCTTCATGTTTTATGACAAAGGCAACTGAAAAAGATTCAATCCTTTGGCATAAGAGGATGGGTCATTTGAGTTTACGTAAGATGAATCATTTAGTTCACAATAGTCTGGTTGAGGGAGTTAGCTTGAAGAACTTTAAGCTGTCTGATATCTGTGTATCTTGCAAGAAAGGGAAGCAAACAAAGCAGTCTCACAAATTGAAGAAATTTCATTCAATCAATGTTCCTCTTGGGCTTCTCCATATGGATTTATTTGGTCCAGTGAATCGGAAGAGTATAGCTGGAGATCAATACTGTCTTATCATCACTGATGAGTATTCCAGATACTCTTGGGTTTTCTTTTTGAAGGAGATATCAAAAACGTTTGATTGCATTCAAGTTTTGGTTACTAAACTTGAATCACTTTATAAGCTCAAGATTCGTCAGTTTCGAACTGATAATGGAACGGAGTTCAAAAATCACAACATGGAGAATTTTTGTAATGCACGAGGCATTGTGCAGCAATTTAGTGCTCCATATGTTCCTCAAATGAATGGTGTTGCTGAACGCAAAAATAGGACATTGATTGAGGCTGCTAGAACCATGCTTGCTGATTCTTCTCTGCCGGTTCAGTTCTGGAATGAAGCTGTAGCAAATGCTTGCTATACACTTAACTGGGTACTAATCGTGAAAAGACATGGGAAAACTTGCTTTGAACTGCTCCATAATAGAAAGCCAAATCTTAAGTATCTAGAACCATTTGGTGCACCGTGCACTATGCTTAAGAAACATGAGCAGGGCAAGTTCAATGAGAAGGTGGAAGAAGGGTACTTTCTTGGGTATAGCACTCCAAATAAACGAGTTTACAACACGTCAACTCATAATGTGGAGGAGTGGTACCATGTTGATGTTCAGAAATATTCTATGCCCCCACCTGGAAAAGGGCCAGATTGGATGTTTGATTATTCCAGTCTCTTTGATTCATTCAATATGCCCCCCATGTATTCCGATGAAGATGTTGCAGTTCAGATGCTGTATGATGTACAAAATGCACCTGATGAACCTATGCAACCTTCCTCTGCATCTGTTCGAACTACACAGATAAATGATGACAGCTCAGACACAGATGATAATCATCCGGCTGCTCCTGAACCAGTTGTTGATAATCTTGTACCAGGTCTTGAGGATTTGAATCTGAATAACTTAGATCCTCAGGTTGAGGTTCCAGCTCATCCTGTTGGCAGAATTAATCGCATTCATCCTCAAGAGAACATAATTGGAAGTCCTTTGGATGGAGTGAAGACTAGAAATCAGATTTCTTCAAGGGGTCTTGCTGACATTCTTGATTTTGCAGATGTAAGCTTTTGTGCTCATTCCTGCTTTATTTCTCAAGTTGAACCACGTACTGTCACTGAAGCTCTTAAGGAAGAATCATGGGTTGATGCAATGCAAGAAGAACTTTTGCAGTTTAAAAAGTTAGGTGTCTGGCAATTGGTTGACAGACCCAAAGGTGAAAAAGTCATTGGCACTCGATGGGTTCTTCGTTGCAAGAAAGATGATCACGGGATCATAGTGCGAAACAAAGCACGTCTGGTGGTTCAAGGATTCAGACAGATAGAAGGGTTGGACTACAATGAGGTGTTTGCTCCGGTTGCTCGACTCGAAGCCATTCGTATCTTCTTGGCTTATGCATCCTTCAAGAAGTTTAAAGTTTATCAAATGGATGTCAAGAGTGCGTTCCTTCACGGTGTGATCAGTGAAACTGTATATGTCAGTCAACCTCCCGGGTTTGAGGATCCATTGCATCGTGACCAAGTCTACAAGCTAGACAAGGCCTTATATGGATTGCATCAAGCTCCGCGAGCGTGGTATGAGACTCTTTCTACTCACCTTCTGAACAACGGGTTCATAAGAGGTGTCATTGACTGCACATTATTCATCCGTGAGAAGGACAGTGATTTACTTTTGCTGCAAGTGTATGTGGACGACATAATTTTTGGTTCCACAAATGATAGTCTGTGCAAGGAATTCGAGAAGGTTATGAAAGAAAAATTTGAAATGAGTTCGATGGGAGAGATGAAATTCTTCTTGGGTTTGCGGGTGGATCAGTCTGAGGCAGGGATTTCTATTCATCAAACCAAATACGTTGGTGACATTCTGAGCCGGTTCAGTATGTCTGATTCCAAGCCTGCTGGTACCCCACTGGCTGTTAATCACGGGATTACTCCAGATGAAAAGGGGGAGTTAATTGATGCCACTCTGTACCGAGGAATGATCGGATCTCTTATGTGTCTTACTGCTTCTCGGCCAGATATCATGTTCGCTACTTGCTTGTGTGCACGCTATCAATCAAAACCAAGAGTATCTCATCTCATTGCTTTCAAAAGGATTATGCGTTATCTGAAGGGTACACCGGAACTTGGCTTATGGTACCCTAATGATGATAACTTTGAGCTTACTGCATATAGTGATTCAGATTATGGCGGATGCAAGAGAGATTTCAAATCAACATCTGCAGGATGTCAGTTCTTTGGAAACCGATTAGTCACCTGGCAGTGCAAGAAGCAGACGTCGGTGTCTACTTCAACCTGTGAAGCTGAGTACATTGCTGCTGCTAGTTGCTGTTCTCAAATCATCTGGATTCAACAGCAACTCAGGGACTATGGGTTACATTTTTCTAACACTCCTATATATGTTGATAATACTGCTGCCATAGCCGTCACTAAAAATCATGTTCAGCACTCCAAAACCAAACACATCGACATTAAATATCACTTCATACGTGATTGTTTTGAAAAGAAATTAATCGATGTAGTGAAAATTACACTGATCACCAAAAAGCTGATCTTTTTACCAAAGCTTTTGACAAACCCAGATTTTTATATCTGTTATCAGCTAATGGTGTTTTTCAAAAGGATGAAGTCCACTCCTCATCTGAGTCTAACAAATGATCATCACTTTTCTTAGCTAGTCTTTGTTTTGCTTATTCTAGTTCAGTTTTTCTATTTTTACTTGTATAGTTTATTTTCTTCATCAAAAACTCAAAAAGATTTAATGTTTTTAGGTTTTTAGGGGGAGATATTCTGTATTTTGAAAAACCAAAAACATTTAAAAATTTGAAAAACCAAAAACAATAGAAAATGTGAAAAATCAAAAACAATAGAAAAATTAAAAAAATTGAGATGGTCTTGCCTTATAAAGTAATACATTAATCTATCATGTCATAGAAGCAGAAGTGAATGTATGAACTAAAATCACGAGAATTGTGATGGGATGTGCTGATAGGCTGACTATACAGAATGAATAAACAACTTGTGATAACTTAGAAAGTTTGATCTGTGGGATCCAATTTATAAAACCACTTGAGTGAGAAAAAAGTTTTTGACACAAATCAAGCATACACCTGTCATCATGGAATCAAATGAGGTTTTAAACAATTAAAAATAAAGGCAAGCTGGTATTAAGCTTGATGGAAAATAAAGACAAGCTGGTATTAAGCTTGATGAAAAACAAAAACAAGCTGGTATTAAGCTTGAAGAAAACCTAATGCAAGCTGGTATTAAGCTTGAGAAATACTTTAACAAATTAAGTTCGATTCCATATATGTGCCATATTGCTGGGACGAACCTAGCTGAAGCCATCCATTTGGATAGAACAAGAAAAATACAAAAAGATAATAATGTTTGAATCTTATTGAATTCATGATGACTGGTTTTAAGATATGCAGAAATGAGTTTTGAACTGATTTTGATCTTTAATGGTGAAATGAATTGGGGAACTCAATCAGAAAATATGAGTGATCATAAAGTTTGTTTAGTAGTTGTGTATTGTTCAGTTTAAGTTTGGACAAATATATCAGTAATCGTATCATCATAAAATTGTGTTTGAAGTGAAACATTCATTGAAGATAATGTGATATGATTAGAGTTATGTGTAATTTGTTTAGTAGACCATTCTCACAAAAACATGTGTTTTTTTTAGTTATTGTTTGTACAGTTGTAGTGGTTGTTTCAGAAAAATACAAAAAGATTTTCTATTTTCAATTTTGTTTTAGATGATCATTTGTAGATTCGGATCTCTGTCATATCTGAATCTTGAACCATCCAGACATATCTTCATAATTGTCAAAAATTTTAAATGATTAAAATTAAAAATCTTGAAAAAGTTTGAGTTTTGAATGTTGAAAAATCCTATTCGCACGAATGAGGTGTGAGTTTCATTCATTCGGCCGAATGAGCTCATTCTGCGAATGAGTCATTCGACCGAATCAATCAGACAAAGTAAAACTCATTTGGCGAATGAGTTGTTACGAATGTCTCATTCGACATTCTCATTCGGCGAATGAGTGATAACGAATGTCACATTCGTCAAATCACATTCGGCGAATGTGTTTGAAAGTCATCCGACCTTTCGCCTTTCTCATTCGGCGAATGACAGACCTTTATATGCAGTTCTTCGGGCGAATGAAACTCATTCGACTATACATTATCTTTCGCCCCTTAACTGTGTGTCTTTTGCCGAATCTTCTCTCTCCTTCGTTCGATCATTTCTAGTGCTTATCTTTGACCCAGCTTCTAACTTTCGGTTTCCATATCATTTCAGATACTGGGGATACAAATCTCAGTGATTTCCAACCGTGAAATCATCAAGATCTGAACAGATTTTAGATTTTTAGGGTTTTAGAAATCGCCTAAGAAATAAACTGTCAAAACGAACTTAAAACCCAAAAAGTCATGTTTTAAACTTATTAGTCGGTCGATTCTGAGTGTAGATGTGCAATTTTTATGGACTGATTTGATTTCTCGACAATCAAGGGTCTGAATTTCAAAATTCAGCCGAATGACGCCATTCGGCGAATGTCATTCGGCGAATGACTCTCTTTCGTTGAAGCTCATTCGGCGAATGACTCACATTCGACGAATGTCTCATTCGATGACACTCATTCGGCGAATGACACTCATTCGGCGAATGACACTCATTCGGCGAATGACACTCATTCGGCGAATGACACTCATTCGGCGAATGACACTCATTCGGCGAATGACACTCATTCGGCGAATGACACTCATTCGACGAATGACATTCGGCGAATGTGCTCATTCGACCGAATTATCTGTCATTCGGCATATCAGACTGTTGAGATCTAAATTTCATAAGTTCATCTGATTTCATCTTGTTGTTATATCTGACTGGTTCTAACTCGTTTTAGTCTGTTTTTCAGAATGGCTGGACTCAAATCAGTTACGAAGAACAACATCTGTGCACATCTGGACCTCGAGACCCCGAATGCCAGGCACTATACTGAGATCATTACATTTCTCAGGCGTTCGAGGATCTTCACTGCTATCTCTACGGTTCATACTCCTTATCGCTCTCATCAGCAGGCCTTCTGGGAGTCTGCTGATATTGACTGTGAGGCCGAGCCTACAGTTATTCGAGGCAAGGTTTCTGGTCGGGATGTGGTGATTTCTGCTGAGCACATCAGGAGGGTGTGTGGTTTCCAAGATGCTCCTGCTCAGCCCTATCTCTTAGACCGTTTCTTGGTCAGGGGCTGCTTCATGCGGTGCAAGTACGAGGGAGACCTTGGTGCCGGTATTCTGAACAAAGCTTTCATGTCACATCAGTTCAAATACCTGGCACACGTTCTGATCCACTGTCTTGGTTCCTGGAGGGGTGGTTTTGATGACATGAGAGAGACGATCCAGTGTGCCTTCGTGGCTCTTGTGCTGAACAGGCCTTTCAATTTCTCAGAAATGGTCTTTACACACATGAAGGAGAACGTGACTCTCAAGGGAGACAAGAAGTTCCTTATGTATCCCAGGTTTCTGCAGCAGCTCATAGATGCTCAGTTACCTGATCTGCCGAAGATTGGTGCTGATGTGATCAAGCTGGAACATATGAATGACTTAACCCTCAACAGGGTGATGTCATATCGAGGCAAGGAGAGGAAGCTAGCCTCTCGATCTTTGTTTGGCCATCTTTCTAGGCCTGACTACCGTGCTCCTGCTGGTAGGAGGTGGAGACACGACGAGTCAGACTCAGACGTTGAAGACATTGTTGTTCCAGATGATGGTGGAGAGGGTGATGATGGAGACAATGGGTTAGGAGGAGATGGTGCAGGTGCTAGTGGTGTTGCAGCTGGTGGGATGGTTGATAGCTCGGTTGGTGTGACCTTGATTGATGTTAGCACAACAGCTGTGACTGTTGGTGCAGGAGTTAGTACCACCGTAGCTGCAGAGGAGGATGTGAACATCGACTCACTGATGGATTTAGATTTCTTGTCTACTACTACATTCTCAGTGACCACTCCACTAGATGTTACAGTTTCACATTCCTCAGGAGATGGTGATGAGTCCGAGGACTCTAGTGATGGTGAAGATGGTGATGATGTTGGTCCCAGTTCTGATTCTGAAAAGACTCATGATGATGAGTTTGAGAAAGTGATGGAAGGAGGAAAGATGGAGATGAGGAAGAGAAAGAGAAGTGAAACAGAGATAGAGGAGATTACTGATCCCTCTTTTATTCCGGAGTTTGATATCTCTCCTCCTCATCGTTCTTCTGCACCTATTATCACAGTTACATCTACTCATACTTCTCAGCCTACATCCTCCAGAGTAGGGAGAGGGAAGAGATCTAGGTTCTCTTTCCAGAGGAGGTCAGAACTGTCAACAGCTGTTGCAACTACTGTTACATCAGTAGCAGCTGTTGCAGTTTCTTCACTGGCCAGGTCAAGGGCAATTCACGTTCATGCCATTACTGCCCCTCTGACCACCTCTGTGTCCCTGGCTCCTGTATACACTGCTGCATCCTCTGGTCCCTCCATTTCACGTGCTGATTTTTCTATACCTACTGTGTCAGTTGTAGATCAGCTGAGTACACTGAACAGTATGGTCTTGAGATTGATGGAGAGGAGCATGGAGCAAGAAAGGAAGAATAAAGAGCAAGAGCTGGTTATAGCTCATCTCACAAGGAGGGTTGAAGAGCAGGATACTCTGCTTCTTCAAGAAGCAGACCAGAGGGCTGATTTGAGGGCCAGGTCTGCTCAACAGGAGCAGCAGCTGCTATAGTACATAGACGAACATCATCAGCTCGCCCTAACAGTCACTGACTTCAGTGAAAGGATACTGTCCTTAGAGACTGAGAATGCCAGACTGGCAGATCAGATTGACAGTCTCAAGGACAGTACTCCTAGAATTGAAGGCTCTGCTACTCCTTCTGATGATTCAGACAAAGAAGTAGAAGAAGAGTCTGATGAGGAACAAGTTGACTATGAAGACTCAGACAAAGACGATGAGTCTGATGATGATGATGATGCTGATGATGATAAGGATGGATCTGGGAGTGGGTCTTATGAATCATCTGGGACGGATGACGATGATGATGATCAAGCCCCTCCCTCATCAGAGATTCGATCCAAGAAAGCAAATGATAAGAAGAAAGCCTCTGCTCCACCTCCTCCTGCACAGACAGATGAACCCACAGCGGCTGAGGAAGTAGAAGCTGTGCCTTTGAGACGTCAGCTAGATGAGACGTTGACTATGATCTTGGACGCTCAGGGCATTATACAGCACTCGGTTAGCTATGACAAAGAGGAAGGGGAAATTATTCACTGCCTATCCAGAGAGCAGATTGCTGAGCTGTTCAGGCTTAATCCGGACGAGGTGATCACTGATGATACCTCCGTTCCTATCGTTGATGAACCGGAGCCTGAAGTCTTTGATGACATTGACGAAGTTATCTTAGAAGACATCACAGAAGAAGAGTACCCAAAGTATACATCTGCTGAGGCTGAGCTGCCGACATTTACTGATCAGTTTGATCAACAGACTGAAGATCTACTGATCCGATACTTAGAGGAACAAGTCGAAGCCAGCAAAGCCGAAGCAGATGACCAAAAGAGAAGAAAAGAGGAATGGCAGACCTATTGGGAGGTCTTAAAGAAGCAAAGCACCGAGAAGATGCCATCAACGCACAAGAAAGTTTACAGAATCAAAGGCTACAAAGCTAGAGGTCAAATCCTGAGCTGGGCATACTTTCATGATCTCGGGTGCTATGCTGTGAAGAGAGAAAGGGGGATCGATTACTTCAAGCACCCTCACGACTTCAAGACGCTGCCGGGCTTTGAAGTAAATCAACTAGCACGTCTGAAGTTACTGTACAGTGAGGATACTGGCATGTCTGCCTGGTTCTCTAGGCAGATACAGTACGAGTACAGGAAACGGTGGGTAAACTTCCAGCCCCAACAGCCGGAACGTTATTATTTGCCAGAAATTGACGGAGATACCCGCAAGCATAAAGTCATCCTGAAGTGGCTTCCTCCTAAAGTCATGAAGAAGATTCCATTACGGAACATGTGACTGGACTTTATGGAGGGCTTCCGATGGTGGTACTATGATGGGAGAACTGGCGAGGCTGTGATAGTATTGTGCAAGGACAAGAAGTGGGAGACCATAAGGATATTCGAGCCCATGTGGTTGACAAATCTGTCCCACACTGATGTCCAAGCTCTTTCTAGGCACCAAATCTTCTTTGATGTTCAAGACATGGTGCAGGCACTACAATTCATGAGAGTGATCCGTCTCTGCAGCATTTTCAAGATACATGTTGGAGCAGACTGGAAAGTTATATCTGCCAAATACTTCAAGAAGGACGCTTCCACAAGCTGAACTAGGTCCAAGGGGGAGTTTGTAGATGCAATTTATGTACCTAGTTCAATTTTGTATTTGATAACATGTAAAGTTCATATTATATTAATGGAAGTTATCTTTCTACATTGTTCTTAATGTTTAATATTGGTTATATGTTTATGTTATTTGTTGATATGATTGATTATGTAATTGAGTATGAGTCTGGTTCATTCGGTCGAATGACTCTAACGTATGAAGTCATTCGGCGAATGAAACCAGAGTATGGCTCATTTCAGCGAATGAGTCATTCGCCGAATGACTCATTCGGCTGAATTATCATTCGACAGATGCCATTCGCCGAATGAGTTGCTTCGGCCTCTCATTCGGCCGAATGTCGACTGCCTATATATACAAGTTCAAATCATTTCAACCCTAACTTTCCAGAGCCCTCCTTCTTCCCTAAGATCCAAGAGTCAAAACCCTAGGAGATTTGAGCGGCTAGTGATTGTCCAAGTTCGATTCTCAACCCGTGGTGTTTGATTGTTGCTTCCACATTGTTCCTACATCCTCGGATCACCACGGCTCCTGTTGATTTCGATTGGAAAACCCTGGAATAGGATTCTGCACTATTCCAGAGGCTGTCGAGTAGTTTTACATTGGATTCGGATTGTTTCCGAGCTCCCAATATGTCCAACAATTTCCAACCCCAAACTTATTACCCTTGTCAACAATCTTGTCAACCTTTTTAGAAATCCCTTTTTGCTTTTGAAAAATATTACTAGACTCTCCCAGATGTGTAGTAGATGACTTTACATAAACAATCGGTTTGAGAGTGGTAGTTGTTTTGGGTTTCATCACTGGTTTAGAAACAGAATTGGGTTTAGTCACCACTTTCTCAACTGAGTTCATCTCAGCTTTTGACTTCTGAGACTTCAGAATCTTTTTATCAACACTTTTCACGTGATAGCCATTTTGTATTAAGATATCAGGTGAAAATTCTGATTCAGTAATATCTTTAATAATAATAGGAGCATCACTATCAAGAGACACTTTATCATCAGATGATGAACCTCCAGCATCCTCAACCACTTGTTCAGATACACGTTCATTCAAAGAAACATGATGAACTTCCAAATATGGATTAATTTGTGGTCTGGAAACATAACTGGGAGGAGGTGGAACAGAGTGAAAACCCAAGCCGGTTGTATCATTTGATGACCTTTGCATGGCAGCAAAGTAATCAATGAAATATTGAGAATTTTGGTAATTCTCCAGCTTGCTCTTGTTTAACTCAGCTTCTGCTTTTGCTGCTGATAATTCAACCTTCAGCTTCTGAACTGATTCAAGATGCACAGACACATCATGGTTATTTTGTAAAACTTTGATTTTCAAATCTTCGTTTTCTTTACCCAAATCAATTATCTTTTTGTCAAAAGATTTTTCTCTTAAAATTAACTTCTTATTTGCTTCTGTGCACTATATCAAATAAGCAGTCAGCTGAGAATGCATCTCTTTCAATTTGTCAATAATCTCTAACAGATCCTCATTTACCTCATCCACTTTTTCTTTGCCTTTACCGGCGTCCTCATCCAAAGAAGCCATGAAAGCACCCATCAGTTCATCATACTGCTTTCCTCAATCATAACCCTCATCAGCTTGACTCACCAAAGCTTTAGATGACTCTTCAGATTTTTCTTTCTTTTTCTGATTGGTTTCCTTTGGCTTAAACGGATTTAAATTCCCTTGTTTCTTTGGATTCTTGCATTCTCTGGCAAAGTGACCTAGCTCACCATAGTTGTAGCATTGAGTAGTCTTTGGGTGGAATCCAAACTTGGTGTTGCGGTCGAAAGTAAATTTCTTGCTAGTCTTCTTCTCATAACGATTGATTCTTCGAATAACAATTGCCAGTGCCCATTGTGTATCAATCAGCTCCATTTCATCATCATCGATTTGCTCGTAATCTTCAAATGTAAGATAAGAGTTTCCAATCTTTCCAGCAATTTGTTCATCATATGCGCTGACTACACAAGACAGAATCGACATGTGATCCCGAACAGCTTCAAACCTTACTTTCCCCAGATTAGTTGTATTTAGATGAACAGGATGTGGTGTAGAGTCAGACTTCTTCTTAGTTGGCAAATAAGATGTACTGCAACTTGTTGATGCAGAAGGAGCAGAAGTACTTTCAGAAGTACTAGAAACAAATGCAGTCTGAATCTTTGCAGATGAAGTCGGTGGTGTAACAACAGATCCACTGTATAATGGAGGATCTTGTGTAACATTCACTCTTCGAGCTCTTCGCTTATCCTTCATCTCTTGCTCTTCAAGCTTTTGAACAAATTCTACCAAGGTCATTCCTGGTAAATTCTCTCTCAAGATTAACACCAAAGAGTTCCACTTGTCAGGCAAAGCATCTACAAGACAATTAATCTTTTCATCTTCAGTATATTCAATTCCACACTTTCTAACTTCTGTCAGAAGATGTCTATATCTATTAATCAATGCTTCAAGACTTTCGTTGCCTATAAAATTGACGTTTTCAAACTCTTTCCGAATGTATGTGGCTTTCATCTTCTTCAGATTTGTATTTCCCTCAACTCTGGCTTTCAAAGCATTCCATAGACTATAAGAAGTCTTGTGTTCATCAAATTGATGTAAAATCTGATTTGGAATTGCTTGACTAAACAGCCAATATGCCTTTTTCTCAGAATCATACTTTTTTCTTTCATCAACATCTAATCTCTTTAAGAGTTGATAAAAATCAGTTCCCACCACTCTTGTAACATTTGTACATTTAGTCATGGTAGTCATAAACAGTGTTAGAACAGTATGTGTCCATGTTCAGTTAATCAATGTTATTCATATGTTCATAATGTGTGCTTGTGTGTTACAGGATCTTATTTATTTAGGAACAAGTATTTATTATTTATTTACAGTCGAGTTCACTAGGCAAGAACAATATTGTGTTATATCGAAACAGTGGTGGGCAGCGAGAGTGAGCCCTATATATATACTGCGTTCGGTGTAACAGGATAGTGTTAGTGCGTAGTGTTTAGACGAATACTATGACAATTAATTAATTCAACAAGAATCGTAATACGTAAGCGAGACTGAGTATAGTTATGGGTGACGATCCATAATAATACGAATGTTGAACTTATATTTATGATTAAACGACTTTAAATAATTAATACGATCGAATAACGTACGCGATTGCGGGTATACACGTAATTGTGAGTTTTTAACGATCTGACAACACACGAAGAGTAAAAATAATTAAAATAATTATTTTATATTTTTACAATTTTGAAACTCATCATTTTAATGGGTTTAACAACTATTTTATTTAAATCGCGTAAAATACGCGATACGTTCCGGAAACGCGAACCGAGCGACCGAAACGAACCCGAATACCTCCCGGGCTATAAAAGCCTTGAACAAGGCTAAATTCCTCATTTATGGCAGCCAACAACCTCTCCCTCTCTAGATTTTCGGATTCCATCTTCTCACACTAGAAATCATCACAAAAATCCTTGTATCTCCCTCGTTTCTCCACGAATTTGAGTGTTCTCGGTGTCCACGCGAAGCTCTCGACATTCCCTACACAGAAGTACCACTGATCAGAGCTGTTGTCCAACTGAGATCGAGGTATTTGTGCTTGAATGTTCACGAAAATAGGGTTTCTTGTGTGTTTTTGTTCAAACCGGACCAAAGCCGGATCTAGCACTTCACTTTCTGATTTCGCACCCCTAGCAACCCTATCTGATGTTGAATTAACCTAGATCGTGGCCTAGAGATGAGGATTCGATGAAGGTGACGATGCAGGTGTACAGGTTCGTGGTGGTCATGGAGCCGAACCCATTAGGGTTTCCCGGCCGAACCAGTGGGAGCCTAGCGAACCTTAGCGAACCCTGCAATGGTTCGTTTGAGTACTAGCCGAACTCTAGGGAGTCCCACGAGCATTCACGAACCATTTGATGACCAACGAACCCTTCCCAGTGCGAACCCTCGGCAAACCCTGTTGTGCAACGAACCTGATCGAGACTGACGAACCATTGTGAACTTGCCGAACCCTTTGCATGGTTCGTTGACATGAAGCCGAACTTCTCATCACCTTTGGCCGAACCATAAGAGACGAACCATATTTCATTCTAACTCCACGAACCTTGCATGCACACTATAGAGCCAAACCACGTCGAATTTCTGGCCGAACCCTAGTGGCTTGAGCATGACCGGCGAACCTAGTCCTTGAACCTAAAAGGTTCGCTGCCAAGAGGGTTGGCTGAGACCCAACATACGATTTTCTTTACACTTCTTGGTCCAATTGATTCTTAACTTCGGCCCACATAATGAGAGCAAGCCTAATAGGACTTGAGGCCCAACAATTCACATATGCGGCCCAACTCAAACCCATTTGACCCAAACCAATTCCTATAGGCCCAATTAAGTCTTATTCGGTTCATTATGATCTTGATTAAGCCCACATTACCTTGGTATTTTACATGGCCCATAAATATAAGGGTGGGCCCAATATCCCATTCAATTGGCCCATAGTTGAACTAAGTGGCCCATGGCCTTTGTTTAAGCCCTCATGGTTTCATGGGCTTAAACCCAAATGTGTGGCCCTCAGCTCACGATAATTATGAATTGATCATGAATAGGTTAAGTTGTAAGTTAACATGAACATGAGATCAACTCATAATTCCAAAGACATAACAAATCAACATCTTTTCATAATACATGTTAAACAATGGCTTATCAAATTCTTAAACACATGTGATGTTGTGCAAACAAGTTGGTGCACAAAAGAACATTTCAGATTCTTTTCATGGATCCATGATCAAACAAGTAACTCAATCATGACTTTCAAGTTCATACAACAATTTCAAACATGAGAACATGTATTCAAGTGTTAATCAATTTCAAGACAACACAAGTCAACCAATGAATCAAAGTCTAAACAACTATAAATCTTATATCTTATGTATGATTACAATGATATAGGAACCAATTAGAAGTCCTGTTTGCTACTTGCTATTTGTTATAGTTCAGAGTCTACTGCAGACAGGTGAGAACACTAGCCCCTCTTTTTACTGTTTTACAACTGTTTTGGGGTGGAACACGTGATAAAATACTTTTATTTCAATCATATCGTATGATACAGATTCATGTTACTTCATAAACATTACAGGTTCACTTTAGAAATCCAAGGGATTTCTCAATTGTTTTCAAGGAATTCATCAACCGTTTTAAAGGATTATTAAACTATTAAACTATTCTTCTAAAAAGGTTTTATATACAAGATATTTGAACTGTTTTATGGCAGAGTTGCTCAAATGGTTTTATAAATGATATGTTCTTTTAAATAATGAATTTTATAAACTCTTCCGTTAAAAACCTTGTTATTATACAAGGTCACCATTTCATGACGTTCAAATCAAGGGATTCATTTCATGGTATTCGAATCAAGGGTTTTAAACATGGTATTCAAACAATGGTTTTCATGGTGATGTTCAAATCAAGGGATTCATTTCATGGTATTCAAATCAGAGGATTCATTTCACGGTATTCAAAACAAAGGATTTTATTCATGGGATTAAATCAAGGTTTTCAATCATGTTTTCAAATAAGGCATTAACACGCTCGTTTAAAGTAAGGTTCATAAACATGGTGTCTATTGTTGTAAACAAACTTATAAATGCATCAAGTATCATATTCATTAGCGTTAGTACTGGGTGATCACAACAAGGGAAAGCGGACACACACATTTGGGCAGACCGATTGCTGCAGTTAGTTTTTAGATTTGTTTTATAAACTAACTGCAGATTTCGGTTACGTATGGTTATCATTGTCGCTGACTAATTTTCTGACTCCAAACGTAGTTTGGGACTTGATTATATGTTGGCTTTTGTGCAAACAGTGATTGGACTGTTTACACTCATTTTTCAGACTTGATGTTAGTTTGGGTTGCAGCTCATCCATGTGAATCATTTAATACTTTAACATACCTATGCCTTATATCACATATTCATGATTTCATATGCTAAACCTATTGTTCTCACCAACTACTTCTGTAGTTGACAGTTACTTTTCACGTGTTTCAGGTAAACATGTTTAAGACTTTCTCAGGGACAACTAAGGAGACCATTCTAAGATAGAACAAAATGAAGAAACATGCTAGGATGGATTAGAAACACACTAAATCCTAATTGTTTAATTGTCTTGTTTGAAGTCTTATTTTGTAAACTATATTTTGGGTCTGTAGTTGTCTTTCTTTTGGTAGATAGATTGTCTGTAACTAAACAATTGTCTTAACATTATGAAACATAGTAATCCGTTGTGGTTGTTCTTATTCAATACTTGTGCATGATTCAACTGTTCATACGTCACCGCGCCGCGGATTCCGCACGCGGCGCAGGGGTGTGACAGGATGGTATCAGAGCCAAGGTTGTAGAAAACTAGGAAAAACCCAATGTTTAATGACCTAGACTATAACCTAAGCTACCCAATAGGATTAAGTGCTATAGGCTTGAGGATACTTAGGATCTAAGTAACTTAAGTAAGCATTAAGTCTACATTAAGCTTGAAAGATCTTAGGGACATTTTACTAAGATTAGACATCGAGTCAAGGAATTTGAATCGGAATTCTATAATTTTAGAAACCGAATTAAATTTCTCACACGTATTCATTTAAGGATTTCAGAGGCAAGGATCTGTATTCTTAGTATCCTTGATCTGAAATTCTCACACAGAGTTCATTATGGGAATTTAGAGGCAAAGATCTATTAATTTAGTATCTTTGATCTAAAATCCTTGTCATATTCATTATAGGAATTCAAAGGTCAAGATCTATTAATTTAGAATCTTGATTTGAAATCCTTGTCATATTCATTATAGGAATTCAAAGGTCGAGATCTATTAATTTAGAATCTTGATTTGAAATCCTTGTCATATTCATTATAGGAATTCAAAGGTCAAGATCTATTAATTTAGAATCTTGATTTGAAATCCTTGTCATATTCATCATAGGAATTCAAAGGTCAAGAGCTATTAATTTAGAATCTTGATTTGAAATCCTTGTCATGTTATCATTATCAGGTGTTCATTATCATAGGAACTTTATAACTTAGAATCTGTGTAACAGTATTCTTTAGTTGAAGTTCTCACAGGAGATCATTATACTCGATACTGTAGGTATTGAGAACCTAGGTTAATTAACCTAGGACACACATGCTAAAACCTAAGGTTTTAATTTCAAGTAAATTAAGAACCACGATTTACATAATCATAAACATATTCAGAGAACAAGAGACAAACGTGAATCAATCATAATCAATCAACAGTTGGAATCTTAGCTTCAAATATAAACGACGGATTAACGCTGACGTGCTGATGTAAGTGGAGGGTCGGTGAGAGCTTACCCTATATATAAGCTTATTTCGGTATGTCAGGGGGAATCCGGCGTTCGTGTTTGAAGTGAAGATTCGGGAGCAACTGGATCATTGAACATTAGTCAAACACATGGGATACAAACATTGGAGATACAATCATTGGTGAATCAAATCATAGTGCAATTCAAACTTGGATGAACCAAATATTATGGTGAATCAATCAAGTTGTGAACATTCTTTTATTGTAAACCTTAAGTGAAATTCTTAAGTGTTTTACATGACTAGTACTTAGTAACATAGGTTAACAGGAAAGTGTAGAGCACACGTATGATTTAGTTCTACATGTTAACAACTGTTAGTAGGTGCACACATAACATAATCATAGTTCAATCATGGATTCAAACATAGTTCAAGTTGATCAAAGATCATGGGATTCTTAATCAATGGAACACACTTGGAAATCAGCACAAAACATATTGCCAAATGCTAACAAGGACATGATCGTGGTATATCGAAGCAGTGGTGGGATGGCGTCTGGGCTGGCAGTTTGCTTGACCCTTTCGTATGCCCTATATATAAGCTATCTTCGGTATATCGGGAAAATGTCAGTGTGTAGGTTTGGTGGAGAGATCATGAGACATCATACATATGCACATGATAAGTATGCAAATAAGTTGATAACTTATACGTGTACTGGATCATATTACAATTGAATGATAATAATAGTAGTATGGATATATTACTAATTTTATCATGAAAATTCAATTGTATCCTTCCTCATTACTGAACCGCTTGTGGCTTCTATTCGTAGAATGCCTCCCCGACGTGATCCTAACGGAGGGGGTTCAACAAGTGGCAACGACGATGAGATCAACAAGATTGCCCGAGCCATCGCTATACACATGAGGGATGTCATTCCGGGCATGGTCACTGATATCACCCAGAATCTTCGGGGGAGTACCAGTGACTCAGCGAACAACTCAAACACCAATCACTCTGGAACTGCTAACTTCACTTTCAAGCAGTTCAATGATGCTAAGCCTCCCAAGTACTCTGGTACGGAGGGAGCTACCGGTCTACTGCAATGGCTGGAGAGCATCGAGGATATTCTCGATTTTACAGGATGTCCGGAAAATCTGAAGGTCAAGATGGCCTCAAGAGCATTTCACAAAGGCGCGCTCACCTGGTGGAATTCTGAGAAGAACACCAGAGGACGTGAAGTCGCCTTAGCATTACCGTGGGACGGTTTCAAGAACTTGCTTGTGGAAAAGTTCTGTCCACGTCATGAACTGAAGAAACTCGAGGTGGAGATGTGGAATCTGGTGCAAGATAGTGGAGAGAACGCGAAGTATACAACTCGATTCCATGAGTTGTGCATTCTGGTGCCCCACTTGGTTACTCATCTATCCCGTAGGATAGAGAAATATATTGAAGGCTTACCTCTGGTAGTTAGAGGAACTGTTATGGGGAATAACCCCACTACTCTGGAGGCAGCAATCCAACTTGGTGCTACTCTTACTGAAGAGTATGTTAAATCTGGGGTGCTCACCCGAAAGGGATTCAAGAGAGCACAGATTGAAGAAGGCAAGAAGCCTGAACAGCACCATCAAAAGAAGAAGAGGCAAAGGACAATTAAGAACTTTGCAGCACTAACGGCAGCTACACCCACTCATGCCACACCAATTACAGCCATGCCACAACCTGTTACCGCCAGAAAGTCTTATACTGGCACATTTCCACTTTGCACCAAATGCCAATATCATCATTTACCCACTACTCCATGTAAGAAGTGTCTCAAGTGTGGGCGAATGGGACACTTTGCAGCTACATGCCGAGCTGCTCATCTTGCTGCTGCAACAACTGCTACCACAACTCCTACTGCTACAGGTGGAAGGGCTTGTTATAATTGTGGAGCAGAGGGACACTTTAGAAATCAGTGTCCAAAACTCAACAAGAACACTGCTACTGCTCTTGCCTTTGTTATCGGAGCTGCCGAAGCACGCGAGGATCCGGCAGTCATCACGGGTACATTTCTTATCAATGATCACTATGTTCCTATCATATTTGATACTGGTGCTGATAAAAGCTTTATCTCTGCTCATACTGCTTCTTTGCTTAAAATGCAACTATCTATACTTACTGCTCCCTATACAGTAGAAGTAGCAAATGGTAAGACTATAGTTGTAGATTCTATTATCCATGGTTGTGAATTAAGATTAAACGACCATCTTTTCTCCATCGATCTCATTCCTATGACTCTCGAAAGCTTCGAAGTTGTAGTAGGAATGGATTGGTTATCCAAGAACAATGCTGAAATCGTATGCTCGGAGAAACTTATTCGGATTCCTCTCCCGACCGGCGAAACGATGAACGTTTATGGCAAGAAACCCTGCCGAGGATTGAAGATTGTATCGTGCATCAAAGCGAGGAAGTACTTGAAGAAGAAATATTATGCATTCCTAGCTCGCGTGGTGGAAAAGAAACCTGAAAAGAAAGCAGTTGGAGACGTAACAGTTATCAGAGATTATCCAGACGTATTTCCAGAAGACTTGCCTGGACTACCACCAGTCCGACAAGTGGAGTTTAGAATTGATCTCGTCCCTGGAGCAGACCCAGTGGCGAAGTCACCGTATCGATTAGCACCGTCTGAGATGCAAGAACTGTCTAGTCAGCTTCAAGAACTTTTAGACAAAGGTTTCATAAGACCGAGTTTTTCTCCATGGAGAGCTCCGGTTCTCTTTGTCAAAAAGAAAGACGGTTCATTTCGTATGTGCATCGATTATCGTGAGTTAAACAAGTTGACAATCAAGAATAGATATCCTCTGCCTAGGATCGATGATCTGTTTGATCAATTACAGGGAGCAACTTGCTTCTCTAAGATTGATTTACGATCCGGGTATCATCAGTTAAGAGTAAATGATGAGGATATACCAAAGACTGCATTTAGGACTCGATATGGACACTATGAGTTTGTGGTTATGCCATTTGGGCTGACCAATGCACCCGCAGTATTCATGGACTTGATGAACCGAGTCTGCAGGCCATACTTGGATCAGTTTGTTATTGTCTTCATTGACGATATATTGATTTATTCCAAGTCAGAACAAGAGCACGAGGATCATTTGAGGAAAGTCTTAGAGTTACTAAGAACTGAACAACTATATGCTAAATTTTCAAAATGTGAGTTTTGGCTAAAGGAAGTTCACTTCTTAGGACATGTCATCAACAGGGATAGAATACATGTAGATCCAGCAAAGATTGAGGCGATTAAGAACTGGACTACTCCATCTACTCCAACAGAGATTCGTTCGTTTCTGGGTCTGGCGGGCTATTACAGGAGATTCATTGCGAATTTTTCTAAGATTGCCTTGCCACTTACCACTTTGACTCAGAAAAGTCAAGCGTTTATATGGGGTCAGAAACAGGAAGATGCATTTCAACTTCTTAAACAGAAGTTATGCAACTCCCTATCCTTAGTCTTCTAGAAGGCAGTGATGATTTTATTGTCTACTGTGATGCTTCAAACCTTGGTCTCGGTTGTGTACTTATGCAACGAGACAAGGTCATTGCGTATGCTTCAAGACAACTTAAGGTTCATGAGAAGAATTATACTACTCATGATCTTGAGTTAGGGGCTGTGGTCTTTGCATTGAAGATTTGGAGACACTACCTTTATGGTACTAAATGTGTTATCTATACAGACCACAAGAGCCTACAACACATTCTCAATCAGAAAGAGCTCAACATGAGACAACGGCGTTGGGTTGAGCTTCTAACTGATTACGACTGTGAGATTCGTTACCATCCGAGTAAAGCCAATGTGGTGGCGGATGCTCTGAGTCGTAAGGAACCAGTCAAACCAATTCGTGTAAGAGCCATGGAGATCAACACACAGCCAAACTTGAAAGACTTGATTCGTATTGCACAGCAACAAGTAGTGACAAACAATCAGCTGAAAACAGACTTAGATTGCGGGATTGAGAAGAGACTGGAACCTCGATCTGACGGGGTGTTATATCTCAACGGCCGCATCTGGATTCCAAAGTCAGAAGAATTGCGCACACTCATCTGTGATGAGGCTCATAAGTCGCGATACTCAGTTCATCCTAGAGCCGATAAGATGTATCAGGACTTGAGAACATCTTACTGGTGGCCGGGAATGAAGAAAGACATAGCACTGTATGTGGGAAAATGTCTTACATGTACAAAGGTCAAAGCAGAACATCAAAAGCCTTCGGGACTTCTACAGCAACCTGAAATTCCTCAATGGAAATGGGAGCAAATTTCCATGGATTTCATAACCAAGTTGCCAAGAACTCCGCGAGGTTTCGATTCGATTTGGGTGATCGTTGATCGACTCACCAAATCTGCTCATTTTCTCCCGATTCGAGAGGATTACAAGATGGAGAAGTTATCCACATTGTACATCAACGAAATCATTGCACGTCATGGTACACCAACATCAATCATTTCTGATCGTGATAGTCGTTTCACTTCTCGCTTTTGGCAATCATTGCAAAAGGCTTTGGGAACGCGTGTTAATCTTAGCACGACGTATCATCCCCAAGCCGACGGTCAAAGTGAAAGGACTATCCAAACACTCGAGGACATGCTTCGTTCTTGTGTCATTGACTTCGGTGGAATTTGGGACACTCATCTCCCACTTATCGAGTTTTCGTTCAACAACAGCTACCATACAAGCATTCAATGTGCACCATTCGAAGCTTTATATGGTAGGAAGTGCCGATCACCGGTCTGCTGGACCGAGGTTGGTGACTCACAGGTCGTAGGACCAGAACTCATTCAGGAAACATCAGACAAAATCACAATCATTCAATCACGGCTTAAGGCCGCACGAGATCGGCAGAAGAGTTATGCTGATCGACGTCGGAAACCGCTTGAGTTTCAAGTCGGTGACCGAGTATTACTCAAAGTTTCTCCCTGGAAAGGCGTTGTCTGATTCGGGAAGAAAGGGAAACTTGCACCAAGGTACGTGGACCTTTTGAGATCCTGGAACGGATTGGTCCCATAGCCTACAAACTCAAACTTCCAGTGGAGCTAAGCAATGTTCATGATACTTTTCATGTGTCAAATCTTAAGAAATGCTTGGCGGATCATGATGTTCAGATTCCACTGGAAGACATACAGATTCAGAACAACATGCAATTCATAGAACGCCCGGTTGAAATCATGGATCATGGGGTCAAGAACTTAAACGCAGCCGTATCCCGATCGTAAAGGTACGATGGGAGGGCAAACGTGGTGCTGAGTTCACCTGGGAACGTGAAGACCAGATGAAGCTTAAGTACCCTCATCTTTTTACAGTACCTTCGGCTAGTTAATTTCGGGACGAAATTCCCTTAACTAGGGGAGACTGTAACATTTGTACATTTAGTCATGGTAGTCATAAACAGTGTTAGAACAATATGTGTCCATGTTCAGTTAATCAATGTTATTCATATGTTCATAATGTGTGCTTGTGTGTTACAGGATCTTATTTATTTAGGAACAAGTATTTATTATTTATTTACAGTCGAGTTCACTAGGCAAGAACAGTATTGTGTTATATCGAAACAGTTGTGGGCAGCGAGAGTGAGCCCTATATATATACTGCGTTCGGTGTAACAGGATAGTGTTAGTGCGTAGTGTTGAGACGAATACTATGACAATTAATTAATTCAACAAGAATCGTAATACGTAAGCGAGACTGAGTATAGTTATGGGTGACGATCCATAATAATACGAATGTTGAACTTATATTTACGATTAAACGACTTTAAATAATTAATATGATCGAAAAACGTACGCGATTGCGGGTATACACGTAATTGTGAGTGTTTAACGATCTGACAACACACGAAGAGTAAAAATAATTAAAATAATTCTTTTATATTTTTACAATTTTGAAACTCATCATTTTAATGGGTTTAACAACTATTTTATTTAAATCGCGTAAAATACGCGATACGTTCCGGAAACGCGAACCGAGCGACCGAAACGAACCCGAATACCACCCGGGCTATAAAAGCCTTGAACAAGGCTAAATTCCTCATTTATGGCAGCCAACAACCTCTCCCTCTCTAGATTTTCGGATTCCATCTTCTCACACTAGAAATCATCACAAAAATCATTGTATCTCCCTCGTTTCTCCACGAATTTGAGTGTTGTCGGTGTCCACGCGAAGCTCTCGACATTCCCTACACAGAAGTACCACTGATCGGAGCTGTTGTCCAACTGAGATCGAGGTATTTGTCCAAAGCCGGATCTAGCACTTCACTTTCTGATTTCGCACCCCTAGCAACCCTATCTGATGTTGAATTAACCTAGATCGTGGCCTAGAGATGAGGATTCGATGAAGGTGACGATGCAGGTGTACAGGTTCGTGGTGGTCATGGAGCCGAACCCATTAGGGTTTCCCGGCCGAACCAGTGGGAGCCTAGCGAACCTTAGCGAACCCTGCAATGGTTCGTTTGAGTACTAGCCGAACTCTAGGGAGTCCCACGAGCATTCACGAACCATTTGATGACCAACGAACCCTTCCCAGTGCGAACCCTCGGCGAACCCTGTTGTGCAACGAACCTGATCGAGACTGACGAACCATTGTGAACTTGCCGAACCCTTTGCATGGTTCGTTGACATGAAGCCGAACCTCTCATCACCTTTGGCCGAACCATGAAGCCGAACCTTTCATTCTAGCTCCACGAACCTTGCATGCACACTATAGAGCCAAACCATGTCGAATTTCTGGCCGAACCCTAGTGGCTTGAGCATGACCGGCGAACCTAGTCCTTGAACCTAAAAGGTTCGCTGCCAAGAGGGTTGGCCGAGACCCAACATACGATTTTCTTTACACTTCTTGGTCCAATTGATTCTTAACTTCGGCCCACATAATGAGAGCAAGCCTAATAGGACTTGAGGCCCAACAATTCACATATGCGGCCCAACTCAAACCCATTTGACCCAAACCAATTCCTATAGGCCCAATTAAGTCTTATTCAGTTCATTATGATCTTGATTAAGCCCACATTACCTTGGTATTTTACATGGCCCATAAATATAAGGGTGGGCCCAATATCCCATTTAATTGGCCCATAGTTGAAATAAGTGGCCCATGGCCTTTGTTTAAGCCCTCATCGTTTCATGGGCTTAAACCCAAATGTGTGGCCCTCAGCTCACGATAATTATGAATTGATCATGAATAGGTTATGTTGTAACTTAACATGAACATGAGATCAACTCATAATTCCAAAGACATAACAAATCAACATCTTTTCATAATACATGTTAAACAATGGCTTATCAAATTCTTAAACACATGTGATGTTGTGCAAACAAGTTGGTGCACAAAAGAACATTTCACATTCTTTTCATGGATCCATGATCAAACAAGTAACTCAATCATGACTTTCAAGTTCATACAACAATTTCAAACATAAGAACATGTATTCAATTGTTAATCAATTTCAAGAGAACACAAGTCAATCAATGAATCAAAGTCTAAACAACTATAAATCTTATATCTTATGTATGATTACAATGATATAGGAACCAATTAGAAGTCCTGTTTGCTACTTGCTATTTGTTATAGTTCAGAGTCTACTGCAGACAGGTGAGAACACTAGCCCCTCTTTTTACTGTTTTACAACTGTTTTGGGGTGGAACACGTGATCAAATACTTTTATTTCAATCATATCGTATGATACAGATTCATGTTACTTCATAAACATTACAGGTTCACTTTAGAAATCCAAGGGATTTCTCAATTGTTTTCAAGGAATTCATCAACCGTTTTAAAGGATTATTAAACTATTAAACTATTCCTCTAAAAAGGTTTTATATAAAAGATATTTGAACTGTTTTATGGCAGAGTTGCTCAAATGGTTTTATAAATGATATGTTCTTTTAAATAATGAATTTTATAAACTCTTCCGTTAAAAACCTTGTTATTATACAAGGTCACCATTTCATGACGTTCAAATCAAGGGATTCATTTCATGGTATTCGAATCAAGGGTTTCAAACATGGTATTCAAACAATGGTTTTCATGGTGATGTTCAAATCAAGGGATTCATTTCATGGTATTCAAATCAGAGGATTCATTTCACGGTATTCAAAACAAAGGATTTAATTCATGGGATTAAATCAAGGTTTTCAATCATGTTTTCAAATAAGGCATTAACACGCTCGTTTAAAGTAAGGTTCATAAACATGGTGTCTATTGTTGTAAACAAACTTATAAATGCATCAAGTATCATATTCATTAGCGTTAGTACTGGGTGATCACAACAAGGGAAAGCGGACACACACATTTGGGCAGACCGATTGCTGCAGTTAGTTTTTAGATTTGTTTTATAAACTAACTGTAGATTTCGGTTACGTATGGTTATCATTGTCGCTGACTAATTTTCTGACTCCAAACGTAGTTTGGGACTTGATTATATGTTGGCTTTTGTGCAAACAGTGATTGGACTGTTTACACTCATTTTTCAGACTTGATGTTAGTTTGGGTTGCAGCTCATCCATGTGAATCATTTATTACTTTAACATACCTATGCCTTATATCACATATTCATGATTTCATATGCTAAACCTATTGTTCTCACCAACTACTTCTGTAGTTGACAGTTACTTTTCATGTGTTTCAGGTAATCAGGTTTAAGACTTTCTTAGGGACAACTAAGGAAACCATTCTAAGATAGAACAAGATGAAGAAACATGCTAGGATGGATTAGAAACACACTAAATCGTAATTGTTTAATTGTCTTGTTTGAAGTCTTATTTTGTAAACTATATTTTGGGTCTGTAGTTGTCTTTCTTTTGGTAGATAGATTGTCTGTAACTAAACAATTGTCTTAATATTATGAAACATAGTAATCCGTTGTGGTTGTTCTTATTCAATACTTGTGCATGATTCAACTGTTCATACGTCACCGCGCCATGGATTCCGCACGCGGCGCAGGGGTGTGACAACTCTAGGTCTTTCATATGGAGATAAAATCCTCTTCCAAAGATTAGTATCCGTTCCATTAGGGGTGTATCAAAACGACCCTTCCAATTATCATAATCTGATAATAAATCCAGCAACTTTGGAACTTTGTTATCACTTCCAAATTCAGTTTCACTAATCAGAATGTTATGAATCTTTGAATTCTGACTAGCCATTGCAGCATACATCTCTGCCATGATATCAAGATTTTAACCAGCGAACCTTTTCACTTTACGAACCTATCAATCAGACGAACCTTCAACAATCTTGGATCTGAACGAACCTTCAGTCACGAACCTGAAGACACGAACCTCAAATCACACGAACCTGAAGTCAGACGAACCTTGTATCACACGAACCTCAAGTAGCGAACCTCAAGTCACAAACCTCAATCACGAACCTAAAGTCACGAACCTTAGGTTACGAACCTCAATTCACGAACCTGAAGCCACACGAACCTGAGAAACGAACCTAATGCAACAAACCTTGAAACAAATCTGATTTTCACGAACCTTGAGTCAAACGAACCTCAAGTCAGACTAACCTCTGATGAAAATCAACGAACTTCTGCTTAAAAAACAACGAACCTCAGCTGAAAAGCAACGAACCTTGCAGAAAACCTTGAGACGAACCTTACAAAATCCCATCGAACCTTTACTGAAAATCAACGAACCTCTTCTGAAAACACAAACGAACCTCAGAAAAATGTCAATTCCAACGAACCTTTTGTTCCAGCTGTTCACAGGTTCGGCTCACGAACCTGTACTGCAAAATTCGAAATTTTGGAGGGAAAACCTTCCAAAACATGAAGCAAATTCTTCCAAATCTTCAAATTAACACCACCAAATCGTGAATTGTAGTTGTAACATTTGTACATTTAGTCATGTAGTCGTAAGCAGTGTTAGAACATTGTGTGTACATGTTCAGTCAGTCAATGTGAATCATGTGTCATTATGTGCTTGTGTGTTAGAATCTTTATCATTTAACAAGTATGTATTATTTATTTACAGTCGAGTTCACTAGGCAAGAACAGTATTGTGTTATATCGAAACAGTGGTGGGCAGCGAGAGTGAGCCCTATATATATACTGCGTTTGGTGTAACAGGATAGTGTTAGTGCGTAGTGTTAAGACGAATATTATAAAAATTAATTAATTCACAAGAATCGTAATACGTAAGCGAGACTGAGTATAGTTATGGGTGACGATCCATAATAATACGAATGTTGAACTTATAATTATGATTAAACGACTTTAAATAATTAATACGATCGGAAAACGTACGCGATTGCGGGTATACACGTAATTGTGAATGTTTAACGATCTGACAACGCACGAAGAGTAAAAATAATTAAATTAATTATTTTATATTTTTACAATTTTGAAACTCATCATTTATTTGAGTTTAACAACTCTTTTATTTTAAAACCGCGTAAAATACGCGCTACGTTCCGGAAATGCGAACCGAGCGACCGAAACGAACCCGAATACCTTACGGACTATAAAAGCCTTGAACAAGGCTTAAATCCTCATTTATTTCACCTACACCACTTTCTCTCACTAGAATTTTCGGCCAAGCCTTTCTCTCTCTAGAAAACCCACTTTAAACGATCGTATCTCTCTCGTTTCTCAACGGATTTCGTCGTTCTTGGTGTCCACACGAAGCTCTCGACATCCGCTACACGAAAGTACAAGATTTTCGCAGTTTCACCCAGCCAATCGCGAGGTAATGAAGCTTGAAAGATCACGAGATTAGGGTTTTCGTTTGTGAGTTCGTGAAATACACACATAACCGGTTTATTTGCATTATCCTTCGAGTTTCGCACATGTAGCAACCTTCATCGAGAGTAGAATGACTTAGATCGTGGCCTGGAGTTGGTGGTTCGATGATGGTGATGATGTTCGTACAGGTTCGCTGGAAGGTTTCCTGGCCGAACCTTCACTTGGGCATGACCGAACCTCAAGGGACTTCACGAACCCTGCAATGGTTCGTGTGAACATTGGCCGAACCCTAGAGAGTCCACGAGCCATCAACGAACCATAACCATCATCACGAACCTTCAGCTAACTCAGACGAACCCTACGTGGTTCATTGCTCAACTGCCGAACCATGTCCCAACCGAACCATCGTGCATGAGCAAACCCAAGCGAACCCTAAGGAGCCACGAGCCTTCACGAACCAAATAATGATCAACGAACCCTCCTTGCTGCGAACCTTCATGACCAGCCGAACTACTCTTATTTCACCGAACCTCCGCATAGGGACGACCCTTCTCATGCAGGCGAACCAGTGTGTTTGCGAACCTACGTGTGCATGGGGCGAACCCTAGCTGGTCCTCGAGCTTTGTATAAATCCACGAACCTACCTGATGACATGTTAGTCGAACCTTGCCTGAACATTAGAGGGCCGAACCATATCATGATGTTGGCCGAACCCTAGGCCAGGAAACCAAAAAGGTTCGCTGCCAAGGGGGGGTAACCGAGCCAACAACATGCAAATTTCTTTGTATACCTTGGCCCAACCAATTGTATTAGCTCGGCCCACATTAGAATGAGCCCAATTCAATTATATCCGGCCCAAATTCAATGCAACAAGGCTCAAATTCCATTAGCAACATGGTCCATAGGTTTAAACCAAGCACGATTGAGCTAGTTGGCCATGAGGATCTTTAGTTGGCCAATATCACAATGGAACCTTACATGATCAAAGTACACCTTGTTTGGCCTAACACCACAATCAATTGGCCCAATGTCATTTCCAAGTGGCCCATGGCCTTTGTCTAAGTCCATAATGACTTTCATGGACTTAAAACCCCTTTGTTGGCCATAATCCAAAGTAATTGTAATTTGATCTTAGTTGGTTTAAGTACAACTTAAACTAATCATAGCATCAAATCACAATCTCAAGGACTTAAAACAATGTAAACATTTGTATCAAATTTCATAGTAATCAATGGTTATCAAATTCTCAAACAATTATCATTTTATGCATAAGAGTTATGCACAATGGAACATTTCATATTCGTTTCTTGGACCCATGATCAATCAAATGATTCAAAGCATGATTTTCAAGTTTTCACAAAAATCATTATCATGAGATCAAGTAATCATGAGTTAATCAAGTTCAAGAGGACACAAGTCAATCAATGAATCAAGATCTATACAATTATAAATCCTATATCTTATGTATGATTACAATGTTATAGGAACCAATTAGAAGTCCTGTTTGCTACTTGCTATCTGTCTTAGTTCAGAGTCTACTGCAGACAGGTGAGAACTTTAGCCCCTCTTTTACTGTTTTATAACTGTTTTGGGGTGGAACACGTGATCAAACCAATCGTTTACAATCATATTTCATTACACAAGGTGTGTGTATTCTTATAAACATTATGGGTGCATTTTACGAATCCTAGGGATTCATCAACTGTTTTAAAGGAATAATCAACTATTAAACTCTTTTCACTAAAAAGGTTTTATAAAGAATCTTTGAACTGTTTTGTAACCGATTTACTCAAATGTATTTATGAAGGATAAACACTTTTAAATAAAGGATTTTATAAACTCTTTTGTTATAAACCTTGTTGTTACACAAGGTCACTATTTTATGGTATTCAAATCAAGTGGTTCACATCATGGTATTCAAATCAAGTGGTTCACATCATGGTATTCAAATCAAATGGTTCATTTCATGGTATTCAAAACAAAGGATTTAATTCGTGGAATTAAATCTAGGTTTTCAATTCATGTTATCAAATGAGGCATTAACACATCCGGTTAAAGTAAGGTTCAGAAACATGGTGTCTATTGTTGTAAACAAACTTGTAAAAGCATCAAGTATCATATTCATTAGCGTTAGTACTGGGTGATCACAACAAGGGAAAGCGGACACACACATTGGGGCAGGCCGATTGCTGCAGTTAGTTTTTAAATCTGTTTTATAAACTAACTGCAGATTTCGGTTACATATGGTTTTATCAAAACTGTTGACACGTTATCTAACTCCAAACGTGGTTTGGGACTTGATATTATATGTTGACTCTCGTGCAAACAGTGATTGGACTGTTTACACTCATTTTCTTACTTGATGATTAGTTTGTGTTGCAGCTCATCCGTGTGAATCTTATGTTGCTTTAACTTACCTATGTCTTATATCATATACTCATGTTTACAAATGATTTAAACCTATTGTTCTCACTAACTACGTCTGTAGTTGACAGTTACTTTTCACGTGTTTCAGGTAATCAGGTTTAAGACATTTTTCAGGGACAACTAAGGAGACCATTCTAAGATAGAACAAGATGAAGAAACATGCTAGGATGGATTAGAAACACACTAAATCCTGATTGTTTAATTGTCTTGTTTGAAGTCTTCTTTTGTAACTATATTTTGGGTCCGTAGTTGTCTTTCTTTTGGTAGATAGCTGTCTGTAACTAAACAATTGTCTTAACATTATGAAACATAGTAATCTGTTGTGGTTGTTCTTATTCAATACTTGTGCATGATTCAACTGTTCATACGTCACCGCGCCGTGGATTCCGCACGCGGCGCAGGGGTGTGACAGTAGTATTCCACAACAATTGATGATGAATTTGCACTCAAAACAGCAATCAAACACAATGAAAAGAAGAATTTTGATACATAACTTGATCTTCTAATCTTCAAATCTTAAAGTACTTGAATTTCTTTGATAAAACTTGTATACAACTTCACCAAAAGCTCTGATACCACTGTTGATTTGGTGAAATCGATATGGATCTTATCAATAAGCTCTACAAACAACTAAACACATGCGGAATCTATGTTTAGTCTATAAAGATTAAAGAAGAACAAGCATTTCCATAAACATCTTTCTTGTATTTATCAAACAATTGATTACAAGCTCTCACACAGAGAATTTTTCACATAGAGAATACACACACAAGTTTCTAAAGTTCTGTCCAAGTTATGTCCAAAGTTCTAAACAACATCAGACAAACCTTTCTATATATACAGACCTGTCAGCCGAACCTATTCCTTAGTCGAACCCTTAGGTTCGCCAGCCGAAGCTTGAGGTTCGCTGGGCACACCTAAGTTGCCAAACCTATAGGTTCGCCGAACCTTTCTAAGGTTGTAGGTTCCCCAAACCTATCAAAGTGATAGGTTCGCCGAACCTGCCTAGGTTCGTGGGCCAGACGAACCTATGAAAAACCTTTTGCAAACATTTCTATAATTTACATTTTGAATAGAAACCTATTACAAAAATGCACTTACATTTAGACAAGCCTACCTTATGCCAGTTATGCCTCAACCTTCCCTTTTCTACACTAGGCATTATTCTTCCCTGGTACGCATGCTCAAACAAGTCAATTAAAACTGGTGAGTCCTAAGTTTTACAAATCATAGTCCATAAATATTTACACGCATAAATAAGTTCATCAAATCATTATGAATAAATTGTACAGTATCAAAAATAACCATAATAATACCATCGATGCATTACCTACTAAAGCATTTCCCCAGAGGTCACACACCCTCTGAAGTGATCATCACCACTTATTCAGGCCCTGTTATAACCAGCCATGACAGTCTTATTTAAGTAGCGCATAATGCAAAGGCTATTATAATGGGTTTGAAAAACATTTAAAAAATATTTTCTACACACCTTTAAGCAAAACATTTTTAATGCTAGAAATAGTTCTCAGTACCACAGTGCTCAACTTTTGTGCAACCACAGTCTGGACTTCAAAACCACCTTTTCTTCTCGACCTCAAACGAGGCTTTCAAAATCATTTATTGCTCAACTAAACCTTAGACTTGAATCTTTTTTTTACCCAAACACAGTCGGATTAAAATCATTTTCACAAAATAGCTTTATAGCATGCACATCAGCCCAAACTGATAAAACATTTAAAACAGGGCTACGAAGAACTCACTGATTTGTATAATACTTGATCGATATAATCTCTATTTTCTAGCTTGATTCCACTTAATCACAGATTTCCTTATATCACAAATATCCTAGTGGAATCAGTACATGAGCAATGCTACTAATTTGGGTTTCTAATTGAGCAGCACAACGACTTATGTTAAGTTATCCTTTATACGAGCGTTTAGCTCGTTTCATTAACCACGTGGTAATATGTATATAAACATCTTATAATAACTTGCTTAGCATCTTATCATAGCCTTTGGATAAGTCTTGTGTTACCTCGTGTAGATAACTTAATTGAATGAAAACTTTATAGCCTTACCTCTTGATAAACGAGCAAAGCTTCGTTTAACGTTCTGATAGCGTTCTGAGCGTAATCTGAGCTTCCCAGACACTTATATAATCTAAAAGGAGGCTTATAGAGGTATTATGTTTGAGAGAAAAGCATGGTGTTTGAAAGAATTACAAAAAAATGAACCGGTGAAATCTATTTATATGAACAGGCATGCAAATCGAGGAGCCGGGGTTGTGACTCGTCGCCAAACACGTGGTGACCTCTTGGGACACGTGGCATATCCCCTTGACACGTGGCAGGGCCTGTTGACACGTGTCATGTCTGCTTGACACGTGGCAGGGCCTATTGCCACGTGTCATGGCTGCTAGACACGTGTCATGGCAGCTAGACACGTCATCTGTCACGCACAGTGCGGTTGAAACTTGTTTTCGTGATTCGCGCTTCATACGAACTTCGTTTTGCGCACCGTTTTCCCCCATGTTCGTGATTTTCAGATACCTATCTAACCATATAAATTTCTTAACCTGAATCCTTGGTGAAATTTGAGGTCTACTTATTATGGTCTTTCTAACTACTCGGTTTAGCATATCTTTCGCTCTGTGCATTGTTTGCACATTCTGCTTTCACTCAAACTAATCATTTTATATAACGTGTCTATTGTGAGTATGACTTATTTATCTCCTTGAAAAATTACTATAGTCATATCCTCCCATGTATTTTATATAACAAAAGCTTTGAATTTTTACTTATTACATTTGTCGTATCACAGGGTTAAAGTTTTAATACACCGTTCATAAAAGCACATTCATTGCATATCAAGAATGAGATTCATGAAAATTTGGATGTTACAAGTCTACCCCCTTATAGAAGGTTTCGTCCTCGAAACCTCATCATTCATTGAACAAGAAGGGATAGAGTTTCCTTGTCTCATCCTTAGCTTCCCATGTAGCCTCAGATCCTTTACGATGCTCCCATTGCACTTTAACCTGTTTGAAGACTTTGTTACGTAATATGCTCTCCGACCAGTCAAGTATTGCGACAGGTCTCTCAGCATAATTCAACTTGTCATCAACTACAGTATCGTCCAAAGGTATATGTGAAGTTTCGTCGGCCAAACATTTTCTCAAATGTGACACATGAAAGGTTGGATGTATTCCATTCAATTTGTGAGGCAAATCCAACCGATAGGAAACTTCTCCTACTCGGACCAATATTTGAGAAGGTCCTATATACCTTGGACTTTGGTTTCCCCTTTTCAGAATCCTTGAATTTCCAAAACTAGCAGTTTGCCTTAGAATTATAATAGGTTTACGCGTTAAAACTAGACTAAAATGCCTAAGTGTGTTGACAACCCCTCTTCAAGTCCTTGGAATTCGAAAACCGGGGGTTTGCAATACAATTACAAAGTGTTTACGTGTGACACCCTAATCCCACACGAATCATAAAAGACTTGTTTAGACATAAAACACGTTGCGGAATTTGGTCCCAAAAAAATTTTTTGCAAGGGTTTGTTTGAAAACTCAATAAACAACCCTGTATAACCTGTCACATTCAAAAACCGACACAAACTTATTTACAACATTCACACATCCACAAAACATAGTAAGTTTAAGTTACAACCACAAAAAAAACCCAACATAACGAGCGATTCCGTTCCAAACCGTGCCCGATCTGATCGCCCAATACATATCTATTTTTGACCTGTAAACATCACATACAAATTCACAATTAGTCCATATGAACTAAGTAAGCAACCCCCAAAGTTCCCAAAACTCAAATGGATGTTTATCATGTTTAGATCATAATATATCATATTCAAACATCTAATTGCACATAACTCACCATTGTGTATTAATTTCCCTTAACGGGTCATTTTCACAAATAGGATTATATGATATATTTCCCAACTCCATTACTAGCACCTCTAGTTAATCATCAAATTATATTCACTATTTTGACTCATTCAATTACCCACACTCTAGTGGGTTTTTATCAATTTAACCCTCGGCTCATCCGGTTATCCAGACTCTAGTGGTTTATCACACTGTCTACCGACTCATTCGGTTATCCACTCTCTAGTGGTTCAATTGATCAATTTTACCGGCTCATCCGGCTATCCACACTCATGTGGTGTCATGACTCGTCTACCGGCTCATCTGGCTAGTTTTACACCATTTATATTACACATACAACTCAAGCATAACATTCATATTGAAACTAAAAATGCCTTCTCATAGGTCTTTTAACTCAATTAGTTTCATTAGTCAAGTTATGCACAATCAATTTATAAACACCAAAAATGAAGTAGACTTTTTCCTACTACTTATATGTAATGTTATAGTAAGTTGGGTAACTTACCTTGTTCAAATGGTTGGTCACCTCCTACAACCTCTTTTCCACTTTTATGGCTTATCCCTTGACTTCCACCTCCAACACCTAGTTGCAATTCACATATATATACAACTAGTTTTAATACACACAACACATATACATATTGATTCAAACTAATTTGAATCTCAATTATCAATATATAGTGTTTAGAAGTCAAGTTACTACTTATAATCACATGTTTATGTTAAAAAAACATTGACTTTGAATCCTCATTTTTGTGCAGCAACTTTCTGAGTTGCTGCTGTAATCAACACTTTTGACACATTTATAATATGTTTTATGTCACACCCCCTGCGCCGCGTGCGGAATCCACGGCGTGGTGAGGATATGGTTGAATCATGCACAAGTATTGAATAAGAACAACCACAATGTATTACTAGATTTCATAATGTTTTGACCATTGTTTAGTTACAGACATTCAAACTATCTACCAAAAGAATGACAACTACAGACCCAAAATATAGTTTACAAAATAAGACATCAACAAGACAATTAAACAATCAGGATTTTAAGATGATTCTAAATCCATCCTAGCATGTTTCTTCATCTTGTTCTATCTTAAATGGTCTCTTAGTTGTCCTTTAGAATGCCTTAAACCTGATTACCTGAAACACGTGAAAAGTAACTGTCAACTACAAAAGTAGATGGTGAGAACAATAGGTTTAACATTTGTAAGTATGAAACTGCAATATAAGGCATATGTATGAAACAGTGAATGAAAATACATGGATGGTTGCAACCCAAACTAACATCAAGTATGTAAAACGTGTCCAAACAGTCATCAGACCGTTTGCTAGAAAACCAACATATAATCAAGTCCCAAACTACGTTTGGAGTTAGATAACTAGTCAGCAAAATTGATAAAACCATACGTAACCAATCCTACAGTAAGCTTTTAAAACAAATTTAAAAGCGAACTCCATAATTTGGTCTGCCCAATTGTGTCCACTTTCCCTTGTTGTGATCACCCAGTGCTAACGCTAAATGAATATGTAACTTGATGTGTGTATAAGTTTGTTCACAACGATGAACACCATGCTTTTGAAAACTTGAATTGAAACCCTTTGATTGAATGCCTTGTTTGAATACCATGATTTGAAAACCTTGCTTGAATACCATGAATTGAAATCCTCTGATTGAATATCACTATGAAAACCATTGATTGAAAACCTTGTATTGGAACACTTGATTGAATACCGAGATTAGTGTCCTTGTGTAATAACAAGGTTTATAAAATATTGTCTTGTAAAAGCACACTTTCTAGTGAATGAGTTTATAAAACTTATCCTTTAAAAGAGTTTAACATTTATAAAACTATGTGTGTCAAACAGGTATAAAATAGTTTAGAGAACCTTTTATAAAACATTTTAGTAGAATATGTTTAACAGTTTATAAAATCCTTTATGACAGTTAATAAATCCTTTAAAACAGTTGATGAATCCATTGAATTTGTACAATGAACCTGTAAAGTTGTAAAGTAGCATAAATTTTGTATAATGAAATATGATTGTAACGAGAGTAATTGATCACGTGTTCCACCCCAAAACAGTTATAAAACAGTAAAAGAGGGGCTAATGTTCTCACCTGTCTGCAGTAGACTCTGAACTATAACAAGTAGCAAGTAGCAAACAAGACCTCTAACTGGTTCCTATATCACTGTAATCATACATAAGATATAAGATTTATGATTGTATAGACTTTGACTTATTGATTGACTTGCGTTATCATGATCTTGATTTGAAGTTTGAATATCATGATTTGAGTCACTTGCTTGATATTTGATTTATGAAAAGAAGGTATCATGTTCTCTTATACATAAACTTGTTATGCATCAAATAACATAATGTTGATGGGTTTGATAATCATTGATTAACTTGTAATTTAAAGACATGTTAAAATGCTTCTAAGCCCTTTTATGTTTATGACTTGATCATATAATTGGGTTATAGGTTACACTTAAACCAAATCATAATCATTTCATAGTTAATGAAGTAAAAGGCCGAGATCGGGCCTAAGCATTTGTTATTGGGCCCTTATGCCATATGTATAATGCATATGACCAATTGGGCCATAATGGGCCGATTGTAACTCAACTGGGCCGAATTCTAAATTTTGACTCGATTGGTGTGGTTGTGGCCGAATCAGCCCATGGGCCAATTAGGTGAATTGTTGGGCCAAACATTGGTATATGTTCCATTTAGTGGCCAAGGGTAAGATTGGGCCAAATAAAAGTCATAGTGGGCCGAAGGGGTGTGTGCTGCCAAATTTCCAGCGAACTTATTAGAGGGTTCGGCCAAGACTTCCCCTAAGGGTTCGTCTCTAATGGTTGGCATGCAAGGTTCGCCCGGGTTCGTGGATATGAAAGGTTCGCTGCATGAGTGGGTTCGGCTAAGATGCATGAGGAAGGCTCATTGCATGGTCCGGGCAAGGTTCGGTGTAGGTGCTAACAGAAAGGTTCGGCCATGGGGAAAGCTTCTGGTCCAAGGTTTGTCTTCCCATGGTTCGGCCATGCAAACCCTAAGGTTCGGCGAGATTAGGGTTTGGCTAGACATGCAGGTTCGCTGCCTAGGGTTCGAGAGTCAAGCATGGTTCGGCTGATGGCTTAGGTTCGGCCAAGAAGGTTCATGACATGCATAGTGGTTCAGCGCAGGTTCGTGAGATTGCGGGTTCGTGGCTCCAGTAGGGTTCGGCTGATGATCTGTAGACTCGTTCACGTGGAAGGCTCGCCTATAGCCCAAAGGTTCGGCCACCTTAACAGGTTAGGCCGAAGCTACACTTACGAACCCTGGTGTGAGCATCATCACCTCCATCGAACCATCAGCTCTGGACCACGATCTAAGTCATTCTAACCTTGGGGAGGGTTGCTATACGTGCGAGACTCAAAGGATGGTGCCAATGACCGGCTAGATCTCAAATTCGAACAACACTCAAATGAAAACCCTATTTTTCAGCCTTTTCACTCGATCTTACCTCGTTTTTGGCCGGTTAAAACCTCAGATTTGTTGTACTTCCTTGTAGTACTCGTCGAGAGATACGCGTGGACGCCAAGAACACCAAAATCCGTGGAGAAACGAAGGAGATACGCGCGTTTGAAGCTTGGTTTTTCTAGTGAGAAGGTGGAGGACGAATTTTGTAGAGAGAGAAAAGGTTTGGCTGGAAATTATGAGAGAAATAGCCTTCTTTAAGGCTTTTATAGTCCGAGCGGTATTCGGGTTCGTTTCGGTTGCTCTGTTCGCGTTTTCGGAACGTAACGCGCATTTTACGCGTTTTAAATAAAATAGTTACTATTCTCATCGTTTTAATGAGTTTCAAAATTGTAAAAATGTAAAATAATTTATTTCATTTATTTTTAAATCTTCGTTCGTTGACAGATCGTTAAACAAATACAATTACGTGTATACCTGCAATCGCGTACGTTTTTCGATCGTATTATTTATTTATTGTCGTTTAATCATAATTATAAGTTCAACATTCGTATCGTTATGGATTGTCACCCATAATTATACTCAGTCTCGCTCACGTATTACGACTTTGTTTAATTTATTAGTTTGTCATACTATTCGTCTAAGCACTACGCACTAACACTATCTCATTACACCGAACGCAGTATATGTATAGGGCATACCCTAGAGTCCAGCTTCCTGCCTTATCTGACACCGTCCCACCACTGTTTCGATATAATACGATGCTGTTCTTGCCTAGCGAAATCGACTGTAAATAAATAATACATACTTGTTCCTCTTTAATAAGATCCTGTAGCACACAAACACAATCATGAACATATGAATCACATTGACTGATTGGACATGAATACACAAAGTTCTAACACTGTTTAGGACTAGCATGGCTAAATGTACAGATGTTACAGTCTCCCCTAGTTAAGGGAATTTCGTCTCGAAATTAACTAGCTGAAGGTACTGTAAAAAGATGAGGGTACTTAAGCTTCATCTGGTCTTCACGTTCCTAGGTGAACTCAGCACCACGTTTGCCCTCCCATCGCACCTTTACGATCGGGATACGGCTACGTTTAAGTTTCTTGACTCCATGATCCATGATTTCAACCGGATGTTCTATGAAATTCATGTTGTTTTGAACATGAATGTCTTCCAGTGGAATCCGAACATCATGATCTGCCAAGCATTTCTTAAGATTCGATACATGAAATGTATCGTGAACATTGCTTAGCTCCACCGGAAGTTTGCGTTTGTAGGCTACGGGACCAATCCTTTCCAGGATCTCAAAAGGTCCGACGTACCTTGGTGCAAGTTTCCCTTTCTTCCCGAATCGGACCACGCCTTTCCAGGGAGAAACTTTGAAACTCAAGTGGTTTCCGACGTCGATCGGCATAGCTCTTTTGTCTGTCCCTTGCGGCCTTAAACCTTGATTGAATGATTGTGATCTTGTCGGTTGTTTCTTGAATGAGTTCAGGTCCTACGACCTGTGAGTCACCAACCTCGGTCCAACAGACCGGTGATCGGCACTTCCTACCATATAAAGCTTCGAATGGTGCACATTGAATGCTTGTATGGTAGTTGTTGTTGTACGAAAACTCGATGAGTGGAAGATGAGTGTCCCAACTCCCACCGAAATCGATCACACAAGAATGAAGCACGTCCTCGAGTGTTTGGATAGTCCTTTCGCTTTGACCGTCGGTTTGGGGATGATACGCCGTGCTAATATTAACACGATTTCCCAAAGCCTTTTGCAATGATTGCCAAAAGCGAGAAGTGAAACGACTATCACGATCAGATATGATTGATGTTGGAGTACCATGACGCGCAATGATTTCGTTGATGTACAAGGTAGCTAACTTCTCCATTTTGTAATCCTCTCGGATCGGGAGAAAATGAGCAGATTTGGTGAGTCGATCAACGATCACCCAAATCGAATCGAATCCTCGCTGAGTTCTCGGAAACTTAGTTATGAAATCCATGGAAATCTGTTCCCATTTCAATTTAGGAATTTCAGGTTGCTGCAGAAGTCCCGAAGGCTTTTGATGTTCTTCTTTGACTCTGGAACACGTAAGACATTTCCCCACGTACAGTGCTATGTCTTTCTTCATTCCCGGCCACCAGTAAGATGCCCGCAAGTCTTGATACATCTTATTTGCTCAGGATGAACTGAGTATCTCGACTTATGAGCCTCATCACAGATGAGTGTGCGCAATTCTTCTGACTTTGGAATCCAGATGCGGCCGTTGAGATATAACACCCCGTCAGATCGAGGTTCCAGTTTCTTCTCAATTCCGCAGTCTAAGTCTGTTTTCAGTCGATTGTCTGTCACCACTTGTTGTTGTGCAATACGAATCAGATCCTTCAAGTTTGGCTGTGTGTTGATCTCCATGGCTCTTACACGAATTGGTTTGACTGGTTCCTTACGACTAAGAGCATCCGCCACCACATTGGCTTTACCCGGATGGTAGCGAATCTCACAGTCATAATCAGTTAGAAGCTCGACCCAACGCCGTTGTCTCATGTTGAGTTCTTTCTGATTGAAAATGTGTTGCAGGCTCTTGTGGTCTGTATAGATGACACATTTAGTACCATAAAGGTAGTACCTCCAAATCTTCAATGCAAAGACCACATCCCCTAACTCAAGGTCATGAGTAGTATAATTATTCTCGTGAACCTTAAGTTGTATTGAAGCATATGCAATTACCTTGTCTCGTTGCATAAGCACACAACCGAGTCCAAGGTTTGAAGTATCGCAGTATACAATGAAATCATCACTGTCTTCTGGAAGACTAAGGATAGGGGAATTGCATAACTTATGTTTAAGAAGTTGAAATGCATCTTCTTGTTTCTATCCCCATATGAACGCTTGACTTTTTTGGGTCAGAGTGGTAAGTGGCAAGGCGATCTTTGAAAAGTTCGTGATGAATCTTCTTTAATAGCCTGCCAAACCCAGAAATGAACGAATCTCAGTTGGAGTAGATGGGGTAGTCCAGTTCTTAATCGCCTCAATCTTTGCTGGATCTACATGTATCCCATCTTTGTTTATGACATGTCCTAAGAAGTGAACTTCTTTTAGCCAAAATTCACACTTTGAGAACTTAGCATAAAGCTGTTCAGCTCTTAGTAGCTCTAAGACTTTCTTCAAATGATCTTCATGTTCTTGCTCCGTCTTTGAGTAAATCGGTATATCATCAATGAAGACGATAACAAACTGATCTAAGTATGGCCTGCAGACTCGATTCATCAAGTCCATGAACACTGCCGGTGCATTGGTCAGTCCAAATGGCATAACCACGAACTCGTAGTGTCCATATCGAGTCCTAAACGCAGTCTTTGGTATATCCTCATCATTTACTCGTAACTGATGATACCCGGATCGTAGATCAATTTTAGAAAAGCAAGTTGCTCCATGGAATTGATCAAACATATCATCGATCCTAGGTAGAGGATATATGTTCTTGATTGTCAAGTTGTTTAGCTCCCGGTAATCGATGCACATACGAAATGAACCATCTTTCTTCTTGACAAAGAGAACCGGAGCTCCCCAAGGAGAGAAACTCGGTCTTATGAAACCTTTGTCTAGAAGTTCTTGGAGTTGACTAGACAGTTCTTGCATCTCAGACGGTGCTAATCGATAGGGTGACTTCGCTACTGGGTTGGCTCCAAGGACGAGATATATTCTAAACTCCACTTGTCTGATCGGTGGTAGTCTAGGCAAGTCTTCTGGGAATACGTCCGGATAATCTCTGATGATCGGAACGTCTCCAACTGCTTTCTTCTCAGGTTTCTTCTCTACTACGTGAGCCATGAATGCAAAGTATTTCTTCTTCAGGTACTTCCTAGCCTTAATACACGACACAATCTTCAATCCGCGACAGGGTTTCTCGCCGTAGACTTGCATCATTTCGCCGGACGGTAGAGGTATTCGAATAAGTTTCTCCGAACATACGATTTCGGCACGGTTTTTGGATAACCAAGCCATTCCTACTACGACTTCGAAGCTTCCGAGTGTCACAGGAATGAGATCGATAAGGAAAAGATGATAGTTCAATCTTAATTCACCATCCCGAATTATTGAATTTACTAATATGGTCTTACCATCCGTTACTTCTACGGTGTAAGGAACATCAAGTATAGATGGTTGTTTATTAAACAGTGAAGCAGTATTAGTAGAGACAAAACTTTTATCAGCACCAGTGTCAAATATAATAGAAACGTAGTGATCATTAATCACAAATGTACCCGTGATGACTGCCGGGTCCTCGCGTGCTTCGGAAGTTCCGATAACAAAGGCACGGGCAGTAGCAGTCGTGTTGTTGAGTTTCGGGCACTGGTTTCTGAAGTGTCCTTCTGCTCCACAGTTATAACTAACCCTTCCACCAGTAGTAGCAGGATTAGCGGTGGTAGTTGTAGCAGCAGCTAGATGAGTAGATCGACATGTTGTAGCCAAATGTCCCATCCGTCCACACTTGAGACATTTCCTGCATGGAATGGTGGGTAGGTGATGGTATTGGCATTTGGTGCAAAGTGGAAACAGACTGGTATAAGGCTTTCTAGCCGTAGCTGGTTGTGGCATAGCAGTTATAGGAGTGGCTTGTACAGGTGTAGCTGCAGTCTAAGCTGCATAGTTCTTAATCATCCTTTGTTTCTGTTTCTTCTTTTTGGGTTGATGCGGTTCAGGCTTTTGCCTTCTTCAATCTGTGCTCTCTTATACCCCTTTCGAGTGAGCACACCCGCTTTGACATACTCTTCAGTAAGGGTAGCGCCAAGATGAATTGCCGCTTCCAGAGTAGTGGGGTTACTCCCCATAACAGTTCCCCTGATGACTAGGGGTAATCCTTCAATGTAATTCTCTATCCTGTGGGATTGAGGAGTAACCAGATGTGGTACCAGAATGCACAACTCATGGAAACGAGTTGTATATTTGGCGCTTTCGCCACTGTCCTGTACCAAGTTCCACATCTCCACCTCGAGTTTCTTCAGCTCATGTCGTGGACAAAACTGTTCCACAAGTACCTTCTTGAAATCCTCCCACGGTAAAGCCAATGCAACTTCCCGTCCTCTGGTGTTCTTCTCAGAATTCCACCAGGTGAGTGCACCCTTATGAAATGCACTTAAGGCCATCTTGACCTTCAGATTTTCAGGACATCCCGTGAAGTCAAGGATATCCTCAATGCTTTCCAGCAACTGCAGTAGACTGGTAGCTCCCTCAGTACCAGAGTACTTAGGAGACTTAGCATCATTGAACTGCTTATAAGTGATGTTAGCAGTTCCGGCGTTGTTGGCATTCGAGTTGTGTGCTGAATCACTGGTACTTCCCCGAAGATTCTGGATGATATCAGTGACCATACCCGGAATGACATCTCTCATATGTAATGAGATAGCCCGGGCAATTTTGTTGATCTCATCATCGTTGCCACTTGTTGAACCCTCTCCGTTGGGATCACGTCGAGGAGGCATTCTACGATTAGAAGCCACAAGTGGGTCAGAAATGAGAAAGGATACAATTGAATTTACATGATAAAGTTAGTAATATGTCCATACTACTGATATTATCATTCAATTGTAATATGAGCAAGTAAACGTATAAGCAATTAACTTATTAGCATGCTTCTCATGTGAATATGTACTATGTCTCATGATTTCACTCCACCAAACCTACACACTGACACTTTCCAGAATATACCGAAGATAGCTTATATATAGGGCATACAAAAGGGTCAAGCAAACTGCCAGCCCAGTCGCCATCCCACCACCGCTTCGACATACCACGATCATGCCCTTACTAGCATTTGGCAATACGATTGTATTGATTTCCAAGTATGTTCCATTGATTAAGCATCCCATGATCTTTGATCAATTGAACTATGATTGAATCTATGATTGATTTATGTTTGAATTATGTGTGCACCTACTAACAATTGTTAACATGTAGAACTAAATAATATGTGTGCTCTACATTTTTCCCGTTAACCTATGTTAGTAAGTACTAAGCATGTAATCACTTAAGAATTTCAATTAAGGTTTACATTTGAAGATTGTTCATAACTTGATTGATTCACACACTTGATTGATTCATCTTTGATTGATTCACACAATGGTTGTATCTCAAATGATTGTATCTCATATGTTTGACCAATGTTCAATGATTCTAGTTGCTCCCGGATCTTTACTTCAAATACGAATGCCGAATTCCCCCTGCCATACTGAAGATAGCTTATATATAGGGCATACGTAGGGTCAAGCAAACTGCCCGCCCAGCCGACATTCCACCACCCCTTTAGTATGTCAGAGCTTGGCCGCCAGTTGTATTTGAAGCTAGGATCCCAACTCTTGATTGATTATGATTGATTCATGATAGTCTCTTGTACTTTGAATTTGATTATGATTGTGTAAACCGTGGTTCTTGATTTACTTGAAGTCAAGACCATTAGGTTTTTGTATATGTGTCATAGGTTAATTAACCTAGGTTCCCAATACTTACAGTATTGAGCATAATGATCTCCTTGCGTGAACTTCAACTAAAAAATGCTGTTACACAGATTCTAGGTTATGAAGTCCTAATGAAATGAATACATGATGATGATAACATGATTAGAATTTCAGATCAAACATACTAAGAATACAGATCTTTGCCTCTAAAATTCTGTAATGAATTCTGATTGAGAATTTCTGATCAAGGATACTAAGAATACAGATCCTTGCCTCTAAAATCCTTTAATGAACTCTGATTGAGAATTTCAGATCAAGGATACTAAGAATACAGATCCTTGCCTCTGAAACCCTTTAATGAATATGTGTGGAGGAATTTAGTTCGGTTTCTAAAATTATAGAATTCCGATTCAAATTCCTTGACTCGATATCTAATCTTAGAAAGTATCCCTAAGATCTTTCAAGCTTAATGTAGACTTAATGCTTACTTAAGTTTACTTAGATCTTAAGCATCCTCAAGCCTATTGCACTTAGTCCTATTGGGTAGCTTAGGTTATAGTCTAGGTCGTTAATTATTGGGTTTTTCCTAGTTCTCTACAACCTTGGCTTTGATACCAACCTGTCACACCCCCTGCGCCGCGTGCGGAATCCACGGCGCGGTGACGATATGGTTGAATCATGCACAAGTATTGAATAAGAACAACCACAATGTATTACAAGATTTCATAATGTTTAGACCATTGTTTAGTTACAGACATTCAAACTGTCTACCAAAAGAATGACAACTACAGACCCAAAATATAGTTTACAAAATAAGACATCAAACAAGACAGTTAAACAATCAGGATTTTAATGTGTTTCTAAATCCATCCTAGCATGTTTCTTCATCTTGTTCTATCTTAAATGGTCTCTTAGTTGTCCTTTAGAATGCCTTAAACCTGATTACCTGAAATACGTGAAAATTAACTGTCAACTACAAAAGTAGTCGGTGAGACCAATAGGTTTAACATTTGTAAGTATGAAACTGCAATATAAGGCATATGTATGAAACAATGAATGAAAATACATGGATGATTGCAACCCAAACTAACATCAAGTATGTAAAACGTGTCCAAACAGTCATCAGACCGTTTGCTAGAAAAACAACATATAAACAAGTCCCAAACTACGTTTGGAGTTAGATAATTAGTCAGCAACATTGATAAAACCATACGTAACCAATCCTGCAGTTAGCTTTTAAAACAAATTTAAAAGCTAACTCCAGAATTTGGTCTGCCCAATTGTGTCCGCTTTCCCTTGTTGTGATCACCCAGTACTAACGCTAAATGAATATGTAACTTGATGTGTGTATAAGTTTGTTCACAACGATGAACACCATGCTTTTGAAAACTTGAATTGAATGCCTTGTTTGAATACCATGATTTGAAAACCTTGCTTGAATACCTTGTATTGGAACCCTTGATTGAATACCGAGATTAGTGTCCTTGTGTAATAACAAGGTTTATAAAATATTGTCTTGTAAAAGCACACTTTCTAGTGAAAGATTTATAAAACTTATCCTTTAAAAGAGTTTAACATTTATAAAACTATGTGTGTCAAACAGGTATAAAATAGTTTAGAGAACCTTTTATAAAACATTTTAGTAGAATATGTTTAACAGTTTATAAAATCCTTTAATACAATTAATAAATCCTTTAAAACAGTTGTTGAATCCATTAAATTTGTACAATGAACCTGTAAAGTTGTAAAGTAGCATAAATTTTGTATAATGAAATATGATTGTAACGAGAGTAATTGATCACGTGTTCCACCCCAAAACAGTTATAAAACAGTAAAAGAGGGGCTAATGTTCTCACCTGTCTGCAGTAGACTCTAAACTATAACAAGTAGCAAACAAGACCTCTAACTGGTTCCTATATCAGTGTAATCATACATAAGATATAAGATTTATGATTGTATAGACTTTGACTTATTGATTGACTTGCGTTATCATGATCTTGATTAACTCTTGAATAGCTCATTCTCATGTTTAGGAATATTGAGAGAAGTTTGAATATCATGATTTGAGTCACTTGCTTGATATTTGATTTATGAAAAGAAGGTATCATGTTCTCTTATACATAAACTTGTTATGCATCAAATAACATAATGTTGATGAGTTTGATAATCATTGATTAACTTCTAATTTAAAGACATGTTAAAATGCTTCTAAGCCCTTTTATGTTTATGACTTGATCATATAATTGGGTTATAGGTTACACTTAAACCAAATCATAAGCATTTTATAGTTAATGAAGTAAAAGGCCGAGATCGGGCCTAAGCATTTGTTATTGGGCCCTTATGCCATATGTATAATGCATATGACCAATTGGGCCATAATGGGACAATTGTAATTCAACTGGGCCAAATTCTAAATTTTGACTCGATTGGTGTGGTTGTGGCCGAATCAGCCCATGGGCCAATTAGGTGAATTGTTGGGCCAAACATTGCTCTATGTGCCAAGTAGTGGCCAAGGGTAAGATTGGGCCAAATAAAAGTCATAGTGGACCGATGGGGTGTGGGCTGCCAAATTTCCAGCGAACCTATTAGAGGGTTCGGCCAAGACTTCCCCTAAGGGTTCGGCTCTAATGGTTGGCATGCAAGGTTCGCCCGGGTTCGTGGATATGAAAGGTTCGCTGCATGAATGGGTTCGGCTAAGATGCATGAGGAAGGCTCGTTGCATGGTCGGGGCAAGGTTCGGTGTAGGTGCTAACTGAAAGGTTCGGCCATGGGGAAAGCTACTGGTCCAAGGTTCGTCTTCCCATGGTTCGGCCATGCAAATCCTAAGGTTCGGCGAGATTAGGGTTCGGCTACACATGCAGGTTCGCTGCCTAGGGTTCGCGAGTCAAGCATGGTTCGGCTGATGGCTTAGGTTCGGGCAAGAAGATTCGTGACATGCATAGTGGTTCAGCGCTGGTTAGTGAGATCGCGGGTTCATGGCTCCAGTAGGGTTCGGCTGATGATCTGTAGGCTCGTTCACATGGAAGGTTCGCCTATAGCCCAAAGGTTCGGCCACCTTAACAGGTTCGGCCGAAGCTACACTTATCATCACCTCTATCGAACCATCAGCTCCGGACCACGATCTAAGTCATTCTAACCTTGGGGAGGGTTGCTATACGTGCGAGACTCGAAGGATGGTGCCAATGACCGGCTAGATCTCAAATTCGAACAACACTCAAATGAAAACCCTATTTTTCAGCTTTTTCACTCGATCTTACCTCGTTTTTGGCCCGTTAAAACCTCAGATATGTTGTACTTCCTTGTAGTACTTGTCGAGAGCTACGCGTGGACGCCAAAAACACCAAAATCCGTGGAGAAACGAAGGAGACACGCGCGTTTAAAGCTTGGTTTTTCTAGTGAGAAGGTGGAGGACGAATTTTGTAGAGAGAGAAAAGGTTTGGCTTGAAATTATGAGAGAAATAGCCTTCTTTAAGGCTTTTATAGTCCGAGCGGTATTCGGGTTCGTTTTGGTTGCTCGGTTCGCGTTTTAAATAAAATAGTTATTATTCTCATCATTTTTTTGAGTTTCAAAATTGTAAAAATGTAAAATAATATGTTTCATTTATTTTTAAATCTTCGTTCGTTGACAGATCGTTAAACAAATACAATTACGTGTATACCCGCAATCGCGTACGTTTTTTGATCGTATTATTTATTTATTGTCGTTTAATCATAATTATAAGTTCAACATTCGTATCGTTATGGATCGTCACCCATAATTATACTCAGTCTCGCTCACGTATTACGACTTTGTTTAATTTATTAGTTTGTCATACTATTCGTCTAAGCACTACGCACTAACACTATCTCATTACACCGAACGCAGTATATGTATAGGGCATACCCTAGAGTCCAGCTTCCTGCCTTATCTGACGCCGTCCAACCACTGTTTCGATATAATACGATGCTGTTCTTGCCTAACGAAATCGACTGTAAATAAATAATACATACTTGTTCCTATTTAATGAGATCCTGTAGCACACAAACACAATCATGAACATATGAATCACATTGACTGATTGGACCTGAATACACATTGTTCTAACACTGTTTACGACTACCATGACTAAATGTACAGATGTTACATTTTAGCTCTTCATGTTCAAAGATGGGTTGTAGTAGACTCTTATACCTTTCCAAGCATATAAAATACGCCTCAAACGGATACACGGTTTATTTTATACACAATTTACAAAATCAGACCAACACCTTTATTTTCACCATTCAGCTTGCTGAATTTTTTTATGTTGCTGCTGTAATTGCCATTTTAACCCATCTTCAGTTTGTTTTCAGCTTTTCATGTCAAAAGATGGATTGTATCCCTTTCAAATGGCTTTTCAACCATATAAGGCTCCTTTTCTCATGATTTTTCTATGATTTATACGAATTTTTTAATAAAAGTGCAACAACATAATTTTTTTCAATTCAGCATCTAATCTCTTTTGGTTCAAGCATTTCACCTAGCATCTTATGTGCATAACTTATAGACATGTTTATTTAGCATGTTTACTTATTAATCAACCCCTTTTATGGTTCATTAACATCAAAGTTCATAACTTTATGCAATCACACACAATAACTAGTATTTTGATTGTTTCAAACACTTAATAAGCATCTATTCATAGTTTCTAACCCATTTAAACAACCAATTTCAAGATTAGAAACAAACCCTAACTTTGTTCATCTCAAGAACTTCTAATCAAAATCAATTAAGAGATTAAAAGTTACTTACAAGATGTTACAATCACTAGTAGATGGGTTTAGAAGCTTCAATCTTGAATTTAGACCACAAAATCAACGAATTTTGAATGCTAGGGCTTGAAGCTCTTTCTCCTTCTTCCCTGGGTTGTAGAACACACACACAACACAAGAGCTTTTCTGAATTTTGACCAAGTCAATGGTCATATTCTCCTTTTAATTCAACTTTTCCCATATGGCAACTTTGGTCCCTCAACCTTTTTAATTAGTTAACCCACTTAACTAACCTAATCAAGTTAGTTACTAGTTAACTAAAATACCCCAAATGTTATTATATTATTATCACAACATAATTTAAAATATAATAAAGTTTATTTATTAACACACGTAACCGTTAAAACCGGTCGTTACAAGTTCTCCTCCCCTTACAAAGGTTTCATCCCCGAAACCGTTTTTATACGTCAAAAAGGAAAGGATAAAACTTTCTCATTTCATCTTCTGACTCCCACGTGGCGTCAGATCCCCTTCTATTCTTCCATTGAACTTTCACCTGATTCAATGACTTGTTTCTCAACTGTTTGACTTTTCTGTCTAATATAGCTACCGGCTTTTTCACATAGTTCAACTTGTCATCAATTTCCAAGTCTTCTAGTGGCACATAAGCCGATTCAACAGCCAAACATTTTCTCAAATAAGAGACGTGGAATGTGTTATGAATTCCACTCAACTCGTCTGGTAGCTCAAGGCGATAAGCAACATCGCCAATTCGAGCTATAATTTTGAATGGCCCAATGAAACGTGGGCTTAACTTCCCTCGCTTTCTGAAACATATAACACCTTTCCAAGGAGAGACCTTTAATAACACAAAGTCTCCCACCTGGAACTCGATAGGCCTCCTACGCTTATCAGGATAAGATTTCTGACGGTCTTGTGCCGCCTTTAAATGAGCTCGAATCTGATCTATACGTTCATTTGTTACTTTAACTACCTTTTTATTCGCTAGTTCTCGTTGCCCAGCTTCTCCCCAACACACAGGAGTACGACATTTTCTCCCATATAACATTTCATATGGAGGCATTCCAATACTAGAATGATAACTGTTATTGTATGAGAACTCGGCTAAAGGTAGATAATCATCCTCCAAAATCAATTATGCACGCTCGTAACATATCCTCTAATGTTTGAATGGTTCTTTCACTCTGGCCATCGGTCTGAGGATGATACGCCGTGCTTATAACAAATTTTGTACCTAATTCTTCCTGAAAATTTCTCCAGAAATGAGAAGTAAATCGAGTGTCTCGATCAGAAACAATTGTTACTAGCACACCATGCCTAGACTCGACTTCTCTAACATATGTTTCATCCATTTTCTCAGAAGAATAGGATTGACGAATAGGTAAGAAATGAGCACTCTTCGTCAACCTATCCACGATGACCCATATTGTATCAAAGCCCTTCCTAGTTTTAGGAAGTTTAGTAATCAGGTCCATCGTGATATGCTCCCATTTCCACAATGGGATTTCCAATGGTTGTAATTTACCATATGGTTTTTGATGCTCAACTTTTACCTGCATACAAGTCAAACATTTTGCAACATACTTAACCACATCTGGTTTCATACCAGGCCACCAATAGTTTACCCGAAGGTCACGATACATTTTAGTAGCTCCTGGATGAATTGAGTATTTAGACTTGTGTGCTTCCTCTAACAGTGCAGACTTAAGTGGGCAAGTGGGAGGTATCGATACTCGACCCCACCTAGTCTTTAAACCACGATTGTCTTCATCTAGATTATACGCTTGCCCTTTTATTCTATCTCATTTCCAGTTTTCTTCTTTTAAAGCTTCCTTTTGAGCCTCCTTAATCTGCCCAATTAATCTTGAAGTAATCACAAGCTTCATGACTTTCACTTTGATTGGTTCACACTCTTCTTTACTACTCAAGGCATCCGCCACCACATTCGCTTTACCCGGATGATAAAGGATTTCACAATCATAATCCTTGAGCAATTCCAGCCATCGTCTTTGCCTCATATTCAATTCCTTCTGAGTGAAGAAATATTTCAAACTCTTATGATCGGTGTAAATTGTACACTTCACACCATATAAATAATGCCTCCAGATTTTTAAGGCAAATACGACTACTGCAAGTGCTAAATCATGAATTGGATAATTGATCTCATGGGATTTCAATTGTCTTGAGGCATAGGCAGTTACCTTTCCTCTTTGCATTAGAACACAACCCAGACCAAGATAAGAAGCATCCGAATACACAACGAAATCATTAGGTCCATCTGGTAACGTCAACACCGGTGCCTGAGTTAATTTTGTCTTTAACTCATTAAATGTTTTATCTTGATCTTCACCCCAAACAAATTTGGTATTCTTCCTTGTAAGTTTAGTCAAGGAAGATGCAATCTTGGCAAAGCCCTGAATAAATCTGTTAGTGCATATTTGAAATGGTTTGCTATTCAAAAGTTGTATTTATTTTGAAATGTAAAGGGTTCGGCTTGATTTGTCAAGGTTCGTTTGGCCCACGAACCTAGGTAGGTTCGGCGAACCTATTGTGTCTAAGGGTTCGGCGAACCTATAACCTTGATAAGGTTCGTCTGACAAACCTATAGGTTCGTTTAGCAAACCTTAGGGTTCGGCTCACGAACCTAAGGTTCGCTGGTCTGTAACTATATATAGTTGTTTTGTTTGTTTTTTTTTAGTAGACTTTTGCTGAGTGCTTTGAAAGAACTGCTGAAATTCTCTGTGTGAGAAGTTTGTTAGTTTTGAGTGATCTTGTAATCATTTGTTGATAATACAAGAAGTTTTTATTGAATTGCTTGTGTTCTTGAGTTTTATACATATCAACTATGGATTCCGCACATAGTAGATAGTTAGTAGAGCTTGTATTTCGATCCTGAACGGTTTCACTAAACCAACAGTGGTATCAGAGCGTTTGGTGAAGTTCTACACTACAAATTCAAGGATTTCAAGCATTTGAAGATTTGAAGATATGAAGATCATCAATGGCTACTTTCTATTTTCTTTTTGACTGATTTTCTGGTGTTTGAGGTTGTTTATATTGTCAATTGTTGTTGAATTACAACAATTGAAGTTTTGGAAGTATTTTGGTAGAGATTTGGAAGGATTTTTTGAAGTTTTGGAAAGTTTCCCGCTCAAATATTTCAAATCTGCGCTACAGGTTCGTTCCACGAACCTGTGATTTGTTGAAGACAAAGGTTCGCTGTTATTCTGAGTTTTCAGAGGGTTCGTTTGACAATTGGCTGAAGGTTCGGCAAGGCTCGTCAATATAGTTCGTTTGATAGTTCGGCAGAAGGTTCGCTGATTACTGTTCATAGTTCGGCTGAGGGTTTGGTTGAACTAAAGGTTCGTTAGTATTGAGAGTTCGTCTGTGCAAAGGTTCGTGAGTTTCAAAGATTCGCTGCTCAAAGGTTCGCTGCTCAGAAGCAAAATTTAGTACATAGGTTCGGCTGAGGTTCGTCTGAAGGTTCGGCTGAAGCAAAATTTAGTCCATAGGTTCGGCTGAGGTTCGTTTGAAGGTTCGGCTGAGACAAATTTTGTCTATAGGTTCGGCTGAAGCTTGTTGAAGGTTCGGCCAGTGCAAATTCTGAAAAAGGTTCGCTGCTTTCAAATTCAGAAATTATGTCTGACATGTACGCGGCTATGGCAAGTCAGAATACCAAACTTCAAAGCATTTTAATCAGTGAAACTGAAGTTGGCAGTACCAATAAAGTGCCAAAGTTATTGGATTTAGCTGATTATGATAACTGGAAAGGAAGATTTGAGACTCATCTTAATGGCACAGATACAAATTTATGGGAAAGGATTTTATCTCCTTATGAGAGACCAAGGGTAGTTGGAACTGATTTGTATCAACTCTTGGAAAGGTTAGATGTAGATGAAAGGAAGAAGTATGACTCAGAGAAGAAAGCTTACTGGTTATTAAGTCAAGCTATTCCAAATCAAATTTTGCATCAGTTTGATGAGCACAAGACTGCATATAGTCTTTGGAATGCGTTGAAGGCCAGAGTTGAAGGAAACACAAATCTGAAGAAAATGAAAGCCACTGACATCAGAAAGGAGTTTGAAAATTTCAACATCATCGGAAATGAAACTCTAGATGCCTTGATTACCAGATACAGACATTTGTTGACTGAAGTAAGGAAATATGGCATTGAGTATACTGAGGATGAGAAGATAGACTGTTTAGCTGATGCATTGCCAGATAAGTGGAATTCTTTGGTGCTCATATTGAGAGAAAATCTACCTGGATTGACTTTGGTAGAATTTATTCAGAAACTGGAAGAACAAGAAATGAAGGACAAACGTAAAGCAAGAAGAGTAAATGTTACACAAGATCCTTCTTTATATGGTGGTTCAGTTGCTACACCTCCTGCTGCATCTGCAAAGATACAGACTGCTTTTGTGTCTAGAACTTCTGAAACTACTCAGAGTTCTTCTGTACCTTCAAGTTCTAGTTCACATTGTCCGATTAATGAGAAAAAGTCTGAATCTGCATCACCACCAGTACAGCTGAATACTTCAAATTTGGGAAAAGTAACAGTTGAAGCAGTAAAAGATCACATGTCTATTTTATCATGTGTAGTGAGTGCATATGATGAGCAAGTAGCTGGAAGAATTGGAAATGCCAATTTGACTTTTGAAGACTATGCTCAGATAGATGAGGATGAGATGGAGCTGATAGATACTCAGTGGGCGTTGGCAAGTGTTATTCGCAGAATTAACAGATATGAGAAGAAAACAGGGAAGAAATTTACTTTTGACCGGAACACAAAGTTTGGATTTAATCCAAAATCAACACAGTGTTATAACTGTGGAGAACATGGTCATTTTGCAAGAGAGTGCAAGAATCCCAAGAAGCAAGGAAATTTGAATCCTTTCAAGCCAAAGGAAGAATATCAGAAAAAGAAAGAGAAGACTGAAGAATCAACTTCTAAAGCACTTGTGAGTCAAGCAGATGAAGGTTATGATTGGGGTGTCAAGTATGATGATCTTATGGGTGCGTTTATGGCTTCTTTGGAAGAAGAATCTAGCAAAGGAAAAGAGAAAATTGATGAGATGACTGAGGTACAAAGTGATTTGTATGAGATGATAGATAGACTTAAAGAAATGAATTCTCAGTTAACTTCTGATCTGAGAGAATGCACAGAGGCAAACAAAAAGTTGATTTCTAAAGAAAAGGCATTTGATAAGAAGATAATCGATCTTAGCAAAGAAAATGAAGACTTGAAAATCAAGGTTTTGCAAAACAATTATGCAGTTTCTGTACATTTAGACTCAGTTCAGAAGTTAAAAGTGGAATTGGCAGAAGCAAAAGCTGAAGCTGAATTAAACAAAGCCAAGCTTGAAAACTATCAGAATTCCGCATATGTCATTGATTATTTTGCGGCTTTGCAAAATTCACGTGATAGTTCTGGGATTGGTTTTCATGCTGTTCCACCTCCTTCTAGTTTTGTACCAAGACCACAACTTGAGCCTGATTTAGAAGTTGATCCTATTTCATTAAAGAAGAGTGGATCTGATCATGAGAGTGATGTTGTTGACAATGATGCTCCTATCATTGAGGACATCACTGATTTAGAATATTCAGATGATATTCTAAGGATGATTGGTCATCAAAAGAACAAGTCTGTGGATAAGAAAAGTCAAGTTTTTCAGAAATCAAAATCTGAAATAAAAATGTTGGGAATTCTGTGACTAAACAAAAGTCTGTTTCAAAATCAAACCTAAAAGTCAAGACTACTTCTACTGTTAAGCCAATTGTGTTTGTTGAGTCATCAACAACACAAAAAGGAGAGTCAAGCAAAGTTTTTCAAAAACCAGAGAAATTTGTTAAAAAGATTGACAAGAAGTTTGTCAAAGTTGTTGACAATGTTAATCAAAGTGGGGTTGGAAACAAGGGAACTTCAAAGAATTTTCAAAAGAATGTTAAAACCAAAGTCACTGATTTGAAGAAAAAGATTCAATCTCCATCTGTAGCATCCAAATCTTTGGATTCATCTAAGGGGTGTGATGAAAAGCCAAAGAAGGTGTCATCAAGGAAATGCTACAGATGCGGGAAACTGGGACATGTCATTGCTGAATGTGATATGGATAATTGTAACAGATTTCATACTTTTACTCCACGAGAAACACGACAGTGTTTCACTTGTGGAGGAAAAGGGCATATTTCTGTTAATTGTCCAAATCACAAGGTTAAGAAGAAAATCTCTTCTAATGACAGTCGGGTAATTCATTCTGATAGAACTCCTAGGAGGGTAAAGCCTAGTGAGGATGAGATGAAAATTCTCAGGAAATTTGATCCTGAGTGTATCTGGGTTAAGGATGAAAAATTTCATAAACAAAGAGTTTTTGATAATCAACAAAAAGGTAAAAAGGTTTTGAACAGGTCATCATCATCTGATGATGAATTTTATGATAACTTTCATCATAAAAATTTTTCAAAACAAAATTCAAATTCAAATTCTTATTGGAAATCCAGATACAGGTCAGGAGATAGATTTGATTTGAGAGATGATGAATACTTGGAAGATGGTTCTTCAAGTAGTTCATCAAGATCGAACGGCAGGAGGCGGTTCGGGGAGACTCAACGCCGAAAAGGCGGGAGTCATCCCTTTTGGTACTAATCAAATTTTGTTTTAATTTATTATGCAGGATGCATTCACGGGCCATATCAACAGTCGATGGATTGTTGATAGTGGATGCTCCAGGCATATGACAGGAGAGTTAGTACTGTTGAGAGATTTCAAGGAAATGAAAGGATGTTACGTTAACTTTGCAGGAGATAAGGGTGGTCAGATTACTGGATGTGGTAGTTTGACTAACGGTAAAGTTTCGTTTGATAATGTCAATTTCTGCAAGGAGTTAACTAACAATCTTTTAAGTGTATCACAGATATGTGATAAAGGTTATCAGGTGTTGTTTGATGACAAGAAATGCTATGTGCTCAAACAAGGTATTCAAATTCCTGATGACTGGATTCTGATGACTGCCGACAGGTATAAGGACTTATATGTGTTGGACATGGCTAAGGCGGAGACGGTAAATCAAGTTGAAACATGTCTAGTGTCGAAGGCCACAGAACAGGATACGTGGTCTTGGCATAGACGAATGGGTCACATACACATCAGAAAAATGAATTATCTTGTACATAATCACTTGGTTGATGGTGTACATGTTAAACATTTTAGATTACCTGATGTGTGTGTTTCTTGTAAAAAAGGAAAACAGAAAAGGAGGTCGCATAAGTCTAAAACTGTATTTTCTATTGATAAACCATTAGAACTCCTTCACATGGATCTGTTTGGACCGATTAATGTGAAGAGTATTGGTGGTGAATCTTATTGCTTTGTTGTGACCGATGATTTTTCTCGATTTTCATGGGTTTTATTTTTAAAGACTAAATCAGAAACTTATGAAAACTTTGTGTTGCTTGTGAACAGATTGGAGACTTTGTACAAGTTAAGGGTTAGGCGGGTTCGATCAGACAATGGGACAGAATTCAAGAATCAGAACATGGAAGCTTTTTGTGATTCTAAAGGGATTCAGCAGCAGTTTAGCGCACCGTATGAACCACAAATGAACGGTGTAGCTGAGAGGAAAAATCGTACATTGATAGAGTCTGCTAGAACGATGCTAGCTGATTCGAAGCTGCCCATTACTTTCTGGAGTGAAGCCGTAGCGACCGCCTGTTTTACCCTTAATAGAGTGCTGATAGTCAAAAGACATAAAAAGACTTGTTATGAACTTCTTCAGAATCGGAAACCAAATTTGGAACACCTGGAACCCTTTGGGGCTCCTTGTACAATGCTCAAGAAAGATGCTAAATTCAACTCTAAGGTTGAAGAAGGTTTCTTTCTGGGTTATAGCCTACCAAACAAACGTGTGTTTAACAAACGCACGGGTGTTGTGGAACTCTGGTATAATGTGGATGTTCAACGACATACACCTATACCGGAAGGCAAAGGTCCAAATTGGTTATTCGATTATGATAAACTTTTCGAGTCTTTTAACTTGTCTCCTACTGTTACTGATGATGAAATTTCTTTGCAGATGTTATATGACTTACAAAATTCTGAAGATCAAGAAGTTTCTCATCAAGTTGAAGATAATTCTCCAACTGAGGAAGGCATTACTGAAGCAGTTAATGATGACTGGTCATCGGAGGATGATCAGGAAATTTTTGAAGATGCAATTTCTCAAGATCAAGATGAAGAACAAGATATCACAAATCTTGATCATGGAGTTGGTGTCCCGCAAGTGCCAGTGTCTAGAGTCCATGTGAATCACCCTGTGAAGCAGATTATTGGAGATCCGTCTGTTGGAGTACAGACGAGAAGGCAAGTTACAAACGAACAGAGTTTGTACGTTGAGCTGGAGCGTAATCATGGGTCTCAAGAGTTATGGATGCATTCTGCATTCGTTTCTCAGATTGAGCCTAAATCTGTAACTGAAGCCCTGCGTGAGCCTGCCTGGGTGGAGGCCATGCAAGAGGAGCTTAATCAGTTTCAGAAACTTGGAGTATGGCATTTGGTAGATTTACCAAAAGGTGAAAAGAAGATTGGCACCAGGTGGGTGTTGAAGTGTAAGCGAGACGATAGAGGCGTGATTGTTCGAAACAAGGCTCGTTTGGTTGTCCAAGGGTTCAGACAAATCGAAGGAATTGATTATGACGAGGTTTTTGCACCTGTGGCGCGGCTTGAAGCGATTAGATTATTTCTATCTTTTGCTGCCCACAAGAAGTTCAAAGTATACCAGTTGGATGTCAAGTCTGCATTCCTTTATGGTTCATTGAAAGAGACAGTGTATGTTTGTCAGCCACCGGGCTTTGAGGATCCTATCCACCGGGATCAGGTTTATATCCTCGACAAAGCACTGTACGGTCTTCATCAAGCTCCTCGAGCTTGGTATGAGACCCTCTCGACTCATCTTATTGAACACGGGTTCAATAGGGGTCAAATAGACAAAACTCTGTTTTATCGGGAAAAGGGCAAGGACATTCTCCTTGTTCAGATCTATGTGGATGACATCATCTTCGGATCTACCGATGAGCAGATGTGTTTAGAATTTAAGCAGGTTATGATTGAGAAGTTTGAGATGAGTGCTATGTCTGACATTAAGTTCTTTTTGGGTTTACAGATTGATCAGTCTGATGATGGTATTTTTATCCATCAGACCAAATACATTCAAGACGTGCTAAAACGGTTTAGCATGCTTGATTGTAAACCCATTTCCACGCCCATCCAGCCCAATCACGGGATTGAGCCGGATATTAAGGGAGAGATAATCGATGCTACATTATATCGTGGAATGATTGGGAGCTTAATGTATTTGACTGCATCTCGACCAGATATTGTATTTGCTACAAGTATCTGTGCTCGCTATCAATCAAAACCAAAGGTTTCTCATCTGATTGCAGTCAAGAGGATTTTACGTTATCTGAAGGGTACTCCAGACACCGGTCTGTGGTATCCTAAGGATGATAACTACTCCTTTCATGCTTACAGTGATTCAGACTATGGAGGATGTAAGACTGACTCCAAATCAACTACTGGAGGTGCTCAATTTTTGGGGGAGAGGTTAGTCTCATGGCAGTGCAAGAAACAGACTTCTGTTGCTACATCTACATGTGAAGCTGAATATGTAGCAGCTGCCAGTTGTTGTTCCCAAGTTTTGTGGATACAACAACAGATGCGAGACTATGGACTTAATTTCCTAACTACCCCGATTCATGTCGACAATGAGGCTGCGATTGCGATTACCAAAAATCCAGTGTATCATTCACGTTCAAAACATATTGACATTCGGTTTCATTTCATACGAGACTGTTATGAAAAGAAACTGATTGATGTTGTGAAGATACACACAAACGAGCAAAGGGCAGACCTTCTCACCAAAGCCTTTGATAAACAACGTTTTGAGTACTTACTCAAATTAAATGGAATCAGGGTTATGGGTGAGGTAATCAAGACTCAAATTCCTTCATAATCAAATTTATTGAAATAACATCAGATTTTTATTCATTTTTTTGTGTTTTAGTTTTTAGGGGGAGAATAGTTTTAGAAAATACAAAAACATTAAAAAATCAAAAACACAAAAACAAGAAAAATTAAAAATCTGAGAAATTGATTTGTTTATGTGAGAAATGATAGTACATTATTTACATTTGAAAATATATCTGTTTGTATTATTAAAATTTATAAAATAATTACAAGTACTATAAATGATGTGTTGATAGGTTTATAACTTAGTAAAGATAAGTTTGAATAAATTTTTGATAATGTTTTATAAGAAACAAATGCTTAGAATGCAGTACTTAGTTTTGTCCTAAAAGAGTGGTAATTTTCTGACAAAATGTTTCTTGAACATAAAGTCAAATTTCTAGTTGATCATGTCTTTAATTTTTTAATAAAGAAATTCTGATTTGGTTTTTCTTTTATTTTAGTTTAAAGCTGATACATTCTTTGTGTATACTTACGTATCGACCTGATTGTGTTAGCTTTAGACAATTCAAATTTGTTTTTCTTGGTTTTGTTTAAGATTTGGACAATCTATGTGTATATGTGAATATCGAACTGATTGTTAAATCTTAAACTTAAATTATTGTTTAGTTCATTTTCTGGATCATTTGAGTATACGTAAGTATCAACCTTGATTCCATGATCTTGAACAAATTCAAATTGTTTTTCTATTTGTTATTTTCAAAAAGAAATTCTGCTTTATTTTTGCATGATCAGACTAGGTATAATTGATATTATAAGTTTGAGAACATTTATGTTTGATTAATTATTCACAAATTGGGGATGTGTTCAAGTAATTGGATTATTATAAAATGTTTGATAATTTTGTTTAAACTGATTTCTTTACTAAGTAATTAAATTTAAAAGGAGAAGTATATTAACAATCATTGTAGACTTGTAATTTACAAATAATTGTTATATAATATAAACAGATATGTTGAAAATTGTAATATAATATGATCTCATGTCTGAATCTTTCTCAAACAAAAAGATTTTTTAGTTAATTGTGTTAGAATGCATTTTAATTGTTCTAAAAATTTAAAAATTCAAAAAGATTTTATTTTTTCTTCTTTCAAAAATCTGATGTTAAATTGATAATGTTTGATTATTTGTTTGACTTTGGAACAATTAAATATGAATTTTGTTTTGAATTTTAAAAGAAAAATCATGTTTTGAGAAGGTTCGCTGATATGGTTCGTTGGTAAGGTTAGTTGAATGGGTTCATTGGTAAGGTTCGCTGAGATAGGTTGTTGAAAAGGTTCGCTGAAATAGTTCGTGAGTTAGGGTTCGTGAAATAGTTCGTGAGTTAGGGTTCGTGGAGATAGTTCGCAAGATGGTTCGTCAAGATGGTTCGCTGGAAAGGTTCGTGACATATAAATACAGGGTTCGTGGAAATAGTTCGTCACTTTCATATTGATCACAGACGACGAACCCTTGAAGAATTTTTTTCCGATTTTCGATCTTGGACCTCCCAGAGTTTTTGATTGTTACCAATAGATTCAGAATCATTTCGTGAACATTTCTAGGTAGAAATTTTGAGATTTGACCGAGTAATTTGAGAGATCTGAGAGTTTTTAGATTTTTTAATTTTGGATCTGTAATTTGAATCTAATATGGTTAAAATCTAAAAATTGGATAAACCATCTTTGTTAAAGTTGTTCATCGATAAGTTTCGAACCTAGGTGTATGATTTTTTCATCAGATTTACTGTTTTTGAATTTTTTGATTCAAATGTTGAAACTGGGACGATGAACAGGTTCGCTGAACGAACCTTAGGTTCGCCGAACCTTGAGGGTTCGTTGGATTTGTATAGGTTCGCCGAACCTTGAGGGTTCGTTGGATTTGTATAGGTTCGCCGAACCTTGAGGGTTCGTTAGATTTGTATAGGTTCGTGGCGAACCTTTGATTTTAAAAGCAACGAATCTTTTGGTCAAGGTTCGTTTGACTAACAAGGTTCGTTCATTTAAAAGGTTCGTTCAATACAAGGTTCGGTCATTGCAAGGTTCGGTCATTGTAGGGTTCGTCTAGCAGTAGGGTTCGTCTAGCAGTAAGGTTCGTCTAAGAAGGATAGGTTCGCTGTTCTTTACTTAGAAATTTTTGATTTTTTTATTTTGTTAATTTTACTTAATTTTTTTGTTTCTAATTTCTTTTATTTCTATTTGTAGAAATGGCGAACTTAGTTTTCGGAGACAAACACAATATTTGTGCACATTTGGATCCGACAACCAAGAATGGTCAAGAATTCGACCGATGATCGAGTTTCTCAGAAGATCAAGGGTTTATCATGCTATCTCAAGTTCAGTTCAGATATATAGATCTCATATTCAGAGCTTTTGGGGATCAGCTCGGATAATTTCTGTTGATGATGTATATACTATAGATGCGAATGTGCTTGGACAAGCAATTCGTATAACTGAGGCTGATGTTAGGAGAGTATTACATTTTGGAGGTGAACCAGATGGTGTAACTCTTATTCCTGAGAGTTGCATCAAAGGTTGTTTTCTACGTATTAGATACTTTGGAGCTTACAACTCCATTTCAGTCAAGAAGGGAAAACTACCTCTGCAATATAAGTTTCTAGCACATGTGTTGCTGCATTGCCTTAGCATGAGGAAAGGCACATTTGATGAGTTGAGGGACTTGATGCGATCTGCCATGGTTGCTCTTATATTGAACAAACCGTTCAATTTTTCTGGCATGATCTTTCGGTATATGTGTGACAACATCACAAAGGCTAAGGATAGGTTTTACATGTATCCTAGATTTGTGCAAATGTTGATTGATGAGAGGTTTCCTGAAGGTCAGCTACCCAGGGAAGTTGGAGACTTGTTGAAGCTTAAACACATGACTGATTCAAGTTTGGGTCAAGTCAGAGTGTATCAAAGAACTGGGGATGCTGTACAAGAAAAGGATTTGATTGCTCATTGTGCCAGGGCAAATTATGTTGCACCTGAGGGTGATGCATGGAGGCATGATGATTCAGAGTCTGATAATGAAGATGTTGCAGCTGCTGATAATCAACCACCATCTCCACCAAGGCAACAACCAAAGAAGAAGACTCCTGGTCAATCTTCTCAATCCACTTCTGAAGCTAAATCATCTCAAGAGCAATCTTCTCAAGAACCTCTGGAAGTTGATGTGTCTGGGATGCAGACAGAGACTGTTGCTGCTGATGATGATCAAAGTGAATCTTCTGACACAGAGTCAGAATATGAGATGGTTCAGGAAGGAAATCAGATGGTGAAAAGACGGAAAAGAAAATTTGTTGAAAAGGATGCTGAGGAGAAGGAAGAGAAAGAAGATCCTATTTTTGTACCAGATGAACCTGAATCTTCTAAACCAAAGAAGATTAAAAGAATGGCCAAGAGAGGGCCTTATGAGAAGATAAAGACAAAGACTGATAAGACCATTGTGTCTTCACCTGTGATTGTCTCTTCAGTTCCTGCCTCTGTTTCTCCTGTTGTTACTTCAGTTTCTGTGACTACTACTCATGTGTCTACTGTACAAACTCCTGAGTTTGTACATGTAGCTTCTTTCTCACCATTGTTTGTAGAGATGACTACTGTATCTACATCATTGCCCGAGACTTCTATTCCTCAGGATTCTATTCCTAGAGATGATTTATTTTCAGGGCTTGATGATCTGGGTGATATTAACTTCACAGTTAATTATGATGATACTGATCTTAAAAGGAGATTATCTATTCTTTCCAAGGAGGTTGAGAGTTATAGGAAAGAAAAAGAGCAAAAGGTTGCTGAGATTGATGAGATTAAAGCTCAGATGGCATTGATGATGAAATGGAGAGAGGAGGATATGGAAGAGAAGAAAAAGATGCAAGACAAAATTGCTGAATTGGATTTCTTCATCAAACTACAATCTGAAGATATAGTTGATTTGAAGAATGACAATATTGATTTGAGATTCAAGATCAAGGATTTGGAATCTAAAGTTACAAAGTCTGAAGCTTCAAGTTCAAAAGTTGATAAAGTGGTGGTTGATATTGATGAAGAAGAAGAGAAGAAGAAGAGGAAGAGAAGAGAGAAGAAGAAGAAGAAGAGGATGAAGAAGAGGTTGATTATGGTGATACTGATGTTGATGAACATCCAGATGATTTGGATTACCATGGTGATGATGAGACTGGTGGTGATGGTGCTGGTGGTGTTGAGAGTGGTGCTGGTGGTTTGAATGCAGTAACTGGAGCTATTATTGTTTATACTCCTCCAAAGCTTTCTACTGATGCTGTTCCAGTTTCTTCTGTAGCTTCAGATAGGGCTAAGGATTGTATGACTGTTGACTTTGAAGATTTGGACTTAATAGAATATCCTAAAGGGATTCTTGATTACTCTCTGCCTACTTTTCTTGATTTATTTAAAATGCATTCTGATATAGATTTGCAGAGAAACATTGTTGAGATTCAAGCTTATCAAGAAAGAGAAGAAGGAGAAATTTTGGGTGACTACTCATTTCAAGATTATCAATCTGTTTTTGATGATGATAAGGATGATGATGATGATTTGATGTTTGATTTTGAAGAATATGATGATACTGATTTGTCTGATTTTGATAAAGATGTTATTGATGAAGAATTGCTGAATCTAAACATAATGAAGAAGATATTTGATGTTGGAAGTATGTCAAGTTCAACTTTGAATCCAATTAGAGAAAAGACAAATTTGGATTACTGGAAGGAATTTCAAGATGAAACAAAGTATATCATTGATCATTTGCATTCTTTCAAGATTATGAGGGAAGTGTATGAAGATAAAGATCCAGACAACCTAACTAAACAATCCACAAAGTTCAAGATTGGATCTAAATCCAAGATGATTGGGAGGATTATTAGTTATGGTTATTTTCATTACATTCCTGGAAGTTTGTCTGATAAAGGTTGTTATGTAGTAAAAAGGGTTGATGGATGCCAATATTTTGGAAAAGCTACTGATTTGATGAGTCTACCAGCTTTTGAATGCAAAGATCTTTCAAGATTAAGAATAATAAAGCCTATTCAGACTCGACATAATGAAATTTTTGAAAATTTGTTAAAGAAAGAAGGTCGTTTTGGATGGAGTTTGTTTTCTCCCCAGTTCAGGGAAAGATTCAAAGATTATGTGAAGCCCAAAGTTTATAAAAGACCAAGACTCAGAAAAGTTGAACAAGATTGGAATCCATATTTCAAGTTTTGGTTTTATGATGAAAGAACTTCAGAAGGCATTATTGTGTTGAAGCAGGAAGAAAACTGGAGGGTGATACGAATGCTTGATCCTACATGGATTGTGAATTGTTCGAGAGATGATATTATTTTGTTGAATTCATCTCAGATATATGCTGAAGATGGATATCATGATGTGGGAGTAAGTTTTACAGACATGGCAATTCAATATCAAACCATTGCACAAATGTGTTTTACTTTGGGAATACATTCTGGTTGCAATTGGAATGATGTGAATTATCTGTATACTGAGTTGATGCAAGTGCAGAAAGAGAGAGATGCTAGAGATGATAGATTGAAAGCAGAAAGACTTGCAAAGATACCACGTTCGGTGGTGATACGAGCGGTGGATAATGTGGTTGCTGAAATTGGTGAATCGAGTGGAATAAAAGACAAAGTTGAAGAATCAATTGAAGATAAAGTTGAAATTACTGAAGTCAAAGACTGAAGATTTTGATAGCAAACATTTAGGGGGAGTTTGTTAGTGCATATTTGAAATGGTTTGCTATTCAAAAGTTGTATTTATTTTGAAATGTAAAGGGTTCGGCTTGATTTGTCAAGGTTCGTTTGGCCCACGAACCTAGGTAGGTTCGGCGAACCTATTGTGTCTAAGGGTTCGGCGAACCTATAACCTTGATAAGGTTCGTCTGACAAACCTATAGGTTCGTTTAGCAAGCCTTAGGGTTCGGCTCACGAACCTAAGGTTCGCTGGTCTGTAACTATATATAGTTGTTTTGTTTGTTTTTTTTTAGTAGACTTTTGCTGAGTGCTTTGAAAGAACTGCTGAAATTCTCTATGTGAGAAGTTTGTTAGTTTTGAGTGATCTTGTAATCATTTGTTGATAATACAAGAAGTTTTTATTGAATTGCTTGTGTTCTTGAGTTTTATACATATCAACTATGGATTCCGCACATAGTAGATAGTTAGTAGAGCTTGTATTTCGATCCTGAACGGTTTCACTAAACCAACAAAATCTGCGATAATATCCTGCTAAGCCAAGAAAGCTTCTGATTTCAGTAGGATTCTTGGGTGGACTCCACTTTCACCGCTTGAATTTTAGAAGAATCAACTAAAATGCCATCTGCATTAATCACATGTCCAAGAAGTTGGACTTCACGTAGCCAAAAGGCACATTTAGAAAATTTAGCATACAATTTCTCCCTACGAAGAGTTTCAAGTACCTCACGTAAATGACAAGCATGATCGGCTTCATTTTTGGAATAGATAAGAATGTCATCTATGAAAACTATGACATACCTATCCAACATTGGGCGACACACGCGGTTCATCAGATCCATGAACGCAGCAGGTGCATTCGTCAACCCAAAAGACATAACTAGAAACTCATAATGACCGTATCAGGTACGAATGGCTATTTTAGGAACATCTTCTTCCTTAACCTTAAGTTGATGATAACCGGAACGAAGATCGATTTTTGAAAACCAAGAAGCCCCTTGTAACTGATCAAACAAAACATCTATACGAGGCAAAGGATATTAGTTCTTCACCGTCACCTTATTCAATTCTCGATAATCAATACACATTCGTAGACTCCCATCCTTCTTCTTAACAAAAAGGACATGTGCACCCCACCATGAGATGCTAGGGCGTATAAATCCCTTATCTAGAAGATCTTGCAGTTGAGTCATCAACTCCTGCAATTCAGATGGTGCCAAACGATATGGAGCTTTAGCTATAGGCTTAGCTCCTGGAATAAGATCAATCCTAAACTCAATATCTCTATCAGAAGAAATTCCCGGTAAATCATCCGGAAACACATCAGAAAAATCTCTAACAATTGGAACATCCTCTAACTCCTGCACCACTTTTTCATTATCAATAACATAAGCTAAGAAGGATTGACCCCCGTGGTTCATATACTTCATCGCTTTCACCAATGAACACAAAACAACACCACCCCTCTTTTCACCCTGAATAGACACCTCATAGCCACTCGGAGCTATTAGTTGTATAATTTTACGATCGCAAACAATATTGGCTCGATAACTAGATAGACAATCTATACCTATAACAACATCAAATTCTCCTAACACCATAGGTATCAAGTCAACACTATAATCCTCACCCTCAATGGTAAGTTTACAATTTCGATAGATATCAAATGCTAAGAAACTTTTAGAATCAGCTACCTCCACTTCTAATGGCGCATGTAGCTTTTCTAAAACTAACGAGGGATGATGCACAAACTTTGCAGATATAAAAGATCTACTAGCTCCAGAATCAAACAATATGTATGCAGATATCGAGTTAAGGAGGAAAGTACCTATCACCACATCCGATGTGACTTTGGCTTCCTCCGCAGATATCTGAAAGGCTCTTCCTTTTGGTTTTGGTATTTCCGGCTTCTTTCCTGAACTCTGTGTCACAAACGATCGACGTCCACCACCACCCTGACTTGTTCCCTTCAATTCAGGACATTCATCTCTCCTATGTCCGGGTTTGTAACAGTTATAACATAAGCTAATAGGACTCGTGCACTGAGTAGCAAAATGCTATGGTTTGCCACATTTATAGCATATTGTGGTTCTTGCACGACATTCACCAGTATGTAGCTTTCCACAATTCAAACAGGGTTTAATAAAACTGGTCTTCTTACGCGACTTAACAAACTTTGCCTTCTTTGAAGAACCCACATCAACAACCGCCTTTCTTTTCTCTCCACGATCATCTTGTCTTTTCAACTCCAACTCTCTTTCTCTAGCACAATCAATGAGCTCCATCAATGTATCACACCTAGAAGGTGTGAGGAACTCTCGATACTTAGCATTCAGCATGGTATGATATCGGTTTATCCACATCCTTTCCGTCTGAAGCAAATCCGGACAAAACCTTGCTTTATCATAGAAAATAGCAGTGATGGTGTCAATACTCTCCTCCTTTTGCCTCAACTGTAAAAACTCCTCAGTTATGCGATCAATCGCAGCTTAAGGACAAAAGCGTTTCAAGAAGAGTTCTTTTAACTGAGTCCAGTTCAGTCCCTTCATACCTTGTGCACCTCTCTCCTTTCGTAACAACTCCCACCAATCTTTTGCTCTGTCTTTCAGTTGATTACCAGCAAACATGACTTGATGAGAAGAGTCACAATGACTGGTTTCAAGCGCACTTTCTATATCAACAATCCACCTCTGACTCATCAAAGGATCCACCTCTCCCTTGAACTCCGCTGGTTTACAAGCCATAAAATCTTTATAAGTAACCTTCTTGGAACGTTGTTCTACCTCAGCCCCAGCTTTGAAATCTGCTAACTCTTCGTGAAGGAAATCTTTCAAAGAGGATTTAATTTCTTTAATATAAGTAGGCAAAGCAACTTCAAGAGCTCTTGCCACCTCCTCCTTGATCATACTTTGACTCTCTGTAAATCTTTCCTCCACATGACTACTCCTACCAGAGTTATGTTCCTCAGCCATTTGTGGCTGAAATTGTATAGCTCACATGTTAATTTTATACACAACAGTATATTTATATAACTCAACTTCTTAGTGATCTTACAATCACTTTTCATAAGAAATCTTAACACTTTAAGTATAAAATAATTCTCATAAGAACTTGCTCAAATCATGCTTGCACTAGTAAGTTGGCCAGACGTACTAGTCCATTCATTATATGCCCAATTTCTTACTTCCTTCATTTCATACTCAAGACATTGATTTCGGTTTCACATAATCACATTTCATATGTAATAATTCACATCACATTTAACAATTATAATACAGGAAATAGATATGCTAACCTCATACATTCGGCTTCATGATCGGGTCTTTGAATCAAACGTTATGTTTTCATATCAAGAGCACAAGAGTATGAGATCAAGTGTTCGCGACACACTTGATTCACTTAAACCATTGCTCTGATACCAACTTGTGACACCCTAATCCCACACGGATCATAAAAGACTTGTTTAGACATAAAACACGTTGCGGAATTTGGTCCCAAAAAATTTTTTTGCAGGGTCTGTTTGAAAACTCAATAAACAACCCTGTATAACCTGTCACATTCAAAAACCGACACAAACTTATTTACAACATTAACACATCCACAAAACATAGTAAGTTTAAGTTACAACCACAAAAAAAACCCAACATAACGAGTGATTCCGTTCGAAAACGTGCCCGATCTGATCGCCCAATGCATATCTATTTTTGACCTGTAAACATCACATATAAATTCACAATTAGTTCATATGAACTAAGTAAGCAACCCCCAAAGTTCCCAACACTCATTCTAACACATCCACATACATATCATATGGATGTTTATCATGTTTAGATCATAATATATCATATTCAAACATCTAATTGCACATAACTCACCATTGTGCATTAATTTCCCTTAACGGGTCATTTTCACAAATAGGATTATATGATCTATTTCCATACTCCATTACTAGCACCTCTAGTTAATCATCAAATTATATTCACTATTTTGACTCATTCAATTACCCATACTCTAGTGGGTTTTTATCAATTTAACCCCCGGCTCATCCGGTTATCCACATTCTAGTGGTTTATCACACTATCTACCGACTCATTCGGTTATCCACTCTCTAGTGGTTCAATTGATCAATTTTACCGGCTCATCCGGCTAGTTTTACACCATTTATATTCCACATAAAACTCAAGCATAACATTCATATTGAAACTAAAAATGCCTTCTCATAGGTCTTTTAACTCAAGGGATGTGTAGATTGTTCATAAGCTCGTGGGCATCTAATATATCATCATATAAAAGTTAATTTAAATAAAGTATTTACACAAAATCATGTTCGTCATGATTCAAATTACAATGATTACTCAAAAGATACAGCTAAATTAACTAAACACTAGTCTTAAGTAACCTAGTTAATTTAGCTAAGTCCGAGACCCTAAGTGATGATGTCGAAAAAGTGTAGGGCTATCCTTCCCTACCTACTTCTTTTCATTCCCTGAAACATGTAGAAAATCAAGTGTCAACTACGAAGTAGTTGGTGAGTAATCATAATTTTTTCATTCTTGAAGACTGTTTATAAAAGTTTATACTTTTAAGAAAAGTCACATGTGAACATATGAGATAATCCAACTCTGTATACACCAACAAACACACCAAGTGTGACGTCATGATCTCGGGCTCCCGAGATGGCGCCACTGACAATGGTTGAAATTGATCCAAAAGACCAAGTTATATAGATTTAAAAGGTAGCGGAATTAAACAAAACGTTAACTTATTTTATTAATACGTATTTACATCCTAGAAAAACTACAATATAGTAGGTTCAAACTAAGCCAGTACAAAACTCTTTAGACAAGCCTACCTTAAGCCAGCTATGCCTCAGCCTTCCCTTTTCTACACTAGGCATTATTCTTCCCTGGTATTGCATGCTCAAACAAGTCAGTTAAAACAGGTGAGTCCTAAGTTTTACAAATCATAGTCCGTAAATATTTACACGCATAAATAAATTCATCAAATCATTATGAATAAAATGTACAGTATCAAAAATAACCATAATAATACCATCGATGCATTCCCTACTAAAGCACTGCCCCAGAGGTCACACACCCTCTGAAGTGATCATCACCACTTTTTCAGGCCCTGTTATAACCAGCCATGACAGTCTTATTTAAGTAGCGCGTAATGCAAAGGCTATTATAATGGGTTTGAAAAACATTTTAAAAATATTTTCTACACACCTTTAATCAAAACATTTTTAATGCTAGAAATAGTTCTCAGTACCACAGTGCTCAACTTTTGTGCAACCACAGTCTGGACTTCAAAACCACCTTTTCTTCTCGACCTCAGACGAGGCTTTCAATATCATTTATTGTTCAACTACAGCTTAGACTTGAAACTTCTTTTACCCAAACACAGTCGGATTAAAATCATTTTCACAAAATAGCTTTATAGCATGCACATCAGCCCAAAAGGATAAAACATTTAAAACAGGGCTACGAAGAACTCACCTGATTTGTATAATACTTGATCGATATAACCTCTATTTTCTAGCTTGATTCCACGTAATCACAGATTTCCTAATATCACAAATATCCTAGTGGAATCAGTACATGAGCAATGCTACTAATATTGGTTTCTAATTGAGCAGCACAACGACTTATGTTAAGTTATCCTTTATACGAGCGTTTAGCTCGTTTCATTAACCACGAGGTAATATGTATATAAACATCTTATAATAACTTGTTTAGCATCTTATCATAGTCTTTGGATAACTCTTGTGTTACCTCGTGTAGATAACTTATTTGAACGAAAGCTTTAAAGCCTTACCTCTTGATAAATGAGCAGAGCTCTGTTTAACGTTCTGATAGCGTTCCGAGCATAATCTGAGCTTCCCGGACACTTATATAATCTCAAAGGAGGCTTATAGAGGTATTATGTTTGAGTGAAAAGCATGATGTTTGAAAGAAATACAAAAAATTGAACAGGTGAAATCTATTTATGGGAACTGGCACACAAATCGAGGAGCCGGGTTGTGACACGTCGCCAAACACTTGGTGACCTCTTGGGACACGTGGCATATCCCCTTGACACGTGGCAGGGCCTGTTGACACGTGTCATGGCTGCGTGACACGTGGCAGGCTTGTTGGCACGTGTCATGGCTGCCTGACACGTGGCAGGGCCTGTTGACACGTGTCATGGCTGCTTGTAACATCAGTGCCGGAACCGTACCGGAACAGTGAACTTAAACAGTAACATAAACAGTAAACAGGTACAAACCATATACGTTTCCGTGCATTTCTTATTCATATCATTTATCATTATCATTTGTGTTATCAAACAACAAGTTCAGAAACATTTAACAGAAACAAAGTTCAGAATTGAGTCAGATAATTATCTGGCAATACAGAACCATCATGGGATTAATTGTTAGGATTTATTATGTATAAACGTATGTGAGGCTTTATAGAACAAAACACACGGATGTTGTTATGTGAATGCTAAATTGACGGGTTATTCGTCTAGGTGACGATCTGTACGAATATATCTGAAGGTTTAACATTCTGAATAATATCCAATAATTAGAAAACAATATTGAAAAGTATAGTTATCGTCGTGTTCGTACGGGTGACGATTCGAACGACTACGCGCGACGACCGTACGATTCGATTTAAACAGTTAATTTAATATTTCTGAAAATTTGAAATAAACAAAAGATAATTAGTTAACTTAGTATAAATCACAACTTAAAATTTATTTTATAAATCTTATTTTATAAACCGTGTCGTTTCGTGACGAAAACAAAAGAAAAACGAAATTTTACGCGAAAACGAGCGAGACCGAACACCCGGGTATTTTCTAAGTCTTAATTGAAGACATTTACTCCACCACCAATTTGGTGGTGGTTTCTAGTTGGATTCTCCTCCTTCTCTCTACAATTTGGTGGTGGTTTCTAGTTGGATTCAAGTGTTCCAGGTGTCAGAACGTTCCTCTCGTTGTGAAGATCAAGGAAGTACAAGACTTTTAAGCATCTACCCGTCGAATTCAAGGTAAACCTTCATTTCATTTTCGGTTTTAGAGGGTATCATGAACCCTCTAGATTTTGTTTTTTTAACCGGTCTAAACACTCATAAACACTTAGATGAACTAATGTAATCGACTAGAATGCTTTAAGGACTTGTCTGTAACAGTTTTGGATCGAAAACAAAGAAGATGATGCAGGTTCGTGAAGAAATTTGATCGGCCGAACCTTTTGTACAGGTAGCAGAACCTGTGGGTAGGTGGCCGAACCTGTCATCCCTATGGCCGAACCTAGCTGGCCGAACCTTGCATGCCACAAACCTGGACTAGCGGAACCTGTAGGTGACACGAACCTAGGATGAACGAACCTGATAGCTACGACCCTTTGACTAACAAACTCATCCCTGGACGAACCTTCTAAGTTGACGAACCTTAGTTGAGCGAACCCTAAAGGTTCGCCGAACCTATCCTTACTGTCAAGAAGGTTCGCCGAACCCTAAAGGTTTGCCGAACCTATACAAAAATGACAATAGGTTCGCTGCCCAAAGTGGGATTTAATCCAAAATGTTGGCTAATCGGAGAAATTCTAGACCTAGAACTGTTGAACTTATTTATAAGAACAAGGAAATGAATATACGAGCACTCGAAGCTTAGAATGAACTAAAGAGCATGCATTAGTTAATGTTATTGCATGAAGTGTTGTTGTAAATCTTAACTTTTACACCTAACACTTAGAAATTTCATATGATGGTATAACTGTATGGGATTGTTCAATTGAACACTCAAAGCTAAATTATATACACGGACGAACAAAGAACTATGGGAAACAAAGATCTAGTAATAGGTTTGAGGTTAATTGAATGTGATTGACCTAAGCCTAACTTATTGATCATAAATTCTTAAAGTAACCTATAAGTTTTATTTAAAATAATCTTTCAATTAAATAAAATGATTTCTAACTTAATGACATAAAAATAAAGTGTTAAATGTTTTGATTAATAAACTTTGAATGGGAATAATGTGAACCATACATCACTAAGGTGTAATGGTCAATGTTGATGGATTGGGATTATGATTATGTAATAAGTTAGAATAAGGTAGAGGAGATCTTAGCATCAAACTAGTGACATAGGACACTTAGTTGCACATCGAGACTAAATCGTAGACGCGACGACTAATACGTATACTTATAGTATTCGAACTCTTATAAAACAACTCAGGAACTGAAGACACTTAGTCTACAAACAAGAGCGCGCTTTTTGTGGTAGTACATTGCATAGCAACACAGGTGAGTTCATCGCCCCTTTTCTAAACATTTTGTTTTAAAACGCGGGGCTGAGAAGCATGTGTAAACTGTTTTATTTAAATTGTTTACTTAAACGCTTTTATTCATTATATGTTATATCTTTATGCTTGTTGATACTCCTAGACTCCTGTCTAGGGAATTACTATGTAGATCAAATTATCAAATAAATTAAATTACTCTTATGAATAATACTTTAATTCTTAACTCTAAACAAACCCTTAGTCCATCAAGCTCAAATTCAAGAACCTAAATTCAAAGTGAGATCAAAGGATCCTAATCAAGAATCAATTATCATTGCGAAATCATGGGAATTCTAAAGATCAATTCAAGAGACTCAAGGAATCAGGAATCATAAATGTGTGTGAACCATTGAAATAATGAAATCATTAAGATCTAATGAAATCATTAATACTTGAGTTAAGGTGGATGTCAGTTGTATGGAAATCAAGACCACGTGTAACAAACATAAAGTCCCGTCATAAATAGTAGACTCTTGTAGTCAAGCTATATGTGCAATAACGTGAACTATCAAATGAAATCAAAAAAAATCAAACTCAAAAGAATCAAAGAAATCAAGAATCAAAGGATATACGTAAAGTCCCGGCATGTACAGTAGACCATTGGGTCAAGCTGATATGGGCATCATTAAAATCCCGGCACGCTCAGGTAGGCTCCTTGTGAGTCCTGCCTAATATGGGTCACGTGTGAGAGGGTAAAACTTGGACAACCACCAACAACTAAGTTTAATTGATTGAGTCAAATAAAGCCCAATCATCATGTCTTAGTTGTATTTAATGTTTATTTCCTTATTTAATTAAACATTTAACCTTATATTTTTATAGTTGTTTTTGGGAAATCATGTAACTATGATGAACTCATGAAAATCAAAGGTAATTCAAATTTTGGAAAGCAGAATCTAAATCAGAGGTGAATGGTAGGTAAAAACACCTAACTATCATTAACATCAGTGTCATATACGCATTAGTATGTGGTGGGACGGCGTCTGGGCGGGTTTGTAGGCTCGACTCAGGGGTATGCCCTATATATAAGCATACTAATGTGGACATTACATGTGATGTTAATGAGGTTAGGGTCTTAACCGAGAGAGGTTTACAAAATCATTTTCAATTACTAAACTATATGAACTCACCAACCACGTGTTGACTTTATTTTTGCATGACTTCTCAGGTGATGAACAGGTCAACTGAAGAGTTATTTCTTTGGACTCGGTTATCTGATAGATGACCTAGCGTTTTGGACCTGCATATTTTGAAGCATCATTATAGAGTTTATTTTTGTATATCTTGTGCAGATACAAGATAGAAGATTTATGATGTGATAGTAGATTTACATTGTTAAATTATAAACTTAACTGATGTAATTTAACTTTGTAATTCTATTTTAATTTAACAAGTTTCTCATTTATATATCATGTGCAATGTAAACAATCTGATCACTTTGATTATCACTTACGATATCGCGCCCCGGGAACCTTCCGCCCGACGGGGACTTCGATCCAACCTCGCCGGCTCGGGGTGTGACAGATTGGTATGAGAGCCGTGCTTATAGAGAAATATAGGTCACTTATTTAAATGGTTTGGCCTAGACTATAACCTAGGGACCCTGCATGTAGTGAAAACAGGACTTAGGAATTATTTGCATATTGTCTTCTGTATTCGATCATTGCACTAACTGATAACTTTATTGGTTATGATCAGAATGCCGCCGAGAAGACAACCTCCTTCATTACCTCCACCGCCACAAGACTTAGCTCCACATTCATCTACACCATCACCGTTTGACTCTCCTCCTACACTGCCTCCATTGCTTCCACCTCCTCCTACTCCATTTGTTCCTCCTCCTACACTCAACATACCACCAGGCCCGAGCACAACACAGATGATGGATCCTGCCACTATCGCCATGATGACTTTTCTGAGTAATCAGATGACCAATCAAATGAAGGAGGCGATACCGGAGATGTTCCTTCGTCTCCGCAATGAAATCAACAACACTGGTAACTCATCAGGGGAAGCCAGTGGGAATACTGGTAGCTCATCACATTACTCATACAAGTCATTTGTGGGTTGCAAGCCGCCAAGCTTTAGCAGTACTGAAGGAGCCGTTGGATTAATCCAATGGATTGAAAAGATCGAGACCACTCTGGACCTCTGCAGCTGCCCAGAGCACCACAAGGTTCGTTATTCTGCTGGAACTTTCAACAAACGTGCCTTGACTTGGTGGAATGGTCAAATCAATGCAAGAGGTCGGGAAGAAGCTATGTCAATGACCTGGGAAGACTTCAAGGCTTTACTGAGAACCGAGTTCTGCCCTAAGAACGAACTGCAGAAGCTGGAGGTTGAGTTGTCAAACCATGTGATGAAGGGGGCTGATCACATGGGATATACTACTCGTTACCATGAGTTAGTTGCTTTGGTGCCAGACATGGTACCAACTTTGGAGAAGAGGATTGATAGATATGTGGGTGGACTCCCCCCTGCATTCAGGGTTTAGTTGTTGCAGCCAACCCTGTTACTGTGGAGTTTGCAGTGAGTTTATCTGGGAAACTTACTGATCTGATGGTAGCCTCTGGAGGTTTAAAGAAAGAGGCTAACACCGGTAAACGCAAGGAAGAGTCTTCAAAGAAACCTCATCATCAACAACACCAGAAGAAGAAGCAGAAACTCATCAAAAACTACACTGTGGCTACTCCCCTCAACCAAGTAGCATTGGCACAACAAAATGTGGCCAAGAAACAGTATACTGGCCCACATCCTCTGTGCATTAAATGCCAGTAACACCATGTTGCAAGCAACCAGTGCCGCCAATGCACGGGGTGTGGAAGAAAAGGGAACTGGGTCCAACAGTGCAGATTAACACCAAATCCAGCAGTCAGCAATGCTGCTCTAGCTCTCCCTCCACCAGCTAACCAGAACAACGGTGGATGTTTCAGTTGTGGCGAACAAGGCCACTTTGCAAAGAACTGCTCGAAGAAGGCACAGCCGGCAGTTCAAGCTCCACGTGGAAGAGCTTTTGTTATTGGAGCACCCGCTGCACGCAAGGACCCGAATGTGGTCACTGGTACGTTTCTTTTACATGACTTTTATGCATCTGTACTATTTGACACTTGTGCGGATCAGAGTTTTATCTCTACCGAATTTGCATGCCAATTAGATTATATAGAGGAACAGATAGATTCCCCTTACATCATAGAAGTAGCTAACGGAAAACAGATCACAGTTTGTACAGTTTATAGGAACTACCCATTGACACTTAATGGTTATACATTCACCATCGATTTGATACCGATGGAATTGGGTAGTTTCAACATCATTGTTGGAATGGATTGGCTTTCTTCTAATCGAGTGGAAGTAATATGTTCTGAAAAGCTGCTTCGAATTCCATTGCCGAGTGATCGCGTGTTGGAAGTTAAAGGGGATCAAGCAAAACGAAGTGTCAAGATCATCTCCTGCATAAAAGCGCGTAAGTGTCTACAGAAGCGGTGCGTTGCATTTCTGGCTCATGTGGTGGAAAAGGAGAAGGATAAGAAAAAGATTCAAGATGTACCTGTAGTGAAAGAATATCCAGAAGTATTTCCTGAATATCTACCTAGTTTGCCACCTGCGCGACCGGTAGAGTTTCGTATCGACTTAGTTCCTGGAGGAACTCCTATTGCTAAATCTCCTTACAGGTTGGCACCTTCAGAGATGCAGGAATTGTCTAATCAGTTACAGGAGCTACTTGATAAAGGTTTCATCAGACCGAGCTACTCACCTTGGGGAGCTCCGGTCCTGTTCGTGAAAAACAAAGACGGATCATTCAGAATGTGCATAGATAACAGGGAGTTGAACAAACTAACCATCAAGAATCGGTATCCATTACCGAGGATTGATGATTTGTTTGACCAACTGCAAGGAGCTCAATACTTCTCAAAGATTGACTTGCGATCTGGGTATCATCAGGTTAGAGTTCAAGACGAAGACATACCAAAAACGGCCTTCCGAACCAGATACGGGCATTTCGAATTCATGGTGATTCCTTTTGGATTGACAAATGCACCAGCGGTTTTCATGGACCTCATGAACCGAGTGTGCAAGCCGTATCTAGATCAGTTTGTTATTGTCTTTATTGATGACATACTGATTTATTCCAAGAGCAAAACAGATCATGAACAACACCTCAGAAAGATCTTGGAGCTGTTGAAGAAAGAACAACTCTATGCTAAATTCTCTAAATGTGAATTTTGGCTAAGAGAAGTTCAATTTCTGGGTCATGTGGTCAACAGTGAGGGAATACACGTAGACCTTACCAAGATCGAGGCGATAAAGAACTGGGATACTTCGAAGACACCGACGGTGATACGGTTTTTTCTGGGATTGGCAGGTTATTATAGAAGGTTCATCTCGAACTTTTCTAAGATAGCTCTGCCTCTTACTAAACTAACTCAGAAAAGTGAACCGTTTGTCTGGGAGCAGAAACAATAAGATGCTTTTCAGACATTGAAACAGAAACTATGTGATGCTCCAATTCTATCTCTCCCAGAAGGCTTTGATGACTTTGTTGTATACTGTGATGCCTCCCATCAGGGACTTGCTTGTGTACTGATGCAACGGGACAAAGTTATCGCTTATGCATCAAGACAGTTAAAAGTTCATGAGAAGAACTACACTACTCATGATCTTGAACTGGGAGCAGCAATCTTCGCCTTGAAGATTTGGAGACATTACTTATATGGCACTAAATGTACCATATTCACTGATCACAAGAGTCTGCAGCACATCTTTGATCAGAAGAAACTCAACATGCGACAGCGTCGTTGGGTCGAACTTCTGAATGATTACGATTGTGTGATCAAGTACCATCCGGGAAAGGCGAACGTTGTAGCCGATGCCTTGAGCAGCAAGGAACGGGCCAAACCATTGCGCGTCAGAGCAATGGGAATGACTGTGCAGACGAGCTTACGAGACAAGATCATTCAGGCACAACAAGAATCAGTTGATCGAGGAAACTTGAAGAAAGAACAGGACTGTGGAGCAGAGAAACACCTTGAGACTAAGCCTGATGGAATGATCTACTACCAGGATCGTATATGGATCCCGGCGGTAGACGAATTGAGAAGACTTATCTTCGATGAAGCACACAAGACTAAATACTCTGTTCATCTCGGCTCTGATAAGATGTACCAAGACTTGCGTGGATTTTATTGGTGGCCGGGAATGAAGAAAGACATAGCCGAGTATGTCGGTCGATGTCTAACGTGTGCGAAGGTAAAGGCGGAACACCAGAGACCGTCTGGTCTATTGGAACAGCCCGAGATTCCGCTCTGGAAGTGGGAACAAATAGCTATGGATTTCATTACCAAGCTACCCAGCACTTCCAGTGGTCACGATACAATTTGGGTGATTATTGATCGTTTAATCAAATCTGCTCACTTCTTGCCAATGCGTGAGACCTTCACGATGGAGAAACTGGCGAGATTATACATCAATGAGATAGTGGTACGCCACGGTGTGCCATTTTCTATTATTTCTGATAGAGATAGCAGATTTACATCCAGGTTCTGGCAATCATTACAGAAATCTCTAGGGACGCAGTTAAACCTGAGTACAGCTTACCACCCATAAACGGATGGTCAAAGCGAACGTACAATTCAAACACTGGAGGACATGTAAAGAAACTGTGTGTTGGATTTCGGTGGGAACTGGGATTCCCATTTGCCACTGATCGAGTTCTCCTACTATAACAGTTACCATAGCAGTATCGGATGTGCACCGTTCGAGGCTCTTTATTGCCGGAAATGTCGATCATCGATCTGTTGGACTGAAGTAGGAGATAATCGCATAACTGGGCCAGAGCTTATTCAGGAAACCACCGACAAGATTGCCCAGATTCAAAGAAGACTACAAGCAACAAGGAGCAGAGAAAAGAGCTACGCCGACAAACGACGCAAGCCGTTGGAATTCCAAGTGGGAGACCATGTAATGTTGAAGGTATCCCCATGGAAAGGCATTGTACGGTTTGGAAAGAAAGGCAAATTGGCACCACGATATGTGGAACCGTTCGAAATCATCGACCGTATTGGTCCTGTCGCGTATCGACTGAGATTACCAGATGAGCTCAGTGGTGTTCATGAAGTGTTTCATGTCTCAAATTTAAAGAAATGCCTTACTGATGAGTCACTCATCATTCCAATCGAAGAAATTCAAGTCGATGAACAACTACACTTCATTGAGGAACCTTTATAGATTATGGATCGCAAGGTTAAACAACTGAGGCGAAGCCGTATTCCGATTGTAAAGGTTCGATGGAATTCAAGGCGCGGACCCGAGTTTACTTGGGAACGTGAATATCACATGAAGTCAAAGTATCCCCAGCTGTTTGAAGAGGAAGTTGTGCCCGATAACAACTCTTAAATTTCGGGACGAAATTTCTCTAACAAGGGGAGATTGTAACATCAGTGCCGGAACCGTACCGGAACAGTGATCTTAAACAGTAACATAAACAGTAAACAGGTACAAACCATATACATTTCAGTGCATTTCTTATTCATATCATTTATCATTATCATTTGTGTTATCAAACAAGAAGTTCATAAACATTTAACAGAAACAAAGTTCAGAATTATGGTTCTTGAGTCAGATAATTATCTGGCAATATAGAACCATAATGGGATTAATTGCTAGGATTTATTATGTATAAACGTGTGTGAGGCTTTATAGAACAAAACACACGGATGTTGTTATGTGAATGCTAAATTGACGGGTTATTCGTATAGGTGACGATCTGTGCGAATATATCTGAAGGTTTAACGTTCTGAATAATATCCAATAATTAGAAAACAATATTGAAAAGTATAGTTAACGTCGTGTTCGTACGGGTGACGATTCGAACTAATACGCGCGACGACCGTACGATTCGATTTAAACAGTTAATTTAATATTTCTGAAATTTTAAAATAAACAAAAGATAATTAGTTAATTTAGTAGAAATCACAACTTAAAATTTATTTTATAAATCTTATTTTATAAACCGTGTCGTTTCGTGACGAAAACAATAGAAAAACGACATCTTATGCGAAAACGAGCGAGACCGAACACTCGGGTATTTTTTAAGTCTTAAATGAAGACATTTACTCCACCACCAACCACCACCAAGCTCCATTTTCTTCTCATTTTCGTCCAAACCCTTTCTCTCTCTAGAAAAGGATTCTCCTCCTTCTCTCTACAATTGGGTGGTGGTTTCTAGTATGGAAATCAAGACCACGTGTAACACATAAAGTCCCGTCATAAATAGTAGACTCTTGTAGTCAAGTTATATGGGCAATAACGTGAACTATCAAAAGAAATAAAAAAAATCAAAGTCAAAAAAATCAAAGTCAAAAAAATCAAAAAAATCAAGAATCAAAGGATATCCGTAAAGTCCAGGCACGTACAGTCGACCATTGGGTCAAGCTGATATGGGCATCATTAAAATCGCGGCACGCTGAGGGAGGCTCCTTGTGAGTCCTGCCTGATATGGCTCACGTGTGAGAGGGTACAACTTGGACAACCACCAACAACTATGTCTAATTGATTGAGTCAAATAAGGCCCAATCATCATGTCTTAGTTGTATTTAATGTTTATTTACTTATTTAATTAAACATTTAACCTTATATTTTTATAGTTGTTTTTGGGAAATCATGTAACTATGATGAACTCAAGAAAATCAAAATCAGAGGTGAATAGTAGGTAAAAACACCTAACTATCATTAACATCAGTGTCATATACGCATTAGTATGTGGTGGGACAGCGTCTGGGCGGGTTTGTAGGCTCGACTCAAGGGTATGCCCTATATATAAACATACCGATGTGGACATTACATGTGATGTTAAATTTTCAATTACTAAACTATATGAACTCACCAACCATGTGTTGACTTTATTTTTGCATGACTTCTCAGGTGATGAACAGGTCAACTGAAGAGTTATTTTTTTGGACTAGGTTATCTGATAGAGGACCTAGCTCTTTGGACTTGCATATTTTGAAGCATCATTATACAGTTTATTTTTGTATATCTTGTGCAGATACAAGATAGAAGATTTATGATGTGATAGTAGATTTACATTGTTAAATTATAAACTTAACTGATGTAATTTAACTTTGTAATTCTATTTTAATTTAGCAAGTTTCTCATTTATATATCATGTGCAATGTAAACAATCTGATCACTTTGATTATCACTTACGATATCGCGCCCCGGGATCCTTTCGCCCGACGGGGACTTCGATCCAACCCCGCCGGCTCGGGGTGTGACACTGCTAGACGCGTGTCATGGCAGCTAGACACGTCATCTGTCATGCATAGTGCGGTTGAAACTTGTTTTCGTGATTCCCACTTCATACGAACTTCGTTTTGCGCATCGTTTTCCCCCATGTTCATGATTTTCAGATACCTATCTAACCATATAAATTTCTTAACCTGAATCCTTGGTGATATTTGAGGTCTACTTATTATGGTCTTTTTAACTACTCGGTTTAGCATATCTTTCGTTCTGTGCATTGTCTGCACATTCTGATTTCACTCAAACTAATCATTTTATATAACGTGTCTATTGTGAGTATGACTTATTTATCTCCTTTAAAAATTACTATAGTCATATCCTCCCACGTATTTTATATAACAAAAGCTTTGAATTTTTACTTATTACATTTGTTGTATTACAGGGTTAAAGTAAAATTAATACACCGTTCATAAAAGCACATTCATTGCATATCAAGAATGAGTCACATGAAAATTTGGATGTTACAAGTCTACCCCCTTATAGAAGGTTTCGTCCTCGAAACCTCATCATTCATTGAACAAGAAAGGATAGAGTTTCCTTATCTCATCCTTAGCTTCCCATGTAGCCTCAGATCCTTTACGATGCTCCGATTGCACTTTAACCTGTTTGACGACTTTGTTACTTAATATTCTCTCCATCCAGTCAAGTATTGCGACAGGTCTCTAAGCATAATTCAACTTGTCATCAACTACAGTATCGTCCAAAGGTATATGTGAAGTTTCGTTGGCCAAACATTTTCTCAAATGCGACACATGAAAGGTTGGATGTATTCCATTCAATTCTTGAGGGAAATCCAACCGATAGGAAACTTCTCCTACTCGGGCTAATATTTGAAAAGGTGCTATATACCTTGGACTTTGGTTTCCCCTTTTCCAAATCCTTGGATTTCCAAACCTAGCAGTTTGCCGTAGAATTATAATAGGTTTACGCGTTAAAACTAGACTAAAATGCATAAGTCCTTGGAATTCGAAAACCGGTGGTTTTCAATAAAATTACAAAGTCTTTACATAAATCCATTACCATCATATGAGTAGGTGAGTCCTTAACCCTATTTAAATGTTTGTGTTTTAAAGCTAGGGGTGCAACACAATTATGTAACACCCCGACCGATGGCGGAAACGTAGGGTTGCCACGAAGGGATGTGTAGATTGTTCATAAGCTCGTGGGCATCTAAAATATCATCACATAAAAATTAATTTAAATAAAGTATTTACACAAAATCATGTTTGTCATGATTCAAATTACAATGATTACTCAAAAGATACATCTAAATTAACTAAACACTAGTCTTAAGTAATACAGTTATTTTAGCTAAGTCCGAGACCCTAAGTTATGATGTCCAAAAAGTGTAGAGCTATCCTTCAGCTACCTACTTCTCTTCATTCCCTGAAACATGTAGAAAATCAAGTGTCAACTACGAAGTAATTGGTGAGTAATCATAAATTTTTCATTCTTGAAGACTGTTTATAAAAGTTTATACTTTTAAGAAAAGTCACATGTGAACCTACGAGATAATCCAACTCCGTATACACAAACAAACACACCAAGTGCGACGTCCTGATCTCGGGCTCCCGAGATGGCGCCACTGACAACATTTGAAATTGATCCAAAAGACAATGTTATACAAATTTAAAAGGTAGCGGAATTAAACAAAACGTTAACTTATTTTATTAATACGTATTTACATCCTAGAAAAACTACAATATAGTAGGTTCAAACTAAGCCAGTACAAAACTCTTTGGACAAGCCTACCTTATGCCAGTTATGCCTCAGCCTTCCCTTTTCTACACTAGGCATTATTCTTCCCTGGTATTGCATGCTCAAACAAGTCAGTTAAAACTGGTGAGTCCTAAGTTTTACAAATCATAGTCCATAAATATTTACATGAATAAATAAGTTCATCAAATTATTATGAATAAATTGAACAGTATAAAAAATAACCATAATAATAGCATCGATGCATTCCCTACTAAAGCACTGCCCCAGAGGTCACACACCCTCTAAAGTGATCATCACCACTTATTCAGGCCCTATTATAACCAGCCATGACAGTCTTATTTAAGTAGCGCATAATGCAAAGGCTATTATAATGGGTTTGAAAAACATTTTAAAAATATTTTCTACACACCTTTAATCAAAACATTTTTAATGCTACAAATAGTTCTCAGCACCACTGTGCTCAACTTTTTTGCAACCACAGTCTAGACTTCAAAACCACCCTTTCTTCTCGACCTCAGACGAGGCTTTCAAAATCATTTATTGTTCAACTATAGCTTAGACTTGACACTTTTTTTTTTACCCAAACACAGTCGGATTAAAATCATTTTCACAAAATAGCTTTATAGCATGCACATCAGCCCAAAAGGATATAACATTTAAAACAGGGCTACGAAGAACTAACCTGATTTGTATAATACTTGATCGATATAACCTCTATTTTCTAGCTTGATTCCACGTAATCACGGATTTCCTAATATCACAAATATCCTAGTGGAATCTGTACATGAGCAATGCTAATAATTTGGGTTTCTAATTGAGCAGCACAACGACTTATGTTAAGTTATCCTTTATACGAGCGTTTAGCTCGTTTCATTAACCACGAGGTAATATGTATATAAACATCTTATAATAACTTGCTTATCATCTTATCATAGTCTTTGGATAAGTCTTGTGTTACGTCGTGTAGATAACTTAATTGAACGAAACCTTTAAAGCCTTACCTCTTGATAAACGAGCAGAGCTCCGTTTAACGTTTTGATAGCGTTCCGAGCCTAATCTGAGCTTCCCGGACACTTATATAATCTCAAAGGAGGCTTATAGAGGTATTATGTTTGAGGGAAAAGCATGGTGTTTGAAAGAAATACAAAAAATGAACCGGTGAAATCTATTTATTCGAACTGGCACGCAAATCGAGGATCCGGGGTTGTGACACGTCGCCAAACACGTGGTGACCTCTTGGGACACGGGGCATATCCCCTAGACACGTGGCAGGGCCTGTTGACTCGTGTCATGGCTGCTTGACACATGGCAGGCCTGTTGGCACGTGTCATGACTACTTGACACGTGGCAGGGCCTGTTGACACGTGTCATGGATGCTAGACACGTGTCATGGCAGCTAGACAGGTCATCTGTCACGCACAGTGCGGTTGAAACTAGTTTTCGTGATTCCCGCTTCATACGAACTTCGTTTTGCGCATCGTTTTCCCCCATGTTCATGATTTTCAGATACTTATCTAACCATACAAATTTCTTAACCTAAATCCTTGGTGAAATTTGAGGTCTACTTATTATGGTCTTTTTAACTACTCGGTTTAGCATATCTTTCGTTCTGTGCATTGTCTGCACATTCTGCTTTCACTCAAACTAATCATTTTATATAACGTGTCTATTGTGAGTATGACTTATTTATCTCCTTGAAAAATACTTTAGTCATATCCTCCCATGTATTTTATATAACAAAAGCTTTAAATTTTTACTTATTACATTTGTCGTATTACAGGGTTAAAGTAAAATTAATACACTGTTCATAAAAGCACATTCATTGCATATCAAGAATGAGTTACATGAAAATTTGGATGTTACAAGTCTACCCCCTTATAGAAGGTTTCGTCCTCGAAACCTCATCATTCATTGAACAAGAAAGGATAGAGTTTCCTTATCTCATCCTTAGCTTCCCATGTAGCCTCAGATCCTTTACGATACTCCCATTGCACTTTAACCTGTTTGACGACTTTGTTACGTAATATTCTCGCCAACCAGTCAAGTATTGCGACAGGTCTCTAAGCATAATTCAACTTGTCATCAACTACAGTATCGTCCAAAAGTATATGTGAAGTTTCGTTGGCCAAACATTTTCTCAAATGTGACACATGAAAGGTTGGATGTATTCCATTCAATTCGTGAGGGAAATCCAACCGATAGGAAACTTCTCCTACTCGGGCTAATATTTGAAAAGGTGCTATATACCTTGGACTTTGGTTTCCCCTTTTCCGAATCCTTGGATTTCCAAACCTAGCAGTTTGCCGTAGAATTATAATAGGTTTACGCGTTAAAACTAGACTAAAATGCATAAGTCCTTGGAATTCGAAAACCGGTGGTTTTCAATAAAATTACAAAGTCTTTACATAAATCCATTACCATCATATGAGTAGGTGAGTCCTTAACCCTATTTAAATGTTTGTGTTTTAAAGCTAGGGGTGCAACACAATTATGTAACACCCCGACCGATGGCGGAAACGTAGGGATGCCATGAAGGGATGTGTAGATTGTTCATAAGCTCGTGGGCATCTAAAATATCATCACATAAAAATTAATTTAAATAAAGTATTTACACAAAATCATGTTTGTCATGATTCAAATTACAATGATTACTCAAAAGATACAGCTAAATTAACTTAACACTAGTCTTAAGTAATACAGCTATTTTAGCTAAGTCCGAGACCCTAAGTTATGATGTCCAAAAAGTGTAGAGCTATCCTTCAGCTACCTACTTCTTTTCATTCCCTGAAACATGTAGAAAATCAAGTGTCAACTACGAAGTAATTGGTGAGTAATCATAAATTTTTCATTCTTGAAGACTGTTTATAAAAGTTTATAATTTTAAGAAAAGTCACATGTGAACCTACGAGATAATCCAACTCCGTATACACCAACAAACACACCAAGTGCGACGTCCTGATCTCGGGCTCCCGAGATGGCGCCACTGACAACATTTGAAATTGATCCAAAAGACAATGTTATACAAATTTAAAAGGTAGCGGAATTAAACAAAACGTTAACTTATTTAATAATACGTATTTACATCCTAGAAAAACTACAATATAGTAGGTTCAAACTAAGCCAGTACAAAACTCTTTAGACAAGCCTACCTTATGCCAGTTATGCCTCAGCCTTCCCTTTTCTACACTAGGCATTATTCTTCCCTGGTATTGCATGCTCAAATAAGTCAGTTAAAACTGGTGAGTCCTAAGTTTTACAAATCATAGTCCATAAATATTTACACGCATAAATAAGTTCATCAAATTATTATGAATAAATTGTACAGTATAAAAGATAACCATAATAATACCATCGATGCATTCCCTACTAAAGCACTGCCCCAGAGGTCACACACCCTCTAAAGTGATCATCACCACTTATTCAGGCCCTATTATAACCAGCCATGACAGTCTTATTTAAGTAGCGCATAATGCAAAGGCTATTATAATGGGTTTGAAAAACATTTTAAAAATATTTTCAACACACCTTTAATCAAAACATTTTTAATGCTACAAATAGTTCTCTGTACCACTGTGCTCAACTTTTTTGCAACCACAGTCTAGACTTCAAAACCACCTTTTCTTCTCAACCTCAGACGAGGCTTTCAAAAATCATTTATTGTTCAACTACAGCTTAGACTTGACACTTTTTTTTACCCAAACACAGTCGGATTAAAATCATTTTCACAAAATAGCTTTATAGCATGCACATCAGCCCAAAAGGATATAACATTTAAAACAGGGCTACGAAGAACTAACCTGATTTGTATAATACTTGATCGATATAACCTCTATTTTCTAGCTTGATTCCACGTAAACATAGATTTCCTAATATCACAAATATCCTAGTGGAATCTGTACATGAGCAATGCTACTAATTTGGGTTTCTAATTGAGCAGCACAACGACTTATGTTAAGTTATCCTTTATACGAGCGTTTAGCTCGTTTCATTAACCACGAGGTAATGTGTATATAAACATCTTATAATAATTTGCTTATCATCTTATCATAGTCTTTGGATAAGTCTTGTGTTACCTCGTGTAGATAACTTAATTGAACGAAACCTTTAAAGCCTTACCTCTTGATAAACGTGCAGAGCTCCGTTTAACGTTCTGATTGCGTTCCGAGCCTAATCTGAGCTTCCCGGACACTTATATAATCTCAAAGGAGGCTTATAGAGGTATTATGTTTGAGGGAAAAGCATGGTGTTTGAAAGAAATACAAAAAATGAACCGGTGAAATCTATTTATAAGAACTGGCACGCAAATCGAGGAGCCGGGGTTGTGACACGTCGCCAAACACGTGGTGACCTCTTGGGACACGTGGCATATCCCCTTGACACGTGGCAGGGCCTCTTGACTCGTGTCATGGCTGCTTGACACGTGGCAGGCCTGTTGGCACTTTTCATGACTACTTGACACGTGGCAGGGCCTGTTGACACGTGTCATGGCTGCTAGACACGTGTCATGGCAGCTAGACACGTCATCTGTCACGCACAATGCGGTTGAAACTAGTTTTCGTGATTCCCGCTTCATACGAACTTCGTTTTGCGCACCGTTTTCCCCCATGTTCATGATTTTCATATACCTATCTAACCATACAAATTTCTTAACCTGAATCCTTGGTGAAATTTGAGGTCTACTTATTATGGTCTTTTTAACTACTCAGTTTAGCATATCTTTCTTTCTGTGCATTGTCTGCACATTCTGCTTTCACTCAAACTAATCATTTTATATAACGTGTCTATTGTGAGTATGACTTATTTATCTCCTTGAAAAATACTATAGTCATATCCTCCCATGTATTTTATATAACAAAAGCTTTGAATTTTTACTTATTACATTTGTCGTATTACAGGGTTAAAGTAAAATTAATACACTGTTCATAAAAGCACATTCATTGCATATCAAGAATGAGTCACATGAAAATTTGGATGTTACAAGTCTACCCCTTTATAGAAGGTTTCGTCCTCGAAACCTCATCATTCATTGAACAAGAAAGGATAGAGTTTCCTTATCTCATCCTTAGCTTCCCATGAAGCCTCAGATCCTTTACGATACTCCCATTGCACTTTAACCTGTTTGACGACTTTGTTACGTAATATTCTCTCCAACCAGTCAAGTATTGCGACAGGTCTCTAAGCATAATTCAACTTGTCATCAACTACAGTATCGTCCAAAGGTATATGTGAAGTTTCGTCGGCCAAACATTTTCTCAAATGTGACACAGGAAAGGTTGGATGTATTCCATTCAAATCGTGAGGGAAATCCAACCGATAGGAAACTTCTCCTACTCGGGCCAAAATTTGAAAAGGTCCTATACACCTTAGACTTTGGTTTCCCCTTTTCCGAAACCTTGAATTTCCAAAACTAGCAGTTTTCCGTAGAATTATAATAGGTTTACGTGTTAAAACTAGACTAAAATGCCTAAGTGTGATGACAACCCCTCTTCAAGTCCTTGGAATTCGAAAACCGGGGGTTTGCAATACAATTACAAAGTCTTTACGTACATCAATTACCATCATATGAGTAGGGGAGTGTCACACCCCAAGCCGGCAGGGTTGGATCGGAGTCCCCGTCGGGCGGAAGGTTCCCGGGGCGCAATATCGTGAGTGATAATCAAGATGATCAGATTGTTTACATTGCACATGATATATAAATGAGAAATGCTAAATAGAATAGAATTACAAAGTTAAATTACATCAGTATTGTTTATAATTTAACAATGTAAATCTACCATCAATATCATAAATTTCTATCTTGTATTTACACAAGATATACAAAATAATTCGTATAATGATGTCTTCAAAAGTATGCAGGTCAAAAATACTAAGTCTTCTATCGGAAGCCCTAGTCCAAAATAAAGGACTTCTTAATTGACTTGTTCGTCACCTGAGAAGTCATGAAAAAAGATCAAGTCAACACATGGTTGGTGAGTTCATGTAGTTTAATAATTGAAAATGATTTGAAAACCTCTTTCGGTAAAGACCCTAACCTCATTAACATCACATGTAATATCCATATCGGTATGCTTATATATAGGGCATACCCCTGAGTCGAGCCTACAAACCCTCCCAGACGCCATCCCACCACATACTAATACGCATATGACATTGTTGTTAATGATAATTAAGCATTTTTACCCTAACCAATAACCCATTAATTCTCCAGTTCTTTGTTCCTGTAAATACAATGCTTTGAAATCTCTATTGATTCCTTCAGTTCATCACACAAATATGATCAACCATAACAATCGTAGAAACAGTTTTAAATGCTTAATTACATCAATAAATAAACATTTAATAAAATCTAAGTCCTAATGATTGGGCCTTGGTCAACTCGAGTAGACTGGTACGACAATAATGTACTTAGTAGTAAAGGAGATCTGTAACTATCATCAAGCATGCGACCTATACTCAATCAGTCTAGCTAGGACATCTTTTGAGATACAGGATTTCATTGACCGTTCTTGACCGTTCTTGACCGTTCTTGACCGTACACATGCTATCTCTGAATATTTCCCAGATGTTCCTCAAAATAGTTCTTTATGATAGACCGTCAAAATAGATCGTTGGTTCATTAAAATAGATCGTTGAAAATAGACCATCAGTTCTTTGAAATAGATCTTTGAAAATAGACCGTCAGTTCTTTGAAATAGATCTTTGAAAATAGACCGTCAGTTCTTTGATTTGATGAGTATTTATCCATCATGAAAAGATAACTTGGTTTAAATTAAATAAACAGTTTATCTAGACAGAATTCTAGAATGACAGTTATACATATACCACATGTACAAGGTAAAGCATTTAAGTAAACAATTTATATAAAACAGTTTACGCATGCTTCTCTGCCCCGCGTTTTAAAACAAAATGTTAGAAAAGGGGCAATGAACTCACCTGTGTTGCTGTGCAATGAATCACAAAAGTTAATGCGCGCTCCTTGAATGTTGCTTATGTATCTTTAGCACCTGGGTTGTTTTAAGAGATTCGAATGCGATAAGTATTTATAATAGACGTCGTATCTAAGGCTTTGGTCTCGGTGTGCAACTACGTGTCCTAAATTAATAATGTATTTTTAGAACACATTCTATCTAGTCAAGGATATTACCCGTTAGTAATCCCTTTATCCCTCATTATTAATCACCAGTCTTTAATTAAACATTTTTAAGTTAATTTATTTTAAGTTAAATTCTAAGTTAAAATCATTTATTCTAATTTAATAAAGTTTACAATTTAACTTCTTTTATTAAAAACAAATTTAATTTAAGAAAAGTATAATTCAACATGATGGGCTTATACTAAGCCCATTGGGCCTCCCTTGGGTCCATCACTAGTCTTTGATTACCAAGTGACTTCTCATCACTACTTTGATGAATTTTACAATTATTAAAACATAATTAATTTAATAAAATGTAATTAAACATGATGGGTTTATATTAAACCCATTGGGCCATCCCCGGCCCGTTGATTAGACTTTGATTTGTATGATCATCATACAAAATTCGAGTGAATCATCTTAATTTGATTACAAGTTCTTATGAAATCTCATAAAGTTTAGATGTTAATAATTAAATCAACACTTGAAATCTCATATTATCGTATTGATCCTCATGATTTCCCAAGGTATGTTGAACCCATTAATGTTCACCATTTATATTTAAATGATATTGATGTTTAAGATAACTCTTGTTTAATCTACAACCCACTCAAAGTTGATTTTGCATAGATGAAACCCTATTTCCCTTCCCGTGCACACACCCATACCCTTGCATGCATATAATTTACGTAGGTGCTCCCATGCACTCACATGCAAAAGCCTACTCCTATGCATGCACATGCACACACACCCACCCACGTTCATGCACGAATGATGGGCCGACAAATGCAACCCATGATCTTGGTGTCTGAGCCGTCCAAAAGAAAGTCTGCCGAATGGGGTTATGCCAATCGAATGGCTAATGGGCGCATGACTATCCCGACAGAAGGGAGTGGGCGAATGGGTCAACCCAGCGAGTGTCTCGATGATGCCGAGAGAATGTGGCTCCGAATGGTGCATCGACTGAATGAGGATTTGGCCGAATAAATAAGGGTCTCCACCGAATGGGTAGTGCGAATAGAGGGTGTCCGATTCAGCTGGTTTTGGGCGAATGTGGCTGCTAGGCCGAAAGGAAAGCTTGGGGAGAATAGGTGTTGGCGTATGGCTACATTCGGCTGAAGTAGATGACCGAAGGAATATTGGGCCGAGGGAGTATCTTGGGCCGACAAAACAGCTAGTGGGCCGAATGACTGGGTTTTAACCAAATGGATAAAGCTGTTAGCCGATCGAATGAGTGCCTAGGTTGAGCTTTGCCATTCGGCCGCATGAGGGTTTTGGCTCATTCGCTGAGCTGTAATGAAGGCCCATTCTGCCATGGCTGATGACCACTAACAGCCCTCCATTTCGAGAGTTTCAGCTAGACATTCATGCAAGACTTGTTCCTATATCGTTGTGGTTGTGTTGAGTGTAAAACCTAAAGGTTAAGGAGGTTTAAAACCGGCTTATGGTTGGACCGATAATAAGGGTTTCAAAAACCCTAAAAACCGAAACTAAATTGCGATTTTACCTCGAATCAGCTGGATTGAAGCTTAGATCGGTTGTACTTTCGAGTTCTACTAGTGATGGTGGTGATTTTGACACCAAGAACACACAAAATGGTGGAGATTTGGGTGTGAAATCTTAGAGAGAAGTAGAATTTTGGTGAGAGGTTAGAGAGAGAGTGAGATGAACGAGATAGGAGATGAAATGGCTGGTTGGTGGAATTGTTGAGGCCATAAATGCCTCATTAAATGAGGGGAAAATACTCGGTTTCGTTCGGGTTTGTTCGGTTTCTCGTGGTTTCGCGTAAAAACGTAGTTTTCTCACCGTTTTCGTAACGAAGCGATCCGGTTTTTAAAATAGAAGTTATAAAATTATTTTAGATTGTGATTCCTAATAAATTAACTAAATATCTTTTGTTTATTTAAATTTCAAAACTACTTATTTAACGTTTAAATCGAATCGCGCGGTCATCGCGCGTATTTGTTTTTATCGTCACCCGATCAAATACGACGATAACTACACTTTTCAATATGGTTTCTAATTATCGGATATCATTCAGAACGTTAAACTTTCAGATTTATTCGTACAGATCGTCACCTATACGAATAATCCGTCGATTTAGCATTCACATAACGACATCCGTGTTATTTTGTTCTGTAAAGCCTCACATACGTTTACACATAATAAAATCCTAACACATAATCACATGATGGTTCTGTAATGTCAGAAAATTTTCTGACTGATGAACCATTGTTCTGAACTTGTTTTTCTGAATTAAATATGAATCTGTTCGTTGATGACATGAAATAACAATGAAACATGAATTGAACATAATACACAATGAAACACGTCTAGTTCGTACCTGGTTACTGTTCGTTTTACTGTAGAGATCACTGTTCCGGTAACGTTTCCGGCACCGATATTACAGTCTCCCCTTGTTAGAGAAATTTCGTCCCGAAATTTAAAAATTATTGTCGGGTACAGCTTCCTCTTCAAACAGTTGGGGATACTTTAACTTCATGTGATCTTCACATTCCCAAGTAAACTCGGGTCCGCGTCTTGAGTTCCAACGAACCTTTACAATCGGAATACGGCCTCTCCTTAGTTGCTTGACTTTGCGATCCATAATCTCTAAAGGTTCTTCAATAAAGTGTAACTGATCGTCAACTTGAATTTCTTCGATTGGAATGACGAGTGATTCGTCAGCAAGGCATTTCTTTAAGTTCGAGACGTGAAACACGTCATGCACACCACTGAGCTCATCTGGTAGTCTCAGTCTATACGCTACAGAACCAATACGCTCGATGATTTCGAACGATCCTACGTATCGTGGTGCTAACTTGCCTCTCTTTCCAAAGCGGACTACACCTTTCCATGGAGAGACCTTCAACATGACACGGTCTCCCACTTGAAACTCCAACGGCTTACGCCATTTGTCGGCATAGCTTTTCTGTCTGCTTCTTGTAGCTTGTAGTCTTCGTTGAATCTGGGCAATCTTGTTGTGGTTTTTTGAATAAGCTCTGGCCCAGTTATACGATTATCTCCAACCTCAGTCCAACAGATGGGTGATCGACATTTCCGACCATATAAAGCCTCGAATGGTGCACATCCGATGCTACTGTGATAACTGTTGTTGTAGGAGAATTCAATCAGTGGCAAATGGGAATCCCAATTCCCACCGAAGTCCAAAACACAGGTTCTTAACATGTCCTCTAGGGTTTGAATAGTACGTTCGCTTTGACCATCCGTTTGTGGGTGGTAAGCTGTACTCAGACTTAACTGTGTCCCTAGAGATTTCTGCAGTGATTGCCAGAACTTTGATGTAAATCTGCTGTCTCGATCAGAAATAATAGACAATGGCACACCGTGGCGTACCACTATCTCGCTGATGTAAAATCTTGCCAGTTTATCCATCGTGAAAGTCTCACGCATCGGCAAGAAATGAGCAGATTTCGTCAATCGATCAATGATAACCCATATCGTATCATGACCACTGGAAGTGCAGGGTAGCTTGGTAATGAAATCCATAGCTATTTGTTCCCACTTCCAGAGCGGAATTTCAGGCTGTACCAGTAATCCAGACGGTTTCTGGTGTTCCACCTTTACCTTTGCACACGTAAGACATTGACCGACGTACTCGGCTATGTCTTTCTTCATTCCCAGCCACCAATAAAATCCACGCAAGTCTTGGTACATTTTATCGGCACCTGGATGAACAGAGTACTTGGTCTTGTGCGCTTCATCAATGATAAGTCTTCTTAATTCATCTACCATAGGAATCCATACACGATCCTTATAGTAAATAATTCCATCAGGCTTCGTATCAAACTGTTTCTCTGCTCCGCAGTCAAGTTCCTTCTTCAAGTTTCCTCTATCAACTGATTCTTGTTGTGCTTGAATAATCTTGTCTCGTAAGCTTGTCTGCACAGTCATTCCCATTGCTCTGACGCGCAGGGGTTTGACTCGTTCCTTCCGGCTCAAGGCATCTGCTACAACGTTTGCCTTTCCCGGATGGTACTTGATCACACAATCGTAATCATTCAGAAGTTCAATCCAACGGCGTTGTCGCATGTTGTGCTCCTTCTGATCAAAGATGTGTTGCAGACTCTTGTGATCAGTAAATATGGTACATTTAGTGCCATATAAGTAATGTCTCCGAATCTTCAATGCGAAGATTACAGCTCCCAGTTCAAGATCATGAGTAGTGTAATTCTTCTCATGAACCTTCAACTGTCTTGATGCATACGCAATAACTTTGTCACGTTGCATCAGTACACAACCAAGTCCCTGATGGGATGCATCACAATACACAACAAAGTCTTCACATCCTTCTTGGAGAGATAGGACTGGAGCATCACATAACCTCTGTTTTAATGTCTGAAAAGCACCTTCTTGTTTCTGTTCCTAGACGAACGGTTCACTTTTCTGAGTTAGCTTTGTGAGAGGCAAGGCTATCTTAGAGAAATTTGAAATAAATCTCCTATAATAACCCGCCAGTCCCAGAAAAGACCGTATCTCCGTTGGCGTCCTCGGAGTGTCCCAGTTCTTTATTGCTTCAATCTTGGCGGGATCTACGTGTATTCCCTCACTGTTGACCACATGACCAAGAAACTGAACTTCTCTTAGCCAAAATTCACACTTGGAAAACTTGGCATAGAGTTTCTTTTCCTTCAACAGCTCCAGAATCTTCCTGAGGTGTTGCTCATGCTCTGCTTTGGTCTTGGAATAAATCAGTATGTCATCAATAAAGACAATGACAAACTGATCCAAATACAGCTTGCACACCCGGTTCATGAGATCCATGAAAACCGCTGGTGCATTCGTTAATCCAAAAGGCATCACTAGGAATTCGTAATGCTCGTATCTGGTTCGGAAAGCCGTCTTCGGTATGTCTTCGTCTTGAACTCTAAGTTGATGATAACCAGACCGTAGATCGATCTTTGAGAAATACTGAGCTCCTTGCAACTGATCAAACAAGTCATCAATCCTCGGCATTGTATACCGATTCTTGATAGTTAACTTGTTCAGTTCCCGATAGTCGATACACATTCTGAACGATCCGTCTTTCTTCTTCACGAACAAGACCGGAGCTCCCCTAGGTGAGTAGCTCGGTCTGATGAATCCTTTATCCTGTAATTCTTGTAACTGGTTCGACAATTCCTGCATCTCCGAAGGTGCTAACCTGTAAGGGGATTTAGCAACAGGTGTTGCTCCAGGAACTAAGTCAATTCGGAACTCTACCGATCGTGCAGGTGGCAAACCTGGTAGGTCTTCATGGAATACTTCTGGATATTCATTCACTACCGGTACGTCTTGTATCTTTTTCTTGTCTTTCTCTTTTTCCACCACATGAACTAGGAAAGCTACGCACTGCTTTCGTAAACACTTACGCGCCTTTATGCAAGAAATGATTTTGACACTTCGTTTTGCCTGATCCCCTCGGACTTCCAATACACGATCATCTGGCAATGGAACTTGAAGCAGCTTTTCAGAACAGATGACTTCCACTCAGTTAGAAGAAAGCCAATCCATTCCAACAATGATGTCAAAACTACCCAATTCCATCGGTATCAAGTCGATGGCGAATGTATGACCATTAAGTGTCAACGGGCAATTTCTGTATACTGTACTGACTGTAATCTGTTTTCCGTTAGCTACTTCTATGATATAAGGGGAGTCTAATTGTTCCTCTATAGAATCTAATTGGCATGCAAAATCGGCAGAGATAAAAATCTGATCCGCACCAGTGTCAAATAGAACAGATGCATAAAAGTCGTGTAAAAGAAACGTACCAGTGACCACATTCGAGTCCTGGCGTGCAGCTGGTGCTCCGATGACAAAGGCTCTTCCACGTGGTGCTTGAACTGCCTGTTGAGCCTTCTTCAGGCAATTCTTTGCAAAGTGGCCTTGTTCGCCACAGTTGAACCATCCATCGTTGTTCTGATTGGCTGGTGGAGGGAGAGCCAAAGCAGCATTGTTGACTGCTTGGTGAGGTGTCATTCGGCAATATTGGACCCAATGGCCCTTTCTTCCACACCCAGTGCATTGCTTGCAAGGGGTGTTAGCAGCATGATGTTATTGACACTTGGCACACAAAGGATATGCACCAATGTAGGGTCTCTTGTTGGAGTTTGGTGGTGCAGCTGTTACTTGTTGGAGAGGGGTGGCCATCGTGTAGTTCTTGATGACCTTTTGCTTCCTCTTGGGATGATGATGGGGTCTCTTTGACGACTCTTCTTTGTTCTTGCCAGTATCAGCCTCTTTCTTCAGAACTCCCGAGGCTACCATCAGATCCGTGAGCTTACTAGACAAACTCACAGCAGACTCGACAGTGGCAGGGTTGGCTGAAACAACCATGCCCTGAATGCAGGCGGGGAGTCCACCTACATATATGTCTATCCTCTTCTCTAAAGTCGGTACCATATCTGGCACTAAAGCAACTAACTCGTGCTAACGAGTAGTATACCCCATGTGATCTGCCCCTTTCATCACATGGTTGGACAGTTCAACCTCCAGCTTTTGCAGTTCGTTCTTGGGGCAGAATTCCGCTCTCAGCAACGTCTTGAAATCCTCCCATGGCATGGCCATGGCTTCTGCTCTTCCCCTGGCATTGATCTGTCCATTCCACCAAGTCAAAGCCCGCTTGTTGAATGTTCCAGCTGAGTAGCGAACTTTTTGATGCTCTGGACAGCTGCAGAGATACAGAGTAGTTTCAAACTTTTCGATCCATTGGATTAATCCAACGGCTCCTTCAGACCCGCTAAAACTAGGTGGTTTGCATCCTACAAAAGACTTGTAGGAAAAATGGGATGAACCTCCAGTATTTCCACTGGCTTCTCCTGATGAGTTGCCAGTGTTGTTGATCTCATTACGAAGGCGGTTGAACATCTCCAGTATTGCCTCTTTCATCTGATTAGTCATCTGACTACTCAGTAAAGTCACCAAAGCGATGGTGGTAGGATCCAGTATGGGAGTCGTGCCTGAGCCTGATGCCTGTGTGAGCAGTGGGGGAGGAGGTGGAGGCGGTGGAGGAGGTGGCGGTGGAGAATCATTAGGTGAGGGCGTTGAGGAGTGTGGAGCTTGGTCTTGTGATGATGGCAATAGGGGAGGTTGTCTTCACGGCGGCACTCTGATCATAACCAAATGAATATTGGTTAGTGCAATGATCGAATGTGGAAGACAATATGTAAGTAAGTCTTAATTCCTGTGTTCTCTACATGCAGGGTCCCTAGGTTATAGTCTAGGCCAAACCGTTTAATTAAGTGACCTATATTTCTCTATAACCATGGCTCTGATACCAATCTGTCACACCCCGAGCCGGCGGGGTTGGATCGGAGTCCCCGTCGGGCGGAAGGTTCCCGGGGCGCGATATCGTGAGTGATAATCAAGATGATCAGATTGTTTACATTGCACATGATATATAAATGAGAAATGCTAAATAGAATAGAATTACAAAGTTAAATTACATCAGTATTGTTTATAATTTAACAATGTAAATCTACCATCAACATCATAAATTTCTATCTTGTATTTACACAAGATATACAAAGTAATTCGTATAATGATGTCTTCAAAAGTATGCAGGTCCAAAATACTAAGTCTTCTATCGGAAGCCCTAGTCCAAAATAAACGACTTCTTAATTGACCTGTTCGTCACCTGAGAAGTCATGCAAAAAGATCAAGTCAACACATGGTTGGTGAGTTCATGTAGTTTAATAATTGAAAATGATTTGAAAACCTCTTTCGGTAAAGACCCTAACCTCATTAACATCACATGTAATATCCATATCGGTATGCTTATATATAGGGCATACCCCTGAGTCTAGCCTACAAACCCGCCCAGACGCCATTCCACCACATACTAATACGCATATGACATTGTTGTTAATGATAATTAAGCATTTTTACCCTAACCAATAACCCATTAATTCTCCAGTTCTTTGTTCCTGTAAATACAATGCTTTGAAATCTTTATTGATTCCTTCAGTTCATCACACATATATGATCAACCATAACAATCGTAGAAACAGTTTTAAATGCTTAATTACATCAATAAATAAACATTTAATAAAATCTAAGTCCTAATGATTGGGCCTTGGTCAACTCGAGTAGACTGGTACGACAATCATGTACTTAGTAGTAAAGGAGATCTGTAACTATCATCAAGCATGCGACCTATACTCAATCAGTCTAGCTAGGACATCTTTTGAGATACAGGATTTCATTAACCGTTATTGACCGTTCTTGACCGTACACATGCTATCTCTGAATATTTCCCAGATGTTCCTCAAAATAGTTCTTTATGATAGACCGTCAAAATAGATCGTTGGTTCATTAAAATAGATCGTTGAAAATAGACCGTCAGTTCTTTGAAATAGATCTTTGAAAATAGACCGTCAGTTCTTTGAAATAGATCTTTAAAAATAGACCGTCAGTTCTTTGATTTGATGAGTATTTATCCATCAGGAAAAGATAACTTGGTTTAAATTAAATAAACAGTTTATCTAGACAGAATCCTAGAATGGCAGTTATACATATACCACATGTACAAGGTAAAGCATTTAAGTAAACAATTTATATAAAACAGTTTACGCATGCTTCTCCGCCCCGCGTTTTAAAACAAAATGTTTGAAAAGGGGCAATGAACTCACCTGTGTTGCTGTGCAATGAATCACAAAAGTTAATGCGCGCTCCTTGAATGTTGCTTATGTATCTTTAGCACCTGGGTTGTTTTAAGAAATTCGAATACGATAAGTATTTATAATAGACGTCGTATCTAAGGCTTTGGTCTCGGTGTGCAACTACGTGTCCTAAATACTAATGTGTTTCTAGAACTCATTCTATCTAGTCTAGGATATTACCCGTTAGTAATCCCTTTATCCCTCATTATTAATCACCAGTCTTTAATTAAACATTTTTAAGTTAATTTATTTTAAGTTAAATTCTAAGTTAAAATCATTTATTCTAATTTAATAAAGTTTACAATTTAACTTCTTTTATTAAAAACAAATTTAATTTAAGAAAAGTATAATTCAACATGATGGGCTTATACTAAGCCCATTGGGCCTCCCTTGGGCCCATCACTAGTGTTTGATTACCAAGTGACTTCTCATCACTACTTTGATAAATTTTACCTTTATTAAAACATAATTAATTTAATAAAATGTAATTAAACATGATGGGTTTATATTAAACCCATTGGGCCATCCCCGGCCCGTTGATTAGACTTTGATTTGTATGATCATCATAGATAATTCGAGTGAATCATCTTAATTTGATTACAAGTTCTTATGAAATCTCATAAAGTTTAGATGTTAATAATTAAATCAACACTTGAAATCTCATATTATCGTTTTGATCCTCATGATTTCCCAAGGTATGTTGAACCCCATTAATGTTCACCATTTATATTTCAATGATATTGATGTTTAAGATAACTCTTGCTTAATATACAACCCACTCAAAGTTGATTTTGCATAGATGAAACCCTATTTCCCTTCCCATGCACACACTCATACCCTTGCATGCATATAATTTACGTAGGTGCTCCCATGCACTCACAAGCAAAAGCCTACTCCTATGCATGTACATGCACACACACCCACCCACGTTCATGCATGAATGATGGGCCGAAAACTGCAACCCATGATCTTGGTGTCTGAGCCGTCCGAAAGAAAGTCTGCCGAATGGGGTTATGCCGATCGAATGGCTAATGGGCGCATGACTATCCCGACCGAAGGGAGTGGGCGAATGGGTCAACCCAGCGACTGGCTCGATGATGCCGAGAGAATGTGGCTCCGAATGGTGCATCGACCGAATGAGGATTTGGCCGAATAAATAAGGGTCTCCACCGAATGGGTCGTGCGAATAGAGGGTGCCCGATTTAGCTGGTTTTGGGCGAATGTGGCTGCTAGGCCGAAAGGAAAGCTTGGGGCGAATAGGTGTTGGCGTATGGCTACATTCGGCTAAAGTAGATGACCGATTGAATATTGGGCCGAGGGAGTATCTTGGGCTGACAAAACAGCTAGTGGGCCGAATGACTGGGTTTTGACCGAATGGATAAAGCTGTTAGCCGATCGAATGAGTGCCTAGGTTGAGCTTTGCCATTCGGCCGAATGAGGGTTTTGGCTCATTCGCTGAGTTGTGATGAAGGCCCATTCGGCCATGGCTGATGACCACTAACAGCCCTCCATTTCGAGAGTTTCAGCTAGACATTCATGCAAGACTTGTTCCTATCTCGTTGTGGTTGTATTGAGTGTAAAACCTAGTGGTTAAGGAGGTTTAAAACCGGCTTATGGTTGGACCGATCATAAGGGTTTCAAAAACCCTAAAAACCGAAACTAAATTGCGATTTTACCTCGAATCAGCTGGATTGAAGCTTAGATCGGTTGTACTTTTGAGTTCTACTAGTGATGGTGGTGATTTTGACACCAAGAACACACAAAATGGTGGAGATTTGGGTGTGAAATCTTAGAGAGAAGTAGAATTTTGGTGAGAGGTTAGAGAGAGAGTGAGATGAACGAGATAGGAGATGAAATGGTTGGTTGGTGGGATTGTTAAGGCCATAAATGCCTCATTAAATGAGGGGAAAATACTCGGTTTCGTTCGGGTTTGTTTGGTTTCTCGTGGTTTCGCGTAAAAACGTAGTTTTCTCACCGTTTTCGTAACGTAGCGATCCGGTTTTTAAAATAGAAGTTATAAAATTATTTTAGATTGTGACTCCTAATAAATTAACTAAATATCTTTTGTTTATTTAAATTGCAAAACTACTTATTTAACGTTTAAATCGAATCGCGCGGTCATAGCGCGTATTTGTTCGAATCGTCACCCGATCAAATACGACGATAACTACACTTTTCAATATGGTTTCTAATTATCGGATATCATTCAGAACGTTAAACTTTCAGATTTATTCGTACAGATCGTCACCTATACGAATAATCCGTCGATTTAGCATTCACATAACGACATCCGTGTTATTTTGTTTTGTAAAGCCTCACATACGTTTACACATAATAAAATCCTAACACATAATCAGATGATGGTTCTGTAATGTCAGAAAATTTTCTAGACTGATGAACCATTGTTCTGAACTTGTTTTTCTGAATTAAATCTGAATCTGTTCGTTGATTGACATGAAATAAGAATGAAACTTGAATTGAACATAATACACAATGAAACACGTCTAGTTCGTACCTGGTTACTGTTCGTTTTACTGTAGAGATCACTGTTCCGGTAACGTTTCCGGCATCGATGTTACAGGGAGTCCTTAACCCTATTTAAATATTTGTGTTTTAAAGTTCGGGGTGCAACACAATTATGTAACACCCCGACCGATGGCAGAAACGTCGGGATGCCACGAGGGATGTGTAGATTGTTCATAAGCTCGTGGGCATCTAATATATCATCACATAAAAATTAATTTAAATAAATTATTTACGCAAAATCATGTTCGTCATGATTCAAATTACAATAATTACTCAAAAGATACAGCTAAATTAACAAAACACTAGTCTTAAGTAATCCAGTTAATTTAGCTAAGTCCGAGACCCTAAGTGATGATGTCCAAAAAGTGTAAGGCTATCCTTCCCTGCCTACTTCTCTTCATTCCCTGAAACATGTAGAAAATCAAGTGTCAAGTACGAAGTAGTTGGTGAGTAATCATAAATCTTTCATTCTTGAAGACTGTTTATAAAAGTTTATACTTTTAAGAAAAGTCACATGTGAACCTATGAGATAATCCAACTCCGTATACACCAACAAACAAACCAAGTGTGACGTCCTGATCTCGGGTTCCCGAGATGGCGCCACTGACAACGGTTGAAATTGATCCAAAAGACAAAGTTATACAGATTTAAAAGGTAGCGGAATTAAACAAAACGTTAACTTATTTTATTAATACGTATTTACATCCGAGAAGAACTACAATATAGTAGGCTCAAACTAAGCCAGTACAAAACTCTTTAGACAAGCCTACCTTATGCCAGTTATGCCTCAGACTTCCCTTTTCTACACTAGGCATTATTCCTCCCTGGTATTGCATGCTCAAACAAGTTAGTTAAAACTGGTGAGGCCTAAGTTTTACCAATCATAGTCCATAAATATTTACACGCATAAATAAGTTCATCAAATCATTATGAATAAATTGTACATTATCAAAAATAACCATAATAATACCATCGATGCATTCCCTACTAAAGCACTGCCCCAGAGGTCACACAGCCTCTAAAGTGATCATCACCACTTATTCAGGCCCTGTTATAACCAGCCATGACAGTCTTATTTAAGTAGCGCATAATGCAAAGGCTATTATAATGGGTTTGAAAAAAATTTTAAAAATATTTTCTACACACCTTCAATCAAAACATTTTTAATCCTAGAAATAGTTCTCAGTACCACTGTGCTCAACTTTTGTGCAACCACAGTCTGGACTTCAAAACTACCTTTTCTTCTCGACCTCAGACGAGGCTTTCAAAATCATTTATTGTTCAACTACAGCTTAGACTTGACACTTTTTTTTACCCAAACATAGTTGGATTAAAATCATTTTCACAAAATAGCTTTATAGCATGCACATCAGCCCAAAAGGATAAAACATTTAAAACAGGGCTACGAAGAACTCACCTGATTTGTATAATACTTGATCGATATAACCTCTATTTTCTAGCTTGATTCCACGTAATCACAGATTTCCTAATATCACAAATATCCTAGTGGAATCTGTACATGAGCAATGCTACTAATTTGGGTTTCTAATTGAGCAGCACAACGACTTATGTTAAGTTATCATTTATACGAGCGCTATGCTCGTTTCATTAACCACGAGGTAATATGTATATAAAAATCTTATAATAACTTGCTTAGCATCTTATCATAGTCTTTGGATAAGTCTTGTGTTACCTCGTGTAGATAACTTAATTGAACGAAAGCTTTAAAGCCTTACCTCTTGATAAATGAGCAGAGCTCCGTTTAACATTCTGATAGCGTTCCGAGCGTAATCTGAGCTTCCCGGACACTTATATAATCTCAAAGGAGGCTTATAGAGGTATTATGTTTGAGAGAAAAGCATGGTGTTTGAAAGAAATACAAAAAATGAACCGGTGAAATCTATTTATACGAACTGGCACGCAAATAGAGGAGCCGGGGTTGTGACACGTCGCCAAACACGTGGTGACCTCTTGGGACACGTGGCATATCCCCTAGACATGTGGCAGGGCCTGTTGACACGTGTCATGACTTCTTGACATGTGGCAGGCCTGTTCGCACGTGTCATGGCTGCTTGACACGTGGCAGGGCCTGTTGACACGTGTCATGGCTGCTAGACACGTGTCATGGCAGCTAGACACGTCATCTGTCACGCACAGTGCGGTTGAAACTTGTTTTCGTGATTCCCGCTTCATACGAACTTCGTTTTGCGCACCGTTTTCCCCCATGTTCATGATTTTCAGATACCTATCTAACCATATAAATTTCTTAACCTGAATACTTGGTGAAATTTGAGGTCTACTTATTATGGTCTTTTTAACTACTCGGTTTAGCATATCTTTCGTTCTGTGCATTGTCTACACATTCTGCTTTCACTCAAACTAATCATTTTATATAACGTGTCTATTGTGAGTATGACTTATTTATCTCCTTGAAAAATTACTATAGTCATATCCTCCCATGTATTTTATATAACAAAAGCTTTGAATTTTTACTTATTACATTTGTCGTATTACAGGGTTAAAGTAAAATTAATACACTGTTCATAAAAGCACATTCATTGCATATCAAGAATGAGTTACATGAAAATTTGGATGTTACAAGTCTACCCCTTTATAGAAGGTTTCGTCCTCGAAACCTCATCATTCATTGAACAAGAAAGGATAGAGTTTCCTTATCTCATCCTTAGCTTCCCATGTAGCCTCAGATCCTTTACGATGCTCCCATTGCACTTTAACCTGTTTGACGACTTTGTTACGTAATATTCTCTCCGACCAGTCAAGTATTGCGACAGGTCTCTAAGCATAATTCAACTTGTCATCAACTACATATCGTCCAAAGGTATATGTGAAGTTTCGTCGGCCAAACTTTTTCTCAAATGTGACACATGAAACGTTGGATGTATTCCATTCAATTTGTGAGGGAAATCCAACCGATAGGAAACTTCTCCTACTCGGGCCAATATTTGAAAAGGTCCTATACACCTTGGACTTTGGTTTCCACTTTTCCGAATCCTTGAATTTCCAAAACTAGCGGTTTGCTGTAGAATTATAATAGGTTTATGCGTTAAAACTAGACTAAAATGCCTAAGTGTGATGACAACCCCTCTTCAAGTCCTTGGAATTCGAAAACCGGGGGTTTGCAATAAAATTACAAAGTCTTTACGTACATCAATTACCATCATATGAGTAGGCGATTCCTTAACCCTATCTAAATATTTGTGTTTTAAAGCTCGGGGTGCAACACAATTATGTAACACCCCGACCGATGGCGGAAACGTCGGGATGCCACAAGGGATGTGTAGATTGTTCATAAGCTCGTGGGCATCTAATATATCATCACATAAAAATTAATTTAAATAAAGTATTTACGCAAAATCATGTTCGTCATGATTCAAATTACGATGATTACTCAAAAGATACAGCTAAATTAACTAAACAGTAGTCTTAAGTAATCCAGTTAATTTAGCTAAGTCCGAGACCCTAAGTGATGATGTCCAAAAAGTGTAGGGCTATCCTTCCCTGCCTACTTCTCTTCATTCCCTGAAACATGTAGAAAATCAAGTGTCAACTACGAATTAGTTGGTGAGTAATCATAAATTTTTCATTCTTGAAGACTGTTTATAAAAGTTTATACTTTTAAGAAAAGTCACATGTGAACCTATGAGATAATCCAACTCTGTATACACCAACAAACACACCAAATGTGACGTCCTGATCTCGGGCTCCCGAGATGGCGCCACTGACAACGGTTGAAATTGATCCAAAAGACAAAGTTATACAGATTTAAAAGGTAGCGGAATCAAACAAAACGTTAACTTATTTTATTAATACGTATTTACATCCTAGAAAAACTACAATATAGTAGGTTCAGATTCGCCATTTCTACAATCAGAAAGAAAACAAAATTAAAACAAATTTTTTTTTTAAAAAAAATTAAAAAAAAAAAATTTCTAAGTGTTGAACCCAGCGAACCTTCCCAGAGACGAACCTAAGTCTAGACGAACCTGTTGTTCAGACAAACCTATTCAATTGAACGAACCTTGAATAAACGAGCCTTCAATGAACGAACCTTCATTGAACGAACCTTTATATCAACGAACCTGTTGGTCAAACGAACCTTGACTAACAAAGGTTCGGTTCTTCTGAAATTCAGAGGTTCGTCACGAACCTAATTCAATTTTAAAATCAAATTTTCAAAACTTCGAAATAGATGAAAAAATTTATATCCCAAGATTCGAAACTCAACGATGAACATAAGTAATGAAAGCAGTTTGTTCAAAACGAAGATTTTAATAGGTTTAGTCTCAACAAACTAGGTTCGACTTAAAATTTCCTAAAACCAGTCATATCTCCTAATTTAATCGGTCAAAATCCAAGATCTACACCTAAAAATGATCACAATTAGATTTCGAATCTAATGATATCAAGAAAAATGCTTCGGAGGTTCTAAATCAAAAACCGAAAAATTTTATCTTGCAAGTTCGAGGCTGACAAACCGATGAAAGTGACGAACCTCTATCACGAACCTGATATTTATATGCGAACCTTTTGACAAACTTTTTCCACGAACCTTTGACCAATCTGTTGACCGAACCTGTCAACGAACCTTCTCAGGCGAACCTGTTGGACGAACCTATCCAACGAACCAATGGGACGAACATATTCGACAAACCTATTCAACGATCCTGTTTGACGAACCTGTCCAACGCCGCCTCTTCACAAACCTTTTCAGGCAAACCTTTTAAAATTTGATTTTTATTTAAAAATTTCAAACAAAACAATGTTTTAATGTTTCAAAGTCAAAACAAATAATCAAAAATTATTGATTTAACATCAGATAAAAACAAAAATCTTTTTCTAATTTTTCAAATTTTTAGAACAACTAAACTACAAATTTAACAAATCTAACTATACTAACAAAAAAAATCACATCTTTTTGTTTGAGAAAGATCCAGACATGAGATCATATTGTATTACAATTATCAACATATCTTATTGAATTAATGAATATATTTAATAGCAAATTATAATTCATACGTGTTTGGCATTTGGTGGATTTGCCAAAGGGCGAGAAGAAAATTGGCACTAGATTGGTGCTAAAGTGCAAAAGAGATGATAGAGGCGTGATTGTTTGGAACAATGCATGTTTAGTTGTTCAAGGTTTCAAACAAGTAGAAGGGATTGATTACGATGAAGTTTTTGCACCAGTGGCGCGGCTAGAAGCAATTCGACTCTTTCTGTCTTTTGCTGCCCACAAGAAATTTAAGGTTTTTCAGTTGGATGTCAAGTCTGCATTTCTCTATAGGTCTTTGAAGGAAACAGTGTACGTTTGTCTGCCACCGGGCTTTGAGGATCCTATCCACCGGGACCAGGTTTATATCCTCGACAAAGCACTGTATGGTCTACACCAGGCTCCACGTGCTTGGTATGAGACCTTATCGACTCACCTTATTGAACACGGGTTCAATAGGGGTCAGATTGACATGACATTGTTCTATCAGGAAAAAGACAAGGATATCATTCTTGTTCAGATCTATGTAGATGACGTCATCTTTGGATCCACCGATGAGCAACCGTGTTTAGAGTTTAAAGAGGTTATGATTGAGAAGTTTGAAATGAGTGTCATGTCAGAAATCAAATTCTTCTTGGGTTTACAAATTGATCAGACTGATGATGGAATCTTTATTCATTAGATAAAATACATTCAAGATGTGCTAAAACGGTTTAGCATGCTTGATTCTAAACCCATTTCCACGCCCAATCAGCCCAATCACGGGATTGAGCCTGATACTAAGGGGGAGCTAATCGATGCTACTTTGTATCATGGAATTATTGGAAGTTTTATGTACTTGACTGCCTCACGGCCAGATATTGTTTTTGCTACAAGTATATGTGCTCGCTATCAATCAAAAACCTAAAGTTTCTCATATGATAGCTAAAGAGAATTCTTCGTTATCTGAAGGGTACACCAGACACCGGTCTGTGGTATCCTAAGGGTGATAACTTCTCCTTCAATGCTTATGGTGATTCTGACTATGGAGGATGCAAGACTGATGCGAAATCCACTACTGGAGGTGCACAATTTTTAGGGGAAAGGTTAGTCTCTTGGCAGTGCACAAGTCTTGTGGATACAAGTCTTGTGGATACAACAACGGATGGGAGACTACAGTTTGAATTTTCTGACTACCCTGATTGATGTTGACAACGAGGCTGCTATTGCTATCACTAAGAATCATGTGTATCATTCACGATCCAAACACATTGATATTAGGTTTCATTTCATACGCGATTGCTATGAAAAGAAACTTATTGATGTGGTGAAGATACATACTGATGAGTAAAGAACATACCTTCTCACCAAGGCCATTGATAAATCTCGTTTTGAGTATTTGCTCAAATTAAATGGAATTCGGGTCATGGGTGAGGTAATTCCAAATCAATCTTCTTCTTAATCAATTCTTATTGAATTAACATCAGATATTTTAATTTTTTGTTGTTTTATGTTTTAGTTTTTAGGGGGGAGAAAATTTTGAAAAATACAAAAACATTTGAAAAATCTAAAACACAAAAACATTAAAAAATTTAAAATTCTGCGAAATTGATTCGACCAAGTGAGAAATGATATCACATTGTTTGCAATTGGAAGCATATTTGTATCATAAAGAATTTAAACATAAAGAGTAGTTACAATTACTAAGTATGATGTGTTAGTAGGATTATAACTTAGTTAAGATGAAATTAAACAAAAGTTTGATTTTGCTTTATAAGAAACAAATGCTTAGAATGCAGTACTTAGTTTTGTCCTGAATGAGTGGTAATTATTCTTACAAAATGTTTCTTGAACAAAAAGTCAAGTTGCTAGTTTTGATCATGTGTTTAATTTTCAAAAGAAATTCTAATTGTGTTTTTTTCTTTTATTTTACTTTAAAGCTGAAACATTCTTTGCGTATACTTGCGTATCGACCTGATTGTTATAGCTTTAAAGAATTCAAATTAGTTTTCTAGGTTTTGATTAAGGTTTGAACAATCTCTGCGTATATGAAAATATCGATCTGATTGTTAAAAGCTTAATCTTAAATTATTTTTTAGTGCATTATCTGGATCATCTGAGGATACATAATTATCAACCCTGATTCCATCATTTTGAATAAATTCAAATTATTTTCTATTTTGTTATTTTCAAAAAGAAATTCTGCTTTGTTTTTATATGTTCCAGCTAGTTAAAATTGAAGTAATTAGTTTCAAGAACATTTGTGTTTGATTAGTAATTCATAAACCTGGGATGTGTTCAAGTAAATGGGTATTATAAGGTATTTGATGATTTTTTTTAATTTACATCTTAACTAAGGAATTAAACTTAAAGAGGATAAGAATACTGACAATCATTTTAGAATTGTAATTTGCTAATAATTGTATTCATTAATTCAATCAGATGTGTTGATAATTGTAAAACAATATGATCTCATGTCTGGATCTTTCTCAAACAAAAAGATTTGAAATTTGTTTGTATAGTTAGATTTGTTAAATTTGTAGTTTAATTGTTTTAAAATTTTGAAAAATTACAAAAAAAATTTTATTTTTATCTGATGTTAAATCAATAATTTTTGATTATTTGTTTGAGTTTGAAACATTTAAACATGGTTTTGTTTTGAAATTTTAAATAAAAAAAATCAACTCAAATTTTTAAAGGTTCGCCAGAAAAGGTTTGTGAAAAGGTTCATCCAACAGGTTCGCTGGTTAGGTTCGCTGGCTAGGTTCGTTGGCTAGGTTCGTTGGACAGGTTCGTCCAATAGGTTTGTGGACAGGTTCGCCTGAGAGGTTCGGTCAACAGATCAGTCAAAGGTTCGTCAAACAGGTTCGGTCAAAAAGGTTCGCATATATAAACCAGGTTCGTGATTCAGGTTCGTCACTTTCATTTGTTCTCAAAGAAGAACCTGCAAGAAAGGATTTTTCTATTTTTGATTTTGGACCTCCGAAGCTGTTTTATTGACATCATTAGATTCGAAATCTGTTTGTGATCATTTTTAGGTATAGAATTTGGAATTTGACCGGCTGATTTAGAAGATACGAACAATTTTTTAGATTTTAAGTCAAACCTAGTTTGTTTAGGTTAAAACCTATTCAAATCAAAAATCTGGAAAAAGTGTTTTTATTAAATTTGTTCATCGTGGTGTTTCGAATAATTGATATTGAAATTGGTAAAGGTTCGCTGGATGAACTACGATTCGCCGAACGTTGAAGGTTCGTCTGAATCTGATAGGTTTGTGGCGAACCTCTGAATTTCAAAAGAACCGAACCTTATTGGTCAAGGTTCGTTTGACCAATAGGTTCGTTTGATATGAAGGTTCGTTCAATGAAGGTTCGTTCATTCAAAGGTTCGTTTATCCGAAGGTTCGTTCAGTGAATAGGTTTGCCTAATAAACAGGTTCGTCTAGATAGGTTCGTCTCAGGGGAGGTTCGCTGGTTTCTATACTTAGAAATTTTTTTTGATTTTTAATTTTTTTAAAAAATTTTGTTTTCTAATTTTGTTTTTTTTCTCTAATTGTAGAAATGGCGAATTTGACATTCGGAGAAAAACACAACGTGTGTGCCTATCTAGATCCTACAAACAGGAACGACAAAGATTTCCGGCCGATGATCGAGTTTCTGCGACGATCTCGGATTTACCATGCCATTTCCAATTCTTGCTGTGACAATCCGACTTTTCGAATTAACCTCGTTAACTGAAAATAACGAGATCACAAATATGAGGCCCAAGGTAGGCCCAATGAGGCCAAGGTAGGCCCAATGAGGCCAAGGTAGGCCCAATGATGCCAAGGTAGGCCCAATGAGGCCCAAGGTAGGCCCAATTGTATTTATGAGGCCCAAAAGGATTAATCTAGTTCAACAATGTTCTAAGTAGCAAATTAGTGACAATTCGGTATTCCGGATTAAATCCGTTAACTTTAGAATTAACCGAAATGGGATGTTAGTGTACAAAAACAAATTATAAGGGTTTGAATTAAACAAAATATGCCTAAAATACTTAAGTTATAGGGTTTTAACTTGTAAATGATTAGAATGATCAATTTTGACTTTTTAAAGTCAAAATTCGGTCAAATGATTAGCAAAATTCGAAATTAACATTTAATCCTTGTTAATAACCGAATTAAACTGTTAATAATCATCACATTGATGATGGGCAACAGTTATCAACAGTAATTAACCCATCAATGATCGTATTGAAGTCAATTAACAACCTATTAAGTTGAAACCGTCGTTGGTGACTATAAATCCATATGATCCGATCAAAATTCGTCCAATTAAGCATACATAACTCTAAATCGGCACCCTCTGGACATTTTACACACATCAATTCAAATCAAGAAGCATCAAGCAGAAGATTTCGAGTGGGAGCCGGCCGAAACTTAGCCCTTTAGTCGATCTCCATCAATTCTAAATCAAATCAGGTAAAATTTTACATCTACACACTCTAAAATGGCCGAATAAGCAAACCCCTAACATAATTTCATCTAACGTCATCGAATTGTATGAATTCGATAACTAGGGTTCATCATTAAAACAGGTTTGGAGTTTTTGATTCAAACGCGATCAATAATAAAATTAAATCTTTCAGATAGTTTCGGAATCTTCCATTTAATAAAAACTATATCACAATTTCTGTAAACAATCTCGAATTGAATGCAAACCTTTTAAGGGTTTCTTGATGGAAAACGAATTGGTGTTTTTGATTGTAATGAATATCCAAATCAAATTAAATGGTGCAGAAGGTTTCGAAATCATTAGTCTAAGGATAAGCCTATGAAATTTCAGTCTAGAACAAGAGAATTTAACAAGATTGAGTCATAGATTTGAGTATTCATGTTCGAAGCTATGGTTATCACGAATTGGAACTTTTTGACGATTAGAAATCAAATTGAATTTATTCCAGAAGTCGTTTAGACCTATGGAAACAAAACCCCATGGTTTTAGGTTCGATCGGGTTCGAATCGAGGACTAATTGAGGGATTCATGGTTCGGTTAAGGTTAACAAGAAGGAATCCGATTCATGGGTGTTTAAAACTAATTGAAATCAATCAATTTGCAATTGTAAAAGCAGAACAGTTTGTAGTGTGTGCGTGTTTGGGGCGGGAGGTCGTGAGTTCGAAACCGGCCCAACCGGTTTTTGTAACTAAAAACCAATTTTTGGTTTTTAACATGTAACTCACTCGTTCTAAGTCCGATTCGATTCGTTCGAGTTGCGTTGAAACCGTATAGTGAATAAGGACAAGCTAAAATAATAAAACTTATATTATTACCCGAAAAATATAGTCGTGTATAAATACGAGCATGTTATTATAATCAAATATATGTTTATTTGATTTAATTAAACGATTTCAAAGACACACTTACGTGCAAACACACGTTTCTAACAATCTAACATACGTGTGATGACACGTATGTGATTTCAAACATAAAGCGATATCCCGAATAACACAACGATTATTGTTGAAACACAGATTTCTCGTAGAAGACAGTTTACGCGATTTCTTGTGTGTTTGATCATTCCATCTCTATCAAAGGTGCGTACACGGCCCCTTTCTTATTTTAACTGTTTTGGGGGAGAAAACATGTGCAACAAATGCTTTTAGATACATATCACTTGCATAATTTAGCTGTTTACATTAAGTGCAAACATAGCATTACAAAGCCTTCATTTCGAACCGTTTAGTTTGCCGTAGCGCAAAGCGTGGTAGTTGGAAATAGATCTATTAGGTTTGACAAACCTCACTTGGTAGATGGGATCTACGCAGGTGTTTGACTGACCAAACACACATTACTATTGTTTGTGCTAGACAATAGTGGCAAGGCTAAAACATGCTACAGCATGGCAATCGTCAGCTTCGGTGTCGACCACTTATGTAAATGGTACAAATGACTAGCTATCATGACTATGCATGTGTGATTATGTTATCTGTAAACTTTATATTCAAACTGTGGTTTCAACATTTGTGATTATTCATACAAACCTGTGTATGCACCAACCTTTGTGTTGATTTGATTTACATGTTTTCTCAGGATACTAAGGCACAAGCAAGGACAAGCAGGGACTAGGATGTTGAGTCTCATGCATACATTTCAGTTCAAGTGTTTTAGCTTTGATCAATTAAGACATTGAATGTTATTGGATTTGTACTTTACATTTTCAAACCATTACGTTTTGTTATTGGTTTTTAAAACGCTTCCGCAAACATTGAAACTTTGATATTACAGTTTTAGACCAAAGTATGTTTGAATATCATATAGAGGTCTTCGTTATGTCTAATGATCTGAGATCCTGGTTTGTCACGTTCCCAAACGGTATGATTCCGTTAGTTGAAAATTGGGGGTGTGACAGATTGGTATCAGAGCCATTGGTTATAGCGAACTAGGTTTGCATTTGTAGACTTAGACTATAACTGTTAGACATTAGACACTTGCGTACACGATAGTTTGTATGCACTTACATATGGCATTATGTAACAGACATGGCATCATCATCTACACCTACTCACACTAAGGAACAAGTTGTAGCATGGTCAGACATCATGACAAGGAGGATCGAACCAGTGGGTGATAAAATCCACTATGGGGAGGAAACACATATTCGACAAAGGGGGAACAACCAATATTGGCAATGGTTTCCTGATCTCATACGCAGCTGGGTGCGTGAAGAACGAGTGCCACCACCACCAACTGCCAACACTGCTAATAGCCTTTGGACGTTACCTGCTCTTGGATATCCACTAGAACAGGCATTTGCTGTTTTTGTTGCACGCATGGAGCGTGAAATACGCAACATGCGGGAAGTAGCAGGGATGATCACAGAATTACTTGAGAATAACAACTGCCTGACACAGATGTGGGATAACCTCACTAGGGAGTTGGTTAGAACTAATGAGGAACAGGCAAACTTGGTGGAAACGATCTGGATGATGCGAAGGACGATCCTCGAACTCACTGCACGACTAGAAACTACTGAGTCACGTGTAGCTGTAGCCGAGGCAAGGGCTGAGGAAGCCAATGCACGGGCTGGTGCAGCGGCGATTGAAGCCAATATAGTGAGAGATTTGGCTGGGGAGGCCATGACCCTCATCACTGGGCATATGCGTTACCAGCATGGTGTAGTGACTGGTCCAGCAGAACTGGAAGATTCATCATCAACCGTTGATCAACCAAACGATGGAATCTAGTCATTTCATTTACTTTCTAATTAACAAACTTATATGAGTGGGTTGTACTCATAAAAGTAGATTTCGTGTTTAGTTGTTTTGCATCTTTTTGACAAACAATTGTAAGCACTAGTTTATCATAAATGATTAAGAATTGTTACCTTAATGACTATGGTAGTGTGTTACATTTACTTTATGCATGAATGATGATTATGCGATGGGTGTAGTCTCATTTTGTATATTTGTAAATATGAAGATCATGGCTGGAGAAAACATTAACATGACCGCAACGGAACTTGAGGCACTTATTAACACTCGAATTACCGAGACAATCGCAAACTATACGCAAACACACCAAACAGGATCACATGATCCAACGGGGGGACTGGTAAACCCACAAATGTGCACGTTCAAGACATTCTTGAACTGTAAACCACGTAATTTCAAAGGATCGGAAGGAGCCATTGGACTTCTTCGATGGATTGAACAGTCAGAATCGGTGTTTGAGATGTGCAATTGTCCGGAAGAAAACAAGGTCAGATATGCTATTGGTACTTCGGAGGGTTCAGCCTTGACATGGTGGAACTCTATCGTACAGACACTCGGTTTGAATACAACCAATGCACTTACTTGGAACGGATTCAAAATCCTGTTGCAGGAGGAGTATTGTTCCCGTAATAAAATGCAAAACCTTGAGGATGAATACAGGCAACTCAAGATGAAAGGTTCTAATATTGAGGAATACACTACTCGATTCCATCAATTAGCAAGACTCTTACCGCACAGGGCAACCCCATCTAGCAAATGGATCAAGAGATACATTGGAGGGCTGGTAGCTCAGGTTCGAAAATTGATCATATCTGCAAATCCTACTACCATACAGCAAGCTGTTCGACTGGCACACCAACTGACTGATCAAGCGATGCAACGGGGAACATTACCCAAACGGACAGTAGAAGCTAAGGTGGGAGACTACAAGAGAAAATGGAATAGCATTGATTCCAAAAATTTCATTCAGCAGTCATTTCAACAAAACCGTAAACAGGAATCCAACAAGACCCATCACAATCCAAACAATAACCAACAGTCATCGGGAGGGTATAATGGTAAATACCCAAAGTGCAAAAAATGTGGATTCCATCACTTTAGGAATCAATGCGACAAATACCGATGCCAGCGGTGCAGAAAGGTGGGTCACGTAGCAAAAGACTGTCGAGGGGAACTGCAGGCAAGCTCACTCAACCGGAGCAACACACAGAAAGGATGTTTTGAGTGTGGCTTATCAGGACATTTCAAGAAGAAGTGCCCACAACTCAAGAAAAGAAGGGCTAATGACATAACTACAAAAGGAAACAGCAACAACAACACAAATGTTGCTAGAACAGGGCTTTTGTGATTGGAGGACGTCAGGCATGGGAGGATCCCAACGTCGTTACGGGTACGTTTCTCTTGAATTATCACTCTGCCTCTATGCTATTTGACACCGGTGCTAATCAGGGTTTTGGTATCTAGCAAATCTTGTGCATTGCTAAGTATTAGTCCTACTGCTTTAGAAAACCCATACATTATAGAACTAGCTAATGATAAGTTAGTTGTTGTAAACCATATTCATAAAGGATGTGTTCTTGACTTGATGGGTCAAACACATGACATTGACTTTATGCTTACCGCTTTAGGCAGTTTTGATGTAGTCATTGACATGGACTAGTTGTTCAAACACCAGGCTGAAATAGTATGACATCAAGAGATCGTTCGTATACCGCTTTCACATGAGGAGGCACTGTATGTACAAGGTGAGAAGAGCAGTACGCCACTGCGTCTCATATTTTGTATGAAAGCATACAAATGTCTGCGTAAAGGTCATACGAAAATAGCACTTATAACTGAGAAGCCGGTAGTTGTGAAGAAGGTAGAAGACATCCCAGTAGTTTGTGAATTCCCTGAAGTATTTCCAGAAGACCTACCGGGATTACCGCCTATCAGACAGGTGGAATTCCGAATCGACCTTACACCAGATGCAGCACCGATAGCTAGGCCGCCGTATCAACTTGCACCATCAGAGATGCAAGAGGTATCTATACAACTGCAAGAGTTGTTGGATAAGGGCTTTATACGACCTAGTTTTTCACCGTGGGGAGCTCCAGTCTTATTTGTCAAGAAAAAGGATGGGACTTTCCATATGTGTATCGATTACCGGGAACTTAACAAGGTTACTATCAAAAACCGGTATCCGTTACCCAGAATTGACGATCTGTTCGATCAGTTGCAAGGTTCGAGTTATTACTCGAAGATCGATCTCAGATCGGGTTATCATCAACTAAGAGTTCAAGAAGAAGATATTCCAAAGACAGCATTCAGGACGCGCTATGGCCATTATGAGTTTTTGGTCATGCCATTTGGGTTGACAAACGCTCCAGCTGTATTCATGGATCTTATGAATCGTGTTTGTAAACCTTATCTTGATAAGTTTGTCATTGTTTTCATTGATGACATTCTCATCTATTCTCAAACTGAGGAGGAGCATGCTGAACATCTTCGATTGCTGTTGGAATTACTGAAACAGGAACAATTGTACGCTAAGTTCTCGAAATGTGATTTCTGGATGCGAGAAGTACAATTGTTGGGTCATATAGTCAATGAAAAGGGCATACATGTTGACCCAGCAAAGATTGAAGCGATTAAGAATTGGGAAGCACCAAAGACACCTACCGAGGTACGACAATTCCTTGGTTTGGCGGGTTACTACCGACGATTCATTGAGGGCTTCTCAAAGATCGCTCAACCACTTACAGCTCTTACGCAAAAAGGAACGAAGTGTAACTGGACGGATAAACAGGAAGCTGCATTCCAGTTACTAAAACAGAAACTCTGCAGTGCACCGATTCTGTCCTTACCGGAAGGGACGGAAGGCTTTGTGGTGTATTGTGATGCATCTGCACAGGGTTTAGGATGTGTGTTAATGCAACGTGATAAAGTGATTGCTTATGCTTCAAAGCAACTACGACCACACGAAAAGAATTATACTACTCACGACTTGGAGTTAGGAGCAGTGGTTTTTGCTTTGAAGATTTGGAGGCATTACCTATATGGAACCAAGTGTACCATTTACACTGATCATAAGAGTCTGCAGCACATCTTTGATCTGAAAGAGCTTAATATGAGACACCGACGATGGGTTGAGTTGTTGAACGACTACGAATGCGCGATTAAGTATCACCCGGGAAAAGCTAATGTGGTAGCTGATGCTTTAAGCAGAAAAGACACTTCAACAAGACGGGTTCGCGCACTTATGATGACGATACATACTGACTTACCTGACAAGGTACGCAGTGCTCAGCTGGGAGTCTTAGAAAAGGATAATTTGGTACATGAATCCTTACGGGGGATGGAAACACAGTTGGATGTCAAGTCTGATGGAATTCGTTATTTCATTGATCGACTGTGGATACCTTTGTACGGAGGTTTGAGGGAACTCGTGATGGATGAAGCACACAAGTCTAGATATTCAGTCCATCCGGGATCAGACAAGATGTATCATGACTTAAAGGCACTGTATTGGTGGCCTCACATGAAAGCTGACATTGCTAGATACGTTAGCAAGTGTTTGACTTGTTCAAAAGTCAAAGTTGAATATCAGAAACCATCTGGTTTGCTGCAACAACCAGAAATACCAATGTGGAAATGGGAACAGATTTCGATGGACTTCATTAACTAAATTACCCCGTACACCGAGTGGTTGTGATACAATATGGGTAATTGTCGATCGATTAACGAAATATGCGCACTTCTTAGCAATCAAGGAAACTGATAAGATGGAGAAAATGATTCGCATTTACATCAAGGAAGTGGTAGCACGGCATGGCGTGCCAATCTCTATCATATCGGATCGGGATGCTCGATTTACTTCCAACTTTTGGAAATCACCCCATAAGTTCTTGGGAATTCGTTTAGGCATGAGCACAACATATTACCCACAAACAGACGGTCAGAGTGTACGTACGATTCGGACACTCGAAGATATGTTGGGAAAACCATTTACCGTTGGTGGAATTCTCTTACAAATCTGAAACCGTATGGCAGAGGCTCGGGATCGACAAAAGAGTTACGCTGACAAACGCCACAAACCGTTGGAATTTCAAGTAGGAGACTGAGTTCATCTAAAGGTATCACCTTGGAAAGGTGTGATACGATTTGGCAAGCGCGGGAAGCTTAGTCCACGGTATGTAGGACTTTTTGAGATCCTGAAAAGGATTGGTCCGGTTGCGTATCAACTCAAACTACCGGATGAACTCAGTGGAGTTCATGATGTCTTTCACGTATCGAATTTGAAGAAATGTCTTTCTGATGAGACATTGATTGTACCTCTGGAAGAAATACAAGTAGATGAACAGTTACGATTCATTGAAGAACCAGCTGAAATCATGGACCGAGAGGTAAAACAACTCAAACAAAGCAAGATTCCGATAGTCAAAGTCCGATGGAATTCAGGACGTGGTCCTGAATTCACATGGGAAAGGGAAGACCAAATGATGAAAAAGTATCCCCACTTATTCAAAACAACAACAAAACATTAAGAATGCACGTCAAATTTCGGGACGAAATTTCCTTCAACAAGGGGATGATGTGATATTTCACACTCTAACATTTTCAGATTTCAAACTGTAAGCACAAACACATGATACTATTGAAATTAGTAGGAACAATTGTGCTGAACACAAGCGAAGCCTTGCAGAAGGCAAACACAAACATTTCATAGTAGTACATACATGATTGATTTCAAACAATGTACTACATTGAAAACATTACATTTGATATCGGTTAAACAATGGTGGAGTTACATATAGAAGGAACCAGAATAATGGTGTAAGGTAAATTGACGAATACAGGGGCCCATGTACTCGTGAATTTACAGGTACGCATGAATTTTGGAAGTTTCTATTTTGTTGACTACATTCAAACACTTTCTATGTGCGAGACTACATAGTTCAAACAATTGCAAACAATTACTATGTGCAATATTGCATAGTACAAACAGTTACAGACACTCACTATGTGTGAGGTTACACAGCACAGTATGATCAAACACAAACAGTCACAGTTAGGTGAACTAACTAGTGTACACACAAACAGTCACATTGAACGATCACATTTAGTTGTGATGTTGTAAGTATTAGATTTTGTGTGTGAGTACACACAAGCACACGGAATGATCAAACCACACTAACACGTACGATTTAAACTCGTAAGTAGTTTCCTAACTACTTCTAACATTTACTAATTTTCGGGACGAAAATTCCTTCAACAAGGGGATGATGTGACAATCCGACTTTTCGAATTAACCTCGTTAACCGAAAATAACGAGATCACAAATATGAGGCCCAAGGTAGGCCCAATGAGGCCAAGGTAGGCCCAATGATGCCAAGGTAGCCCCAATGAGGCCCAAGGTAGGCCCAATTGTATTTATGAGGCCCAAAAGGATTAATCTAGTTCAACAATGTTCTAAGTAGCAAATTAGTGACAATTCGGTATTCCGGATTAAATCCGTTAACTTTAGAATTAACCGAAATGGGATGTTAGTGTACAAAAACAAATTATAAGGGTTTGAATTAAACAAAATATGCCTAAAATACTTAAGTTATAGGGTTTTAACTTGTAAATGATTAGAATGATCAATTTTGACTTTTTAAAGTCAAAATTCGGTCAAATGATTAGCAAAATTCGAAATTAACATTTAATCCTTGTTAATAACCGAATTAAACTGTTAATAATCATCACATTGATGATGGGCAACGGTTATCAACAGTAATTAACCCATCAATGATCGTATTGAAGTCAATTAACAACCTATTAAGTTGAAACCGTCGTTGGTGACTATAAATCCATATGATCCGATCAAAATTCGTCCAATTAAGCATACATAACTCTAAATCGGCACCCTCTGGACTTTTTACACACATCAATTCAAATCAAGAAGCATCAAGCAGAAGATTTCGAGTGGGAGCCGGCCGAAACTTAGCCCTTTAGTCGATCTCCATCAATTCTAAATCAAATCAGGTAAAATTTTACATCTACACACTCTAGAATGGCCGAATAAGCAAACCCCTAACATAATTTCATCTAAGTCATCGAATTGTATGAATTCGATAACTAGGGTTCATCATTCAAACGGGTTTGGAGTTTTTGATTCAAACGCGATCAATATTAAAATTAAATCTTTCAGATAGTTTCGGAATCTTCCATTTAATAAAAACTATATCACAATTTCTGTAAACAATCTCGAATTGAATGCAAACCTTTAAAGGGTTTCTTGATGGAAAACGAATTGGTGTTTTTGATTGTAATGAATATCCAAATCAAATTAAATGGTGCAGAAGGTTTCGAAATCATTAGTCTAAGGATAAGCCTATGAAATTTCAGTCTAGAACAAGAGAATTTAACAAGATTGAGTCATAGATTTGAGTATTCATGTTCGAAGCTATGGTTATCACGAATTGGAACTTTTTGACGATTAGAAATCAAATTGAATTCATTCCAGAAGTCGTTTAGACCTATGGAAACAAAACCCCATGGTTTTAGGTTCGATCGGGTTCGAATCGAGGACTAATTGAGGGATTCATGGTTCGGTTAAGGTTAACAAGAAGGAATCCGATTCATGGGTGTTTAAAACTAATTGAAATCAATCAATTTGCAATTGTAAAAGCAGAACAGTTGGTAGTGTGTGCGTGTTTGGGGCGGGAGGTCGTGAGTTCGAAACCGGCCCAACCGGTTTTTGTAACTAAAAACCAATTTTTGGTTTTTAACACGTAACTCACTCGTTCTTAGTCCGATTCGATTCGTTCGAGTTGCGTTGAAACCGTATCGTGAATAAGGACAAGCTAAAATAATAAAACTTATATTATTACCCGAAAAATATAGTCGTGTATAAATACGAGCATGTTATTATAATCAAATATATGTTTATTTGATTTAATTAAACGATTTCAAAGACACACTTACGTGCAAACACACGTTTCTAACAATCTAACATACGTGTGATGACACGTATGTGATTTCAAACATAAAGCGATATCCCGAATAACACAACGATTATTGTTGAAACACAGATTTCTCGTAGAAGACAGTTTACGCGATTTCTTGTGTGTTTGATCATTCCATCACTATCAAAGGTGCGTACACGGCCCCTTTCTTATTTTAACTGTTTTGGGGGAGAAAACATGTGCAACAAACGCTTTTAGATACATATCACTTGCATGAGTTAGCTGTTTACATTAAGTGCAAACATAGCAATACAAAGCCTTCATTTCGAACCGTTTAGTTTGCCGTAGCGCAAAGCGTGGTAGTTGGAAATAGATCTATTAGGTTTGACAAACCTCACTTGGTAGATGGGATCTACGCAGGTGTTTGACTGACCAAAGACACATTACTATTGTTTGTGCTAGACAATATTGGCAAGGCAAAAACATGCTATAGCATGGCAATCGTCAGCTTCGGTGTCGACCACTTACGTAAATGGTACAAATGACTAGCTATCATGACTATGCATGTGTGATTATGTTATCTGTAAACTTTATATTCAAACTGTGGTTTCAACATTTGTGATTATTCATACAAACCTGTGTATGCACCAACCTTTGTGTTGATTTGATTTACATGTTTTCTCAGGATACTAAGGCACAAGCAAGGACAAGCAGGGACTAGGATGTTGAGTCTCATGCATACATTTCAGTTCAAGTGTTTTAGCTTTGATCAATTAAGACATTGAATGTTATTGGATTTGTACTTTACATTTTCAAACCATTACGTTTTGTTATTGGTTTTTAAAACGCTTCCGCAAACATTGAAACTTTGATATTACAGTTTTAGACCAAAGTATGTTTGAATATCATATAGAGGTCTTCGTTATGTCTAATGATCTGAGATCCTGGTTTGTCACGTTCCCAAACGGTATGATTCCGTTAGTTGAAAATTGGGGGTGTGACACTTGCCAGATATATAGATCCCATATACAGAGTTTCTAGGAGTCTGCGGGCTGATTTCTGTTGATGATGAGTATGTCATCGAGGCGAATGTGCTTGGACAAGCAATTCGTGTTTCTGAGGCTGATATCCGGCAAGTGTTGCAGTTCGGAGGAGAGCATGCTGGTATGACACTCATACCAGAGAGGTGTATCAAAGGTTGTTTTCTGAGGATTAGATACTTTGGTGCCTACAATGTTACATCGATCAAGAAGGGAAAGCTTCCTCTGCAGTACAAGCTGTTTGCACATGTGTTATTACATTGCTTAAGCATGAGGAAGGGTACTTTTGATGAGCTTCGTAATTTGATGCGATCGGCCATGGTAGCATTGATCTTGAACAAACCGTTCAATTTCTCTGCGATGTTTTTCCGATACATTTCTAACAACGTTACTAAAGCCAAGGATAGATTCTATATGTATCCTCGCTTTGTTCAGATGTTGATTGATGAGAGGCTGCCAGAGCAGATGTTGCCTAGGGATGCTACTGATCTTCTGAAGCTTAAACACATGACTGACTAAAGTCGTGGTCTGGTTAGGGTGTACCAGAAAAGTGGGGATGCAGTGTTAGAGAAAGAACTGATTGGTCACTGTGCCAGGGCTAATTATTTAGCACCTGAGGATGATGCATGGAGGCATGCAGAGACTTGTTCTGACACTGAAGCTTTTAGTGATAATGATGAGGATCAGCCACAACAACCACCTCCTCCTCCAAGACAACAACCAAGGAAGTATACTGGTCAATCTTCCCAATCTCAACAACGAAGTCAATCTTCTCAAGAACCAAGTTCACTGGAGTATGTTCAAGTTGTATTTATAGAGCAACACGGTGAACCAGTTGATGTAGAAGGTGAAAATGAAGGTGAAGAATCTCCTGACACTGAGTCAGAATTTGAGACTGTTCAGGTTGGTAATAATATGGTGAGAAGAATGAAGAAGAAATTTGCCAAACAGGCTGAAGAAGTACGAGAAGAGACTGTTGATCCTAGTTTTGTTGCTGAAGAGCCTGAGTCTTCAAAGCCTAAGAAAAGAAAAAGAATGGCTAAGGGTCCATATGGAAAGAAGAAGTCGAAAGCTCCTAAGATTGTTGTATCTTCGTCTGTTGTGACTTCTACAGTTTCTGTTTCATCTATTCCTGTGTTTTCTTCTTCACCTACCACTGTTCCTGTTACATCTTCATATGTTGCTGTTTCTGCTCATTCATCACAGACTACTGCTACAGTTTCTGTTTCTACAGTTACAGGAGGCTTAGGGCAAGCTCCTGAATATGTGAACGTTGCTTCATTTGTACCATCATTTATGGATTCTACTACAGTGACTACATCATTGCCGGAAACTCTATTTCATGATGATTTTGTTTCAAAAGGGCTATATGATAATTTAGATGATTTGGGTATGGATTTTACTGTGGATTATGATGACACAGAGCTTAGAAGAAGAATCTCAATGCTATCAAAAGAATTTGATCTTTACAAGATGGAGAAAGAGAAAGATAAAGCTGATCAACCATCTTCCTCTGGAACAAATGAATTAGATGAGATGAAATCTCAGATTGCTCAGTTGATGAAATGGAGAGAGGAAGATGTGGCTGAGAAGAAAATGTTGAACAGTGATTTAAGGTAGAAGATTGATGAGCTGAAAGTTCAAGATTCTCAAGCTGAAGCTTCGGGTGCTAAGAAAGTGTATGTGAATGTGGATGATGATGATGAAGAAGAAGAGGAAGAGGAGAAGTTAGACTACGGTGATTCTGATATAGATGAACATCCAAGCTTAAATGCTCATGGTGATGATGATGAAGATGGTGATGGTGATTTAGGTGGTGAGAGTGGGTCTGGTGAGCTGAATTCACAGACTGGAGCTATTGTTTTGTATGATTCATCAAAGAATCTGTGGATGCTACTCCTGTAACTGTTGTTTCTTCAGATAGGGCTAAAGATTGTAATTATTTTGAATTTGAAGATTTGGATGAAATAGAATGTCCTGAGAAGATTATTGATTACTCTTTGCACACATTTTTTGATTTGTTTAAACTACATTCTGATATTGACTTGCAGAGAGTGATTGTTGAGATTTCAGTTGATAAAGACTTAGAAGAAGGTGAAATAGCTGGAGGTTATTCTTCAAAAGATTTCAATGATATGTTTGATATTGATGTTGATCAAGTCTTTGATTTTGAGCAAGCTGATGAATTGGATTTATTTGACTGTGAGATTGATGATATAATAGATGAAGACTTGTACAACATGAATACCTTGAAGAAGATTTTTGAACTTGGAAGTGTGTCAAGGACTTCATTGGTTTCTGTTAAAGAGAAGACGAATATGGATTTCTGGAAAGAAAATCAAGATGAAATGAAATATATTGTTGATCATTTATATATCTTCAAACAGATGATTGAAGTGATAGATGATAAAATTCAAGACAACCAAACTAAAAAATTCAAAAGATTTAAGCTTGGATCCAAGTCGAAGATGATTGGAAGAATTGTTAGTTATGGTTACTTTCATAATATTCCTGGAAGTCTTGCTGATAAAGGATGTTATGTGGTGAAGACAATAGATGGGTGTCAGTATTTTGGCAAAGCTTTAGACTTGATAACGTTGCCATCTTTTGAGTGTATGACATTGTCAAGTTTGAACATAATGAAACTTTTGAGAGGTTACTAAAGAAAGAAGCTAGGACTGGATGGAGTTTGTTATCTCCTCAAGTTAGAGACAAGATCCGTGGATATGCAAATCCAAATGTATTCAAGAAACCAAGGTTGAGGATGATGGAACAGAATTGGAATAAATATTTCAAATTCTGGTTTTATGATGAGCAGACAGCTGAAGCAGTAATCTTGTTGAAACAAGAAGATCAGTGGAGAGTGATCAGAATACTGGATCCTGTGTGGATTGTAAATTTTTCTAAGGATGATATTGATTTACTCAACATGGCTGAGATTTTTGCAGATGATCGTTTTCATGATGTTGGGATTAGCTACAAAGATATGGCAGTTCAGGTTCAAACCATTGCTCGGATGTGTTATACTTTGGGTATACATTCAGGATGCAATTGGGATGATGTGAACTATCTATATGTTGAGTTGATGAAAGTTTAGAAAGAAAGAGATGAAAAAGATGACAAGTTGGAGGCTGAGTGATTAGCAAAGATTCCTCGTTCGGTTGTGATACGAGCGGTGGATAACGTTGTTGGAGAAACAAGTGGAGTGAAAGACAAAGCTGAGGAAAAAGCTGAAGATAAAGACTGAAGATTTTTGATAGCAACTATTAAAGGGGAGTTTGTTAGTGCATATTTGTAATAGTTTGCTATTCAAAATTGTAAATTATATAAAGTTTGTATAGGTTCGTGTGTATAGGTTTGGCTAAGGTTCGTCTGGCCCACGAACCTAAGCAGGTTCGGCGAACCTATCACTTTGATAGGTTTGGCGAACCTATAACCTTGGAAAGGTTCGGCGAACCTAAGGGTTCGGCTGGCGAACCCAGAGGTCCGACTAAGAATAGGTTCGGCTGACAGGTCTGTATATATAGGAGGTTTGTCTGATTTTTTTCATAACTCTTGCAGAACTTTGAGAACTTCAGAAAATATGAGTATGTATTCTCTGTGTGAGAAACTTTCTGTGTGAAAAATTTGTAATCAATTGATTGATTAATACAAGAAGGTCTTTATGAAATTACTTGTTCTTCTTTGATTCTTTAGAGAGTAAACATGGATTCCGCACGTGTTTGATTGTTCACATAATTTCTTGATTCGATCCTGATAAGATTCACCAAATCAACATATCCTTTGAGTGAGAAGTAGAAATGGTAACAAACTGACTGACATGAACCTGACTTGAAACAGGAACCTCTTCGGTCTGAGAAAAAAATGATGTTTACAGAGGAGCATGTGAAGAAGTTCTTTCCACAGTGGGAGTGGAATAATAAATAGAAGGATCTTGAACTTGTGCCACTCACTTGGCTTTCCACTTGTTATTTATCTCTTGTTCCTTCAGCTTTTGAATGAAATCATTAATATCCATAGAAGCAAGCATCTCACTCTGCTTTAGTACCATGAGAAAAGATTCCCACTTAGGAGGTAACGCGTCTGCCAGACATTGGATCTTCTCTTGAGTAGTTGTCTTTACTTGATGATTGAATAGCTCACTGAGAAGATGATAAAATCTAGCAATCAGTTCATCCAAGGACTAATTTCCCACATACATAAAACTATTGAACTCTTTCCTCAATGCTTTAGTCTTAATGCTCTTGAGTGCATCATTTCCTTCATATCTCTAAACTGATGATATATATTAGTGCAATTGACTGAGACAGTATAGCATAGGCCTTCTTTTCAAAATCATATAGCTTTCTTTGAGGTTCAGCCATTCGAGTAACCAGCATAGGTGTCCATTCCTCATTAATTGGTCTCAAGTATCCACTTTCAATCATCATCCACAGGTTAGTGTCCACCCCATTGATATGAATCTCAAATTTATATTTCCAATGAGGATAATTATCCAATGATAATAATTTTGGGGCTTTATTGAACATTTCCAGTCTCAGTTTCAGTAAGCAATAAATTCTGAATCATGTGATTCTGATTTGCCATCAACGCTAGTTCTTCCATCTTAGCAGACATAAACTGATTCAACACTTAGACAAATTTCAGACCTTATGTACGAAGGAAGTAGAATAATACGAATGACGTGCACGAAAGACAAGAAATCACACGAATGAGTATACGAATTACAAGTATAAACGAATGCACGATCAAACGAAAGACTTAAACGAATGAAGAGTTCATTCGTATAAAGACCATACAAAACAGATGGTTGATTCGTGTGTGTTGAACGAATGAAAATTAATTCGTTAAGACGTTGGTTTGTGCATGGATCTATTCGCCCGAAAATCCCGTTCGCACTATCTGAATATGAGGAGCAAGGAAAATCCTTCTAACTTTGAATCTAGATCGATTTTGACCACCAAGTTTGGTACACACACTCATGAAGACATTTCTAAGCTTCTGGAATAAACGATTTTTCAAAACAACTCGAAAAACGCACTGTTCATCAATGAAACAGTAACTTTAAGTCTAAGAAAAACAGGGTTTTCAGAAAACAAGACACAACAACCTGTAATATGATGATCCAGATTGAAAAACAATCATAATCAAGAGCCAAAGCTCTGATACCACTTTGTAGGACCTATGGAACGGCTCGGCTCCTTACAGATTATGCTCAGCAGGCCCACGAATAGTGCGGAATCCTATTCGGGGGTTTTACAATCAAAATCAATGAGCCCCGTGATAATCCGATGATGAGGAGTCGACGTTTTGATTGAAATCGAACACCACGGGGATGAGAACGAAATTGGAATGAAGAAATCGGCTCTGAAGACCTAGGGATTGACAGGGAATGTTCAGGCATTGTGAAATATTCTGTTTTGCAGCTATTTATAGTGATCAGTAGACCACACGAATGGGTTACACGTAACACCCGATCATGCGAACCACGATCCACGAATGAAGCAGTTAGGCTAATGAATCATGTCTCTGATTCTTTCGTACGAACTAATCAGAATTGTGATTCCTTCGTTTAACTGATCGATCGTTAAGCGTTCATTCGTACGAATTGACTCATGTTTAGGTTAATTCGTACAAATGGTCCTATAGAATATCAAAAGTAAAAGTCAACATGTTTAAACACAAATAAGCAATGCAAAATACATGATTTCATTACTCATTGATAATTAAAGCTTTTTACAATCATAATTAACCATTACATAGAACTAGGGACATTTCATGCATGAACAGTTTCAGATTAAGATTTCTTCCTAATGATAATTCAACCTTTCTTTAATTTGTCTGAGCCATGAAAGCAACATGAGATTCATAATTTATAAGTGCTCTGATACCACTTGTAAGTTCGTGCTTAGGATCTAAATGATCTGGTTTAACAAAATATAATATGCGGAATCCATCATATTATGTTTGAACAAATTGAAACTAGATTTAGATGAATAGAATCGAACAAATGATTATGAAACAATTCACTCTTCTTGTATTAATCTTGTAGAATTCAGTACATACAATCAGAGAGAAAATCACACAATTCAAAAATCTGAGTTCTGATCAAACGATACTAAGTTCAACTAAACTCAGCTATTTATAGACAAATTCATCGACAGTGATCCTATCGACAATATCACCGTTGATACTAATAATATCGATAAAAATGTCTTCGATACTAATATTATCGATATAACTACTATCGATACTTGTTAGTACATATTTGTAATAGTTTGCTATTCAAAATTGTAAATTATATAAAGTTTGTATAGGTTCATTTGTATAGGTTTAGCTAAGGTTCGTCTGGCCCACAGACCTAAACAGGTTCGTCGAACCTATCACTTTGATTGGTTTGGCGAACCTATAACCTTGGAAAGGTTCGGTGAACCTATAGGTTTGGCAACCTAAGTTCGCCTAGCGAACCTAAGGGTTTGGCTGGCGAACTTAGAGGTTCAGCTAAGAATAGGTTCGGCTGACAGGTCTGTATATATAGGAGGTTTGTCTGATTTTCTCATAACTTGGACAGAACTTTGAGAACTTCAGAAAACCTGAGTGTGTATTCTCTGTGTGAGAAACTTTCTGAGTGAAAGATTTGTAATCAATTGATTGATTAATACAAGAAGTTGTTTATGAAATTACTTGTTCTTCTTTGATTTTTTAGAGATTAAACATGGATTCCGCACGTGTTTGAATGTTCATAGAACTTCTTGATTCGATCCTGATCAGATTTACCAAATCAACAGTGGTATCAGAGCTTTTGGTGAAGTTCTACACAAGTTTTATCAAAGAATTCAAGTGATTTGAAGATTTGAAGATTAGAAGATCAATTATGGCTCAAATTTCTTCTTTTCTTGTTGATTGATTGTTGTTTTGAGTTTGATTTCATCATTAATTGTTGTGCAATACAACAATTCACGATTTGGTGGTGTTAATTTGAAGATTCTGAAGATTTTTCTTCAAGTTTTGGAAGGTTTTCCCTCCAAAATATTGAATTTTGCAGTACAGGTTCGTGAGCCGAACCTGTGTTCAGCTGGAACAATAGGTTCGCTAGAATTGGTATTTTTCTGAGGTTCGTTTGGTTTTTCAGAGGAGGTTCGTGTAAGGTTCGCTGGTTTTTCTGCATGGTTCGTCTGAGGTTCGGTTGCAAGGTTCGTCTGATAGTTCTTCTGAAGTTTCGTTGTTGTTTCTCAAGGTTCGTGATCAAGGTTAGTTGTTTGAGGTTCGCAGCTTAAGGTTCGTGTGATTAAAGGTTCGCCTGTTATCAAAGGTTCGTGTGATTAAAGGTTCTCCTATTTCAAAGGTTCATGTGATTAAAGGTTCGTGTGCCTGAAGGTTCGTTCAATTTATAGATTGGTGATGGTTCGACTGATAGGTTCGTGAAAGTCAATAGGTTCGCTTCTTAGATTTTGAAATTATGGCGGAGATGTATGCTACAATGGCAAGCCAGAATTCCAAGATTCATAGCATTCTTATTAGTGAAACCGAAGTAGGAAGTGCGAACAAAGTGCCAAATTTGTTAGATTTGGCAGACTATGACAATTGGAAGAGTCGTTTTGAAACACACTTAAATGGAACGGATACAAATCTTTGGGAATGGATTCTATCTCCATATGAAAGACCTAGAGTTGTTGGAACTGATTTATATCAACTCTTAGAGAGACTAGATGTTGATGAGAGAAAGAAATTTGACTCGGACAAGAAGGCGTATTGGTTGTTAAGCCAAGCCATTCCAAATCAGATTTTACATCAATTTGATGAGCACAAGACTTCCTATAGTCTATGGAATGCATTGAAAGCTAGAGTTGAGGGAAATACAAATCTGAAGAAGATGAAAGCTACAGACATTCGCAAAGAGTTTGAAAATTTCAATTTCATAGGAAATGAAAGTTTGGAAGCTTTGACCACTAGATACATACATCTGCTGACAGAAGTGAGAAAGTGTGGCATCGAATATACTGAAGATGAAAAGATTGATTGCCTTGCTAATGCTTTACCTGACAAGTGGAACTCTTTAGTGTTGATCTTGAGAGAGAATTTACCAGGACTGACCTTGGTAGAATTTGTTCAAAAGCTTGAGGAACAAGAGATGAAGGATAAAAGGAAAGCGCGAAGAGTGAATGTTACACAAGATCCTTCATTATATGGTGGTTCTGTAGTTACACCTCTGGCTTCATTTGCCAAGATTCAGACAGCATTTGTGTCTAGTAGTTCTGATTGTACTCATGTTCCTTCTGCATCTACAAGTTCCTGTTCATCCTATTCTAACAACGAGAAGAAGTCTGACTCGACATCACCTCCTGTTCAGCTAAATACTACCAATCTAGGAAAAGTTACTGTTGAAGCTGTTAGGGATCACATGTCTATTCTATCTTGTGTTTTCAGTGCATACGATGAACAAGTTGCAGGAAGGATTGGAAATGCTAATCTGACATTTGAAGACTATGAACAAATCGATGATGATGAAATGGAACTGATAGATACACAATGGGCACTAGCGAGTGTTATTCGAAGTCTTGTGGCTGAGTATGTAGCGGCTGCCAGTTGTTGTTCACAAGTCTTGTGGATACAACAACGGATGAGAGACTACGGTTTGAATCTTCTGACTACCCCGATTGATGTTGACAACGAGGCTGCTATTGCTATCACTAAGAATCCTGTGTATCATTCACGATCCAAACACATTGATATTAGGTTTCATTTCATACGTGATTGCTATAAAAAGAAACTTATTGATGTGGTGAAGATACATACTGATGAGCAAAGAGCAGACCTTCTCACCAAGGTCTTTGATAAATCTCGTTTCGAGTATTTTCTCAAATTAAATGGAATTCGGGTCATGGGTGAGGTAATTCCAAATCAATCTCCTTCTTAATCAATTCTTATTGAATTAACATCAGATATTTTAATTTTTTTGTTTTATGTTTTAGTTTTTAGGGGGAGAAAATTTTGAAAAATACAAAAACCTTTGAAAAATCAAAAACACAAAAACATTAAAACTTTAAAATTCTGAGAAATTGATTCGACCAAATGAGAAATGATAGCACATTGTTTGCAATTGGAAGCACATTTGTATCATACAGAATTTAAACATAAAGAGTAGTTACAACTACTAAGTATGATGTGTTAGTAGGTTTATAACTTAGTTAAGACGAAATTAAACAAAAGTTTGATTTTGCTTTATAAGAAACAGATGCTTAGAATGCAGTACTTAGTTTTGTCCTGAATGAGTGGTAATTATTCTTACAAAATGTTTCTTGAACAAAAAGTCAAGTTTCTAGTTTTGATCATGTGTTTAATTTTCAAAAGAAATTCTAATTGTGTTTTTCTTTTATTTTAGTTTAAAGCTGAAACACTCTTTGCGTATACTTGCGTATCGACCTGATTGTTATAGCTTTAAACAATTCAAATTTGTTTTCTTAGTTTTGATTAAGGTTTGGACAATCTCTGCGTATATGAGAATATCGATCTGATTGTTAAAAGCTTAATCTTAAATTATTTTTTAGCTCATTATCTGGATCATCTGAGAATACGTAAGTATCAACCTTGATTCCATGATTTTGAACAAATTCAAATTATTTTCTACTTTGTTACTTTCAAAAAGAAATTCTTCTTTATTTTTACATGTTCAAGCTAGTTAAAATTGAAGTAATAAGTTTCAAGAACATTTGTGTTTGATTAGTTATTCATAAACGGGGGATGTGTTCATGTAAATGGATATTATAAGACATTTGATGATTTTATTTTAATTTACATCTTAACTAAGTAATTAAACTTAAAGAGGATAAGAATACTGACAATCATATTTAGAATTGTAATTTGCTAATAATTATATTAATTAATTCAATCAGATGTGTTGATAATTGTAAAACAATATGATCTCATGTCTGAATCTTTTTCAAACAAAAAGATTTGAAATTTTTTAGTATAGTTAGATTTGTTAAATTTGTAGTTTAATTGTTTTAAAAATTTGAAAAATTACAAAAACATTTTTGTTTTTATTTGATGTTAAATCGATAATTTTTGATTATTTGTTTGACTTTGAAACATTTAAACATGGTTTTGTTTTTGAAATTTTAAATAAAAATCAAATTTTTAAAAGGTTCGCCAGAAAAGGTTTGTGAGAAGGTTCGTCCAACAGGTTCGCTGGCTAGGTTCGCTGGATAGGTTTGCTAGCTAGGTTCGCTGGCCAGGTTCGTTGGCTAGGTTCGTTGGACAGGTTCGTCCAATAGGTTTGTGGACAGGTTCGCCTGAGAGGTTCGGTCAAAAAGGTTCGTATATATAATATCAGTTTCGTGATAGAGGTTCGTCACTTTTTCTTTCTGGACTTGACGAACCTGCAAGAACAGATTTTTCGATCTTTGATCTAGGATCTCTGAAGCCTTTTGCTTGATTTTATTAGACTCGTAATCTGATTGTGATTAATTTTAGGTATAAATATTGAATTTTGACCGGCTAGATTAGGAGATATGACTGGTTTTTGAGGATTTTAAGTCGAACCTGTGTTGTTGAGATGAAATAGATTAAAATCTAGGTTTTGAACAAACTTCTTTCATTAAAAATGTTCATTGTTGAGTTTCGAACCTTGGGTTATAAATTTTTTCATGAATTTTAAAGATTTGAAAATTTGAATTTTAAACTGGTAAAGGTTCCCTGGATGAACAAGGTTCGTTGGAACTAAATAGGTTCGTGGCGAACCTCTGACTTTTAATAGAACCGAACCTTATTGGTCTAACAGTATAAATAGACGTATTTTGTACTACCCTAGGGTTGGATTCCCGAGACACTGTTGTCTAGACGTATTGAGGCTGTGTTCTTGTAAAGTTCAGGTTTTTATACAGAGCAAGCATTTTTCCACTTCTTCTGTTGATTGGAGTGATAAAGCTCAAGTCTTGATCGAGATCTGGACCTAAAGTGTTTGCACTTCATTTTGTTCAAATTAAATCCCTCTAATTTGACATTGTGCAATTTCGTGTAGTTTCGTTCGTTTTTGGTTGACAAAGTTAACTCGAAATGTTGGGATGTCACATCATCCCCTTGTTAAAGAAATTTTCGTCCCAGAAATTTTTAAATGTTACAAGCAATTAGGATACTACTTGTGAGTTTGAAGCGTATGTGTTAGTGTAACATCAGTGCCGGAACAGTAATTTGGAATAGTAGGAATGTACTGTAGATACTTATACGGCACCTATTTGGATATTATTGTGTAAATACTATGTGAAACAGTTGGTGTTAACAATGTAGACACTCAATACTAATAAACGACAAACATCCGGACCCAATATTGACATGCTTGAAATGATAAACAGAGATATGATACTTTATGTGTTTGTTAGATAGGATATTAATATGTATAAATGGACGTGAGGATAACTAAAACTATATTAGATGTCGTTACTGGAATAATAAACTAACAGTGTATTTGTGCGGGTGACGATTCCCGCGAATATATTCGTAGGTTTAACGTTATGAATGATATCTTATAATTAGAAAATCAAATCAGAGAGTAAAGTTATCGTCGTCTTCGTATGAGTGACGATTCGTTCGAAAAATCTACGATCCGGTGAAAAAATAAATATAAACGTCTTTGAAATTTTAAAAATAATAAAAAAATATTTAGTTAATTGATTAGGAATTACCACCTAAACTAATTTAAGAATGTCTATTTTTAAAAGAAACCGAAACTACAAAAGCCTTAAAATCCCTTCATTTTCCCTCACAAATTCAAGAAATCACACTCTCTCCTTCTCCATTTCTGGCAACCCTCTCTACTCTCTCTCTGCCTTCAAATCACCATAACTCACTCATTTCTTCACCAAATTCGACGTTCTAGTACTCAAACGATCGTTGGAACGAGGAGAATACATAAGTACAAAGGATGGGAGGTGAAACGAGCTGGATTGATCTCAGTTCTAGAGAGAACTTCCAGTTGAAGTGGGTTTTCTACTATTCCGGTGGGGGAGCTTCAAACTCGATTCTATTTCGTAAAACACTTAGGAAATACACGAAAATGATGTAGGAATGCTTGGAACAAGTTAGATTGAGGATTTGATTGGTTAAACTTGGCTGTGAAATTTGGAGATAAACAATATCGATGGATTACATGTCTAATATCGACAACACTGTACACCCAGCTCCTAAACCATCGAATCTGCTAGTGTCGTCCAAGCTAATATCGACTGGAACTGTTTGAGATGTTAGGATCGAAGGTCTCTAAGGGTTGGTGTCCAGGTGGCCATCGATATTTTTAGTATCGATGGCCTAAAGGCCGATCATATGGAGCATATCAATACTGTAATCTTGATGAAAAGGATGTTGTTCTCATACTTGAATCATCGATATTAACTCATGGACACTAACCTAATCTTGTCGATACTGTTTTGGCTCGATGGTCCAAGGATGGTTGAAGGCTAAGCTGGTTGATACTAAGGATGGTCATCGATATTAACCTTGTCGAACTTAGTAGTGTCGACAAGGTGGTGACTTGGATTTTTAAAGCACTGGTCGGTTAATTGCTCATCGATATTAGTGATCCATGGTCATCGATACTAATCAGTAGCCATAGATATTAACATATTAACTTAATCTAAGCAAGTAAAACTCAAATTTAGGTGAATTGGATCAAGATGGAAGTCGTGGGAATGGAATAAACATAGAATGATTTCATAAGGGTCATTAGGGTTTAGTGGATGTTAACCGAAAGGGAACTTCATTGATACCAAGTATTGATCAAACTAAAACCTTTACAACTCTTACTAACTTCAAAACAAATGTTTGATGAATAATCTAAGGACAAGAACAATGAGAACTCAATAACCACAAGATGAAATAGCAATGATGATCCGGTTAGGGGTATTGTATGTGACCATGTGATCCATGCAACTCTAACTTTTGATATCATCATAACATTATCTACACTAATGTTGAATTATAAAATTCAATGAAATTAGTGTCTAAAGAACAATATCAATAATTCATAATGGTTAAGTCAATGTGATAAACATCAAAGAAATTCATAAAGGTTCAGGTTAAACTTGAATAAGTTAACCTAAGACCCCACATCTAAAATTTTATGTTTTCATAATTAAATATATATTTTTATTAAAAAGGAATTATTAAATTGTATTTAATTATAATTTATAAGATAATATTAACTTATTTCACAATAGAGAAGAATATTTTATAAATAAACTAACTTTCTTTTATAACTATGTTGTACACCTTTGCAACCAACTTCCTTCTTATACTTTAAAACCTATTTATTTTTAAACATAATTTCTTGCTTAAATAAGTTAATGTACTAGATTTGGGTAAGGGTTTAGAATGTTAAGAATAATAACGTGATATAGGACTAAACACTTAGTAACTCACTCTAGTAACGAATAAGACACTTAGTCACACACACTTGGATTGAAACACAACATCAATAATTATAATCACTTACGATACAAAACCATAACCAATGAAAACAGGTGTTGAAGCTACATTTTATACAGCAAACGAGTGAGCGCATTCTTAGGTTATTAAAGTAGTCTACAACATAGGTGCGCTAATTTGTCCCTTTTCAAACTATTTTGTTTAACTGCCGGACTGAGAAACATGTTAAATGTTTTATATAATTGTTTTATATAAATTCTTGTCATGTTTTATAATTCGGTTGCAGTTAAAGTGTATACTTGTTATGGTTATGCTTGAAACCTTATGATTTCATTTATAACTATTAGAAATAAGTACTTTCTCAAACATATATACTTTCTCAAACATATACTTTCTCATACTTTCTCATATCAACTCATACTGTCACACCCCCAAATTCCCACATGTGGTGTTAGTCCACATGGGTGCGACGTGGCTAGAATCACAGCTCATGGTCATATAGAACGAATCTATATGCGTTTCAAAATACATTGTTTGTCATAGTCACAATCGAATTGTTTTAAAATATTGCAGCGGACATTATGTTACAAAGCAGCGGAATGAAAAGTGTTTAATATGCAGCGGAAAACTAAATTGTCAGACACTACACTGTTTAGTACATGACATAACATAAATTAAAATTTTTTTGTTCAAAACGACACAACATAGATGCATGTTGTTCCTATGCCCGTGTCCTTAAGTGCACCCCTGTCCGTATGCAACTAGTTACTTGAGAATACATGTTTAAGAAAAAGTGTCAACACATAGGTTGGTGAGTTCACATGTTTTGATCTACATATAGATAATAATCAAAATGTTTGTCACGTGTCATGTTGTTTATCAAATGTTAGTCCCGAGCCCTAGGCAACAAGTGTTAGTGCGTCACTACCGAACTAGACTTGTTAGTCCTTGCCTCCGCCATGTCTCGTAATAAAAATGGCAAGATAGGTTGAGATTTCACATGTCCAGACCTCCAGTCAGTATTGTGCCACGTGGGGTTCGTCACACCCAAACAGATCTATTCAACACCTCGTTGTTTGTACATTAACGGTAAGACTTTGCGAGGGCTTTTTACGATTACAACACTTATGTTTGTCTAATAAACCAGCATACACAATATGTTTGTACAAGTAATAAATGTTTGACTCGATTCAACAAGTATTCTCCCCCTATTTGAAAAGTTTGTAAAAGAGTTAAAGAGGGGCCGTAAACTCACCTTAGTGAAAGTTTCTAGTTTTGGCATGTTCAAGGTCAATAATCACACAACTATTCATTCAATGGTCATATTTCATCATGTTAAGTCGTTTAGTGTGTACAAATCATATCTAGCATCACTAAATCAAGTTTTCACAAAATAAAGTTACTAAAAATAGTAACTATGACTAAATGTTTCTCAAATGACCATTCTATCATCCCTAAACCTTCCCCTATTCATATATCATCATCATGTATTACAAATCACCATTTAAAGTTGCATGCATATACATTTTACACATTCTAATGAGATTTGCACAAATAAAGTTACTATATTTAGTAACTAGGTCCAAAATGACCATAAATCAATATCTAATCCATTTTTATGCCACCTATCATCATAATATCATACAAATGATCTTCCTATCTGCATGCATGCTCACAATGTAACAGCAAGTGCCAGATCGTCCGGCAAGTCCGTACGGTATGTGTACTTTCACCTTATTCTATGTGTGCATACGTAAGTCTAAACAGTACTTGTATTAACAGAATCCTAAATACAAGAAACCGTTGTACGTATTTTCGTATAAACTTAAATACATTAATTACAACGTACAATTGAAACATTAGTTGTGTTTATTAAGTGAAAACTTAATTACAGTTAACACAACAAATCATGAGAAACAACGGTATTCAAACGATATTCAGAAACATATCGGTTGCGATCTGATGTCCACAGATGACAGGAATCAGATGACCGACAAGTCAGTACGAAAACAATGTGAAATCATGGAGTATAGTTGAGTCCGACAGTGAGGAAACACAATAAAAACGTAAATGCAGTGTTATTTTAGAATAACGAACTGACAGCGTGTTTGCGTGGGTGACGATTCACACAAACATATCTGTGAGTTTAGAATTCTGAAATAATGACTGAAAAGGAGAAAACAAAAGTCAGAAAGCAAAACCATCGTCGTATTCGTTCGGGTGACGATTCGAACGAATTACGCGCGAAGGTTACGCGATCTGAACGAACGATAATAATTTAATAAAATAAAATAAATAATATTTTACAATTTTGAAACTCATCAAAATAATTAAATTAAATCCTTTTATTTAAATCCATTTAAATTGCGCGTAATTTTCCGGTTACTTAACGAAATTACGAACCGAGCAACGAAAACGAACCCGAACACCCTCGGGGTATAAATACGCTTATTTGAGTCATTTTCTTCACTTTCATCATCCTCAACCTCTCTCCAAGACCCAAAACCCGGCACCCCCATTTTTAGGGTTTTCTCAACCTTCAAACCTCCATATCTCCCTCAATACTTGGCCAAATCACTCCATTTTCGAACCTACACGAAGCTCTCAACACCCTCTACACAAAAGTACAACAGATCGGAGCTCAAACCTTCTGAAAACGAGGTAAAACGAGCTGCAAGCTTGCGAAAATTAGGGTTTTTGGCTTTCTCTCACACCATCACCAAAACCGGTTATAAACTCTTCCCCCTCGACCCTTGGGACCACGATGACCAGTGTGTTCGATCACACCACAACAGCTTGAGATGAGGGGTGACTAGGAGCTTAACCCTACGGCGGCCGAATGGGAGGCACAGCCTGTCGAATGGCCTACGGTCGAATGACAGCCTCCCGACTGAACCTCCACCATTCGCCAGTCACTCGCAGTCATTCGCTGGGCATGTCATTCGAGCATCATCACCCTCTTTCGGCCACCAACCTCCGAATGAGTCCCACTCGGCAGTTTCTCATTCGACCGAGAGGTGCCATTCGGCCATGTCCTTAGTCAGTCTACCATCATCTGTTGTCCAATAGTCGATCACGTTCAGGCTGGAGACAAACCATTCGACCGATTTATGTGATAACAATCCTCGACCAAGACAACCACCATCAAGCCCATAACCTATTACATTTGGCCCACTGTTTTGACTCAAGGGTCACGGTTTTGGCCCAAGACACTGGGTCGGCCCAATCTCAACAGCAAGGCTAAGATGTTTTAATTGTGATGAGGTTCAACAGGTTTATTATTTTTGGATTATCCACTACAATCGGTCTTTTATTGATCACCTTAGACCCAACAGCCTTTCATTCGATCAAGTGAAGCCACTAATCCAAAGTCTTTCTTATGATCGGCCCATATCCCACATACGAGCCCAATAACCATTAACAGGCTCAACAGCCCTGTATTCGGGCCCAATAACAGCCCAATCTCATTTGTTTCGGCCCAAGGACTAATAACAGGGCCCATGACTCTCGACCCAATTGATTTGGCCCATTCGAGAACCATAAGGCCTAAAAGCCCAATATAATTGACCTCCAGTCCTACTCGGCCCACTTATGTGCATTCGGCCCAATGTGAAGCCCACAAGGTTTAATTGTTCATGATTTCGAGTGACAAGTGGTAAGGAAAGATCATGTCACTAAAGTGTTAACATAACTATGAAACGATTGAACTAATAATGAGCCAAGAGGGTTATAATCTTTAATCTACAATCTAAGTTTACACTTAGAACTATGTAGTCAAAATAATGAACTAAAGGACAAGTTATAATCAATGATTAAATAAAGTGACTTAAACCTGGAGGGCTACATGTAACAAACCTATAGTAAATAGGTGAGGCCGGATGATGATCGAGATCATCAAGTGATGATCAAGTAAGGTTAACATCTACACGCACACAAATGCTTACAAATATAAATAAACTAAGAATATCGTGAAATCAATACAGGATCGTTAAAGCACACTCAAGTACAATCAAGAGCGCGTACATTCTTGTTTAAGCTAAGTCAAACACAATTATTACAAGGTGAGTTCATATGCCCCTTTTTCTTTAAATCTTTACCGATTTTAACTCTCGGGGCTGAGAAACATGTTTGCTTTTATTTATTTAAAAGTTGCTTAACATGTTGTTTATACTTTGATTTGATAATATTAAATTGTTTATTATCGTTTATCATTGTATGCATCCTTGTATGATTATGAGATAACAGGGAAACTCATATGATGATGATAAGATAATTCTTAATCATCAACACATTATAATAACTTAGTTATAAGATTAAACTTATAACACTTAGTTATTCTCACATGATCAAGTACTTAAACAAATTACACTTAATTGTATAACGAGAACATTCCCACATGGATACTTTGGGAACACATGGATTCAGTAAATGATGATCATGATAACGTAACTTCATGGGATTCTTATCATTTACAGTAAATGACGATCATGATAACGTAACTTCATGGGATTCTTGTCATTTACACATAATTAACATAACGTAATAAGACAAGTTCTTATTCGACTTTGTTAAACATACGAGGACATTCCCACACGAATACTTTGGGAATACATGGATTCAGTAAATGACGATCATGATAACGTAACTTCATGGGATTCTTGTCATTTACAGTAAATGACGATCATGATAACGTAACTTCATGGGATTCTTGTCATTTACACATAATTAACATAACGTAATAAGACAAGTTCTTATTCGACTTTGTTAAACATACGAGGACATTCCCACACGAATACTTTGGGAATACATGGATTCAGTAAATGACGATCATGATAACGTAACTTCATGGGATTCTTGTCATTTACAGTAAATGACGATCATGATAACGTAACTTCATGGGATTCTTGTCATTTACACATAATTAACATAACGTAATAAGACAAGTTCTTATTCGACTTTGTTAAACATACGAGGACATTCCCACACGGATACTTTGGGAATACATGGATTCAGTAAATGACGATCATGATAACGTAACTTCATGGGATTCTTGTCATTTACAACCGATTATCATAACGTAATAAGACAAGTTCTTATTCGACTTTGTAAATCACATGATACAATCCCACACGGAAACTTTGGGATCACACGGCGGGATAGGAGAGAATGGTATGCATTTTAATCTGATTACGTGAGGATTAAAATGGATTCCATTCGGATTCTATACGCTACATCTGGAGACATATGAGGAACAGTTAACTAATACTTTTAATTAAATTAAAAGTGTAACATAAAAGTTAACCTCACAAGTAATAGAATAATATAAGGATCAGATTTAAATAATCTAAACTCCTTAATTCAACGAGGGCTTATCAATACTTCGGTTTGATAATTAAACCCCTCTTACTATATTATTATTCTACATATGATTACACAACGGACAATTTGGATAGTTGGGAAATGGATATCTTTAGTTGTATCGCAAGTGGTGTGGAACTTGGCTGGGTATGTGGTGGGATAGCGTCTGGGCTTGACCCTTTCGTGATTCCCTATATATAAGCATACTTTAGGTAGGTGATATACTACTTGTACATATAACTAAGGAGAGGCCATTGGGTGGAACAGGCAAACAAGTATACAAGCAACAATTATATCATTGTGAATGTGTGCATGATCAGTTTAATGGTTTTCAATTTGCTTACTTATGAACTCACCAACCTAGTGTTGACTTGTTTAAATTACATGTTTTCTCAGGTGACGAACAGGTGTAGATACTATATGCAAATGATAAGCTAGTGGACTCATAGAAGACCTAGCTTTCTTTTGATTGCATACTTTTGATATGACAGAACATTGAATCACTTTTGGATATCTTGTACAGATCAAGATATAAATTCATTGATTCTTTTTGATTAGATTACTTAGTTAAATTATGATGTACAATGTAATTTAACTTTGTAATTCTAATTCATGTCATGATTAGTATTTCTCATTTATATCTCATGTGCTATGTAAACAATCTGATCATTTGATTATCAACTCAAATATATCGCGCCCCGGGAACCTTCCGCCCGACGGGAAAGCCCGATCCGTTCCCGCCGGCCCGGGGTGTGACAGATTGGTATCAGAGCCATGGTTATAGAGAAATATAGGTCATATTACTAAAATGGTTTGGCCTAGACTATAACCTAGGGACCTCATGTAGAGTTCTTATGATATAGGATTCTATTTGCATATGTCTTCTGCTTCTGATCACTGCACTAACCGATTTTCTTTCGGTTATGATCAGAATGCCGCCACGAAGACAACCACCTCTATTACCGTTGACTCAAGGTTCAGCTCCGCACTCTTCGACACCGACACCGCCAGACTCTCCTACACAAGCACCTCCACCTCCTCCTCCGCCACCACCAGCGTATCAGTTGGACCCTGTTACTGTGGCACTGGCTACTCTTCTTACAAGCCAACTGAGGGAAGTGATTCCAGAGATGATGAACCGGATCAACAACAACAACAGTAACAACGTTGTTAACTCATCTGGAGAAGGCAGCGGTAACACCAGACAGAGTCAGGACTATGCCTACAAGAACTTTGTAGGCTGCAAGCCACCCAGTTTCAGTGGTAGCGAGGGTGCAGTCGGACTGATCCAGTGGATTGAGAAGATGGAGGCTACCCTCGACATCAGTGGCTGTCCTGAACAGAATAGAGTAAAGTATGCTGCGGGATCATTTAGCAAGCGAGCGTTAACCTGGTGGAACGCTCAGGTTTCAATCAGAGGCCGGGATGAGGCCCAGGCCATGCCGTGGAACGAATTCAAGGCGATGTTGAGGGCAGAGTTTTGCCCAAGAAATGAACTGAAAAGGTTGAGACTGAACTACTCAATCTGGAGATGATTGGTGCTGGGCATCTGGCCTACACCACACGATTTCATGAGTTAGCCACTCTGGCACCGGATGTGGTGCCAACACTTGAGAAGAGAATTGAGCGGTATGTTGGTGGATTACCGCCCAGTATCCGAGGTCATGTGATTTCTGCTCACCCTACCACCATGGAATTAGCTGTTACACTGTCAGCATCCCTGACAGATATGATGGTTGCCTCTGGGGCATTCAGGAAGGAGGCTGAAACAGCCAAAGCTGGAACTTCCAAGAAGTCGGATAAACGTCCGGCTAAGAAACAGAAAGTGGTTAGAAACTTTGCTGCCACTACTCAAACTCCGATGCGCAATCAGCCACCCCCATTGGAGATCAGGAAGCCATACACTGGCACTGCACCTCTGTGCAACTCATGTCAGTTTCATCATCTACCAAATGTCCCGTGCAGACACTGCACCAACTGTGGGAGATTTGGTCATACAGCAAATTACTGCAAGAGTCCGAGGACTCAAAACAGAAACAACAATGCAGCCACTACTGCTGCTACCGATCACAGGTCTTGCTACAACTGTGGCGAACCTGGTCACTTCTCTCGGGATTGTCCCAAGAGAAATCAACAAAGGGCTCAAGCACCAAGAGGACGAGCTTTTCAGATAGGAGCTGCTGCAGCTAGACAAGACCCGAACGTCATTACGGGTACATTTCTTCTATCTGATTTCTATGGCTCTATATTATTTGATACTGGTGCGGATCAGAGTTTTATCTCATCCGATTTTGCTAGCCATCTTAATCATGCTGAGGAATCATTAGACTCCCCTTATAGTATTGAGATAGCTAATGGCAAACAGATTACAGTTGACACAGTACTTAGGAATTGCCCACTAACACTTGGTGATCATACATTTTCCATCGACTTGATACCGATGGAGCTGGGCAGTTTCGACATTATCATCGGAATGGATTGGCTATCTCTTAACCGAGTTGAGTTCATCTGTTCCGATAAACTATTACGCATTCCTATGGAGAACAATGAGGTCTTGGAGATTCGTGGAGACCAAGCGAAACGCAGTGTCAAGATCATTTCGTGCATGAAAGCTCGCAGGTACTTACGGAAACAATGTGTTGCATTTCTAGCCCATGTGATTCAGAAAGACAAGAAAACAATCAAGATTCAAGATGTGCCAGTTGTGAGAGATTTTGCAGAAGTATTTCCGGATGACTTACCGGGACTGCCACCTGAGAGATCAGTACAGTTCCGAATCGATTTGATTCCAGGAGCAACTCCTGTAGCCAAGTCTCCCTACAGACTCGCACCATCGGAGATGCAAGAGTTGTCTAACCAGTTGCAAGAACTTCTCGATAAAGGATTCATCCGACCGAGCTTTTCCCCGTGGGGAGCTCCTGTTCTTTTTGTCAAAAAGAAGGATGGAACTTTCAGAATGTGCATTGATTATCGAGAGCTCAACAAACTCACCATCAAGAATCGGTACCCGTTACCGAGGATTGATGATTTGTTTGATCAGTTACAGGGAGCACAGTATTTTTCAAAGATAGACCTGAGATCAGGTTATCATCAGCTCCGGATACAAGAGGAAGACATACCCAAGACGGCTTTTCGTACTCGATATGGTCATTACGAATTCATGGTGATGCCATTTGGATTGACGAACGCACCGGCTGTATTCATGGACTTGATGAACCGGGTGTGCAAGCCGTATCTAGATCAGTTTGTTATTGTCTTTATTGATGATATACTGATTTATTCAAAGAACAAGAAGGAACACGAGCAACACCTCAAGACAGTTTTGGAGCTTCTGAAAGAAGAACAACTCTATGCCAAATTCTCTAAATGTGAATTTTGGTTAAGGGAAGTTCAGTTTTTGGGTCACGTGATTAACAGTGATGGTATTCACGTGGATCCTGCCAAGATAGAAGCAATCAAGAACTGGGATGTGCCTACAACACCGACGGAGATCCGATCATTCTTGGGATTGGCAGGTTATTACAGGAGATTCATTTCGAACTTCTCTAAGATAGCCTTGCCTCTCACCAAACTCACACAGAAGTCTGAACCTTTTGTGTGGACTCATAAACAAGAAGAGGCATTCCAGACACTGAAACAAAGATTGTGCAATGCTCCAATCCTAACACTCCCAGAAGGCAGTGATGACTTTGTAGTTTACTGTGATGCTTCCCATCAGGGACTCGGATGTGTTTTGATGCAACGAGACAAAGTCATTGCTTATGCCTCACGACAGCTGAAGATACACGAGAAGAATTACACGACGCATGATCTTGAACTGGGAGCTGTTGTTTTTGCTTTAAAGATTTGGAGACACTACCTTTATGGTACCAAATGCACTATCTTCACAGATCACAAAAGTTTACAGCACATATTTGATCAGAAGGAGCTTAACATGAGACAGAGACGTTGGGTGGAGCTCCTGAACGATTATGATTGTGTGATCAAATACCATCCGGGCAAAGCAAATGTTGTTGCAGATGCTTTGAGTCGGAAGGAAAGAGTCAAACCATTACGCGTTCGCGCAATGGGAATGACAGTGCAAACAAGTTTGAGAGATCATATTTTACAAGCACAACAACAATCAGTGGCAAGAGACAATTTGAAACGCGAGCTCGATTGTGGAGCCGAGAAACATTTCAAGACAAAACAAGATGGAGTTATCTATTATCTGGATCGTGTTTGGATTCCAGCAGTAGATGAACTTCGGACACTCATACTTGACGAGGCACACAAGAGACGTTACTCAGCTCATCCTGGTGCCGATAAAATGTATCAAGATCTTAGGTCATTTTATTGGTGGCCGGGTATGAAGAAAGATGTTGCCACTTATGTTGGCAAATGCATCACATGTGCCAAAGTCAAAGCAGAACACCAGAAACCTTCGGGTTTGCTGGAACAACCGGAGATACCACAATGGAAGTGGGAACAAATAGCTATGGATTTCATTACCAACTACCCCGCACTTCCAGCGGATACGATTCTATTTGGGTCATCATTGATCGATTGACCAAGTCCGCACACTTCTTGCCGATCAGAGAGACTTACAAGATGGAGAAACTAGCGAAGCTATACATTGATGAAATAGTAGTGAGGCACGGGGTGCCATTGTCTATTATTTCCGACCGGGACAGTCGATTTACTTCGCGGTTCTGGCAATCATTGCAACAATCCTTAGGGACAAGTGTTAACTTGAGCAATGCTTATCATCCACAAACGGATGGACAAAGCGAGCGCACTATTCAAACCCTAGAGGATATGTTGAGAACATGCATCCTAGACTTCGGTGGAAGTTGGGACACACATTTACCACTTATTGAGTTCTCCTACAATAATAGCTACCACAGCAGCATTGGATGTGCTCCGTTTGAAGCACTCTACGGTAGAAAATGTCGGTCTCCAATTTGTTGGACCGAAGTGGGAGACAACAGAATAACTGGGCCTGAACTTATTCAGGAAACTACTGATAAGATAGCCCAGATACAACAAAGATTACAAGCAACACGTAGTCGCCAAAAGAGTTACGCAGACAAACGGCGCAAGCCTTTGGAATTCGATGTGGGTGACCGAGTTATGCTGAAAGTGTCCCCATGGAAAGGCGTAGTTCGTTTTGGGGCTAAAGGCAAACTAGCACCTCGATATGTCGGACCGTTTGAGATTACTCAACGCATAGGTCCTGTGGCATACAGACTCAGACTCCCTGATGAACTCAGTGGAGTACACGATGTGTTTCATGTATCAAATCTCAAGAGGAGTCTAGTAGATGAAGCATTGATCATACCATTGGAAGAGATACAAATTGATGAACAACTACATTTCATTGAAGAACCTGTAGAGATTATGGAACGTGAGGTCAAGAGACTGAAACGAAGCCGTATCCCTATTGTAAAGGTTCGATGGAACTCTAAGCGTGGACCAGAGTTTACCTGGGAACACGAGGACAACATGAAAGCAAAGTATCCCCATCTGTTCGAGAATTGAAGCCCGACTTTGATGCTTAAATTTCGGGACGAAATTTCTTTAACAAGGGGAGACTGTAACAGCAAGTGCCAGATCGTCCGGCAAGTCCGTACGGTATGTGTACTCTCACCTTATTCTATGTGTGCATACGTAAGTCTAAACAGTACTTGTATTAACAGAATCCTATATACAAGAAACCGTTGTACGTATTTTCGTATAAACTTAAATACATTAAGTACAACGTACAATTGAAACATTAGTTGTGTTTATTAAGTGAAAACTTAATTACAGTTAACACAACAAATCATGAGAAACAACGGTATTCAAACGATATTCAGAAACATATCGGTTGCGATCTGATGTCCACAGATGACAGGAATCAGATGACCGACAAGTCAGTACGAAAAAATGTGAAATCATGGAGTATAGTTGAGTCCGACAGTGAGGAAACACAATAAAAACGTAAATGCAGTGTTATTTTAGAATAACGAACTGACAGCGTGTTTGCGTGGGTGACGATTCACACAAACATATCTGTGAGTTTAGAATTCTGAAATAATGACTGAAAAGGAGAAAACAAAAGTCAGAAAGCAAAACCATCGTCGTATTCGTTTGGGTGACGATTCGAACGAATTACGCGCGAAGGTTACGCGATCTGACGAAACGAAAACGAAATCACGTCACGAACGATAATAATTTAATAAAATAAAATAAATAATATTTTACAATTTTGAAACTCATCAAAATAATTAAATTAAATCCTTTTATTTAAATCCATTTAAATTGCGCGTAATTTTCCGGTTACGTAACGAAATTACGAACCGAGCAACGAAAACGAACCCGAACACCCTCGGGGTATAAATACACTTATTTGAGTCATTTTCTTCACTTTCATCATCCTCAACCTCTCTCCAAGACCCAAAACCCGGCACCCCCATTTTTAGGGCTTTCTCAACCTTCAAACCTCCATATCTCCCTCAATATTTGGCCAAATCACTCCATTTTCGAACCTACACGAAGCTCTCAACACCCTCTACACAAAAGTACAACAGATCGGAGCTCAAACCTTCTGAAAACGAGGTAAAACAAGCTGCAAGCTTGCGAAAATTAGGGTTTTTGGCTTTCTCTCACACCATCACCAAAACCGGTTATAAACTCTTCCCCCTCGACCCTTGGGACCACGATGACCAGTGTGTTCGATCACACCACAACAGCTTGAGATGAGGGGTGACTAGGAGCTTAACCCTACGGCGGCCGAATGGGAGGCACAGCCTGTCGAATGGCCTACGGTCGAATGACAGCCTCCCGACTGAACCTCCACCATTCGCCAGTCACTCGCCGGAGTCATTCGCTGGGCATGTCATTCGAGCATCATCACCCTCTTTCGGCCACCAACCTCCGAATGAGTCCCACTCGACAGTTTCTCATTCGACCGAGAGGTGCCATTCGGCCATGTCCTTAGTCTGTCTACCATCATCTGTTGTCCAATAGTCGATCACGTTCAGGCTGGAGACAAACCATTCGACCGATTTATGTGATAACAATCCTCGACCAAGACAACCACCATCAAGCCCATAAAATATTACATTTGGCCCACTGTTTTGACTCAAGGGTCACAGTTTTGGCCCAAGACACTGGGTCGGCCCAATCTCAACAGCAAGGCTAAGATGTTTTAATTGTGATGAGGTTCAACAGGTTTATTATTTTTGGATTATCCACTACAATCGGTCTTTTATTGATCACCTTAGACCCAACAGCCTTTCATTCGATCAAGTGAAGCCACTAATCCAAAGTCTTTCTTATGATCGGCCCATATCCCACATACGAGCCCAATAACCATTAACAGGCTCAACAGCCCTGTATTCGGGCCCAATAACAGCCCAATCTCATTTGTTTCGGCCCAAGGACTAATAACAGGGCCCATGACTCTCGACCCAATTGATTTGGCCCATTCGAGAACCATAAGGCCTAAAAGCCCAATATAATTGACCTCCAGTCCTACTCGGCCCACTTATGTGCATTCGGCCCAATGTGAAGCCCGCAAGGTTTAATTGTTCATGATTTCGAGTGACAAGTGGTAAGGAAAGATCATGTCACTAAAGTGTTAACATAACTATGAAACGAATGAACTAATAATGAGCCAAGAGGGTTATAATCTTTAATCTACAATCTAAGTTTACACTTAGAACTATGTAGTCAAAATAATGAACTAAAGGACAAGTTATAATCAATGATTAAATAAAGTGACTTAAACCTGGTGGGCTACATGTAACAAACCTATAGTAAATAGGTGAGGCCGGATGATGATCGAGATCATCAAGTGATGATCAAGTAAGGTTAACATCTACACGCACACAAATGCTTACAAATATAAATAAACTAAGAATATCGTGAAATCAATACAGGATCGTTAAAGCACACTCAAGTACAATCAAGAGCGCGTACATTCTTGTTTAAGCTAAGTCAAACACAATTATTACAAGGTGAGTTCATATGCCCCTTTTTCTTTAAATCTTTACCGATTTTAACTCTCGGGGCTGAGAAACATGTTTGCTTTTATTTATTTAAAAGTTGCTTAACATGTTGTTTATACTTTGATTTGATAATATTAAATTGTTTATTATCGTTTATCATTGTATGCATGCTTGTATGATTATGAGATAACAGGGAAACTCATATGATGATGATAAGATAATTCTTAATCATCAACACATTATAATAACTTAGTTATAAGATTAAACTTATAACACTTAGTTATTCTCACATGATCAAGTACTTAAACAAATTACACTTAATTGTATAACGAGAACATTCCCACATGGATACTTTGGGAACACATGGATTCAGTAAATGATGATCATGATAACGTAACTTCATGGGATTCTTATCATTTACAGTAAATGACGATCATGATAACGTAACTTCATGGGATTCTTGTCATTTACACATAATTAACATAACGTAATAAGACAAGTTCTTATTCGACTTTGTTAAACATACGAGGACATTCCCACACGAATACTTTGGGAATACATGGATTCAGTAAATGACGATCATGATAACGTAACTTCATGGGATTCTTGTCATTTACAGTAAATGACGATCATGATAACGTAACTTCATGGGATTCTTGTCATTTACACATAATTAACATAACGTAATAAGACAAGTTCTTATTCGACTTTGTTAAACATACGAGGACATTCCCACACGAATACTTTGGGAATACATGGATTCAGTAAATGACGATCATGATAACGTAACTTCATGGGATTCTTGTCATTTACAGTAAATGACGATCATGATAACGTAACTTCATGGGATTCTTGTCATTTACACATAATTAACATAACGTAATAAGACAAGTTCTTATTCGACTTTGTTAAACATACGAGGACATTCCCACACGGATACTTTGGGAATACATGGATTCAGTAAATGACGATCATGATAACGTAACTTCATGGGATTCTTGTCATTTACAACCGATTATCATAACGTAATAAGACAAGTTCTTATTCGACTTTGTTAATCACATGATACAATCCCACATGGAAACTTTGGGATCATACGGCGGGATAGGAGAGAATGGTATGCATTTTAATCTGATTACGTGAGGATTAAAATGGATTCCATTCGGATTCTATACGCTACATCTGGAGACATATGAGGAACAGTTAACTAATACTTTTAATTAAATTAAAAGTGTAACATAAAAGTTAACCTCACAAGTAATAGAATAATATAAGGATCAGATTTAAATAATCTAAACTCCTTAATTCAACGAGGGCTTATCAATACTTCGGTTTGATAATTAAACCCCTCTTACTATATTATTATTCTACATATGATTACACAACGGACAATTTGGATAGTTGGGAAATGGATATCTTTAGTTGTATCGCAAGTGGTGTGGAACTTGGCTGGGTATGTGGTGGGATAGCGTCTGGGCTTGACCCTTTCGTGATTCCCTATATATAAGCATACTTTAGGTAGGTGATATACTACTTGTACATATAACTAAGGAGAGGCCATTGGGTGGAACAGGCAAACAAGTATACAAGCAACAATTATATCATTGTGAATGTGTGCATGATCAGTTTAATGGTTTTCAATTTTCTTACTTATGAACTCACCAACCTAGTGTTGACTTGTTTAAATTACATGTTTTCTCAGGTGACGAACAGGTGTAGATACTATATGCAAATGATAAGCTAGTGGACTCATAGAAGACCTAGCTTTCTTTTGATTGCATACTTTTGATATGACAGAACATTGAATCACTTTTGGATATCTTGTACAGATCAAGATATAAACTCATTGATTCTTTTTGATTAGATTACTTAGTTAAATTATGATGTACAATGTAATTTAACTTTGTAATTCTAATTCATGTCATGATTAGTATTTCTCATTTATATCTCATGTGCTATGTAAACAATCTGATCATTTGATTATCAACTCAAATATATCGCGCCCCGGGAACCTTCCGCCCGACGGGAAAGCCCGATCCGTTCCCGCCGGCCCGGGGTGCGACACACAACTTCACCCATATCATCATGTTGTAACACAAAAGTTACTATTAATGGCAAGAATCTCAAATAACCAATTTTTGACCATTTCAATGATAACAAATCATGTAATACATCACCAACATCATCAATTGTCATATATCAATATCCAAAATTATCTAAAATCCTTTAGATAATATATGCATGTAAGTATATCATCATCTATGAGCAAGTTAAGCATCATGACCCATTTACAGCATCATGAATCATTATGGATCATCAGAATACATCATTATATCATTCTAGATCATCAAATCAATAATAAAATCATCAAACCCAGATTCAAAGTGTTGAAAATTATGCATGCAAGGTTAGAGAGCTTGCATGTGGGTTTTAGACCTTGTGTGTGTGTGTGGATGTGATAAGTGCATCTTAGCCATATAAACTACCTTGAGAGGCTCTAAAAGTTCAAAATGGATCATGGACAGCTGCTAAATACTCATGGAATGTTTGAGAACAACTCCACAGCAGATGCAAATCGTTGTGATGCTTGGAAGTCTTTCTTTGGCTTCTTGGGTTTTCAAATGCTCAAGGCCAGAGCTCCAATGGCTTCTAAGAGGGTTTGCAGGGGTTTGTGAGGAAGAAGTAACAGAATGATAGCTTATGAGGTCGGGGAGAGTGTGTAGGAGTTGGAGTGAAATGATTTTTCTTGGATTTTTAAAGATTTGGCGTCTGGGCAGCTTCGCGTACCGCCAACAGCTTAAAAGCGCTGCTTGGCGTACCGTAATGAATTTCGGGATTCAAAATCCCCGCCTATCCATCGCGTACCGCCAAGGAGGTATCCGGGGTCCTTAGCGTACCGCGAAGGATCCCGGTTGAGCATAAATTCGACTATTTCGATGGTTTGGTTCGTTTTCGATGTTTTCTCGCTTATGGAACATTGTTTGGCCTTGTTTGAACTCCTCTAGTTCAATGTTCGAGTGTTTCGTGATGTTTCTAGTGTTTAGTCACATGATGTGTTAAACGTTCGCCAACGTTCGTATCTTCTTAGACACGTGTGTGCGTGTTGCGATAATTCACTGAATTATCGTGTTTGTGTCAGTGTTTGTACTGTCATGCCACGTGTCACACTAAATTAAACTAATTCTAGTGCCACGTATACAATTATCAATTAAATAAATATTTAATTAAAACAGATGCTGACCTGGAAATTACGGGGTGTCACATCATCCCCTTGTTAGAAAGAATTTCGTCCCGAAATTCAGCTCGCGTTGTCCGTGTTTGTTTGTTCAGCGAGCAGGTGCGGGTATTTCCTTTGCATTTGATCTTCATGCTCCCACGTGAATTCCGGTCCGCGTCGCGATTTCCGTCGCACTTTACTATTGGTATTTTGCTGAGTTTAAGATTCTAGATTTCCCGGTCCATTATCTCCACTGGTTCCTCAACGAAGTTTAACTGTTCATCAATCTGACTTTCCTCAAGAGGAATTGCAAGTGTCTCGTCACATAAGCATTTCTTGAGATTTGATACGTGAAACACGTTGGCGATCTCAAAAGGTCCGATGTAACGAGGATTCAACTTTCCTCGTTTGCTGAATCGAATAACTCCCTTCAAGGGCGAGACCTTGAGCAACACTCTGTCTCCCACTTGAAATTCCAATGGCTTACATCGTTTTTTGGTGTAGATTTTCTGTCTGTCCGGAGCTGCTGCCATTCGTTTACGTATCTGCACAATCTTCTCGGTCGTTTCGTGCACAAGTTCGGGGCCTGTCAGTTGGCTTTCTCCAACTTCCGCCCAACAGATGGGTGATCGATACTTACGTCCGTAGAGTGCCTCGAATGGTGCAGCTTGTATGCTTGTGTAGTAGCTGTTGTTGTATGAGAACTCAACTAATGGTATATGAGTCTCCCAGTTACTGCCAAAATCAATGACACATGCGCGAATCATCTCATCCAATGTCTGTATAGTTCGTTCACTCTGCCCATCAGTCTGCGGGTGGTAAGCGATACTCATGTCCAATCTCGTGCCCAATGCCTTATGCAAGGACTTCCAGAAATGTGACGTGAATCGACTATCGCGGTCAGAGATGATCGAGATTGGTACTCCATGCAAAGTGACCACTTATTTGAGATAAATCCGAGTCAGTTTATCTAATTTTTCGGTCTCCTTGATGGGTAGAAAGTGTGCAGATTTGTCAGTCCGTCAACGATTACCCAGATGGTATCGCAACCACTTGCCGTCTTAGGCAGCTTAGTTATGAAGTCCATGGAAATTTGCTCCCATTTTCAAATTGGTATCTCGGGTTGTTGGAGTAGACCTGATGGCTTTTGGTACCCAACCTTGACCTTTGAGCACGTTAAACACTTGCCTACGTAAGTTGCTATTTCTGCCTTCATGTTCGGCCTCCAGTAAGTCGTCTTCAGATCATGGTACATTTTCTCAGAGCCCGGATATACTGAATATCGGCTCTTGTGGGCTTCATGCATCACTACGTCTCATAGTCCTCCGTATGGTGGAATCCAGATCCGATCCATGAAGTAGTACGCTCCGTTGGTCTTTACCTCTAATTGTTTGACCATGCCACGCAAGGATTCTTGGATGAGGTTTTCGACTTTTAGAGCTTCCTGTTGAGCGTTCCTGATCTGTTGTGGTAGTTCAGAATGGATCGTGAGTTGTATTGCACGCACGTGTTTTGTTGTCTCCTTCCGGCTTAACGCGTCAGCCACTACGTTTTCCTTAACAGGGTGATATTTGATGGCACAATCATAATCGCCAATGAGTTCAACCCATCTTCTATGTCTCATGTTTAACTCTTTCTGATCGAAGATGTGTTGTAGGCTCTTATGATCGGTAAAGATTGTGCATTTTGTGCCGTATCAGTAGTGTCGCCAAATCTTCAGGGCAAACACCACGGTTCCCAACTCTACATCATGAGTTGTGTAGTTCTTCTCATGCACCTTCAGTTGTCGTGATGCGTATTGTCACACCCCGAGCAGGCGGGCTGGATTGAGTTTCCCTTCGGGTAAATGGATCTCGGGGCGCGATATCGTGTGATAATCAAAATGATCAGATTGTTTACATAGCACATGATATATAATGAGAAATGCTAACATGACATTGACATAGAATTACATAGTTAAATTACACAAGTTGCGTTCATAATTTAACTAAATAAATCTACCCAAATAGAATCATGATGTTTCTATCTTGTATCTCCACAAGATTTACAAAGGATGATTCATGAATATGTCATCCAAAATATGCATAACACAAAAGTAAGCTATTGGTCCACTATAAAGTCCAACTAGGTTATGTCCTGATGTCTGGTGACTAAACATGTTCCTCACCTAAGAAAACATGCATTTAAACAAAGTCAACACTAGGTTGGTGAGTTCGTAAGTTTTTAAGTAATTGAAAACACTTGTAATTGTCATTCACAAGTCATAGTGTCACACACAAGTCTTATTGATATTGTCTGGTCTCACAACCATGTCCTCTCCATAGTTACCCATACAAATAGTGTGTCATTCAAATCAAGCATGCTTATATATAGGGCATACGCTTCACGAATGAAGCCGCCAGCCCACCACACACTTGACTGAATTAAATACCACTTGTATTGCAACTATAGATACCCAAGTTAATCTCATATATGTTTGTTTCATTTGATATCCAACCTGTTAATCCCATATGATGTGTTTTCATCCCACAGTGTTATATATATAGAATAAGAGTAGTTGAAGGGAATATATTGCCATGACCTAAGTTATGGTAATCCCTTGGTGTTTAAAAGAAAATAGATTAATTCAATCTTATCCTTATTAGTTTTCTCTCAATTGTCGAAGTAACTTTAATTCACTTCCCATAATAGGAGTGACAGTTAATTCATTGATGTTGTTCCCAACTTGAATGTATAGAGCCTAAATGGGATCCATTGTAGTCCTCACGTAATCAGACCATAATGCATCCAATTTACCTCTATCCCATTTATAATCTCAGTGCCTTCAACGAAACTATTACCAGTAATATGACATGAGAGAAAATCAATTCCTCAGTCTTCTAGTTAATAGAATCGAAGGAATAATTACAATCAGTGTCTAAAGATTAATATCACCATGCGTCGTTTACCAAACCTGACTGATGCAGCCTTGTTACCGGTCATACGATACCGGCCATTGAATATGTTATGATTAACGTACCGACCTCACTCGCCGGCGGTTTGTCAAACCTATGGTACCATTACTCTAGCGTCGGTTTAGTTGCACTAAATCAATGGTAATCGATTTTCTTGAAGGGACTTACGACTGAACATGTACACATGAACCCATGATTGTTGTGATATAATACAAACAGTCTTAATAGTAATTGGTTGTTGTTATCTGTTCACCCATTGTCATCATCTCAACGTTATCTATTGTCAGTGTTATGTGTTCTCATAGTCTTTAACAAAGTGTTATAAGAACTAGTCTTATTACACGATGTTAATATATGTGGTGAATGATATCATCATCATGAAATTATGTTATCATGATTATCATTCTTGTTATCACTTGTAATTGTCTCCTGTTATCTCATTGTTATCTCATTGTAAATAACAAAGTGTTATAAGATCAAATCTTATTTCACTTGAGTTACTTATAAGTTTGGATGCATTCATGAAATTATGTTATCGTGAAGTATCCTTGATTGTCATTGTAGTTAATGCACACACAAGCATACACATTGATTTTGAATAAAGTATGATAATAAAGATAACATCTTTATTATCTAAATCCCATGATGTTTGAATAAGGTACTAAAACTTTTAATAAGTAAAATATTTAGCATGTTTCTCAGCCCCGCATATAAAATCAAGAAATTAGAAAAGGGGCATATGAACTCACCTTGATGTTGAAGTGGTTGACTATGTAATCAAAGAATGCATGCGCTCGTTGTTGTAATAATGTTGTATTCAAACCTGTGTTGAATTCAATGTTGTTTGTAACTTATAAGTATGAGTTATCGATTCGTAGGTTAACCCTAAAGTTGGTTAACTTTTATTAGTAGGAAACACATTCTTGATTTATATGATTATTTTTGTTATTGACTTTAACCAATTGTAAAATTGTGGGTGTCATAATATTTTCCAAAGTCCAACTTAGGTCATTAGGTTAACACCTAGAATATTACCCTTGTGTAAATCTCGAAATGATTAACATTGCTTGAGTGTGTTTATACAAATATTATGTTAATAAAACATAACCATATGATGTATTACAAAAGAGTTTAGGATGAAGGTTTACCATCCCATCAACTTTGTAGTAAAGTTGGTTAATTTATTTTATAAAAATAAATCCTATGATTACTTTGATCAAAATGAGACTTAGTTATAAACTTTGACATGTTTTAGAATCATGTCTATGATTTAAACATTTGTTTTAAACTTTATCTATAGTAAGAATATCTTAACTCCGTTGTACCCAAACCCAATTGGTTCTCGATTAATACCCAGCTAGGAATTCTCGGCTTGTACGACCGAGAATGGTTATGTTTTTGGCTGCACATGGGAGGTTTTATGGTATTTATTTTCTGTGGTATGGTTTTACATCACACAACCGGTTGACCAAAAATAAAAAAGTTTGGTTCTCTAGGAGCTATCTCATGGATAAGAACCACCACTATATTGTTCTCGGTAGGAATTAAAAGTTAGGTGGCCCCCATTTGTTTCTCACTTTGAAATTGTATTTCTCGTCCATTTAATTATGGAGGCTCTCGGTTAGTATTTAAAAAAAACGTAATAAACATGGAGTTCTCGGCCAATATTGTTAAAAAGAATGGTTTCTCGATCATTGATGGCCACTAAGGGGTGTTCTCGGTCTACATGTTTAAAATGGATTGGGTTCTCGATCATAAATAGAAAAAGGGAGGGGTTCTCGGTACAAAAAAACCCACGTTTTCGGTGGGGACCCAGCCAAGAAAACAATTGGGTTCTCGGTTGGAAAGAGTGGTTCTCGTCTAAGCGGGGCTGGGGGAAAAAATTCTCTGTTGCTACACCTTCAACCTCCCGTTCTCAACCTCCATTAATGGCAGGTTCCTTAAAAATCTACGCTTTCAAATTATTTTGAGCTTAAATCATTCAATCAAAACTTGTTTTCATGTGAATCTAATGAGGTTTAATATCTAAAAATCAAACTACAAGTTTATATACCTGGTTTTGAGAGAAAACCCTAAAAAACCGAATCTTTAAGCTCGATTTTACCTCGTTTGTGATGATCCAAAGCTCCGGTCCTTTGTACTTTCGTGTTGTAGATGCTCCAAGCTTCGTTTTGACACCAAGATCTCTTGATTTGAGCAAGAATTGAAGGATTTAGGTGGGTTTTTAGTGGGTATTTTCTATACAGAGAGTAGAAAGACGTAAATGTAGAGAGAGAGAGAGGTAGATGGCTGAAATAAATGAGGGATAAATGGTTGGTTGGGGTTTTTATACCCCGAGCAAGTTCGGGTTCGTTTTGTTGCTCGGTTCTCATTTTCATGACGTTTACGAATTTAAATAAAATATTTTTCTTTAATTCTTTTTAAGGTTGTAATTCCTAATAAATGTTTTTATATTTCTTTATTTATTTATTGTTTCGAAACATTTATTTTATTTGTTTCGTCAGATCGTTTCACCTTCGCGCGTATTTGTTCCAATCGACACCCGAACGAACACGACGGCGGTTTCACTTTCTGATTTTTGTTTTCTACTTTTCAGTTATCGTTCAGAACGTTAAACCCATAGATATGTTTGTGTGAATCGTCACCCACACGAACACTCTGTCGGTTTACTATTTGTAAACGATACTGATTTGTTATTTTGAATTGGATTTCCTCACAGTCGGACTCAACTAAACTGAACCGCTTTCACATTGTCATGATCAAATTCACATTGTTTTCTGGCTAGATTGTCGGCCATCTGGTTCCCGTTATTTGTGGATATCAGATCGCAACCGATGTGTTTTTGTCATTTGTTCTCACATTTGTTGTTTCACATGTGTTGTATGTTTATTATTTCAATTCTCGTTGAAATATATACAACTGTTAATTGTCTTCAGAGCCTTGTTGTCACACAACTGTTTAACTCAAAGTATTTATACACAGTGAATAGTGAAAGTACACATACCGTACGGTCTTGCCGGACGATCTGGTACTAGTTGTCACATTCTCCCCTTGTTAAAGAAATTTCGTCCCGAAATTTAAGCATCATTGCCGGGTACTACTTCTTCTGTAAATAATTGGGGATACTTTGTCTTCATGTGATCCTCACGCTCCCAGGTAAATTCTGGTCCACGCTTGGAGTTCCAACGAATCTTCACAATAGGGATACGGCTTCGTTTCAGTCTCTTGACTTCACGATCCATAATCTAGACAGGTTCTTCAATAAAGTGTAGTTGCTCATCAACTTATATCTCTTCCAATGGTATGACTAACAATTCATCAGCGAGGCATTTCTTGAGATTGGATACATTAAACACATCGTGTGCCTCGCTGAGTTCATCCGGAAGTCTAACTCTGTATGCCACAGGGCCAATTTGTTGTGTTATTTCGAACGGTCTGACATACCTAGGTGCTAACTTTCCTTTAGCCCCAAAACGAACTACGCCTTTCCATGGGACACTTTCAACATGAATCGGTCACCCACTTGAAATTCCAAAGGCTTCCGTCGTTTGTCTGCGTAACTCTTTTAGCTACTACGTGTTGCTTGTAATCTTTGTTGGATCTGGGCAATCTTATCAGTAGTTTCCTGTATAAGTTCAGGCCTGGTGATCCTGTTGTCTCCCACTTCAGTCCAACAAATTGGAGACCGACGTTTTCTACCATATAGTGCTTCAAACGGAGCACATCTGATACTGCTGTGGTAGCTATTGTTGTAGGAGAACTCAATGACTGGTAAATGATTGTCCCAACTTCCACCGAAGTTTAGGACACATGTCCTCAACATATTCTCTAGGGTTTGGATTGTTCGCTCGCTTTGTCCATCCGTTTGTGGATGATAAGCTGTGTTCAAATTCACACTTTTCCCTAAGGATTGTTGCAATGATTGCTAGAACTGTGATGCAAATCGACTGTCCCGGTCTGAGATAATAAATAGTGGCACACCGTGACACACTACTATTTCATTAACATAGATTCTTGCTATCTTCTCCATCTTCTAGTTTTCTCGATTTGGCAAGAAGTGTGCGGACTTGGTCAACCTGTCAATGATGACCCATGTAGAATCATGTCTGCTGGAAGTTCGGGGTAGCTTGGTAATAAAATCCATAGCTATTTGTTCCCACTTCCATTGTGGTATCTTGGGTTGTTCTAGCAAACCTGACAGTTTATGGTGTTCAGCTTTGACCTTGGCACATGTGAGGCACTTACCAACATAAGTAGCCACATCCTTCTTCATACCTGGCCACCAATAAAATGATCTAAGATCTTGGTACATCTTATCAGCACCGGGATGAACAGAATAGCGTGTTTTGGGTGCCTCGTCAAGTATGAGTTTCCGGAGTTCATCCACTGCTGGGATCCATACCCGATCCTGGTAGTAGACAACCCCATCTTGTTTTGTCTCAAAATGTTTCTCGGCTCCACAGTCGAGCTCGTTTCAAAAACTGTTCCTTGCCACTACTTCTTGTTGTGCTTGTAGAATTTGATATCTCAGTCTCGTTTGCACAGTCATTCCCATTGCTCTGACGCGTAAGGGTTTGACTCTTTCTTTCCGGCTCAAAGCGTCTGCAACAACATTAGCTTTCCCCGGATGGTAATTGATCAGACAATCGTAATCATTCAGGAGCTCAATCCAACGTCTCTGCCTCATGTTAAGCTCCTTCTGATCAAATATATGTTGTAAGCTCTTGTGATCAGTGAAGATAGTGCATTTGGTACCATACAGGTACTGTCTCCAAATCTTTAAAGGAAAGAAAACAGCTCCCAATTCCAAGTCAGCGTCGTGTAATTCTTCTCATGTATCTTCATCTGCCATGATGCATAGGCAATGACTTTGTCTCGTTGCATTAAAACAAAGCCGAGTCCCTGATGGGAAGCATCACAATAAACTACAAAATCATCATTGCCTTCAGGGATTGTTATGATTGGAGCATTGCACAATCTTTGTTTTAGTGTTTGGAATGCCTCTTCTTGTTTCTGAGTCCACACGAATGGTTCACTCTTCTGGGTTAGCTTTGTGAGTGGCAAGGCTATCTTAGAGAAATTCGAAATGAATCTCCTATAATAACCCGCCAAACCCATAAATGATCTGATCTCTATAGGTGTTGTGGGAACGTTCCAGTTCTTGATTGCCTCAGTCTTGGCAGGTTCCACATGAATCCCAATGCTGTTAATCACATGACCCAAGAAGTGAACTTCTCTTAAGCAAAATTCACACTTGGAGAATTTGGCATAGAGTTGTTCATCCTTAAGGAGTTCCAAGATTGTTTTGAGATGTTGCTCGTGTTCCTTCTCACTCTTTGAATAGATCAATATATCATCAATAAAGACGATAACAAATTGATATAGATACGGCTTGCCCATTCGGTTCATAAGGTCCATGAACACTGCCGGTGCGTTCGTCAATCAGAATGGCATCACCATGAATTCGTAGTGACCGTATCGGGTACGAAAAGCCGTCTTGGGTATGCCTTCATCTTAAATCCGGAGCTGGTGATAACCTGAACGCAGGTCTATCTTTGAAAAATACTGAGCTCCCTGTAATTGATCAAACAGATCATCAATCCTCGGTAATGGGTACCAATTCTTGATGGTGAGTTTGTTAAGCTCTCTATAGTCAATACACATTCTAGTAACTCCTGTAATTGATTGGACAGTTCCTGCATTTCTGATGGTGCAAGCATATAAGGAGACTTAGCCACAGGAACCGCTCCTGGAATCAAATCGATTCGGAATTGCATCGATCGCTCAGGTAGCAACCTCGGTAAATCATCCTGAAACACGCCAGCGAAGTCTTTCACAACCGGTATGTTTCGGGTAAAAATTAACAAGTATAATTTTTAGCAAAACCGAATTAGTTTAATGGGGAATTATGTTTTACAATCTAGAAAACAATTCATAAGTATAATTCAACAAAAATATCCCTAAGGATCCCTAGGGATATTTGGGAATATGAAACAGAAAAATAGCCAAACACACGAGATTTATACGAGGAAAAACCCTTAATCCCTTAGGATTGCCGGCATAAAAACCTCGGGAGGTGACAATTATCACTCTTCCTTGTTCTTATTAAAATAACAAATAAAATTACAATACAAGAGCACAATCGATCGATCACTAAGTGTAGAAGAACTCTGAATCTTGTGAATATAAGCAAGAAATAAGCAGAAGTAATCTAGGTGTGATTGGTGTGTGTTCCTAGATCGATAATTGCCTCTATTTATAACATGAAAATAACATAACGGTAGTCTAAATCAGTTCCACAATATTCGATCCAACTACAAGTCATGCGCCAACTGAATCTTCATGACCGTTGATGACTTCCCCATGTAGTCCATGATTTTCTCTTTATTCCGGATAAATAAGAATAATTGTTGCTATTGACCTGTTGACTCAATTTAAAAATTAGTAGCACATGTCGAATAATAAATTAACAATAATCAATAATAAATCATTATTATTTATTATTCAGGTTATCATATTATATAAATTCATATACACGAATATTCCTAATTATCCTGAAATATTCCATATCCCGAATTATTCCGAATTATAAGACCAAATTTTTACAGGGATAACAATTGCCCCCAAATTCTTATCACCATTATAAGTTGTGGTAAGAATTTGAAAATAACCGTTTAATTTGGCTATTGATTCAAAATTTGAATTTTAAATTGTGATGTGAACGTTGACATGACAGTTACTGATTGTGGCGGTTTCCCACATATTCCCAGCTGTCTTCGCAGGATATAATGATCATCTCGCCTTCTTTAGATTCCATCATCTTCAACCGGATCTTGTGGTAAGTCCTTCTTTTTCTTTCTCTCAATTTTTAATTTTTCTTCATCGTAAATGTCTGGATCATCTTCTTCCTCTGATTTCGATTCTGATGATTTCATCGATCAAAACATTTTGACCTTCAATCGTCAAAATAGAAATGTTTTCAATGATGATCGAATTGAACTGTTATGTCTTTCGAAAGCTTTCCTTGATAAACCATCTTTCATAATTTTCTGAAAAATTGAAAGCCGATCATGTTTCTCCTTCTTGGGTATGTTTTTCAGAGTATCCCTTCACCTTGGGTCTGAAATTCCCTTTCCCTGATCTGATATCTGATTTTTTTCTCGATTACTAAGCTCTGTTTTCCTCAACTAATGCCTATGGGATGGCATCTTCTTTATACCCTTAACCAACTAAACCAACATTTTGGTTTAGAGATCGGTGTTCCTGAAATAGCTTTGATGTACCAACTTAGAACTCACAGGTCGTCCCGTTTTGTTCTTCAAAGAAGAAGTGGGACTCCTATTTTGGTTCCAAGAATCACTCTGAATGAGGATGAATGGAGGAATACATTTTTTTTTGTGAAAAGAAAGTCTATTCCTAATGGGGAACTTCTTCCTCTCAAGTGGGTGGAAAAGGGTAGGATCCTTAGGAATTTTTAGATTAAATTTGATTTGTTATTGTACTATTTTACTTATTTTGTTTTTGTTATGTGCAGCTTCTAAGTTCGAGTCAATTGTGGTAGAGGAAGAAGAAAGCAGGAACAAGATTCGTTCCTTGTTGATAATCGACGAACAGTACAGAAAATTTGGCGCTAATCTTGAAGCAGCTACTCCAATGGCCTCACGTATATGTGATAATATTTTACAATATTCCAAAATATTCTTATTTATTTCTAAGTATCCTTAATCCTGATTCCTTTTGCAGAATCGACCTTTGACCTTGAAGACCTCAATGCTTTCTTTGCTGTGAAAAAGGAGAAGACAAGCCCTGTTGCCCCCAAATCATGTGCCATGAGTACTCGCTCCTCCAGAACGGCCAAAAAACGGAAAGGGGTAGACACTGTTGACCTCGAAAGGCCTTCTCACTTATCTGTTCCTGACCTCCTGAACAAGGTACGTTAATTATTTTGTTTTAAATATAATATCCCTACATATCCTGAATGATCTTTATTTTGTAGGTCTCAGCCAAATATGCTTCTGAGAAGGAGCAATTTGACAAACAGGCTGAGGACCTTGAAGACCAAAAGAAGATCTTCATTGCTAAAGCCGGCCACTACGAGAAGGAGGTTGCCAAGATGAAGAAGCAGATGAAAGAGATGGAGGCCTCAATAAGCTCCAATTCAAAGAACATATTGAAGGGGCCAAAAAATCTGCCCCCATAGCCGCGCTAAGGGCCAAAATCCAGATGACGAACTAGGCTAAAACCGAAGGTACATTGTCTAGGGCCAAGGATATGCGAGAATGGGGGAAGAAATTGGCGAATCTGGCTGGCAATAGGGCAGAGGCTTCCGTGGAGGTGACCAAGGCTGGCAAAGCAGGGGAGACGAGCAAGGTTGGTGAGGGCGAGGCGACTGGTGCGGAGGCTGGAGTTGGTGAACAGGAGGTGACGATGGGCGATGATGAGAATGGTGCCAAGGTCTGAGCCCATCTTTTTTAATGTTTGTGGTTCTTAGTTTGTGATGATGTATTTGACTTCTTAAACAATAGTTCTTTTAGGAAAGTCCCCAAGTTTAGGGTAGACAATATAAGAATCAAGGTGGAGGGACCATGATTTTCATGGCGAAGCTTAGATTTTTACTTAACTTTTGTTAACATATCAAGTGGAGGGACCATGATTTTCATGGCGAAGCTTGATATGTTAATCCTTTAATGGTTTTTTGGTTTGATGGTATAATAGCTCGAACATTTTCGATAACATCCTTGTGCCTTATATAGAAATTTATTTTTAGATATCCTTATATATCCTGAAGTATTCTGAATACTGCTGTTTTGTTTCTGGAAAGTATTCCCAAATATTCCCAGATATGTATATTAGATAACTTGTACTTATGTAAAAACATTAATATTAATAAATACCAATGTTTTAAATAGTTTGATTCGGTATTCAGTTATTTATGTGTTCATTATTCGAATTTCTTCTTCAAATGATTTTGTACTTGGAATATTTATGTATAATTTTTCACTGGCATATATAGGAATAATTGAGAATAATCTAATATATTCTTGAGTTATTCGGAATCAGATTTGACTGGAATATGAAATATCATATTCATTTTTGGATATGTTATTTATTTCAAGGTTTTAAAATTCTTAAATGAATTTTAATAATTCCTCAAGTATAAATGTTTTCGAGGACATTTTAGGTAATAGTTATTCCTTTATTGAAATATTCTTACTTATCCCTAAATATCCTTGATTATCTTTGATATGCAGTATTTAGATTTCTTTAGTATTTTTTATGAGTATAATAAGGCCTATTCGCGTATATATTAGTTGAACTAATGATTGCAAGAAATTTAAATCATTGAATACATCAATGTTTTATCCAACTATAGTTTATTATTTAAAATCATCGTTAAGATATCTTTGAATATCCCTACATATTCTTAATAATATCTCGTAACTAATTTAGGAGACTAAATCCTTTTATAACCCTCATAAAGATTTGATTTTTGCTACATATAAACTTCTATCAAGGAATTTCAGAATATTTTTCCTCAAGTTTAATTTATATGTAGTATATTGAATAATCATTAAGAATAGTTCAAACTATACTTATCCTAATTCGGCTAAGGTTTTAACTACTTGAATGGTTAAATATATATATCATTTACACATATTCTTAAATGTTATCATTTGTCTAAATTTATATCAGTATATGAAGTAACCAGTAATTTAGTTTAACATATTCTTAAATAGAAATGTTCATAAAATACAACATATTCCTAAGGAGAAGCACTTTATCAGGCATGAGAATAGAAAATAAGTAGGAATAAAGAGTAGTAGAGAAACAAATACCATTTTCCAGAGATATTAGGTTTACTTCGAAGTCTTCTTTGTTCCTGTCAAAACATCAAAAGAATTTCATACCTGAATATCCCCAAGTATTTTGCGATATTCTTAAGTATCCTTGAAAGTCAGTCCTGCAAAAATAGAAAAACAAGAAAACTTGGGACAAGCCCAAGATACTGGCGACAAGGCCGATTAAACTGGCGACTAAGGCCGAAAATACTGGCGACTGGCCGGAATACTGGCGACTAAGACCGGGATACTGGCGACTAAGGCCCGGTTGTATAGCATATGAATGCTATAATTTGGAGGATCCCTAGTAATAGTCTTTGAAAATGAAATTATCAGCCACTCATGCGTGTACTGGTCCCAAAATCTTCAACTATACCGGGATATTTCGGAGGATCCTTATTTATAGCCCTCAATAATGAAATTGTCAGCCACTCATGCGTGTACTGGTCCCATTATCTCAGACTATAATAGAATAAACGTACGCAACTGGCGATGGTATGAACCCTAAGTCTTCATGAGAGACAAAAGTCTCTTGAGTTTTGATTTCAGGACAAAACTTTGCAGCTAGACATAAAGTCAGTGCGGGGTCTTCTACAGTTTTGATTTCAGGTCAAAACTTTGCATCTAGACATAAAGTCTGTGCTGGATCTTGATCAAGTTCTGATTTCAGGTCAAAACTTGGGTTAAGACAGAAAGTCTCATCTCTTCTCCTGCTATACCTACAAAACAATAAGAATTTTGCATAGCTGGGAATCAGGATTCCTGATGCCCCTCAGATGCTTAGGTTAGTAGCCATATGATTAAGAATATACAAGAATATACAAGAATATATAGGAATATATAAGAATAAATAGAAATACTCGGAAATATTAGTATAGATTATAACTTAATAATCTTTTACAGTTTGATACAATAAGTTTCAAATAAAGTATAACTTAAGATGAATGGCATTCCAAGATCTTGGGAGAGGTTCTCCTTCCATGTTGGTTAACTTATATGCCCCTTTTGCAGCTTCGGATTCTATCTTATAAGGTCCTTCCCATTTTGGGGCAAGTTTTCCATTAGCTGGATTGGTAGTATTTTGAAATGCCATTCTTAAAACCAAATCTCCAACTTGGAATCTACATATTCTAATATTCTTATTATAGGATTTGGATACCTTTTGCTGATATGTTGCCATCCTTATTCTTGCAATATCCCTAAGTTCATCAATAGTATCTAGATCCTCAGATAGTATTTCCTTGTGGGATTCTAGATTTTGTAAGCTTGATCTTGCAGTAGGGACAACCATTTCAGTTAGGAGAACAGCTTCAAAACCATACACTAAAGAGAATGGTGTTTACCAGTTGCATTCTTTGTGGTTGTTCTATCAGCCCATAGGACAAATGGAAGTTCTTCAGCCCACTTTCCTTTCTTGGATCCCAACTTTTTCTTAAGGTTGTTGATGATGATTTTGTTGCTTGATTCTGCCTGGCCATTAGCTTGAGGATGAACAGGTGTAGAGGTTATCATCTTTATGCCCCGGCTTTCACAAAAGTTTGCAGTTCTTTTGCCTATGAACTGAGATCCATTGTCACAAGTGATTTCTGCGGGTATCCCAAATCTAATCAGGATTTTTTTCTTTATGAATGAGATTACTTCTTTTTCTCTTACTTGCACAAAGGCTTCAGCCTCAATCCATTTTGAGAAGTAATCTGTCATAGCAAGCATAAACATCTTTCCTCTGGGAGCTTTAGGTAACTTGCCGACTATATCCATTCCCCATTTCATGAATGGCCATGATGAGACTATTGGATATAGAGGTTCAGCTGGTTGATGAAGGATGTTACTATGTCTTTGACAGGCATCACACTTCTGGGAATAAAACATTGCATCTCTTCTCATGGTTGGCCAAAAGTATCATGTTCTCAGGATCTTTGAGAATAATTCTCTACCCCCAGTGTGATTTCCACAATCTCCTTCGTGAATATCTTTCATTACTTCCAAACTTTCGGGTTTCTCCAAACACCTTAAGTATGGGCCTGCTATTGATTTTCTATATAAGATATCCCGTATGATTGTGTATCTGGATACTTTTGCTTTAAAAGCTCTGGGATTTATTTCTTCATCAGGTATTATTCATGTTTGAAGGTAGTTCTTAATAGGGATAGTCCAGGATATTTCATGTGCTTTTGAGTGATGAACCTCAGTATTTTCAGATTCAATATTCTGATCTATGTCCTGCATATCTATCGCTGGTCTCAAAATGTGTAGTATAGGAATTTTAATATCCTCGGGAATCCTTAGGGATGACGCTAAGTTTGTTAGTGCATCTGCTTCAGCATTCTCATCCATCGGCACTTGAGTGATGTCAAAGTTGTAAAAATATGCAATATCCTTAACTATCTCTAAGTATTTCTCCTATTTATCTCCCTTAGTTGTGTAAGAACCGTTATATTGATTGGCTATCAATAGGGAATCGACAATCACATGGAGATTTCTATTGTTCATATCCCTAGCCAATTGAAGTCCTGCTATTAGGGCTTCGTATTCTGCTTTGTTATTAGTTGCTTGAAATTCACAACAAATCGATTGGGGTATTATGTCCCCCTGTGGCGATTTTAGTTTGATGCCGAGTCCTGTTCCTCTTACATTTGAAGATCCATCTGTGAACAAAGTCCACTCACCAGTATCTTCATCTAAGAGTTTGATTTCCAAGTCCACTTCAGGTTGTATATCACTACTAAAATCAGCCACAAAGTCTACTAATGCTTGTGACTTAATTGATGTCCTTGGTTCATATATTAAATCATAAGTACTAAGTTTTACTGACCATTTTGCTATCCTTTCTGATAGAAAATCATAAGTATTGAGTTTTACTGACCATTTTGCTATCCTTCCTGATAGCTCGGGTTTTCTCAATACAGATTTAATAGGATAATTCGTTTTAATGTGTATTCTATGTGTTTCAAAGTAATGCCTAAGCTTGGTTTATGCCATGTCCAAAGCCATAATTAGCTTCTCTAAGTGAGAATATCTAGTTTTAGCATCTACTAGGCTTTTACTCACATAGTACACAGGATGTTGTGATCCCTGATGATCCTTAACTAACACAACACTTACAGTAATTCGGGATACTGCTAAGTACAATGATAGTGGTTCACCATCTTCTGGTCTCATGAGCAATGGTAGTGAGGATAAATATTCCTTCAGTGCCTTCTCATGCTCTTCATCCCACTGGAACTTCTTATTCTTTTTAAGGATATCGTAGAATACTTTAAATTTTTCAAAATCTGTTGAGTGCAACTATCCTTCCTATTAGTCTTTATAATTCTTTTATGTTCTTTGGGGATTTGAGGTTTAGGATTGCTTGAATTTGTTCTGGGCTGGCCTCTATTCCTCTCTTAGTGACCATATATCCCAAGAACTTTCCTGATCTCACCCCAAAATGACACTTAGATGGATTAAGCTTCATATTGTAGTGGTCCAGGACGTCGAATGATTCCTGAATATCCTTAAGGTGATTTTCAGTTATCTTCGATTTGACCACCATAACATCAATGTACACTTCCATAGTGTCCCCCAGTTTCTATTTGAACATCATGTTGACAAGTCTCTGGTATGTAGCTCCAGCATTCTTCAAGCCAAATGGCATTGCTGTATAGCAATATATCCTTGTTGGAGTCATAAAGGCTGTCTCCTCTTGGTTCGAAGGTTCCATTTCAATTTGTTGAAAGCCTGCTGATGCATCCATGAAAGTTAACATTTCATGTCCTGCTGTTGCATCTACCATGGAGTCTATATGTGGTAATGGAAGGGGGTCTTTAGGACATGCCTTGTTGAGGTCTGTGTAATCCACACAAACTCTCCACTTTCCATTCTTCTTTTGAACCACGACTACATTGGCTAGCCACCTTGGAAATTTCACCTCTCTAATCATTTTTGCTTTGAGGAGTTTCTCTACTTCCTCTTGAATGATTAGATTTCTTTCGGGTGCAAACTTCCTTCTTTTTTGGTGGACAGGCTTTATATTCCTATCTATCCCTAACTTATGTGTAATCACATCTGAGGATATTCCTGTCATATCCTCATGTTTCCATGCGAATGTGGAAACTCTTGATTTCAAAAAAGAAATCAGTTTCTCCTCAATATCCTCAGGGATATTTGTCCATATAAGGACATTGATCTCAGGATCATCGGGATTTAGAGGTACTTCCTTTACTTCCTTTTCCCTATATCCTGATTATCCCCAAGGTCGCACTTTGATTGCTATGCTGATGAAGGTCTAGTTGTTCCCTTCATCGAAGATGAATAGCACTCCTTGGCCTCTTGCTGATCACTGTTGATCTCCAATAGTAGCTTTAGCTTCACCACTAAATCCAACCAGAATCAGAGATTTGGTAGTTATCTCTGATTCAGGGATATTCATCCTCTTGAGTGTTTCCTATTTGATGATGTTGACTGAGCTTTCTCCATCTGTAAGTATCCTGCGTACATAGTGGTTAGCAACATATAATGTGATGACTAACCCATCATGATGAGGATCCAGGATATTTTCGCGATCTTGCTCTTCAAAAGATACCACTGTCTCGGTGGTAAGTGTTGATGTCTTTGTGGGTCTCTCTCCATTCTCCATCTTGGCTTCTTTAGCATGTTTCCTAGCTGCAGAATAAGAGGTACCATAGATATCAGAGCCACCAGAAGTAAAGTTTATTACCTTTGCATCCTTTGGCGGGGATGCAACTCTTTTTGGGAATCTATTGGAATCCTGTCTTCTTTCTTTCTTTTTCCCCAGTAGTTCCTTGAGATGACCTTTGCTTAGTAGGTAGCTTATTTCCTTCCTTAGTGCAATGCAATCATTGGTTATGCGGCCGAAGTCTTCGTGAAAGGCGTGTCACTTGGATTTTTCCCTTGTTGCAAACTTCTTTTCCTTTGGTGGCCACCTAGCCTTTTCACTTAAGTCCTGCATGGCACACATTAATTCTGGAATATCAACAGAAAAACAATAGTCAGATATCCTGGGATATTCTTCATCATCCTCATCTTCATCCATAGAGTTGATCTTGTGGTTATCACCCTTGTAGTGTGGTTTGGATTTGAATGACTTGTTGGTAGGTGAATTTAATTTTCTTTTGCCTTGATCATTGGGAGGTGTTGTGGTGATCCTCTTTTAGATTTTTTATCATCCTCCAATCTAATGAACCTCAATGCGCGGTTTCGAACTTCGTCCATGTTCCTGCAAGGATTCATAACCATGTCATCATAAAATGGTGAGTTCCTTTGTCACCCCATCTTAAAAGCTTGAACAGCCGTAGTGATGTCAAGATTAGGGATATCTAGGGATTCTCTGCCAAACTTGTTGACATAACTCCTGAGGGATTCATCGGATCCCTGGGTTATCCTGTAGAGATCACTAGTCAGCCTCTCAAACGTCCTGCTACAAGAAAATTGATTGTTAAATAGATTAATCAAATGAGCAAATGAAGTTGTTGAATAGGGAGGAACATTAAGCAGCTATTTCAGGGATACCCCTGTCAATGTTGAATCGAATCCCTTGCATAAGCATGCTTCCTTCAAATGTGGGGGTATAGGGTCAGTCTCCATTCTTTCCCTATACTGCGCCACATGTTCTTCAAGGTCTGTGGTTCCATTATACAGCTTCATGGTTGGAGTTTGGAATCTCTTTGGGATCTCAGCATCACATATTGGTGGAGCAAATCTAGAGATCCTGTGGGTTGTGACGGGAACCTCAGGAATAGGCTTCACCACTCCGGGAACACTTGAGATCATATCATTGAGTTTCTGGATTTCCTTAAAAACTTGGGGAGTCAGCCTGGATTCCTGCATAGAACCAAAGTTAGTTGCATCAATGGGAGAATAGTTAAAAGTATTGTTGGTAATGGGAGTTAGACAAGAATTTCCCGGGATATTGGTGTTAACCCGAGATATCCTTAACCCTTGGGATCCCAAAGGATCCCTAAGACTAGTTTGCATGGGAATGAAGTCTCCGGAATGATTCCCAGACATCCCTGATGTCACGAAATCCAAGATCCTTGGAGCCAGCGGAGTTGAGGTTTCAATCTGCTTATTCTTTTCAGCCCTCAAAGTTTCCATTTCCCTAAGAAGCCTTTGATTCATTCTTTGTTGATCCAACATTTGCTGCTGAACCTGTTGAAACATACTCAAAATATCATTGTTAGAAACATGTATAGGAGCAGAAGTGGTCATCCTTGTTGATGGAACACTTTCGGCTACAAATATGGTCTTCTTCCCAGGATTGCTAGGATTATCAGACTTCTTGGAAAAAACAGGAATCTGCGAGGACACATTAGTAGTAGTAGCAGAAACAATAGGTAATGAAGAAGTTGATCTCGGTTGTGAAGCCGTTTTTCAAGATGTTTCTTCTGAAAACGCCTTTAAACAAGGTTTTTGTTGTAAAAACACAAGTTTGCCCCACGGTTGGCGCCAAATTGTTTCGGGTAAAAATTAACAAGTATAATTTTTAGCAAAACCGAATTAGTTTAGTGGGGAATTGTGTTTTACAAGCTAGAAAAGAATTTATAAGTATAATTCAAACACACAAGATTTATACGAGGAAAAACCCTTAATCCCTTAGGATTGTCGGCATAAAAACCTCGGTAGGTGACAATCGTCACTCTGCCTTGTTCTTATTAAAACAAGAAATAAAATTACAATACAAGAGCACAATCGATCGATCACTAAGTGTAGAAGAACTCTGAATCTTGTGAATATAAGCAAGAAAGAAGCAGAAGTAATCTAGGTGCGATTCGTGTGTGTTCCTAGATCGATAATTGCCTCTATTTATAACATGAAAATAACATAACGGTAGTCTAATTCAGTTCCACAATATCCGGTCCAACTACAAGTCATGCGCCAACTGAATCTTCATGATCGTTGATGACTTCCCCATGTAGTCCATGATTTTCTCTATATTCCGAATAAATAGGAATAATTGTTGCTATTGACCTGTTGACTCAATTTAAAAATTAGTAGCACATGTCGAATAATAAATTAACAATAATCAATAATAAATCATTATTATTTATTATTTAGGTTATCAGATTATAGAAATTCATATACACGAATATTCCTAATTATCCTAAAATATTCCATATCCCGAATTATTCTGAATTACAAGACCAAATTTTTACAGGTATAACACGGTACATCTTGAATCTTGATTGTCTTCTGGTCTTTTTCCACAACGTGAGCTAGGAATGCAATGCACTGTTTCCTTAGACACTTGCGTGTCTTCATGCACGATATTAATTTGACACTGCGATTTGCTTGATCTCCATGAATCTCCAACTCCTGATTTTTCTCCACTGGAATACGTAATAGCTTTTCGGAACAAATGGTTTCAACTCTGTTAAAAGATAACCAATCCATTCTGACGATGATATCGAAACTGCCCAATTCCATTGGTATTAAATCAATGGAAAATGTGGGCTCATTAAGTGTCAATGGGCAGTTCCTAAGTACTGTGTTAACTTTTATGTGTTTGCCATTTGCTACCTCGATGATATAAGGGGAGTCCAAAGATTTCTCAACGTGATTAAGTTGGCATGCAAAGTCGGACAAGATAAAACTCGGATCCGCACAAGTGTCAAATAATATAGATGCATAAAAGTCAGATAAGAGAAATGTACCAGTGACCACATTCGGGTCTTGTCGTGCCGCAGCTGCTTCGATTTGAAAGTCCCGTCCTCTAGCTACTGGAGCCTTTTGTGGAATTCTCTTTGGGCAATCCCTCGAGAAATGTCCAGGTTCACCACAGTTGTAGCAAGACCTGTTATCAGAAGCAGCAGCAGCCGTCACAGCTGCATTGTTGTTCTTGTTCTGAGCCCCTGTGCTCTTACATTGACTGGCACAGCGACCAAACCTTCCACAGTTAGTGCATTGCCAACACTGGAAAGTTGGTTGATGATGGTACTGGCACTTGGTGCATTGAGGAGCCGTGCTAGTATACGGCCTCTTGATTTGCAGTGGTTGTGGTTGTGTAGCTTGTTGAGCATGAGTGGTCGCAGAAAAATTCTTGACCACCTTCTGTTTCTTAGCCGGGTGTCTATCCGGCTTCTTTGATGTTCCATCTTTGGCTGCTTCAGCCTCTTTCTTCAGTGTCCTGGAGGCAACCATTACATCTGTCAATGTTGCTGACAGAGTAACAACCATTTCCAAGGTAGTTGGGTGGGCAGAAATCACGTGCCCTTGGATGCAAGCCGGTAGTCCACCGACATACCGCTCGATTCGTTTCTCCATTGTTGGCACTATATCTTGTGCCCAGCACCAACCATGACATGATTGAGCAGTTCTATCTCAACCTTTTTCAGCTCATTCCTTGGGCAAATTCTTCCCTCAGCAAAACTTTAAATTCCTCCCAAGGCATAGACAATGCCTCATCACGTCCCCTGGTCTATACTTGAGCGTTCCACCAAGTCACTGCTCGTTTGTTGAACGAGCCTGCAGCATACCTCACCTTATGCTGATCAGGACAACCGCTGATGTCGAGGGTTGTTTCCATCATCTCGATCCATTGGATCAATCCGACAGCTCCCTCATTGCCACTAAAGTCAGGTGGCTTTCATCCTACATAGTTCTTGTAGGAGTAGTCCTGTTGATTTCTGGTGTTGCTACTTCCTTCAACAGATGAATTCCCAGTGTTATTGCTGTTGTTGGATTTTATCATGTTCATCATGTCGGGAATCACTTCCCTTAGTTGACTAGTCAGTAGAGAGGCCAATTCTATAGTAGCAGGATCTAGCTCATGATTGGGTGGTGGTTGATGAGGGGGTGTATGTAGAGGAGGAGGAGGTGGCGGTGGTGGTGGAGGTAGTAATGGAGGAGGTTGTCTTCTCGGCGGTATTTTAATAACAACTGAAAGAACATCGGTTAGTGCAATGATCAAACGCAGAAGACACATGCAAATAAAATACTAAGTCTTATGTTCTCTACATGTGGGTCCCTAGGTTTTAGTCTAGGCCAAACCGTTTAAGTAAGATGACATGTATTTCTCTATAACCTGGCTCTGATACCAACCTGTCACACCTCGAGCCCGTCGGGGCGCGATATCGTGTTATAGTTAAAATGATCAGATTGTTTACATAGCACAGGATATATAATGAGAAATGCTAACATGACATTGACATAGAATTACAAAGTTAAATTACACAAGTTGTGATCAAAAATATGTCATCCAAAATATGCACAACACAAAAGTAACTATTGGTCCATTATAAAGTCCAACTACCTTATGTGAAGTTGTCTGGTGACTAAACATGTTCGTCACCTAAGAAAACATGCATTTAAACAAAGTCAACACTAGGTTGCTGAGTTCATAAGTTTAAGTAATTGAAAACACTTGTAATTGTCATTCACAAGTCATAGTGTCACACACAAGTCTTATTGATATTGTCTTGTCTCAAAACCATTCCCTCTCCATAGTTACCCATACAAATAGTGTGTCATTCAAATCAAGCATGCTTATATATAGGGCATACGTTTCACGAATGAAGCCGCCAACCCACCACACACTTGACTGAATTCAATACCACTTGTATTGCAACTATAGATACCCAAGTTCATCTCATATATGTTTGTCTCATTTGATATCTAACTTGTTAATCCCATATGACGTGTTTTCATCCCACAGTGTTATATGTATAGAATAAGAGTAGTGGAAGGGAACATATTTCCATGACCTAAGTTATGGTTATCCCTTGGTGTTTAAAAGAAAATAGATTAATTCAATCTTATCCTTATTAGTTTTCTCTCAATTGTAGAATTAACTTTAATTCATTTCCCATAATAGGAGTGACAGTTAATTCATTGATGTTGTTCCCAATCTTGAATGTATAGAGCCTAAATGGGATCCATTGTGGTCCTCACGTAATCAAACCATAATGTATCCAATTTACCTCTATCCCATTTATGGGTAAGGATCAAATAAAAAGTTTTTTTTGCCTAAGAAGGCTAAGAAGGATTTTTAAAAACTTTAAAACCGACCCAAATGAACTCCGATTGAACTCATTTCGATGGCATTGGAACCGTCTCATCAAACCCTACAATATTAGATTTTAAGTTTTCGTTTTAACATCTAGATTTAGATTTTAGGTTTTAGGGCTTGGTTTTTAGCTTTTAAGTTGTATCTTTATGTTAAAGATTTGTTTTTAAAGTTTTGGTTTTAGTATTAGGGTTTATTGTTTATGATTTAGGGTTTAGGTTTTAGGGTTCGACAAGCCGGTTCCAATGACGCAAAAATGAGTTCAATCGGGGTTTCTTTGAGTCGGTTTTCGAGTTTTTAAAATCCTTCTTAGCCTTCTTAGGCAAAATAGACTTTTTAGGGGAACCTTCCCCCTCATTTATAATCTCAGTGCCTTCAACGAAACTATTACCAATAATATGACATGAGAGAAAATCAATTCCTCAGTCTACCAGTTAATAGAATCGAAGGAATAATTACAATCAATGTCTGAAGATTAATATCACCATGCGTCGTTTACCAAACCTGACTGATGCAGCCCTGTTACCGGTCATACGATACCGGCCAATGAATATGTTACGATTAACGTACCGGTCATACGCTATCGACGGTTTAGTCGCACTAAATCAGTCGTAAACGATTTTCTTGAAGGGACTTACGACTGAACATGTACACATGAACACATTATTGTTGTGATATAATACAATTGTTATCTGTTCACCCATTGTCATCATCTCAATGTTATCTGTTCTCATGGTTATGTGTTCTCATAGTCTTTAACAAAGTGTTATAAGAACTAGTCTTATTACACGATGTTAATATATGTGGTGAATGATATAATCATCATGAAATTATGTTATCATGAATATCATTCTTGTTATCACTTGTAATTGTCTCATGTTATCTCATTGTTATCTCATTGTAAATAACTAAGTCTTATAAGATCAAATCTTATTTCACTTGAGTTACTTATAAGTTTGGATGCATTCATGAAATTATGTTATCGTGAAGCATCCTTGATTGTCATTGTTGTTAATGCACACACACGCATACACATTGATTTTGAATAAAGTATGATAATAAAGATAACATCTTTATTATCTAAATCCCATTATGTTTGAATAAGGTACTAAAACTTTTAATAAGTAAAAGATTTACCATGTTTCTCAGCCCCGCATATAAAATCAAAAGAATAGAAAAGGGGCATATGAACTCACCTTGATGTTGAAGTGGTTGACTATGTAAGAAAAGAATGCACGCGCTCGTTGTTGTAATAATGTTGTATTTAAACCCGTCTTGAATTCAATGTTGTTTGTAACTTATAAGTATGAGTTATCGATTCGTAGGTTAACCCTAAAGTTGGTTAACTTTTATAAATCTTTGTATCTCGAATTTTCCTTGAACTCATTTAATGATATAACATACTAATACTTATTCAATTTAAATTAAGATTAGTAGGAAATACATTCTTGATTTATATGATTATTTTTGTTATTGACTTTAACCAATTGTAAAATTGTGGGTATCATAATATTTTCCTAAGTCCAACTTAGGTCATTAGGTTAACACCTAGAATATTACCCTTGTGTAAATCTCGAATTGGTTAACATTGCTTGAGTGTGTTTATACAAATATTATGTTAATAAAACATAACCATATGATGTATTACAAAAGAGTTTAGGATGAAGGTTTACCATCCCATCAACTTTGTAGTAAAGTTGGTTAATTTATTTTATAAAAATAAATCCTATGATTACTTTGATCAAAATGAGACTTAGTTATAAAATTTGACATGTTTTAGAATCATGTCTATGATTTAAACATTTGTTTTAAAGTTTATCTATAGTGTTAATATCTTAACTCCGTTGTACCCAAACCCAATTGGTTCTCGATTAATACCCAGCTAGGAATTCTCGGCTTGTACGACCGAGAATGGTTATGTTTTTGGCTGCACATGGGAGGTTTTATGGTATTTATTTTCTGTGGTATGGTTTTACATCACACAACCGGTTGACCAAAAATAAAAAAGTTTGGTTCTCTAGGAGCTATCTCATGGATAAGAACCACCACTATATTGTTCTCGGTAGGAATTAAAAGTTAGGTGGCCCCCATTTGTTTCTCACTTTGAAATTGTATTTCTCGTCCATTTAATTATGGAGGCTCTCGGTTAGTATTTAAAAAAAACATAATAAACATGGGGTTCTCGGCCAATATTGTTAAAAAGAATGGTTTCTCGATCATAGATGGCCACTAAGGGGTGTTCTCGGTCTACATGTTTAAAATGGATTGGGTTCTCGATCATAAATAGAAAAAGGGAGGGGTTCTCGATACAAAGAAACCCACGTTTTCGGTGGGGACCTAGCCAAGAAAACAATTGGGTTCTCGTTTGGAAAGAGTGGTTATCGGCTAAGTGGGGCTGTGTAACACTTGTACATTTAGTCATGGTAGTCGTGAACAGTGTCAGCACAAGGTGTATTTATGTTCAGTCAGTCAATGTGATTCATGTGTTCATTATGTGCTTGTGTGTTAGAATCTTTATTATTTGAGAACAAGTATGTATTATTATTTACAGTCGAGTTCACTAGGCAAGAACAGTATCGTATTATATCGAAACAGTGGTGGGACGGCGTCAGGTACGGCAGGTAGCTGGAATCTGTGGTATGCCCTATACATATACTGCGTTCAGTGTAATGGGACAGTGTTAGTGCGTAGTGTTAAGACGAATATTATGACAAAAATTAATTAAACAAGAATCGTAATACGTAAGCGAGACTGAGTATAGTTATGGGTGACGATCCATAATGATACGAATGTTGAACTTATAATTATGATTAAACGACTTTAAATAATTAATACGATCGAAAAACGTACGCGATTGCGGGTATACACGTAGTTGTATGTGTTTAACGATCTGTCAACAAACGAAGTGCAAAAATAAGTAAAATAAATTATTTTACATTTTTACAATTTTGAAACTCATCAACATAATGAGAATAATAATCCTTAATTAAAATCGCGTAAAATACGCGTTACGCTACGAAAACGCGAACCGGGCGACCGGAACGAACCCGAATACCACCCGGACTATAAAAGCCATGAAGATGGCCATTTCCTTCATTTAATTCACCAACAACCCTTTCTCTCACTAGAAATTCGTCCAACCCACTCTCTCTCTAAAAAAAACCGAACTTCAAACGCTCGTAACTCGCTCGTTTCTCAACGGATTTAGGTGTTCTTGGCGCCCACGCGAAGTTCTCGACATTCCCTACACGAAAGTACAAGATATCTGAAGTTTTAGCCGGCCAAAGTTGAGGTATTGATGCTTGAATGTTCACGAAAATAGGGTTTTTGTTTGTTTTGGTCGAGTTTGGTTAACAAACGGGTCTAGATCATGATTTAGTCGAAACACCACCATCATGAGGCTTATACGCATGCATCTACATTAGGGGAAACCATAAATCGGGGGTTAGATCTGATGAGAGAAATGCAACTCTACTGGTTCGTTCGATGCAGGCTGCCGAACCTTCTTCAGCACACAGCCGAACCCTAAAGGGGTGTTCACGAACCTACATGGTTCGTAGACCCTCAACCGAACCCTTAGGGAACCCCACGAACCTTCATGGGTGATGCAGTGGACGAACCATCGGGACACGAACCAGTATCAAGCCGAACCTTCGAGGTCCTTTAAACCGAACCTTTTAGGGTTGCATGGCCGAACCTTCTGTGATCATGGCGAACCCTTGAGAACCACCGAACCATTTCATGCACACGAACCTACCTACATGTTAGACGAACCATGCTGGCGACGAACCTTCGATCTTGGCCGAACCTTGATCCTCATCAACTCCACGAACCTTATATCCCTAAGATAACCGAACCTTGTTAGATTTCTAGCCGAACCTTGATGGGGTCTTATGACCGGCGAACCTAAGCTCTTGAACCTAAAAGGTTCGCTGCCCAAGTGGCAGCCCATGACCCTTTCGGCCCAACCCAAATTGTCCTTGGCCCAATCCCATTAAGAATCGCCCCATAAGTTGAACCAAGCCCAAGGGAGTTAGGTCGGCCCATCATGATCTTCAATTGGACCAATATTGCCCTTGGAAATTTACATGGCCCTTATTCACATTGGTTGGCCCAACTAAATTCCTTTAGGCCCAATCCAATTCCGTTTGGTCCACTATGATCCTAATTGGCTCAAAATTACTCTTGGCGTTTTATAAGGCCTATATACATGTTGTTGGCCCAACACCACATTCAATTGGTCCATTATTAATCTAAATGGCCCATGACTTTTGACTAAGTCCCATGATTTCATGGGCTTACGGCCCAATGGGAGGCCACGACTTAAACAGAGTTGAGATTTGATTTCAATTGAGTTAAGTTACAACTAAACATAATCATGAAGCCAAAGCATAATATCAATGACTTAAACCATTAGCACATCTCTTCTAAACTACATGTTGAACAAGGTTTATCAAACTCATAAACATATACCATTTTATGCATAACAAATTGTTCATAAATAACATGACACATTGATTTCATTCATCAATTATCAAACAAGTGACAAAATCATGGCTTTCAAGGTTTATACAACATTCATGATCATGAGATCAAGTAATCAAGAGTTAATCAAGTTCAAGTTAACATAAGTCAATCAATGAATCAAAGTCTATACAATCATAAATCTTATATCTTATGTATGATTACAATGATATAGGAACCAGTTAGAAGTCCTGTTTGCTACTTGCTATTTGTTATAGTTCAGAGTCTACTGCAGACAGGTGAGAACATTAGCCCCTCTTTTAACTGTTTTTCAACTGTTTTGGGGTGGAACACGTGATCAATTACACTGTTTACATTTGTATTGCATTATACAAGATGTATGCTATTTTACAAACATTACAGGTTCATGGTACAACTTCATCAGTATATTCAACTGTTTCAAGGGATTTTTATCAATTGTTAAACACTTCTTATCAAAGAGGTTTTATAAAGTTTCCCGGAGCTGTTTTATACTAGTTTTACTTAAATGGTTTTATAAATGACAAATACTTTTAAATAAATTGACTTATAAACTCTTTTACTATAAACTTGTGCTTTTGAGAATAATTCTCTTAATAACCTTGTTATTATACAAGAACATTATCCTATGTACTCAATCAAGGGTTTCAAAACATGGTATTCAAACAATGGTTTTCATGGTGATGTCCAAACAAATGGTTCATTTCATGGTGATCAAACAAAGGATTTAAATCATGGTATACAAACAAGGTTCCAAGTCATGTTATCAAACAAGGCATTAAATCAATGGTTTTAAAGTAAGGTTCAAAAACATGGTGTCCATTGTTGTAAACAAACTTATAAACACATCAAGTTTCACATTCATTAGCGTTAGTACTAGGTGATCACAACAAGTGAAAGCGGACACACTGTGAACATATCCAAAATGGAGTTAGCTTTTAAATTAGTTTTAAAAGCTAACTGCAGGTTTGGTGTCATTATGGTTATCAAAACTGTTGATACGTTATCTAACTCCAAACGTGGTTTGGGACTTGATTATATGTTGGCTTCTTTAGCAAACAGTCTGCTGACTGTTTGGACACACTTGTACATACTTGATGTTAGTTTGGGTTGCAGCTCATCCATGTATTTCATTATTTGCTTTAAACTAATGTCTTTCATTGCAAGTTTATGTTTTCAAATGTTAAACCTATTGTTCTCACCAACTACTTCTGTAGTTGACAGTTACTTTTCACGTGTTTCAGGTAATCAGGTGTAAGACAATCTAAGGACAACTAAGGAGACTGTTTAAGATAGAACAAGATGAAGAAACATGCTAGGATGGATTTAGAAACACACTAAAATCCTAAATGTTTAATTGTCTTGTTTGTTGTCTTATTTTGTAAACTATATTTTGGGTCTGTAGTTGTCATTCTTTTGTTAGATAGAATGTCTGTAACTAAACCGTTGTCTAAACGTTATGTAACTTAGTAATCCATTGTGGTTGTTCTTAATCAATACTTGTGCATGATTCAACTATTCATACGTCACCGAGCCGTGGATTCCGCACGCGGCGCAGGGGGTGTGACAGGTTGGTATCAGAGCCAAGGTTGTAGAGAACTAGGAAAAACCCAATGCTTAATGACCTAGACTATAACCTAAGCTACCCAATAGAATAAGTGCTATAGACTTGAGGATACTTAGGATCTAAGTAAACTTAAGTTAGCATTAAGTCCACATTAAGCTTGAAAGATCTTAGGGATACTTTTCTAAGATTAGATATCGAGTCAAGGAATTTGAATCAGAATTCTATACTTTTAGAAACCGAACTAAATTTCTCACATATATTCATTAAAGGATTTCAGAGGCAAGGATCTGTATTCTTAGTATCCTTGATCTGAAATTCTCACACATAGTTCAGTAAAGGATTCCAGAGGCAAGGATCTGTATTCTTAGTATCCTTGATCTGGAATTCTCAATCAGAGCTCATCATAGGAATTTAGAGGCAAAGATCTGTATTCTTAGTATCTTTGATCTAAAATCTTTGTCATGTTCACTATAGGAATTCAGAGGTCAAGATCTATAATTTTAGAATCTTGGATCTGAAATCCTTGTCATGTTATCATTATCAGGTATTCATTATCATAGGAACTTTATAACTTAGAATCTGTGTAACAGTATTCTTTAGTTGAAGTTCGCACATGAGATCATTATACTCGATACTGTAGGTATTGAGGACCTAGGTTAATTAACCTAGGACACACATAGTAAAACCTAAGGTCTTAATTTCAAGTAAATTAAGAACCATGGTTCACATATTCATAATCATATTCAAGGAACAAGAGACAAACATGAATCAAACATAATCAATCAAGAGTTGGAATCTTAGCTCCAAATACAAACGGCGGTTTAACGCTGACGTGCTGAGGTAAGTGGTCGGCGGTGAGAGCTAGCCCTATATATAAGCTTATTTCGGTATGTCAGGGGGAATCCGGCGTTCGTATTTGAAGTGAGGATTTGGGAGCAACTGGAATCTTTGAACAATAGTCAAACACATGAGATACAAACATTTGTGATACAATCATTGGTGAATCAAATCATCGTACTATTCAAACTTGGATGAGTCAAACATTGCGTGTGAATCAATCAAGTTGTGAACATTCTTTCAATGTAAACCTTAAGTGAAATTCTTAAGTGATTACATCATTAATACTTACTAACATAGTTTAACAAGAAAAATGTAGAGCACACATATGACTTAGTTCTACATGTTAACAACTGTTAGTAGGTGCACACATAACATAATCATAATTCAATCATGGAATCAATCATAGTTCAAGTTGAGCAAAGATCATGGAATTCTTAATCAATGGAACATACATGGAAATCAGTACAAACATGTTGCCAAATGCTAGCAAGGACATGATCGTGGTATATCGAAGCGGTGGTGGGATGGCGTCTGGGCTGGCAGTTTGCTTGACCCTTTCATATGCCCTATATATAAGCTATCTTCGGTATATCGGGAAAGTGTCAGTGTGTAGGTTTGGTGGAGTGAGATCATGGAACATCATACATATTCACATGAGAAGTATGCTAATGAGCTGATTGCTTATATGTGTACATGCGCATATTTCAATTGAATGATAATACTAGTAGTATGGATATATTACTGACTTTATCATGTAAATTCAATTGTATCTTTCCTCATTACTGACCCACTTGTGGCTTCTATTCGTAGAATGCCTCCCCGACGTGATCCTAACGGAGGGGGTTCGACAAGTGGCAACGATGATGAGATCAACAAGATTGCCCGAGCCATCGCTGCACATATGAAGGAGGTCATTCCGGGCATGGTCACTGACATCACCCAGAATCTACGGGGGAGTACCAGTGACTCAGCAAACAATTCAAACACCAACAACTCTGGAACTGCTAACTACACTTTCAAGCAGTTCAATGATGCTAAACCTCCTAAGTACGCTGGTACTGAAGGAGCTACCGGCCTACTGCAATGGCTAGAAAGAATCGAGGATATTCTGGACCTCACTGGATGCCCTGAAAATCTGAAGGTCAAGATGGCCTCAAGCGCTTTTCACAAAGGCGCACTCATATGGTGGAATGCTGAGAAGAACACCAGAGGACGAGAGGTCGCATTGGCCTTACCATGGGAGGATTTCAAGAAGATATTGGTTGAACAGTTTTATCCACGCCACGAACTGAAGAAACTTGAGGTGGAAATGTGGAATTTGGCTCAAGACAGTGGCGAAAGTGCCAAATATACAACTCGGTTCCATGAGTTGTGCATTCTGGTACCACATCTGGTTACTCCTCTATCCCGCAGGATAGAGAAGTACATTGAAGGGTTGCCTCTAGTTGTCAGGGGAACTGTCATGAGGAATAACCCCGCTACTCTGGAAGCAGCAATTCATCTTGGTGCTACCCTTACTGAAGAATATGTGAAGTCTGGGGTGCTCACCCGAAAGGGGTATAAGAGAGCACAGATCGATGAAGGCAAGAAGCCTGAACAACACCACCACAAGAAGAAAAAGCAAAAGACAATCAAGAACTTTGCAGCACTGACGGCAGCTACACCCACTCATGCCACACCCATTACTGCTATGCCACAATCTGCCACAGTCAAAAAACCTTATATTGGTCCGTTTCCACTTTGCACCAGGTGCCAATATCATCACCTACCTAACACTCCATGCAAAAAGTGTCTCAAGTGTGGACGGATGGGACACTTGGCAGCTACATGTCGATCTGCCCATCTTGCTGCTGCCACAACTGCTACCACTACCACTGCTACTACAGGTGGAAGGGCCTGTTATAATTGTGGAGCAGAGGGACACTTCAGAAACCAGTGTCCAAAACTCAACCACAACACTGCTACTGCTCGTGCCTTTGTTATCGGAGCTGCCAAAGCACGTGAGGAGCCAGCAGTTGTCATGGGTACATTTCTCCTTAATGGTCATTACGTTTCTATCATATTTGATACTGGTGATGATAAAAGCTTTATCTCTGCTCATACTGTTTCTCTGTTTAAAATAAAACCTTCTATACTTACTGCTCCCTATACCGTAGAAGTAGCTGATGGTAAGACCATACTTGTAGATTCTATAATTCATGGTTGTATGTTAAAATTAAACGACCATCTTTGCCTCATTGATCTTATTCCTATGACACTCGGAAGCTTCGAAGTTGTGATAGGAATGGATTGGTTATCCAAAAACAATGCCGAAATTGTATGTTCGGAGAAACTTATTTGGATTCCTTTACCCTCCGGCGAAACGATGAGAATCTATGGCGAGAAACCCTGCCGCGGATTGAAGATTGTGTCGTGCATCAAGGCTAGGAAGTACCTGAGGAAGAAATACTATGCATTCCTGGCTCACGTGGTAGAGAAGAAACCTGAAAAGAAGACAGTTGGAGACGTTCCAGTCATCAGAGATTATTCTGACGTGTTTCCAGAAGACTTGCCTGGATTACCACCGATCCGGCAAGTGGAGTTTAGAATCGATCTCGTCCCTGGAGCAAACCCAGTGGCGAAGTCACCGTATCGATTAGCACCATCAGAGATGCAAGAACTGTCTAGTCAACTTCAAGAACTTTCAGACAAAGGTTTCATCAGACCGAGTTTCTCTCCTTAGGGAGCTCTGGTTCTCTTTGTCAAGAAGAAAGACGGATCATTTCGTATGTGCATCGATTATCGTGAGCTAAACAAGTTGACAATCAAGAATAGATATCCTCTGCCCAGGATCGATGATCTGTTTGATCAATTACAGGGAGCAACTTGCTTCTCTAAGATTGATTTACGATCCGGGTATCATTAGTTGAGAGTAAATGATGAGGATATACCAAAGACTGCATTTAGGACTCGATATGGACACTACGAGTTCGTGGTTATGCCATTTGGGCTGACCAATGCACCTGCAGTGTTCATGGATTTGATGAATCGAGTCTGCAGACCTTACTTGGATCAGTTTGTTATTATCTTCATTGACGATATACTGATCTATTCAAAGACGGAACAAGAGCACAAGGATCATTTGAAGAAAGTCCTAGAATTACTGAGAAAGGAACAACTTTATGCTAAATTCTCGAAATGTGAATTTTGGCTAAAAGAAGTTCACTTCTTAGGACATGTCATAAACAAAGATGGGATACATGTGGATCCAGCAAAGGTTGAGGCGATTAAGAACTGGACTACCCCATCTACTCCAACAGAGATTCGTTCATTTCTGGGTTTGGCAGGCTATTACCGAAGATTCATCTCGAACTTTTCCAAGATATCCTTGCCACTTACCACTTTGACTCAGAAAAGTCAAGAGTTTATATGGGGACAGAAACAAGAGGATGCATTTCAGCTTCTTAAACAGAAGTTATGCAACTCCCCTATCCTTAGTCTTCCAGAAGGCAATGATGATTTCATTGTCTACTCTGATGCTTCAAACCTTGGTCTCGGTTGTGTACTTATGCAACGGGATAAGGTCATTGCATATGCTTCAAGACAACTTAAGGTTCATGAGAAGAATTACACTACTCATGACCTTGAGCTAGGGGCTGTGGTCTTTGCATTAAAGATTTGGAGACACTACCTGTATGGTACAAAATGTGTCATCTATACAGACCACAAGAGCCTGCAACATATCCTTAATCAGAAAGAACTCAACATGAGACAACGGCGCTGGGTTGAGCTTCTAACTGATTACGACTGTGAGATTCGTTACCATCCGGGTAAAGCCAATGTGGTGGTGGACGCTCTTAGTCGTAAGGAACCAGTCAAGCCAATTTGTGTCAGAGCCATGGAAATAAACACACAGCCAAACTTGAAGGATTTGATTCGTATTGCACAACAACAAGTAGTAAACAGACAATCAGCTTAAGGCTGACTTAGACTGCGGAATTGAGAAGAAACTCGAACCTCGATCTGACGGGGTGTTATATCTCAACGGCCGCATTTGGATTCCAAAGTCAGAAGAATTGCGCACACTCATCTGTGATGAGGCTCATAAGTCGCGATACTCAGTTCATCCTGGAGCAGATAAGATGTACCAAGACTTGCGGGCATCTTACTGGTGGCCAGGAATGAAGAAAGACATAGCACTGTATGTGGGAAAATGTCTAACATGTTCAAAGGTCAAAGCAGAACATCAAAAGCCTTCGGGACTTCTGCAGCAACCTGAAATTCCTCAATGGAAATGGGAACAAATTTCCATGGATTTCATAACCAAGTTGCTGTGAACTCCGCGAGGTTACGATTCGATTTTGGTGATCGTTGATCGACTCACCAAATCTGCTCATTTTCTCCCGATCCGAGAGGATTACAAAATGGAGAAGTTATCCACATTGTACATCAACGAAATCATCGCGCGACATGGTACTCCAACATCAATCATATCTGATCGTGATAGTCGTTTCACTTCTCGCTTTTGGCAATCATTGCAAAAGGCTTTGGGAAATCGTGTTAATCTTAGCACGGCGTATCATCCCCAAACCGACGGTCAAAGCGAAAGGACTATCCAAACACTCGAGGACATGCTTCGTTCTTGTGTAATTGACTTTGGTGGGAGTTGGGACACTCATCTTCCACTCATTGAGTTTTCATACAACAACAGCTACCATACAAGCATTCAATGTGCACCATTCGAAGCTTTATATGGTAGAAAGTGCCGATCACCGGTCTGTTGGACCGAGGTTGGTGACTCACAGGTCGTAGGACCAGAACTCATTCAGGAAACCTCAGACAAGATCACAATCATTCAATCAAGGCTTAAGGCAGCACGAGATTCCGCAGAAGAGTTATGCTGATCGACGTCAGAAACCGCTTGAGTTTCAAGTCGGTGACCGAGTCTTACTCAAGGTTTCTCCCTGGAAAGGCGTTGTCCGATTCAGGAAGAAAGGGAAACTTGCACCAAGGTACATTGGACCTTTTGAGATCCTGGAACGGATTGGTCCCGTAGCCTACAGACTCAAACTTCCACTGGAGCTAAGCAATGTTCACGATACTTTTCATGTATCGAATCTTAAGAAATGTTTGGCGGATCATGATGTTCAGATTCCATTTGAAGACATTCAGATTCAAAACAACATGCAATTCATAGAACGTCCGGTTGAAATCATGGATCATGGGGTCAAGAAACTTAAACGCAGCCGTATCCCGATCGTAAAGGTACGATGGGAGGGCAAACGCGGTGCTGAGTTCACCTCGGAACGTGAAGACCAGATGAAGCTTAAGTACCCTCATCTTTTTACAGAACCTTCGGCTAGTTAATTTCGGGACGAAATTCCCTTAACTAGGGGAGATTGTAACATTTGTACATTTAGTCATGGTAGTCATGAACAGTGTCAGCACAAGGTGTATTTATGTTCAGTCAGTCAATGTGATTCATGTGTTCATTATGTGCTTGTGTGTTATAATCTTTATTATTTGAGAACAAGTATGTATTATTATTTACAGTCGAGTTCACTAGGCAAGAACAGTATCGTATTATATCGAAACAGTGGTGGGAAGGCGTCAGGTACGGCAGGTAGCTGGAATCTGGGGTATGCCCTATACATATACTGCGTTCGGTGTAATGGGATAGTGTTAGTGCGTAGTGTTAAGACGAATATTATCACAAAAATTAATTAAACAAGAATCGTAATACGTAAGCGAGACTGAGTATAGTTATGGGTGACGATCCATAATGATACGAATGTTGAACTTATAATTATGATTAAACTACTTTAAATAATTAATACGATCGAAAAACGTACGCGATTGCGGGTATACACGTAGTTGTATGTGTTTAACGATCTGTCAACAAACGAAGTGCAAAAATAAGTAAAATAAATTATTTTACATTTTTACAATTTTGAAACTCATCAACATAATGAGAATAATAATCCTTAATTAAAATCGCGTAAAATACGCGTTACGCGACGAAAACGCGAACCAAGCGACCGGAATGAACCCGAATACCACCCGGACTATAAAAGCCATGAAGATGGCCATTTCCTTCATTTAATTCACCAACAACCCTTTCTCTCACTAAAAATTCGTCCAACCCTCTCTCTCTCTAAAAAAAAACGAACTTCAAACGCTCGTAACTCGCTCGTTTCTCAACGGATTTCGGTGTTCTTGGCGCCCACGCGAAGCTCTCGACATTCCCTACACGAAAGGACAAGTTATCTGAAGTTTTAGCCGGCCAAAGTCGAGGTATTGATGCTTGAACGTTCACGAAAATAGGGTTTTTGTTTGTTTAGGTCGAGTTTGGTTAACAAACGGGTCTAGATCATGATTTAGTCGAAACACCACCATCATGAGGCTTATACGCATGCATCTACATCAGGGGAAACCATAAATCGGGGTTAGATCTGATGAGGGAGATGCAACTCTACAGGTTCGTTCGATGCAGGTGAACCCTAAAGGGGTGTTCACGAACCTACATGGTTCGTAGACCCTCAACCGAACCCTTAGGGAACCCCACGAACCTTCATGGGTGATGCAGTGGACGAACCATTGGGACACGAACCAGTATCAAGCCGAACCTTCGAGGTCCTTTAAACCGAACCTTTTAGGGTTGCATGGCCGAACCTTCTGTGATCATGGCGAACCCTTGAGAACCACCGAAACATTTCATGCACACGAACCTACCTACATGTTAGACGAACCATGCTGGCGACGAACCTTCGATCTTGGCCGAACCTTGATCCTCATCAACTCCACGAACCTTATATCCCTAAGATAACCGAACCTTGTTAGATTTCTGGCCGAACCTTGATGGCGTCTTATGACCGGCGAACCTAAGCTCTTGAACCTAAAAGGTTCGCTGCCCAAGTGGCAGCCCACCCTTTCGGCCCAACCCAAATTGTCCTTGGCCCAATCCCATTAAGAATCGCCCCATAAGTTGAACCAAGCCCAAGGGAGTTAGGTCGGCCCATCATGATCTTCAATTGGAGCAATATTGCCCTTGGAAATTTACATGGCCCACATTCACATTGGTTGGCCCAACTAAATTCCTTTAGGCCCAATCCAATTCCGTTTGGTCCACTATGATCCTAATTGGCTCAAGATTACTCTTGGCGATTTACAAGGCCTATATACATGTTGTTGGCCCAACACCACATCAATTGGTCTATTATTAATCTAAATGGCCCATGACTTTTGACTAAGTCCCATGATTTTATGGGCTTACGGCCCAATGGGAGGCCACGACTTAAACAGAGTTGAGATTTGATTTCAATTGAGTTAAGTTACAACTTAACATAATCATGAAGCCAAAGCATAATATCAAAGACTTAAACCATTAGCACATCTCTTCAAAACTACATGTTTAACAAGGTTTATCAAACTCATAAACATATGCCATTTTATGCATAACAAATTGTTCATAAATAACATGACACATTGATTTCATTCATCAATTATCAAACAAGTGACAAAATCATGGCTTTCAAGGTTTATACAACAATCATGATCATGAGATCAAGTAATCAAGAGTTAATCAAGTTCAAGTTAACACAAGTCAATCAATGAATCAAAGTCTATACAATCATAAATCTTATATCTTATGTATGATTACAATGATATAGGAACCAGTTAGAAGTCTTATTTGCTACTTGCTATTTGTTATAGTTCAGAGTCTACTGCAGACAGGTGAGAACATTAGCCCCTATTTTAACTGGTTTTCAACTGTTTTGGGGTGGAACACGTGATCAATTACACTGTTTACATTTGTATTGCATTATACAAGATGTATGCTATTTTACAAACATTACAGGTTCATGGTACAACTTCATCAGTATATTCAACTGTTTCAAGGGATTTTTATCAATTGTTAAACACTTCTTATCAAAGAGGTTTTATAAAGTTTTCCCGAGCTGTTTTATACTAGTTTTACTTAAATGTTTTATAAATGACAAATACTTTTAAATAAATTGACTTATAAACTCTTTTACTATAAACTTGTGCTTTTGAGAATAATTCTCTTAATAACCTTGTTATTATACAAGGACATTATCCTATGTACTCAATCAAGGGTTTCAAAACATGGTATTCAAACAATGGTTTTCATGGTGATGTCCAAACAAATGGTTCATTTCATGGTGATCAAACAAAGGATTTAAATCATGGTATACAAGCAAGGTTCCAAGTCATGTTATCAAACAAGGCATAAAATCAATGGTTTTAAAGTAAGGTTCAAAAACATGGTGTCCACTGTTGTAAACAAACTTATAAACACATCAAGTTTCACATTCATTAGCGTTAGTACTAGGTGATCACAACAAGGGAAAGCGGACACACTGGTTCATATCCAAAATGGAGTTAGCTTTTAAATTTGTTTTAAAAGCTAACTGCAGGTTTGGTGTCATTATGGTTATCAAAACTGCTGATACGTTATCTAACTCCAAACATGGTTTGGGACTTGATTATATGTTGGCTTATTTAGCAAACAATCTGCTGACTGTTTGGACACACTTGTGCATACTTGATGTTAGTTTGGGTTGCAGCTCATCCATGTATTTCATTATTTGCTTTAAACTAATGCCTTTCATTGCAAGTTTATGTTTTCAAATGTTAAACCTATTGTTCTCACCAACTACTTCTGTAGTTGACAGTTACTTTTCACATGTTTCAGGTAATCAGGTGTAAGACAATCTAAGGACAACTAAGGAGACCGTTTAAGATAGAACAAGATGAAGAAACATGCTAGGATGGATTTAGAAACACACTAAAATCCTAAATGTTTAATTGTCTTGTTTGTTGTCTTATTTTGTAAACTATATTTTGGGTGTGTAGTTGTCATTCTTTTGTTAGATAGAATGTCTGTAACTAAACCGTTGTCTAAACATTATGTAACTTAGTAATCCATTGTGGTTGTTCTTAATCAATACTTGTGCATGATTCAACTATTCATACGTCACCGCGTCGTGGATTCCGCACGCGTCGCAGGGGGTGTGACAGGCTGGGGAAAAAATTTCTCGGTTGCTGCACCTTCAACCTCCCGTTCTCAACCTCCATTAATGGCAGGTTTCTTAAAAATCTCCTCTTTCAAATTATTTTGAGCTTAAATTACTCAATCAAAACTTGTTTTCATAACGCAACAAGGTCATTCTGTATGTGTCAAGACAACTTAAGGTTTATGAGAAGAACTACACTACTCATGACCTTGAGTTAGGGGCTGTGGTCTTTGCACTTAAAATTTGGAGACACTACCTTTATGGTACTAAATGTGTCGTCTATACGGACCACAAGATCATGCAGCACATTCTCAATCAGAAAAGCTCAACATGAGACAACGACATTGGGTTGAGCTTCTAACTGATTACGGCTGTGAGAGCCATGGAGTTCAACACGAGCAAAGAACCAATCAAACCGATTCCTTCTAGAGCCATGGAGATCAACAGCATCATGACAATTAAAAACTCACGAGAAAAACTATACCAAACATGATTTAGAATTAAGAGCTGTAGTGTTTGCTTTAAAGATATGGAGACACTATTTGTATGGAACAAATTGTGTGATTTACACTTATCATAAAAGCTTGCAACATATACTTGATCAGAAAATGTTAAACATGAGGCAAAGGAGATGGGTGGAACTTTTAAGTGACTATGATTGTGAAATTCGGTATCATCCTGGAAAGGCCAATGCGGTAGTAGACGCTTTAAGTCGAAAAGAGAGAGTGATTCCATTAAGAGTAAAAGCCCTAAAGATGAAAGTGGGAATTGACTTGAAGGAAAGATTCGTAGTGCACAGCTAGAAGCTTTGACCAAGGAAAACTTAAGAGAAGAATCATTGACTGGAATCAAAAAAACAATTCGATGAAGAAGATGAAGGAGGATTGAAAGTATTCAAAGGAAGAATATGGATACCTCTACATGGGGCATGAGAGAAGTAATTTTGGAGGAAACTCATAAGTCTAGACACTCAGTCATCCGGGTAATGATAAGATGTACCATGAGATAACAGAAAAATTTTGGAGGCCTGGATTGAAAAGATCTATTGCTGAATATGTAAGTAAGTGCTTAACTTGCGCAAAAGTGAAAGCGGAGCATCAAAAACCATCAGGATTGCTACAACAGCCAGAGATACCTGCATGGAAATGGGAGCAGGTTACCATGGATTTTGTGACTAAGTTACCTCGGACCGCTAGTGGTCATGACTCAATATGGGTAATTGTTGATAGGTTAACAAAAACTGCACACTTCTTACCTATAAGAGAGGACTACAAAATAGAGAAGTTAGCAAAAATTTATATGGATGAGATTGTGTCTAGACATGGTGTGCCAATATCAATAATCTCGGATAGAGATAGTCGTTTTACGTCTGGGCTTTGGCAAACGCTCCAGGAGGCAATGGGGACTAAACTAAAGCTTAAGTACAGCTTATCATCCTTAAACAGATAGGCAAAGTGAAAGAACTATCCAGATGTTGGAAGACATGTTAAGATCTTGTGTAATAGACTTTGGAAGAAGTTGGGATACACATCTACCAATGGTTGAATTTTCCTATAATAACAGTTATCATACTTGTATCCAAGCGGCACCGTTTGAGGCATTATACGGGAGAAAATGTAGATCGCCATTATGCTGGAACGAAATTGGTGAAAGTCAATTAACGTGGCCTGAAATTATTCAGGAGACAACTGATAAGATTCACAAGATCAAAGAAAGAATGAAGGTTGCACGAGATCGACAGAAGAGTTACGCAGATAAGAGACGAAGGCCTTTGGAGTTCGGTGTAGGAGACAATGTAATGCTAAAGGTGTCACCATGGAAGGGCACCATATGATTTGAGAAACGTGGGAAGTTGAACCCCCAGTATATAGGACCCTTCAAAATTTTGGCATGAGTAGGACTTGTAGCTTACCAGCTGGAACTCGCAACAGAGTTGGAAGGAATACATGACGTATTCCATGTGTCAAACCTAAAGAAGTGTTTGGTGGACGAAAGTATGATCATACCGTACCGAGAGGAAAAAATCAATAAGCAATTACAATTCATGAAATAACCAGTGGAAATCATGGATAGACAAGTCAAGAAGCTGAGACGTAGCAAGATAACGATTGTAAAAGTATGATGGGATTCCAAACGAGGGCCCGAGTTTACTTAGGAAAAAGAATCGGAGATACGTAAGAAGTACCCTCAACTATTTCAAACCACAAGTTGACTACGACAAATCAAATTTTGAGGACAAAATTTCTACAAGTTGGGGAGACTTTGACAACACGCGAACCATGTTTATATTAAAGCCTTAAACATAACATTTTTTTAGCATGAATTGATAGACACAAATACTAGAAACATTAAGTTAGAGAAAACATGTCATTTAGTTAAGAGCAATAAAGTACACATACCATAAAAATTTAAAGTAATATATTCATATTAAGATTTTAATTAACAAATCTATTATTCTAGGAAACGTAATCAGATCATGTTATAAAAATGGTGTACTTTTGTGACACAACAAAAATAAAACAATGATTACACATATGCATATATATTTATATGCATACTTAAATTAATGATGATCATATTATCTATGCAAAACAACATCAAATAAACAAATATATATACATAAATATGTGTATATATGTTCACAGCATATATATATATATATCTTTAATAAGAATATTATAAAAACTAAACACCCTCACACAATACATGCATGTGTCATACACATGTATAAACATAAATATATATACATATATACAGAATACGGACATACATAGATATACATGCATAGATTCATTCAATTTAAAGACTCTACAAAACACTTTTCTTACAACACCTCACACCACCACCAATAGAAACATCTTTTACCATTTTACAAAAAAAACTCTATCCCTTTCTCCATGTTTTCGGCAAACACACACACACACACTCAATCAAAAGAAACAAGAAAGTAGGACAAAAACCCTTACACCACCTCTCCCCTTGACCTCCACCCTCTTCTTTTTCTTTCCCTCTTGACCGACCCCACCCTCTCTCCCTTTCTTTCTCTTTATTCGGCAATACCCACACCACTTCTATTCACCACTTTAACAATTCTAACACTCAAGAAACTCTCTCTACTCTCCTCTCTAATGCTCTACTCGGTTCCAGCCCCTTTGCACTAAGACTCAACGATTAGGAGGTCAAAACAAGAGCACATCACATGTTCAAGAAGTTGGGTTGACACCAAGGTTAGTTAGAAAGTCTCTGAAAGCTCAAAAATCATGTTCTATCTACTCCTCCTTTCACCACAACACACAACAGCCCCTAAGCATCCGACTTTTAACCATTTTAATCATAAACATGAGAATGTTATGTGCCATGATCACGAGAACACACATGCATGTACATGCATGTGTGAAAATTCGGCATTTCCTAACCAAAAACTAAGATTTTGATACTATAACTCGTACACATTCAAAGGAATCGATTTTTAATACAATATAAACCTTCAAATCTATGGGGGACAAGTACATAGAAATATCCATACACATGCAAGCTTTGCATGTGTAAATTCATGAGCTTGGAAAGTCATAACTTTGGTTTTCGTACTACTAATTAACTCTAAAACCCTTCTATACATTTGATAGGTCATAACAGCCCTAAGAATCATCTTGGGACGTTGTTCACAAGATCATAACGCAAGGGTATGAGTTATACCACTCAACAATATCCAAAGACACTTAAGCAGATGCATGCGACTCCAGCCTAGCGTCCTAATCCTTGTGTGCGTGCCTTAGTTACCTGAGAAAACATGCTAGTAAAACGGTCACCACAATGGTTGGTGTGACCACAAATTTTTCGTAAGCAGTAAACATCCAATGTTTAAAGTAAGAGTTGTTGATTTACATATCATTACAATGCAGTATCAATTGATAGCCAGTCAATACAGTTATATTATATGCAGGATTGTACCGAAGCTGACAGTTGTGCCGCCATGTCCATCACAAGACAATGGCAAAGTGTTGGTCAATATTTCACCCATTTCGACCTCCAGTCGGGTTGGCCTCCCAGGCGCAATGGGTGGGGCTTGTGTAACATCTGTGCATTTAGTCATGGTAGTCGTAAACAGTGATAGAACAATGTGTATTTATATTCAATCAGTCAATGTGATTCATGTGTTCATGTTTGTGTTTGTGTGTTCTAGGATCTTATTTAATTTGGAACCAGTGTGTATTATTTATTTACAGTCGATTACACTAGGCAAGAACAGTATTGTATTATATCGAAACAGTGGTGGGCTGGCGCAAATAAGGCAGGTAGCTGGACTTTGGGTATGCCCAATATATATACCTCGTTCGGTGTAATAGGATTGTGCTGGTGCGTAGTGTTATGACGAATAGTATGACAAATGAATTAATTAAACAAAAATCGTAATGCGTAAGCGAGACTGCGTATAGTTATGGGTGACGATCCATAAAGATACGAATGTTGAACTTATAATTACGAGTAAACGGTAATAAATAAATAATACGACCGAAAAACGTACGCAATTGCGGGTATACCCGTAATTATAGTCGTTTAACGGTCTGGCGGCGAACGAAAAGTAAAAACAAGTAAAATATTTTATTTTACATTTTACAATTTTGAAACTCATCAAAATAATGGAAAATAACAATTCTTTTATTTTAAACGCGTAAAATGCGCGTTACGTTCCGAAAACTCGAATCGAGCAACCGAAACGAACCCGAATACCCCCGGGGTATATAAACCACAAATGAGGCCATTTCCCTCATTTTCAACCAACTCACTCTCTCTCTACATTCAATTCTCGTCCATTTTTCTCTCTCTAGAAGAAAACTACCATTTTCAACCTTCCAAGCTTCATATCTCCTTCGTTTCTCCACGAAATTGGGTGATTCTTGAACTTATGAGAAGCTCTCGACCACCTCTACATAGAAGTACAAAGGATCTGGAGTTTTCACCAGCCAAATTCGAGGTATGATCCAAAGAAAGCCAAAAAAATTAGGGTTTTTGTGTGTTCTTGTCAACCAACGCATGTAACCGGTCTAGAACCATGGTAATGTCGACCCTATACCTTCGAGAGTGGGTTCTGGCACAACAGAAACACGACACAGCTCTGGACTCGGGGATGCTCAATGTTGATGATGCAGGTACAGGGTTTGTTGGCTGCGCATCAGCCGAACCCTGGTTGGTCGAAGGTGCCGAACCTATGGCCGAGTTCCTCATCACCACGAACGAACCATCACCCGAACCCTGATGCTACCACGAACCCACGTGTGCCTAAGACGAACCCATGTGTGACAGCTATCCAGCCGAACTCTCATGATGTAGCCGAACACCCAGCATTTATGGCCGAACCTTCTTGCAGGCTGTGAACCCTCCGGACCGATGAACCTCAACCATGTCGCCGAACCTTTGCATGGTGACGAACCTTACGTGAATCCCGAACCCATGAAGAGCTGAACCATCCCATGCAGGCGAACCTTTGTTGCTACCAAAGTCAGCCGAACCTACAAGCTAACCGAACCCCATGCATGGGCAACGAACCTGACCGAACCCAGCTTGTTTGCCGAACCCTATGACTATCATGGCCGAACCCTCCTTGCCGAACCTCCTCCACTGGGCTAACGTCAGCCGAACGAACCCTAGTGCTGGCCATCAAGATCACCGAACCTTGTGCTGCTAAGGATTTGGCCGAACCTTGGCCGAGGTTCGCTGAAGTGGAGAGTACACACCACATTGGCCGAATTAAGCCTTGTGTGGTCCCAATTTGGTTACGACGGCCCAACAGCCCACACAGCCGGCCCATTTCTAGTTCGGCCCACGTTTAGGTCCAAGTACATATAAGATGGCCCACGTAATCTATACGGTTCTTTTGGCCCAACACCCCGCATTTGGCCCACGGGTAATTTTTAAGGCCCACGTTGAATTTCTAATTAATAAGTGAATGCGTTAAACATTAACCTAATTGTCACAAGTGTTCCGGTAGTAAATAACCATTATGCGGGGCCGAATGATGATCGAGACCAAGGGGTGATAATCAAACTAGGGTGAACACCTACACGCACACTTTTCACAAATCAAGTTTTACAAAAGATGATCAGGATCATGATAACACAAGTCAATCAATCAATCAAAGAGTACAATATCACAAATCTTATATTCTATGTATGATTACAATGATATAAGAACCAGTTAGAAGTCTTGTTGTTTGCTACTTGCTACTTGCTCTGGTTCAGAGTCTACTGCTGTCAGGTGAGAATTTTAGCCCCTCTTTTACTGTATTACAACTGTTTTGGGGTGGAACACATGACCAAACCTTCTTTATGCAATCATATTTCATAAACAGGATATACACTGCTTTTCAACTATTACAGGATTCATTTACAAATTTAAGGGATGTATCAACTATTTTAAAAAGGATTTATCAATCGTTATGAGGGTTTTATCAACTGTTAAATATTTTCTACTAAAGGGTTTTATAAAAGGTTCTCTAAACTGTTTTATATTTGTTTTACATAAATGGTTTTATGCATATTAAACACTCTTAAAGAATAAGTTTTTAAACTCTTTCACTATAAATTGTGCTTTCGATAAGATGATATTTTATAAACCTTGTTATCATACAAGGACACTATTCTCAGTGTTAAATCAAGGGTTTCAAAACAAGGTTTTTAATCAATAGTTTTCACGGTGGTATTCAATCAAAGGATTTCAATTCATGGTATTCAAGCAAGGTTACAAATCATGGTAATCAAATAAGGCATTTAACCAAAGGTTTTCAAATCAAAGTATTCAAAAGCATGGTGTTCATCGTTGTGAACAAACTTATACACACATCAAGACACATATTCTTATTCTTATAGCGTTAGTACTAGATGATCACAACAAGGGAAAGCGGGACACATTTGGTTACGCCAAAGCTGGAGTTAGCTTTTAAATTTGTTTTAAAAGTTAACTGCAGAATTGGTTGCATTACGGTAATATGAAATTGCTGCTAATTAAGTTTACGCTTATATTGACCGGGTTACGTCAACACGGAGTTGTCTTCTGAGTAAACTCGTTAGTACAGCTCGTGTTGAGTGCGATTGCTGACAAATTTTCTGACTCCAAACGTAGTTTGGGACTTCATTATATGTTGGCTTTTCTAGTAAACAGTCTGTTGACTGTTTGCACACGTTATTTTTACTTGATGTTAGTTTGGGTTGCAACCATCCATGTATTTTCAATTACTGCTTTATACATATGCCTTACAATCCAGATTCATGTTTACAAATGTTAAACCTATTGTTCTCACCAACTACTTTGGTAGTTGACAGTTACTTTTCACGTGTTTCAGGTAATCAGTTTTAAGACATTCTAAAGGACAACTAAGGGGACCGTTTTTAAGATAGAACAAGATGAAGAAACAAGCTAGGATGGATTAGAAACTCATTTAATCCTGATTGTTTAATTGTCTTGTCTGAGTCTTATTTTGTAAACAATATTTTGGGTCTGTAGTTGTCATTCTTTTGGGAAGATAGATAGATTGTCTGTAACTAAACAATGGTCTATTCTCTATGAAATTTAGTAATGCATTGTGGTTGTTCTTATTCAATACTTGTGCATGATTCAACCATCGATCGTCACCGCACCGTGGATTCCGCAAGCGGCGCAGGGGGTGTGACAGCTTGTCAGGCCCAAATAGTACTATTAAACATTACCACCCTAGGCGCTACGCACTACTAATGGTCCATGGAGTATTGCGAGGACTGTTAGTTGTGATGTGGTCGACATATATACATATAGTGATAAAGCATGTCCATATGTAAATAAAATAAGTTGTTGTTCAAAACAGTTGTATTCCAATGTTTTCTCCCCCAAAGTTAGAAAATGTAAAAAGGGGTCGTGAACTCACCTGATAAGTAGTTCCAGTTTTACGTGTGTTCGCTACCTGCGAGTGCTAGCAATCCTGCAAGTAAGCACCTATAACCACAAAGGTGTATGTGTTTTGTGGTGTGTTGTATCCCATACAACTCCAAGTGTCAGTGTGCTCAACCGAGTGTGCGTGTGTTGACTTCTGCTGACTCAACGAATCGTTGGTGACACGTTTGTTTTGTTTAGGTACCTTTAATGTGTCATAAATGCAAGTAGGACACCTACATGTATCCTATGACTCTAATCGTACGATGTTCACTTAAGTGACGTGTAAGAATCGTAAAAGTTTCCATTTTAGGAAAGTGTAGTTATGAAATCCCATTTCGTGAAGCTAGTACCTTTAATATGTTTATAAAACACGTTTAAACACTTAAAGTATATCGTTAGTGCATAAATGGACATTTATGCCATTTTGCCCAAATAAAGTTTCTTAAAATAGTAAGTACTTGTTTAAAAGCTCGTTTTCACAAATCAAAGTTTCCAAATATGTTAGAAATCATTTTTAAACATATTCCAATAATCAAAGTTCACCAAAACATCTTAAAACATCAAAAGCCCTCTTTTGATTTACAAAAGTTTCTATATATAGTAAGATCTTATCAAATCATGTTTTTTACCAAAATCAATTACCCAAATGTGTGTCTAAACACTTCAATATGCATTTGACAACATCTAGACATGTCTAACATGTCTAGATCATCACAAATCTATGACATGCAACATAAAAGTTTCCTTTTATGGCAAGTGTACCAAAATCAACACAATAACCTATCAAAACTCAATCCCATCAATCCTACATTCTAAAATCAGTAGATCTATATCAAAATTACACAAGATCACCAACAAATTCGTACACAATCGCCACATGGAGTTGCATGTGGGTGGATGTTCATGCATGTGGGTTTTTACCCATTGCATGTTCGATCTAACACTAGATAACCATATAAAACTACCTTAGATGGGTAGATCCGTACTAGAACAGCTCCTGGAAACCCGGATGAAGGCTGATGATGAAGTCTTTACTAGTGGATGTCTTCCAAGACTTCCTCTTTAAGCTCCAATGACCCAAGAACACTTCAAGTTGCAAGATATGCCTTCAATGATGTTACCAGGGGGTTTGGGAGCTAGTTCAAGTGAGTTTTGGTCAAGAATGAGTGTAGAAGTTCGAAGAAAATGGAGAGAAACCGGATAGAAAATGAATGGGGTTGGTTTTTATAATATTTTGTTGTCTAGGACTCATCGCGTACCGCCAAGGCCGATCATGCATGGCCTAGGCATACCGCGATGAATATAATATTCAATTTTCCTCCCGAAAAACGTTGTGTATCGCCAAGGCCCTTGTGCATGGCCTCGGTGTACCACCGAGGAATACGGAATTCAAAACTCCCGATCCGTGTTGCGTACCGCCAAGCCCTTCACCGAGGGATGTTGGCATACCGCGAAGCCCTCATTTCATGGTTTTTCGATTTCGATGATTCGATTTCGTTCGTGATCGATTCCTAACGTTTATCCTAAATATCTAATACATGTTTAGCACTTATTCACATAGTAACACATAAGTTATTTGATTATAGTTTGATCACCAACGTTCGTGAGACTCGTGTGTGTGTTTCGATAATTCCTCGAATTATCTTTGATAGTTTGCGTTCGTCGCTACGAACCGTTTGCATGATTGATTAACCATAATCAACATGTATTACACAATCCAATAATGTAACATCAGTGCCGGAACCGTACGGGAACAGTGATCTCAACAGTGCTATGAACAGTAATCAGGTACGAACTATATGTTTTCATTGTATGTTATGTTCACTATCATAAGTCATTATCATTTCGTATTATCAAACAGTGAATTCAAAATCATTTCAGAGAAACTAAACTCAGAAAACATGGTTCATCAGTCAGTTAATTATCTGGCAACACAGAACCATCACGTGATTGTTTGTTAGGATTTATTATGCATAAACGTATGTGAGGCTTTATAGAACAAAACAACACGGATGTCGTTACGTGAATGCTAAATCGACGGATTATTCGTAAAGGTGACGATCTGTACGAATAATTCTGGAAGTTTAACGTCTGAATGATATCCGATAATTAGAAAACAATATTGGAAAGTATAGTTATCGTCGTGTTCGTACGAATGACGATTCGAACGAATACGCGCGACGACTGTACGATCCGATTTTAAACAGTAAACTTAATATTTTTGAAAATTTAAAATAAATGAAAGATATTTAGTTAATTTATTAGGAATCACAACTTAAAATAAATTTAGAAATCTTATGTTATAAACCAAGTTGTTTCGTTTTGAAAACTACGAGGAACCGACATTTTACGCGAAACCGAACGAGACCGAACTACTGGGTGTTTTAATTCCTTTAGTGAGGCATTAAAGCCTCACAACAACCACCACCAACCCAAAATTTAATCCCCATTTCGTCACTCTCTCTCTAGCTCTCTCTCTCTAGAAACCCAACTTCTCTCTACCATTTCTTGGCCATTTCTCATCGGATTCAAGCATTCTTGGTGTCAAAACGACCACCACACTACATAGATCAAGGAAGTACAAGAATTTCATGTATTTACCCGTCGATTTTGAGGTAAATCCTCATTTTATTTTCGGTTTTAATGTGTAGCTCGAACCCGTGTAGTTATGGTTGTTTTAACTGATGTAAACACTTCAAAACATTTAGATAAAGTGATGTAATCGACTAGAAAGCTTTAGGGAATAACCTGTAACAGGATTGGATCGAGGATGAAAAGGATGGTGCAGGTTCGTGGATAGCTGCGATCGGCCGAACCTTTTTTTTGAGTCTAACCAAACCTGCGTGAGCTGTAGGGTTCCACTTAGCCGAACCCTCTACCTAACCGAACCTCCATGAGCCTTGGCGAACCTGCACACGGCCACGAACCTGTAAGCCTAAGCCGAACCATAAGGAGAAGCGAACCAAGGTTCAACCGAATCTACGGTGAACGAACCTGCAGCATTCAGCCGAACCCTTCAGTATCATGGTCGAACCTATGCATCCACAAGCCTGGAACCCTAGCCGAACCTTTCCCATTGAGCGAACCTTTACCTAACGAACCAGAGGGGAGTGACCGAACCTTAGATGGCTGATGCATGGGAACTCCAAGAACCTACGGCTGCGACGAACCTAGGACTCCTCTAGAGTTTAGCCGAACCTCCCTATTACCTTATCCGAACCTTCTCCTGTTAGCAATAGGTTCACTGGTTCTAGGTGCCTGAAGCTTATTTATTAACAAATATGGTGATTTTAGGGTTGAGGAGTGCATGGAAAGTCATATACAAGTACATGCATTAAATAAATCATGTGTGTGTGCATGAGAGTTATGCTAAGGCTCAACTAAAGGATAAAGTGTAATTAAGGTGGTTGGGAGTTAAGTGGTAATGATATGAGTTTCCTTTAAACCTACTAACAACCCAATATAAGGGTTAACATCTACTTAATTAGTTTAAAACTCTTGGTACCTAGATTGGGAAATCCTGAGGGTCAAGTAATGCAACTAAGGACATACGGGTTGATTTATTTTTAACAATTAGATCTTGGGGAACTTCATAAGAAGTGTAACCAACCTAGATAATGTAAAATAATCAACCAAGACTATAACTAGGTATGATAGACAACCAACACTAAAACTGGGTATGATAGTCAACCAAGACTATAACCGGGTATGAGAGTCTACCAAGAGTATAACTGGGTATGAGAGTCAACCAAGACTATAACTGGGTATGATAGTCAACCTGACTATAACAGGGTATGGAGCCTTGTGCTGGCATATGCCCACTGTTCATTTTTATGACAGTGGATGTATGATGATGATGCTATGATGTTATGCGATGAGCTTATGATTATGTGAACAAAATGATGTTTTATGTTAAATATGTTTTAACTTAACAAAACGTTACGATGTTTTATGAAAACTAGAACTCACTAGCGTAAGCTGAAATTTTAGCATGTATGTCAGGTTAAAGCTCAGGTAAGAAGAAACGTGGAGCTCGGGCATCAAAATAGAGAATCTGGTGGTGTTGGCAATCATATATGTTTTAATCCAGACATTATTTCATGTTTGATAAACTATGTTTTAAATTCCGCTGCTATCTATGAAAATTTTTAGTTTAAGAACTATGTGTTATGATGAAAACCAACCTCTGGGAGGCACCCGGGAATCGGGGACTCACATAAATTCAGTGGTTAATTACGATCATAACGTTCGAATTAATCCAATCATAGATCAAAAGTTAAAACCAAAGTCGTTTGAACTAGAACTTGTATAATACGTTAATAAATCAAATTGAACTCTCAATTACCTAAATAATCCAGGCGGTATGCCTGGCCCCAGAGAAGTCCGTTAGGCGGTACGCGAGTGAGTCGGGAAAGGCAAAATAATATAAAAAGCAACCCCAAACCATTTGTTTGGTTCTTCCACTCATTCTCTGAGTTCTTACACTCATTCTCAACCAAAACTCACTGAAAACAACTTCCAAATCCTTTGGAAACATTCTTGAAGCCTTTCTACTTGCATTAGTGGTGATTTGTAGCCAAATGAGCATCAAGGGAGTTCTTGGAAGCCATCAACAAGCAAGGAAACTCTCATTAGCCATTTGTAGCCTCTATTCAGCTTCAATCTCACTATTTAATAGCTACTATGGTAGGTCTTATGGCTCATATATAGTTAGATCATACATGCAAGGGCTAAAAACCCACATGCAAGTGTGTTTGATCACATGCAACTCCGATCCACTCACATGCATGGATTTTCAGTTGGTCTTGAGTGTTTATTGATGTATTATGACTGAGATTGATGATAGAAATCATTTAGGATTGGGTCTTGTTGATTTGATGATGATTTTATGCAACTTACTATATTAGGAAGCTTTTTAGTTGCATGTTGATGATTTGTGATGATCTAGACAATTTAGATATGTCTAGATGGTGTCAAATGTGTATTGAAGTGTTTAGAAACACATTTGTATAGTTGGATTTGTGAAAGACATGGTTTTAAGACAAACTTACTAATTTAGATACTTTTGTAAATCAAAAGAGGGACTTTGATGTTTTAACATGATTTGATGAATTTGAACTATGGAAATATGTTTAAAAATGATTTTCAATATATTGGGAACTTTGATTTGTGAAAACGGACCTTTAAATGAACACTTTCCAAATAAGGAAACTTTTATATTTGGGCGAAATGGCATAAATGGTGATTTATGCACAAACGTTATGTTTTAAGTATTTAAATATGTTTTTACAAACATACTATAGTCATTAGTTTTACGAAATGGATTTCATAACTACACTTTACAAAAATAGAAACTTTCTAAATATAGAATGTTTCCTAAAATTGAAACTTTCCAAAAATAGTAACTTTTACGATTTCATAACATGACTTATGTGAAAGTGTTACGATTAGGGTCGTAGGATGCATGTTGATGTCCTACTTAGGTATGACACATAAAACAAACTAAACACAACAAACTTGTCACCAACGATTTGTAAAGTCAACACAAGTCAATGCACAAACACTCGACTAAGCACATCGACACTTGGAGTTGTATATGATACAACACACCACAGAACATATACTCACGACCTATATGATTTTAGGTGCTCACTAGCAGGTTGCTAGCACTCGTAGTAGCAAACACATAAAAGGAACTGCTTTATCAGGTGAGTTCACAACTCATTTTTATATTTTCTACCTTTGGGGGAGAAAACATTTCATTATAACTATTTTCGAAAAAAAAAACTTATTTTGGTTGCATATGGACATGCTTTATCACTATATGTATATGTGTGGCACACATCACAATTCAAAGTCCTCACAAACACACCTCGGACCGTTAGTAGCACGGGGCGTCCAACGTGGTAATCTTGGATAGTTCTATTTGGGCCTCATAAGCACCACCCATCGCGCCTGGGAGGCCAACCCGACTGGAGGTCGGAATGGGTGCAAAATTGACCAAACACTTTGCCATTGTCTTGTGATGGACATGGCGAGAGGCATGCAATAAGCTTCGGTTTCGAACCCACATATAATATAATTGTATTTACTATCTATCAATCGATATTGCATTGCAATGATATGTATACCTGCAAACACTTACTTTATAAATTTGATGGTTACTGCTTATGAAAAACCTATGCTCTCACCAACCTTTGTGTTGACCTTTTTACTCGCATGTTTTCTCATGTAGCTAAGGCACGCGCATAAGGACTAGGATGCTAGGAGGAAGTCGATCCATCTACTTTAGTGTCTTACGCCATTTGAAAACATTTAAACATATGTTTGTTATGTATTGCTAAACAACTTAAACCGCTTCCATGACTATTACTACGTACTGTTTTGAAACAATTTTAACTTATGCTTCCGCAACTTATGGTATTGAAATATTTTGACAACTTATACGTTTACTTCTGCAACTCTGATTTTACAAAACTGTTTAATCCAAGTTATTGGATGTACGTATGCAACCTGGCATGTAGGTCTCGCAACTGTGACCGGAGACTGCGATCCTACAGAGTACCGATGACCGATGCTCGCGTCGCGCCCTCGTAAATGCCGGGAAGGCCGCGACGTGGTAGCTGAAGATAGATCTATTGGGTCAGACACACCTCATTTGGTAGATGGTAAATCTACGCAAGTGTTTAACTGACCAAATCAAAAATTACTATTGTTTGTGTTAGACAATAGTGGAAAGGCAATTATCATCAAACAGTCAGCTTCGGTGTCAACCACATATAGAAATAGTACATATGACTAGCTATCATGAACTATGCAATTTGTGATTATGTGATCCGCAACTTTTCTTACAAACAGTTTGTGTAAACATTTATGAGTATTTATACAAACCTGTGTATACACCAACCTTGTGTTGACTATACTTACATGTTTTCTCAGGACACTAAGACATCAGCACAAGCAAGCAGGGACTAGGATGATTGAGTCTCATGCATCATTTAAGTATAATTGTTTTGAAAGATTGATAAAACATTGTAACTCATGTTTTGCAACTGTTATGTTTGTCATGGATTTTATAACACTTTCACAATGCTACATTTTGTATATTACATTTGTTACTGAATTATGTTTGAAAAGCATATAGAGGTCTTCCGTTATGTCCTATGATTAGTATCCTGGTTTGTCACGCCCTAAACGGTATGATTCGGTCAATGGGAAAATGAGGGTGTGACATTCTTGGTTGTAACATCAGTGCCGGAACAGTAATTTCAGAACGGTAGAAAAGTACTATAGATACTGGTACAGAAAGTCTTCGCAGAGTATTATGTGTTAACATTATATGAAACGACTGATGTTAACAGTGCAGAAACTCAGAACTGACAAACAACACACATACAGACACAATACTGATATGTTAAACATGATAAATAGTGATTGGATAACTTATGATTTTTTTTGATAGGATCTTATTACGTATAAACGTACGTGGGGAAATCCAAACTAAAACCATAAAAGACGTCATTAAATGAATATTAAACATACTATATATTCGTGTGAGTGACGATTCGCATTAATATATTTGTAAGTTTAACGTTCTGAACGATATCTAAGAACTAGAAAACCATATTGGAAAGTGTCACACCCCCTGCGCCGCGTGCGGAATGCACGGCGCGGTGACGTATGAGTAGTTGAATCATGCACAAGTATTGAATAAGAACAACCATAATGGATTACTAAGTTTCATAATGTTTAGACAATTGTTTAGTTACAGACAAACTATCTACCAAAATAATGACAACTACAGACCCAAAAATATTGTTTACAAAATAAGACCCAAACAAGACAATTAAACAATTAGGATTTAATGTGTTTCTAAATCCATCCTAGCATGTTTCTTCATCTTGTTCTATCTTAATGGTCTCCTTAGTTGTCCCTTAGAATGTCTTAAACCTGAAACACGTGAAAAGTAACTGTCAACTACAGAAGTAGTTGGTGAGAACAATAGGTTTAACAATTTTGAATATGAGTTTGCATGATAAGGCATATAAATAAAGCAACAAATAAATTACATTGATGAGCTGCAACCCAAACTAACATCAAGTCTGAAAACGTGTGTAAACAGTCAACAGACCGTTCACATGAAAAGCCAATCACATAATCAAGTCCCAAACCACGTTTGAAGTTAGATAATGTATCAGCAGTTTTGATAACCATAATGACACCAAACCTGCAGTTAGCTTTTAAAACAAATTTAAAAGCTAACTCCATTTTGGATATGAACCAGTGTGTCTGCTTTCCCTTGTTGTGATCACCCAGTACTAACGCTAACGAATATGAAACTTGATGTGTTTATAAGTTTGTTTACAACAATGGACACCATGCTTTTGATCTTTGCTTTAAAACAATTGATTTTATGCCTTAATTGATAACATGATTTGAAAACCTTGTTTGAAATACCATGCGTTGAATCCTTTGTTTGAACACCATGAAATGAATCCTTTGTTTGAAACCATTGATTGAATACATAAGATAGTGACCTTGTATAGTAACAAGGTTTATAAAAGGTTATTTTCGAAAACACGAGTTTATAGTAAAAGAGTTTATAAATCCCATTATTTAAAAGTGTTTGTCCGTTATAAAACCAATTGAGTAAAACTGATATAAAACAGTTTCAAAGAAGCTTTATAAAACCTTTTAGTTGAAAATGTTTAACATTTGATAAAAATCCTTCAAAAGCAGTTGATGAATCCTTTGAAATTGGTACGGTGAACCTGTAATGTTTGTAACATAGTATACACATTGTATAGTGAAGTACGATTGTAAATAAAGTGTTTGATCACGTGTTCCACCCCAAAACAGTTATAAAACAGTAAAAGAGGGGCTAATGTTCTCACCTGTCTGCAGTAGACTCTGAACTATAACAAATAGCAAGTAGCAAACAGGACTTCTAACTGGTTCCTATATCATTGTAATCGTACATAAGATATAAGAGTTATAGTTGTATAGACTTTGATTCATTGATTGACTTGTGTTATCATGATTTGATTAACTCCTGAATACTTGTTCTCATGTTTGAAAATGTTGTATGAACTTGAAAGTCATGGTTGAGTTACTTGATTGATAATGATTCATGAAACGAATGTGTCATGTCCTTTTATGCACAAAATGTATACATAAATTGACAAATGTTGATGATTTTGATACCCATTGATAATCATGTATTTGAAAGAGCTATTCCAATGGTTTAAGTCTTTGTGATTGTGACTTGATCCCACTATTTATGTTAAGTTATAACTTAACCCAAATAAGATCAATTCACAACTTCTCTAAATGGTGGGCCCACTAATGGGCCTTGAGCCCATGTAATCATGATGGTTCTTAAATAAATTCCATGGGCTTATTGAGTTAGCACTGGGCCAATTGGGTATGATGTTGGGCCAAACAAGGGTATATGGGCCATGTAGTGGGCCGAATACCACTATGTGAATCAAATGGAATAACATGGGCCGAATGGAATCAAATTGGGCTATACCAACTTCAAGTTAGGCTTGGTTTAATATGTGTAACCAAATCATGGGCCGGTTAAGGTTTTGTTGTGCCGACTAATGTGTATGTGGGCCATGTAAGTTTCCAAGGGCAATATTGGGCCTATTGAAGATCACAATGGGCTGACCTAACTCCCTTGGGCTTGGTTTAACCTATGGGCCGATTACTAATGGAATTGGGCCAAGTATGATTGGGTTGGGCCGAAACACTTCATGATTTCCACACCATGGCAGCGAACCTATCGGCTGCCATGGTTGAAGGTTCGGCTCCCATAAGATATAAGGTTCGGTGATGCATCCAAGCTTATAGGTTCGTTCATCCCAAGGGTTCGGAGATAACATGCAAAGGTTCGTCAAGGAAATAGGGTTCGACCTGCATGAGACTTGATGAAGGTTCGTGAGACTCTCTAAGGCTCGGCTAATTATCGACGAACCATGCAAGGTTCGGCTGCATGAAGGTTCGCCATTTGCTCTAGGGTTCGTGGCTGCTTGCATGGAGGGTTCGTTCGATCATGGATGGTTCGTTCCTAGCTCATTGGTTCGGTGAAGGTTCGTGATGACCCCTAGGGTTCGGTTGATACTTTAACGAACCATGCAAGGTTCGTGGTGTTCCATAGGGTTCGGCATCCCTCAGATGAAGGTTCGGCAGATCTGCATCGAACGAACCTATGTGGTTTTCGTCCCCTTCATCTACTTCAACCCGCTGTTTAAGGTTTCCTAAGGCATGATTACTTATGTACGAGTTCTTGTGAGGGCTAGAGCTTGATCGAAATGGGTCAGGACCGGTTGTAGTCACGTTTAAACAAAACACCAACGAAAACCCTCTTTTTTCAGAATTTTCGTGGATCATTACCTCGATTTTGGCCGGACAAATCCAGAGATCCTTTGTACTTCCGTGTAGGGAATGTCGAGAGCTTCACGTGGGCGCCAAGAGCACCAAAATCCGTTGAGAAACGAGCGAGTTACGCGTGTTTGAAGTCGGTTTTCTAGAGAGAGAGAGGGTTGGACGAATTTTGTAGAGAGAGAATAGGTTGTTGGTGAAATAAATGAGGAAATTGACCATCTTCATGGCTTTTATAGCCCGCGCGGTATTCGGGTCCGTTTCAGTCGCTCGGTTCGCGTTTTCGTCGCGTAACGTGTATTTTACGCGATTTAAATAAAAGGATTATTATTCTCATCATTTTGATGAATTTCAAAATTGTAAAAATGTAAAATAATTTATTTTACTTATTTTTGCTCTTCGTTCGTTGTCAGATCGTTAAACAGATACAATTACGTGTATACCCGCAATCGCGTACGTTTTTCGATCGTATAAATTATTTAAAGTCGTTTAATCATAATTATAAGTTCAACATTCGTATCATTATGGATCGTCACCCATAACTATACTCAGTCTCGCTTACGTATTACGATTTTTGTTAAATTAATTGCATGTCATAATATTCGTCTCAACACTACGCCCTAACACTATCCCATTACACCGAACTCAATATGTGTATAGGGCATACCCCAGATTCCATCTACCTGCCGTACCTGACGCCGTCCCACCACTGTTTCAATATAATACGATACTGTTCTTGCCTAGTGAAATCGACTGTAAATAATAATACATACTTGTTCTCAAATAATAAAGATTCTAACACACAAGCACATAATGAACACATGAATCACATTGACTGACTGAACATAGATACACCCTGTGCTGACACTGTTCACTACTACCATGACTAAATGTACAAATGTTACAGTCTCCCCTAGTTAAGGGAATTTCGTCCCAAAATTAACTACCCGAAGGCACTGTAAAAAGATGAGGGTACTTAAGCTTCATCTGGTCTTCATGTTCCCAGGTGAACTCAGCACCGCGTTTGCCCTCCCATCGTACCTTTACGATCGGGATACGGTTGCGTTTAAGTTTCTTGACCCCATGATCCATGATCTCAACCGGACGTTCTATGAATTGCATGTTGTTTTGAATTTGAATGTCTTCCAGTGGAATTTGAACATCATGATCCGCCAAGCATTTCTTAAGATTAGATACATGAAAAGTATCGTGAACATTGCTTAGCTCCACTGGAAGTTTGAGTTTGTAGGCTACGGGACCAATCCTTTCCAGGATCTCAAAAGGTCCAACATACCTTGGTGCAAGTTTCCCTTTCTTCCCAAATCGGACAACGCCTTTCCAGGGAGAAACTTTGAGTAAGACTCGGTCACCGACTTGAAACTCAAGCGGTTTCCGACGTCGATCAGCATAACTCTTCTGCCGATCTCGTGCGGCCTTTAGCCTTGATTGAATGATTGTGATTTTGTCTGATGTTTCCTGAGTGAGTTATGGTCCTACGACCTGTGAGTCACCAACCTCGGTCCAACAGACCGGTGATCGGCACTTTCTACCATACAACGCTTCGAATGGTGCACATTGAATGCTTGTATGGTAGCTGTTGTTGTACGAAAACTCAATGAGTGGAAGATGAGTGTCCCAACTCCCACCAAAGTCAATTACACAAGAACCAAGCATGTCCTCGAGTGTTTGGATAGTCCTTTCGCTTTGACCGTCGGTTTGGGGATGATACGCCGTGCTAAGATTAACAGGAGTTCCCAAAGCCTTTTGCAATGATTGCCAAAAGCGAGAAGTGAAACGACTATCACGATCAGATATGATTGATGTTGGAGTACCATGTCGCGCGATGATTTCGTTGATGTACAATGTAGCTAACTTCTCCATTTTGTAATCCTCTCGGATCGGAAGAAAGTGAGCAGATTTTGTGAGTCGATCAACGATCACCCAAATTGAATCGAATCCCCGCGGAGTTCTCGGCAACTTGGTTATGAAATCCATGGAAATTTGCTCCCATTTCCATTGAGGAATTTCAGGTTGCTGCAAAAGTCCCGAAGGCTTTTGATGTTCTGCTTTGACTTTGAAACATGTAATACATTTTCCCACGTATAGTGCTATATCTTTCTTTATTCCTGGCCACCAGTAAGATGCCCGCAAGTCTTGGTACATCTTATCTGCTCCAGGATGAACTGAGTATCGCAACTTATGAGATATAGCACCCCGTCAGATCGAGGTTCTAGTTTCTTCTCAATCCCGCAACCTACGTCTGTTTTCAGCTGATTGTCTGTCACCACTTGTTGCTGTGCAATACGAATCAAATCTTTCAAATTTGGCTGTGTGTTGATCTCCATGGCTTTGACACGAATTGGCTTGACCGGTTCCTTACGGCTAAGAGCATCCGCCACCACATTGGCTTTACCCGGATGGTAACGAATCTCACAGTCGTAATCAGTTAGAAGCTCAACCCAACGCCGTTGTCTCATGTTGAGTTCTTTCTGATTAAGGATGTGTTGCAGGCTCTTATGGTCTGTATAGATGACACATTTAGTACCATACATGTAGTGTCTCCTAATCTTTAATGCAAAGACCGCAGCCCCTAGCTCAAGGTCATGAGTAGTGTAATTCTTCTCATGAATCTTAAGTTGTCTTGAAGCATATGCAATGACCTTGTTCCGTTGCATAAGTACACAACCGAGACCATGATTTGAAGCATCACAGTAGACAATGAAATCATCACTGCCTTCTGGAAGACTAAGGATAGGGGAGTTGCATAACTTCTGTTTATGAAGTTGAAATGCATCTTCTTGTTTCTGTCCCCATAAAAGCGCTTGACTTTTCTGAGTCAAAGTAGTAAGTGGCAAGACTATCTTTGAAAAGTTCGCGATGAATCTTCGGTAATAGCCTGCCAAACCCAGAAATGAACGAATCTCTATTGGAGTAGATTGTCACACCCTGAGCCGGCGGGGTAGGATCGGGTTTCCCCGACGGGCGGAAGGTTCCCGGGGCGCGATATCGAGAGTGATAATCGAAGTGATCAGATTGTTTACATTGCACATGATATATAAATGAGAAACTTGCTAAAATAAAATAGAATTACAAAGTTAAATTACATCAGTTAAGTTTATAATTTAACAATTTAAATCTACTATAACATCATAAATCTTCAATCTTGTATCTGCACAAGATATACAAAATAATGGTGTATGATGTCCAAAAATATGCAGGTCCAAAAGCTAGGTCCTCTATCTGTAACCTAGTCCAAAAGAAATAACTCTTCAGTTGACCTGTTCGTCACCTGAGAAGTCATGCAAAAATAAAGTCAACACATGGTTGGTGAGTTCATGTAGTTTAGTAATTGAAAATGATTTGGAAATGATGTGAAAATGATTTGATAATGATTTGAAAATCCCTTTCGGTAAAGACCCTAACCTCATTAACTTCAATGTAATATCCCTATCGGTATGCTTATATATAGGGCATACCCCTGAGTCGAGCCTACAAGCCCGCCCAGACGCCATCCCACCACATACTAATACACATATGACACTGTTGTTAATGATAATTAAGCATTTTTACCCCACACACCTCTGATTTAGATTATGTTTTCCCCAAAACCTGATTTTACCTTTGATTCTCTTGAGTTCATCATAGATATATGATTTCCCAAAAGTCAGTAATAGATATAAATGTTAAATATTTAATTAAATAAATAAAACATTTAAATGCAACTAAGGCATGATGATTGGGCCTTATTTGACTCAGTCAATTAGACTTAGTTGTTGGTGGTTGTCCAAGTTGTAACCTCTCACACGTGACCCATGTCAGGCATAACTCACAAGGAGTACACCTGAACTGAGCGGGCTTTTAATGTGTTGCCCGTTACAGCCTGACCCAATGGTCTTCTACATCTGAGTGGGACTTTAAGGATATCCTTTGATTCTTGATCTCTTGATTCTATTGATTTGACTTTGATATTGATTTCATCTGATCACTCATGTTATTGCCCGTTACAGCCTGACCTAATGGTCTTCTGCATCTGAGTGGGACTTTAGATGTGTGTTACACGTGGTCTTGATTCCCTATACAACTGACATCCACCTTAACTTGAATATTAATGATTTCATTAGATCATAATGATTTCATTATTTTCATGATTCACACACATTTATGATTTCTGATTCCTTGAGTCTCTTGATCTTGATCTTTAGAATTCCCATGATTCACAATGATGATTGATTTGATTATGATTCTTTGTTCTCAGATTCCACACTGAATTGGATTTCCTTTGAATTTGATCCTTTGATTTTGTTCGTTGGATTTCACTTTGAATTTAGATTCTTGAATTTGAGCTTGATGGACTAAGGGTTGATTTAATGTTTAAATTAAAGTATTAGTCATAAGAGTACTTTAATTAAGTTGGTTATTTGATCTGTTTAATAATTATCTAGACAGGAGTCTAGGAGTATCAACAAACATATATATGTAAAACATATAATAATTAAAAGCATTTAAATAAACAGTTTATATAAAACAGTTTACGCATGCTTCTCAGCCCCGCGTTTTAAAACAAAAATGTTAGAAAAGGGGCAATGAACTCACCTGTGCTGCTATGTAAATGATCTACACAAGATGCGCGCTCTTGTTTGTAGCTTAGGTTTCTTCAGTTCCTGAGTTATTTTATAAGAATTCGAATATAATAAGTACGCGTAATAGTCGTTGTGCCTACGTTCGGGTCTTGTTGTGTGTGCAACTAAGTGTCTTAGTACTAGTGTAACTAAGATCTAATCTATCCTAGTTACCCTTTTTGATCCCAATCCCATGTTTATTATAATAACTTACTTTTAAAATTTTAAGAAATTTTGGCAGAGTTTCCTTTGTATTTAATTCAAAACCAGACATTTATATTGTCTATTTTAACAAATCCCAATCAATTTTATTACAACTAACTTTTAAGAAATCGATTGACAGTTATAATTCATATTCCAATTTAACAAAACCTTAGAAATTATTTTATTTTATTTAAACGCTTAACATTTGATGGACTTAATCAAGTCCCATTGGGCCCATTTAAGCCCAATAACAAACTCTTGATTCTTACTTGATCATAATTACAATTGTTTGAACCATATGACATAGATGTCTAAGTTATTCATGTTAACAACTCATTTTAAGTTGTTAATATATGTTAATGACCTAAGTTATAGATATTCTACCCCACATATGAGCTTCATGATTCATCATTATTTATAACCAACTCTCATATTAATCCCATGCACACACATAAATTAAATAAACCATGCACGTTCATTACGGGATCAACTTCTTATACAACTTAGGTTTTATAGCCAACTAACCATTCCTTAGACTATTACCACTAGTTTTGTTGATCCTAGTCCCTTCTCAACTTCATTAAACGATCTTTGGGTTTTGCATGAGGTCCAGGGCAGCGAACCTTTTAGGGTTTGTCCCCAAGGTTCGGCCAACATCACCTCATCAACGAACCATTAGGGTTCGTCCAAGGAGACCATGGTTTGTGTAAAGGTTCGCTAGCCTAGTGGGCTCGTTGGTAACCAAGGGTTCGGCTAGGTTCAATGGTTCGCTGCTATCTTGAGTGAGGTTCGGTCCAAGGAACTTGTAGGGTTCGCATAGAAGGGTTCGTGAATGGTTCGTCTCTACAATGAAGGTTCGGTGCTGGTAAGACTTGAAAACGTTCGTGGCTCAGAACAATTACATGTTCGTTGTCAGTGGTTCAGGGTTCGGCTCCCAGAAGGTTGCAGGTTCGTTGCAGAGCCATGCAGGGTTCGGCACAGGTTTCGCCTAACAAACCCTTGGGTTCGGCCGGTTGTCGAGGAAAAAGGTTCGGCCGGCTGCTGTTTGGTTCGACCAATGGATCTCGCGAACCTGTAACTTTCCATAGCTTCGATCCTCCTTCTTGAGACCTTAAACCTGTCACAACTCATCCCTAACAATACCTAAACATGTGTAATCCTTCATCTAAGTGTTTTATGTGTTTAGTGTCGGTCAATATAGCAATTTCGCAAGAACTTGAGAAAACCCTATAAAAACCGAACTTAGAATGGATATTTACCTTAGATTTCGTGGGTGAAATTTCACAATGCTTGTACTTCTGAAATCTACACGATGAGAGGAACGTCTTGACGCCTATAAAACTTGAATCCAACGAGATTTAAGCCTCCAAAACTTTGAAAGAAGGCGATTTTCTTGTGAAAAACTAGAGAGAGAAGAGAAAAACGAGTTGGGAGAGAGAAGAGGGTGAATGGTGGTGGGTGAGGCATTTATTGTCCCCATTTAATGTGGGGACAATACCCGGTCTTTCGATCTCGTTTGGTTTCGCGTGGAGTGTCGTTTCGCGTAGTTCTCGCAACGAAACGACACGATTTTTAAAATTAGAAATCATTTAATTATTCTAAGTGGTTATTCCTAGTAAATTAACTAATATCTTCAATTTATTTTAATTTTTTTAATTATAAATTTACTGTTTAAATCGAAACGTACGGTCGTCGCGCGTATTCTTTCGAATCGTCACTCGTACGAACACGACGATAACTATACTTTTCGATTTTGTTTTCTAATTATAGAATATCATTCAGAACGTTAAACCGTCAGATTTATTCGTACAAATCGTCACCTATACGAATAACCCGTCAATTTAGCATTCTCGTAACGATATTTATGTCTTTTGTTCTGTAAAGCCTCACATACGTTTATACATAATGTAATCCTAAAAACTTATCACATGATGGTTCTGTACTGCCAGACTATTATCTGACTCAAGAACCATTGTTCTGAACTGTGTTTCTGTTAAATGTTTCTGAATTTGTTCTATGAACACACCAAATGACAATGATAAATGATATGAATAATGAAACATACTGAAATGTATATGATTCGTACCTGTTTACTGTTCATATGCTATAGAGATCACTGTTCCGGTGGCGGTTCCGGCACTGATGTTACAGTCTCCCCTTGTTAGAGAAATTTCGTCCCGAAATTTAAGAGTTGTTATCAGGTACAGCTTCCTCTTCAAACAGTTGGAGATACTTTAACTTCATGTGATCTTCACGTTCCCAAGTGAACTCGGGCCCGCGTCTTGAATTCCATCGAACCTTTACAATAGGAATACGGCTTTGCCTCAGTTGTTTAACCTTGCGATCCATAATCTCTAAAGGTTCTTCAATGAAATGTAACTGTTCATCGACTTGAATCTCTTCAATTGGAATGACGAGAGACTCGTCAGCAAGGCATTTCTTCAGATTTGAGACATGGAACACGTCATGCACACTACTGAGTTCATCCGGTAATCTCAGTCGATAAGCTACAGGACCAATACGCTCGATGATCTCGAACGGTCCCACGTATCTTGGTGCTAATTTGCCTTTCTTTCCAAAGCGTACAACGCCTTTCCATGGGGATACCTTCAACATGACACGGTCTCCCACTTGGAATTGCAACGGCTTACGCCGTTTGTCAGCGTAGCTCTTTTGTCTGCTTCTTGTTGCTTGTAGTCTTCTTTGGATCTGAGCTATCTTGTCAGTGGTTTCTTGAATTAGTTCTGGCCCAGTTATTCGATTGTCTCCAACTTCAGTCCAACAGATCGGTGATCGGCATTTCCGGCCATAAAGAGCCTCGAATGGTGCACATCCGATACTGCTGTGATAACTGTTATTGTAGGAGAACTCGATCAGTGGCAAATGGGAGTCCCAATTCCCACCGAAGTCTAGAACACAGGTTCTCAACATGTCTTCTAGGGTTTGAATAGTACGTTCGCTTTGACCATCTGTTTGTGGGTGGTAAGCTGTACTCAGATTCAACTGTGTCCCTAGAGATTTCTGCAATGATTGCCAGAACCTTGATGTGAATCTGCTGTCTCTATCAGAGATAATAGACAATGGAACACCGTGGCGTACCACTATCTCGTTGATGTACAATCTTGCCAGTTTATCCATCGTGAAAGTCTCACGCATAGGCAAGAAATGAGCAGATTTAGTTAAACGGTCAATGATCACCCAAATTGTATCGTGACCACTGGAAGTGCGGGGTAGCTTGGTAATGAAATCCATAGCTATTTGTTCCCACTTCCAAAGCAGAATCTCAGGCTGTTCCAGTAAACCAGATGGTCTCTGGTGTTCCGCCCTTACCTTCGCACACGTTAGACATTGACCGACGTATTTGGCTATGTCTTTCTTCATTCCAGGCCACCAATAAAATCCACGCAGGTCTTGGTACATCTTATCAGCACCCGGATGAACAGAGTATTTAGTCTTGTGTGCCTCATCAAAGATAAGTTTCCTCAATTCATCTACCGCTGGGATCCATATACGTTCCCGGTAGTAGATCATTCCATCAGGCTTCATGTCAAACTGTTTCTCTGCTCCACAATCAAGTTCCTTCCTCAAATTACCTCGGTCAAGTGCTTCTTGTTGTGCTTGGATAATCTTGTCACTTAAACTGGTCTGCACGGTTATCCCCATTGCTCTAACACGTAGGGGTTTGACCCGTTCCTTCCGGCTCAAGGCATCAGCTACAACATTCGCCTTTCCCGGATGGTACTTAATTACACAATCGTAGTCATTCAGAAGTTCAACCCAACGGCGTTGTCGCATGTTGAGTTCCTTCTGATCAAAGATGTGCTGCAGACTTTTATGATCAGTGAATATGGTACACTTGGTGCCATATAAGTAATGTCTCCAAATCTTCATGGCGAAGATTACTGCTCCCAGTTCAAGATCATGAGTAGTGTAATTCTTCTCATGAATCTTTAGCTGTCTTGATGCATAGGCTATGACTTTGTCCCGTTGCATTAACACACAACCAAGTCCCTGATGGGAGGCATCACAGTATACAACAAAGTCATCACAGCCTTCTGGGAGAGATAGAATTGGAGCATCACACAATTTCTGTTTCAATGTCTGGAAAGCATCTTCTTGTTTCTGCTCCCAGACGAACGGTTCACTTTTCTAAGTTAGTTTGGTGAGTGGCAGGGTTATCTTAGAAAAATTTGAGATAAACCTTCTGTAATAACCTGCCAATCCCAGAAAAGACCGTATCTCCGTCGGTGTCCTCGGAGTGTCCCAATCTTTTATCGCCTCGATCTTGGCAGGATCTACATGAATTCCCTCTCTGTTGACAACATGACCCAGAAATTGAACTTCTCTTAGCCAAAATTCACATTTAGAGAATTTAGCATAGAGTTGTTCTTTCTTTAACAGTTCCAAGATCTTTTTAAGATGTTGCTCCTGTTCTGTCTTGGTCTTTGAATAAATAAATATGTCATCAATGAAAACAATGACAAACTGATCCAAGTACGGCTTGCACACTTGGTTCGTGAGATCCATGAAAAACGCGGGTGCATTTGTCAATCCGAAAGGCATCACCATTAATTCGTAATGCCTGTATCTTGATCGGAAGGCTGTTTTCGGTATGTTTTCATCTTGAACTCTCAGCTGATGATATCCGGACCGCAAGTCAATCTTTGAGAAGTATTGAGCTCCTTGTAGTTGGTCAAACAAATCATCAATCCTCGGCAATGGATACCGATTCTTGATGGTTAGTTTGTTCAGTTCACGGTAATCTATGCACATTCTGAACGATCCGTCTTTCTTCTTCGCGAACAAGACCGGAGCTCCCCATGGTGAGTAGCTCGGTCTGATGAAACCTTTATCCAATAATTCCTGCAACTGATTAGACAATTCCTGCATCTCCGAAGGTGCTAACCGGTAAGGAGATTTAGCAACTGGGGTTGCTCCAGGAATTAAGTCAATACGAAACTCTACCGGTCACACAGGTGGCAAACCTGTTAAGTCTTCAGGGAATACTTCAGGATATTCTCTTACCACCGGTACGTCTTGAATCTTCTTCTTAACCTTCTCCTTTTCCACCACATGAGTCAAGAACGCCACGCACCGCTTCTGTAGACACTTACGCGCCTTTATGCAAGAGATGATTTTGACACTTCGTTTTGCTTGATCCCCTTTAACTTCCAACACGCGATCACTCGGCAATGGAATTCGAAGCAGCTTTTCAGAACAGATGACTTCCACTCGGTTAGACGAAAGCCAATCCATTCCAACAATGATGTCGAAACTTCCCAACTCCATCGGTATCAAATCGATGGTGAATGTATGACCATTAAGTGTCAATGGGCAATTCCTATAAACTGTACTAACTGTGATCTGTTTCCTCTATAATGTAAGGGGAGTCTAACTGTTTCTCTATGGAATCTAGTTGGCATGCAAAATCGGCAGAGATAAAACTCTGGTCCGCACCAGTATCAAATAAGACAGATGCATAAAAGTCATGTAAGAGAAACGTACCAGTGACCACATTCGGGTCCTGGAGCGCAGCTGGTGCTCCAATGGCAAAGGCTCGGCTACGAGGAGCTTGAACCGCCTGTTGAGCCTTCTTCGGGCAAGTGGCCTTGTTCGCCACAATTGAAGCATCCACCATTGTTCTGATTAGCTGGTGGAGGGAGAGCCAAAGCAGCATTGTTGACTGCTTGGTTAGGTGTTGCCCGGCAGTGTTGGACCCAATGGCCCTTTCTTCCACATCCCGTGCATTGCTTGCAGGGGGTGTTAGCAGGGTGATGATACTGACACTTGGTACACAAATGATGTGGGCCAGTATACTGTCTCTTGGGCACATTTTGTTGTGCCCCAGCTACTTGATTGAGGGGAGTAGCCACAGTGTAGTTCTTGATGAGTTTCTGTTTCTTCTTCGGGTGTTGCTGGTGATATGGCTTCCTTGAAGACTCCGCTTTGTTCTTGCTGAGTTCAGCCTCCTTCTTTAGAACTCCAGAGGCTATCATGAGGTCAGTGAGTTTCCCAGACAGTCTCACTGCAGATCCCACAGTAGTAGGGTTGGCTGAAACAACCATGCCCTGAATGCAGACGGGGAGTCCGCCTACATATCTGTCAATTCTCTTCTCCAAGGTTGGTACCATGTCTGGCACTAAGGCAACTAACTCGTGGTAACGAGTGGTGTAACCCATGTGATCAGCCCCCTTCATCACATGGTTAGATAATTCGACCTCCAATTTCTGCAACTCATTCTTTGGGCAAAACTCTGTTCGCAGCAGTGTCTTGAAATCCTCCCATGGCATGGCCATGGCTTCCTCTCTTCCTCGGGCATTAATCTGACCGTTCCACCAGGTCAGAGCCCGTTTATTGAATGTTCCAGCAGAGTAACGGACCTTGTGGTGTTCAGGGCAGCTGCAGAGATCCAAGGTTGTCTCGATCTTCTCGATCCATTGGATTAATCCAACGGCGCCTTCAGACCCATTAAAGGTGGGTGGTTTACATCCAGCAAAGGACTTGTAAGAGTAATGAGATGAATCCCCAGTATTTCCACTGGCTTCTCCTGATGTGTTGCCAGTATTGAGGATCTCATTACGAAGAAGAAGGAACATCTCCGGTATGGCTCCTTTCATCTGGTTTGTCATCTGGCTACTCAGTAACGTCACCAGAGCGATAGTAGCAGGATCCAGAGTCGGTGTTGTGCCTGAACCAGATGCTTGAGTAATCAATGGAGGAGGGGGAGGAGGAGGTGGAGGAGGTGGTGGTGGAGAGTCATTTGGAGACGGTGTAGAGGAGTGTGGAGCCATGTCTCGAGGTGGTAGCTGTATCAAAGGAGGTTGTCTTCGCGGCGGCATTCTGATCATAACCAATAAAGTTATCGGTTAGTGCAATGATCGAATACAGAAGACAATATGCAAATAAGTCTTAAGTCCTATGTTCTCTACATGCAGGGTCCCTAGGTTATAGTCTAGGCCAAACCGTTTAATTAAGTGACCTATATTTCTCTATAAACCTGGCTCTGATACCAATCTGTCACACCCCGAGCCGGCGGGGTAGGATCGGGTTTCCCCGACGGGCGGAAGGTTCCCGGTGTGACAACCCGACTTTTCGAATTAACCTCGTTAACCCTCGTAGGCCAAATTGTATGTTATGAGGCCCAATTGAAGCCCAATTGTAAGTTATGAGGACCAATTGAATAGAAATAGGCCCAATTGTGAATAGGAGGCCCAAGGTAGGCCCAATGAGGCCAAGGTAGGCCCAATGAGGCCCAAGGTAGGCCCAATTGTAATTATGATGCCCAAAAGGATTAATCTAGTTCAACAATGTTCTAAGTGGTCCAATTAGTGACAATTCGGCAATTCGGATTAACTCCGTTAACTTTAGAATTAACCGAAATGTTATGTAATCATACAAAAATGAATTTTAAGGGTTATTATGGTGCAAAACAAGTTGTAAACATTACAATTTCAATGATTTAGTTGTAATTAAGTTGAAGTGCAAAGATTTTGACTTTAAAAGTCAAAATTCGGTTTGAATATCAATTGGAAGTCGAATTTCACAATCCTTTCAAGTAAAAACCGAAATTAACTACTCTTAATCATCCTATTGATGATTACTAATGAGTAGAAACCGTTATGAGTCCATTAGAATCTCGAATTTAACTCATTTGATGTCTAAGAGTCGTAACCGTCCATAACTCGCATCAAATGTGTATAAACCGAACACAATTCACACAATTGCACATTCCTGAACAATAATCGGTATACTTAGAAGACATTGCAAGCAGCAATTCGATCCAAGGAGACGTGGACAGAAGAATTCGAGTGGAAGGTAGCCGAAACTCAACACACAAGTCGAATTCCATCAATTGGGGATTAAACCAGGTAATTCTTGACACCTACAACATCTAAAAGAGCCGACTAAGGTTAATCCCAAATCAATTTCGACTAATAACATCGAATTATAGCATTTCGATTTCTAGGGCTCATAGTAGGAGACGATTTGGGGGTTTTGATCCTAAGGAGTTTAAAAATAAAATTAATGATCATGGATAATTTCAGAAGGTTCCGAATAAGCTATATGATGTGCCAATTTTATGAAACAAGCACAAATTCTAGTATTTCAATTCTAGGGTTTATATGACAAAACGGTTTTGGGGATTCCTATTTAGAAGTATTCAAAAATCAAATTAAATAGTATGGGTAGATTCAGAGGATCCCGATTAAGGTTAATGCTATGTCAATTTCATCATGGAACTACGAATTATAAGATTTCGATTCTAGGGTTCTTGTTGTAAAAACGATTTGGGGATTTCGGTCTAAATAGAGGTTAGGTTCAAATTAAACTATACAGATGGGTTCGGTTTAGTCTAGGGATGAAAAACCCTTTGATTTTGGGTTCTAACATGTTCGAATTCGATTCAATTGGAAGATGGGTTTTAATGCATACGTTTGAAATCAAATTTATCACATTCTTGGGTTCTAACTTGATGATCTAATCGAATTAAAACCCTAGTGGGACTCGGTTGGGTTATAGAAACAAAACCCCTAATGTTTTGAGTTCGATCGGGTTCGAACCGAGGTCCAATTGGAGCTTTGATGGCTTCGGCTATGGTTAATCAAAGGAAACCGGGCTTGTAAATGTTTAAAACAAATTAAATTGGGCCTTTGTTACAAATGTTGGGTGGGCTTAGATGGTAGGTGGTGGGTGTGTTGGAGTTGGAGTTGGAGGTCGCGGGTTCGAACCCGGCTCCAACTGTTTTTGAGGTTTAGATCAAATTTTTAGTATTTCGATCATGACTTCTTCGTTTTAACTCCGATTCGACTCGTTCGAGTTGCGTTGGAACCGTAACGGAATCCCGAACACATTTGAATAATAAAATTCATATTCTAGAACGAAAACGAAATCGCGTATAATTACGGTTATTTAAATAAAATCAGATATGATTTTATTTAAACGATTTCAAAGTCACACGTATTTAAGTATGCACATTTATAACACTCTAGCATACGTGTGTTGACACGTATGTGATTTCAAGCACAAAACGACATCTCGAATAACACAACGTTATTGTTTAAACACAGATCCTTTGTAAGAGGATTATCTACGCGAGCTCACGTATTTAGTCATTCTGCAATAATCAAAGGTGCGTACACGGTCCCTTTCTTATTTTAAACTGTTTTGGGGGAGAAAACATGTGCAACAAACTTTTTAGATACATATCACTTGCATGAGTTAACTGTTTACATTATGTGACAACATAGCATTTAAAAGTCCTTACACACTTCGAACCGTTTAGTTTGCCGTAGAGCAAAGCGTGGTAGTTGGAAATAGATCTACTAGGTTTGACAAACCTCACTTGGTAGATGGGATCTACGCAGGTGTTTAACTGACCAAACAATCATTACTATTGTTTGTGCTAGACAATAGTGGCAAGGCAAAACATGCGATAGCATGCACTAGTCAGCTTCGGTGTCGACCACTTATGTAAATAGTATAAATGACTATCTATCATGACTATGCATGTGTGATTATGTTATCTGCAAACTTGATATTCAAACTGTTGTTTTAAACATTTGTGAATGCTTAAACCTGTGTTATGCACCAACCTTTGTGTTGACTTGATTTACATGTTTTCTCAGGATGCTAAGGTGCACAAGAAAGCAGGCATGGACTAGGAGATAGAGTCGCATGCATGTTTACATTATAGTTATTTGGATTTGAACATTTGGGATTTTTGGATTTGTAATTCAACTTTTACACTTGTTATTGTTTTGAAACGCTTCCGCAAATTTTGAAAACTTTGATGTTACTGATTTAGACCAAAGTATGTTTTGAAATTCATATAGAGGTCTTCGTTATGTCTAATGATCTGAGATCCTGGTTTGTCACGTTCCCAAACGGTATGATTCCGTTAGTTGGAAATTGGGGGTGTGACAGATTGGTATCAGAGCATTTGGTTATAGCGAACTAGGTTTGCATTCGTAGACTTAGACTATGACTGTTAGACATTAGACACGCATGCTTACACATATTACTTAGAAATTACATATGGCACTATGTAATAGACTTGCTTACACATTCCATGGCACTGCACTTACATATGGTATTATGTAACAGGCATGGCATCTTCATCATCAGCACCGTACATCTACATCGATGATTCTGAGGATGAGGAGCCGATAGTTCCAGCACCACCATCATCACCAGCACCACCTATCCCATCTCCTCCACCATCTGAGAGGGATGATTCAGACCCGGAAGAGGACCCGGAAGAGGATTCGGAGGAGGATCCAGAGGAGGACCCGGAGGAGCATCCGGAGGAGGATCCAGATGAGGACCCGGATGAGGATCCGGAGGAGGAGCCAGTTGAGGGTACTCAGGAGATTCCTGCTGAGGGACCTTCTACCCATCCACCACCTGCACTGGATATTCCTGAGCCTAAGAGGCAACGGACTGATTCTGAGGAGATCGCCAAACTACGTGAGGATTTATACTGGGCAAATGATAGAATTGAATACAATGTGCGGGAACTCTGGGATGCAAACGAAAGACAAGATAACCTTGCTCACCTGGTTAATGCGATGCGAGATGAGATCATCCATTTGACGGGTCGTCTCGAAGATTCTGAGAACCGAGCTGAGATTTTGGAAGGCAGACTTGAAGCCTTGGAAGATTTGGTGGTCTCGGAGAATGAAGAAGAGGAGGAAGAGGATGAAGAGGAGGAAGGGGAAGAACCAGCACCAGCTGTTGATTCTGATCCTGAATCCACTGTTGAGGATGATTGATTTTCTTTATTTTGTTTAAACTTATTAGGGGCAGGTTGTGTCCCTACATTAGATGTTTGGAAAATTTATGTTTTGATTTCAAAAGTATTGTACTTGTAGGATCAGATGTTCTCAATTGATTCAATAATAGAGTATAGCAGCGGAATTCAAAGTTGAATTAGCACAATCATAGCAAGAACAAAGTTCAATCAAACAGTAAAGCACAAGTTTGTTATAGAGAGAGAATTCTGTAAAAGGAATAATTCAATCAATCCCAATAACTTCGTTACATTACAAAATTGTCAACTGCCCTTATATAAAGACAGTGACGTCTGATGATGTCACATGATGTTGACACCTAACAGACAAAACAAAACAATTGAAATAACTAAACTACTGAGAATGTCTACAACATCTGAAGACATTCTCTTACAACTACTGAAATATTAAAACTACTGAAGTAATAAACTAAAACATCTGATGATTAAACTACTCATCAGACTTTTACAAGAACAAAAAGAAAACTACTCAAGATTAAACTGCACACTACAACATCTGATGACTTACACTTCAGCTGTTGTATATTACTTCAGATCTTGTAACTTCTGTACATTGTATGTCAGCCGTTGTGTTCTTCTTCAGTTGTTATAAGTGCTGTGAGACTTAGAGATTTTTCTGATCAGGCTCATTGGTTCTTTTAGTCCAACAAACTCCCCCTGAACCAATGCAGCCAAAAACCTCTAATTTATTGATGGTCTCACTTATTTACTCCCAGGCTGAAAGATAAGTCTTTTTCTTTGAGATCAGTATCAAAATGACCAGTTAAAGTGTATGCCTGATAATCAACAGCTTCCAAAAAATCTAACAAGCAAAATATGAGAGGGAACTCCATTGGGGAAATGGACTATGAGCATTAACCCCTCTCATTAAAGCTATTGATTATATACTAACCTGAAGGACTCCCTGACATATGCCTCAAGCAGTATTACCTTCTCTTCTGGAGTCAGCCTCTCAGGTTCACCTTCAAAGAAAGACTCAGGTCCATAATACTCAGACAAGTACCTGGCCGTTGTCCCATCATTCAGCTCAACTCTAGTAATCTCTCTGTATACAAACTCATCAGGATGCTTCCCTTCCAAAAACAGAGAAAGCTCATTTTGTTGAACATTTTCAAGTTTCCTATATACCAAGCCTTTCTTGATCATTTTGTTTTCTATAAACTTTGGAGCTTTTGAGCCAGAATTGTACACACTCTTGAAGTCATTGATTATTTCCCAAGGATCAAGTACTGACCCTAGCATAATGTCAGCACTTAAGACCCTTCTGATTCTTCTGGCATAAGATGCTGGAGCCTCTCTCTTGTGGATCCTATGAATGATTCTTGGATCATGCCACATTCTAATCTGTTCCTTCCTATACTGGTAGGTGAACCTCAGAGCATACAACCTTTGAGCTTCTTTCTTCATTGCAATAATGGTTGATGTCTGAGGATAATCCTTGTCAACCATCTTTAGGATTTGCTCATCATGCTGTTTCTGGTTCTCTTCTTCTTCAAGCTTCACTTTTACTGCCAACATTTGAGATTCTGGTGTGAGCTTTGAATGTTGTCCCAACACCAGTGGCTTCTCAGGCACATACTTGGCAGGTAAAGATACTTTCTTCTTTTGAATGGCCAGACTTAACCCAGTTGTTGCTGAATCAGGCTTTTGAACATTTGTTTTAATGACTGTAGAAATAGGCAGCCTGTCTTCCTCATCAGAATCTTCATCTTCTTGAATTCTCAGTTGCCTTCTTTTCTTTGGAGGAGCCCTTACCTCCACACTTTCAGATGATTTCTCAACCTCAACCCTCTGAGTTTGAACTTCTTGCTCTTGCATCTCCTCTTGTTCAGTTTCTTGTACATCAGAGGTTGTAACTTGTTCAGTACTTACTTTCTTAAAACTTACTTCAACTTCTTTATCAGCCTTTTCCAAACCTTCTACATTTTCTTGCTCAACTTCCTCCTCAGCTCTGTTGACAACCTCAGCAGTTTTATTCTTCTTCTGTCTCTTGTATGTCACTTGAATGGCAGGAGACCTTTCAGAAATAATATCTTCATTGTCAGACCTTTGCCTTTTGGAAGCTGAAGTTGTGACTGATTCTGTTCCTAACTCCCCCTTTTTGGCTGCAGGGGAAGAAGGAGTATGAAGAGTTGTAAGTCTGGCAGTCACAGCATCATCTACCATCTGCTGAATTTGAGATTTGGAGGGTAGCCTCTCATCAAGGGCTTGGACAATGATGGTTTTCAGTAAAGGAGTGATGAGAGGGATGACAGTTAGAAGGGCAGCAACTAATGCCTCTGGGGGGCTAGAACCCAAAGGATTAGTGCCTGAAGCAAAGGCTGGTGGCATTTGAAATTGTGAAGTAGTGGTGAAAGTATTTGGGTGACCTTCAGGATGAGAAGGTGCCATCTGTGGGGTAATTGGGGAAGATGGTCTTTTGTCCTTGGACAATTTGGTGAGTAGCTCATTGAGTCTACATACCTCAGCCTCAAGGATTTGATTCTGTTTCAGAACCGCAGCAAATGTGCTTTGGTCATCAGTAGCCTTAGCTAAATCACCTGACCTCCTGAGATTATCAGGATCTACCTGAGTTGAGTGTGGCTCAACATGATCAGGTGCCCCTTTTTCTTGGTTCTGGGGACTTCCAACCTCAGGGGTAACCCCTTCATCAGTTGTTGCCTCTGACAAGGTCTTAGCAATGGTACCACTATCAATCACTCCAAATGATGGAGGTGATGAAGTAGCAGCCTTGTCAGATATCAGAATCTCTCTTTCCACACTAGGAGATCTGATGTGGTAGTCATAATCCTGTGGGCTATCAGAGACACTTTTATCCTCCCCCTCAATGTTGGAGCTTATCCCAGTAGTGATAGGTGTCTGGGAGGGGATAGGAGTGTTCAACTGATCCAGGATGTTTTCAATAACAAAAGTGGGACTATCTGGGGTGGTTTCCATAGGAATTGGCTTTGAAAGATAGTGCACCCGGGGAGATTGGTGTTGTTCAATAGAAGCCCTTTCAACTGAAAGAAGTTCTAGAGATGTGTTTGCCCCTACAATGGTTGCACCAGGTTCCTGTTGAGAGGAATCCTGGGCGGTTTGAGCCGGTGGAGTCTGATGAACCACTGGTTGACTACTCCCAGTGGCCATGTCATGCCTTGGTGAGGCATGGGCAGACTCAGGGGACTCATTTCCCTGAGCAGCCTTTTTGGTTTGTTTGGATTTTGGTTTAGTGGGGACTTTGGATTTGGATTTTGTGGTGGAGGCTGTGGGTTCCCTCTGCTTGGGTTTTAGCTTTCGGGCAGCCTCTTTGAGAGTAGGGTTAGAGTTGTGTCGGGAATATACTTCCAACAAAACTGCTGGTGCAGAGATCCCCTGACCAACAAGGCCATTTTGCTGAAGCTGTTTCTCTATGATGGCCATGATAAAACGTGGATAAAGTAGCCATCTAGAAGAAACAGGCTTAGCAGCATGTTCAGTTAATTCAGAAAACAGGATTTGAGAAAAATTTAGTTTTTGAGATTCAAGAATTGAATACAATACCTGTTGCCATCTGGAAGACATTTGGTCCCACGAAGAAGACTTTGGAGCCAAGCATATGTTGATCATATGAAATATCAGGCGCTCTGGGTCATTAAAGTTCTTCTTGTACAGAGTGGAATCACTTAGGTCACCCTGGTATTCATGACTTGTGAAACAAAGGTCAAGTTGGTTCTTTGGGAATTGGGTGACCAGATTAGCATCATCGAGCTGAAGAACGTCCCTCAGTTCAGCTGGGCTTATGTGCACGTTATGACCATTGACAGTGGATCGAAGAGAGATTACTCCCGTGCCAACATTGATCAGTTCCACGTTCATCCAGAATTGATGAATAGAGTCGACATATAGTGTTGGATTGATGAGAAAAGTAGTTTTGAATTGAGAAGCATTCATCAAATTCACAGCGTCATCAAACTTTGACCAGAAGGAGGATTTGGTCAGATAAGCAATGGAGTTATGACGCGGTTTCAAGGTTATGGACGCCATGGATGCAAAGACTGGAGAGGGAAAATAGGTTTTTGAAAAAGATGGAAGGTTCTGAGAAAGTGATAATGAAACAACTGAAGAAGGTTGAGTTAAATAGAGAAAACAACAGAAGGTAAAACAACTGAAGAGTAAAATTACTCATCAGGTGTTGTGGACAGTTTTGTTCAGCAGTTGTTTTCATCAGTTGTTCATCAGACTTTGTGGAAATTTTGTTCATCAGAACTTGTGAACAATGTGTTCATCAGAACTTGTAAACAATTTGCTCATCAGAACTTGTAAACAATTTGTTCATCAGAACTTGTAAACAATGTTTGACCTTCAGTACTTAGTGAATCAATACTCATCAGTACTTGTAACTTAGAGTATTAGAAAAGGTCATATGTTTCCTTGAATCAGTACTTTTGATATGTATCAATATTTACTGAAAATATCAAAAAGTTTCAAGGTAAAAAAAATTTTATTTGAAAAGAAAAAAGTGAAAATATTTTTGGGTTTTTGAAAAGAAATTAAAATTTATTTGATGAAAAACCAACCTATTCAAGTTGCAGCATACCAAGCCTTAGAACTAAATTTTGAAAAGTTGAGGTGTCTAAAGGCTTAGTAAAGATGTCTGCAAGCTCATCAGCACTAGGAACAAACTTTGGATCAATCAGACCCTTTTCATAACAATCTCTTATAAAATGATGTCTGATCTCAATGTGTTTAGTCCTAGAGTGCTGAACTGGATTCTTGACAATACAAAGAGCTGAAGCACTATCCATTAACAATGGTGTCTTCAGTTCTTTGATGCCATAATCCAAGAGTTGAGACTGAAGCCAGAGAATTTGTGAAGTACAACTTGCAGCAGCAATGTACTCGGCTTCAGCAGTGGAAGTGGCTACAGATGTTTGTTTCTTACTTTGCCAAGAAACCAGACAATTTCCGAAAAATTGACACCCACCAGAAGTAGATTTTCTTGAGAGTTTGCATCCTGCATAGTCACTATCAGAAAAAGCAATTAGCTTGCAGGAATGTCCATTGGAATACCATATTCCCAGAGATAGAGTGCCCTGCAAGTATCTGAAAATTCTCTTCACAGCAATTAAATGAGATTCTTTAGGTGCAGCCTGAAATCTAGCACAGACACAAGTGGCGAACATAATGTCTGGCCTTGATGCAGTTAGATACATCAAAGAGCCAATCATACATCTATAAAGAGTTTCATCCACTGAAGTACCTTTCAGATCAGCATCAAGTTGTGTGGTGCTGCTCATGGGGTTAGAACATGGTTTACAGTTTTGCAAATCAAATTTCTTTAACAGCTCTTTTGTGTATTTTGATTGGTGAATGAAAATTCCATTAGGTTTTTGTTTAATTTGAAGACCCAAGAAAAACTGTAGTTCCCCCATGGCACTCATTTCAAAATTTTTGGTCATAAGCTTAGTGAAAGCATCACACAACTTTAGATCAGAAGAAGCAAATATGATGTCATCAACATAAATTTGAACAAGTAGCTTATGCTGTCCTACAATCTTTATGAATAAAGTTTTATCAATGGAGCCTCTAGTGAAATTATTTTTGAGAAGAAAGGTGGATAAAGTGTCATACCAGGCTCTAGGTGCTTGTTTCAGCCCATAAAGAGCTTTATCAAGCTTGTACACCCAATCAGGATGTTTATTGTCCTCAAAGCCTGGAGGTTGACACACATACACTTCCTCTTTTATTTTACCATATAAGAAAGCACTTTTGACATCCATTTGAAAAACTTTTAATTTGTGTAAGGCAGCATATGCTAAAAACAATCTAATTGCTTCTAGTCTGGCTACAGGGGCAAAGGTCTCATCATAATCAATACCTTCTTCCTGAGAGAACCCCTGTACAACTAGTCTGGCTTTGTTTTTAATGATTTGACCATTTTCATCTGTTTTATTCCTAAACACCCATTTTGTGCCTATTGCACACTTACCTGAAGGTAAAGAAACCAGCTCCCAAACTTGTTGCTTCTTGAACTGCAACAACTCCAACTGCATTGCTTCCACCCAGCCATTGTCTTTGAGTGCTATGTGATAGTTCTTTGGCTCTTGTTGACTGACAAATAAGGCATAGAGGTAAAAGTTTGATAATTGACTTCTTGTTGAAACACCAGCAGAAATATCACCAAGAATTTGAGATAATGGATGATCCTTCAGTTCTTGATATGGAATGAGAGCAGTGCAAGTGTTTCCTGGAGGTTCAGCTGCTGCAGAAGTGGATGAAGAACCAGGGAACAATTCAGCTGGAATTTCAAATGATGTGGAAGAATCCAGAATTTCATCAGCATTTGTATTTGGAGGAGCAACTGGAGCAAGAGGAGCAACTGATTTTGCAGATGTAGGCAGATTATCACTGAATCTGAACAAATGAGTACTTTCATCTTCATCATCTGGAATTCCTTGTGTGGTTTCTGTAGAAGCTTTTGGTGGATTTGCTGGAAGTACCTCATGTTCTTCACCATTAGGTTCAACTGGAAGGTTATGTTGCAAGATATTAAGATCAAACATCTCAGCAGGATTTTGAGGAATGGAATCTTTGGGACATTCATTGAATTTAACATGAAGAGTTTCTTCAACAATCTTTGTTCGACAATTGAACACTCTATAAGCCTTGCAAGTTGAAGAATATCCAACAAAGTATCCTGCATCAACTTTGGAATCAAATTTGGTGAGTTGATCTTTGGTGTTGAGAATATAGCAAGGACATCCAAAAGCTCTGAAGAAGGAAATCAAAGGAGTTAAAGAGTGAAGTATTTCATATGGAGTCTTCAACCATCTTTGATTCACCAAAACTCTGTTTTGCACATAGCAAGCAGTATTAACAGCTTCTGCCCAGAAGGTTAGTGGTAAACCAGAATCTGTAAGCATTGTTCTGGCAGCTTCAATCAAAGTCCTATTTTTCCTTTCTACAACTCCATTTTTTTCAGGAGTTCTGGGAATACTGTACTGTCTCTGAATTCCCTTTGACAGATAAAAGTCATCCAGAAGGTGATTTCTGAATTCAGTGCCATTATCACTCCTAACACACTTGATAGGAACAGAATATTGCTTTTCAGCAAACAACACAAAATTCATAATAGCCTTGGCAACCTCACCTTTTGAGTGTAAGAAGAAAGTCCAGACAAACTTTGAACAGTCATCAACAATAACTAGACAATATTTCTTCTTTGCCATAGACATTATCTGCACAGGACCAAACAAATCCATGTGCAGTAGTTGCAGGCAACCAGTGGATTTGGAATCTCCAATTGGAGGAAAAGAGACTTTGTGTTGCTTTCCTTTCAAGCAGGCAGTACAATTCTCATCACAACTAAAGTCCTTTAAAGGAAGACCTCTAACTAAACCATGTTTCACCAATTGATTTATGTTTTTGATGTTCACATGACCTAATCTTCTATGCCACAGATTTGATTCCTTGAAAGAGGCCTTAGAGAATAAACAAGGATGACCCTTGACAGAGATATTCTTAGATAAATCAAAGGCATATACCTTTCCCACTCTGTTAGCCTTAAGAAGTGTATACTCATCTAAAACTTTGCTAATCAAAGGCATCACATCAGAAGATAAAATCCTACAATCTTGCTTAGTGAAAAGAGAAACATGACCCTTATCACACATTTGACTAACACTCAGAAGATTGTACTTAAGATTTTCAACATGATTCACATCATCAAACCTAATTTCACCATTTGTTACCATACCTTTCCCAATAATGTAACCCTTAGCATCATTTCCAAAGGATACAAATCCCTTCCTACCAGTAAAATAATTTTGAAGGAGAGATCTGCTCCCAGTCATATGCATGGATCCTCCACTGTCAACATACCAGATGCTATTTTGGCATGCTGAAGGACCCTGCATACAACAACACACTCAGTTAGACTTTGGGACCCAAACCATTTTGGTTTTGGGTCTGTTAACACATGAATAAACAAAATGAGCAGTGTCAGATGAAGCAACACTTGAAGCATTCTTATCAGAAGATTTAACCTTGACTTTAGATTTTGGTTTCTTCTTCTGAAATGAGACAACAGATGCCTCTGCTAAATTAAATCTTCCTAGCAATTGTTGCATCATTAACATCAGTTGATTATGATTGTGTGTCAAGATTTTGATTTCATTAGACACATTCTGATCTGACTTTGGATTTTTTGGTTTGAACACCTTAGTTTCTTTAACTGATGAAAAATTTTTCAAGTGTTGTTTCTTTGAATCTGGAACAACCCTTTTACCTTTCTTGGAGGTACTTGATTCATTTCCTTGTGAGGGTTTTCCAGATTTTGAACTCACAGATGATTCTGGTACAAACTTGGAACGAAATTCAGTTTTCATTTTGAGAAGGTTTTTGTTTTTATTCTTTATTTTGTTGAATTTAGAACCTTTTCTGTACCAGCAATCATCAGTGGAATGATTAAACAGCCTACAAATTTCATAAGGCACCCTCTTTTGCTTTCCCTTGTGATTATCTACAAGTACTGATGACTTAGATACTGAGTTTTTGTTCTTCAGCACATTTGAAACATCAGTATTTGTAGACAAATTGACAACAGCTGATGTGCTGACAACCTCTGAAGAGGTATTCTTCAGCACTTGTCTATCAACCCTTTTCCACTTATCAGTAGTTGTGCCATCAGCTTTTTCTACAACTACTGATGAGTGATTCTGACTTATCAGAAGCCGTGCATCTTTCTCTCCAGTGCCATGCCCATCTGACTTAACCAGTTTTAAATTTAATTCATTTGAAACCTTTTCATCAGGGTTAATCTCAATTAAAACACTATCCTGACATGTTTCATCCTGGATAACATTTGTACATCCAAGAGAATAAGAATAAGTTTCAATGTCAATAGTTTCAGACTCAGATTTGCAGGCACTTGAATCACTTTCAAATGATTCTTCAGCATCAGACTTTTCTGAAGATTTGGTGGATTGGTATACACTGTCTCCTTCAGACTCACAGTTAAGATTTTTTGGTGTATAATCAGTTGGAGGAGCAGTATGATTGTATCCAATACCAAACTTCACATTTGATGCTGTTTGCTTGTTTAACAGCAACTCAAACCCCTTGCAAGATTCAACCCATCTTGCACATTCTACTTGGGTTGCTGCAAGTGTTTGTTTCAGATCATTATGCTTCACAAGCATGACTTCCACTCTAGCTTTTTCATCAGATAACAAACATTTGAGTTTATAAATTTCAGACTCTTTTTCATTTAAAGCTTTTTCAAATTCAGTTTTGTTTTTAGCCACAGCCTTCTCTAATTCAAATTTCTCATTTATCAATTCTACATTTATTTCCCTAATGGAAGCAAATGCTGAAATACATGACTCTGAGCATAACTTAGCTTTTGATTCAGAAGATACCTGTGATGTTGATGAAGATTGACAAGAGTTGTCAATTGAATCAATAGCCATCAATGCAAGATTTCCAAAAGGATTGTCTCCACCATGTGGACCAATTTCAGAATAAGGCTGCATGTTGAAGTCAGATAAATCATCAGGTAGACTACTCCAATCAACTACTCCAGGAGTAAAGAAACTCTGATGCTGTTGTTGTTGAGACTGTTGATTGGTTTGAGATTTGCTGGGATCAGGAAGAGCAGGTGATTGTGAAGGAATTAATGCTGGAGTGTGTGTAGGTTGAGGCATGTAGAAACAAGGATATGGATATGGCATAGGATTTTGTTGAACAAAGTGAGCTGGATAGAATTGTTGTTGACTAGTACCAGAGGATTGTGGTCCTTTGCTTGATGGGTTGTTGCTTGGAAAAGTCACAAAAGGTGCAGCAGAGTTAGAACCAGTAGATTTGCACTCCCTAGCAAAGTGACCAAGTCTGTGACACTTATGGCACCTCAGCTTCCCTTTGTCAAATCCAACTTTGGTTTTGCCAGATAATCCAGGGAACTTTCTTCCTGTTCGTTTATAGAACTTTTGTGATCTGATGTTGATTAATGCCATTTGACTCAAAATGTCCATCTCCTCTAGATCATCATCCGGGATTCCTTTCAAATCATCCATCACAAAACACAAGTTATCACCATAATTTCCTGCATTACTATCAACTCCCACAAAAGCATGTTCAGAATTGTTAGTAGAAAAATCAATATGTTCATCATAGGAACAGTCAGACCCATTAAACTCTGACTCCTGACCTATCAAAGCAGTGTTACCAGGAACAAAATCATCAGCAAGTTTTCCAGATGAAGACAGTTTTCTCTTCTGTTCTACCTCTCTCTCAAATGTTAATAGTTTCCCATGAAGTTGGGTGAGAGATAGATGTTCTAGAGTTGCACTAGAGCGTAGGATAATAGTATAAGTATCCCACCTCTCAGGCAGTGATCTAAGAAATCTGTTATTCATCTGACTATTAGTATATTCTTGCTTAACCATTTTCAACTCAGAAATTAAACATGAGAAACGCTCAAATTGTTGAGTCAATGATTCACCCTTCCTATGAGAGAACGTCTCATACTGTTGGGCGAGGATTTCTCTTGTGTTTGCTAAAACCTCATCGGTTCCACCAAATTGTTCTTTCAGTGCAACCCAGAGATCATGAGCAGTATCATGATGCATCAAGCCAGAGTAAATCTCATTCGGCAAAGCCATGGCCAGAATACCATGAGCTTTCGCATCAATTTCAAACAGTTTGATATCCTCATCCGAATACATATCTGAAGGTTTCGGAATCATTAGTTTAGTTTCAGGATCAGTAATCATGGGTTTATAAGGACCATGCACTACAGATTTCCAACATCCTGCGCTGTTAATCGACAGGTGATGTAGCATTCTACGTTGCCATATGTTGTACTCACTCCGCACAAGCATCGGAGGCTTGGTTGCGGAGCCTGTATTGTGCGGATCATTGTTTGGAGTCGTCATGATCACAGATTCAAGCAATTAGACACAAGCTAATGCAAATTTCAATCAATTGATTCAAAACAAATTAATATTGAAGGACAAATCAACAGAAGTTAACAGAAAACTTCAATCTATAACAAATTCTTACTTAATCAGCTAATTCGATCAATTAGAGAACAAATTTGAGCAGTTTCAGAGATCTATTGTTTAATCGATCAATGATTAACCTGCTCTGATACCAATTGTAGGATCAGATGTTCTCAATTGATTCAATAATAGAGTATAGCAGCGGAATTCAAAGTTGAATTAGCACAATCATAGCAAGAACAAAGTTCAATCAAACAGTAAAGCACAAGTTTGTTATAGAGAGAGAATTCTGTAAAAAGAATAATTCAATCAATCGCAATAACTTCGTTACATTACAAAATTGTCAACTGCCCTTATATAAAGACAGTGACGTCTGATGATGTCACATGATGTTGACACCTAACAGACAAAACAAAACAATTGAAATAACTAAACTACTGAGAATGTCTACAACATCTGAAGACATTCTCTTACAACTACTGAAGTATTAAAACTACTGAAGTAATAAACTAAAACATCTGATGATTAAACTACTCATCAGACTTTTACAAGAACAAAAAGAAAACTACTGAAGACTAAACTACACACTACAACATCTGATGACTTACACTTCAGCTGTTGTATATTACTTCAGATCTTGTAACTTCTGTACATTGTATGTCAGCCGTTGTGTTCTTCTTCAGTTGTTATAAGTGCTGTGAGACTTAGAGATTTTTCTGATCAGGCTCATTGGCTCTTTTAGTCCAACAGTACTCAAATCAGATTTCTATCTATTGAAAAACTATTATTTATTGCCAACAGTTGTGTTGATTTATATATTACATGTTGTGTTTGTTGTATTATTTACACATGTCGCATTGGACTTTGATGACACTCTAACATTTCTCTTAACTAGGAAGATAATGGCAGACGAGAACGTACACATGACAGTTGCAGAACTCAATGAGTTGATTAACAACAGGATCGCAGAGGCTATCGCGAACTACGCACAGGCACACAATACAGGGCCACATGGTCCAACAGGGGGACTGGTTAACCCACAGGCATGCACGTTCAAGATGTTCTTGGACTGTAAGCCACATAATTTCAAAGGATCGGAGGGGGCCATTGGACTCCTTCGATGGATTGAGAAGGCTGAATCAGTGTTTGAGATGTGCAACTGTCCTGATGAGAGCAAAGTCAAGTATGCTACGAGTACGTTGGAGGGTCCAGCATTAACCTGGTGGAACTTCAATGTCCAAACTTTGGGCTTGGGTGAGGCCAATGCCTTAACCTGGAATGGTTTCAAGACCTTGCTGCAGGAGGAGTACTGTCCCCGCAGTGAGATGCAGAAATTAGAGGAGGAATATTGGCACCTCAAGATGGAGGGGTCCAACATCGAGGAGTACACGACTCGATCTCATGAACTAGCCAGACTTCTACCTCACATGGCTACTCCTGCAAGCAAGTGGATAGAGAGGTACATCGGGGGATTGGTGCCTCAGATCCAGGGATTGGTCACTTCTGCAAATCCCACAACAATTCAACAAGCTGTTTGTTTAGCGCACCAACTGACTGATCAGGCAGTGTTACAGGGAACTCTGCCTAAACGAACATCAGCTACTAAGGTAGGTGATCACAAAAGGAAGTGGGAGAGCAGCAACACCAAGAACTTCAACCAACAGCTATTTCAGCAGAACCGGAAACAAGACTCAAACAAGTCTTATCATAACTCGAATAGTGGTCAGCAATCATCATCGTCAGGGGGTTATATTGGGAAACATCCGAAGTGCAACAAGTGTGGATTTCATCATGCGGGAAACCAGTGTGATAAAGTTAAGTGTCAACGGTGTGGTAAGGTTGGGCATGCAGCTAAGGATTGTCGGGGAGAGCTGCAAAACAATCACAACAATCACAATAACAATCAGAACAACGCACAGAAGGGTTTTTTTGAGTGTGGCAAGATGGGGCACTTTAAAAAGGATTGTCCACAACTCAAGAAAGGCGGGGATAATAATGCAAATGGCAACGGCAACGGTAATGGCAATGGCACCAATAACAACAACAATAACAACAACAATGGTGCTAGGGGTAGGGCGTTTGTGATTGGAGGACGTCAAGCACGGGAGGATCCCAACATTGTTACGGGTACGTTCCTCTTAAATAATCACTATGCCTCTATGTTATTTGACACTGGTGCCGATCGGAGTTTTGTATCTAGTTCACTTGCTAAGTTGCTAAATGTTAGTCCCACTGCCTTAGAAAATCCATACACTGTAGAACTAGCTGATGGTAAGCTAATTGTAGTTGAACAAATCCTTAAGGGATGTATACTTGATTTGATGGGTCAGACATTGGAAATTGACCTTATGCCTATTGCTTTAGGTAGTTTTGATGTAGTCATTGGCATGGACTGGTTGTCCAAACACCAGGCTGAAATAGTATGCCATGAAAAGATCGTTCGTATACCTCTTTCGCATGGAGAGACATTGTATGTACAAGGCGAGAAGAGCAGTACGCCACTGCGTCTCATATCTTGTATGAAAGCACACAAATGTCTGCGTAAAGGTCATACGGCAGTTATAGCACTTATAACTGAAAAACCGGTAGCTGAGAAGAAGATTGAAGATATTCCGATAGTTTGTGAATTTCCGGAGGTATTTCCAGAAGACTTGCCGGGATTACCGCCCATCAGACAGGTGGAATTCCGAATCGACCTTACACCAGATGCAGCACCGATAGCTAGGGCGCCTTATCGACTTGCACCGTCAGAGATGCAAGAATTATCTACACAATTGCAAGAGTTGTTGGATAAGGGTTTCATACGACCTAGTTTTTCACCGTGTGGAGCTCTAGTTTTGTTTGTTAAGAAGAAGGACGGGACTTTCCGTATGTGTATCGATTACCGGGAACTAAACAAGGTTACTATCAAAAACCGGTATCCGTTACCTAGAATTGACGATCTGTTCGATCAGTTGCAAGGTTCGAGTTACTATTCGAAGATTGATCTCAGATCGGGTTATCATCAACTAAGAGTTCAGGAGGAGGATATTCCAAAGACAGCATTCAGGACGCGCTATGGCCATTATGAGTTCTTGGTGATGCCATTTGGGTTGACAAACACTCCAGCTGTATTCATGGATTTCATGAATCGTGTTTGTAAACCTTATCTCGATAAGTTTGTCATTGTTTTCATTGATGACATTCTCATCTACTCTCAGACCGAAGAAGAGCACGCTGAACATCTCCGATTACTACTAGAATTACTGAAACAGGAACAATTGTACGCTAAGTTCTCGAAATGTGATTTCTGGATGCGAGAAGCACAATTCCTGGGTCATATAGTCAACGAAAAGGGCATACATGTTGATCCAGCAAAGATTGAAGCGATTAAGAATTGGGAAGCACCAAAAACACCTACCGAGGTACGACAATTCCTTGGTTTGGCGGGTTACTACCGAAGATTCATTGAGGGATTCTCAAAGATCGCTCAACCACTTACAGCTCTTACGCATAAGGGAACAAAGTATAATTGGACGGATAAACAGGAAGCTGCATTTTAGTTATTGAAACAGAACTCTGCAGTGCACCGATTCTGTCCTTACCGGAAGGGACGGAAGACTTTGTGGTGTATTGTGATGCATCTGCACAGGGTTTGGGATGTGTGTTGATGCAACGTGATAAAGTAATTGTTTATGCTTCAAGGCAATTACGACCACACGAAAAGAATTACACTACTCATGATTTGGAGTTAGGAGCAGTGGTTTTTGCTTTGAAGATTTGGAAGCATTACTTGTACGGAACTAAGTGTACCATTTACACTGATCATAAGAGTTTGCAACATATCTTTGATCAGAAGGAACTCAACATGAGACAACGACGATGGGTTGAGTTGTTGAACGATTACGAATGCGCGATTAAGTATCACCCGGGAAAGGCTAATGTGGTAGCCGATGCTTTGAGCAGAAAAGATACTTCAACAAGACGGGTTCGCGCACTTATGATGACGATACATACTGACTTACCTGACAAGGTACGCAGTGCTCAGATTGAGGCCTTGAAAAAGGAAAACTTGGTACAGGAATCCTTACGAGGAATGGAAGAACAATTGGATGTTAAACCTGATGGAATTCGTTATTTCATTAATCGACTGTGGATACCTTTGTATGGAGGTTTAAGGGAACTCGTGATGGATGAAGCACACAAGTCCAGATATTCAGTCCATCCGGGATCAGACAAGATGTATCATGACTTGAAGGCACTGTATTGGTGGCCTCACAAGAAAGCTGACATTGCTAAATACGTTAGCAAGTGTTTGACTTGTTCGAAAGTCAAAGTTGAATATCAGAAACCATCTGGTTTACTGCAACAACCAGAAATACCGATGTGGAAATGGGAACAGATTTCGATGGACTTCATTACTAAGTTACCCTGTACACCGAGTGGTTGTGATGCGATATGGGTAATTGTTGATCGATTAACGAAATCTGCACACTTCTTAGCAATCAAGGAAACCGATAAGATGGAGAAACTGACTCGCATTTACATCAAGGAAGTGGTAGCACGGCATGGCGTGCCAATCTCTATCATATCAGATCGGGATGCCCGATTTACTTCCAACTTTTGGAAATCACTTCATAAGTCGTTGGGGACTCGTTTGGATATGAGTACCGCCTATCATCCACAGACCGACGGTCAAAGTGAACGTACGATTCAAACGCTCGAGGATATGTTACGAGCTTGTGTAATTGACTTTGGTGATAGCTGGGAAAACCATTTACCGTTAGTGGAATTCTCTTACAACAATAGTTATCATACAAGTATTCAAGCAGCACCGTTTGAAGCTTTGTATGGTCGCAAATGTCGTTCACCAGTTTGCTGGGCTGAAATTGGTGACAGTCAGATTACAGGTCCGGAATTAGTGCACGAGACGACAGAGAAGATAGTTCAAATCCGGAACCGTATGGCAGCGGCCCGGGATAGACAGAAGAGTTATGCTGACAAGCGTCGTAAACCATTGGAATTTCAGGTAGGAGACCGAGTTCTTCTAAAGGTATCACCTTGGAAAGGTGTGATACGATTCGGCAAGCGCGGAAAGCTTAGTCCACGTTACGTAGGACCTTTTGAGATCTTGAAAAGGATTGGTCCGGTTGCGTATCAACTCAAACTACCGGATGAACTCAGTGGAGTTCATGATGTCTTTCTCGTATCGAACTTAAAGAAATGTCTTTCTGATGAGACATTGATTGTACCGTTGGAAGAAATACAAGTAGACGAACAGTTACGATTCATTGAAGAACCAGCTGTAATCATGGACCGAGAGGTCAAACAACTTAAACAAAGCAAGATTCCGATAGTCAAAGTCCGGTGGAATTCAAGACGGGGTCCTGAATTCACATGGGAAAGAGAAGATCAAATGATGAAGAAGTATCCTCATCTGTTCAAAACAGCAACTACAAACATTGAGAGCGCACGTTAAATTTCGTGACGAAATTTCCTTCAACAAGGGGATGACGTGATGCTTCACACATCAACACTGCAAATTTCAAACTGTAAGCACAAACACTTTATTCAATTGGTTTTGTTACAAACATTTGTGCTACACTACATTTTATACATTTTATGTGCTACATTTCATATGTTACATGTTATGGTAGTACATGCATGATTAGTTACACATATTTTACTATGTGCGGGGTTGCATAGTACAAATAGTTACAGACACTCACTATGTGTGAGGTTACACAGCACAGTATGATCAAACACAAACAGTCACAGTTAGGTGAACTAACTAGTGTACACGCACGCAAACAGTCACATTGAACGATCACACTTAGTTGTGATGTTGCAAGCATTAGATTTTGTGTATGAATACACACAAGCACACGGAATGATCAAACCACACTAACACGTACGATTTAAACTCGTAAGTAGTTTCCTAACTACTTCTAACATATACTAATTTTCGGGACGAAAATTCTTTTAACAAGGGGATGATGTGACAACCCGACTTTTCGAATTAACCTCGTTAACCCTCGTAGGCCAAATTGTATGTTATGAGGCCCAATTGAAGCCCAATTGTAAGTTATGAGGACCAATTGAATAGAAATAGGCCCAATTGTGAATAGGAGGCCCAAGGTAGGCCCAATGAGGCCAAGGTAGGCCCAATGAGGCCCAAGGTAGGCCCAATTGTAATTATGAGGCCCAAAAGGATTAATCTAGTTCAACAATGTTCTAAGTGGTCCAATTAGTGACAATTCGGCAATTCGGATTAACTCCGTTAACTTTAGAATTAACCGAAATGTTATGTAATCATACAAAAACGAATTTTAAGGGTTATTATGGTGCAAAACAAGTTGTAAACATTACAATTTCAATGATTTAGTTGTAATTAAGTTGAAGTGCAAAGATTGACTTTAAAAGTCAAAATTCGGTTTGAATATCAATTGGAAGTCGAATTTCACAATCCTTTCAAGTAAAAACCGAAATTAACTACTCTTAATCATCCTATTGATGATTACTAATGAGTAGAAACCGTTATGAGTCCATTAGAATCTCGAATTTAACTCATTTGATGTCTAAGAGTCGTAACCGTCCATAACTCGCATCAAATGTGTATAAACCGAACACAATTCACACAATTGCACATTCCTGAACAATAATCGGTATACTTAGAAGACATTGCAAGCAACAATTCGATCCAAGGAGACGTGGACAGAAGAATTCGAGTGGAAGGTAGCCGAAACTCAACACACAAGTCGAATTCCATCAATTGGGGATTAAACCAGGTAATTCTTGACACCTACAACATCTAAAAGAGCCAACTAAGGTTAATCCCAAATCAATTTCGACTAATAACATCGAATTATAGCATTTCGATTTCTAGGGCTCATAGTAGGAGACGATTTGGGGGTTTTGATCCTAAGGAGTTTAAAAATAAAATTAATGATCATGGATAATTTCAGAAGGTTCCGAATAAGCTATATGATGTGCCAATTTTATGAAACAAGCACAAATTCTAGTATTTCAATTCTAGGGTTTATATGACAAAACGGTTTTGGGGATTCCTATTTAGAAGTATTCAAAAATCAAATTAAATAGTATGGGTAGATTCAGAGGATCCCGATTAAGGTTAATGCTATGTCAATTTCATCATGGAACTACGAATTATAAGATTTCGATTCTAGGGTTCTTGTTGTAAAAACGATTTGGGTATTTCGGTCTAAATAGAGGTTAGGTTCAAATTAAACTATACAGATGGGTTCGGTTTAGTCTAGGGATGAAAAACCCTTTGATTTTGGGTTCTAACATGTTCGAATTCGATTCAATTGGAAGATGGGTTTTAATGCATACGTTTGAAATCAAATTTATCACATTCTTGGGTTCTAATCATAACCAATAAAGTTATCGGTTAGTGCAATGATCGAATACAGAAGACAATATGCAAATAAGTCTTAAGTCCTATGTTATCTACATGCAGGGTCCCTAGGTTATAGTCTAGGCCAAACCGTTTAATTAAGTGACCTATATTTCTCTATAAACCTGGCTCTGATACCAATCTGTCACACCCCGAGCCGGCGGGGTAGGATCGGGTTTCCCCGACGGGCGGAAGGTTCCCGGGGCGCGATATCGAGAGTGATAATCGAAGTGATCAGATTGTTTACATTGCACATGATATATAAATGAGAAACTTGCTAAAATAAAATAGAATTACAAAGTTAAATTACATCAGTTAAGTTTATAATTTAACAATGTAAATCTACTATAACATCATAAATCTTCAATCTTGTATCTGCACAAGATATACAAAATAATGGTGTATGATGTCCAAAAATATGCAGGTCCAAAAGCTAGGTCCTCTATCTGTAACCTAGTCCAAAAGAAATAACTCTTCAGTTGACCTGTTCGTCACCTGAGAAGTCATGCAAAAATAAAGTCAACACATGGTTGGTGAGTTCATGTAGTTTAGTAATTGAAAATGATTTGGAAATGATGTGAAAATGATTTGATAATGATTTGAAAATCCCTTTCGGTAAAGACCCTAACCTCATTAACTTCAATGTAATATCCCTATCGGTATGCTTATATATAGGGCATACCCCTGAGTCGAGCCTACAAGCCCGCCCAGACGCCATCCCACCACATACTAATACGCATATGACACTGTTGTTAATGATAATTAAGCATTTTTACCCCACACACCTCTGATTTAGATTATGTTTTCCCCAAAACCTGATTTTACCTTTGATTCTCTTGAGTTCATCATAGATATATGATTTCCCAAAAGTCAGTAATAGATATAAATGTTAAATATTTAATTAAATAAATAAAACATTTAAATGCAACTAAGGCATGATGATTGGGCCTTATTTGACTCAATCAACTAGACTTAGTTGTTGGTGGTTGTCCAAGTTGTAACCTCTCACACGTGACCCATGTCAGGCATAACTCACAAGGAGTACACCTGAACTGAGCGGGATTTTAATGTGTTGCCCGTTACAGCCTGACCCAATGGTCTTCTGCATCTGAGTGGGACTTTAAGGATATCCTTTGATTCTTGATCTCTTGATTCTATTGATTTGACTTTGATATTGATTTCATCTGATCACTCATGTTATTGCCCGTTACAGCCTGACCTAATGGTCTTCTGCATCTGAGTGGGACTTTAGATGTGTGTTACACGTGGTCTTGATTCCCTATACAACTGACATCCACCTTAACTTGAATATTAATGATTTCATTAGATCATAATGATTTCATTATTTTCATGATTCACACACATTTATGGTTTCTGATTCCTTGAGTCTCTTGATCTTGATCTTTAGAATTCCCATGATTCACAATGATGATTGATTTGATTATGATTCTTTGTTCTCAGATTCCACAATGAATTGGATTTCCTTTGAATTTGATCATTTGATTTTGTTCGTTGGATTTCACTTTGAATTTAGATTCTTGAATTTGAGCTTGATGGACTAAGGGTTGATTTAATGTTTAAATTAAAGTATTACTCATAAGAGTACTTTAATTAAGTTGGTTATTTGATCTGTTTAATAATTATCTAGACAGGAGTCTAGGAGTATCAACAAACATATATATGTAAAACATATAATAATTAAAAGCATTTAAATAAACAGTTAATATAAAACAGTTTACGCATGCTTCTCAGCCCCGCGTTTTAAAACAAAAATGTTAGAAAAGGGGCAATGAACTCACCTGTGCTGCTATGTAAATGATCTACACATGATGCGCGCTCTTGTTTGTAGCTTAGGTTTCTTCAGTTCCTGAGTTATTTTATAAGAATTCGAATATAATAAGTACGCGTAATAGTCGTTGTGCCTACGTTCGGGTCTTGTTGTGTGTGCAACTAAGTGTCTTAGTACTAGTGTAACTAAGATCTAATCTATCCTAGTTACCCTTTTTGATCCCAATCCCATGTTTATTATAATAACTTACTTTTAAAATTTTAAGAAATTTTGGCAGAGTTTCCTTTGTATTTAATTCAAAACCAGACATTTATATTGTCTATTTTAACAAATCCCAATCAATTTTATTACAACTAACTTTTAAGAAATCGATTGACAGTTATAATTCATATTCCAATTTAACAAAACCTTAGAAATTATTTAATTTTATTTAAACGCTTAACATTTGATGGACTTAATCAAGTCCCATTGGGCCCATTTAAGCCCAATAACAAACTCTTGATTCTTACTTGATCATAATTACAATTGTTTGAACCATATGACATAGATGTCTAAGTTATTCATGTTAACAACTCATTTTAAGTTGTTAATATATGTTAATGACCTAAGTTATAGATATTCTACCCCACATATGAGCTTCATGATTCATCATTATTTATAACAAACTCTCATATTAATCCCATGCACACACATAAATTAAATAACCCATGCACGTTCATTACGGGATCAACTTCTTATACAACTTAGGTTTTATAGCCAACTAACCATTCCTTAGACTATTACCACTAGTTTTGTTGATCCTAGTCCCTTCTCAACTTCATTAAACGATCTTTGGGTTTTGCATGAGGTCCAGGGCAGCGAACCTTTTAGGGTTTGTCCCCAAGGTTCGGCCAACATCACCTCATCAACGAACCATTAGGGTTCGTCCAAGGAGACCATGGTTCGTGTAAAGGTTCGCTAGCCTAGTGGGCTCGTTGGTAACCAAGGGTTCGGCTAGGTTCAATGGTTCGCTGCTATCTTGAGTGAGGTTCGGTCCAAGGAACTTGTAGGGTTCGCATAGAAGGGTTCGTGAATGGTTCGTCTCTACAATGAAGGTTCGGTGCTGGTAAGACTTGAAAAGGTTCCTGGCTCAGAACAATTACATGTTCGTTGTCAGTGGTTCAGGGTTCGGCTCCCAGAAGGTTGCAGGTTCGTTGCAGAGCCATGCAGGGTTCGGCACAGGGTTCGCCTAACAAACCCTTGGGTTCGGCCGGTTGTCGAGGAAAAAGGTTCGGCCGGCTGCTGTTTGGTTCGACCAATGGATCTCGCGAACCTGTAACTTTCCATGGTTCCATCCTCCTTCTTGAGACCTTAAACCTATCACAACTCATTCCTAACAATACCTAAACGTGTGTAATCCTTCATCTAAGTGTTTTATGTGTTTAGTGTCGGTCAATATAGCAATTCCGCAAGAACTTGAGAAAACCCTATAAAAACCGAACTTAGAATGGATATTTACCTTAGATTTCGTGGATGAAATTTCACAATGCTTGTACTTCTGAAATCTACACGATGAGAGGAACGTCTTGACGCCTAGAACACTTGAATCCAACGAGATTTAAGCCTCCAAAACTTAGAAAGAAGGCGATTTTCTTGTGAAAAACTAGAGAGAGAAGAGAAAAACGAGTTGGGAGAGAGAAGAGGGTGAAAGGTGGTGGGTGAGGCATTTATTGTCCCCATTTAATGTGGGGACAATACCTGGTCTTTCGATCTCTTTTGGTTTCGCGTGGAGTGTCGTTTCGCGTAGTTCTCGCAACGAAACGACACGATTTTTAAAATTAGAAATCATTTAATTATTCTAAGTGGTTATTCCTAGTAAATTAACTAATATCTTCAATTTATTTTAAATTTTTTTTAAATTATAAATTTACTGTTTAAATCGAAACGTACGGTCGTCGCGCGTATTCATTCGAATCGTCACTCGTACGAACACGACGATAACTATACTTTTCGATTTTGCTTTCTAATTATAGAATATCATTCAGAACGTTAAACCGTATGATTTATTCGTACAAATCGTCACCTATACGAATAACCCGTCAATTTAGCATTCTCGTAACGATATTTATGTGTTTTGTTCTGTAAAGCCTCACATACGTTTATACATAATATAATCCTAAAAACTTATCACATGATGGTTCTGTACTGCCAGACTATTATCTGACTCAAGAACCATTGTTCTGAACTGTGTTTCTGTTAAATGTTTCTGAATTTGTTCTATGAACACACCAAATGACAATGATAAATGATATGAATAATGAAACATACTGAAATGTATATGATTCATACCTGTTTACTGTTCATATGCTATAGAGATCACTGTTCCGGTGGCGGTTCCGGCACTGATGTTACAGTCTCCCCTTGTTAGAGAAATTTCGTCCCGACATTTAAGAGTTGTTATCAGGTACAGCTTCCTCTTCAAACAGTTGGAGATACTTTAACTTCATGTGATCTTCACGTTCCCAAGTGAACTCGGGCCCGCGTCTTGAATTCCATCGAACCTTTACAATAGGAATACGGCTTCGCCTCAGTTGTTTAACCTTGCGATCCATAATCTCTAAAGGTTCTTCAATGAAATGTAACTGTTCATCGACTTGAATCTCTTCAATTGGAATGACGAGAGACTCGTCAGCAAGGCATTTCTTCAGATTTGAGACGTGGAACACGTCATGCACACTACTGAGTTCATCCGGTAATCTCAGTCGATAAGCTACAGGACCAATACGCTCGATGATCTCGAACGGTCCCACGTATCTTGGTGCTAATTTGCCTTTCTTTCCAAAGCGTACAACGCCTTTCCATGGGGATACCTTCAACATGACACGGTCTCCCACTTGGAATTCCAACGGCTTACGCCGTTTGTCAGCGTAGCTCTTTTGTCTGCTCCTTGTTGCTTGTAGTCTTCTTTGGATCTGAGCTATCTTGTCAGTGGTTTCTTGAATTAGTTCTGGCCCAGTTATTCGATTGTCTCCAACTTCAGTCCAACAGATCGGTGGTCGGCATTTCCGGCCATAAAGAGCCTCGAATGGTGCACATCCGATACTGCTGTGATAACTGTTATTGTAGGAGAACTCGATCAGTGGCAAATGGGAGTCCCAATTCCCACCGAAGTCTAGAACACAGGTTCTCAACATGTCTTCTAGGGTTTGAATAGTACGTTCGCTTTGACCATCCGTTTGTGGGTGGTAAGCTGTACTCAGATTCAACTGTGTCCCTAGAGATTTCTGCAATGATTGCCAGAACCTTGATGTGAATCTACTGTCTCTATCAGAGATAATAGACAATGGAACACCGTGGCGTACCACTATCTCGTTGATGTACAATCTTGCCAGTTTATCCATCGTGAAAGTCTCACGCATAGGCAAGAAATGAGCAGATTTAGTTAAACGGTCAATGATCACCCAAATTGTATCGTGACCACTGGAAGTGCGGGGTAGCTTGGTAATGAAATCCATAGCTATTTGTTCCCACTTCCAAAGCGGAATCTCAGGCTGTTCCAGTAAACCAGACGGTCTCTGGTGTTCCGCCTTTACCTTCGCACACGTTATACATTGACCGACGTATTCGGCTATGTCTTTCTTCATTCCAGGTCACCAATAAAATCCACGCAGGTCTTGGTACATCTTATCAGCACCCGGATGAACAGAGTATTTAGTCTTGTGTGCCTCATCAAAGATAAGTTTCCTCAATTCATCTACCGCTGGGATCCATATACGTTCCCGGTAGTAGATCATTCCATCAGGCTTCATGTCAAACTGTTTCTCTGCTCCACAATCAAGTTCCTTCCTCAAATTACCTCGGTCAAGTGCTTCTTGTTGTGCTTGGATAATCTTGTCACTTAAACTGGTCTGCACGGTTATCCCCATTGCTCTAACACGTAGGGGTTTGACCCGTTCCTTCCGGCTCAAGGCATCAGCTACAACATTCGCCTTTCCCGGATGGTACTTAATTACACAATCGTAGTCATTCAGAAGTTCAACCCAACGGCGTTGTCGCATGTTGAGTTCCTTCTGATCAAAGATGTGCTGCAGACTTTTATGATCAGTGAATATGGTACACTTGGTGCCATATAAGTAATGTCACCAAATCTTCATGGCAAAGATTACTGCTCCCAGTTCAAGATCATGAGTAGTGTAATTCTTCTCATGAATCTTTAGCTGTCTTGATGCATAGGCTATGACTTTGTCCCGTTGCATTAACACAAAACCAAGTCCCTGATGGGAGGCATCACAGTATACAACAAAGTCATCACAGCCTTCTAGGAGAGATAGAATTGGAGCATCAAACAAATTCTGTTTCAATGTCTGGAAAGCATCTTCTTGTTTCTGCTCCCAGACGAGCGGTTCACTTTTCTGAGTTAGTTTGGTGAGTGGCAGGGCTATCTTAGAAAAATTTGAGATAAACCTTCTGTAATAACCTGCCAATCCCAGAAAAGACCGTATCTCCGTCGGTGTCCTCGGAGTTTCCCAATCTTTTATCGCCTCGATCTTGGCAGGATCTACATGAATTCCCTCTCTGTTGACTACATGACCCGGAAATTGAACTTCTCTTAGCCAAAATTCACATTTAGAGAATTTAGCATAGAGTTATTCTTTCTTCAACAGTTCCAAGATCATTTTAAGATGTTGCTCGTGTTCTGTCTTGGTCTTTGAATAAATCAATATGTCATCAATGAAAACAATGACAAACTGATCCAAGTACAGCTTGCACACTCGGTTCGTGAGATCCATGAAAACCGCGGGTGCATTTGTCAATCCGAAAGGCATCACCATAAATTCGTAATGGCCGTATCTTGTTCGGAAGGCCGTTTTCGGTATGTCTTCATCTTGAACTCTCAGCTGATGATATCCGGACCGCAAGTCAATCTTTGAGAAGTATTGAGCTCCTTGTAGTTGGTCAAACAAATCATCAATCCTCGGCAATGGATACCGATTCTTGATGGTTAGTTTGTTCAGTTCACGGTAATCTATGCACATTCTGAACGATCCGTCTTTCTTCTTCACGAACAAGACCGGAGCTCTCCAAGGTGAGTAGCTCGGTCTGATGAAACCTTTATCCAATAATTCCTGCAACTGATTAGACAATTCCTGCATCTCCGAAGGTGCTAACCGGTAAGGAGATTTAGCAACTGGGGTTGCTCCAGGAATTAAGTCAATACGAAACTCTACCGGTCGCACAGGTGGCAAACCTGTTAAGTCTTCAGGGAATACTTCAGGATATTCTCTTACCACCGGTACGTCTTGAATCTTCTTCTTAACCTTCTCCTTTTCCACCACATGAGTCAAGAACGCCACGCACCGCTCTGTAGACACTTACGCGCCTTTATGCAAGAGATGATTTTGACACTTCGTTTTGCTTGATCCCCTTTAACTTCAAACACGCGATCACTCGGCAATGGAATTCGAAGCAGCTTTTCAGAACAGATGACTTCCACTCGATTAGACGAAAGCCAATCCATTCCAACAATGATGTCGAAACTTCCCAACTCCATCGGTATCAAATCGATGGTGAATGTATGACCATTAAGTGTCAATGGGCAATTCCTATAAACTGTACTAACTGTGATCTGTTTCCCGTTAGCTTCTTCTATAATGTAAGGGGAGTCTAACTGTTCCTCTATGGAATCTAGTTGGCATGCAAAATCGGCAGAGATAAAACTCTGGTACGCACCAGTATCAAATAAGACAGATGCATAAAAGTCATGTAAGAGAAACGTACCAGTGACCACATTTGGGTCCTGGCGCGCAGCTGGTGCTCCAATGGTAAAGGCTCGGTCACGAGGAGCTTGAACCGCCTGTTGAGCCTTCTTCGGGCAGTTCTTTGCGAAGTGGCCTTGTTCGCCACAATTGAAGCATCCACCATTGTTCTGATTAGCTGGTGGAGGGAGAGCCAAAGCAGCATTGTTGACTGCTTGGTTAGGTGTTGCCCGGCAGTGTTGGACCCAATGGCCCTTTCTTCCACATCCCGTGCATTGCTTGCAGGGGGTGTTAGCAGGGTGATGATACTGACACTTGGTACACAAAGGATGTGGGCCAGTATACTGTCTCTTGGGCACATTTTGTTGTGCCCCAGCTACTTGATTGAGGGGAGTAGCCACAGTGTAGTTCTTGATGAGTTTCTGTTTCTTCTTCGGGTGTTGCTGGTGATATGGCTTCCTTGAAGACTCCGCTTTGTTCTTGCTGAGTTCAGCCTCCTTCTTTAGAACTCTAGAGGCTATCATGAGGTTAGTGAGTTTCCCATACAGTCTCACTCAGATCTCACAGTAGTAGGGTTGGCTGAAACAACCATGCCCTGAATACAGGCGGGGGGAGTCCGCCTACATATCTGTCAATTCTCTTCTCCAAGGTTGGTACCATGTCTGGCACTAAGGCAATTAACTCATGGTAATGAGTGGTGTAACCCATGTGATCAGCCCCTTCATCACATGGTTAGATAATTCGACCTCCAATTTCTGCAACTCTTTCTTTGGGCAGAACTCTGTTCGCAGCAGTGTCTTGAAATCCTCCCATGGCATGGCCATGGCTTCCTCTCTTCCTCGGGCATTAATCTGACCGTTCCACCAGGTCAGAGCCCGTTTATTGAATGTTCCAGCAGAGTAACGGACCTTGTGGTGTTCAGGGCAGCTGCAGAGATCCTAGGTTGTCTCGGTCTTCTCGATCCATTGGATTAATCCAACGGCGCCTTCAGACCCACTAAAGCTGGGTGGTTTACATCCTACAAAGGACTTGTAAGAGTAATGAGATGAATCCCCAGTATTTCCACTGGCTTCTCCTGATGTGTTGCCAGTATTGAGGATCTCATTACGAAGACGAAGGAACATCTCCGGTATGGCTTCTTTCATCTGGTTTGTCATCTGGCTACTCAGTAACGTCACCAGAGCGATAGTAGCAGGATCCAGAGTCGGTGTTGTGCCTGAACCAGATGCCTGAGTAATCAATGGAGGAGGGGGAGGAGGAGGTGGAGGAGGTGGTGGTGGAGAGTCATTTGGAGACGGTGTAGAGGAGTGTGGAGCCATGTCTCGAGGTGGTAGCTGTATCAAAGGAGGTTGTCTTTGCGGCGGCATTCTGATCATAACCAATAAAGTTATCGGTTAGTGCAATGATCGAATACAGAAGACAATATGCAAATAAGTCTTAAGTCCTATGTTCTCTACATGCAGGGTCCCTAGGTTATAGTCTAGGCCAAACCGTTTAATTAAGTGACCTATATTTCTCTATAAACCTGGCTCTGATACCAATCTGTCACACCCCGAGCCGGCGGGGTAGGATCGGGTTTCCCCGACGGGCGGAAGGTTCCCGGGGCGCGATATCGAGAGTGATAATCGAAGTGATCAGATTGTTTACATTGCACATGATATATAAATGAGAAACTTGCTAAAATAAAATAGAATTACAAAGTTAAATTACATCAGTTAAGTTTATAATTTAACAATGTAAATCTACTATAACATCATAAATCTTCAATCTTGTATCTGCACAAGATATACAAAATAATGGTGTATGATGTCCAAAAATATGCAGGTCCAAAAGCTAGGTCCTCTATCTGTAACCTAGTCCAAAAGAAATAACTCTTCAGTTGACCTGTTCGTCACCTGAGAAGTCATGCAAAAATAAAGTCAACACATGGTTGGTGAGTTCATGTAGTTTAGTAATTGAAAATGATTTGGAAATGATGTGAAAATGATTTGATAATGATTTGAAAATCCCTTTCGGTAAAGACCCTAACCTCATTAACTTCAATGTAATATCCCTATCGGTATGCTTATATATAGGGCATACCCCTGAGTCGAGCCTACAAGCCCGCCCAGACGCCATCCCACCACATACTAATACGCATATGACACTGTTGTTAATGATAATTAAGCATTTTTACCCCACACACCTCTGATTTAGATTATGTTTTCCCCAAAACCTGATTTTACCTTTGATTCTCTTGAGTTCATCATAGATATATGATTTCCCAAAAGTCAGTAATAGATATAAATGTTAAATATTTAATTAAATAAATAAAACATTTAAATGCAACTAAGGCATGATGATTGGGCCTTATTTGACTCAATCAACTAGACTTAGTTGTTGGTGGTTGTCCAAGTTGTAACCTCTCACACGTGACCCATGTCAGGCATAACTCACAAGGAGTACACCTGAACTGAGCGGGATTTTAATGTGTTGCCCGTTACAGCCTGACCCAATGGTCTTCTGCATCTGAGTGGGACTTTAAGGATATCCTTTGATTCTTGATCTCTTGATTCTATTGATTTGACTTTGATATTGATTTCATCTGATCACTCATGTTATTGCCCGTTACAGCCTGACCTAATGGTCTTCTGCATCTGAGTGGGACTTTAGATGTGTGTTACACGTGGTCTTGATTCCCTATACAACTGACATCCACCTTAACTTGAATATTAATGATTTCATTAGATCATAATGATTTCATTATTTTCATGATTCACACACATTTATGGTTTCTGATTCCTTGAGTCTCTTGATCTTGATCTTTAGAATTCCCATGATTCACAATGATGATTGATTTGATTATGATTCTTTGTTCTCAGATTCCACAATGAATTGGATTTCCTTTGAATTTGATCATTTGATTTTGTTCGTTGGATTTCACTTTGAATTTAGATTCTTGAATTTGAGCTTGATGGACTAAGGGTTGATTTAATGTTTAAATTAAAGTATTACTCATAAGAGTACTTTAATTAAGTTGGTTATTTGATCTGTTTAATAATTATCTAGACAGGAGTCTAGGAGTATCAACAAACATATATATGTAAAACATATAATAATTAAAAGCATTTAAATAAACAGTTAATATAAAACAGTTTACGCATGCTTCTCAGCCCCGCGTTTTAAAACAAAAATGTTAGAAAAGGGGCAATGAACTCACCTGTGCTGCTATGTAAATGATCTACACATGATGCGCGCTCTTGTTTGTAGCTTAGGTTTCTTCAGTTCCTGAGTTATTTTATAAGAATTCGAATATAATAAGTACGCGTAATAGTCGTTGTGCCTACGTTCGGGTCTTGTTGTGTGTGCAACTAAGTGTCTTAGTACTAGTGTAACTAAGATCTAATCTATCCTAGTTACCCTTTTTGATCCCAATCCCATGTTTATTATAATAACTTACTTTTAAAATTTTAAGAAATTTTGGCAGAGTTTCCTTTGTATTTAATTCAAAACCAGACATTTATATTGTCTATTTTAACAAATCCCAATCAATTTTATTACAACTAACTTTTAAGAAATCGATTGACAGTTATAATTCATATTCCAATTTAACAAAACCTTAGAAATTATTTAATTTTATTTAAACGCTTAACATTTGATGGACTTAATCAAGTCCCATTGGGCCCATTTAAGCCCAATAACAAACTCTTGATTCTTACTTGATCATAATTACAATTGTTTGAACCATATGACATAGATGTCTAAGTTATTCATGTTAACAACTCATTTTAAGTTGTTAATATATGTTAATGACCTAAGTTATAGATATTCTACCCCACATATGAGCTTCATGATTCACGTTCCCAAGTGAACTCGGGCCCCTACCCCACATATGAGCTTCATGATTCACGAAAGATTGGAGATACTTTAACTTCATGTGATCTTCACGTTCCCAAGTGAACTCGGGCCCGCGTCTTGAATTCCATCGAACCTTTACAATAGGAATACGGCTTCGCCTCAGTTGTTTAACCTTGCGATCCATAATCTCTAAAGGTTCTTCAATGAAATGTAACTGTTCATCGACTTGAATCTCTTCAATTGGAATGACGAGAGACTCGTCAGCAAGGCATTTCTTCATATTTGAGACGTGGAACACGTCATGCACACTACTGAGTTCATCCGGTAATCTCAGTCGATAAGCTACAGGACCAATACGCTCGATGATCTCGAACGGTCCCACGTATCTTGGTGCTAATTTGCCTTTCTTTCCAAAGCGTACAACGCCTTTCCATGGGGATACCTTCAACATGACACGGTCTCCCACTTGGAATTCCAACGGCTTACGCCGTTTGTCAGCGTAGCTCTTTTGTCTGCTCCTTGTTGCTTGTAGTCTTCTTTGGATCTGAGCTATCTTGTCAGTGGTTTCTTGAATTAGTTCTGGCCCAGTTATTCGATTGTCTCCAACTTCAGTCCAACAGATCGGTGGTCGGCATTTCCGGCCATAAAGAGCCTCGAATGGTGCACATCCGATACTGCTGTGATAACTGTTATTGTAGGAGAACTCGATCAGTGGCAAATGGGAGTCCCAATTCCCACCGAAGTCTAGAACACAGGTTCTCAACATGTCTTCTAGGGTTTGAATAGTACGTTCGCTTTGACCATCCGTTTGTGGGTGGTAAGCTGTACTCAGATTCAACTGTGTCCCTAGAGATTTCTGCAATGATTGCCAGAACCTTGATGTGAATCTACTGTCTCTATCAGAGATAATAGACAATGGAACACCGTGGCGTACCACTATCTCGTTGATGTACAATCTTGCCAGTTTATCCATCGTGAAAGTCTCACGCATAGGCAAGAAATGAGCAGATTTAGTTAAACGGTCAATGATCACCCAAATTGTATCGTGACCACTGGAAGTGCGGGGTAGCTTGGTAATGAAATCCATAGCTATTTGTTCCCACTTCCAAAGCGGAATCTCAGGCTGTTCCAGTAAACCAGACGGTCTCTGGTGTTCCGCCTTTACCTTCGCACACGTTATACATTGACCGACGTATTCGGCTATGTCTTTCTTCATTCCAGGCCACCAATAAAATCCACGCAGGTCTTGGTACATCTTATCAGCACCCGGATGAACAGAGTATTTAGTCTTGTGTGCCTCATCAAAGATAAGTTTCCTCAATTCATCTACCGCTGGGATCCATATACGTTCCCGGCAGTAGATCATTCCATCAGGCTTCATGTCAAACTGTTTCTCTGCTCCACAATCAAGTTCCTTCCTCAAATTACCTCGGTCAAGTGCTTCTTGTTGTGCTTGGATAATCTTGTCACTTAAACTGGTCTGCACGGTTATCCCCATTGCTCTAACACGTAGGGGTTTGACCCGTTCCTTCCGGCTCAAGGCATCAGCTACAACATTCGCCTTTCCCGGATGGTACTTAATTACACAATCGTAGTCATTCAGAAGTTCAACCCAACGGCGTTGTCGCATGTTGAGTTCCTTCTGATCAAAGATGTGCTGCAGACTTTTATGATCAGTGAATATGGTACACTTGGTGCCATATAAGTAATGTCTCCAAATCTTCATGGCAAAGATTACTGCTCCCAGTTCAAGATCATGAGTAGTGTAATTCTTCTCATGAATCTTTAGCTGTCTTGATGCATAGGCTATGACTTTGTCCCGTTGCATTAACACACAACCAAGTCCCTGATGGGAGGCATCACAGTATACAACAAAGTCATCACAGCCTTCTGGGAGAGATAGAATTGGAGCATCAAACAAATTCTGTTTCAATGTCTGGAAAGCATCTTCTTGTTTCTGCTCCCAGACGAGCGGTTCACTTTTCTGAGTTAGTTTGGTGAGTGGCAGGGCTATCTTAGAAAAATTTGAGATAAACCTTCTGTAATAACCTGCCAATCCCAGAAAAGACCGTATCTCCGTCGGTGTCCTCGGAGTGTCCCAATCTTTTATCGCCTCGATCTTGGCAGGATCTACATGAATTCCCTCTCTGTTGACTACATGACCCGAAAATTGAACTTCTCTTAGCCAAAATTCACATTTAGAGAATTTAGCATAGAGTTGTTCTTTCTTCAACAGTTCCAAGATCTTTTTAAGATGTTGCTCGTGTTCTGTCTTGGTCTTTGAATAAATCAATATGTCATCAATGAAAACAATGACAAACTGATCCAAGTACGACTTGCACACTCGGTTCGTGAGATCCATGAAAACCGCGGGTGCATTTGTCAATCCGAAAGGCATCACCATAAATTCGTAATGGCCGTTTTCGGTATGTCTTCATCTTGAACTCTCAGCTGATGATATCCGGACCGCAAGTCAATCTTTGAGAAGTATTGAGCTCCTTGTAGTTGGTCAAACAAATCATCAATCCTCGGCAATGGATACCGATTCTTGATGGTTAGTTTGTTCAGTTCACGGTAATCTATGCACATTCTGAACGATCCGTCTTTCTTCTTCACGAACAAGACCGGAGCTCCCCAAGGTGAGTAGCTCGGTCTGATGAAACCTTTATCCAATAATTCCTGCAACTGATTAGACAATTCCTGCATCTCCGAAGGTGCTAACCGGTAAGGAGATTTAGCAACTGGGGTTGCTCCAGGAATTAAGTCAATACGAAACTCTACCGGTCGCACAGGTGGCAAACCTGTTAAGTCTTCAGGGAATACTTCAGGATATTCTCTTACCACCGGTACGTCTTGAATCTTCTTCTTAACCTTCTCCTTTTCCACCACATGAGTCAAGAACGCCACGCACCGCTTCTGTAGACACTTACGCGCCTTTATGCAAGAGATGATTTTGACCCTTCGTTTTGCTTGATCCCCTTTAACTTCAAACACGCGATCACTCGGCAATGGAATTCGAAGTAGCTTTTCAGAACAGATGACTTCCACTCGGTTAAACGAAAGCCAATCCATTCCAACAATGATGTCGAAACTTCCCAACTCCATCGGTATCAAATCGATGGTGAATGTATGACCATTAAGTGTCAATGGGCAATTCCTATAAACTGTACTAACTGTGATCTGTTTCCCGTTAGCTACTTCTATAATGTAAGGGGAGTCTAACTGTTCCTCTATGGAATCTAGTTGGCATGCAAAATCGGCAGAGATAAAACTCAGGTACGCACCAGTATCAAATAAGACAGATGCATAAACGTCATGTAAGAGAAACGTACCAGTGACCACATTTGGGTCCTGGCGCGCAGCTGGTGCTCCAATGGCAAAGGCTCGGTCACGAGGAGCTTGAACCGCCTGTTGAGCCTTCTTCGGGCAGTTCTTTGCGAAGTGGCCTTGTTCGCCACAATTGAAGCATCCACCATTGTTCTGATTAGCTGGTGGAGGGAGAGCCAAAGCAGCATTGTTGACTGCTTGGTTAGGTGTTGCCCGGCAGTGTTGGACCCAATGGCCCTTTCTTCCACATCCCGTGCATTGCTTGCAGGGGGTGTTAGCAGGGTGATGATACTGACACTTGGTACACAAAGGATGTGGGCCAGTATACTGTCTCTTGGGCACATTTTGTTGTGCCCCAGCTACTTGATTGAGGGGAGTAGCCACAGTGTAGTTCTTGATGAGTTTCTGTTTCTTCTTCGGGTGTTGCTGGTGATATGGCTTCCTTGAAGACTCCGCTTTGTTCTTGCTGAGTTCAGCCTCCTTCTTTAGAACTCTAGAGGCTATCATGAGGTCAGTGAGTTTCCCAGACAGTCTCACTGCAGATCCCACAGTAGTAGGGTTGGCTGAAACAACCATGCCCTGAATACAGGCGGGGGGAGTCCGCCTACATATCTGTCAATTCTCTTCTCCAAGGTTGGTACCATGTCTGGCACTCAGGCAACTAACTCATGGTAATGAGTGGTGTAACCCATGTGATCAGCCCCTTCATCACATGGTTAGATAATTCGACCTCCAATTTCTGCAACTCATTCTTTGGGCAGAACTCTGTTCGCAGCAGTGTCTTGAAATCCTCCCATGGCATGGCCATGGCTTCCTCTCTTCCTCGGGCATTAATCTGACCGTTCCACCAGGTCAGAGCCCGTTTATTGAATGTTCCAGCAGAGTAACGGACCTTGTGGTGTTCAGGGCAGCTGCAGAGATCCAAGGTTGTCTCGATCTTCTCGATCCATTGGATTAATCCAACGGCGCCTTCAGACCCACTAAAGCTGGGTGGTTTACATCCTACAAAGGACTTGTAAGAGTAATGAGATGAATCCCCAGTATTTCCACTGGCTTCTCCTGATGTGTTGCCAGTATTGAGGATCTCATTACGAAGACGAAGGAACATCTCCGGTATGGCTTCTTTCATCTGGTTTGTCATCTGGCTACTCAGTAACGTCACCAGAGCGATAGTAGCAGGATCCAGAGTCGGTGTTGTGCCTGAACCAGATGCCTGAGTAAACAATGGAGGAGGGGGAGGAGGAGGAGGTGGAGGAGGTGGTGGTGGAGAGTCATTTGGAGACGGTGTAGAGGAGTGTGGAGCCATGTCTCGAGGTGGTAGCTGTATCAAAGGAGGTTGTCTTTGCGGCGGCATTTTGATCATAACCAATAAAGTTATCGGTTAGTGCAATGATCGAATACAGAAGACAATATGCAAATAAGTCTTAAGTCCTATGTTCTCTACATGCAGGGTCCCTAGGTTATAGTCTAGGCCAAACCGTTTAATTAAGTGACCTATATTTCTCTATAAACCTGGCTCTGATACCAATCTGTCACACCCCGAGCCGGCGGGGTAGGATCGGGTTTCCCCGACGGGCGGAAGGTTCCCGGGGCGCGATATCGAGAGTGATAATTGAAGTGATCAGATTGTTTACATTGCACATGATATATAAATGAGAAAATTGCTAAAAATAAAATAGAATTACAAAGTTAAATTACATCAGTTAAGTTTATAATTTAACAATGTAAATCTGCTATAACATCATAAATCTTCAATCTTGTATCTGCACAAGATATACAAAATAATGGTGTATGATGTCCAAAAATATGCAGGTCCAAAAGCTAGGTCCTCTATCTGTAACCTAGTCCAAAAGAAATAACTCTTCAGTTGACCTGTTCGTCACCTGAGAAGTCATGCAAAAATAAAGTCAACACATGGTTGGTGAGTTCATGTAGTTTAGTAATTGAAAATGATTTGGAAATGATGTGAAAATGATTTGATAATGATTTGAAAATCCCTTTCGGTAAAGACCCTAACCTCATTAACTTCAATGTAATATCCCTATCGGTATGCTTATATATAGGGCATACCCCTGAGTCGAGCCTACAAGCCCGCCCAGACGCCATCCCACCACATACTAATACGCATATGACACTGTTGTTAATGATAATTAAGCATTTTTACCCCACACACCTCTGATTTAGATTATGTTTTCCCCAAAACCTGATTTTACCTTTGATTCTCTTGAGTTCATCATAGATATATGATTTCCCAAAAGTCAGTAATAGATATAAATGTTAAATATTTAATTAAATAAATAAAACATTTAAATGCAACTAAGGCATGATGATTGGGCCTTATTTGACTCAATCAACTAGACTTAGTTGTTGGTGGTTGTCCAAGTTGTAACCTCTCACACGTGACCCATGTCAGGCATAACTCACAAGGAGTACACCTGAACTGAGCGGGATTTTAATGTGTTGCCCGTTACAGCCTGACCCAATGGTCTTCTGCATCTGAGTGGGACTTTAAGGATATCCTTTGATTCTTGATCTCTTGATTCTATTGATTTGACTTTGATATTGATTTCATCTGATCACTCATGTTATTGCCCGTTACAGCCTGACCTAATGGTCTTCAGCATCTGAGTGGGACTTTAGATGTGTGTTACACGTGGTCTTGATTCCCTATACAACTGACATCCACCTTAACTTGAATATTAATGATTTCATTAGATCATAATGATTTCATTATTTTCATGATTCACACACATTTATGGTTTCTGATTCCTTGAGTCTCTTGATCTTGATCTTCAGAATTCCCATGATTCACAATGATGATTGATTTGATTATGATTCTTTGTTCTCAGATTCCACACTGAATTGGATTTCCTTTGAATTTGATCCTTTGATTTTGTTCGTTGGATTTCACTTTGAATTTAGATTCTTGAATTTGAGCTTGATGGACTAAGGGTTGATTTAATGTTTATATTAAAGTATTACTCATAAGAGTACTTTAATTAAGTTGGTTATTTGATCTGTTTAATAATTATCTAGACAGGAATCTTGGAGTATCAACAAACATATATATGTAAAACATATAATAATTAAAAGCATTTAAATAAACAGTTTATATAAAACAGTTTACGCATACTTCTCAGCTCCGCGTTTTAAAACAAAAATGTTAGAAAAGGGGCAATGAACTCACCTGTGCTGCTATGTAAATGATCTACACAAGATGCGCGCTCTTGTTTGTAGCTTAGGTTTCTTCAGTTCCTGAGTTATTTTATAAGAATTCGAATATAATAAGTACGCGTAATAGTCGTTGTGCCTATGTTCGGGTCTTGTTGTGTGTGCAACTAAGTGTCTTAGTACTAGTGTAACTAAGATCTAATCTATCCTAGTTACCCTTTTTGATCCCAATCCCATGTTTATTATAATAACTTACTTTTAAAATTTTAAGAAATTTTGGCAGAGTTTCCTTTGTATTTAATTCAAAACCAGACATTTATATTGTCTATTTTAACAAATCCCAATCAATTTTATTACAACTAACTTTTAAGAAATCGATTGACAGTCATAATTCATATTCCAATTTAACAAAACCTTAGAAATTATTTAATTTTATTTAAACGCTTAACATTTGATGGACTTAATCAAGTCCCATTGGGCCCATTTAAGCCCAATAACAAACTCTTGATTCTTACTTGATCATAATTACAATTGTTTGAACCATATGACATAGATGTCTAAGTTATTCATGTTAACAACTCATTTTAAGTTGTTAATATATGTTAATGACCTAAGTTATAGATATTCTACCCCAGATATGAGCTTCATGATTCATCATTATTTATAACCAACTCTCATATTAATCCCATGCACACACATAAATTAAATAACCCATGCACGTTCATTACGCGATCAACTTCTTATACAACTTAGGTTTTATAGCCAACTAACCATTCCTTAGACTATTACCACTAGTTTTGTTGATCCTAGTCCCTTCTCAACTTCATTAAACGATCTTTGGGTTTTGCATGAGGTCCAGAGCAGCGAACCTTTTAGGGTTTGTCCCCAAGGTTCGGCCAACATCACCTCATCAACGAACCATTAGGGTTCGTCCAAGGAGACCATGGTTCGTGTAAAGGTTCGCTAGCCTAGTGGGCTCGTTGGTAACCAAGGGTTCGGCTAGGTTCAATGGTTCGCTGCTATCTTGAGTGAGGTTCGGTCCAAGGAACTTGTAGGGTTCGCATGCAAGGGTTCGTGAATGGTTCGTCTCTACAATGAAGGTTCGGTGCTGGTAAGAGTTGAAAAGGTTCGTGGCTCAGAACAATTACATGTTCGTTGTTAGTGGTTCAGGGTTCGGCTCCCAGAAGGTTGCAGGTTCGTTGCAGAGCCATGCAGGGTTCGGCACAGGGTTCGCCTAACAAACCCTTGGGTTCGGCCGGTTGTCGAGGAAAAAGGTTCGGCCGGCTGCTGTTTATTTCGACCAATGGATCTCGCGAACCTGTAACTTTCCATGGCTTCCATCCTCCTTCTTGAGACCTTAAACCTGTCACAACTCATTCCTAACAATACCTAAACGTGTGTAATCCTTCATCTAAGTGTTTTATGTGTTTAGTGTCGGTCAATATAGCAATTCCGCAAGAACTTGAGAAAACCCTATAAAAACCGAACGTAGAATGGATATTTACCTTAGATTTCGTGGATGAAATTTCACAATCCTTGTACTTCTGAAATCTACACGATGAGAGGAACGTCTTGACGCCTAGAACACTTGAATCCAACGAGATTTAAGCCTCCAAAACTTAGAAAGAAGGCGATTTTCTTGTGAAAAACTAGAGAGAGAAGAGAAAAACGAGTTAGGAGAGAGAAGAGGGTGAATGGTGGTGGGTGAGGCATTTATTGTCCCCATTTAATGTGGGGACAATACCCGGTCTTTCGATCTCGTTTGGTTTCGCGTGGAGTGTCGTTTCGCGTAGTTCTCGCAACGAAACGACACGATTTTTAAAATCAGAAATCATTTAATTATTCTAAGTGGTTATTCCTAGTAAATTAACTAATATCTTCAATTTATTTTAAATTTTTTTTAAATTATAAATTTACTGTTTAAATCGAAACGTACGGTCGTCGCGCGTATTCATTCGAATCGTCACTCGTACGAACACGACGATAACTATACTTTTCGATTTTGTTTTCTAATTATAGAATATCATTCAGAACGTTAAACCGTCAGATTTATTCGTACAAATCGTCACCTATACGAATAACCCGTCAATTTAGCATTCTCGTAACGATATTTATGTGTTTTGTTCTGTAAAGCCTCACATACGTTTATACATAATATAATCCTAAAAACTTATCACATGATGGTTCTGTACTGCCAGACTATTATCTGACTCAAGAACCATTGTTCTGAACTGTGTTTCTGTTAAATGTTTCTGAATTTGTTCTATGAACACACCAAATGACAATGATAAATGATATGAATAATGAAACATACTGAAATGTATATGATTCGTACCTGTTTACTGTTCATATGCTATAGAGATCACTGTTCCGGTGGCGGTTCCGGCACTGATGTTACATAGATGGGGTAGTCCAGTTCTTAATCGCCTCAATCTTCGCTGGGTCCACATGTATCCCATCTTTGTTTATGACATGTCCTAAGAAGTGAACCTCCTTCAGCCAAAATTCACACTTTGAGAATTTAGCATAAAGTTGTTCCTCTCTTAGTAATTCTAAGACTTTCTTCAAATGATCCTCATGCTCTTGTTCTTTCTTTGAATAGATCAGTATATCGTCAATAAAGACAATGACAAATTGATCTAAATACGGCCTGCAGACTCGATTCATCAAGTCCATGAATACTGCAGGTGCATTGGTCAGCCCAAATGGCATAACCACAAACTCATAGTGTCCATATCGAGTCCTAAACGCAGTCTTAGGTATATCCTCATCATTTACTCTCAACTGATGATACCCGGATCGTAAATCAATCTTAGAGAAGCAAGTTGCTCCCTGTAATTGATCAAACAGATCATCGATCCTGGGCAGAGGATATCTATTCTTGGTTGTCAACTTGTTTAGCTCACGATAATCAATGCACATACGAAATGAATCGTCTTTCTTCATGACAAAGAGAACCGGAGCTCCCCATGGAGAGAAACTCGGTCTTATGAAACCTTTGTCTAAAAGTTCCTGAAGCTGACTAGACAGTTCTTGCATCTCAGATGGTGCTAATCTATACGTTGACTTCACCACTGGATTTGCTCCAGGGACGAGATTGATTCTAAACTCCACTTGCCGGATCGGTGGTAATCCATGCAAGTCTTCTGGAAACTCGTCAGGATAATGTCTGATAACTGGAATGTCTCCAACTGCTTTCTTTTCAGGTTTCTTTTCCACCACGTGCGCCAAGAACGCATAGAATTTCTTCCTCAGGTACTTCCTAGCCTTGATGCACGACACAATCTTCAATCCGCGGCAGGGTTTCTCGCCATAGATCTTCATCGTTTCGCCGGACGGTAAAGGAATTCGAATAAGTTTCTCCGAACATACAATCTCGGCATTGTTTTTGGATAACCAATCCATTCCTATCACAATTTCGAAGCTTCCGAGTGTCATAGGAATAAGATCGATGAGGAAAAGATGGTCGTTTAATCTTAATTCACAACCATGTAGTATAGAATCTACAAGTATGGTATTACCATCAGCTACTTCTACGGTATAGGGAGCAGTAAGTATAGATGGTTTTATGTTAAGCAAAGAAGCAGTATGAGCAGAGATAAAGCTTTTATTAGCACCAGTATCAAATATGATAGAAACGTAATAACCATTAAGGAGAAATGTACCCGTGACAACTGCTAGCACCTCGCGTGCTTCGGCAGCTCCGATAACAAAGGCACGAGCAGTAGCAGTAGTGTTGTTGAGTTTTGGACACTGGTTTCTGAAGTGTCCCTCTGCTCCACAATTATAACAGGCCCTTCCACCTGTAGTAGCAGTGGTAGTGGTAGCAGTTGTGGCAGCAGCAAGATGTGCAGATTGGCATGTAGCTGCAAAATGTCCCATCCGTCCACACTTGAGACACTTTTTGCATGGAGTGTTGTGTAAGTGATGATATTGGCATTTGGTGCAGAGTGGAAACGGACCAGTATATGGCTTTCTGACTGTGGCAGATTGTGGCATAGCAGTAATGGGTGTGGCATGAGTGGGTGTAGCTGCGGTCAGAGCTGCAAAATTCTTGATGGTCTTTTGCTTTTTCTTCTTGTGATGGTGCTGTTCAGGCTTCTTGCCTTCATCAATCTGTGCTCTCTTATACCCCTTTCGGGTGAGCACCCCAGACTTCACATATTCTTCAGTGAGGGTAGCACCAAGATGAATTGCTGCTTCCAGAGTAGCAGGGTTATTCCCCATGACAGTTCCCCTGACAACTAGAGGCAATCCTTCAATGTACTTCTCTATCCTGCGGGATAGAGGAGTAACCAGATGTGGTACCAGAATGCACAACTCATGGAACTGAGTTGTATATTTGGCACTTTCGCCACTGTCTTGAGCCAAATTCCACATTTCCACCTCAAGTTTCTTCAGTTCGTGGCGTGGACAAAATTGTTCAACCAATATCTTCTTGAAATTCTCCCATGGTAAGGCCAATGCGACCTCTCGTCCTCTGGTGTTCTTCTCAGCATTCCACCAGGTGAGTGCTCCTTTTTGAAAAGCGCTTGAGGCCATCTTGACCTTCAGATTTTCAGGGCATCCAGTGAGGTCCAGAATATCCTCGATGCTTTCTAGCCATTGCAGTAGGCCGGTAGCTCCTTCAGTACCAGCGTACTTAGGAGGTTTAGCATCATTGAACTGCTTGAAAGTGAAGTTAGCAGTTCCAGAGTTGTTGGTGTTTGAATTGTTTGCTGAGTCACTGGTACTCCACCGAAGATTCTGGGTGATATCAGTGACCATGCCCGGAATGACATCCCTCATATGTATAGCGATGGCATGGGCGATCTTGTTGATTTCATCATCATTACCACTTGTAGATCCCCCGCCGTTAGGGTCACGTCGAGGAGGCATTATACGAATAGAAGCCACAAGTGGGTCAGTAATGAGGAAGGATACAATTGAATTTTTATGATAAAGTCAGTAATATATCCATACTACTAGTGTTATCATTCAATTGTAATATGAGCATGTACACATATAAGCAATCAGCTCATTAGCATACTTCTCATGTGAATATGTATGATGTTCCATGATCTCACTCCACCAAACCTTCACACTGACACTTTCCCGATATACCAAAGATAGCTTATATATAGGGCATACGAAAGGGTCAAGCAAACTGCCAGCCCAGACGCCATCCCACCGCCGCTTTGATATATCACGATCATGTCCTTGGTAGCATTTGGCAACACGTTTGTACTTATTTCCATGTATGTTCCATTGATTAAGAATCCCATGATCTTTGATCAATTTGAACTATGATTGAATCCATGATTGAATTATGATTATGTTATGTGAGCACCAACTAACAGTCGTTAACATGTAGAACTAGATCACATGTATGCTCTACATTTTTATTGTTAAACTATGTTAGTAAGTACTAATGATGTAATCACTTAAGAATTTCACTTAAGGTTTACATAAACAAAATGTTCACAACTTGATTGATTCATACGCAATGTTTGACTCATCCAAGTTTGAATAGCACAATGATTTGATTCACCAATGATTGTATCTCAAATGTTTATATCCCATGTGTTTGACTAATGTTCAATTATCCCAGTTGCTCCCGAATTTTTACTTCAAATACGAACGCCGGATTCCCCCTGACATACCGAAATAAGCTTATATATAGGGCAAGCTCTCACCGCCCACCACTTACCTCAGCACATCAGCGTTAATCCGCCGTTTGTATTTGGAGTTAAGATTCCAACTCTTGATTGATTATGATTGATTCATGTTTGTCTCTTGTTCCTTGATTATGATTATGAATATGTAAACCATGGTTCTTAATTTGCTTGAAATTAAGACCCTAGATTTTTAGTATGTGTGTCCTAGGTTAATTAACCTAGATTCTCAATACTTACAGTATTGAGTATAATGATCTCCTGTGAGAACTTCAACTAAAAAATACTGTTACACAGATTCTAAGTTATAAAGTTCCTATGATAATGAATACCTAATAATGATGACATGACGAGGATTTCAAATCAAGATTCTAAAATTATAGATCTTGACCTCTGAATTCCTATGATGAATATGACAAGGATTTTAGATCAAAGATACTAAGAATACAGATCTTTGCCTCTAAATTCCTATAATGAACATGATAAGGATTTTAGATCAAAGATACTAAGAATACAGATCTTTGCCTCTAAATTCTTCTGATGAACACTGATTGAGAATTCCATATCAAGGATACTAAGAATACAGATCCTTGTCTCTGAAATCCTTAAATGAATATATGTGAGAAATTTAATTCGGTTTCTAAAATTATAGAATTCCGATTCAAATTCCTTGACTCGATATCTAATCTTTGAAAATATCCTTAAGATCTTTCAAGCTTATATGAACTTAATGCTTACTCAGTTACTTAGATCCTAAGTATCCTCAAGCCTATAGCACTTGGTCCTATTAGGTAGCTTAGGTTATAGTCTAGGTCATTAAACATTGGGTTTTTCCTAGTTCTCTACAACCTTGGCTCTGATACCAACCTGTCACACCCCATGCGCCGCGTGCGGAATCCACGGCGCGGTGACGTATGAGTAGTTGAATCATGCCCAAGTATTGAATAAGAACAACCACAATGGATTACTAAGTTTCATAATGTTTAGACAATTGTTTAGTTACAGACAAACTGTCTACCAAAATAATGACAACTACAGACCCAAAAATATTGTTTACAAAATAAGACCCAAACAAGAGAATTAAACAATTAGGATTTAATGTGTTTCTAAATCCATCCTAGCATGTTTCTTCATCTTGTTCTATCTTAACGGTCTCCTTAGTTGTCCCTTAGAATGTCTTAAACCTGATTACCTGAAACACGTGAAAAGTAACTGTCAACTACAGAAGTAGCTGGTGAGAACAATAGGTTTAACAATTTTGAATATGAGTTTGCATGATAAGGCATATAAATAAAGCAACAAATAAATTACATGGATGAGCTGCAACCCAAACTAACATCAAGTCTGAAAACGTGTGTAAACAGTCAACAGACCGTTCACATGAAAAGCCAATCACATAATCAAGTCCCAAACCACGTTTGAAGTTTGATAATGTATCAGCAGTTTTGATAACCATAATGACACCAAACCTGCAGTTAGCTTTTAAAACAAATTTAAAAGCTAACTCCATTTTGGGTATGAACCAGCAACCGAAACGAACCCGAATACCCCGAGGGTATATAAACACCAAATGAAGGTGTTTCCTTTCATTTATTGCAGCCAAACCCTCTCTCTTTAGATTTTCGGTTTCCATTTTCTCACACTAGAAAACATCACTAAAATCTTCGTATCTCCTTCATTTCTTGATGGATTTGGGTAATTCTTGAACCTATGCGAAGCTCTCGACATTACCTACACAGAAGTACAAGGGATCTGAGGTTTTATCTGGCCAAGAACGAGGTATTGATGCTTGAATAGCTCGAAAAATAGGGTTTTCACTTGAGTTTTTTTGGAACACACACATAGCCGGTTCTTCTCCAATTATTTCAAACCATACTCGTTCGATAGTTGTTTTGGATTACTCATGTTGTGTATTCCAACCAAGAATCAGGTGTGCGAAACAGGTGATGATCGACACAGGTACAGGTTTGCCTAGGAGGATTCACGGCCGAACCTTCTTGTGTCTTGGCGAACCTTTGCCAAACCAGTTGATCTGGCGAACCATTAGCATGCCCTCGCCGAACCTTCTGTTACTAGCGAACCCATGTGCCACAACCATCGTCGAACCTAGCTTAAACAGCTGAACCTTTATAAACATGCCGAACCCTTGGGATGTAGCCGAACCTTGCGTGGTTCGTTGATCAACTTGCCGAACCATAGAGTTTGCATGGCCGAACCATGGGTAAGATGAACCTTGGACCAGAAACTAAAGCCGAACTTTCACTGAGTCCCGAACCTGTGATCAAATACCGCCGAACCCTGCTATCCCTCATGACCCACGAACCATTACCCTTCAACCCGAACCCTAGGAAGACGAACCTACTTGCACTGCTGGCCGAACCTTGGAGCCATGGTCGAACCTTAGGCCGAACCTTCATAAGGTTCGCTGCCCTGGTTGGCCGGAGCTGGGTTATACGGCTGCCATTCGTGTAGCTTGGTCAATCGTATACAACCATTCATTGTATCGGCCCACATGATTCGATCAAGCCTCATAAGACTCTCGGCCCACTAATCCTATGCAGTCCAAGTTGGTTTCATTCAGCCCATGAACCATCAAACCGGCTTCCATATTTGGCCCAATTGTCTAAAGCCCATAATTTGGCCCACACCTCCTAAACCTAGCCCAACTTTAAGTTGAATTGGCCCATAGAACTTCAAATTGGCTCCTAAGCATGCCCAAGGCTCAATAACAAATGATAGGCCCAAAAGGAAGTGATTGGCCCATGGGATTATATCCCGGCCCAATCTTGGCCTTTTAACTCATTAATTATGAAAGGATCTTATTCGGGTTAGGTTTAATTCAACCTAATTATGAGATCAAGTCATAACCACAAGGGTCTAAAACACTTTAACATATCTTCAAATTACATGTTAAACAATGGTTATCAAAATCATTAACACTTGTCATTTTATGCATACAAGTTGTGCATAAAAGAACATGATACATTCTTTTCATGAATCAATTATTAATCAAGGGACTCAATCATGATATTCAAATTCACACAACATTCTTAAACAGGAGAACATGTATTCAAGAGTTACTCAAGTTCAAGATAAAACAAGTCAATCAATAAATCAAAGCCTTTACAATCATAACTAAGTTGTCGAGAACTCAGCGAGGTTACGATTCGATTTGGGTGATCGTCGATAGACTCACCAAATCTGCCCATTTTCTCCCAATCCAAGAGGATTATAAAATGGAGAACTTAGCCACTCTGTACATCAACGAAATCATCGCTCGTCATGGTACTCCAACATCAATCATTTCTGATCGTGATAGTCGTTTCACTTCTCGCTTTTGGCAAACATTGCAAAAGGCTTTGGGAACCCGTGTTAATCTTAGCACGGCGTATCATCCCCAAACCGATGGTCAAAGCGAAAGGACTATCCAAACACTAGAGGACATGCTTCGTTCTTGTGTGATTGATTTCGGTGAGAGTTGGGATACTCATTCAAAGCATTCAATGTGCACCATTCGAAGCTTTATATGGTAGAAAGTGCCGATCACCTGTCTGTTGGACCGAGGTTGGTGACTCACAGGTCGAAGGGCCTGAACTCATTCAAGAAACAACCGACAAAATCACAATCATTCAATCAAGGCTTAAGGCCGCAAGGGATAGACCAAAGAGCTATGCCGATCGACGTCGGAAACCACTTGAGTTTCAAGTTGGTGACCGAGTATTACTCAAAGTTTCTCCCTGGAAAGGCGTTGTCCGATTCGGGAGGAAAGGGAAACTTGCACCAAGGTACGTTGGACCTTTTGAGATCCTGGAAAGGATTTGTCCCGTAGCCTACAAACTCAAACTTCCAGTGGAGCTAAGCAATGTTCATTATATGTTTCATGTATCGAATCTTAAGAAATACTTGGCGGATCATGATGTTCAAATTCCACTGGAAGACATTCAGATTCAAAACAACATGCAATTCATAGAACGTCCGGTAGAAATCATGGATCATGGAGTCAAGAAACTTAAACGTACCCGTATTCTGATCGTAAAGGTACGATGGGAGGGCAAGCGTGGTGCTGAGTTCACCTGGGAACGTGAAGACCAGATGAAGCTTAAGTACCCTCATCTTTTTACAGTACCTTTGGCTAGTTAATTTCGGGACGAAATTCCCTTAACTAGGAGAGACTGTAACATCTGTGCATTTAGTCATGGTAGTCATAAACAGTGATAGTACAATGTGTATTTACATTCAGTATGTCAATGTGATTTAAGTGTTCATATATGTGATTGTGTGTTATAGGAATTCTTTAATTAGGAACAAGTATGTATTATTTAATTACGGTCGATTACGCTAGGCAAGAACAGTATCGTATTGTGACAATTCGACTTTTCACACTAACCTTGTTAACGGAAGTTGGTGCTATCACAGGCCCAACAAGGTCAATCAAGGCCAATAAGACCAATGAAGGTCCAACAGGCCCAACAAGGCCAATCAAAGCCCAATAATACCAATGAAGGCCTAACAAAATCAAGGAAGGCCCGGTAAGGCCCAATGGAGTCTATGAGGGCCCAATAAGATTAATTTAGGCCCAGTAAAGCCAAAGAAGATCCAGTGAAGTCAAGGAAGACCCAGCAAGACAAATCAGTTCCAATAAAGTCTATGAAGGCCCAACAGAACTAAGTTAGGCCCAACAGGGGCAAATGAGGCCCAATGTAATCAAATTAAGGCCCAATAAGGCCCAGGGAGGCCCAAGGAAATCTAGGAAGGCCCAGTGAGGCCCAATTACATTGAAAAGCTCAATTGGATTAATTTAGCCAATGATAGTACAATTTGGCCCAATTAGTGAAAATTAGAGACTTTTGGCTCAATGTTATTAACCGAATCATTGTCTTATTGAACTAAATAGAACCTAAGGGATTAGAAATAGTAGAAATCAGTCTTAATATACTCTAATTACAAAGTTAAGACTTGTAATTAGTTTAAAAGTCCAATTTTGACTTAAAAGGTCAAAATTCGTGTATATAGATTGGGGAGAATTCGAATTTCATGATGAGAAGGAATGAAACCGAAAATTTATTATCATAAATCATGTCAATGATGATTACTAATGATAATTAGGCGTTATCAATCTCTTAAATAATCGAATTTAAAGCATTTGGCAATCAAGAGTTGTAACCGTAGCATGGGGATATCAAAATCGTAAAATTCGATTGCAATCTTCACAATTGAACATTCTCACACTTCAATCGGCCATTTTAGTGTTTACTACACACATCAATTGTTTTCCAGAAGGCCTAGATAGACGGATTCAATCGGGGAGGGCCGACACTCAAGCCAAAAGTCGATTAGCATCAATTCTGAGTACAACCAGGTAAAAACTGTTTCCTACATATCCTAAATAGGTCGACTAAGTGAAATACTATGTGTATTACAATTTCTAATATCGAATTCCATGAATTCGACTATTAGGGTTCTTCAAGAATACGGATTTGGGGGTTTCCACTCAAACATAATCTTTAATCAAATTAAAGTATATCAGTAGTTTCGTGATGTTCCATTGAATGAAAAACTTATGTCAATTTCACCTCATAATATCGTATTGAAGGATTTCAATATTAGGGTTCATGTGAAGAAACCGATTTGGGGATTTCTTGTTTAAACAATTTAAGAATCGAATTAAATCACATAGTCATTTCCAGAGGATGTCGACTAAGAAAAACCATGTATCAATTGGATGTTTTAGTAACAAATTGAAAGGGTTCGGGTTCTAGGGTTCATCTTAGAATATCGTTTGGGGGTTTTGATTATACTCAGCAGGAAATTCAAATGGAATGGTACAGAAAGGTTAGAAAAGTATGTCTTAATAAAAACCCCATGGATTTACAGTTTGATTTAATCGAATTTATCAAGATTGAATGATGAGTTTGAGTGTTCACGATTCGAAGCCATACAAGTCACGAATTGGGATGCTATGATGATTGATAACTAAATTAAATTCACCTTTGAACTCGTTCTGATATGTGTAACAAAAGCCCTAAGATTTTGTGTTCAATCGAATTCGAATTGTGGACCAAATTGGGGTTGATAGCTTCGGCTATAGTATGGGGTATGAACTAGGCTGAATGAGGATTTAAAAGATTTAATTCTCAGATAGTTAACGCGAAACCCTAGCGGGCGAGATGGTTAGATGCTGTGCGTTTGGAGTTGTGGGTCGCGGGTTCGAGTCCCGGCCCAGCCGATTTTTGGGTTTTAATTCATTTTTGTATTTTTAACATAACTTTCGTATACGAACTCCGATTAAGTCCGTTCAAGTTGCGTTGGAACCGTAACGAGAATACGAACGTGTTGGAATGATAAAATCCATATTTTAATCCGAACACGAAATCGCGTATAACTACGTTTAATTAAATAAAATCAAATGTGATTTTATTTAAACGATTTCAAAAACACGCGTACTTCCGTATGCTTAATTCTCACACTTTAACATACGTATGTTGATACGTATGTGATTTTAAGCACAAAACGATTATTCGAATAACAATAGGTTATTGTTTAAATCACAGATTCTTCGTAGAGGATTTCTACGCAAGTTCACACGTGTTTGATCATTCTACTACTATCAAAGGTGCGTACACGGCCCCTTTCTTATTTTAAACTGTTTTGGGGGAGAAAACATGTGCAACAAACTGATTTTTAGATACATAAACTTGCATGAGTTATCTGTTTACATTATGTGAAAACATATCAACTTGAAAGTCCTTACACACCTCGAACCGTTTAGTTTGCTGTAATGCAAAGCGTGGTAGTTGGAAATAGATCTATTAGGTTTGACAAACCTCACCTGGTAGATGGGATCTACGCAGGTGTTTGACTGACCAAACACACATTTACTATTGTTGTGATAGACAATAGTGGCAAGGCGAAAACATGCTATAGCATGGCAACTAGTCAGCTTCGGTGTCGAACACGTATGTAAATAGTTATATGACTAGCTATCATGACTGTGCAATTGTGATTATGTTATCTACAACTTGTTATTCAAACTGATGTTTTGAACTCTATGATTACTTAAAACCTGTGTTATGCACCAACCTTTGTGTTGACTTGATTTGCATGTTTTCTCAGGACGCTAAGGCGCGCGTAACAGCTGGCATGGACTAGGAAGATAGAGTAGATCTCATGCATTCTTTCACATTTGATTTTTAATTTGAATATTTTAGTACTTTGAATTGTAATGTTTGATTTAAAACTGTTTATGGTTTTTAAACGCTTCCTCACTTTTTGTAAACTCTGGTTATTATGTTTGTTTTAAAGACCAACGTATGTTTTGAAATTCATATAGAGGTCTTCGCTATGTCTAATGATCTGAGATCCTGGTTTGTCATGCTCCCAAACGGTATGATTCCGTTAGTTGAAATTGGGGGTGTGACAGATTGGTATCAGAGCCAGGTTATAGCGAACTAGGTTTGCATTTGTAGGCCTAGACTATGACTGTTAGACATTAGACACATCTGCTTATACACATTGCTTAGAAATTACATATGACGTTATGTAATTGATTTGCTTACGTATTCCATGGCACTGCACTTACATATGATATTATGTAACAGGCATGGCTTCATCATCAGTTCCTTATGTTATCATTGATGATTCCGAGGACGAGGAGCCGATGGTTCCGGCACCACCATCATCACCACCACCACCCATTCCATCACCACCACCATATGAGATGGAGGACTCCGATCCAGAGGAGGATCCGGAGGAAGACCCGGAGGAGGATCCGGATGAGGATCCAGACGAGGATCCTGATGAGGATCCAGAGGAGGATCCAGATGAGGATCCAGTTGAGGACCCGGATGAGGATCCGGTGGAGGCACCATGGGTGAATACCCAGGGACTCTATGCTGCAGGACCATCTACACATCCACCACCCGTACTGGATGCTCCTGAGCCTAAGAGGCGAAGGACGGACGCGGAGGAGATCGCCAAGTTGCGCGAGGACTTGGATACAGCAGAAGACAAGCTTATACAGAGATCACAGGAGTTATGGGATGCCATTGAGAGGCAGGATGAACTTGCCCATCTAGTTCATGACATGCGGGATGAGATGGTGAACATGATTGGTCGTTTAGAGGAGTCAGAGAACCGAGCTGAGATCTTGGAGGGCAGGATTGAAGCTTTGGAGGACTTAGTAGTAGTTGAGCATGAGGAACAGGAAGAGGATGAGGAGGAGGAACCAGCACCAGTAGCTGAGTCCGATCCTGAATCCTCCGTCGAGGACGACTGATTATTTTCTTTTCTTTCTTGTTTTATTTAAACTTATTAGGAACGGGTTGTGTTCCTACATTAGTAGTTTGAAATTTTGTATTTCATTTCAAAAGTATTGTACTCAAAGAAAGTTTCTATTTATGGAAGAATTATTGTTTGTTTCCAACAACTGTGTTGATTATATTACATGTTGTGTTTGTTGTTTTACTTACACATGTTACATTGGATTTTGACTCCGTGCTAACACTTCTTATAAATAGGAAACTGATGGCTGAGGGAAACGTACATATGACTGTTGCTGAGCTCAATGAGCTAATCAACAACAGAGTCGCAGAGGCTATTGCACAGTATGCTCAGACACACAACACGGGGCCACAGGGTCCAGCTGGGGGATTGGTTAATCCACAAGTTTGCACATTCAAGATGTTCTTGGATTGCAAACCTCACAACTTCAAAGGGTCGGAGGGGGCTATAGGACTTCTCCGATGGATTGAAAAAGCCGAGTCTGTGTTCGAAATGTGCAACTGCCCTGATGACAGCAAGGTGAAATTTGCTACTGGAACATTGGAGGGTCCAGCCCTGACTTGGTGGAACTCCAATGTTCAGACTCTGGGGTTGGGGGAAGCAAATGCGTTGACCTGGAACAACTTCAAAACTTTGCTACAAGAGGAGTATTGTCCTCGTAGTGAAATGCAGAAGTTGGAAGAAGAGTATTGGCACCTCAAGATGGAGGGGTCAAATATTGAGGAATACACGACCAGATCGCATGAACTGGCCAGACTGCTACCACACATGGCTACTCCAGCTAGTAAGTGGATCGAAAGGTACATTGGAGGACTAGTGCCTCAGATTCAAGGTTTGGTGACTTCAGCAAATCCCACCACTATCCAACAAGCTGTTCGTCTAGCACATCAGCTTACTGATCAGGCAGTGTTGCAAGGGACCCTGCCTAAGCGAACATCTACTACCAAGGTAGGAGATCACAAGAGAAAGTGGGATAACAACTTCAAGGGTAACAACCAACAGCAGAACAGGAAGCAGGACTCAAACAAGTCCTATCATAATTCCAATAGTGGCCAACAATCATCATCATCGGGGGGCTATATTGGTAAGCACCCCAAGTGCAACAAGTGTGGTTACCATCATGCGGGTAACCAGTGTGACAGAGCGAAGTGCCAGAGGTGTGGCAAGATTGGGCACGCGGCTAAGGATTGTCGCGGAGAGTTGCAGAACAATAATAACAATCAGAATAACAATCAAAACAACGCGCAGAAAGGTTGTTTTGAGTGCGGCAAGATGGGCCATTTCAAGAAAGATTGCCCACAACTAAAGAAAGGCGGGGACAACAATGGTAATGGTAATGGAGGTGGCAACGGTAATGGAAATGGCACCAACAATACCAACAACAATAACAACAACAATAATGGTGCTAGAGGCAGGGCGTTCGTGATTGGAGGACGTCAAGCGCGGGAGGATCCCAACATTGTTACGGGTACGTTCCTCTTAAATAATCACTATGCCTCTATGTTATTTGACACTGGTGCCGACCGGAGTTTTGTATCTAGTTCACTTGCTAAGTCACTAGATGTTAGTCCCACTGCCTTAGATAGTCCCTATACTGTGGAGTTAGCGGATGGTAAGTTGATTGTAGTAGAAAACATTTATAAGGGATGTATTCTTGATTTGATGGGTCAGACATTAGAGATTGATCTGATGCCTATTGTCTTAGGCAGTTTTGATGTAGTCATTGGCATGGACTGGTTGTCCAAAAACCAGGCTGAAATAGTATGCCATGAAAAGATTGTTCGTATACCTCTTACAAACGGAGAGACACTGTATGTACAAGGTGAAAAGATCAGTACGCCACTGCGTCTCATATCTTGTATGAAAGCACACAAGTGTCTACGTAAGGGTCATACGGCAGTTATAGCACTTATAACTGAAAAGCCGGTAGCTGAGAAGAAACTTGAAGATATACCAATAGTCTGTGAGTTTCCGGAGGTATTTCCAGAAGACTTGCCGGGATTACCGCCTGTGAGACAAGTGGAATTCCGAATCGATCTTACACCAGACGCAGCACCGATAGCTAGGGCACCTTATCGACTTGCACCGTCAGAGATGCAAGAGTTATCTACACAATTGCAAGAATTGTTGGATAAGGGTTTCATACGACCTAGTTTTTCACCATGGGGAGCTCCAGTATTGTTTGTAAAGAAGAAGGACGGAACTTTTCGTATGTGTATCGATTACCGGGAATTGAACAAGGTTACTATCAAGAACCAGTATCCGTTACCCAGGATTGACGATTTGTTCGATCAGTTGCAAGGTTCGAGTTACTACTCGAAGATTGATCTCAGGTCGGGTTATCATCAATTAAGAGTTCAGGAGGAGGATATTCCGAAGACAGCATTCAGGACAAGATATGGCCATTATGAGTTCTTGGTCATGCCATTTGGGTTGACAAACGCTCCAGCTGTATTCATGGATCTCATGAATCGTGTTTGTAAACCTTATCTGGATAAGTTTGTCATTGTTTTCATCGATGACATTCTCATCTATTCAAAGTCTGAGGAGGAACATGCTGAACATCTTCGATTACTGTTAGAGCTATTGAAACAGGAACAACTGTACGCTAAGTTCTCGAAATGTGATTTCTGGATGAGAGAAGTACAGTTCTTGGGTCATATAGTTAATGAAAAGGGTATACATGTTGATCCAGCGAAGATTGAAGCGATTAAGAATTGGGAAGCGCCAAAGACCCCTACCGAGGTACGACAATTCCTTGGTTTGGCGGGTTATTATCGACGATTCATTGAGGGTTTCTCAAAGATCGCTCAACCACTTACAGCTCTTACGCATAAAGGGACAAAGTATAACTGGACGGATAAACAGGAAGCTGCATTCCAGTTATTGAAACAGAAACTCTGCAGTGCACCGATTCTGTCTTTACCGGAAGGAACGGAAGACTTTGCGGTGTATTGTGACGCATCTGGACAGGGTTTGGGATGTGTGTTGATGCAACGGGATAAAGTGATCGCTTATGCTTCCAGACAACTACGAACACATGAAAAGAATTACACTACTCATGACTTGGAGTTAGGAGCAGTGGTTTTTGCTTTGAAGATTTGGAGGCATTATCTGTATGGAACTAAGTGTACTATTTATACTGATCATAAGAGTTTGCAACATATCTTTGATCAGAAGGAACTCAATATGAGGCAACGACGATGGGTCGAGTTGTTGAACGATTATGAGTGTGCGATTAAGTATCACCCGGGAAAGGCTAATGTGGTAGCCGATGCTTTGAGCAGAAAAGATACAACGGGAACAAGACGGGTTCGCGCACTTATGATGACAATACATACTGATTTACCTGACAAGGTACACAGTGCTCAGATTGAGGCATTGAAATCGGAAAACTTAGTACCGGAATCTTTACGAGGGATGGAAGAACAATTGAATGTTAAATCTGATGGAATTCGTTATTTCATTGATCGAATGTGGATACCTTTGTATGGAGGTTTAAGGGAACTCGTGATGGACGAAGCACACAAGTCCAGATATTCAGTCCATCCGGGATCAGACAAGATGTATCATGATTTGAAGGCACTGTATTGGTGGCCTCATATGAAAGCTGATATTGCTAAGTACGTTAGCCAATGTTTGACTTGTTCGAAAGTCAAAGTTGAATATCAGAAACCATCTGGTTTATTGCAACAACCAGAGATACCGATGTGGAAATGGGAACAGATTTCGATGGATTTCATTACTAAGTTACCCCGTACACCGACTGGTTGTGATACGATATGGGTAATTGTTGATCGATTAACGAAATCTGCACACTTCTTAGCAATCAAGGAAACTGATAAGATGGAGAAACTGACTCGCATTTACATCAAGGAAGTAGTAGCACGGCATGGTGTGCCAATATCTATCATATCAGATCGGGATGCCCGGTTTACTTCTAATTTCTGGAAATCTCTTCATAAGTCATTGGGGACTCGCTTGGATATGAGTACCGCTTATCATCCACAGACCGATGGTCAAAGTGAACGAACGATTCAAACGCTCGAGGATATGTTACGAGCTTGTGTAATTGACTTTGGTGATAGCTGGGAGAATCATTTACCATTGGTGGAATTCTCTTACAATAATAGTTATCATACAAGTATTCAAGCAGCACCGTTTGAAGCTTTGTATGGTCGCAAATGTCGTTCACCAGTTTGTTGGGCTGAAATTGGTGACAGTCAGTTAACAGGTCCTGAACTGGTGCACGAGACGACAGAGAAGATAGTTCAAATCCGAAACCGTATGGCAGCGGCTCGGGATCGACAGAAGAGTTATGCAGACAAACGTCGCAAGCCGTTGGAATTTCAAGTAGGAGACCGAGTTCTTCTAAAGGTATCACCTTGGAAAGGTGTGATACGATTCGGCAAGCGCGGAAAGCTTAGTCCACGTTACGTAGGACCTTTTGAGATCCTGAAAAGGATTGGTCCGGTTGCGTATCAACTCAAACTACCGGATGAACTCAGTGGAGTTCATGATGTGTTTCATGTGTCGAATTTAAAGAAATGTCTTTCTGATGAGACATTGATTGTACCGTTGGAAGAAATACAAGTAGATGAACAACTGCGATTCATTGAAGAACCAGCAGAAATCATGGACCGGGAGGTCAAACAATTGAAGCAAAGTAAGATTCCGATAGTCAAAGTCCGATGGAATTCAAGACGGGGTCCTGAATTCACATGGGAACGGGAAGATCAAATGATGAAGAAATATCCTCATCTATTCAAGACAGCTACTGCTAACGCTGAGAGCGCACGTTAAATTTCGGGACGAAATTTCCTTCAACAAGGGGATGACGTGATGCTTTCACACATCAACACTGCAAATTTCAAACTGTAAGCACAAACGTTTTATTTATTCAATTGATTTTGATTTTGTTACAAATAATTGTGCTACATTACATTTTATATGTTTTATGTACTACATTTCATATGTTACATGTTATGGTAGTGCATACACGATTGATTACATACATTTTGCTATGTGCGGGGTTGCATATTACATTGGTTACATACACTTTGCTATGTGCGGGGTTGCATAGTACAAACAGTTTCAGACACTCACTATGTGTGAGGTTACACAACACAGTATGATCAAACACAAACAGTCACAGTTAGGTGAACTAACTAGTGTACACGCAAAACAGTTACATTGAACGATCACAATTGAGTTGTGATGTTGCAAGCATTAGACTTTGTGTGTGAGTACACACAAGCACACAGAATGATCAAATCACACTAACACGTACGATTTAAACTCGTAAGTAGTTTCCTAACTACTCTTAACACTTACTAATTTTCGGGACGAAAATTCCTTCAACAAGGGGATGATGTGACAATTCGACTTTTCACACTAACCTTGTTAACGGAAGTTGGTGCTATCACAGGCCCAACAAGGTCAATCAAGGCCAATAAGACCAATGAAGGTCCAACAGGCCCAACAAGGCCAATCAAAGCCCAATAATACCAATGAAGGCCTAACAAAATCAAGGAAGGCCCGGTAAGGCCCAATGGAGTCTATGAGGGCCCAATAAGATTAATTTAGGCCCAGTAAAGCCAAAGAAGATCCAGTGAAGTCAAGGAAGACCCAGCAAGACAAATCAGTTCCAATAAAGTCTATGAAGGCCCAACAGAACTAAGTTAGGCCCAACAGGGGCAAATGAGGCCCAATGTAATCAAATTAAGGCCCAATAAGGCCCAGGGAGGCCCAAGGAAATCTAGGAAGGCCCAGTGAGGCCCAATTACATTTGAAAAGCTCAATTGGATTAATTTAGCCAATGATAGTACAATTTGGCCCAATTAGTGAAAATTAGAGACTTTTGGCTCAATGTTATTAACCGAATCATTGTCTTATTGAACTAAATAGAACCTAAGGGATTAGAAATAGTAGAATCAGTCTTAATATACTCTAATTACAAAGTTAAGACTTGTAATTAGTTTAAAAGTCCAATTTTGACTTAAAAGGTCAAAATTCGTGTATATAGATTTGGGAGAATTCGAATTTCATGATGAGAAGGAATGAAACCGAAAATTTATTATCATAAATCATGTCAATGATGATTACTAATGATAATTAGGCGTTATCAATCTCTTAAATAATCGAATTTAAAGCATTTGGCAATCAAGAGTTGTAACCGTAGCATGGGGATATCAAAATCGTAAAATTCGATTGCAATCTTCACAATTGAACATTCTCACACTTCAATCGGCCATTTTAGTGTTTACTACACACATCAATTGTTTTCCAGAAGGCCTAGATAGACGGATTCAATCGGGGAGGGCCGACACTCAAGCCAAAAGTCGATTAGCATCAATTCTGAGTACAACCAGGTAAAAACTGTTTCCTACATATCCTAAATAGGTCGACTAAGTGAAATACTATGTGTATTACAATTTCTAATATCGAATTCCATGAATTCGACTATTAGGGTTCTTCAAGAATACGGATTTGGGGGTTTCCACTCAAACATAATCTTTAATCAAATTAAAGTATATCAGTAGTTTCGTGATGTTCCATTGAATGAAAAACTTATGTCAATTTCACCTCATAATATCGTATTGAAGGATTTCAATATTAGGGTTCATGTGAAGAAACCGATTTGGGGATTTCTTGTTTAAACAATTTAAGAATCGAATTAAATCACATAGTCATTTCCAGAGGATGTCGACTAAGAAAAACCATGTATCAATTGGATGTTTTAGTAACAAATTGAAAGGGTTCGGGTTCTAGGGTTCATCTTAGAATATCGTTTGGGGGTTTTGATTATACTCAGCAGGAAATTCAAATGGAATGGTACAGAAAGGTTAGAAAAGTATGTCTTAATAAAAACCCCATGGATTTACAGTTTGATTTAATCGAATTTATCAAGATTGAATGATGAGTTTGAGTGTTCACGATTCGAAGCCATACAAGTCACGAATTGGGATGCTATGATGATTGATAACTAAATTAAATTCACCTTTGAACTCGTTCTGATATGTGTAACAAAAGCCCTAAGATTTTGTGTTCAATCGAATTCGAATTGTGGACCAAATTGGGGTTGATAGCTTCGGCTATAGTATGGGGTATGAACTAGGCTGAATGAGGATTTAAAAGATTTAATTCTCAGATAGTTAACGCGAAACCCTAGCGGGCGAGATGGTTAGATGCTGTGCGTTTGGAGTTGTGGGTCGCGGGTTCGAGTCCCGGCCCAGCCGATTTTTGGGTTTTAATTCATTTTTGGTATTTTTAACATAACTTTCGTATACGAACTCCGATTAAGTCCGTTCAAGTTGCGTTGGAACCGTAACGAGAATACGAACGTGTTGGAATGATAAAATCCATATTTTAATCCGAACACGAAATCGCGTATAACTACGTTTAATTAAATAAAATCAAATGTGATTTTATTTAAACGATTTCAAAAACACGCGTACTTCCGTATGCTTAATTCTCACACTTTAACATACGTATGTTGATACGTATGTGATTTTAAGCACAAAACGATTATTCGAATAACAATAGGTTATTGTTTAAATCACAGATTCTTCGTAGAGGATTTCTACGCAAGTTCACACGTGTTTGATCATTCTACTACTATCAAAGGTGCGTACACGGCCCCTTTCTTATTTTAAACTGTTTTGGGGGAGAAAACATGTGCAACAAACTGATTTTTAGATACATAACACTTGCATGAGTTATCTGTTTACATTATGTGAAAACATATCAACTTGAAAGTCCTTACACACCTCGAACCGTTTAGTTTGCTGTAATGCAAAGCGTGGTAGTTGGAAATAGATCTATTAGGTTTGACAAACCTCACCTGGTAGATGGGATCTACGCAGGTGTTTGACTGACCAAACACACATTTACTATTGTTGTGATAGACAATAGTGGCAAGGCGAAAACATGCTATAGCATGGCAACTAGTCAGCTTCGGTGTCGAACACGTATGTAAATAGTTATATGACTAGCTATCATGACTGTGCAATTGTGATTATGTTATCTACAACTTGTTATTCAAACTGATGTTTTGAACTCTATGATTACTTAAAACCTGTGTTATGCACCAACCTTTGTGTTGACTTGATTTGCATGTTTTCTCAGGACGCTAAGGCGCGCGTAACAGCTGGCATGGACTAGGAAGATAGAGTCACATGCATTTCTTTCACTTTGATTATTTAAATCAGAATATTTTAGTACTTTGAATTGTAATGTTTGATTTACAACTGTTTATGGTTTTTAAACGCTTCCGCACTTTTTGTAAACTCTGGTTATTATGTTTGTTTTAAAGACCAACGTATGTTTTTGAAATTCATATAGAGGTCTTTGCTATGTCTAATGATCTGAGATCCTGGTTTGTCATGCTCCCAAACGGTATGATTCCGTTAGTTGAAATTGGGGGTGTGACACGTATTATATCGAAACAGTGGTGGGACGGCGTCAGATAAGGCAGGTAGCTGGACTCTGGGGTACGCCCTATATATATACTGCATTCGGTGTAATGGGATAGTGTTAGTGCATAGTGTTATGACGAATAATATGACAAACAAACTAATAAAACAAAATCGTAATGCGTAAGCGAGACTGAGTATAGTTATGGGTGACGATCCGTAATGATACGAATGTTGAACTTATAATTACGAGTATTGATGCTTGAATAGCTCGAACCATACTCGTTCGATAGTTGTTTTGGATTACTCATGTTGTGTATTCCGACCAAGAATCAAGTGTGCGAAACAGTTGATGATCGACACAGGTAGAGGTTCGCCTAGGAGGATTCACGGCCGAACCTTCTTGTGTCTTGGCGAACCTTTGCCGAACCAGTTGATCTGGCGAACCATTAGCATGCCCTCGCCGAACCTTCTGTTACTAGCGAACCCATGTGCCACAACCATCGTCGAACCTAGCTTAAACAGCCGAACCTTTATAAACTTGCCGAACCCTTGGGATGTAGCCGAACCTTGCATGGTTCGTTGATCAGCTTGCCGAACCCTAGACTTTTGCATGGCCGAACCATGGGTAAGACGAACCTTGGACCGGAAACTAAAGCCGAACTTTCATTGAGTCCCAAACCAGTGATCAGATACCGCCGAACCCTGCTATCCCTCATGACCCACGAACCATTACCCTTCAACCCGAACCCTAGGAAGACGAATCTACTTGCACTGCTGGCCGAACCTTGGAGCCATGGTCTAACCTTAGGCCGAACCTTCATAAGGTTCGCTGCCCTGGGTGGCCGGAGCTGGGTTATACAGCTGCCATTCGTGTAGCTTGGTCGATGGTATACAACCATTCATTGTATCAGCCCACATGATTCGATCAAGCCTAATGAGACTCTCGGCCCACTAATCCTATGCAGTCCAAGTTGGTTTCATTCAGCCCAGGAACCATCAAACCGGCTTCCATATTTGGCCCAATTGTCTAAGGGCCATAATTTGGCCCACACCTCCTAAACCTAGCCCAACTTTATGTTGAATTGGCCCATAGAACTTCAAATTGGCTCCTAAGCATGCCCAAGGCTCAATAACAAATGATAGGCCCAAAAGGAAGAGATTGGCGCATGGGATTATATCCCGGCCCAATCTTGGCCTTTTAACTCATTAATTATGAAAGGATCTTATTCGGGTTAGGTTTAATTCAACCTAATTATGAGATCAGGTCATAACCACAAGGGTCTAAAACACTTTAACATATCTTCAAATTACATGTTAAACAATGGTTATCAAAATCATCAACACTTGTCATTTTATGCATACAAGTTGTGCATAAAAGAACATGATACATTATTTTCATGAATCAATTATTAATCAAGGGACTCAATCATGATATTCAAATTCACACAACATTCTTAAGCAGGAGAACATGTATTCAAGAGTTAATCAAGTTCAAGATAAAACAAGTCAATCAATAAATCAAAGCCTATACAATCATAAATCTTATATTCTATGTATGATTACATTGACATAGGAACCAGATAGAAGTCTTGTTTGTTACTTGCTACTTGTTATAGTTCAGAGTCTACTGCAGACAGGTGAGAACATTAGCCCCTCTTTTACTGTTTTTCAACTTTTTTGGGGTGGAACACGTGATCAAACACTCTTTATGCCAAATATATTTCATATACAGGATTTATGTTACTTTACAAGCATTACAGGTTCATTGTACACATTCAACAGATTCATCAACTGTTTCAAAGGATTTCTCAACTACTTTCAAAGGATTTATCAACTGTTTATAATGTTTTTATCAACTGTTAAACAATTTCTACTAAAAGGTTTTATAAAAGGTTCACTAAACTGTTTTACACCAATTTTACATAAATGGTTTTATAGATGATAAATACTTTTAAGGAATAAGTTTTATAAACTCTTTTACTATAAACTTGTGCTTTCGAGAAAGATAATATATTATAAACCTTGTTATTACACAAGGACACTATCTTTAGTATTCAATCAAGAGTTTCAATACAAGGTTTTCAATCAATGGTTTTCATAGTGATATGAAATCAAAGGATTTTAATTCATGGTATTCAAGCAAGGTTTTCAAATCGTGGTATTCAAACAAGGCATTCAACCAAAGGTTTCAAATCAAAGTATTCAAAAGCAAGGTGTTCATCGTTGTGAACAAACTTATACACACATCAAGTTACATATTCATTTAGCGTTAGTACTGGGTGATCACAATAAGGGAAAGCGGACACATTTGGTTACACCAAAGCTGGAATTTGCTTTTAAATTTGTTTTAAAAGCTAATTGCAGAATTGGATGCATTACGGTAATATGAAATTGCTGCTAATTTAGTTTACCAGCATACGTCATATTGACTGGGTTACGTCAACACGGAGTTGTCTTCCGAGTAAATTCGTTTGTACAGCTCGTGTTGATGCGTTTGCTGACTAATTTTCTGACTCCAAACGTAGTTTGGGACTTGATTATATGTTGGTTTCTAGCAAACAGTCTGATGACTGTTTGGACAGATTATACATACTTGATGTTAGTTTGGGTTGCAACCATCCATGCATTTTCAATTACAGTTTTATACATATGCCTTACATTGCAGATTCATATTTTCAAATGTTAAACCTATTGTTCTCACCAACTACTTTTGTAGTTGACAGTTACTTTTCACGTGTTTCAGGTAATCAGGTTTAGTATACTTTCAAGGACAACTAAGGAGACCGTTGTAAGATAAAACAAGATGAAGAAACAAGCTAGGATGGATTTAGAAACACGCTTAAATCGTAATTGTTTAATTGTCTTGTTGAAGTCTTATTTTGTAAACACTATTTTTGGGTCTGTAGTTGTCATTCTTTTGGTAACATAGATAGATTGTCTGTAACTAAACAATGGTCTAATCTTTATGAAACTTAGTAATGCATTGTGGTTGTTCTTATTCAATACTTGTGCATGATTCAACCATCGATCGTCACCGAGCCGTGGATTCCGCACGCGGCGCAGGGGGTGTGACATCTAAATCATCTTAATCACTTCAAATAAGTTAGGATAAACATAAAATGACTCTAGAAACATGTAGATCGTGAAGAGATGAAGAAATAGAGCTTCGAATCATAAAAAAGGGACCAAAAACGAGCTCAAACGAGCTGATTCTTGGCTGTTACTGTTTTGGTAAGTTTCTCTCGAACAACAGCAGGTTTTTAGCAGATTTTTAAGCCTTAAAACGCACCAAATCGACTTAGGAATCTAAGGAACATGTTAGATTGATGTTTGGGTCGGTTGGGAATTGAATTAGAACTGAATATTCGCAGAAATCGAGTTCCATAGGGGTTGTTTGTGTTGCTGTTGCTGTTCCGACGAACAGCCCTGTTTCAGCCGGTTTAGGACCCTCAAACGGCTTAGTATTTGCACCGATTTTGTCAAGGAACTCAAGAAACATCAGGCGTTAAATATTAGAAGGGCTAGGAGTGATTAAAACTTGAGTGAATGGCTGTATTGATGGCCTAAGGGCTGCCCAAAGTGAAACCGTTGAACCCATAATGATGGCAGGTTAGGGGCTGTTGGTATGAAGTTGGGGGTTGTTGATACTAACACCTGATCATTTTACAAGTGATTTGAACTTGGAACCAACCAAAACCAGCAAGAATTGAGTTCATTAGAAAGGTTTGAATATGGGTTAGTCGATTGTGAGCCATTAGGATTTCTAAGTGTTTAAACCGGTTGTGTTGCTCATCGAAACTTAGTTTTTCAAACTAAAATATTTTCTAAACTAATATAACACTTAAATAAGTGTTTCATGTAATCAATTGGGCTTAAAACACCTAAGTTTGCTTAATGAGATACAAAGTAAAATTGTTAACATCAAAAATGGTCCAAGTTGACTATTTTGAATTGTTAGCCGATTTTAGGATAATCAAACCTAATAGTTTTCCGCATTCAATATATCTAAATCATTTTAAACATATCAATTCAATTTTAATCATCAAATGGGACTACCACCCATGGGTTATGAATGATGAAAAGGTTAAGGATCAAGGATAATTAATTAGATGAAACTTAGTATGTTAGCCAAATGGATGCAAATCAAATACAAAGGTTTTGTGGAAACAAATAAGCTAAGTACATTGAGTGTGTTAAATGATTTTGAATATAAAGAACTAAGAACACATAGGAGCTAAAGGAGGTCAAGAAAGTAACTAAGTATGAATATGTTAACCCTATGAGTCAACACTCAATACTTAGTGATCACATGCAATTGTATAATCAACTTAGATTGTTCCGATTAAACGATCTAATGTGAGATATACACGAGGATGAACAAAGAGAAGCGTTGTAACAAAGATCTAATGAAGGACTTGGAGTTAATCAAGTAAGATTAACTTAAGTTCTAACAAGTTTAACTTACATTTTTCATAAAAATAACCTATGTTTTTATTAAAATATAATGATTTATAAATTTTCTTATTAGAATGTTTTGAAAGTAATTTAAGTGATTTCTAAATTAATATTTTGCAACTTAAATAAGATTTTATAAATGACGAATTATTTAAAAGTCGTGTATTCTATTAGTATAAACCTCATATAAATAAGGTTTAGTTGTTATCAACTAAGGGATAAGGGTTCATAGATAGTATGTAACATAGAATAATTAGAGAAATCTTAGTAACACATTAGCAAGTATATAGGACACATAGTCGCACGCCGAGACCTAAACGCTATAGACGTCAAATAATAAATACTTATAATATTCAAATCATAATAAAACAACACAGGTGCTGAAGATACTTAAATTACAACAAACGAGCGAGCATATTTTCTTGGTTGAATCATAAGAGCTACAACACAGGTGAGTTCAATGCCCCTTTCTAAACATTTTTGTTTTATCAACGCGGGACTGAGAAGCATGCGTAAATTATTTTCCTTGGAATATATTTTTACTTAAATGTTTTTAAATCATATATGTTTTGTATGTATAATTGTTATCCTAGATTATGTCTAGGTAAACTTATTTCAGATTTCATAAAGGATTATTTTCTTAATATAAATGGGTAATTGATTCATTTCAAGTAAACATTTTCAACGATCTATTTTCAAAGAACTATTTACAACGATCTTTTTTCAAAGTACTATTTTCAACGATTGGTTTTCAAAGAACTGTTTTCAAAGATTAAATCATTTTCAGGGGAATGTTTGGTAAATGTCAAAGATAGCATGTGCCAATCCTATATTTCAAAAGATATCTTAGCTAGACTGATTGATTTTAGGACACATGTTTGATGATATTTATAGAATCCCCTAATCATTTTCAGAGGAATATCTGGGAAATATTCAAAGATAGCATGTGCCAAAGAACTGAATGATCAAGAACGAACAAGAACGATCATTAAAATCCTATATTTCAAGACGTCCTAGCTAGACTGAATGATTATAGGTCGCATGTTTGATGATATTTACAGATTTTCTCAACTCCTAAGAACCTTTATTGTTATACTAGTCTACTCGAGTTTGACCAAGGACCAATCATTAGGACTTAGATTTTAATTAAATGTTTAATTATTCATTTATTTAAGCATTTTAGTTAATTATTTCCACATTTGCCATGGTATTGTTATGTGTATGATGTTTGTTGAGGTTGTCATTTCGGATTGTTCAAAGTTTAACATTTTCAGAATGTTCAAGGTTTTCAGTTCAGTGTGTGGCGTGAAACGCTTAATTATCATTAACAACAATGTACTATGTGGTTAGGTATGTGGTGGGATGTGTCGGCTGGGGCTTGTCCCCTACGTATGTGTGACAATCCTGAAATTTCGGGTTAACACCGTTAGTCGGAAACTAACAGAAATGAGACAAAATTGAAAACAATCAAACCTGAGGGACTAGAATTAAACAAAATCAGTCCAAAAACACTTAAAATACAAGGATTGAACTTGTAATACATTGAAATGACAAATTCGGCTAAAACATCAAATTGAATTCGAATTTCACATCAATAAGTAGTTATACCCGAATTAAACCAGTTATAATCATCACCTTAATGATTTTTAACATCTAGCATACGTTATTGAATCATTAAACAGCAATTTAAGTCCAAAATAAAACCAAAGGTTTGTAACCGTCCCAAATGAGTATCAAATTCATATAAGTCGTTCATAATTCATTCAATTAAACTTTTAACATACACAAGTCGGCATCCTTAGAGGTGTTTACAAACAACAATTCGATCTTAGAAACATCGGGAGATGGATTTGAATCAAGGGGCGGCCGAAGAACTGCTACATAGTCGATCGGTATCAATTCTACACCAAACTTGGTAAAAGCTACTTCCACACAACCTAAATAGGCCGCATAAGAGAAGCCCTAACCCAAATGCATCAAATAATATCGAATTATACGAATACAAGTTCTAGGGTTCATCGTGTGAGACGGTTTGGGGGTTTTAGTGTAAACGGAATTAAAAATCAAATTAAATGTCACAGACATGTTCGCAGGGGCTCTGTAAATGAAATCCCTATGACAAATTCAAATAAAGGCATCGAATTCCTTGATTTTGATTTCTAGGGTTTATCTTAAAAACGAATTTGGGGATTTGAGTGAGATGGGTTTAAGAATCAAATTGAATGACACCTGTAGCTTCAGAAGGTCCCGATTAATGATAATGCTATGCTAATTTCATCAAGGAACTACGGATTTTGAGATTTTGAGTTCTAGGGTTCTAAGTATAAAACGTTTTGGGGTTTTTATTGTTAATGAATATAAAAATAAAATCAAATGGTACAGGTAGCTTCGAAATCTATTGCTTAATGAAACCCTCATGAAATTTCAGTTTGAAACAAATGAATTTAACAAGATCGATTGGGGGGTATGAGAACTTGAGTTCGAACCTGTTAATACCCGATTAATCGGGTTATGGTGAATGATGGTTCGAATTAAGACCATCTACAGAGTCGGTTGAATCCCTGAAACATAACCCCTATGGTTTTGGGTTCGATCGAATTCGAATCGGGGATCAATTGGGGGAGTGTTGGTTCGGCCAAGTGGAAAAGGGGAAAACCATGGGTTATTGGTTAAAACAATTTAAGCGGGTGATCTGTTGCAAAATCAAAGGTAGTTGGACCAGTAGGTTGGGTGTGCTAGGAGGTAGAGGTCGCGGGTTCGAACCCGGCCTTTGCCAGTTTTTGAGTTTAAAAACTATTATTGGTTTTTAACTCATAAATTGTTCGTTTTAAATCCGTTTTAACCCGTTCGAAATCCGTTGGAACCAGAATTGAATCCCGAACATGATGAAATAATAAAATCTATATTTTGAACAAAAAGTCAAATCGCGTATAATTACGTGTTGTAAAATGAAATCGTATATACTTATACGATTTAACCGAACGAACTTAGATTCGTACACGATTTTGTATAAACATTTCTACCAATCTAACATACGTGTGTTGACATGTATGTGATTACAAACACAAAACGAAATCCCGAATAACACAACGTTATTGTTAAAACACAAATTCTTCGTAGAGGATTGTCTACGCGATTTCACATGTTTTTGATCATTCCATTGCTATCAAAGGTGCATACACGGCCCCTTTTCTTATTTTAACTATTTTGGGGGAGAAAATATGTGCAAACAAACATTTTAGATACATATCACTTGCATGAGTTAGCTATTTACGATAAGTGCGAACATAGCATTACAAGTCCTTACATATCGAACCGTTGTGTTTGCCGTAGTGCAAAGCGTGGTAGTTGAAGATAGATCTATTAGGTTTGACAAACCTCACTTGGTAGATTGTAGGTCTACGCAAGTTTTGACTGGCCAATTCAAACATTACTATTGTTTGTGCTAGACAATAGTGGGAAAGCAACCAACATGATAAACAGTCAGCTTCGGTGTCGACCGCTTATGTAAATAGTACAAATGACTAGTATCATGACTATGCAAGTGTAATTATGTTATCTGCAAACATTTCGTTTCAAACAGTTGCTTCAAACATTTATGATTATGCAAACCTGTGTATGCACCAACCTTTGTGTTGACTTGATTTAGATGTTTTCTCAGGACACTAAAGCACAAGTAAGGACAAGCATGGACTAGGACGTTGAGTCTCATGCATCAGTTTCGGTTTTAATTATAGATTAAAAACTTTGAATATTGTAGCTCATGGTTTTTACAATAGACAAGTTTTGTTATTAATTTTCAAACGCTTCCGCAACGCTACATTTGTTATTTACAATTGTGACCTAATTTATGTTAGAAAAGCATATAGAGGTCTTTCGCTATGTCTAATGCCTGAGATCCTGGTTTGTCACGCCTCAAACGGTATGATTCCGTTAGTGGCAATTTGGGGGTGTGACAGTATGCCCTATATATAAGCATATTTGACTGGATAGTACAGGTGGTTCTTGGGAGGTTAAGGTTGTCATTCGGACAGGTTTTGTACAAATTCATTTTTCAATAACAAAACTATATGAACTCACCAACCATGTGTTGACTTTGTTTTCTTACATGTTTTCTCGGGTGACATACAGGACTAGGTTAAGATTACAAGATGTATACTAGGATGCCTAGATAACGGACATAGTAAATTTTGGAAGCACATATTTTTCTCGTAGACAGTGAATCAGTTTGATATCTTGTTCAGCCGCAAGATAGTAGACTTATGATTCTATTAGATATGTTTGCTTAGTAAAATTATCAAACATGACACTTGTAATTTAACTATGAAACTTTTAGTTAATTATCATTGTTCTCTAGTTATTCTCAAATGTTGTGCGATGTATACAATCTGATTACTCCGATTATCATCCCGATATCACGCCCCAGGACCATTCCGCCCGACGCGACATTCAATCCGGCACGCCAGCTCGGGGTGAGACAGATTGGTATCAGAGCTCAATGTTATAGATAATATAGGTCATTTATTATAACGGTTTGACCTAGACTATAACTTAGGGACCTCATGTAGAGAACGTACGACTTTGGGGAATTATTTGCATATGTTTTGGCAGTTGAGCATGAGTACTAACCAGTAACTCTTCAATTAAGATCAGAATGCCACTAGGAAGACAACCATCACCACCTCCTCCTCCACAAGAGACGAATTCAGCAACTGTTGTACTAGCAACCCTGATCACCGAACAGTTGGTGGCGGTCCTCCCTGGAATCATCACTAGGATCAGGAACAGTGAGGAGTGTGCTAGAAACTTCCCACAAAACTCCGCCTAGAAGCAGAAACCAGAGGGAGAAGAACCCAGCAAGAAACCTAAGCGTCGTTATGCTAAAAGGCGAAAAGGACCGGTGAACTACACTGAAGCTACACCAATCAGTCAAATCCTATCAGATTTGACTACAAGAGTTAATTTTCACTATGAGGGAAAGGCCCCTCTCTGTCCAGCTTGTCACTACTATCACCGAGATGAACTCCCATGCGTACAATGTACACGCTGTGGGAAAGCGGGTCACTAGATGCAACAGTGTAGGTCACCTGTAGCCCATATTCCCCCTCAATATGCTGGTAAGTACCCTGAATGTGCCATATGTGGTTTTCACCATGGTAAAGACAAACCTTGTAAACACTGTCTGAATTGTGGGAGATACGGACACTAGATACAAACGTGTCGGGTTACTTCAACTGGGAAACAAGAACAGAAAGAGAGCATCCCTACTTCCTCCTGATGCAATCATAGCTGCTACACATGCAGAATGCTCGGACATTTTGCAAGGAACTGTCCTAGGAGGATGCCTCCATCAGACACAGCCGTCACTGAGGAACTGCTTGCTTTACCAGCTCCTATAGTACGCTCGGAGTCCGAAGACTCCATAGGTATGTTATATTATTTTGTATATTTAAGTTATCTAATAATATGATAGTTAAAATGTAAATTTTGTCTTAGCTTAGGAATAAAAAGGTAAGGAAACCTTAGATTAATTAACAGCCAATTAGATAAAAGAAGTAGTATAATCATTGCTTATAATTTAATTAGAGATCACTATCTTAGTTAAGGAGGAAGCCCAATAGGAATACACTGTTATTATATAATCCAATGAAGGAATAGATTTATGAATGAGTTAGGAAATCCTTAAACAAATTGAGACTAGGTTATTCTTCAAACACTTAGTCTCCGTTACCCAAAAGACTACAGATGAAATTCCTGAAAATTTGTTGGGAAATTTCCTTCATACAACTGATAGAATTCTGTGGTATGTGTAATTCTGTTAAAAATGGCAGATTAAGATATTCATGCAGATTTGCACACCATGAGTGTTAAGAAATGCCAGGTCAAGTAGGAAGACCATCACTTCAACTTAGACACAAATAAATTGAACTTATTATGCTAGGAAGCCCTAGTTTGGTAATGAGAGAATGGAATTTAGAATGATACATAGAATATGATTAGTTAGACAGTAGATCAATAAGAACGAACTGAACCGACAGAGGTTATTGAGAGTTTAGAATCAAAGTGAATAACAATAGCAGGATAGTTGACCCACAGGTAGAACAGGGAGAAGACTTAACACTAGATCCAGAATCTTGAACAAAGGAGTTCAAGATGAAAAGTAGGATCAAAACTCTAGGCATTTTAATAAGAAAATTTCTGGAGGTTAAACCAAGTGAGTTATTTTGGAAAACTTAAAATTTTAACCCATTAAGTCATCTCATAGAATAGATATAATAAAACCCTCGTGACATAATCTCGATGGATTAAACTAATGGGTGATCTTAAGTGATAACTCAACATCATTTGAATAAGGTTAGCAGAGTTGTTAGTAAGTTGTGATGGATGATGTGAGGTAAACACATGTATAACAAGGATGATGCATAATAACAGGCGAATCAATTCTTTCAATGAAACTTTACAAGTCAAATGGCTTGTAAGTAAACTGAAGGATAACATAACTCATTTCCGGAGGTGTGCATAGATTCGCCACCAAGGAAAATCTGTACACTTGTCATAGGGTTAATTACCATGTTTCTTTGGTAGTTATCTTAGACAGTTAGGGCATACACCAGAATCTGGAAACAGATTCAGAAGTGGTTAGCATATATACCTTTGTAATGGCGCAACAAAGGGTACACATTATGCGACTTGAAGGTTGAGATTCAACTATCAAAACCTAGAGTTGCGAAGACAACATGAGATAAATTCCATAGGAGTAGGAAACGATCGCTATGGTTAGGTTACCAAGATCCTATCCTATACTCCTGGTAGACACCAGAGCATATGGTTCAACGACACCTGTATGATCAAACCCGCTCTCGATTTCCATGACAAGAAGGAACTGTATTAGGGACTAAGTAATCAGATTAGGCAAAACTAGAACCATGGTGTTTGAAAATCTGAAACATTTATTCTTGTAACTAATAATATTAATTAATTTTGTGGTTGCACTAAGTCTGCATAAATTTCTAGGAAATTGCATGAAGTGTGTAAAATTCGAGAGGGTGAAATAAGTTACAACAAGAGTAGGAATCCAAAGCAAGTTTAGCGATTTAAGGAATTTGGTGAACTTACAGGTAGATTACCATTCGAAGAGGAACAGTTAAAACAAATGAGAGGTAGAAATTATGAAGAAATATAATAAGTTGGTCCAAGCACCATTAGTGGGATTTGGAAATGACGCTTACCCTCGTAACTATAATGCACTAGCTACTACACTAGCGGCAAGGATAATAAGTTCAGCAGAAAATTTGCGAATGGTTTGGAATTCATGCAGGCTCTGACTGGAAGGCTATTTCAGATAAATATTTCAAGAAAAGTGCTGATCAATAAAGAACTAGGTCCAAGGGGGAGTTTGTTGGTGCATGTAATGTCCCTAGTTCTGTATTTTGTATGATTTTGATGTATAAAGATGGTATTAGTAATGAAATCAGCTATTCTATACTGTTCATTAATGTTTATTCAAGGTTTATATATGTTTGACTTTGACTATTCCTGTCATACAGACCCATTCGTGCGAATGATACCTAAGAATGAGTTCATTCGGACGAATGAACACCTAGCGAATGACTGAGGCAAACGAATGAGTCATCCGCGTGACTCATTCGGTTGATTAAGCTCATTCGGCTGAGCCATTCGCCGAATGAGTGTTTCGCAATACTCATTAGGCCGAATGAGTACAACTTATATATAGGAATGCAAACAGAATGTTTCAGTAACTTTCGGAGCCTCCTCTCTCCCCTGAGCATTCCTTTGTCATATTCCTTTGTCGGATCGTATCGTTTACGTGCGTATTCGTACAAATCGTCACCCGTTCAAACACGATGACAATGTTACTTTCCAATATGGTTTTCTAATTCTTAGATATCATTCAGAACGTTAAACCAATCCCATTTCCCTGAGTGTAAAGAAAGTCGTACCTGATGCTGGTTTTAAATTTCGGGACGAAATTTCTTTAACCAGGGGAGACTGTAACATCAGTGCCGGAACAATAATTTCTGAACAGTAGGAAAGTACTGTAGATACTGGTATGAAAAGTGTTCGCAGAGTATTCTGTGTTAACATTATATGAAACGACTGATGTTAACAGTGCAGAAACTCATAACTGACAAACAACACACACAGACACAATACTGATATGTTAAACATGATAAACAATGATTGGATAAGTTATGTGTTTTTTTGATAGAATCTTATTACGTATAAACGTACGTGAGGAAATCCAAACTAAACCATAAAAGGCATCGTTAAATGAATATTAAACATACTATATATTCGTGTGAGTGACGATTCGCATTAATATATAATCTCTATGCATGCATGTATGTAAAAATGGAAAATACAATTTTAAAATGATAAATATATGTGTTACGACTTTTGGACAGGTTATACGGTCATAATATACTTTGGAATAATGTAAAACTTTTGGGTTTGTGACAATAGATGGATTGTTTAGTAAATTATTAAATAAAATCCCAAATTATATGCTTAAATAAGCCATAAAATTTAAGATTGTGTTCAGCCATTCTGGGCCAATCCATGACTCAAACAGGTCAATAATAATATGATAACACTACACAAAAATATGGGGTATTTCTTAATACACCCAAAATAAGTTATGAATTTTACAAAATATATATAAAACTTGATAAATCCGGTAAAAACAGAATTTGAGTGTTAAAAATTCTGCTATAATTTATCTCAGCAGTAAAATATGTTTATAACCTGAAAAAAATATCGAAACTAAAAATAAATGATTTAACCTAATTATTTGACATTTAATATGTTCAAATAGGATAAAATTGCTAAATAAATTAATTACCGATCAAAATATGGGATAAATATTTTTTCCAGAATGGTAATCCACTAGGAATGATCCAGTAAAAATTTGGTAATTTTTAATAACTGAAAATTATTTATTTAGATATTTAGAGTAGTAAATAATATTAAAATCGTTTAAAATAGTAAACAAACTCTAAAAATTCTGAAATTTTTACAGGAGCCTTAAGACATGTATATAATATTATAAAAAAAGTTATGGTATTTTTAAAGGTCAGAATCATTTACAGTAAATTTTTGAAAGTTTTAAGTAAATAAAAACGGATTTTTATACAAGTTCCAATTGTAAAAATAATAGGGAAAGGATAAATTTTAATTTACCCAGACCCTTTACTGATAAAAATAAATAGGAAAAAAATTTATAAATTTATAAATTCTATATTTGGTACTTAAAGATTATTTTAAGATAACATAATGGCATAAAAATGGTAATATTTATACAACCAACTTTTAAACTCTTACAAGCTATGGTCACCTAAGACCACTTATGTATATACCTATATACATACATGATAAAACTTAAACTTATGAATTATGACAATTAACTATGCATTTTCATGACTTGAGTCGGTAAAGAATGATACAAAAATTATAAACCTAGGTAAATAATTCATATGAAGCATTGATACATCAATGTTTTATGTCATGAGTATTTACTAAAAGTTTAAACATAAATTAGGCAGCTGAACCAATCAAGACTAACCAACAAACCATTCATCAGTCAGTTTAAATCAAGCACCATCAATATCACAGGTGAGTTCATGTGACCCCTTTTTCTTTTTACTGTTTTGGGATACTGAAAGCATGCTCCAAAAACTGTTTATAAAATTTGTATTTATGTGATAATGAACGTCCGTTTCAAATATAATTGCTTCCCCTAGACATGAAACATAATTTACAGCCATTAACTCCGGAGGAGAGCCGATGGGTATATGGGTAGTACTACTTGGGGAATCCCCCACGCACAGTGGTCCAAAAGGGTGGCCCTATAAAAATAGGGTTGAAACCCCACTGAGGTTAATGTCAACAGTTGTGGTATATATTCATCATGACACATTTACACCGAGTCCAGGAACGGGTCTCGGAATGAGAAGTAGATTAGAATGACCAAGTCACGGGCTAACATTATAAGAGGCAGACGTCTGGGCATGGCACAGGGTTGGTTGTATTGGTTTGAATTATCACATACGTTTTATCATTATGCTCTGTTGTAAATACTATTGTGTCATATTATTAAACTCATGTTCTCACCAACTTTTTAGTTGACGTATTTTAGCATGTCTTACAGGTTGAATGCTAGGAGTATATGTATGGATCAACTTCTAGAGATGTAGCCTAGCCTTTAAATGGAGTTATTTACAAACAATTTATGTTTAATGGATAATGTTACATTTCGCCCTGCGTGGCATTTAGACAATGGTTGTATTTTTAAGACTTTAAATGCTTTAATTTACTTTAGGCTATGAAATATTCATTACTATGCTTCCGTCAAGTTAGTTTAAATTATTTTAATCAATCGTTATGCCCCAATTCCTTGAGTTGGGGTGTGACATCACACCCCTACGGTCACTCCAAGTTGAATTTCTGGACGAAATTCCCTTAACTAGGGGAGACTGTAACATCACTGTAATTCCGGTCGTCCGTACATATGTACGATTTTACTGTTACGACCTGATATAATAATTAATTACGATAATGAATTATTGGATGCATGATTTGATGATTATCACTGTTATTGGTATACATATTGAGAATATATTATTATACGCGTAAACCATGGGAAGTTTAGTTGTAACTCAACTAAACAGAACCAGAGAGTTTATCGCAGATGATAAAACGCATCATAGATTTTGGTTTGGAATGGAAGGAATTAGGAGTCTATTATGATTGGGTTGCTAAACATAGTCAAGGACACATGGTCATGGTTTATCGAAATAGCGGTGGGACGGTGTAGGGGAGGTTGCGATCTACCTCTGCATATGCCCTATACATATGCATATTTCGGTCTATCATGGATGTGTCAGTGACTTGGTTTAGTAGGTTTTGGATTGGGATTGATAATATTAAAGTTAATAAAATAATGGAAGTATAATTGGAACTAATTACGCGATGGTGAGGTTACGAATATAAATTAAACGCGAATATTAATTCGGAAATATTAAACTTAATAATGTATTCGCGTGGGTGACGATTCACACGAAAATAATTATTAAGAATGATATTCTGAAACAATATTCCATAAATCGTAAATCGAATCGAAATACGGTACGAGCGTCGGATTCGCAAAGGTGACGATCTTTACGAATACGTACGTGAGTAACGCGTTTCGACGAGATAACAAAATAATTAATTATGATATTAAATTAATAAATGAAATAAAAAAATATTTTTATTAGGAATCATAGCCGAAAACAAAACCGAATAAAACGGGTAATTTAAATATATAAATTAACGAAAATGAAACGGAATCGTTTTACGAAATAATTTATTTAAAATCATTTTATTTAAAACAAAAATTATTTGTTTAAATGTTTTATGTATTAAATGTGTTTTACGTTAAAAACCGAGCATATGATTATTTATCGCGTATTAAACGAGATCGACCACGTGGTGTATACACGCGATATATGGAAGTGAACTTCCTTTTTCTTCTTCATTTCCACACTCAACTCTCTCTCTCTCTCTACCTAGCCATTTTCGTCAGCCACATAACACCCAACTTCTCTCTAGCTTATCGTGTTCGATTCTTGACGATTTCTTGAGATCTTGGTGTCCAAACGACCGCGTGATTGAGGAGAACAAGATTCAACAAAGAAATCTAGCTTTTGGGCGACCTATTGACGTAAATCTGAGTTTTTACGTTCGATGTTGTTGTTGGGTTAAGAATCTCTAACTTTTTGTGAATATAATCGGCTTTATCACTTTTAAAAGCCTAAAACAAGTTAATAAGATCATGTAGGAGCCATATGTAGCCTTGAATACGCAGGAACTTGAGAATGATGAAAATGGGCAGCCGAGGATCACATGTTCGTGAGGATGGGGGCTGTAAATGGGCAAGGTTCGTGAGTGCTGGGCCGAACCTGGAACTTTTCTGGGGTAGCCGAACCCTCCATGGCTCAGCGAACCCACATGACAACAGGCGAACCTTGATGTGCCGCGAACCTGGGCTGGCCAAACCTTGGCCATCCGAAGCTTGTTTCAGCCGAACCATGGGGCTTCCACGAACCTAGTTCTAAAAACCCTAGATGACGAACCTCTTAGCTAAAGCCACAGACTCGCGAACCTGTCAACCGTCGATGCTACTAAGCCGAACCTCGGCCTTGCATTAGCCGAACCTATGTACACATGAAATCCAAACCTTTCTTAGCGAACCTAGGGTTTCCTTCTAGACTCAGCCGAACCTTGGCTTTCAAGCGAACCTTTGCCACGAACCACAATGCTATGAAGCCTACAATCTGTTAAGTCAAGTGTTGTGGCCGAACCCTTGGTCTACAGCTCACCATTTCGGCCAAACCTTAGGATATTTAACCCTATTGCAGCGAACCCTAGCCGAGCCGTGGATCAAAGTGTTGGTTAGGCTAGGTGCTGAACGAACCGAAGGAGTAATGGGCCACTAAACATGGGCCTAGGGCCGGACCTAGGGGGTTTCGAATTAGGGCTTAGATTCGGGTTTAGGGTAAACCAAGAAAACGTGATGTGCATGCATGGATGTTCATAAAACCACCACCTTTCATAATATATATGGGTTTGAATTAGGAATTTGCATAACATGGATACTTTAGGTGAACAACCTAAGTGTATAACTCTTAAACTTAATTTAGATTTTTGATAATTTAAAGCATGGTAATCAATTTGAACAAACATGTATGAATAACTCGAGACAATATTTCTTTTAAATTTAATGAACATAAGTTGAATTATGGGATTTCACATAGTGATATATCCTATGTAAATAAACCATGTATCATTGTCTTGAATTGAAATTGAATTTTTATAACTTAGTTTATAAGGGTGGATTCAATTAATCATACATGCATGTATACAAAAGTGTATTTATAGTATAAGGTCAACACCTTTACAACGTTGTAAACTTTTAGGTTTAATTATAAAATCATCATATGATGAATGATTAAATCTAACGAGTTAAACTAAATGAGTAATGATGATCGTATACACATGAGGAGGGAGTCATCCTAACTTGGATTAAATTAACAAAGTTGGTGACACCAACAATAATTAAAAATTAAACGCTTATGAACGTATAATCAAAATAAAATGCGTATACTTATGAACATGTAAACACACTAATTACAGATCTCTGAGTTGTCCCGAGTTCTATTACGTGAGCGCGCATACTACAAGGACGTTAAATCCAAGGACTCAGGTGAGCTCTCATAACGTCCCTTTTAAACTATTTTGTTTTAAACTCGGAGGTGAAACATGTATACCACTTTACATATTGACTTGATAACACAGGGATGACACTTGTTTACTTGTATGAGATTCATAGTTATGAATCTTCATATTCCATGAATTGTTACTATTGTTTTTGGTCATTTGTAACGACTGCATGTATTGTCACTATTCCATGAGTTGTAGCTAATGACTTTGTGTCATTCGCGACGACTGCATGTATTGTCACGTGGATGTTTCCACAACTCCGTGCATCGTTGTGGTTGACTTCGGTCTCCCTTAAATGATTGCATGTATTGTCACGTGGATGTTTCCACAACTCCGTGTGTCGTTGTCATTGACCTCGGTTATGCACAATGATATATGTATTGTCACTTATACTAATTGAGAACATCGATGGATTGAGATTTTTGATTGAATATATGATTTAATTTAACTATGAGTTATTGAATTATGTGATTATGTGTGTTTGGATTGTGTGTTTGGATATTGCGTTGGATTGTCTCACAGGTGCTCATGCGGATGTTATCAAGAAAATATGAACCCATAAACCCATTTTGTAAAACATTTTTAAATATAAAAACTTATGATTTCTCACCAACTACTTTGTAGTTGACACTTGATTTTCACATGTTTCAGGTAATGAAGCTAAGTAGGTTGAGGAAGAAGAACTCACACTTTTGGACAATTATCACTTAGGGTCTCGGACTTAGCTAAAATTAACTGGATTACTGAAGACTAGTATTTAGTTAATTTAGCTAATCTTTTGTGTAATTGATTGTAACTAATTCATGATAGACATGATTTTTGTGTAATTAATTTGGTTGATTAAATGATATGTGATGATTTAAATTAGATGCCCACGAGCATATGAACAATCTACACATCCCTCGTGGCATCCCGATGTTTCCGCCATCGGTCGGGGTGTTACAGATTGGTATCAGAGCCTGGGTTATAGGGAATTAGGTTACTAGAAATGGTTGACCTAGTCTATAACCGTAGGATACCCTAGTACGAAGAAGATTCATACACTAGTTAGTATATTCAGGATTTCATGCTTATGTGTTTATTACATGTTAACTGAACTCCTGTTATACAACTAATTATATATAATGCTTACTGATTATTTGCTTACTTGTGCCCTAATGACTCGATAAGGACATACTCGTGGTGTATTGTAAAGGTGGTGGGACGATGGTTTGGGCTGTTGCGACCTACCCTTATCATATGCCCTATACATATACCATTTACAGTACATCGGGTGGATGTCAGTATTGAGGAATAAGGGAACTACCCGTTTGGGAAAATTATCTGCTTAAGAAATTAACTGTTTAGGAATTTATCTGCTTTAGGAATTATCTGTTAGATCTCGTGATCACCAGACAAGGACACACTCGTGGTATACTACAAAGGTGGTGGGACGGTGTAAGGGAGGTTGCGATCTACCCTTGAATATGCCCTATACATATACCATTTGTAGTATATTGGGGGTCTGTCAGTGTCAGGAACATAGGATATTATTAGGATATTACTAGAAAATGTTGTAGAGTTATGGTTGATGGACTGTGGATGGTTAAGGTTGGTTTGGATTGACACTTTGGATGATCACATTTGATGAACACATGTAAACTCAATTATAAACACACACTTATTGGACACATGAGGGTGTATAGGATCAACGAACGATACGAACACTTAGTGATAGATTGAAGACTTGGATGATGATATAGACACTTGGTGATAATATAAACGCATAGTGATGACTCTAACACTTATTGATGGTATGGACACTTGATGAGAATAAATTATAGGGAGGATATGAACACTTAGTGACAATAAGAGCACTCAGTGATGATATGAACCCTCATTGATATTTATGGACATTGGGATTAGCATGGACTTCAGTGAACTTAGACATTAGAGGAACTTTAATGTCAGGTGAACTTAGACATTTGGTGAACCTAATTGTCGAAGGGAACTAGAGACCACTTCACTCAAAATTATCCTATCCAGGATAAGGTTTGTGAAGTGAGACAATGATAAGATATATGATACACCCTAAATTCTAACAAAGGCATAATCGTGGTGCAATGAAACGGTGGTGGGACGGTATAGGGGAGATTGCGATCTACCTCTGCATATGCCCTATATATAAGCTTGTTGCATTGCATCGGGAGGTTGTCAAGGTTGGTATAGGGTGGGGATTGTATGGAACTTAGAAATAGATTAGCTAATATTAGTTATGACCAACTAGGACACTTAGTATAATATTAGGAAATTTATAAATGTTGTGAGTTTAATGACAGGTAGGAGAAAATATAGTTCCTATATGTAATTCTAACTGTCTAAATGAACTCATTTGACCATTGTTTGCATGACTTATGTTGTAAACGGTAGTAACATGTTTCTAATTCCTCAGAAACATGCCGCCTCGCCGTCACAACGAGGATGATTCAAACAATGTGGATGCTAACAACAGTAGTGCCAACTCAGGCATACAAGAGTTAGCAACACTCATTTCTGGATTGGTGAACCAATTGACTCAAGCCAATCAGAACATCAATCAGAACCGAGGTGGTGCAAACCCGCCAACTTGCACATTCAACCACTTCAACTCTTGCAACCCACAGAAGTTTACGGGTGCTGAGTCAGCCACTGGTCTGTTGCAGTGGTTCGAGAGTTTGGAGAACACTTTCATCAACAGCGATTGCCCCGATAATCTGAAAGTTCGTTATGCCACTAGTTTTTTCCAAAAGAGAGCACTAACATGGTGGAATGGGGAAAAGCGAACTAGGGGCGTTGATGCTGCCTTAGCTTTGACATGGACGGAGGTCAAGAACTTGATAACCACTGAATTCTGTCCTCGAAGCGAGATGAGGAAACTGGAGACTGAGTTCTGGGAACTCAAACAGGATAGTGGCAAGAATGTCATCTACAATACTCAATTCCATGAGTATAGTCTGCTGGTGCCTCATCTGGTGACACCGTTGGAGAGAGCGATTGAGAAGTATATCGGCGGACTGCCGATGCAGATTCAGGATATTGTTTACGGGAGCAACCCCAAAACACTTGAGGCTGTGATCCGTTTATCTGCAACTCTTACTGATAATCATGTGAAAGCTGGAACACTCACTAGGAAGGGAACAAAGAAGGCTGAAGGGAAGGCTGCTACAAAAGAAACAAAGACTGAAGTCAAGTCTGAAGCTGATAGTTCTTCTAAAAGCAGAAACAAAAAGAGAAAGACCAGGAACTTCATGGTCACTGCTCCTGCTGCTAAGTCCGTGCAGCAATCATCTAGCAACACCACTGCAAGAAATTATATTGGGAATACTCCCCAGTGTAATACTTGCAGATATCATCACCTGCCTAACGTGCCTTGTCGTGTCTGCAACAAATGTGGCAAGTATGGCCATTTAGCTAATGTTTTCCGGAGTGCACCGCAAGCTCAAAGGATGCAACCTGCTCCGCTTGCACTGCCAGCTCCGCAAGCTCAACAAGTTCAAGTTGTACCCGTTCGCCAGGTACCTGTACAGGAAAGATCCTGTTACGAGTGTGGTGAAGTGGGTCATTTCAAGAATCAATGCCCGAGACTGACAGGAAACAATTAGAGGGTGGCAAGAAGCAGAGCATTTCAATTGAATGCTCCAGCTGCTCAAGCCAACCAGGACGTGGTCAACGGTACATTTCTGATCAACAACTCTTATGCATCTGTCTTATTTGATTCTGGTGCCGATAGGAGTTTCGTTTCATATGATTTTGAATGCATGCTTGGTAGAACACGTACATATTTAGCTAAACCTTTTAACGTGAAGGTGGCTGACGGAAACATTATTGATATTGACATTGTTATTATTGGATGTACTGTGAACTTAAGTGATCACGTTTTCCCAATTGATCTCATACCTATGCATCTTGGTAGCTTTGATGTTATCATAGGCATGGATTGGTTAGCCACCCACAAAGCGGAGATAGTTTGTCATGATAAGTGCATTCGTATTTCTTTGCCTTCGGGTGAAACCTTAAGAGTTTTTGGAGAAACTTCTAGTAAAGGTCTTAAGCTGATGTCATGCACTAAAGCACACAAGTACCTTAAGAAGAAATGTATAGCATTCTTAGCTCACATTGTGGAGAGAAAGGAGAAAGGAAAGAGCATAGAAGACGTTCCTGAAATTAGAGATTTTCCTGAAGTATTTCCAGATGATTTGCCGGGTCTTCCACCAGAAAGTCAAGTGGAGTTTCGAATCGACTTGGTACCTGGTGCGAATCCAGTCGCCAAAGCTCCTTACAGACTTGCGCCCTCGGAGTTGCAAGAATTGGCGAGCCAACTGCAAGAACTGACTGATAAAGGATTTATTCGCCCGAGCCATTCGCCATGGGGTGCACCGGTCCTGTTTGTCAAGAAGAAGGACGGGTCATTCCGAATGTGCATCGACTACCACGAATCTAACAAACTCACAATTAAGAATCGATATCCACTGCCGCGCATCGATGATCTTTTCGATCAACTTCAAGGCTCGGCCTTGTTTTCAAAGATCGATCTTAGGTCTGGGTATCATCAGCTTCGCGTACATGATGATGATATTCCCAAGACGGCTTTCAGAACAAGATATGGCCATTATGAATTTCTGGTAATGCCCTTCGTCCTTACCAATGCACCTGCGGTTTTCATGGACCTCATGAATCGTGTTTGCAGGCCATACTTGTATAAGTTTGTGATTGTATTCATTGATGATATTTTGATATACTCAAAGACCAAGGAAGAACACGAGAAACACCTTAAGTTGGTTTTGGAGATCCTAAGAGAGGAGCGACTATATGCCAAATTCTCTAAATGTGAATTTTGGCTTAAGGAAGTTCAGTTCTTGGGACACATAGTCAATGAAAAGGGTGTTCACGTGGATCCTGCAAAGATTGATGCGGTGAAGAATTGGAGTACACCGAAGACACCGACGGAGATTCGATCGTTTCTCGGACTTGCCGGTTACTATCGGCGGTTCATCTCTAATTTCTCCAGGATTGTTGTCCCTCTCACTTCTTTGACTCAAAAGAATAAACCATATGAGTGGGGACCGAAGCAGGAAGAGGCATTTCAGACCTTGAAGCAGAAACTATGTGATGCTCCTGTCTTGACATTGCCTGATGGAAATGATGATTTTGTGGTTTATTGTGATGCATCCAACCTAGGTCTCGGTTGTGTTCTCATGCAACGGGGAAAGGTTGTGGCCTATGCATCAAGACAACTGAAAATTCACGAGAAGAACTACATTACTCACGACTTGGAACTTGGTGTAGTTGTGTTTGCCTTGAAGATATGGAGACATTATCTGTATGGCACTAAGTGTGTCGTGTTCACTAACCATAAGAGTTTGCAACATATACTCAATCAGAAGGAACTTAACATGAGATAACGGAGATGGGTTGAACTGTTAAACGATTATGACTGTGAAATTCGCTACCATCCTGGTAAAGCGAATGTAGTAGCAGATGCGCTTAGTCGCAAAAGTCAAGTTCAGATTTATAGTGTTCGAGTGCACACTAGTCTCCGTAATGATGTTCTCATAGCCCAACAGCATTCATTGGCTCAGGATAACTTGAAAAATGAGATATCTTGCGGGGTCGAAATATTATTGGAAACTAAGGATGATGGTTTGATGTACTATTTGAATCGGTTGTGGATACCGAACAAGGGTGATCTTAGGATGGTGATTATGGATGAAGCTAATAAGTCTCGATACTCAATCCATCCGGATTCTGATAAGATATATCAAGACCTTAGGGACTAGTATTGGTGGCCTGGAATGAAGAAGGATATTGCTGAGTATGTGTCCAAGTGCCTTAACTGTGCTAAAGTCAAGGCAGAACACCAGCGACCTTCGGGATTGTTGTTACAACCAGAAATACCCATGTGGAAGTGGGAGAATATCTCCATGGATTTTATTACCAAACTCCCACGAACCGTAAACGGTAAAGACAACATTTGGGTGATAGTTGATAGATTGACCAAGTCGGCTCATTTCTTACTGATACGCGAAACGTACCTTGTGCGGAAGTTAGCGCGAATCTACATTGATGAGATAGTTAGCCGACATGGTATTCCCTTAAGCATAATATCGGATCGTGATGCTCGTTTCACGGCACGATTTTGGGAATCACTTCATGAAGCCTTTGGAACAAGACTGGATCCTAGCACTGCTTATCATCCTCAAACAGATGGCCAAATGGAGCGAACGATTCAGACATTGGAAGACATGTTGAGAGCTTGTGTCATCGATTTTGGTGGCAATTGGGATAACCATTTACCATTGGTCGAGTTTTCGTATAACAACAGTTATCACGCGAGTATTGGCATGGCGCCGTTCGAAGCTCTTTATGGCAGGAAATGTCGGTCACCTATTTGTTGGACCGAAGTCGGCCATTCGCAGATTACTGGTCCCGAAATTATTCAAGAAACGACTGACAAGATCCGCCAGATCCGTGACAATCTGTTAGCTGCACATGTCGCCTTGGAAGGGCATTGTGCGATTCGGGAAGAAAGGTAAGCTTGCTCCACAATATGTTGGCCCTTTTAAGATCCTTGAACGGATCGGGAAGGTTGCCTACAAGTTGGAACTTCCTCCTGAACTTAGTTACGTGCACCCGACGTTTCACGTGTCCAATTTAAGAAAGTGCTTGGCTGATCAAGATCTTCAGGTACCACTCGACGACATTCGCGTCGATGATACTATGCACTTTATTGAAAAACCAGTTGAGATAATGGATCGTGAGGTTAAAAAGCTCAAACGCAGTAGAATTCCAATTGTCAAAGTACGTTGGGAATCGAAGCGGGGTCCAGAATTCACTTGGGAGCGAGAAGATCAGATGAAGCTTAAGTAACCACATTTATTTACTACGGTCACTCCAAGTTGAATTTCTGGACGAAATTCCCTTAACTAGGGGAGACTGTAACATCACTGTAATTCCGGTCGTCCGTACATATGTACGATTTTACTGTTACGACCTGATATAATAATTAATTACGATAATGAATTATTGGATGCATGATTTGATGATTATCATTGTTATTGGTATACATATTGAGAATATATTATTATACACATAAACCATGGGAAGTTTAGTTGTAACTTAACTAAACAGAACCAGAGAGTTTATCGCAGATGATAAAATGCATCATGGATTTTGGTTTGGAATGGACGGAAATAGGAGTCTATTATGATTGGGTTGCTAAACATAGTCAAGGACACATTGTCATGGTTTATCGAAATAGCGGGGGGACGGTGTAGGGGAGGTTGCGATCTACCTCTGCATATGCCCTATACATATGCATATTTCGGTCTATCATGGATGTGTCAGTGACTTGGTTTAGTGGGTTTTGGATTGGGATTGATAATATTAAAGTTAATAAAATAATGGAAGTATAATTGGAATTAATTACGCGATGGTGAGGTTACGAACATAAATTAAACGCGAATATTAATTCGGAAATATTAAACTTAATAATGTATTCGCGTGGGTGACGATTCACACGAATATAATTATTAAGAATGATATTCTGAATCAATATTCCATGAATCAAAAATCGAATCGAAATACGGTACGAGCGTCGGATTCGCAAAGGTGACGATCTTTACGAATACGTACGTGAGTAACGCGTTTCGACGAGATAACAAAATAATTAATTATGATATTAAATTAATAAATGAAATAAAAAAAATACTTATTAGGAATCATAGCCAAAAACAAAACCGAATAAAACGGGTAATTTAAATATATAAATTAACGAAAATGAAACGGAATCGTTTTACGAAATAATTTATTTAAAATCATTTTATTTAAAACGAAAATTATTCGTTTAAATGTTTTATGTATTAAATGTGTTTTACTTTAAAAACCGAGCATATGATTATTTATCGCGTATTAAACGAGATCAACCACGTGGTGTATACACGCGATATAAGGAAGTGAACTTCCTTTTTCTTCTTCATTTCCACACTCAACTCTCTCTCTCTACCTAGCCATTTTTGTCACCCACATAACACCCAACTTCTCTCTAGTTTATCTTGTTCGATTCTTGACGATTTCTTGAGATCTTGGTGTCCAAACGACCGCGTGATCGAGGAGAACAAGATTCAACGAAGAAATCTAGCTTTTGGACGACCTATTGAGGTAAATCTGAGTTTTTACGTTCGGTGTTGTTGTTGGGTTAAGAATCTCTAACTTTTTGTTAATATAATTTGCTTAATCACTTTTAAAAGCCTAAAATGAGTTAATAAGATCGTGTAGGAGCCATATGTAGCCTTGAATACGTAGGAACTTGAGAATGATGGAAATGGGCAGCCGAGGATCACAGGTTCGTGAGGATGGGGGCTGTAAATGGGCAAGGTTCGTGAGTGCTGGGCCGAACCTGGAACTCTTCTGGGGTAGCCGAACCCTCCATGGCTCAGCGAACCCACATGACAACAGGCGAACCTTGATGTGCCGCGAACCTGGGCTGGCCGAACCTTGGCTATCCGAAGATTGTTTCAGCCGAACCATGGGGCTTCCACGAACCTAGTTCTAAAAACCCTAGATGAAGAACCTCTTAGCTGAAGCCACAGACTCGCGACCTTTCAACCGTCGGTGCTACTCATCCGAACCTCGGCCTTGCATTAGCCGAACCTATGTACACATGAATGCCGAACCTTTATTAGCGAACCTACGGTTTCCTTCTAGACTCAGCCGAACCTTGGCTTTCAAGCCAACCTTTTCCACGAACCACAATGCTACGAACCTACAATCTGTTAAGTCAAGTGCTGTGGCCGAACCCTTGGTCTACTGCTCACCATTTCGGCCGAACCTTAGGATATTTAACCCTATTGCAGCGCACCCTAGCCGAGCCGTGGATCAAAGTGTTGGTTGGGCTAGGTGCTGAACGAACAGAAGGAGTAATGGGCCACTAAACATGGGCCTAGGGCCGGACCTAGGGGGTTTCGAACTAGAGCTAAGATTCTGGTTTAGGGTAAACCAAGAAAACGTGATGTGCATGCATGGATGTTCATAAAACCACCACCTGTCATAATATATATGGGTTTTGAATTAGGAATTTGCCTAACATGGATACCTTAGGTGAACAACCTAAGTGTATAACTCTTAAACTTAATTTAGATTTTTGATAATTCAAAGCATGGTAATCAATTTGAACAAACATGTATGAATAACTCGAGACAATATTTCTTTTAAATTTAATGAACATAAGTTGAATTATGGGATTTCACATAATGATACATCCTATGTAAATAAACCATGTATCATTGTCTTGAATTGAAATTGAATTTTTATAACTTAGTTTATAAGGGTGGATTCAATTAATCATACATGCATGTATGCAAAAGTGTATTTATAGTATAAGGTCAATACCTTTACAACGTTGTAAACTTTTAGGTTTAATTATAAAACCATCATATGATGAATGATTAAATCTAACGAGTTAAACTAGATGAGTAATGATGATCGTATACACACGAGGAGGGAGTCATCCTAACTTGGATTTAATTAACAAAGTTGGTGACACCAACAATAATTAAAAATTAAGCGTTTATGAACGTATAATCGAAATAAAATGCGTATACTTATGAACATGTAAACACACTAATTACAGATCTCTGAGTTGTCCCGAGTTCTATTACGTGAGCGCGCATACTACAAGGACGTTAAATCCAAGGACTCAGGTGAGCTCTCATAACCTCCCTTTTAAACTATTTTGTTTTAAACTCGGAGGTGAAACATGTATACCACTTTACATATTGACTTGATAACACAGGGATGACACTTGTTTACTTGTATGAGATTCATAGTTATGAATCGTCATATTCCATGAGTTGTTACTATTGACTTTGGTCATTTGTAACGACTGCATGTATTGTCACTATTCCATGAGTTGAAGCTAATGACTTTGTGTCATTCGCGACGACTGCATGAATTGTCACATGAATGTTTCCACAACTCCGTGCATCGTTGTGGTTGAGTTCGGTCTCCCTTAAATAATTGCATGTATTGTCACGTGGAAGTTTCCACAACTCCGTGTGTCATTGTCATTGACCTCGGTCATGCACAATGATACATGTATTGTCACTTATACTAATTGAGAACATCGATGGATTTTGATTGTTGATTGAACATATGATTTAATTTAACTATGAGTTATTGAATTATGTGATTATGTGTGTTTGGATATTGCGTTGGATTGTCTCACAGGTGCTCATGCGGATGTTATCAAGAAAATATGAACCCATAAACCCATTTTGTAAAACACTTTTAAATATAAAAACTTATGATTTCTCACCAACTACTTTGTAGTTGACACTTGATTTTCACATGTTTCAGGTAATGAAGCTAAGTAGGTTGAGGAAGAAGAACTCACACTTTTGGACAATCATCACTTAGGGTCTCGGACTTAGCTAAAATTAACTGGATTAATGAAGCCTAGTATTTAGTTAATTTAGCTAATCTTTTGTTGTAATTGATTGTAACTAATTCATGATAGGCATGATTTTTGTGTAATTAATTTGGTTGATTAAATGATATGTGATGATTTAAATTAGATGCCCACGAGCTTATGAAAAATCTACACATCCCTCGTGGCATCCCGACGTTTCCGCCATCGGTCGGGGTGTTACAGTACGCATCCATCTGCAGTTAGGTTTTAAAACAAATTTAAAACGATAACCGCAGCCTTGGCGTAACCAAAACGTGACCCGCTTTCCCTTGTTGTGATCTCCCGGTACTAACGTTATAAGAATAAGAATAAGTGTCTTGATGTGTGTATAAGTTTGTTCATAACGATGAACACCATGCTTTTAAGTTTTTAAGATTGAATCCTTTGATTGAAAACCTTTGGTTGAATACCCGTGATTGATTACCATGATTTTGAAATCCTTTAATTGAATACCACCATGAAAACCCTTGAATGAATATCTTGTTTTGAAATCCTTGATTGATTACCACATTGAAAATCTTTGATTGAATACCTTGTTCAAAAACCCTTGATTGAAACCGGTGATAGAAGACCCTTGTATAAATACAAGGTTTGTACGAAAACATATAATAAAACATTTATCTTAAAACATGGCTTTTAGTTTAAAAGCTTGTAAGAGTTTGTAAAACTTAATCTTTCAAAGTGTTTAACATTTATAAAACATTTTAGGTAAAACAGGTTGTAAATTAATTTATAAAGCTCTTTTATAAAACCTTTTAACAAAATGTGTTTAACAGTTATAAAGACAGTAGAATATAAGAGTAAACCTTTGATTGCTGCAAAGAATAGTGAATACTGTATTTGAAAAGTTGTAATACAAAAGTTGTACAAAATATTTTTGGTCTCGTGTTCCACCCCAAAACAGTTGTAAAAACAGTAAAAGAGGGCCTAATGTTCTCACCTACAGCAGTAGACTCTGAACCTGAACAAGTAGCAAGCAAATAGACCTCTAATTGGTTCCTATATCATTGTAATCATACATATAATATAAGATTTAATATGTTATAAAGTTTCGTTGATTTCATTGTAGAACCAAAAGCGGGAACCTGTGTATTAACTTGAGGATCCCCCGTTAGGTCTTCAAAGAAGAACCAAAAGTCGGAAATCTGTTGTCTGGGACTAGGATCCCCCACAACCATCAACATGAACATGCCTTTGACTCTTATTAACTTGGATTGAGTTTACAAGGACTAGGCCAAAGATTTCCCCTGGTTAACCAATTCTTTAAGTGTTTAACGTCGATGAGAAGTTCAATTAAAAGAAGAGGAAGCCCATCGATATTACTTGTATCTATGGGAGCTTAGCATCAACACATGGTAGCCCCAAATATGTTAATATCTACTGGAATTCCTCTGATTCTTCTTAGATCTATGGATACTAACTTCTTAGACATTACTTGGCTGCCTAAAGTTTCCATCGACCTCAATAATATCGACACAAGATCATCCTATGCTGTTTATTGTGTCGATTCTAGCTGACCCATGTTCTACTCGTTGATACTAAGTTCAAACATCACCATCGACTTTGTTAACTCTTTATAACCTCAAACCAGGTTCAATCAGTTGTTCCCAAGTCGATTTCAGGTCTGGTTCTTAAGTATTGAAAGCTGAAAACCGATTTTAAAAGGAAGAAGATGATGAATAGTAACATACCTTCAGCGCAGTAAATTCTCTCTATGATTCCGGCCAGAGTACTTCGAACCAGCTCCGATCCCTTATACTTCTAGATTCCTCTCGTCGAGACGATCGTTTTGATATATTATATGCGCAATTTGGGTAAGAAACGAAGAAGTTATGGATGAATTTGTGAAGGTTTTCTAGTGAGAAGTGGTTAGAACGAAAATGTAGAGTGAGAAAGACAAGAGGGCTGCGATGAATGAAGAAAATGGGAGGAAATAAGGGTTTTTATACCCCGAGTGGTTCCCCGCGTATTCGTCTAGCTCGGTGTCGGTTTCGCGTATTTTTACGCGCGTATCGTTACGATTACGAAATTAAATATTTTGAATTGTAAAAATAGTTTTCATGAATTGTTTTTGATGAGTTTCAAAATTGTAAAATGTAAAATAAAAAATTTTACTTATTTTTACTTTTCGTTCGTAATCAGACCATTAAATGAATATTATTACGTGTATACCGTAATTACCTACGTTTTTGGTCGTTTTGCGTATATATTGATGTTTACTCGTAATTATAAGTTCGACATTCATATCATTACGAATCATCACCCATAATGATACTCAGTCTCGCTCACGCATTACGATTTGTTTAATTGATTTGTTTGTCATACTATTTGTCATAACACTACGCACTAACACTATCCTATTACACCGAACGCAGTATATGAATAGGGCATACGTAGAGTCCAGCTACCTGCCTTATCAGCCGACAACCCACCATTGTTCTTATATAATACAATACTGTTCTTGCCTAGCGTAATCGACTGTAAATAAATAATATATATACTTGTTCCTAATTAAATAAGATCCTATAACACACAAACACAAACATGAACACATAAATCACATTGACATACTGAATAGGAATACACATTGTTCTATCACTGTTTGTGACTACCATGACTAAATGTACAGATGTTACAGTCTTCCCTAGTTAAGGGAATTTTGTCCCGAAATTAACTAGCCGAAGATACTGTAAAAAGATGAGGGTACTTGAGCTTCATCTAGTCTTGACGTTCCCAGATGAACTCAGCACCACGTTTACCCTCCCATCGTACCTTTACGATCGGGATACGGCTACGTTTGAGTTTCTTGACTCCATGATCCATGATATCAACCGGACGTTCTACGAATTGCATGTTGTTTTGAATCTGAATGTCTTCAATGGAATCTGAACATCATGATCCGCCAAGCATTTCTTAAGATTTGATACATGAAACGTATCGTGAACATTGCTTAGCTTCACTGGAAGTTTGAGTTTGTAGGCTACGGGACCAATCCTCTCCAGGATCTCAAAAGGTCCAACATACCTTGGTGCAAGTTTCCCTTTCTTCCCGAATCAAACAACGCCTTTCTAAGGAGAAACCTTGAGTAGAACTCGGTCACCGACTTGAATCTCAAGCGGTTTCCGACGTCGATCAGCATAACTCTTCTGCCGATCTCGTGCGGCCTTAAGCCTTGATTGAATGATTGTGATCTTGTCGGTTGTTTCTTGAATGAGTTCAGGTCCAACGACCTGTGAGTCACCAACCTCGGTCCAGCAGACCGGTGATCGGCACTTCCTACCATATAAAGCTTCGAATGGTGCACGTTGAATGCTTGTATGGTAACTATTGTTGATAGAAAACTCGATAAGTGGAAGGTGATTATCACAACTCCCACCGAAATCGATCACACAAGAACGAAGCATGTCCTCGAGTGTTTGTATAGTCCTTTCTCTTTGACCGTCGGTTTGGGGATGATACGCCGTGCTAAGATTAACACGGGTTCCCAAAGCCTTTTGCAATGATTTCCAAAAGCGAGAAGTGAAACGGCTATCACGATCGGATATGATTGATGTTGGAGTACCATGACGCGCGATGATTTTGTTGATGTTCAAAGTGGATAACTTCTCCGTTTTGTAATCCTCTCGGATTGGGAGAAAATGAACAGATTTGGTGAGTCGATTGACGATCACCCAAATCGAATCGTAACCTCGCGGAGTTCTCGGCAACTTGGTTATGAAATCCATGGAAATTTGCTCCCATTTCCATTGAGGAATTTTAGGTTGCTGCAAAAGTCCCGAAGGCTTCTGATGTTCTGCCTTGACTTTTGAACACGTTAGACATTTCCCAACATACAATGCTATGTCTTTCTTCATTCCAGGCAACCAATAAGATGTTCTCAAGTCTTGGTACATCTTATCGGCTCCTGGATGAACTGAGTATCGCGACTTATGAGCCTCATCACAGATGAGTGTGCGCAATTCTTCTGACTTTGGAATCCACAGGCGGCCATTGAAGTATAAAACCCCATCAGATCGAGGTTCTAGTTTACCCTCAACTTCGCAGTCTAGCTCTGCCTTCAGTTGATTGTCGATCACTACTTGTTGTTGTGCAATACGAATCAGATCTTTCAAGTTAGACTGTGTGTTGATCTCCATGGCTCTTACATGAATTTGTTTGACTGGTTCCTTACGACTAAGAGCATCCGTCACCACATTGGCTTTACCCGGATGGTAACGAATCTCACAGTCGTAATCAATTAAAAGATCAACCCAACGCCGTTGTCTCATGTTGAGTTCTTTCTGGTTGAGAATGTGTTGCAACCTCTTGTGGTCTGTATAGATGACACATTTTGTTCCATAAAGGTAGTGTCTCCAAATCTTCAATGCAAAGACCACATCCCTTAACTCAAGGTCATGAGTAGTATAATTTTTCTCGTGAACCTTAAGCTGTCTTGAAGCATACACAATCACCTTGTCTCGTTGCATAAGTACACAACCGAGACCAAGGTTTGAAGCATCGCAGTAGACAATGAAATCATCACTACCCTCTAGAAGACTAAGGATAAGGGAGTTGCATAACTTTTGCTTAAGAAGTTGAAATGCATCTTCTTGTTTCTGCCTCCTTATAAATGCTTGACTTTTCTGAGTTAGAGTGGTAAGAGGCAAGGCGATCTTTGAAAAATTCATGATGAACCTTCTGTAGTAGCCTGCCAGAACCAGAAATGAACGAATCTCTGTTGGAGTAGATGGGGTAGTCTAGTTCTTAATTGCCTCAATCTTCGCTGGATCTACATGAATCCCATCCTTGTTGATAACATGCCCTAAGAAATGAACTTCCTTTAGCCAAAATTTGCATTTATAGAATTTGGCATACAGTTGTTCAGCTCTTAACAGTCCTAAGACTTTCCTCAAATGATCCTCATGTTCCTGTTTAGTCTTCGAATAGATCAGTATATCATCAATAATGACGATAACAAACTGATCTAAGTATGACCTACAGACTCGATTCATCAAGTCCATAAACACCGCCAGTGCATTGGTTAACCCAAATGGCATAACCACAAACTCGTAGTGTCCATAACGAGTCCTAAACGTCGTCTTCGGTATATCCTCATCGTTTACTCTGAGCTGGTGATACCCGGATCGTAGATCAATTTTAGAAAAGCAAGTCGCTCCCTGTAATTGATCGAACAAGTCATCGATCCTAGGTAGAGGATATATGTTCTTGACTGTCAACTAGTTTAGCTCACGATAGTCGATGGCACATACGAAACAAACCGTCTTTCTTCTTGACAAAGAGAACCAGAGTTCCCCATGGAGAGAAACTCGGTCTAATGAACCCTTTGTCTAGAAGTTCTTGAAGCTGACTAGACTGTTCTTGCATCTCAGATGGTGCTAATCGATACGGTTACTTCGCCCCTTGGTTTGCTCAAGGGACGAGATCGATTCTAAACTCCACTTGTCGGACAGGTGGAAATCCTGGCAAGTCTTCTGGAAACACCTCTGGATAATCTCTGATAATCGGAACGTCTTCAACTATTTGCTTTTCAGGTTTGTTCTCTATCACGTGTGCCAGAAAGGCGTCGTATTTCTTCATTAAATACTTTTTGACCTTAATGCAGGATAAAATCTTCAACTCACGACATGGTTTTTCCCCGAAGACTCTTAATGTTTCACCGGATGATAGGGGAATTCGAATAAGTTTCTCCGAGCATACAATTTCGGCGTGGTTTTTGGACAGCCAATCCATTCCCACTACAACCTCGAACCTTCCATGTGTCATAGGAATAAGATCTATGATGAAAGGATGGTCGTTTAATCTTAATTCAGAACCAAGAATTATTGTGTTCAATAGTATAATCTTACCATCAGCTACTTCTACCGTGTAGCAATAAGTATAGATGGTTGTATATTAAACAAGGATACAGTAGTGGCAGAGACAAAACTTTTATCTGCGTTGGTATCAAATATGATAGAAACATAATGACCGTTGATGGGAAATGTACCCGTGACGACTGTCGGCTCCTCACGTGCTTCGGTAGCTCTGATGACAAAGGCACGAGCAGTAGCAGTTGCAGCTATGTTGTTGATTTATAGACATTGGTTTCTGAAGTGTCCCTCTGCTCCGCAGTTATAACAGGCCTTTCCACCTGTAATAGCAGGAACAGAGGTACTAGTGGTAGCAGCACCAAGATGAGTGGCTCGGCATGTTGCTGCCAAGTGTCCAAATTTTCCACACTTGAGACACGATCTGCATGGAATAGTGGGTAAGTGATGGTCTTGGCACTTTGTGCAGAGTCGATACAGACCAGTGTATGGCTTTCTGGCCGTAGCAGGTTGTGGAACGACATTAATGGGAGTGGCTTGGATTGGTGCAGCTACAGTCATGGCTGCATAATTCTTGATCATCTTCTGCTTTTGCTTCTGCTTCTTCTTCTTGGGTTGGTGTGTCTCGGGATTCTTGCTTTAACATTTATACATTTAGTCACGGTAGTCGTAAACAGTGTTAGAACAGGATGTATCTATGTTCAGTCAGTCAATGTGATTCATGTGTTCATAATGTGCTTGTGTGTTAGGATCTTTATTATTTAGGAACAAGTATGTAATATTTATTTACAGTCAAGTTCGCTAGGCAAGGACAATATCGTATTATATCGAAACAGTGGTGGGACGGCGTCAGTTACGGCAGGTAGCTGGAATCTGGGGTATGCCCTATACATATACTGCGCTCGGTGTAATCGGATAGTGTTAGTGCGTAGTGTTGAGATGAATATTATAACAATTAATTAAACAAAAATCGTGATACGTAAGCGAGACTGAGTATAGTTATGGGTGACGATCCATAATAATACGAATGTTGAACTTATAATTATGATTAAACGACTCTAAATAATTAATACGATCGAAAAACGTACGCGATTGTGGGTATACACGTAATTGTGAGTGTTTAACGATCTGTCAACGAACGAAGTGCAAAAATAATTAAAATATATTATTTTTCATTTTTACAATTTTGAAACTCATCAAAATGATGAGAATAATAATCCTTTATTTAAATCGCGTAAAATACGCGTTACGCGACTAAAACACGAACCGAGCGACTGAAACGAACCCGAAAACCTATCGGGCTATAAAAGCCTTAAAGAAGGCCATTTTCTTCATAAAAATGCAGCCAACCCTTCCTCTCTCTAGGAATTCGTCAACCCTCTCTCTCTCTAGAAAACCGAACTTCAAACGCTCATAACTCGCTCGTTTCTCCACGGATTTGGGTGTTCTTGGTATCCAAGTGAAGCTCTCGACATTCCCTACACGAAAGTACGAAGGATCTGTGGAATTATCCGGCCAAAAACAAGGTATGATCGAAAGAATAAGCTAAAAAAATAGGGTTTTCGTGGGTTTTGTTGGAACATGGTTGCAACCGGTTGTAAGTCATCCTAGTCGACCCCTAATCATCACGAGGACTGGTATGCGTGTGGTAATATCACGGGAAATCCTAAACAAAGGGGTTAGACCAGATGAGGAAGAGGCAACCACACAGCTTCGTTCGATGCAGGGCTGCCGAACCTCCATCAGCACTTAGCCGAAACCTAAGGGGGGTGTTCACGAGCCTGTATGGTTCGTAGATCTTCAGCCGAACCCTTAGGGGGACCCCACGAACCTTCACCGAACCAATGTGCTAGGAACGAACCATCCATGATCGAACGAACCCTCCATGCATCAGTCACAAACCTTGGAACTTATGGCGAACCCTTGATTATAGCCGAACCCTTCAAGGGTGACGAACCTTTCTTCCTCCTCGGCCGAACCCTCATCATCCGAAGCTTCATGTGGCCGAACCCTAATCTCGCCGAACCTTAAGGTTGCATGGCCGAACCATGGGAAGACGAACCTTGCATGCAGTCATTCACACCGAACCTTTCACCTTGGCCGACTGAGTTGCCGAACCTTTGTACCCTCGACGAACCCTACTGTTTCATGTATTACCGAACCCTCCTGCTATAGGGTCGAACCTTAGGCCAGAACCATAAAAGGTTCGCTGCCAAGTGGGTTAGCCGAACCACAAACATGCAATTTTCTTTATAGTCCTTGGCCCAATCAATTGGTTAACCTCGGCCCACATTAGAATAAGCTCAATAGGACTCTTGGCCCAACAATTCACCTATTTGTCCCACGATATTCATTTCGGCCCAATACTTAGCAATTAGACCAACTCAATACCATTCGGCCCAACTTCATTTCGTAATCGGCCTAATAAATTAAACAAGGCCCAATTAGGTTATATCGGCCCATTACGATCTTCAATTGGCCCATGACAAACCAACGAGGCCAAATATCTTTATTTAAGTCTACCGTGGTTTCATGGGCTTAGGCCCATTGTTGGCCCACAATTTAAGGTAATTATGAATTGAGATTATTCGGGTTAAGATGTAACTTAACATTATGAGTGAATCAATTCATAATTCCTAACAACTTAAACAATTGGAACATCTTGTCAATTTACATGATAAACAACGGTTATCAAGATCATCAACACTTGTCATTTTATGCATAAGAAATGTGCATAAAAGGAACATGACCCTTCTTTTCATGAATCAACTATCAATCAAGTAACCTAATTATGACATTCAAGTTCATACAACGTTTCCAAACACGAGAACAAGTTATTCATAATGTTAATCACAAATCATGATAACATAAGTCAATCAATGAATCAAGGTTTATACAATCATAAATCTTATATCTTATGTATGATTACAATGATATAGGAACCAGTTAGAAGTCCTGTTTGCTACTTGCTACTTGTTTTAGTTCAGAGTCTACTGCAGACAGGTGAGAACATTAGCCCCTCTTTTACTGTTTTACAACTGTTTTGGGGTGGAACACGTGATCAAACACTCTATTTACAATCGTATTTCACTATACAATGTGTATGCTATGTTACAAACATTACAGGTTCACAGTACCAATTTCAAAGGTTTCATCAACTGTTTTGAAGGGTTTTTATCAAATGTTAAACATTTTCTACTAAAAGGTTTTATAAAGCTTCTTTGAACTGTTTTATATCTGTTTTACTCGAATGGTTTATAAAGGACAAACACTTTTAAATAATGGGATCTATAAACTCTTTTACTATAAACTCGTGTTTTCGAAAATAATCTTTTATATAAACCTTGTTACTATACAAGGTCACTATCTTACATATTCAATCAATGGTTTCAAACAAAGGATTCATTTCATGGTGTTCAAACAAAGGATTCATTTCATGGTGTTCAAACAAAGGATTCATTTCATGGTGTTCAAACAAAGGATTCATTTCATGGTGTTCAAACAAAGGATTCAACTCATGGTTTTTCAAACAAGGTTTTCAAATCATGTTATCAAATAAGGCATAAAATCATTTGTTTTAAAGTAAAGATCAAAAGCATGGTGTCCATTGTTGTAAACAAACTTATAAACACATCAAGTTTCATATTCATTAGCGTTAGTACTGGGTGATCACAACAAGGGAAAGCGGACTCATTTGGGCAGACCGATTTTTGGAGTTAGCTTTTAAATTTGTTTTAAAAGCTAACAGCAGATTTCGGTTATGTATGGTTTTATCAATGTTGCTGACAAATTTTCTGACTCCAAACGTAGTTTGGGACTTGATTATATGTTGGTTTTCGTGCAAACAGTCTTTGGACTGTTTACACTCGTTTTGCATACTTGATGTTAGTTTGGGTTGCAGCTCATCCATGTAATTCATTTATTGATTTAAACATATGCCTTACAATGCAAATTCATGTTACAATTGTTAAACCTATTGTTCTCACCAACTACTTCTGTAGTTGACAGTTACTTTTCACGTGTTTCTGGTGGTTAGGTTTAAGACATTCTAAAGGACAACTAAGGAGACCGTTTAAGATAGAAAAAGATGAAGAAACATGCTAGGATGGATTTAAAAACACACTAAAATCCTGAATGCTTAATTGTCTTGTTTGAAGTCTTATTTTGTAAACTATATTTTGGGTCTGTAGTTGTCAGTTCTTTTGGTAGATAGATTGTCTGTAACTAAACAATTTTCTAAACATTATGAAACTTAGTAATCCATTGTGGTTGTTCTTATACAATACTTGTGCATGATTCAACTATTCATACATCACCGCGCCGTGGATTCCGCACGCGGCGCAGGGGGTGTGACAGGTTGGTATCAGAGCCAAGGTTGTAGAGAACTAGGAAAAACCCAATGCTTAATGACCTATACTATAACCTAAGCTACCCAATAGGACTAAGTGCTATAGGCTTGAGGATACTTAGGATCTAAGTAAACTTAAGTAAGCATTAAGTCTACATTAAGCTTGAAAGATCTTAGGGATACTTTTCTAAGATTAGATATCGAGTCAAGGAATTTGAATCGGAATTCTATAATTTTAGAAACCGAATTGAATTTCTCACACATATTCATTAAAGGATTTCAGAGGCAAGGATCTGTATTCTTAGTATCCTTGATCTGAAATTCTCAATCAGAGATCATTAAAGGATTCCAGAGGCAAGGATCTGTATTCTTACTATCCTTGATCTGGAATTCTCCATCAGAGTTCATTATAGGAATTTAGGGGCAAAGATCTGTATTCTGAGTATCTTTGATCTAAAATCCTTATCATGTTCATCATAGGAATTCAGAGGTCAAGATCTATAATTTTAGAATCTTTGATTTGAAATCCTTGTCATGTTGTCATTATCAGATATTCATTATCATAGGAACTTTATAACTTAGAATCTGTGTAACAGCAATCTTTAGTTGAAGTTCTCACAGGAGATCATTATACTCAATACTGTAAGTATTGGGAACCTAGGTTAATTAACCTAGGACACACATACTAAAACCTAAGGTCTTAAATTTCAAGTAAATTAAGGACCATGGTTTACATATTCATAAACATATTCATAGAACAAGAGACAAACATGAAATCAATCATAATCAATCAAGAGTTGGAATCTTAACTCCAAATACAAACGGCGGATTAACGCTGACGTGCTGAGGTAAGTGGTGGGCGGTGAGAGCTAGCCCTATATATAAGCTTATTTCAGTATGTCAGGGGGAATTCGGCGTTCGTATTTGAAGTAAAGATTCGGGAGCAACTGGGATCATTGAACATTAGTCAAACACATGGGATACAAATATTTGAGATACAATCATTGGTGAATCAAATCATTGTGCTATTCAAACTTGGATGAGTCAAACATTGCGTGTGAATCAATCAAGTTGTGAACATTTTGTTTATGTAAACCTTAAGTGAAATTCTTAAGTGATTACATCATTAGTACTTACTAACATAGTTTAACAATAAAAATGTAGAGCATACATGTGATCTAGTTCTACATGTTAACGACTGTTAGTAGGTGCTCACATAACATAATCATAATTCAATCATGGATTCAATCATAGTTCAAATTGATCAAAGATCATGGGATTCTTAATCAATGGAACATACATGGAAATCAGTACAAACATGTTGCCAAATGCTAGCAAGGACATGATCGTGGTATATCGAAGCGGTGGTGGGATGGCGTCTGGGCTGGCAGTTTGCTTGACCCTTTCGTATGCCCTATATATAAGCTATCTTCGGTATATCGGGAAACTGTCAGTGTGTAGGTTTGGTGGAGTGAGATCATGGAACATCATACGCATTCACATGAGAAGTATGCTAATGAGCTGATTGCTTATACGTGTACATGCTCATATTACAATTGAATGATAATATTAGTAGTATGGATATATTACTAACTTTATCATTTAAAATTCAATTGTATCCTTCCTCATTACTGACCCACTTGTGGCTTCTATTCGTAGAATGCCTCCCCAACGTGATCCCAACGGAGGGGGTTCGACAAGTGGTAACGATGATGAGATCAACAAAATTGCCCGAGCCATCGCTATACACATGAGAGATGTCATTCCGGGCATGGTCACGGATATCACCCAAAATCTTCGGGGGAGTACCAGTGATTCAGCAAACAACTCAAACACTCACAACACTGGAACTGTTAACTTCACTTTCAAGCAGTTCAATGATGCTAAACCTCCTAAGTACGCTGGTACTGAAGGAGCTGCTGGCCTACTGCCGTGGCCGGAGAGCATCGAGGATATTCTCGATTTCACAGGATGTCTTGAAAATCTGAAGGTCAAAATGGCCTCAAGCGCTTTTCACAAGGGTGCACTCACCTGGTGGAATTCTGAGAATAACACCAGAGGACGAGAGGTCGCGTTAGCATTACCGTGGGACGGTTTCAAGAATCTACTTGTGGATAAGTTTTGTCCACGACATGAGCTGAAGACACTTGAGGTGGAGATGTGGAATCTGGTGCAAGAAAGTGGTGAGAACGCGAAGTATACAACTCGATTCCATGAGTTGTGCATTCTGGTGCCACACTTGGTTACTCCTCTATCCCGCAGGATAGAGAAGTACATTGAAGGCTTACCTCTAGTTGTCAGGGGAACTGTTATGGGGAACAACCTTACTACTCTGGAGGCAGCAATTCAGCTTGGTGCTACCCTCACTGAAGAATATGTTAAGTCTGGGGTGCTCACCCGAAAGGGATATAAGAGAGCACAGATTGATGAAGGCAAGAAGCCTGAACAACACCATCACAAGAAGAAGAAGCAAAAGACCATCAAGAATTTTGCAGCTCTGACTGCAGCTACACCCACTCATGCCACACCCATTACTGCTATGCCACAACCAGCTACTGCCAAAAAGTCTTATACTGGCACGTACCCACTATGCACCAATTGCCAATACCATCACCTACCCAATACTCCATGCAAAAAGTGTCTCAAGTGTGGACGAATGGGACACTTGGCAGCTACATACCGATCTACTCATCTTGCTGCTGCTACAACGGCTACCACTACTACTACTACAGGTGGAAGGGCCTGTTATAACTGTGGAGCAGAGGGACACTTCAGAAACCAATGTCCAAAACTCAACAACACTACTGCTACTGCTTGTGCCTTTGTTATCGGAGCTGCCGAAGCACGCGAGGAGCCAGCAGTTGTCACGGGTACATTTCTCCTTAATGGTCATTACGTTTCTATCATATTTGATACTGGTGCTGATAAAAGCTTTATCTCTGCTCATACTGCTTCTTTGTTTAACATACAACCATCTATACTTACTGCTCCCTATACCGTAGAAGTAGCTGATGGTAAAACCATACTTGTAGATTCTATAGTACATGGTTGTGAATTAAGATTAAACGACCATATTTTCCTTATCGATCTCATTCCTATGACACTCGGAAGCTTCGAAGTCGTAGTAGGAATGGATTGGTTATCCAAAAACAGCGCCGAAATCGTATGTTCGGAGAAACTCATTCGGATTCCTTTACCGTCCGGCGAAACGATGAGAATCTATGGCGAGAAACCCTGCCGCGGATTGAAGATTATGTCATGCATCAAGGCTAGGAGGTACCTGAGGAAGAATTACTATGCGTTCCTGGCTCACGTGGTAGAAAAGAAACCCAAGAAGAAAACAGTTGGAGACGTTCCCGTTATCAGAGATTACCCCGATGTTTTTCCAGAAGACTTGCCTGGACTACCACCGATCAGGCAAGTGGAATTTAGAATCGATCTCGTTCCTGGAGCAAATCCAATGGCGAAGTCACCGTATCGATTAGCACCATCTGAGATGCAAGAACTGTCTAGTCAACTTCAAGAACTTTTAGACAAAGGTTTCATCAGACCGAGTTTCTCTCCTTGGGGAGCTCCGGTACTCTTTGTCAAGAAGAAAGACGGTTCATTTCGTATGTGCATTGATTATCATGAGCTAAACAAGTTGACAATCAAGAATAGATATCCTCTGCCCAGGATCGATGATCTGTTTGATCAATTACAGGGAGCAACTTGCTTCTCTAGATTGATTTACGATCCAGGTATCATCAGTTGCGAGTAAATGATGAGGATATACCAAAGACTGCATTTAGGACTCGATGTGGACACTACGAGTTTGTGGTTATGCCATTTGGGCTGACCAATGCACCTGCAGTGTTCATGGACTTGATGAATCGAGTCTGCAGGCCTTACTTAGATCAGTTTGTTATTGTCTTTATTGACGATATACTGATCTATTCAAAGACGGAACAAGAGCATGAAGATCATTTGAAGAAAGTCTTAGAATTACTAATAGAGGAACAACTTTATGCTAAATTCTCCAAGTGTGAATTTTGGCTGAAAGAGGTTCACTTCTTAGGACATGTCATAAACAAGGATGGGATACATGTAGATCCAGCAAAGATTGAGGCGATTAAGAACTGGACTACCCCATCTACTCCAACAGAAATTCGTTCATTTCTGGGTCTGGCAGGCTATTATAGAAGATTCATCGCGAATTTTTCAAAGATCGCCTTGCCACTTACTACTTTGACCCAGAAAAGTCAAACGTATATATGGGGACAGAAACAAGAAGATCCATTTCCACTTCTTAAACAGAAGTTATGCAACTCCCCTATCCTTAGTCTTCCAGAAGGCAGTGATGATTTCATTGTCTACTGCGATGCTTCAAACCTTGGTCTCGGTTGTGTACTTATGCAGCGGGACAAGGTGATTGCGTATGCTTCAAGACAGCTTAAGGTTCACGAGAAGAATTACACTACTCATGACCTTGAGTTAGGGGCTGTGGTCTTTGCATTGAAAATTTGGAGACACTACCTTTATGGTACTAAATGTGTCATCTATACAGACCACAAGAGCCTGCAACACATCCTTAATTAGAAAGAACTCAACATGAAACAACGGCGTTGGGTTGAGCTTCTAACTGATTACGACTGTGAGATTCGTTATCATCCGGGTAAAGCCAATGTGGTAGAGGATGCTCTTAGTCGTAAGGAACCAGTCAAACCAATTCGTGTAAGAGCCATGGAGATCAACACACAGCCAAACTTGAAGGATCTGATTCGTATTGCACAACAACAAGTAGTAACAGACAATCAGCTTAAGGCAGACTTAGATTGCGGAATTGAGAAGAAACTGGAACCTCGATCTGACGGGGTGTTATATCTCAACGGCCGCATCTGGATACCAAAGTCAGAAGAGTTGCGCACACTCATCTGTGATGAGGCTCATAAGTCACGATACTCAGTTCATCCTGGAGTAGATAAGATGTACCAAGACTTGCGGGCGTCTTATTGGTGGCCAGGAATGAAGAAAGACATAGCACTGTACGTGGGAAAATGTCTTACATGTTCCAAAGTCAAAGCAGAACATCAAAAGCCTTCGGGACTTCTGCAGCAACCTGAAATACCTCAATGGAAATGGGAACAGATTTCCATGGTTTTCATAACCATGTTGCCGAGAACTCCGCGAGGTTTCGATTCGATTTGGGTGATCGTTGATCGACTCACCAAATCTGCTCATTTTCTCCCGATCCGAGAGGATTACAAGATGGAGAAGTTATCCACATTGTACATCAACGAAATCATTGCACGTCATGGTACTCCAACATCAATCATATATGATCGTGATAGTCGTTTCACTTCTCGCTTTTGGCAATCATTGCAGAAGGTTTTGGGAACTCGTGTTAATCTTAGCACGGCGTATCATCCCCAAACCGACGGTCAAAGCGAAAGGACTATCCAAACACTCGAGGACATGCTTCGTTCTTGTGTGATTGACTTTGGTGGGAGTTGGGACACTCATCTTCCACTCATCGAGTTTTCGTACAACAACAGCTACCATACAAGCATTCAATGTGCATCATTCGAAGCGTTGTATGGTAGGAAGTGCCGATCACCGGTTTGTTGGACCGAGGTTGGTGACTCACAGGTCGTAGGACCAGAACTCATTCAGGAAACATCAGACAAAATCACAATCATTCAATCAAGGCTTAAGGCCGCACGTGATCGGCAGAAGATTTATGTTGATCGACGTCGGAAACCGCTTGAGTTTCAAGTCGGTGACCGAGTCTTACTCAAAGTTTCTCCCTCGAAAGGCGTTGTCCGATTCGGGAAGAAAGGGAAACTTGCACCAAGGTACGTTGGACCTTTTGAGATCCTGGTAAGGATTGGTCCCGTAGCCTACAAACTCAAACTTCCAGTGGAGCTAAGCAATGTTCACGATACTTTTCATGTATCAAATCTTAAGAAATGCTTGGCAGATCATGATGTTCAGATTCCACTGGAAGACATTCAGATTCAAAACAACATGCAATTCATAGAGCGTCCGGTTGAAATCATGGATCATGGGGTCAAGAAACTTAAACGCAGTCGCATCCCAATCGTAAAGGTACGATGGGAGGGCAAACGCGGTGCTGAGTTCACCTGGGATCGTGAAAACCAGATGAAGCTTAAGTACCCTCATCTTTTTACAGTACCTTCGTCTAGTTAATTTCGGGACGAAATTCCCTTAACTAGGGGAGACTGTAACATTTGTACATTTAGTCATGGTAGTCGTAAACAGTGTTAGAACAGGATGTATCTATTTTCAGTCAGTCAATGTGATTCAGGTGTTCATAATGTGCTTGTGTGTTAGGATCTTTATTATTTAGGAACAAGTATGTATTATTTATTTACAGTCGAGTTCGCTAGGCAAGAACAGTATCGTATTATATCGAAACAGTGGTGGGACGGTGTCAGGTAGCTGGAATCTGGGGTATGCCCTATACATATACTGCGTTCGGTGTAATGGGATAGTGTTAGTTCGTAGTGTTGAGACGAATATTATAACAATTAATTAAAACAAAAATCGTGATACGTAAGCGAGACTGAGTATAGTTATGGGTGACGATCCATAATAATACGAATGTTGAACTTATAATTATGATTAAACGACTCTAAATAATAAATACGATCGAAAAATGTACGCGATTGCGGGTATACACGTAATTGTGAGTGTTTAACGATCTGTCAACGAACGAAGTGAAAAAATAATTAAAATATATTATTTTTCATTTTTACAATTTTAAACTCATCAAAATGATGAGAATAATAATCCTTTATTTAAATCGCGTAAAATACGCGTTACGCGACTAAAACACGAACCGAGCGACCGAAACGAACCCAAAAACCTATCGGGCTATAAAAGCCTTAAAGAAGGCCATTTTCTTCATAAAAATGCAGCCAACCCTTCCTCTCTCTAGGAATTCGTCAACCCTCTCTCTCTCTAGAAAACCGAACTTCAAACGCTCGTAACTCGCTCGTTTCTCCACGGATTTGGGGGTTCTTGGTATCCAAGTGAAGTTCTCGACATTCCCTACACGAAAGTACGAAGGATCTGTGGAATTATCCGGCCAAAAACAAGGTATGATCGAAAGAAAAAGCTAAAAAAATAGGGTTTTCGTGGGTTTTGTTAGAACATGGTTGCAACCGGTGGTAAGTGATCGTAGTCGACCCCTAATCATCACGAGGACTGGTATACGTGTGGTAATATCACGGGAAATCCTAAACAAAGGGGTTAGACCTGATGAGGAAGAGGCAACCACACAGGTTCGTTCGATGCAGGGCTGCCGAACCTCCATCAGCACTTAGCCGAAACCTAAGGGGGATGTTCACGAGCCTGTATGGTTCGTAGATCTTCAACCGAACCCTTAGGGGGACCCCACGAACCTTCACCGAACCAATGTGCTAGGAACGAACCATCCATGATCGAACGAACCCTCCATGCATAAGTAACAAACCCTGGAACTTATGGCGAACCCTTGATTATAGCCGAACCCTTCAAGGGTGACGAACCTTTCTTCCTCCTCGGCCGAACCCTCATCATCCGAAGCTTCATGTGGCCGAACCCTAATCTCGCCGAACCTTAAGGTTGCATGGCGGAACCATGGGAAGACGAACCTTGCATGCAGTCATGCACACCGAACCTTTCACCTTGGCCGTCTGAGTTGCCGAACCTTTGTACCCTCGACGAACCCTACTGTTTCATGTATTACCGAACCCTCCTGCTATAGGGCCGAACCTTAGGCCAGAACCATAAATGGTTCGCTGCCAAGTGGGTTAGCCGAACCACAAACATGCAATTTTCTTTATAGTCCTTGGCCCAATCTATTGGTAAACCTCGGCCCACGTTAGAATAAGCTCAATAGGACTCTTGGCCCAACAATTCACCTATTTGTCCCACGATATTCATTTCGGCCCAATACTCAGCAATTAGACCAACTCAATACCATTCGGCCCAACTTCATTTCGTAATCGGCCTAATAAATTAAACAAGGCCCAATTAGGTTATATCGGCCCATTATGATCTTCAATTGGCCCATGACAAACCAACGAGGCCCAATATCTTTATTTAAGTCTACCGTGGTTTCATGGGCTTATGCCCATTGTTAGCCCACAATTTAAGGTAATTATGAATTGAGATTATTCGGGTTAAGATGTAACTTAACATTATGAGTGAATCAATTCATAATTCCTAACAACTTAAACAATTGGAGCATCTTGTCAATTTACATGATAAACAACGGTTATCAAGATCATCAACACTTGTCATTTTATGCATAAGAATTGTGCATAAAAGGAACATGACCCCTCTTTTCATGAATCAACTATCAATCAAGTAACCTAATTATGACATTCAAGTTCATACAACGTTTCCAAACACGAGAACAAGTTATTCATGATGTTAATCACAAATCATGATAACATAAGTCAATCAATGAATCAAGGTCTATACAATCATAAATCTTATATCTTATGTATGATTACAATGATATAGGAACCAGTTAGAAGTCCTGTTTACTACTTGCTACTTGTTTTTGTTCAGAGTCTACTGCAGACAGGTGAGAACATTAGCCCCTCTTTTACTGTTTTACAACTGTTTTGGGAATGAACACGTGATCAAACACTCGATTTACAATCGTATTTCACTATTCAATGTGTATGCTATGTTACAAACATTACAGGTTCACAGTACCAATTTCAAAGGTTTCATCAACTGTTTTGAAGGGTTTTTATCAAATGTTAAACATTTTCTACTAAAAGGTTTTATAAAGCTTCTTTGAACTGTTTTATATCAGTTTTACTCGAATGGTTTATAAAGGACAAACACTTTTAAATAATGAGATCTATAAACTCTTTTACTGTAAACTCGTGTTTTCGAAAATAATCTTTTATATAAACCTTGTTACTATACAAGGTCACTATCTTATGTATTCAATCAATGGTTTCAAACAAAGGATTCATTTCATGGTGTTCAAACAAAGGATTCATTTCATGGTGTTCAAACAAAGGATTCAACTCATGGTTTTTCAAACAAGGTTTTCAAATCATGTTATCAAATAAGGCATAAAATCATTTTTTTTAAAGTAAAGATCAAAAGCATGGTGTCCATTGTTGTAAACAAACTTATAAACACATCAAGTTTCATATTCATTAGCGTTAGTACTGGGTGATCACAACAAGGGAAAGCGGACTCATTTGGGCAGACCAATTTCTGGAGTTAGCTTTTAAATTTGTTTTAAAAGCTAACAGCAGATTTCGGTTACGTATGGTTTTATCAATGTTGCTGACAAATTTTCTGACTCCAAACCTAGTTTGGGACTTGATTATATGTTGGTTTTCGTGCAAACAGTCTTTGGACTGTTTACATTCGTTTTACATACTTGATGTTAGTTTGGGTTGCAGCTAATCCATGTAATTCATTTATTGCTTTAAACATATGCCTTACAATGCAAATTCATGTTACAATTGTTAAACCTATTGTTCTCACCAACTACTTCTGTAGTTGACAGTTACTTTTCACGTGTTTCAGGTGGTTAGGTTTAAGACATTCTAAAGGAGAACTAAGGAGACCGTTTAAGATAAAACAAGATGAAGAAACATGCTAGGATGGATTTAGAAACACACTAAAATCCTGAATGCTTAATTGTCTTGTTTGAAGTCTTATTTTGTAAACTATATTTTGGGTCTGTAGTTGTCATTTCTTTTGGTAGATAGATTGTATGTAACTAAACAATTGTCTAAACATTATGAAACTTAGTAATCCATTGCGGTTGTTCTTATTCAATACTTGTGCATGATTCAACTATTCATACATCACCGCGCCGTGGATTCCGCACGCGGCGCAGGGGGTGTGACAGGTTGGTATCAGAGCCAAGGTTGCAGAGAACTAGGAAAAACCCAATGCTTAATGACCTATACTATAACCTAAGCTACCCAATAGGACTAAGTGCTATAGGCTTGAGGATACTTAGGATCTAAGTAAACTTAAGTAAGCATTAAGTCTACATTAAGCTTGAAAGATCTTAGGGATACTTTTCTAAGATTAGATATCGAGTCAAGGAATTTGAATCGAAATTCTATAATTTTAGAAACCGAATTGCATTTCTCACACATATTCATTAAAGGATTTCAGAGGCAAGGATTGTATTCTTAGTATCCTTGATCTGAAATTCTCAATCAGAGATCATTAAACAGAGGCAAGGATCTGTATTCTTAGTATCCTTGATCTGGAATTCTCCATCAGAGTTCATTATAGGACTTTAGAGGCAAAGATCTGTATTCATAGTATCTTTGATCTAAAATCCTTATCATGTTCATCATAGGAATTCAGAGGTCAAGATCTATAATTTTAGAATCTTTGATTTGAAATCCTTGTCATGTTGTCATTATCAGATATTCATTATCATAGGAACTTTATAACTTAGAATCTGTGTAGCAGCATTCTTTAGTTGAAGTTCTCACAGGAGATCATTATACTCAATACTGTAAGTATTGGGAACCTAGGTTAATTAACCTAGGACACACATACTAAAACCTAAGGTCTTAAATTTCAAGTAAATTAAGGACCATGGTTTACATATTCATAAACATATTCATAGAACAAGAGACAAACATGAAATCAATCATAATCAATCAAGAGTTGGAATCTTAACTCCAAATACAAACGGCGGATTAACGCTGACGTGCTGAGGTAAGTGGTGGGCGGTGAGAGCTAGCCCTATATACAAGCTTATTTCGGTATCTCAGGGGGAATCCGGCATTCGTATTTGAAGTAAAGATTCGGGAGCAACTGGAATCATTGAACATTAGTCAAACGCATGAGATACAAACATTTGAGATACAATCATTGGTGAATCAAATCATTGTGCTATTCAAACTTGGATGAGTCAAACATTGCGTGTGAATCAATCAAGTTGTGAACATTCTTTCAATGTAAACCTTAAGTGAAATTCTTAAGTGATTACATCATTAGTACTTACTAACATAGTTTAACAAGAAAAATGTAGAGTACACGTATGATTTAGTTCTACATGTTAACAACTGTTAGAAAGTGCACACATAATTCAAACATTGTTCAATCATGGATTCAATCATAGTTCAAATTGATCAAAGATCATGGGATTCTTAATCAATGGAACATACATGGAAATCAGTACAAACATGTTGCCAAATGCTAGCAAGGACATGATCGTGGTATATCGAAGCGGTGGTGGGATGGCGTCTGGGCTGGCAGTTTGCTTGACCCTTTCGTATGCCCTATATATAAGCTATCTTCGGTATATCGGGAAAATGTCAGTGTGTAGGTTTGGTGGAGTGAGATCATGGAACATCATACGCATTCACATGAGAAGTATGCTAATGAGCTGATTGCTTATACGTGTACATGCTCATATTACAATTGAATGATAATATTAGTAGTCTGGATATATTACTAACTTTATCATTTAAAATTCAGTTGTATCATTCCTCATTACTGACCCACTAGTGGCTTCTATTCGTAGAATGCCTCCCCGACGTGATCCCAACGGAGGGGGTTCGACAAGTGGTAACGATGATGAGATCAACAAAATTGCCCGAGCCATCGCTATACACATGAGAGATGTCATTCCGGGCATGGTCACTGATATCACCCAAAATCTTCAGGGGAGTACCAGTGATTCAGCAAACAACTCAAACACTCACAACACTGGAACTGTTAACTTCACTTTCAAGCAGTTCAATGATGCTAAACCTCCTAAGTACGCTGGTACTGAAGGAGCTACAGGCCTACTGCAGTGGCTGGAGAGCATCGAGGATATTCTCGATTTCACGGGATGTCTTGAAAATCTGAAGGTCAAAATGGCCTCAAGCGGTTTTCACAAGGGCGCACTCACCTGGTGGAATTCTGAGAAGAACACCAGAGGACGAGAGGTCACGTTAGCATTACCATGGGACGGTTTCAAGAATCTACTTGTGGATTAGTTTTGTCCACGACATGAGCTGAAGAAACTTGAGGTGGAGATGTGGAATCTGGTGCAAGACAGTGGTGAGAACGCGAAGTATACAACTCGATTCCATGAGTTGTGCATTCTGGTGCCACACTTGGTTACTCCTCTATCCCGCAGGATAGAGAAGTACATTGAAGGCTTACCTCTAGTTGTCAGGGGAACTGTTATGGGGAACAACCCCACTACTCTGGAGGCAGCAATTCAGCTTGGTGCTACCCTCACTGAAGAATATGTTAAGTCTGGGGTGCTCACCCGAAAGGGATATAAGAGAGCACAGATTGATGAAGGCAAGAAGCCTGAACAACACCATCACAAGAAGAAGAAGCAAAAGACCATCAAGAATTTTGCAGCTCTGACTGCAGCTACACCCACTCATGCCACACCCATTACTGCTATGCCACAACCAGCTACTGCCAGGAAGTCTTATACTGGCACGTACCCACTGTGTACCAAATGCCAATACCATCACCTACCCAATACTCCATGCAAAAAGTGTCTCAAGTGTGGACGAATGGGACACTTGGCAGCTACATGCCGATCTACTCATCTTGCTGCTGCTACAACTGCTACCAGGACTACTACTACAGGTGGAAGGGCTTGTTATAACTGTGGAGCAGAGGGACACTTTAGAAACCAGTGTCCAAAACTCAACAACACTACTGCTACTGCTCGTGCCTTTGTTATCGGAGCTGCCGATGCACGCGAGGAGCCAGCACTTGTCTCGGGTACATTTCTCCTTAATGGTCATTACGTTTCCATCATATTTGATACTGGTGCTGATAAAAGCTTTATCTCTGCTCATACTGCTTCTTTGTTTAACATACAACCATCTATACTTACTGCTCCCTATACCGTAGAAGTAGCTGATGGTAAAACCATACTTGTAGATTCTATAGTACATGATTGTGAATTAAGATTAAACGACCATCTTTTCCTTTTCGATATCATTCCTATGACACTCGGAAGCTTCGAAGTCGTAGTAGGAATGGATTGGTTATCCAAAAACCGCGCCAAAATCGTATGTTCGGAGAAACTCATTCGGATTCCTTTACCGTCCGGCGAAACGATGAGAATCTATGGCGAGAAACCCTGTCGCGGATTGAAGATTGTGTCATGCATCAAGGCTAGGAAGTACCTGAGGAAGAATTACTATGCATTCCTGGCTCACATGGTAGAAAAGAAACCCAAGAAAAAACAATTGGAGACGTTCCCGTTATCAGAGATTACCCCGATGTGTTTCCAGAAGACTTGCCTGGACTACCACCGATCAGGAAAGTGGAGTTTAGAATCGATCTCGTTCCTGGAGCAAATCCAGTGGCGAAGTCACCGTATCGATTAGCACCATCTGAGATGCAAGAACTGTCTAGTCAACTTCAAGAACTTTTAGACAAAGGTTTCATCAGACCGAGTTTCTCTCCTTGGGGAGCTCCGGTACTCTTTGTCAAGAAGAAAGACGGTTCATTTCGTATGTGCATCGATTATCGTGAGCTAAACAAGTTGACAATCAAGAATAGATATCCTCTGCCCAGGATCGATGATCTGTTTGATCAATTACAGGGAGCAACTTGCTTCTCTAAGATTGATTTACGATCCGGGTATCATCAGTTGCGACTAAATGATGAGGATATACCAAAGACTGCATTTAGGACTCGATATGGACACTACGAGTTTGTGGTTATGCCATTTGGGCTGACCAATGCACCTGCAGTGTTCATGGACTTGATGAATCGAGTCTGCAGGCCTTACTTAGATCAGTTTGTTATTGTCTTTATTGACGATATACTGATCTATTCAAAGACGGAACAAGAGCATGAAGATCATTTGAAGAAAGTCTTAGAATTACTAATAGAGGAACAACTTTATGCTAAATTCTCCAAGTGTGAATTTTGGCTGAAAGAGGTTCACTTCTTAGGACATGTCATAAACAAGGATGGGATACATGTAGATCCAGCAAAGATTGAGGCGATTAAAAACTGGACTACCCCATCTACTCCAACAGAAATTCGTTCATTTCTGGGTCTGGCAGGCTATTATAGAAGATTCATCGCGAATTTTTCAAAGATCGCCTTGCCACTTACTACTTTGACCCAGAAAAGTCAAACGTATATATGGGGACAGAAACAAGAAGATGCATTTCAACTTCTTAAACAGAAGTCATGCAACTCCCCTATCCTTAGTCTTCCAGAAGGCAGTGATGATTTCATTGTCTACTGCGATGCTTCAAACCTTGGTCTCGGTTGTGTACTTATGCAGCGGGACAAGGTGATTGCGTATGCTTCAAGACAGCTTAAGGTTCACGAGAAGAATTACACTACTCATGACCTTGAGTTAGGGGCTGTGGTCTTTGCATTGAAAATTTGGAGACACTACCTTTATGGTACTAAATGTGTCATCTATACAGACCACAAGAGCCTGCAACACATCCTTAATCAGAAAGAACTCAACATGAGACAACGGCGTTGGGTTGAGCTTCTAACTGATTACGACTGTGAGATTCGTTATCATCCGGGTAAAGCCAATGTGGTAGAGGATGCTCTTAGTCGTAAGGAACCAGTCAAACCAATTCGTGTAAGAGCCATGGAGATCAACACACAGCCAAACTTGAAGGATCTGATTCGTATTGCACAACAACAAGTAGTAACAGACAATCAACTTAAGGCAGACTTAGATTGCGGAATTGAGAAGAAACTGGAACCTCGATCTGACGGGGTGTTATATCTCAACGGCCGCATCTGGATACCAAAGTCAGAAGAGTTGCGTGCCCTCATCTGTGATGAGGCTCATAAGTCGCGATACTCAGTTCATCCTGGAGCAGATAAGATGTACCAAGACTTGCGGGCGTCTTATTTGTGGCCAGGAATGAAGAAAGACATAGCACTGTACGTGGGAAAATGTCTTACATGTTCCAAAGTCAAAGCAGAACATCAAAAGCCTTCGGGACTTCTGCAGCAACCTGAAATACCTCAATGGAAATGGGAACAGATTTACATGGATTTCATAACCAAGTTGCCGAGAACTCCGCGAGGTTTCGATTCGATTTGGGTGATCGTTGATAGACTCACCAAATCTGCTCATTTTCTCCCTATCCGAGAGGATTACAAGATGGAGAAGTTATCCACATTGTACATCAACGAAATCATTGCACGTCATGGTACTACAACATCAATCATATATGATCGTGATAGTCGTTTCACTTCTCGCTTTTGGCAATCATTGCAGAAGGCTTTGGGAACTCGTGTTAATCTTAGCACGGCGTATCATCCCCAAACCGACGGTCAAAGCGAAAGGACTATCCAAACACTCGAGGACATGCTTCGTTCTTGTGTGATTGACTTTGGTGGGAGTTGGGACACTCATCTTCCACTCATCGAGTTTTCGTACAACAACAGCTACCATACAAGCATTCAATGTCCACCATTCGAAGCATTGTATGGTAGGAAGTGCCGATCACCGGTCTGTTGGACCGAGGTTGGTGACTCACAGGTCGTAGGACCAGAACTCATTCAGGAAACATCAGACAAAATCACAATCATTCAATCAAGGCTTAAGGCCACACGAGATCGGCAGAAGAGTTATGTTGATCGACGTCGGAAACCGCTTGAGTTTCAAGTCGGTGACCGAGTCTTACTCAAAGTTTCTCCCTCGAAAGGCGTTGTCCGATTCGGGAAGAAAGGGAAACTTGCACCAAGGTACGTTGGACCTTTTGAGATCCTGGAAAGGATTGGTCCCGTAGCCTACAAACTCAAACTTCCAGTGGAGCTAAGCAATGTTCACGATACTTTTCATTATCAAATCTTAAGAAATGCTTGGCAGATCATGATGTTCAGATTCCACTGGAAGACATTCAGATTCAAAACAACATGCAATTCATAGAACGTCCGATTGAAATCATGGATCATGGGGTCAACAAACTTAAACGCAGCCGTATCCCGATCGTAAAGGTACGATGGGAGGGCAAACGCGGTGCTGAGTTCACCTGGGAACGTGAAGACCAGGTGAAGCTTAAGTACCCTCATCTTTTTACAGTACCTTCGTCTAGTTAATTTCGGGACGAAATTCCCTTAACTAGGGGAGACTGTAACATTTGTACATTTAGTCATGGTAGTCGTAAACAGTGTTAGAACAGGATGTATCTATGTTCAGTCAATCAATGTGATTCATGTGTTCATAATGTGCTTGTGTGTTAGGATCTTTATTATTTAGGAACAAGTATGTATTATTTATTTACAGTCGAGTTCGCTAGGCAAGAACAGTATCGTATTATATCGAAACAGTGGTGGGACGGCGTCAGGTAGCTGGAATCTGGGGTATGCCCTTTACATATACTGCGTTAGGTGTAATGGGATAGTGTTAGTGCGTAGTGTTGAGACGAATATTATAACAATTAATTAAACAAAAATCGTGATACGTAAGCGAGACTGAGTATAGTTATGGGTGACGATCCATAATAATACGAATGTTGAACTTATAATTATGATTAAACGACTCTAAATAATTAATACGATCGAAAAACGTACGCGATTGCGGGTATACACGTAATTGTGAGTGTTTAGCGACCTGTCAACGAAAGAAGTGCAAAAATAATTAAAATATATTATTTTTCATTTTTACAATTTTAAAACTCATCAAAATGATGAGAATAATAATCCTTTATTTAAATTGCGTAAAATACGCGTTACGCGACTAAAACACGAACCGAGCGACCAAAACGAACCCGAAAACCTATCGGGCTATAAAAGCCTTAAATAAGGCCATTTTCTTCATAAAAATGCAGCCAACCCTTCCTCTCTCTAGGAATTCGTCAACCCTCTCTCTCTCTCTAGAAAACCGAACTTTAAACGCTCGTAACTCGCTCGTTTCTCCACGGATTTGGGTGTTCTTGGTATCCAAGTGAAGCTCTCGACATTCCCTACACGAAAGTACGAAGGATCTGTGGAATTATCCGACCAAAAACAAGGTAAGATCGAAAGAATAAGCTAAAAAAAATAGGGTTTTCGTGGGTTTTGTTGGAACATGGTTGCAACCGGTTGTAAGTCATCCTAGTCGACCCCTAATCATCACGAGGACTGGTATTCGTGTGGTAATATCACGGGATATCCTAAACAAAGGGGTTAGACCTGATGAGGAAGAGGCAACCACACAGGTTCGTTCGATGCAGGGCTGCCGAACCTCCATCAGCACTTAGCCGAACCCTAAGGGGGTGTTCACGAGCCTGTATGGTTCGTAGATCGTCAGCCGAACCCTTAGGGGGACCCCATGAACCTTCACTGAACCAATGTGCTAGGAACGAACAATCCATGATCGAACGAACCCTCCATGCATCAGTCACAAACCCTGGAACTTATGGCGAACCCTTGATTATAGCCGAACCCTTCAAGGGTGACGAACCTTTCTTCCTCCTCGGCCGAACCCTCATCATCCGAAGCTTCATGTGGCCGAACCCTAATCTCGCCGAACCTTAAGGTTGCATGGCTGAACCATGGGAAGACGAACCTTGCATGCAGTCATGCACACCGAACCTTTCACCTTGGCCGACTGAGTTGCCAAACCTTTGTACCCTCGACGAACCCTACTGTTTCATGTATTACCAAACCCTCCTGCTATAGGGCCGAACCTTAGGCCAGAATCATAAAAGGTTCGCTGCCAAGTGGGTTAGCCGAACCACAAACATGCAATTTTCTTTATAGTCCTTGGCCCAATCTATTGGTTAACCTCGGCCCACATTAGAATAAGCTCAATAGGACTCTTGGCCCAACAATTCACCTATTTGTCCCACGATATTCATTTCGGCCCAATACTTAGCAATTAGACCAACTCAATACCATTCGGCCCAACTTCATTTCGTAATCGGCCTAATAAATTAAACAAGGCCCAATTAGGTTATATCGGCCCATTACGATCTTCAATTGGCCCATGACAAACCAACGAGGCCCAATATCTTTATTTAAGTCTACCGTGGTTTCATGGGCTTATGCCCATTGTTGGCCCACAATTTAAGGTAATTATGAATTGAGATTATTCGGGTTAAGATGTAACTTAACATTATGAGTGAATCAATTCATAATTCCTAACAACTTAAACAATTGGAACATCTTGTCAATTTACATGATAAACAACGGTTATCAAGATCATCAACACTTGTCATTTTATGCATAAGAATTGTGCATAAAAGGAACATGACCCCTCTTTTCATGAATCAACTATCAATCAAGTAACCTAATTATGACATTCAAGTTCATACAACGTTTCCAAACACGAGAACAAGTTATTCATGATGTTAATCACAAATCATGATAACATAAGTCAATCAATGAATCAAGGTCTATACAATCATAAATCTTATATCTTATGTATGATTACAATGATATAGGAACCAGTTAGAAGTCCTGTTTACTACTTGCTACTTGTTTTAGTTTAGAGTCTACTGCAGACAGGTGAGAACATTAGCCCCTCTTTTACTGTTTTACAACTGTTTTGGGGAGGAACACGTGATCAAACACTCGATTTACAATCGTATTTCACTATTCAATGTGTATGCTATGTTACAAACATTACAGGTTCACAGTACCAATTTCAAAGGTTTCATCAACTGTTTTGAAGGGTTTTTATCAAATGTTGAACATTTTCTACTAAAAGGTTTTATAAAGCTTCTTTGAACTGTTTTATATCAGTTTTACTCGAATGGTTTATAAAGGACAAACACTTTTAAATAATGAGATCTATAAACTCTTTTACTGTAAACTCGTGTTTTCGAAAATAATCTTTTATATAAACCTTGTTACTATACAAGGTCACTATCTTATGTATTCAATCAATGGTTTCAAACAAAGGATTCATTTCATGGTGTTCAAACAAAGGATTCATTTCATGGTGTTCAAACAAAGGATTCAACTCATGGTTTTTCAAACAAGGTTTTCAAATCATGTTATCAAATAAGGCATAAAATCATTTGTTTTAAAGTAAAGATCAAAAGCATGGTGTCCATTGTTGTAAACAAACTTATAAACACATCAAGTTTCATATTCATTAGCGTTAGTACTGGGTGATCACAACAAGGGAAAGCAGACTCATTTAGGCAGATCAATTTCTGGAGTTAGCTTTTAAATTTGTTTTAAAAGCTAACAGCAGATTTCGGTTACGTATGGTTTTATCAATGTTGCTGACAAATTTTCTGACTCCAAACGTAGTTTGGGACTTGATTATATGTTGGTTTTCGTGCAAACAGTCTTTGGACTGTTTACACTCGTTTTCCATACTTGATGTTAGTTTGGGTTGCAGCTCATCCATGTAATTCATTTATTGCTTTAAACATATGCCTTACAATGCAAATTCATGTTACAATTGTTAAACCTATTGTTCTTACCAACTACTTCTGTAGTTGATAGTTACTTTTCACGTGTTTCAGGTGGTCAGGTTTAAGACTTTCTAAAGGACAACTAAGGAGACCGTTTAAGAGAGAACAAGATGAAGAAACATGCTAGGATGGATTTAGTGTGACAATCCGGAAATTTCGGGTTAACCCCGTTAACCAGAAATTAACAGAAAGTGTTCAGAATCGAACAAAATCAAACCTAAAGGAATAAAATCACACAAAATCAGTTTTAAAGTGGTTAATTTGCAAAAATCAAACTTGTAAATTATTATAAGTATCAATTTTGACTTTCATTAGTCAAAATTCGGCTAGAACATCAAATTGAACTCAAATTTCTCACCCATAAGTAATTATACCCGAATTAAACTTGTATAATGATCACAATAATGATTAGTAATCACAACCAACGGTTATTGAAACCATTAGTCATCAAATTAAACTCAATTTAATGTTAAAACATGAAACCGTAGCATTTCACTACCCAAACCGTATACCTCGACCATAATCCATGAAATTGGCAATTCAGAACATCTATTCGGCACCCTCCGACCATATCCCATATCACAATTCGAAGCAACAAGTTCTGGATTAAAGAACACGATCGAGACTCGGCCGGAGATTAACCTAAAAGTCGATCTCTCCCAAGTTTCCATCAAAACAAGTAAGTGTTTACTCCTACACACTCTGAAATGGCCGACTAAGAGTATCCCCATGTGAATTTTGGCTTTCAACATCGAATTGTATGAATTCGATCAATTAGGGTTCATACAAAAACGATTTGGGGGTTTTGATCCTAAGGAGTTTAAAAATAAAATTAAAGTATATGTACAGATTCGGAATGGTGCGTTCAAGGAAAAACCCATGTCAATTTTATGAAACAACATCGAATTTTAGATGTTCTAATTCTAGGGTTTTTAGAGAAACCGATTTGGGGATTTTGATTCAAACGTATTTCAAACTCAAAGTAAATCATACAGTAGCTTCATGGGGTTCCATTGAATGAAATCCCTAGGTTACTTACATCTAACAATAGAGAATTGATCATGATCGAGTTCTAGGGTTCTTGATAAGAGCATAATTGGGGGTTTTCATGAAAACAAGTGTTAAAAACAAATTGATTGATATCCTTAGTTTCAGAAGAGGCCGATTTAAGAGAAACCTATGTTAATTTTACGAAGCAACAAGGAATTAAATGATTTTGATATCTAGAGCTTTTCGGGTAAAAACGATTTGGGGTTTTGGTTAACACGATCATAATAATTGAATTAATTTGCACAGAATAGGTCAAAATTATCTTGCTAACGAAAACCCTATGAATCCAGAACATGTTGATCCTCAATTCGATTGATTTGAATTGGGTTTAAACAAACTTGAGTTCGAATCTGAGAACACCCGATTAAGCAAGCTGTGGTTATTTGTTTTCAAATTAAAATCACCTACATAGTCGTTTGAACCTGTAGAATCAAAGCCCTAAGGTTTTACTTTCAATTGTGATCGAAATAGGGCCAATTTGGGCTTAATAGGTTCGGTTATAATTAAACAAAGGGAAATAGGCAATTCAAGGATTAAAACAATTAAATGGGCCTTGTTATCACAAATGATTAGTGGGCTTAGATGGTAGCTTGTGGGTGTTAGGAATTGGAGGTCACGGGTTCGAACCGGCTCCAACTGTTTTTTGATAATTAAAACCATTTTAGTATTTAGGCCATATCTCATTCGTTCTAACTCCGATTAGATCCATTCAAGTTGCGTTGGAACCGTAACGAAATCCTGAACATAATAAAATAACAAAATTCATATTTTAAACCGAAAACGTAATCGCGTATAATTACGTTTGTTTAAATAAAATCATAAACGACTATGTGATTTTATTAAACGACTTTAAAGTAACGCGTATTTACTTGTGCACGATTCTAACTATTTAACATACGTGTGTTGACACGTATGTGATTTCAAGCACAAAACGACATCCCGAATAACACTAAGTTATTGTTAAAACACAGGTTCTTTGTAGAGGACTTTCTACGCGATTTCACGTGTTTGATCATTCTATTCACAATCAAAGGTGCGTACACGGCCCCTTTCTTATTTTAACTGTTTTGGGGGAGAAAACATGTGCAACAAACACTTTTAGATACATATCACTTGCATGAGTTAGCTGTTTACATTGAGTGCAAACATAGCATTACAAGTCCTTACATTTCGAACCGTTTAGTTTGCCGTAGTGCAAAGCGTGGTAGTTGGAAATAGATCTATTAGGTTTGACAAACCTCACTTGGTAGATGGGATCTACGCAAGTGTTTGACTAGCCAATTCACATTACTATTGTTTGTCCTAGACAATAGTGGCAAGGCAAAACATGCAACAGCATGCAACAGTCAGTTTCGGTGTCGACCACTTACGTAAATAGTATAAATGACTAGCTATCATGACTATGCATGTGTGATTATGTTATCTGCAACATTTTATTCAAACAGTTGTTTCAAACATTTGTGAATACTTAAACCTGTGTATGCACCAACCTTTGTGTTGACTTGATTTACATATTTTCTCAGGACGCTAAGGTACACGAGCAACCAAGCATGGACTAGGAGATCGAGTCGCATGCATATTTTACATTTCATTTATTTGGATTTGAACATTTGAAACTTTGCATTATAATTTATTGTTTTCAAACCGTTATGGTTGTTTATATTTTAAAAACGTTTCCGCAACGTTAGAACTTTGATGTTACAGTTTTAGACCAAAGTATGTTTTGAAAATCATATAGAGGTCTTCATTATGTCTAATGATCTGAGATCCTGGTTTGTCACGTCCCAAACGGTATGATTCCGTTAGTTGAAAATTGGGGGTGTGACAGATTGGTATCAGAGCCAGGTTATAGCGAATTAGGTTTGCATTAGTAGACCTAGACTATAACTGTTAGACATTAGACACTTGTTTACACAACTGCTTTTGCCTAGTATTTACATATGGTCTTATGTAACAGATATGGCAGCACCGTCACCACCGCACGTGATCGTACTCGATGATGAGGAGCCGATAGCTCCAGCATTTCAGGATCATGAGGATGATCCAGAGGAGGATCCCGTAGAGGACCCGGACGAGGACCCGGACGAGGAGGATCCAGAGGAGGATCCTGAGGAGGATCCTGAGGATGACCCACAGGAGGAGCCACAGAGAGACCCAGAGAAAGGACCTGTGGAGGATTCCACCGAGGAGTCTTCGTATCGTATGCCACCTACGTTTCGTGCCTGTAAGAGGCCACGATTTGAGTCAGATGATATCGCCCGATTGACATGGGAGTCAAAGTGGGCGAATGATCGGATTGAGCACATGGCACAGGAACTTCGGGATGTAAACGCCCGATACGCAAAACTTCGCAGTGTAGTTCAGGGGATGGATTCTTATATTGTCCATCTGACTACACGAATGCAAGAGGAAGAACATCGAGCCGACATTGCCGAGGGGAGGTTGATTGCACTAGAAGAGCAATTTGTATCTGAAGCAGAAGAGGAAGAGGAAGAGGAGTTGATACCAATACAGGATGTTGATTCTGATGCTGACTCCACTATCGAGGATGCTTGATTTTTCTTTATTTTGTTTAAACTTATTAGGGGCGGGTTGTGTCCCTACATTAGATGTTTGAAAAACTTATGTTTTGATTTTGAAAGTATTGTACTCAAATCAGATTATTATCTATTGAAACCTATTACTTATTGCCAACAGTTGTGTTGATTCCTACATTACATGTTTGTTTGTTATGTTGTTTACACATTTCGCATTTGATTTTGATAACTCTCTAACATTCATTTTAACTATGAAGATCATGTCTGGCGAGAACATACACATGACAGTTGCTGAGCTCAACGAGCTGATCAATAACAGGGTCGCGGAGGCTATCGCGAACTACGCTCAGACACACACTACAGGGCCACATGGTTCAGCAGGGGGATTGGTGAATCCACAGGCGTGCACGTTCAAGATGTTCTTGGACTGCAAGCCACATAACTTCAAAGGATCGGAAGGATCCATTGGACTCCTACGATGGATTGAGAAAGCCGAATCAGTGTTTGAGATGTGTAACTATCCTGAGGAGAATAAGGTTAAGTATGCTACTGGAAATTTGGAAGGTCCAGCATTGACTTGGTGGAACTCCAATGTTCGAACTCTGAGATTGGGGGAGGCCAATGCCTTAACTTGGAATGGGTTCAAGACTTTACTGCAGGAGGAGTAATCTCCTCGCAGTGAGATGCAGAAACTGGAGGAAGAGTATTGGCATCTTAAGATGGAAGGGTCAAACATCGAGGAGTACACGACTCGGTCACATGAACTGGCCAGACTTCTACCTCACATGGCTACTCCAGCAAGTAAGTGGATAGAGAGGTACATAGGAGGGTTGGTGCCTCAGATCCAGGGATTGGTCACTTCTGCAAATCCCACAACAATTCAACAAGCTGTTCGACTAGCGCACCAATTGACTGACCAGGCAGTTTTACAAGGAACTCTGCCTAAACGAACAGCAACTACTAAGGTGGGAGACCACAAAAGGAAGTGGGAAAGCAGCAACACCAAGAACTTTAATCAACAGCCGTTTCAACAGAACCAAAAGCAGGACTCACACAGGTCTTATCACAATTCGAACAGTGGTCAGCAGTCATCGTCATCAGGGGGTATATTGGTAAACACCCAAAGTGCAACAAGTGTGGATTCCATAATGCTGGGAATCGGTGTGATAAGTTTAAGTGTCAACGGTGTGGTAAAGGAGGGCATGCAGCTAAGGATTGCCGTGGAGAGCTGCAAAACAATTCCAACAATCAGAATAACAACCAGAACAACACACAGAAGGGTTGTTTTGAGTGTGGTAAGCTGGGGCACTTCAAAAAGGATTGCCCACAACTAAAGAAAGGTGGAACTAATGATGCAAATGGCAGCGGCAACGGAAATGGCAATGGCACCAATAACAACAACAATAACAACAACAATGGTGCTAGGGGTAGGGCGTTTGTGATTGGAGGACGTCAGGCACGGGAGGATCCCAACATTGTCACGGGTACGTTCCTCTTGAATAATCACTATGCCTCTATGCTATTTGATACTAGTGCAGACCGGAGTTTTGTATCTAGTTCACTTTCTAAGTTGCTAAATGTTAGTCCTACTGCCTTAGAAAATCCGTACACTGTATAACTAGCTGATGGCAAGTTAATTGTAGTTGAACAAATCCTTAAAGGATGTATCCTTGATTTGATGGGTCAAACATTGGAAATTGATCTTATGCCTATCACTTTAGGTAGTTTTGATGTAGTCATTGGCATGGACTGGTTGTCCAAACACCATGCTGAAATAGTATGCCATGAAAAGATCGTTCGTATACCTCTTCCGCATGGAGAGACATTGTATGTACAAGGCGAGAAGAGCAGTACGCCACTGCGACTTATATCTTGTATGAAAGCACACAAATGTCTGCGGAAAGGTCATACAGCAGTTATAGCACTTATAACTGAGAAGCCGGTAGCTGAGAAGAAGATTGAAGACATTCCAGTAATTTGTGAATTTCCTGAAGTATTTCCAGAAGACTTACCGGGATTACCACCTATCAGACAAGTGGAATTCCGAATCGACCTTACACCAGATGCAGCACCGATAGCTAGGGTGCCTTATCGACTTGCACCTTCTGAGATGCAAGAGTTATCTACACAACTGCAAGAGTTGTTGGATAAGGGCTTTATACGACCTAGTTTTTCACCGTGGGGAGCCCCAGTCTTATTTGTCAAGAAAAAGGACGGGACTTTCTGTATGTGTATTGATTGCCGGGAACTTAACAAGGTTACCATTAAAAACCGGTATCCGTTACCACGGATTGACGATCTGTTCGATCAGTTGCAAGGTTCGAGTTACTACTCGAAGATCGATCTCAGATCCGGTTATCATCAACTCAGAGTCCAAGAAGAAGATATTCCAAAGACAGCATTCAGAACGCGCTATGGCCATTATGAGTTCTTGGTCATGCCATTTGGGTTGACAAACGCTCCAGCTGTATTCATGGATCTCATGAATCGTGTTTGTAAACCTTACCTTGATAAGTTTGTCATTGTGTTCATTGATGACATTCTCATCTATTCTCAGACTGAGGAGGAGCATGCTGAACATCTTTGATTGCTGTTGGAATTACTGAAACAAGAACAACTGTAGGCTAAGTTCTCGAAATGTGACTTCTGGATGCGAGAAGTTCAATTTCTGGGTCATATAGTCAATGAAAAGGGTATACACGTTGATCCAGCAAAGATTGAAGCGATTAAGGATTGGGAAGCACCAAAAACCCCTACCGAGGTACGATAACTCCTTGGGTTGGCGGGATATTACCGACGATTCATTGAGGGTTTCTCAAAGATCGCTCAACCACTTACAGCTCTTACGCACAAGGGAACGAAGTATAACTGGACGGATAAACAGGAAGCTGCATTACAGTTATTAAAACAGAAACTTTGCAGTGCACCGATTCTGTCCTTACCAGAAGGAACAGAAGACTTTGTGGTGTACTGTGACGCATCTGCACAGGGTTTGGAATGTGTGTTGATGCAACGGGATAAAGTGATTGCTTATGCATCAAGACAACTATGACCACACGAAAAGAATTACACTACTCATGACTTGGAATTAGGAGCAGTGGTTTTTGCTTTGAAAATTTGGAGGCATTACCTATATGGGACCAAGTGTACCATTCACACTGATCATAAGAGTTTGCAACATATCTTTGATCAGAAGGAGCTTAATATGAGACAGCGACGATGGGTCGAGTTGTTGAATGATTACGAATGCGCAATCAAGTACCATCCGGGAAAAGCTAATGTGGTAGCTGACGCTCTAAGCAGAAAAGACACAACAGGAACAAGACGGGTTCGCGCACTTATGACGACGATACAGACTGACTTACCTGACAAGGTACGCAGTGCTCAGCTTGAACCCTTAGAAAAGGATAAATTGGTACAAGAATCCTTACGAGGGATGGAAACACAATTGGATGTCAAGCCTGATGGAATTCGTTATTTCATTAACCGACTGTGGATACCTTTGCATGGTGGTTTAAGGGAATTCGTGATGGATGAAGCACACAAGTCTAGATATTCAGTCCATCCGGGGTCAGACAAGATGTATCATGACTTGAAGGCACTGTATTGGTGGCCTCACATGAAAGCTGACATTGCTAGATACGTTAGCAAATGTTTGACTTGTTCAAAAGTCGAAGTTGACTATCAGAAACCATCTGGTTTGCTGCAACAACCAGAAATACCAATGTGGAAATGGGAACAGATTTCGATGGACTTCATTACTAAGTTACCCCGTACACCGAGTGGTTGTGATATGATATGGGTAATTGTCGATCGATTAACGAAATCTGCACATTTCTTGGCAATCAAGGAAACCGACAAGATGGAGAAACTGACTCGCATTTATATCAAGGAAGTGGTAGCACGGCACGGCGTGCCAATCTCTATCATATCAGATCAGGATGCCCGATTCACTTCAAACTTTTGGAAATCTCTCCATAAGTCTTTGGGAACTCGTTTAGACATGAGTACCGCCTATCATCCATAGACTGACGGTCAGAGTGAACGTACGATTCAAACGCTCGAGGATATGTTACGAGCTTGTGTCATTGATTATGGTGATAGCTGGGAAAATCACTTACCGTTAGTAGAATTCTCTTACAACAATAGTTATCATACAAGTATTCAAGCAGCACCGTTTGAAGCATTGTATGGTCGTAAATGTCGTTCACCAGTTTGCTGGGCTGAAATTGGTGACAGTCAGATTACAGGTCCTGAACTAGTGCACGAAACGACAGAGAAGATAGTTCAAATCCGGAACCGTATGGCAGCGGCCCGGGATCGACAGAAGAGTTACGCTGACAAACTTCGCAAGCCGTTGGAATTTTAAGTAGGAGACCGAGTTCTTCTAAAGGTTTCACCTTGGAAAGGTGTGATACGATTCGGTAAGCGCGGGAAGCTTAGCCCACGGTACGTAGGACCTTTTGAGATCCTGAAAAGGATTGGTCAGGTTGCGTATCAACTCAAATTACCGGATGAACTCAATGGAGTTCATGATGTCTTTCATGTTTCAAACTTGAAGAAATGTCTTTCTGATGAGACATTGATTGTACCTCTGGAAGAAATACAAGTAGATGAACAGTTACGATTCATTGAAGAACCAGCTGAAATCATGGACCGGGAAGTCAAACAGCTCAAACAAAGCAAGATTCTGATAGTCAAGGTCCGGTGGAATTCAAGACGTGGACCTGAATTCACATGGGAAAGGGAAGATCAAATGATGAAGAAGTATCCTCATCTGTTCAAAACGACAACTGCAAACACTGTGACGACACGTTAAATTTTGGGACGAAATTTCCTTCAACAAGGGGATGACGTGATGCTTCACACATCAACACTTCAGATTTTAAACGGTAAGCACAAACATTTTATGCAATTGGTTTTGTTACAAACATTTGTGCTACATTACATTCTATGTGCTACATTTCATATGTTACATGTTATGGTAGTACATGCATGATTAGATTTTGCTATGTGCGAGGTTACATAGTATAAACAGTTGTAAACACTCACTAGGTGCAAAGTTACATTTGTGCTACATTACATTCTATGTGCTACATTTCATATGTTACATGTGATGGTAGTACATGCATGATTAGATTTTGCTATGTGCGAGGTTACATAGTATAAACAGTTGTAAACACTCACTAGGTGCAAAGTTACATAGCACACTATGATCAAACACCAACAGTCACAGTTAGGTGAACTAACTAGTGTACACGCAAACAGTTACATAGAACGATCACACTTAGTTGTGATGTTCCAAACATTGAGTTTTGTGTGTGAGTACACACAAGCACACAGAATGATCAGACATCACACTAACACGTACAATCTGAACTCACAGGTAGTGTCCTAACTACTTCTAACATTTTACAATTTTCGGGACGAAAATTCCTTCAACAAGTGGATGATGTGACAATCCGGAAATTTCGGGTTAACCCTGTTAACCAGAAATTAACAGAAAGTGTTCAGAATCGAACAAAATCAAACCTAAAGGAATAAAATCACACAAAATCAATTTTAAAGTGGTTAATTTGCAAAAATCAAACTTGTAAATGCTTATAAGTATCAATTTTGACTTTCATTAGTCAAAATTCGGCTAGAACATCAAATTGAACTCAAATTTCTCACCCATAAGTAATTATACCCGAATTAAACTTGTATAATGATCACAATAATGATTAGTAATCACAATCAACGGTTATTGAAACCATTAGTCATCAAATTAAACTCAATTTAATGTTAAAACATGAAACCGTAGCATTTCACTACCCAAACCGTATACCTCGACCATAATCCACGAAATTGGCAATTCAGAACATCTATTCGGCACCCTCAGACCATATCCCATATCACAATTCGAAGCAACAAGTTCTGGATTGAAGAACACGATTGAGACTCGGCCGGAGATTAACCTAAAAGTCGATCTCTCCCAAGTTGCCATCAAAACAAGTAAGTGTTTACTCCTACACACTCTGAAATGGCCGACTAAGAGTATCCCCATGTGAATTTTGGCTTTCAACATCGAATTGTATGAATTCGATCAATTAGGGTTCATACAAAAACGATTTGGGGGTTTTGATCCTAAGGAGTTTAAAAATAAAATTAAAGTATATGTACAGATTCGGAATGGTGCGTTCAAGGAAAAACCCATATCAATTTTATGAAACAACATCGAATTTTAGATGTTCTAATTCTAGGGTTTTTAGAGAAACCGATTTAGGGATTTTGATTCAAACGTATTTCAAACTCAAATTAAATCATACAGTAGCTTCATGGGGTTCCATTGAATGAAATCCCTAGGTTACTTACATCTAACAATAGAGAATTGATCATGATCGAGTTCTAGGGTTCTTGATAAGAGCATAATTGGGGGTTTTCATGAAAACAAGTGTTAAAAACAAATTGATTGATATCCTTAGTTTCAAAAGAGGCCGATTTAAGAGAAACCTATGTTAATTTTACGAAGCAACAAGGAATTAAATGATTTTGATATCTAGAGCTTTTCGGGTAAAAACGATTTGGGGTTTTGATTAACACGATCATAATAATTGAATTAATTTGCACAGAATAGGTCGAAATTATCTTGCTAACGAAAACCCTATGAATCCAAAACATGTTGATCCTCAATTCGATTGATTTGAATTGGGTTTAAACAAACTTGAGTTCGAATCTGAGAACACCCGATTAAGCAAGCTGTGGTTATTTGTTTTCAAATTAAAATCACCTACATAGTCGTTTGAACCTGTAGAAACAAAGCCCTAAGGTTTTACTTTCAATTGTGATCGAAATAGGGCCAAGTTGGGCTTAATAGGTTCAGTTATAATTAAACAAAGGGAAATAGGCAATTCAAGATTTAAAACAATTAAATGGGCCTTGTTATCACAAATGATTAGTGGGCTTAGATGGTAGCTTGTGGGTGTTAGGAGTTGGAGGTCGCGGGTTCGAACCCGGCTCCAACTGTTTTTTTGATAATTAAAACCATTTTAGTATTTAGGCCATATCTCATTCGTTCTAACTCCGATTTGATCCATTCAAGTTGCGTTGGAACCGTAACGAAATCCCGAAAATAAAAAAATAACAAAATTCGTATTTTAATCCGAAAACGTAATCGCGTATAATTACGTTTGTTTAAATAAAATCATAAACGACTATGTGATTTTATTAAACGACTTTAAAGTCACGCGTATTTACTTGTGCACGATTCTAACTATTTAACATACGTGTGTTGACACGTATGTGATTTCAAGCACAAAACGACATCCTGAATAACACTAAGTTATTGTTAAAACACAGGTTCTTCGTAGAGGACTTTCTACACGATTTCACGTGTTTGATCATTCTATTCACAATCAAAGGTGCGTACACGACCCCTTTCTTATTTTAACTGTTTTGGGGGAGAAAACATGTGCAACAAACACTTTTAGATACATATCACTTGCATGAGTTAGCTGTTTACATTGAGTGCAAACATAGCATTACAAGTCCTTACATTTCGAACCGTTTAGTTTGCCGTAGTGCAAAGCGTGGTAGTTGGAAATAGATCTATTAGGTTTGACAAACCTCACTTGGTAGATGAGATCTACGCAAGTGTTTGACTAGCCAATTCACATTACTATTGTTTGTGCTAGACAATAGTGGCAAGGCAAAACATGCAACAGCATGCAACAGTCAGTTTCGGTGTCGACCACTTATGTAAATAGTATAAATGACTAGCTATCATGACTATGCATGTGTGATTATGTTATCTGCAACATTTTGTTCAAACAGTTTTTTCAAACATTTGTGAATACTTAAACCTGTGTATGCACCAACCTTTGTGTTGACTTGATTTACATGTTTTCTCAGGACGCTAAGGTACACGAGCAAGCAAGCAAGCATGGACTAGGAGATCGAGTCGCATGCATATTTTACATTTCAGTTATTTGGATTTGAACATTTGAAACTTTGCATTGTAATTTATTGTTTTCAAACCGTTATGGTTGTTTATATTTTAAAAACGTTTCCGCAACGTTAGAACTTTGATGTTACAGTTTTAGACCAAAGTATGTTTTGAAAATCATATAGGGGTCTTCGTTATGTCTAATGATCTGAGATCCTGGTTTGTCACGTCCCAAACGGTATGATTCCGTTAGTTGAAAATTGGGGGTGTGACATTTAGAAACACACTAAAATCCTGAATGTTTAATTGTCTTGTTTGAAGTCTTATTTTGTAAACTATATTTTGGGTCTGTAGTTGTCATTTCTTTTGGTAGATAGATTGTCTGTAACTAAACAATTGTCTAAACATTATGAAACTTAGTAATCCATTGTGGTTGTTCTTATTCAATACTTGTGCATGATTCAACTATTCATACGTCACCGCGCCGTGGATTCCGCCCGCGGCGCAGGGGGTGTGACACTTGCCTTCATCGGTTTGTGGTCGCTTGTAACCTTTCTGAGTGAGTAAACTAGCTTTGACGTACTCCTCAGTAAGAGTAGCACTCAGATGAATGGTCGTCTCCAAGGTAGTAGGATTACTTCCCAAAACACTTCCCCTGATGACTAGGGGTAAACCTTCAATGTACTTCTCTATCTTGCGAGATAGAGGAGTAACCAGATGTAGCACCAGGATGCACAACTCATAAAAGCGAGTCGTATACTTTGCATTTTCGCCACTGTCTTGGGCCAAACTCCACATTTCGGCCTCCAGCTTCTTCAGCTCATGGCGTGGACAGAACTGCTCCACAAGTAGCTTCTTGAAATTCTCCCACGATAAGGCCAATACAGCCTCACGTCCTTTGGTGTTCTTCTCAGAATTCCACCTGGTGAGCGCGCCCTTATGAAAAGCGCTTGAGGTCATTTTGACCTTTAGATTTTCAGGACATCCGGTGAAGTCAAGGATATCCTCAATGCTTTCCAACCATTGCAGTAGGCCATTAGTTCCCTCAGTAACAGCGTCCTTAGGAGGCTTAGCATCGTTGAACTGTTTGAAAGTGAAGGTAGCAGTTCCAGTAGCGTTGATGTTTGAGTTGTTTGCTAAATCACTGGTACTTCCCCGAAGATTCTGGATAATATAAGTTACCATGCCCGGAATAACATCCTTCATATGCACGGCGATGATTCGGGCAATTTTGTTGATCTCATCATCGTTGCCACTTATTGAACCCTCTCCGTTAGTGTTACGTCGAGGAGGCATTCTACTAAGAGAAAGCCACAAATGGGTCAGTAATAAGAAACGATACAATTGAAATTACATGATAAAGTTAGTACTATATTCTTAGTACTAATCATTCAATTGTAATATGAGCAAGTACACATAAAGCAGTTAACATACATCAGTTAACTTGTTAGTCATACTTCTCATGTGATGATGTACAAATGTTCATAAGATTTCCCCACCAAACCTACACACTGACACTTTCCCGATATACAGAAGATAGCTTATATATAGGGCATACATAGGGTCAGCTAACCGCCAGTCCAGCCGCCAACCCACCACCGCTTCGATATACCATGATCGTGCCCTTGCTAGCATTTGGCAACACGATTGTTTTGATGTATATGTGTGTTCCCTTGATAAAGAATCCCATGATTTTTGATCAACTGAACTATGATTGAATCTATGGTTGAATATGAATGAATTATATGTGCACCTACTAACAATTGTTAACATGTAGAACTAAATCATATGTGTGCTCTACATTTGTGCCGTTAACCTATGTTAGTAAGTACTAAGCATGTAATCACTTAAGACTACACATAATGATTGTTCACCTGATTGATTCACACACAATGGTTGACTCACCTATGGTTGATTAACACAATGATTGATTCACACACTTGATTGGTTCATCTTTGATTAATTCACACAATGATTGTATCTCATATGTTTGACTAATGTTCAATGATTCCAGTTGCTCCCGGATCTTCACTTCAAATACGAACGCCGAATTCCCCCTGTCATACTGAAGTTAGTTTATATATAGGGCATCGTAGGGTCAAGCTAACTACCCGCCTAGCCGCTAGCCCACCACCACGTCAGTATGCCAGAGCTTGGCCGTCGTTTGTATTTGAAGCTAGGATCCCAACTCTTGATTGATTATGATTGATTCATGATTCTCTCTTGTACTATGAATATGATTATGATTGTGTAAACCATGGTTCTTAATTTACTTGAAATCTAAGACCTTAGGTTTTAGTATATGTGTCCTAGGTTAATTAGCCTAGGTTCCCAATACTTACAATATTGAGTATAATGATCTCCTGGTGTGAACTTCAACTAAAGAGTACTGTTACACAGATTCTAAATTATGAAGTCCTAATGATGATGAATACCTGATGATGATAACATGATGAGAATTTCAGATCAAAGATACTAAGAATACAAATCTTTGCCTCTGAAATCCTTTGATGAATACATGATTAGAATTTCAGATCAAAGATACTAAGAATACAGATCTTTTCCTCTGAAATCCTTTGATGAATACATGATGAGTATTTCAAATCAAAGATACTAAGATTACAGATCTTTGCCTCTGAAATCCTTTGATGAATATGTGTTGAGAAATTTAGTTCGGTTTCTAAGATTATAGAATTCCGATCCAAATTCCTTGACTCGATATCTAATATTAGAAAAGTATCCCTAAGCTCTTTTAAGCTTATTGTAGTCTTAGTGCTAACTTAAGTTTACTTAGATCCTAAGTATCCTCAAGCCTATAGCACTTAGTCCTATGGGGTAGCTTAGGTTATAGTCTAGGTCGTTAATTATTGGGTTTTTCCAAGTTCTCTACAACCTTGGCTCTGATACCAACATGTCACACGCCTGCGCCGCATGCGGAATCCACGGCGCGGTGACGATCGATGGTTGAATCATGCGCAAGTATTGAATAAGAACAACCACAATGCATTACTAAGTTTCATAAAGTTTAGACAGTTGTTCAGTTACAGACATTCTATCTATCTACCAAAAGAATGACAACTGCATACCCAAAAATATTGTTTACAAAATTAGACTCAGATAAGACAATTAAACAGTCAGGATTTTGTGAGTTTTTAATCCATTCTAGCTGGTTTCTTCATCTTGTTCTATATTAACTATGGTCTCCTTAGTTGTCCTTGTGAAGCTCTAAACTGATTACTGTTGGACCGATTGAGAGCTCGGAAACAATCCGAATCCAATGAAAAACTACTCGACAACCTCTGGGATAGTGCGGAATCCTATTCCAGGGTTTTCCAAACGAAACCAACAGGAACCGTGGTGATTCGAGGCTGTAGAAACGACTTGGAAGCAACGATCGAACACCACGGGTTGAGAATCGAACTTGGACGCACAAGAACCGCTCAGATCTTCTAGGGTTTTGACTCTGGAGAGCTAGGGAAGAAGGAGGGCTCTAGAAAGTTAGGTTTGAAATGATTTGAACATCTATATATAGGCTATAGTCATTCGGCCGAATGAGTGGCCGAAGCAGCTCATTCGGCGAATGACTAAGCTCGAATGAGCAGTCATTCGAATGAGTCATTCGGCGAATGACTCATTCTGAACTCAGACATTCGCTATAACCTTCATTCGCCGAATGACTTCATTCTAGAGTCATTCGACCGAATGAGTAAACTTCATACTCAAACAGTTTATAATCAAATCAAACAACTAGATAAACATTAATAGACAATAATCAATAGAAATAAACATTATGAAATAGATATAAAGACAACTTCCATTAATACTTTGAACATTTACATGATAAGAGTTACAAAACTGAACTAGGGACAATAAACATGCATCAACCAACTCCCCCTTGGACCTAGTTCAACTCTTGGAAGTGTCTTTCTTGAAATACTTTTCTGAAATAGCTTTCCAGTCTGCTCCAGCGTGGATCTTGAAAATGTTGCAGAGGCGGATCACTCTCATAAATTGCAAAGCTTGCACCATGTCTGGAACGTCGAAGAAAATCTGGTTTCTGAACAAAGCTTGAACATCCTTGTGAGACAAGTTAGTCAGCCACATAGGATCAAAAATCCTAACAGTCTCCCACTGTTTGTCTTTGCACAAAACTATCACAGCCTCACCTGTGCGCCCATCATAATACCACCATCGGAAGCCATCCATAAAGTCTTGTCGCATCTTCCGCAGGGGAATCTTCTTCAAGACTTTAGGGGGAAGCCACTTCAGGATCACTTTATGCTTCCGGGTATCCCCATCTATCTCTGGCAAGTAGTACCTCTCTGGTTGCTGTGGCTGAAAGTTCACCCATCTCTTCTGGTATTCGTACTTGATCTGTCGAGAAAACCAAGCAGACATCCCAGAGTCACCACTATATAGCATGTTCAGACGTGCTAGCTGATTGACTTCGAATCCAGGCAACGTCTTGAAATCATGTGGGTGTTTGAAGTAGTCGATCCCTTTCTCCCTCTTCACTGCATAGCACCCAAGATCATGGAAGTATGCCCAGCTAAGTATCTGGCCTCCAGCTTTATAGCCTTTGGTCCTGTAAACTTTCTTGTGCGTTGCTGGCATCTTCTCTGTGCTTTGTTTCTTCAATACTTCCCAGTACGCAGCCCATTCTTCCTTTCTTTTCTTTAAATCATCAGCTTCAGCCTTGCTAGCCTCTACTTGCTCTTCTAAATATCTGACCAAGAGATCCTCTGTTTCTTGATCAAATGGCTCAGTGAATGTAGGCAGCTCGTCTTCAGCCGATGTATACTTGGGGTATTCTTCTTCGGTGATGTCTTCCAAAATGACTTCATCTACATCATCAAAGATTTCTGGTTCGGGCTCTTCGGTACTGGGTACAGAGGTGTCCTCAGTGACGACCTCATCAGGATTCAACCTGAACAGCTCGGCTATTTGCTCCTTAGATAAGCAATGTATGATCTCACCCTCCTCCTTGTCATAGCTCACTGAGTGCTGTATGATGCCTTGAGCGTCTAAGATCATGGTAAGTGTCTTGTCAAGTTGACGTCTCAAAGGCACAGCTTGGACTTCCTCAGTAGCTTCTGGCTCTGCAGTCTTTGATGGAGACGAAGGAGGAGGAGCCTGAGCTTTCTTGTCATTGGCCTTCTTAGACCTGATCTCGGAAGTGGGAGGAGCTTTATCATCATTGTTGTCATCATCATCATCAGTGCCAGATGATTCTCCAGATCCACTCCCTGATCCATCTTTACCCTCATCATCATCTTCATCATCTTCATCTGATTCTTCATCTTTCTCAGAATCCTCGTAATCCACTTGTTCCTCATCAGACTCTTCTTCATCTTCTTGTTTGTCTGAATCATCGGAAGGAGCAGCAGAGCCTTCAATTCTGGGAGTACTGTCCTTGAGACTGTCAATCTGATCTGCCAGTCTGGCGTTCTCAGTCTCTAAGGACATAATCCTTTCACTGAAGTCAGTGACTGTTAGAGCAAGCTGATGATGTTCATCTATGTACTTTAGCAGCTGTTGCTCCTGTTGAGCAGACCTGGCCCTCAAATCGGCCCTCTGGTCTGCTGCTTGAATAAGCAGAGTATCCTGCTCTTCAATCCTCCTTGTGAGCTGAGCTATAACCAGCTCTTGCTCTTTGTTCTTCCTTTCTTGCTCCATGCTTTTCTCCATCAATCTCAAGACCATACTGTTCAGTGTGCTGAGCTGATCCACAACTGAAACAGTAGGTATATGAACATCAGCACGGACTGTGGATGGGCCAGAGGAAGCAGTAACATAAACCGGATCGCGAACAAAAGGAGTGGACAGAGGGGCAGTAGTAGCCTGAGTGTGAATGGCCCTTGTCCTCGTCAGTGAAGAAACTGACACAGCTGCTACTGATGTGACAGTAGTTGTAGCAGCTGATGTCAGTTCTGACCTCCTTTGGAAAGAGAATCGGGATCTCTTTCCCCTACCAGCTCTGGATGAGGTAGGTTGACCAGTAGAAGCTACAGCAGTAATCACTGCTGTGGAAGCAGGAGCAGATGACCTTGGAGGAGGAGAGAAGTCAAACTCCGGAAAAAATAACGTATCAGTAATATCCTCCAAATCATCATCTGTCCTCTTTCTCTTCCTCATCTCCATTCTCCCACCCTCATCCACTTTCTCAAACTCATCATCATGAGTCTTTTCAGAATCAGAACTATCTTCATCACCTTCACTAGAGTCATCAGACTCATCACCATCACCCGAGGAATGTCCAAATCCATCAGTGAGTCGATGTCCAAATCCTCCTCCTGTGCTGTCGACACATCAACATCACCACATGCACCAGAAACAGCAACATCAACCATGCTCACTGAAGCAGCAGTGGTTATGTGTACAGAAGTCCTCTCCCCAGCCCCTGAACTCACTATAGCAGCAGTGCTCAAATCCACTGTGCTCACATCAACACCAGCACCACTCGGGCCTGCACCACCCTCACCATCATCACCATCACTATCATCATCTCCAGCTGGAACCACAATGTCCTCCACATCTGAATCGGAGTCATCATGTCTCCATCTTCTTCCAGCAGGAGCCCTGTAATCGGGTCGAGAGAGGTGACCAAATAGGGATCTAGTGGTGGGCTTCCTCTCCTTCCCTCTGTATGACAAAACTCTGTTGAGAGTTATGTCATTCATGTGCTCCAATCTAATGATGTCAGCATTAAGCTTTGGAAGATCTGGAATCTGGGCATCAATAATCTGCTGTAGAAACCTAGGGTACATCAGGAACTTCTTGTCACCCTTAAGCCCCACATTCTCCTTCATGTGTATAAAAACCATCTCGGAGAAGTTGAATGGTTTGTTGAGCACCAAGGCAGCAAATGCGCACTGAATGGTTTCGCGCATGTCATCAAAGCCCCCTCTCCTCGAGCCAAGGCAGTGAACAAGTACATGAGCCAAGTACTTGAACTGCGGCGACATGAACGCCTTGTTCAGAATCCCGGCTCCAATATCTCCCTCGTACTTGCATCGGAGAAAGCATCCACGGACTAAGAATCTGTCAAGTAGAGCAGGATGATCCGGAGAGTCTTGAAAACCACAGACCCTCCGTATATGCTCAGCAGAGACCACCACATCATGACCCCTGACCTTGCCCCTTATGACTGTAGGCTCGGCCTCACAATCGATATCAGCAGATGACCAGAAATCCTGCTGATGTGATAAGTAGGGCACATGAACTGTCGATATGGCAGTGAAGATCCTGGAACGCCTCAAGAATGTGATAATATCTGCGTAGTGCTTCGCGTTCGGGGTAGTCAAGTCAAGATGGGCACAGATGTTGTGCTTCGGAACTGATTTGTATCCTGCCATACTGCACAATACAAGAAATACACATGTCAGTACAAGATAATCAATCAAACATTGAAGTTTAACAAAAATCAGATTGACTGTTTTCTGATATGCCGAATGAGTCCATTCGCCGAATGTGTTAACAGTCGAATGAGGTTCATTCGTCGAATGACTCTCATTCGTCGAATGAGACTTGAGTATGACTTGTCATTCGCCGAATGATCCAATCGTCGAATGAGGTTCATTCGCCGAATGAGTCATTCGTCGAATGACGACATTCGGCATATAAACTGAGTTCAAAATCCCTTTATCCAAAATCTCAAATCAATCCAAAAAATCTGGTCAACAACACTCAGAATCGACCGATTAGCATTTTTAATACTTGACATTTTGAGTTTAAGGTCCATCTTAACAGTTTATTTGTTGGGCGAATTCAAAAACCCTAAAAACCCTAAATGCTAATCTGTTTGACATGATTTCGTGGATGAAATCGGCTGAAACTTGATCTCCATATATCTGAGAATAAGTATAAGTTGATTATCAGAAGCAGGATCTATCAAAGTCACGAGAAATCGAATAAAAAGTCTAAGTATGTGTTTCGCCGAATGAGAGGTTTACTGATGTCACGAAAGAAAAAGTGGTCGAATGACCCTCATTCGTCGAAACACAGTTATATACTGTGTACTCATTCGCCGAATGAGCTAGACGAAAGGTCATGTGACTTCAGTCTCATTCGCCGAATGGAAGTGGCGACTGAGTCATTCGGTGAGGTTCATTCGCCGAATGAGAATGTTGAATGAGACATTCGACGCCCTTCATTCGTCGAATGAAGTTCATTCTGTGTAACTGATTCGGTCGAATGACTCATTCTCATTCGGCCGAATGAGTCCATTCTGCCTCTCATTCGTACGAATGAGAAATGAACTTCTCCAAAACTCCAAAATTTCAAAAATTTGACATTATGAGCACCAAACTTTTAACCAATTATGAAGATATGTCTAGTTGGTTCAGGATTCAGATATGACAGACATCCGAATCTACAAATGATCATCTAAAACAAATTTTTAAAATAGAGAATATTTTTGTATTTTTCTGAAGCAACCAAACAACTGTACAAACACAAATTAAAAGCAAGTAAACACATATTTTTGTGAAAAGCCCGTTAATAAGATAACACATATCTCTGATCACATCATATAACCTTCAATGAATGCTTCACTTCAATCACAATTTCATTTTGATACGATTACTGATATATTTGTCCAAATTTAAACTGAACGATACACAACTCTTAAACAAACTAAATGATTACTCATATTTTCTGATTGAGTTCCCCAATTCATTTCATCAATCAAGATCAAAATAAGTTCAAAACTTATTTCAGCATATCTTAATACCAGTCATCATGAATTCAATGAGATTCAATCATTTATTATCTTTTTGTGTTTTTCTTGTTCTATCCAAATGGATGGCTTCAGCTAGGTTCGTCCCAGCAATATGGCACATGTATGGAATCGAACTTTATTAGTTTAAGTTTTTCTCAAGCTTAATACCAGCTTGCATTAGGTTTTCTTCAAGCTTAATACCAGCTTGTTTTTAGTTTTTCTTGACTGAGCTTAATACCAGCTTGTCTTTGATTTTCCTCAAGCTTAATACCAGCTTGCCTTTATTTTTCTTTGAATGAAACCTCATTTGATTCCATGATGACAGGTGTATGCTTGATTTGAGTCAAGAACCATTTATCACTCAAAAGCCTTAATGAGATGGATCCCACAAATCAAACTTTCTAAGTTCTCATAAGTTGTTTATTTATTTTGTATAGCCAGCCTATCAGTACATCCCATCAACATTTTCTTGTGATTTTAGTTCATGCATTTATTTCTGCTTCTATGACATGATGAAATCAATGTGCTATACCATTAAACAGGTCTGTTTCATTTTTAATTTTTCTATTGTTTTTGGTTTTTCAAATTTTCTATTGTTTTTGGTTTTTCAAATTTCTATATCTCCCCCTAAAAACCTAAAAATAGAAAATCTTTTTGTGTTTTTGATAATAAAAGACAACTATATAAGAGAAAATGAAAATATAAAAAAAAAATTAAACAAAACTATCTAATTAAGGTGATGATCATTTGTTAGACTCAGATGAAGATTGAACTTCATCCTTTTGGAAAACACCATTAGCCGATAACAGATATAAAAATCTGGGTTTATCAAAAGCTTTTGTGAAAAGATCGGCTTTCTGGTGATCGGTGTGAATTTTAACAACATCGATTAATTTCTTCTCAAAACAATCACGTATGAAGTGATATTTTATGTCGATGTGTTTGGTTTTGGAGTGCTGCACTGGATTTTTAGTGACAGCAATGGCAGCAGTGTTATCAACATAAATCGGAGTGTTAGAAAAATGTAACCCATAGTCCCTGAGTTGCTGTTGAATCCAGATGATTTGAGAACAGCAACTTGCAACAGCAATATATTCAGCTTCACAGGTTGAAGTAGACACCGACGTCTGCTTCTTGCACTGCCAGGTGACCAATCGGTTTCCAAAGAACTGACATCCCGTAGATGTTGACTTGAAATCTCTCTTGCATCCACCATAATCTGAATCACTATATGCAGTAAGCGCAAAGTTATCATCATTAGGGTACCATAAGCCAAGTTCCGGTGTACCCTTCAGATAACGCATAATCCTTTTGACAGCAATCAGGTGAGATACTCTTGGTTTGGATTGATAACGAGCACACAAGCAAGTGGCAAACATGATATCTGGCCGAGAGGCAGTGAGATACATGAGAGATCCGATCATTCCCCGATACAGAGTGGCATCAATTAACTCCCCCTTTTCATCTGGAGTAATCCCGTGATTAATCGCCAGTGGGGTACCAGTAGGCTTTGCATCAGACATACTGAACCGGCTCAGAATGTCACCAACGTACTTGGTTTGATGAATAAAAATCCCTGCCTCAGACTGATCCACCTGTAATCCCAAGAAAAACTTCATCTCTCCCATCGAACTCATTTCAAATTTTTCTTTCATCACATTTTCAAATTCTTTGCACAGATCATCATTTGTAGAGCCAAAGATAATATCATCCACATATACTTGTACCAAGAGTAAATCACTGTCCTTCTCACGAATGAATAAAGTGCAGTCATTAACACCTCTTCTGAACCCGTTGTTCAGAAGGTGCGTGGAAAGTGTCTCGTACCACGCTCTCGGAGCTTGATGCAATCCATACAACGCTTTGTCTAGCTTGTAGACTTTATCACGATGCAATGGATCTTCAAATCCGGGAGGTTGATTGACATACACTGTTTCACTGATAACCCCGTGAAGGAACGCGCTCTTTACATCCATTTGATAAACCTTGAACCTTTTGAAGGATGCATAAGCCAGAAAGATACGAATGGCTTCTAGTCGAGCGACCGGAGCAAACACCTCATTATAATCCAATCCCTCTATCTGTCTGAATCCTTGAACCACCAGACGAGCCTTGTTTCTCACGATTATCCCGTGATCATCCTTTTTGCAACGAAGAACCCATCTAGTGCCAATGACTTTTGCACCTTTGGGTTTATCAACTAGTTGCCAGACCCCTAACTCCTTGAACTGCAACAGTTCCTCTTGCATGGCGTCTACCCATGATTCTTCTTTTAGGGCTTCAGTGACGGTACGCGGTTCCACTTGAGATATAAAGCAGGAATGAGCACAAAAGCTTACATCTGCAAAATCAAGAATGTCTGCAAGACCACCTGAAGAAATCTGACTTCGAGTCTTTACTCCATCTAAAGGACTCCCAATAATGTTGTCTTGAGGATGAATTCTATTAATTCTTCCAACAGGATGAGCAGGAACCTCAACCTCAGGATCTAAGTTATTCAAATTCAAGTCCTCAAGATCAGGTACAAGATTATCAACAACTGGTTCAGGAGCAGCTGGGGGATTGTCATCTGTGTCTGAGCTGTCATCATTTATCTGTGTAGAGGGACCAGATGTAGATGTAGGTTGAAAAGTAGCATCGGGGGCATTCTGTACATCATACAGCATCTGAACAGCTACATCTTCATCTGAGTACATGGGGGGCATATTGAATGAGTCAAAAAGACTGGAATAGTCAAACATCCAATCTGGCCCTTTTCCAGGTGGGGGCATTGTATACTTTTGAACATCCACGTGGTACCACTCCTCCACATTATGAGTTGCAATGTTGTAAACTCGTTTATTTGGAGTGCTATACCCAAGAAAGTACCCTTCTTCCACCTTTTCAATAAACTTGCCCTGCTCATGTTTCTTAAGCATAGTGCATGGAGCACCAAATGGTTCTAGATACTTAAGATTTGGCTTTCGGTTATGGAGCAGTTCAAAGCAAGTCTTCCCATGTCTCTTCACAATTAGGACCCGGTTCAATGTGTAACAAGCATTGGCAACAGCTTCATTCCAGAATTGAACCGGTAGAGAAGAATCAGCAAGCATAGTTCTAGCAGCTTCAATCAATGTCCTATTCTTTCTTTCAGCAACTCCATTCATCTGTGGAACGTATGGAGCACTATACTGTTGCACGATGCCTTTTGCATTACAAAAATTCTCCATGTTGTGATTTTTGAACTCCGTTCCATTATCAGTTCGAAATTGACGAATCTTGAGCTTATAAAGGGATTCAAGTTTGGTAACCAGAACTTGAATGCAATCAAACGTTTCTGATTTCTCTTTCAAAAAGAAGACCCAAGAGTATCTGGAGTATTCATCAGTTATAACCAGGCAGTATTGATCTCCAGCTATACTCTTCCGATTTACTGGACCAAACAAATCCATGTGAAGAAGCTCAAGAGGAACATTGATTGAATGATACTTTTTCAGCTTATGAGACTGCTTAGACTGTTTTCCTTTCTTGCATGAAACACAGATATCAGACAGCTTAAAATTTTTCAAGCTAACTCCCTCAACCAAACTGTTGTGTACCAGATGATTCATCTTGCGTAAACTCAAATGGCCCATCCTCTTATGCCAAAGGATTGAATCTTTCTCAGTTGCCTTTGTCATAAAACATGAAGCTGTGGAGGATGTAGTTGAAGCTGTAGCCATATTGAGAACATACAAGTCTTGTTTTCTTGGAGCAGACATTAAAATCCAATCTTCAGGTATCTGCACACCTTGCTTGAGAATATAACATTTTGAATCATCAAACAGAACCTTGTACTCTTTGTCACAAATCTGAGAGACTGACAGGAGGTTGTTTTCCAACTGCTTGACATATCTGACATTATCAAACGAAACCTGTCCATTTGTCAAGATTCCCTCTCCTGTAATAAAACCACCCTTGTCTCCAGCAAAAGCTACATAACCACCTCGAACTGCATTCACATTGGTGAGCAGCGAAATATCACCAGTCATGTGTCTGGAAGCCCCACTATCAACGATCCAATTGCTGTTCACTTCAGCTTTTGGGGCGACCTACACAATAAAGAGACAATCAGTTTACATTGGGAACCCAAGCCTTTACGGTCTTGGGTTGACCCATTGAGTCTCGGATCCAAACATCGATCCATTTTCCTTTAGGCATAGTTTTATCTGAAATTTGTGGAACAAATACCTCAGATGATTTAACTTTCCAAATTGCCTTTTTATCAAAAGAGGTTTTCAGATAAATGGATGATGATTTTGATTGTTTATCTTTCACCTCATTAGGAACAACCAAAGTTCCCAACTTTCCCTTCCCCTTGTTTGAACCCTTAGGTTGAGTGTGAGGTGAAGATTTTGGCTGAAAAGATTTAGGCACAGATTTTACCGGATTTGATAAAGCAGACCTTAAGGTTTTGAAAGGGACAAACTTAGGTCTGATCAATTGAGGACAAAACCTCACAATGTGCCCTGGTTCACCACACTCAAAACATATTTTATCACCTTTTTTATGAAAATGTTTTAAATCAGAAAAAGACTTTTTAGTTGATTTAAAAACATTTGATTTCTGACAATCTTGCTCAAAACCCAAACCCATCCTTCCTTTGTTACCAAACTGAGCTGATTTGGTAGAACAATTAACTTCAGACCCTTGAGAAGCTTTAACAAAACATAATTCTTTGTAGATCTTTGATTTGGAGATTGGGTCACCTTTAATGACACTAGGAGTTTGATTCCGAGGAGTACTCTGCTTTGATGAATACTCTGATTCGTCCTCGGAATCAGAAACCCAATCTTCCACAATTCCATCCACCCTTGAATCCTTAGTCTGAGATGAACTCTGATTTTCACTCAGACTAATTGGATCAACTACTAACGGAGTAGTAACTTGAAAATCCTTTACCTCTTTGTCATTTGGAGTATTGACAAAGGCATTAAGGATTGGTGGAGGACACTTTTGATAATTAACCTGTTTCTTCCCCTGATCAGTACCCCTACTGATCATATGTTCAATGATATACGAGGAGCTCTCATAGCTCTTGAGCTTCTGTCCCAAAGTCTCATAATCACACTCAACTAATGCTAATTTCTTCTTAATCTCATTTATGGTATTGAGATAAGAAGTTATAGCATCTTGCTTGTTCAGAACAGCGATCTCGGCCTCATGCAGTTGTCTATTTAAAAGATCAATTTTATTTTGAAAATCCTTTTCATTAGATTTTAAAACTTTGTTAGCTTCAATGCACAGGTCGAGATCGGTCATCAGATCACTGTTATGCTTCTGATAAGCAAGGACCTTACTCCTAAGATCAACACAATGGAAACAATCAGATTGAGAAGATGAGCAATCAGTGTATACCTGCTCAGAAGAATCAGTAGAAGCAGAAGAGTTTGCCATCAAGGCAAATTGAGTCGTAGAGTCATCAGCTTCTCCATCAGATTCTTGAGTGTCAGAATCCGTCAAACTTTCTGATTCTGAACGTGATGCCTTGTCATCAGTCACCAACAAATCTTCCTGACTGCTTTCTTCATCAATATCTTCAGAATTGTGAATCTCTGCCACACATGCTTTTTCTTGATCTTCCTTGTCAGCATTGAATCTGAAGTCCCAGTTTACCCCTTCATCTTGTTGAACCATCAAGGCTTTACTATCAGAAGATGAAGATCCAGCTGTTGTAGGAGAATCAATAGGAACTAATCGCCTTTCAAAATTAGCAGGGGCAGACTTCTGATGCTGAAATGGGTTCTTGTTTCCAGCTTTCTTCGGCTGCTTGCATTGTCTAGCAAAGTGACCCTTTTCACCACAGTTGTAGCATGTAACAGAAGCCATATCAAATCCAAACTTTGACTCCTTGTTTAGATTGATGTCTTTCCCGGTCCTCTTCACAAACTCCTTAGCTCTTCTAACTGCACTAGCTAATGCCCACATGATGTCAATTCTTTCCATATCATCAGGATCAATTTGAGAGTAGTCATCATTGGTCAAATATGGATTGCCGATCTGACCAGCAACCAATCCATCATATGAACTAACCAATGTTGACAGAAGACCCATGTGCTCTTTAGCAATCTCAACTGTGACTTTATCAAAGTTCTCTGTCTTCAGACTTGCAGTAGGCTGATGATGCTCTTGTTGTGAGCTCGATGAAGAAGATGGGCTAAAGTGCATCTGAGCTGCAGTAGGCTGATGATGCTCTTGTTCTCTATCTCCTGTTCCTTCAACTTCTGAATAAAATCATTGATGTCCATATGAGCCATCATCTGATTTTGCTTAAGGACCATCAAAAAGGACTCCCACTTTGGAGGTAGTGCATCTGCCAAGCACTGAATCTTCTCTTGAGTTGTAGTTTTAACCTCGTGGTTGAACAACTCACTCAACAGGTGATAGAACCTTGCAATCAACTCATCAAGGGACTCATTACCCACATACATAAAGCTGTTGAACTCCTTCCTCAAATCTTTAGACTTAATGCTCTTCAATGCATCATTCCCTTCATATCTTTGTTGCAAAGCATCCCAGAGGTATTTTGAAGATGTAAACTGTCTGAATTGATGAAAGATATCCGTAGCAATGGACTGTGACAAGATAGCATAAGCTTTCTTCTCATAGTCATACAGTTTCCTTTGAGGCTCGGTCATCCGTGTAACCAGCATAGGAGTTCCATCCTCATTTAAAGGCCTCAAATATCCTCCCTCTATCATCATCCATAGATTTGTATCCACTCCATTGATGTGAATCTCAAATCTATACTTCCAGTGAGGATAGTCATCCAAAGTCAACAACTTAGGAGCTTTGTTTGAGTTCCCGGTTTCATTCTCTGTCAACAAGAGAGTCTGAATGCGATGGTTTTGGTTAGCCATGAGTGCTAGATCCTCCATTTGATCAGAAGTAGTAAAATTCAACACTTAGAAAAAAAAATTCAGAAGTAACTGGCGAATGACTGCTATTCTGGCGAATGTCGGGGGCCGAATGAGTAGAAACTGGCGAATGACAAGTTGAGTATGACAACAGACGAATGAGTGAGTCGAATGACCTATTCGGCGAATGGCAGATCGAATGAGGTCTTTCGCCGAATGAGTATTGAGAATGAGGCTTATTCGGCGAATGTGAATGGCGAAGGAGCTATTCGCCGAATGAGAGCTATTCGGCGAATGAGTGGCTATTCGGCTGAACTTATTCGGCCGCCAGAGTCATTCGGCGATCTGGGGTTTTTGACAACGAAAATCGCGATATATTTCGATTTTGACCAGATCTAACCACCAAATTTTGCACAGAACTTCAAGACATGATAACCAACCAATTGGGAAGAAACTAAATCAAATGAACCACAAAAACACTTGATATTTCAATGGAATAGTGACTTGAAAAGCAAGAAAAATAGGGTTTCTGGAAGTTACGAAAATCAGGGTTTTGGGAATCTCAGATCTGTTGATTTTGAGTGGAAATCGAGTAGAATCAAGAGCCAAAGCTCTGATACCACTTTGTTGGACCGATTGAGAGCTCGGAAACAATCCAAATCCAATGAAAAACTACTCGACAACCTCTGGGATAGTGCGGAATCCTATTCCAGGGTTTTCCAAACGAAACCAACAGGAACCGTGGTGATTCGAGGCTATAGAAACGACTTGGAAGCAACGATCGAACACCACGGGTTGAGAATCGAACTTGGACGCACAAGAACCGCTCAGATCTTCTAGGGTTTTGACTCTGGAGAGCTAGGGAAGAAGGAGGGCTCTAGAAAGTTAGGTTTGAAATGATTTGAACATCTATATATAGGCTGTAGTCATTCGGCCGAATGAGTGGCCGAAGCAGCTCATTCGGCGAATGACTAAGCTCGAATGAGCAGTCATTCGAATGAGTCATTCGGCGAATGACTCATTCTGAACTCAGACATTCGCTATAACCTTCATTCGCCGAATGACTTCATTCTAGAGTCATTCGACCGAATGAGTAAACTTCATACTCAAACAGTTTATAATCAAATCAAACAACTAGATAAACATTAATAGACAATAATCAATAGAAATAAACATTATGAAATAGATATAAAGACAACTTCCATTAACACTTTGAACATTTACATGATAAGAGTTACAAAACTGAACTAGGGACAATAAACATGCATCAACAATTACCTGAAACACGTGAAAAGTAACTATCAACTTCAAAGGTAGTTGGTGAGAACAATAGGTTTAACATTTGTATATATGAATCTGCATTGAAAAACATATGTATAAAACATTGAATGAAAATGACATGGATAGTTGCAACCCAAACTAACTTCAAGTAATAATAACGTGTGCAAACAGTCGTATGACTGTCTACTAGAAAAGCCAAAATATAATCAAGTCCCAAACTATGTTTGGAGTCAGAAAGCAGTCAGCAAATACATTCAACACGAGATGTACTAATGAGTTTACTCAGAACACAAACTCCGTGTTGACGTACACGGTCAATAAGACCTATGCTGGTAAAGTTAATTAGCAGCAAATGCATATTACCATACGCATCCATCCGCAGTTTGTTTTTAAAACAAATTTAAAACGATAACCGCAGCCTTGGCGTAACCAAAACGTGTCCCGCTTTCCCTTGTTGTGATCACCCGGTACTAACGTTATAAGAATAAGAATAAATGTCTTGATGTGTGTATAAGTTTGTTCACAACGATGAACACCATGCTATTAAGTTTTTAAGATTGAATCCTTTGATTGAAAACCTTTGGTTGAATACCCGTGATTGATTACCATGATTTTGAAATCCTTTGATTGAATACCACCATGAAAACCCTTGAATGAATATCTTGTTTTGAAATCCTTGATTGATTACCACATTGAAAACATTTGATTGAATACCTTGTTCAAAAACCCTTGATTGAATCCAGTGATAGAAGACCCTTGTATAAATACAAGGTTTGTACGAAAACATTTATCTTAAAACATGGTTTTTAGTTTAAAAGCTTGTAAGAGTTTGTAAAACTTAATATTTCAAAGTGTTTAACATTTATAAAACATTTTAGGTAAAACAGGTTGTAAAATAATTTATAAAACTCTTTTATAAAACCTTTTAACAAAATGTGTTTAACAGTTATAAAGACAGTAGAATATAAGAGTAAACCTTTGATTGCTACAAAAAATAGTGAATACTGTATTTGAAAAGTTGTAATACGAAAGTTGTAGTACAAAATATGTTTGGTCACGTGTTCCACCCCAAAACAGTTGTAAAAACAGTAAAAGAGGGGCTAATGTTCTCACCTGACAGCAGTAGACTCTGAACCTGAACAAGTAGCAAGCAAATAGACCTCTAATTGGTTCCCATATCATTGTAATCATACATATAATATAAGATTTAATATGTTATAAACTTTGATTGATTGCTTGAGTCGTGTTAACCTGTAAAGGAATATGGCTTTATATAATTGTTATGTTTAAGAACATTAGATTATCCTTGAAAACATGATTGACTTCCCTTGTAAAAAAAGAATCTGTGTATTAACCTGAGGATTCCCCGTTAGGTCTTCATAGAAGAACCAAAATCGGGAACATGTGTATTAACTTGAGGATCCCCAGTTTGGTCTTCAAACAAGAACCAAAAGTGGGAAATCTGTTGTCTGGGATTAGGATCCCCCAAAACCATCAACCTGAACATGTTTTCGACTCTTATTCACTTGGATTGAGTTTACAAGGACTAGGCCAATGATTTCCCCTGGTTAACCAATTCTTTGAGTGTTTAACGTCGATGAGAAGTTCAATTGAAAGAAGAGGAAGCCCATTGATATTACTTGTATCTATGGGAGCTTAGTATCAACACATGGCAGCCCCAAATATGTTGATATCGACTGGAATTCCTCTGGTTCTTCTTGGATCTATTGATACTAACTTCTTAGACATTACTTGGCTGCCTAAAGTTTCCATCGACCTCAATAATATCGACACAAGATCAGCCTATGATGTTTCTTGTGTCGATTCTAGCTGACCCATGTTCTACTCGATGATACTAAGTTCAAACATCACCATCGACTTTCTTAACTCTTTATAACCTCAAACCAGGTTCAATCAGTTGTTCCCAAGGCAATTTCAGGTCTGCTTCCTAAGTATTGAAAGCTGAAAACCGATTTTAAAAGGAAGAAGATGATGAATAGTAACATACCTTCAGCCGGTAACTTCTCTCTATGATTCCGGCCAGAATACTTCGAACCAGCTCCGATCCCTTGTACTTCCAGCTCCTCTCGTCGAGACGATCGTTTTGATATATTATATGCGCGATTTGGGTAAGAAACGAAGAAGTTATGGACGAATTTGTGAAGGTTTTCTAGTGAGAAGTGGTTTGAACGAAAATGTAGAGTGAGAAAGAGAAGAGAGCTGCTATGAATGAATAAAATGGGAGGAAATAAGGGCTTTTATACCCCGAGTGGTTCCCCGCGTATTCGGTCTCGCTCGGTGTCGGTTTCGCGTATTTTTACGCGCGTATCGTTACGATTACGAAATTAAATATTTTGAATTGTAAAAATAGTTTTCTTGAATTATTTTTGATGAGTTTCAAAATTGTAAAGTGTAAAATAAAATATTTTACTTATTTTTACTTTTCGTTCGTAATCAGACCGTTAAACGAATATAATTACGTGTATACCCATAATTACGTACGTTTTTGGTCGTTTTGCGTATTTATTGATGTTTACTCGTAATTATAAGTTCGACATTCATATCATTACAAATCGTCACCCATAATGATACTCAGTCTCGCTCACGCATTACGATTTGTTTAATTGATTTGTTTGTCATAATTCGTCATAACACTACGCACTAACACTATCCTAATACACCGAACACAGTATATGTATAGGGCAAACGTAGAGTCCAGCTACATGTCGTATCAGCCGACAGCCCACCACTGTTTCTATATAATACAATATTGTTCTTGCCTAGCGTAATCGACTGTAAATAAATAATATATATACTTGTTGCTAATTAAATAAGATCCTATAACACACAAACACAAACATGAACACCTGAATCACATTGACATACTGAATAGGAATACACATTGTTCTATCACTGTTTATGACTACCATGACTAAATGTACAGATGTTACATATGTGTCCTATGTTACTAGTGTGTTTCTATGTATCTCCAACTAGTCTACACTAATTATCCCTTTACCCCGTAGATGTTCACAACTAAACCTTACTTATATAAGGTCTAATTCATTACATTCACGGTCTTTTAGGTAAAACATATTTAATAAAACTAAATTTTAAGTTAAATCTTTAAGTTAGAAATCGTTTTATTTATTTCGAAACATTTTAATTAATAATCTCATAAATCATTTACCTTTTATTAAAACATAAGACATTTTAAGAAAGTGTAAGTTAACATGTTAGACTTTGGTTAATCGCACTCGATTAACTCTAAGTCCTTTGCTATGTTTTCGTTTCCCATGGTTCATTGATCGTCCTTGTATATAACCCATCCTAGAAAGTTCAAGTGAACGATCTAATGTAGTTATATGTTTGTATGGAATTACTAAGTATTGGGTGTTTGCAATATATTCCACACCTATACTTAGCCTGTTTTCTTGATTCCTGATTCGTTCTCAACAACCTTATTCATGTTTTAGTTTAATGAAATCTGAACGTATTAAACTCAAATGATGTCCAAAATCCATGTATGTATTTTAAATTTGTTTGGAATCCAAATTAGATGTAAAAGTATTAGGCTTTCGAGTTGTCATTAGTTTCCATCCTTGCATGAGTTCATTTCCAGCATCCTTTCTTATGGTTTCATTTAATAAAATTCAAGTGTTCTAAACTAAATTGAGAGCTACATTCCATGTTTACACATCATTGTATTTTAGAATACCTTAATGTTAAACCTTTGCATGGACGATTTACAAAATCCTTTAATACCCTCGTGAAACCCTAATAGATCCCCCCCATGCATGCATTCCACGTACCCAACCCATGCATGCATGCATGGTATTACGACTAAAAACCATAAGTGAAACACTAATGTCTTTCTCATGCATGAATTTTACGTAAAACTCCATGCATGGCTAATCTCCTTATGAGGAGCTAGTATTGGCCGAATGAGGAGCTTCACGCGACTTAATGCACCATGCGAAGGTGGTATCATGCGAAGGGCATGGCAATCCGAATGGTGGACCTTGGCCGAATGTAGCTAACCACGTGATTAGGAGCGTCCAACCGAATAGAGGCAGTCAATGCGAATGGGTGGTCGAATGTGGCTGCGTGCAGAGGAAGCTTTGGCCGAAGGAGGATATCCGTGCGAATGAAGGTCTTGACGGAATGGAATGGCCGCGCGAATGGAGTCCCCGGACAGAATGGTGGTGCCATGCGAAAGAAGCCATTCGGCCTTGGCCATTCGGTCTAGCTGGGTGGTTTCCATTCGGCTGTTCGAACCAGAATTAGTGCAGAGTCCCATTCTAAAACTCACGATCTACCCATGGAGGATTACAAGTTCATACATCATTCTTAAGTGTTGTAGTGCAATTTCCCTAAGTTTTTGAGTGGTCTAGAACCGGTTTTGGGTGGGGTTCGAACAAAGGGGTTTGAAAACCCTAAAACCGCAACTTGTAACTCGATTTTACCTCAATTTGGATGGTTCTTGGCTCAGATTGCTTGTACTTTCAAGATCTACAAGTTATTCTGGTCGTTTTGACACCAAGATAGCTCGATTTGGTGAAGAAATGAGAATTTTAGGGTTTATTTTCTAGAGAGAGAAAGTTGAGAGAAAGAGAATGACGAATTTAGTGATGGTGGAGCTGGTAGGTGGGGGAAGATATGGCATTTAATGCCATATTAATGGCTTTCTAATACCCAGTGTGTTCGGTCTCGCTCGGTTTCGAGTAAAAACGTCGGTTCTGTTTGTTTTCGTAACGGTTCGTCACGGTTTTAAAAGTAGAATTTATGAAATTAAATTAGGTGGTAATTCCTAGTAAATTAACGAAATATCTTCCATTTATTTTAAATTTCTGAAAATATTAAATTTACTTGTTTAAATCGAATCGTATAGTCGTCGCGCGTATTCGTTCGGATCGTCATCCGTACGAACACGACGATAACTACACTTTTCGATATGATTTTCTAATTATTAGACATCATTCAGAACGTTAAACTTTCAGATATATTCGTACAGATCGTCACCTATATGAATAATCCGTCAATTTAGCATTCACGTAACGACATTCGTTGTTATTTCATTCTGTTAAACCTCACATACGTTTATACGTAATAATGTCCTAACTAACAATAACGTGATGGTTATGTGTCGTCAGTTAAATTCCTGACTGTTGAACCATTGTTTTGAATCGTGTTTCTGAAATGAATGCGTAATAGTATTGTGTCAAACATAAAATGATAATGATATACATGTAGCACACATAGTTTGTACCTGATTTACTGTGCAAGTTACTGTGTAGATCACTATTCCGGTTACGTTTCCGGCACTGATGTTACACTTAAAGCTCAGTTCTTGATCTGTTTTGCGACCTACAAGTGGTATCAGAGCCTTAGTGCTCTTTTCTACATCAAGGTACAAGATTTTCAGTGCAAGTTCAATACTTTCTTGTTCTTCTTTACACTATCTAGCTGCTATGAAAATTTGGGACTCTAAATCTTGAGAAATATTTCTCTGGAAATTTTTGAGTATTTTTGAGTTCAAATTTCGAGAACAGCTTTTTTGAGTATAGCAAAGTTCGAGTATTGTTGGAGCTCGACTACAGGTTGAGGATTTCGATTATAGCTGGATTTCGAGTACACAGACTGGGATTTCGATTACAGACTGGTGAGTTCGACTACTTCTAGTCTTCGAATAGTCAAGTTCTTCGACTACAAGGTTTTTCAGGTACTGTCCATCGTTCGAGTACTATTATTGTTTGAGTATACTGAAGATTCGACAACCTTGGACTTCGAGTATGTTGTGACCTTCGGATAGTGGTGTTATTTCAAGTAGTGTTTGGTGCTCAGCATTGTTGGTAGTTCGTGAACAGTACTTAGAAATTTTTCTGATCAATCATGGCATCAAAGAACTTGACCAATATGTCCAACCTGCTCAACTTGGATAATGAGATCGGCACCGGAACAAAGCCACCTAGGCTCATGTCGTGAGACAACTTTCAGGATTGGAAGTTCAGATTTCAATCATTCATCAAGTACACTGACCCGAAGTTATGGAGGTCAATTGAAGAAGGGCCTCACGTGTCCATGTACCAGAGTGAGTTAAATGGATTAATTACCAAGGACCCTGAACAGTATACGGAAGCTAACATTCTTCTGATAGAGAAAGATGATAAGGCATACGCATCAATCACCATGGCTCTGTCCACTGATGTTGCCCACGGTTTCAAGGAACATCAGACAGCTAAGCAATTATGGGATGCGTTGGTTGAAAGGTTTGAAGGCAACGAAGATATGCGTTGGTCGCAAGGATATGCTAAGGCAAAGGTTCAATATGTTCAACCATATCAAGGGAGAATCTTTGGAAGCTCAACTGAACCATTTCACACATCTAATGACTGAGATGACTAGTGCTGCGATTGAGATGACCAAAGGAGAGGTCAACAAAAAGCTCTTGAACTCATTACCTTACAATTGGAATTCCAACTGCATCACGATCAAGAGAACCAAAGATATGTACAAAACCTCTCTGAGCAAGCTGATCTCAATTATCAATTCCTATGACATGGATGACAAGAAAAGAGCTCTCAATCATGCCAGTTCTATGGGCATTGCACAAGCATCAGAGAATGATGCTCTTCTGTCAGCCATCAACTTCCAAGCATCAGGGTTGCAGCATTATCAAGCTCCTTTATCGCAGTCTATTCCATTTGAGACTGTATTTCTCTCATCTGGGCAAGCTAGTTCAGTGCCCAAGATCAGTCCAGAGAGCGAAGAGAATCTGCTGCAGTTCAAGGGGTTTATGAACAGTTACAACGCATTTATTGCTGGAGAGTTGGCACCTGCCAATCTTACTCAAGATAACCTAGAGCAGATTAACCTGGCAGATGTTGAGGAAATGGACATTTCATGGCAAATGGCAATGGCAGTATTCCGTGCAAAGAAGTTCATCAAGAAATATGGAAGGAACAGCTTCGGAAATAACTCGGGAAAGAAACTGGGCTTTGATAAGTCAAAGCTGCGATGCTACAATTGTGATCAGCTGGGTCAGTTTGCCAGAGAGTGCAAACCGCCAAAGGTGGCTAAGGAAGGTGAGAAGAAGCCGGAAGAGAAGGTTGCTGTTACTGGAGGAGGTGCTAGCACGTCTAAAGCACTGGTGACTCAAGAAACTGACTCCTATGATTGGAGTGATCAAGTGCAGGAATTGGAGTTGACCCTGAGTAATGCCTTCATGGTAGAGGTGGATGAAAAGCCGAATAAGGTAACTCAAGATCTCTATTCCACTTCTTGCATTGATAAAGTCTTTAGATACCGTTCTCATAACGAGGACTTGATCAAAGAGGTCACCAAACTTAAGTATTTTAACTCTGAATTTCTAAAAAATGAAACACTTTTTAAAAAGAAACTCGACGCTGAATGGCGCGATATTTCACAATTAAAAGAATTATTAAGTGATAAATAGTCGAACTATCGAGACGCAAGGCGTCAGATAGATGAACTCACTTCAGAGTTGGAGCATCTTAAGTCTCAATTGTCTAGATCTAAAATTCAAGCTGATAAGTATGAGTATGCTAGTACTGTGGTGGCCAATACGATTGATGTCCAATGTAGGAGAAAGGTAAAAATTGGGATTGGTTTTACCGAAGTGAAACCTCTGTTTAACCACAATTACTCCATCATGCCCAATATCAACACTTATGTTGATGATCTGTTGTTGAAATCCAACCGAAGGATTGATTTCACCACTGGTTCTAGCAAACCAGTTCCTTTAACAGCAGATCCTGTTGAGACTGGCCCCAATATTTCTCATGATTCTGAGGTGTGTGCAGATAGATTAAATGAAACAGGTGTGAGAGGGAAGATTGAAGAAAGAAGTGCTGGGAGGAGCACAGATTGTTCAACATCTTTTAGAACATCACCGTTTATTCCAAAAACTGATTTTGTAGGAAAATTTGATGACCTTAAAATTAAACCCAATGAGATGTCTAAAAACTTTAAGTCAACTTTTTCTAAGAATGATGTTATTTTGGAATTAATTTCTTCTTGTTTACATCATGAGTACAAGGGTCATTCCACAATCATCAAAGAGGTAGGTTCAAAGTTGAACCCTAACTGTGAACCTTTTGTTCCAACCGGGTCATTGGAACAAGCCTCTACAAGTTCTTCTTCTGGTCATAATGATTGTGATGTAAAACCCTTTGACCCGAAGGAATTTCATGAGAAGGTATGTTGTTTTGCATGTGGTAGACCAGGCCACATTGCCAGAAATTGTCTGCACAAACCTACTAAATTCTTTTATGGTAAGAATCAGAAGGTCACACCCAAGGCCAAACCCACTTTCAGATCAATGAGGACTGACCAATCCTCAAAGCCTAAGGTGACACCTCAGAAGGTACCTCAGAAGCCTTCCACTACCAGGAAGGCCAAGTCATTTAAACAAAATCAATCTGGTTTTCAAAAACAAAATTCAAAGTTTTCTAAAGTTAAAAGCAGGTCACTGTGGAAAAATAATCCACTAATGAAAACCTCTTTAAAACCAGTTGACCATGGCAATGGTGCAAGGCCAAAAATTGTTAAGGACAAATCAGTCAAACCTAAAGGGGTTCGCAAGAAAGAACCTGTTGTTTCTCCTGTACCTAAACCTGTTATGGTTTGGGTACCCATCTCTCATTGATTGTGTGTGAAATGCAGGGACGGCCAAATAAGCTCAAAAATGTTTGGTATGTGGATGGTGGCTGCTCCCGGCATATGACTAGGGATTTCTCTCAGTTACATGAAGTCACACCTTTCAATGGAGGATATGTCTCGTTTGCTGGAGACAAGGGAGGAAAGATAAGCATGAAAGGCACAGTTACACATGGAACTCTCAGTTTTGAAGATAAGTATTACGTTGAAGAGCTCAATCACAGTTTATTGAGTGTTTATCAGATTTGTGACAAGAGCTTCTCTACACACTTCACAAACAAGGAGTGTCTTATTTTAAAGCCTGGATTTGTTGTGCCTGAGAAGTGGATATTGATAAGGACTCCAAAAATCAATAATGCCTACATTATAAATTTTACAGGTATTTTGAGTAAGTCTAAGTTGATCTACAGGTTTAGGGGGAGTAAATTTTAAGAAAACAACAAAAAGATTTTACATTTTCAAAATTTAAGAAAATACAAAAAGAGTTTGATTTGGATGGTTAAAGTAAAGCGGTTCATAAGGGAAGTGAAATAACTTCTGACACTCAGAAATTTCACTACCTAAAAGTAATTTCTAAAGAATAATAGCTTTGGATAACTATAATTCACTAAGAAGTTAAAACAAGTTTTTCCAAAATAAAAGAAATGGACATGATCATTCAAAAATATAAATAAGAGAGAAGGAAGGAAAAATCAGATAACCGGATAGATGTAACAACTATTTTACTTTTTGCGTAAACTTTTAAGTCAAAACGAGATTGTGTTTCGATAAACTTGAAATTGTTTTGAAAAACTCGGGTATTTTCCATGTTTTGTGTAAACAAAGAGCGGAAAATACTTACTGAAACATCTTCTGCTATGCGTAAGCAAAGACCTGGATGTGTGACGTTAAGGCCAATGTGCCAGCTGATCAGTAAAGTAAAAGATGCCAATGAGCACAAAGATGATAGAACCCCTTCTTTATCTTGATTCTAATCTAATCGATCTGTTCTTTTCTTTTCTCATCCTAAATTCTGTCAAAACATTTTAAGTTCGTTGAAACACAATCAAAGTTTGAAACAAAAGTTTTTACAAAATTGATAGGTTGCATGATAATCTGGTTCTACAGTCTGACTATTCATAAACTTCCCAAAAGTAATTTTCAGAAAAACCGTCAGAAAAACCTATTGATCATAAGTCTTATTTTTGAATTACGGATTAACGAGTGGAAATTATTGGTGGGGTATAATTATTTTAAGGTTGGGTTTCATAAGAAATTATTTTAAGGTGGTTAAACTTTTGACACAGATATTTGATCCCACGAAATTGATTCGACTTAACTTTGAACTCATCCAAAGTTTTTGATTTTATTTTATTTTATTTTAAGTTAGAAAATTTTTGAAAAATAATAATCATACTCGAATTCGAGGACACGAAAATCGTGTGCTCGAACTCAGCTTATAAATAGGCCGAGCATGACGATTTTTGAGTACCATTCCTTCCGTAGCCGATTTTCTTTCTACCTAGGCGATCTCGATTTCTGATCATAGTTTTCGAAATTCACTCCGACAACTTTGTAGATCATACTTAGGCGTACATAGGTATAGATTTTTATCAATTTTTGACTGTGGAATCAAAAGTTATGGACCAAAAACATGTTTCGAGTACTCGGTTCCGTTAACAGATAGAATTTTGGACAAATCACCTCAAAAATCTCAAAATTAGAAGGGGATCTTCTAGTATGATGGTCGCTTCTTGATTCCGAGCATTTCGAGCATAAATAGGAGTTTTAAGGAACAAAGTTGAGGGAGTTATGAAGTTTTTATTGTTCTCGAAATTTTGAATTTCGAATACAGCCAAATTTCGATTACAACCTGTTTTTCGAATACAACTACAATTTTGATTACAATCCATTTTTGAATAAAACTTTAATTTCGATTACAACCTGTTTTTCGAATAAAGGTTTATTTTTTATTACACCCTAAATTTCGAGAACACTTCAAAATTCGTGAACTTCTGTCATGCCTTGAACCTTTTATGAATTTGTGATTTTGTCTAACTCCTTTGACCTAGACTTGGACTTTGAATTTTGACCTTTAACTTTTAATCTTGATTTTGACTAACTTGACTTGTTTTGTCTTCAGATGGCTGACTTGCGGTTTGTATCACATCACAACATGTCAGCATACTTCGGAGATCCACCAGAGAAGCATTTGATGTTCAAGAGTTTGGTTGACGGACTGATACTGTCATCAGTGAATTATGCTATCATGGAGCATCCCAACATTATTGCAGATTACATTCAAGGCTTCTAGAGTACGGTTTCTGAGCACACTGATGCTAATGGAACTATTAGTATCATAGGGAAGATTCAAGGCCAACCTATCATTATTACCGAGCAGATTCTAAGGGAGTGCCTACAATTTGGAGATAAAGCTACCGATCCAGTTGAGTTGGATCAGGATCTGGTTAACTGGAGTGTTTATCAGATGGGGCATGAAGGAGTATATCCTCCCACCGAGAAGAAGCTATTGCACCCATACTGGAGATATTTTGCACATGTCGTTACTTAGTGCCTCTTAGGAAGAAAAGGGGGTTATGATGTTCTCAATCAGACTCTCAGCTCGTGTCTCGTAGCTTTGGCTTTAGGAGTCGACTTCAACTTTCCGAGATGATCTTCCTAGAAATGCACGCCAACATTAAAGGGAAAATGAAGGAGAGATTTTTGGCGTTTCCCCGTTTTCTGCAGATAGTCATCAACAAGAGACATCCCAATCTTGTTCCCACTATCGGAACTCTAGGGATCAAGAGGATGAGAGAGGACATCTTTGGATACATGAAGATGAACAAACGAGGAAAGAAGCAGTACATAGGGGAACATCCTCTGATTAAGTTCGGAAGATTTGTGGGTGATAATGCAGCTGAGGATGAACAAGGAACTCCAGTTGCTATTGTTGCATAGGAACATGATATCCCTCCTACCAGTATTAGCACACAAGCCGGTGTAACTGCCAAAGAACTCACTTCTGAGTCATCATCTTCATCTAGTGAGGATATTGTTGCAAAGGAACCTCCTCTTACCAGGGCAGAAAGGGAAGATATCCAGGATGCCATTTATACACCGACTCCTGAGTCTTCGCTTAAGCAGAAAAGACTCAAGATGATGTCTAGGAGAAACAGGATCCAGGTTGCTGAAGAAAGCTGCGGGATCATCGTCCTCTACTTATACTCAGCCACCACCACCTTCACCTATACAGCCAACACCACCTCAGACTCAGACTCCACCACCTCCACCTCCCGTTCACCCTAAGCCACCTACATAGCCCAAACCACAAACACAGTCCAAACCATCATAACCACCAGAACCCACAGCATCCACCCAAATCCTGATTCCTCCATATACCACCACGACCACAAAAACCACCCAAGCCACTCCATCATCGCCTCCACATATTCATAGCAAAGACATCAGGATAATGAAGAAAGAAAATGTGGAGCTAAAAACAATCATTAATGAGCTGACTGAGTCTAAGATTGTAATTGAGGTCGATGATGATGATGATGAGGACGAATCGGACAAGGAAAAGAAAGATGATGACAAAGACAACGATGAAGGGAAGAATGATGATGATGATAATGATGACGGTGATGAGGGTAAAGGCAAAGAATCATCAGGCAAGAGAGACAATGAGCCTTCCAACGATGACCAACAAGGAGATGACACTGGAAATCCCTCCTCCTCAAGCAAACCCACTAGTGATTATGATGACCTTTTCGGAGATCTTTCTGATGACATTCTATTTGGAGATAACTTTCAAGGTGCTGACTTGGAGAATGCAGGTCTCGATGATTTATTCAAGGATCTCCCAGATGATTTTCTATTTGATGGACTCGGTGAAGAGCTCAGTGGAGCAGGACTGGGTGATCTATTTCCCAATATTTCTATGGACTCAGTATTTGATGCAGTGTGTCACCAAGAAAGGAAGGAGAAAGCTGAGTCCTCCCCAGGAGCATTTGCAAAAGAAGAGCCAGAAAATGTGGTTATCGAAGATGTGACCAAGGATCCCTACGTTGACTTCTTGTATGCTCACAAGTATATCAACCAAGATGGAAATGAGATTCCTCCTTTAGGGACGGTCATCAACAGCTGGTTTGAGAAGCAAAAGGATTAGACTCCGGCACCTCCTGAGGTTAAAGCCACTCGGCTAGGAGAGATGAATAAAGAACACCCAGAGCACACTTTCATATCTGATGACCGAACGTTGTTTGTTGTACGCAACGATAGGTCAAACGTCTACTGCTGGTTATATGACAAGGAAAGAGATATCTATCTGGTCAAGCGGATGAACGGAAAGGTTGAATACTACAGGAAGCCGAGAGACTTTTGCACAATGCCTAAGTTTGACATCCGGAGCATTAACAGTGCTATGTTCTTCAATCCTTCTAAGGACAATCAAGCCTACTTATTTGCGAAGTTTATAAAGGATCAGTGTGAGAAGGATTTGTCACACCCCAACCGACGGCGGAATACGTCGGGGCGCGAACGCGACTGTTCAATAGCTCATGATCAAACTAAAACGTTTCATAATTAATGCAACATCATTACATTGTCTTAAAAAGCAAAGTAAATAAGTTTAAACAACCAAAGTTCAATAAGCCAAAAACTAGAGTTCAATTTATTCTTAAAGCTTCTAAAGTCCAAGCATCTTATGTGTTCATCCCAAAGCTCACTAAGTTGCACCTGAAACATGAATAAGTTTGAAAGGTCAACTACAAAAGTAGTTGGTGAGAATCATAAAGTTGACTCGATAAATAGTTTAATAGTTCAAAGTTTGAATCATGTATCATAAACATATCAATAGATAAGGCTTAATGTGGAAACATACATTAAACTATTGCAGATCAAACCTTAGTTAACCAAGTTAGGCATAGTAACACATACTATCCTTATAGTTCCAATAGTTCAAAATGTGCTCAATAGTTCAAACATACAAAGTTCAAATAGTTCAATAGTTGATAACTGAGTGATCACCGGTTGAGTGGAATGGTCAGTTCAATAGCTATCATCACAACAGTCAGGCTAATATAGTTAATGATCAATGCAAGTTTCGAGGATAGTTCACATGTAGTTTGGGACACAAGCTCAAATAAAAAGATAAAGTTCATAGATACAGATTGTTCAAATAGTTGAAGTTCATGTTTCATCCCCGATGTTTTGAAAACAAAATCAAATCAAGAAAAGGGGAATATGAAACTCACCTGGATAAAATAGCTAGATTGAGAGTTCAAGTAATTGAAAATCCAAATTTGCGAGAAATGAATCCTCACAATAAACCTATAGTTATAAGTTCAAAGTTTTCTAAGTTCAAAAAGTTCTAAGTAAAGTTCTAAGGTATTATAGGTTCTACACTTAGGTTCTAAATGAATTTGGGAAGATCAAAACTAAGTTAGATAATTACTAAATACAAAATCTTATGCTTATGTTTTAATATAAAGTTATTAAACAAAGTTATTTGTTATTTTATTTAAATAAAATAAATTTATAGAGATATTTTCTGTTAAAAATAATTATTTCAGAAAATAAATGTATTTTTCTGAAATTTTATATAACTAAAACTATCTATTTATAGTATTTATAATTCATGTTAAATAGCATTTTTATTTAAATAAAATATATTTATTCAAACAAAAATATTTCTGAGTTGGTTTCTATCCAAATAATATATGTAAAAATTTTCAGAATTTTTAAATTTATTTAATATTTTTAATAAATTAATTATTCAGTTTTATAAAGCGTTTAAATCAAAATAAATATTTTTATAATATAAATATTAAAATAAAAATTTTCACAAATTTATAAAAGTTCCAGAAAAATTATATAATTTTTCCAGAATTTTTATAATAGTTTAAGTATTTTTAAGGAATTATTTATAATAGATTAGTAACACCTTTAATTTGATTTAAATAGTTTTCCTGCATAAAAATACTTATAAAAATTTTAGCAGGTTCATCTATGTTCCAGATATGTTGGATAATTTTTATAGAATTTTATAAATGGTTTTTGATGTGTTTTTGTGATTTAAATAGTTGTTTATAAACACAAACTATTAGTTTTATAATTAAATAAAATGAATTTATTTATTTAAATTTTACTGAGTTTGTAAAATATTTCCAGGTATTTTATAAATATTTTTATAAAATTTTTCGGATTTATTAAGATAGTTGAAATAGATTAAAAAAAAATAACAAAATAAGAAAAATGGTGTGGGTAGGATTCATACCCGTGACCTTATATCCATCTTGCCCAAGTTCAAACCACCAGATCAAACACACATTTGTTAATGGTTTCCAGATTAAAATAGATTTATCTTTAACTTAGACTTTCCCCAAATTACCTATGAACCCTAATTCACAAATCGATCAAAGGAATGATCTTTAACTAAAATTGATAAAGGGTTATTGTTCTAGGCTAAAAACCGAATCAAAGAGTGTATTTACTTACCTGATTTGGTTAAGATTCGAGCGAGTTCGAGTTCAAAGCGAGACGCGGCCGTTCATCGTGTGATTTCTGATTCCAGAGCGATTGTTAGAGGACTTGGAGGTTACGGTTAGTTTTGTGTGATCGAAATGAAGAAAACCCCTATGAATAACGGGATTAAATCTCACCGAACGGTCGTGTTTTAATTCGAGTTAATGTCGTGTTTAAGTGTTAATCAATTTCAATTTAAATGTGTTAATGATGAGGTTTTAATGATCTAGACACGTTCTAAACTTGATTTGGGTCATGGCACGATAAAAACCCGATAAAATGGAGCTTAAAAATGTGGTTTCGGGCTTGGCCGGCGCCTTAGCCGGATTCCGGCAGATTGGCCGGCGATGTGGCCGGGAAAACGGGGAAGGAAAGAGGGGGGGGGGGCTGGTTTGGGTTTTTTTTTTTTACAATTTGGCCCTTGTAGTTTATAAAATAGAATTTTAGGTTTAAATCTTTTAATAACTTTTTACAAACTTTAATTTTTAACATCTATTTTCAAAGATTTTTATTTTTAAACTTTTTATTTATATAAAACTTAATAAATTTATTAATTCTAACTTAGTATTAATAAAAGTTATAATGTACATTTAATTACATATGTATCTATATATATATATATATATATATATATATATATATATTTATGTGTACGAATTGCGACGAGATAAATTCCACTAAATTTTTTATTAATGTTCGCCATAATTACAAATCGGATAACATCACCCGAAAACTGATCCGAAAATCCCGAATATTACAGGGTTTTCCTGTGATGAGAACTGCCAAGGGAAAACGTTTTGTCTCGACATGCATTGTGGATCCATTATCGAAGAAGCCCTGGCTGTACTACAAATATCCTCCTCCTCACACTGAAGAGGCTATTCCGGTATCTCCAAAAGTTCCTGATAACTCTCTGGTCAACTTTTTGTCTTGGTACTTTGATGAGAAAAATCTTGCAGCAATCATTCTTAGAAACAAAGATGATCTCAACGATGTCGACATGATTTTGGACCCTATGGATCTTCTGAAGTATGGCAAAGAAGACATGATGAAGCTGCACAAATCTCCCATTAAAGTCTATGGTGGATGGGATAAAGAAGCCAAGCCTCTTACCCGCATAGTTGCTTAGGCCATAGAGTTGAAGCTATATGCTGGAGCTAGACCATACTCTGTTACACTTCCTATCGATTGATTTCACCAGTCTAGGGGGAGTTTGTAGAGCCCAAGATGATGATGAAGACTGATAAAGCCAACCAAAGAAGACCTGATCCAGACTTTTGCTTATTTTCGTATACATAGTTTTCGATTACTACTGTAGTTCTGGTACCCGAAGGTTTTCGTGTACAGTAGGTTCGAGTACCCCTAAAATTAGTATAAATAGACGTATTTTGTACTAATCTAGGGTTGGATTCCCGAGGAATGCTCTCTAGACGTATTGATGCATTACTTCGTGTACTTCACTGAAATATATCAAAGTTTTGAACTTTCTCCTTGTTTTTGTGTTTCTATTTCGGATTCTGCACGTTATAGATGCATCTGATGCAGATTGGAGGCTTAAAGATCAGTTCTTGATCTGTTTTGGGACCGACACAAAGATTTATTTAATAATTTTATACACAATAGTATACATTTTATAAATCTAGATATTTACAAATGTTTTTCATAATGAAATTTTAAATAGTCTATGTTGAAATATAAAATAAATTCTATAAATTCTATTTAAACTTTTTACAACTTATTATTACGTGATTTAACAAATACTCTAAATTATTAGTTAACATTATTTAAAGATTTAAAAACTATTAAACAATTCTTTCTATTATTTTGGTTAAATATAAAATAAGTTACATTTCAAAACTTCTAATTTATAATTTATGAAACATAAGAAATTTAAATATTATAAACATTATTTCACTTTTATAAATCATAATAAATTGCAAGATTATCTATTCAAAACAAATCGAATCGTTGATCCATTTAGAACTTAGATAAATCCATAGAAAAACATAGTTATATTAACATATGTCTATTGAACTATTTAGGTGAACATTGAATTTGTGTTGAATATTGTAGAACTATACTTGATCAACTGTTGCAAAGACTACCTCACATACTAAGGTGAGTCTTCATAGCCCCTCTTTTACTATTTTTAATAACTATGATAAATCTATTGGACTGATCATCCCACCAATGTTTGATTTATCCTTTTGGGAAAGCCCGTGGTGATAGTTTGCTATTAAAGCATCTTAGTAATGCTAAACATAGGTCAAACATCATTTGTTAACATTAGTTAATCTGCTTTACTTGCTAGTTTATTTTGACTATGTTCATTATGCTTAGAGTTCACATAAGACATTATCTATAACATTCTTATTGAACTTTTTGGTGTGAGTGTTAAAACTTATGAAATTCACCAACTCTTTGAGTTGACACTTGATTTTAACATGTTTCAGGTGGAAATGGAAACTAGCATACATACGAGCTTGGATTTAGTTTTATTTGTTTAAATAATGTATTTGAATTTGGATTTAAATTTGAAATGATGTAATAGCTAAGTTTGAAGTTATTTGACTTTGTAATGAATGATTGATTTAATTGCACTGAATAATTGTTTATGATTATTTACATCTTTATACCCCTAAGCTATAAACAATCTACACTTCGTGTCACCCTGATGTTTCCGCCATCGGTCGGGGTGTTACACTTTTATCCTACTATGGAAGTTAAATGTAGTACCTCTTACTCCATATATAGATGGTGAAAAGGTTGCTCATTATTTAAAATATAGTGGGCTTTTAATGTTTAGAAGTTTTGCTGTACTTGTAACTATGGTTCTACTTCTTACATTCATTCAACGATAATAAAGGGATTAATCTGGTTGGCTTATGTAGACTTTTTATTTGGTCAAAATACTAGCAGGTTCCTGCATAGTAACTTTGTTGAGAGGAATATGGATATCATGTGGGGTATGTTGGATATTCTTCATGCTTGAAGTAACATATACTAGTTCTGGCCTTGGATTTTCATTAATTTATCTTATATCTGTGATCAAACTACTTGTATTGTTGACCTTTATATGTTGATTGTGGATGCTTAAATGGCTAATATGCGTCTGTTATGGGCCTAGGATGTCTGATCAGAGGCATGATAGGACCTTCGCTATGTTGTCTGTGTGGCCTGTGCATACGGCTCCTGGGGCTGTGTGGCCTATTATTTGCGCAGGTGGCATGTAATTATATGTATCTACATAATGAAATTATATGTATAAAGGGTATAATTGTAAAATTTGCAAATTTTCTTTCTTTTTCATTCAAAGGAAACATAAAAAAGAATTAGTTTTCTTCTCTTTTCTTTGAACTCTAGAACATTCAGTTGCATTGTTTTTCTTCCTTTTCATTTCTTTATTTTCTCTCCTAACTTTCCCTTTCCTTTGTTTAATGAACTCTGAAACAGAACGTTACAGTGGAACATCCAAAGGATAATCCTGTCTGTGTTTCTTGACGGTTTTTTGTATGAAAGCCTGCTGCTCGTTAAGGTTTCTAGGGGGAACATCATATACATCATTGAACATGTCTGCAACCGGAGGTTTTTGTATACGCTCGGCAACCTGAATTGCTTGTGCAACCTACCACACCAAACCCATAATTATTCATATAAAGTGAAAAGAAAAGTCAAAGCTTTTACCTGTTTTCTTGTGCTGCTACGATGATCAGATTCAGCCACATCATTCCACCATCCTTTGCTTTCAATCCATAATCTAAACCTTTTTACAGGGTTTTGATCACCTCGCCATCTTTCTATTTCATTGATAGAACGATACCTGGTTGAATCATCTGATGTTGTGTGGTGTCCTGCCCTATAAGTGAGCGCCTGTTTTTTTTAATTAATAAAAAAACCCAAATCATTAGTGTAAGAAAATAAAACTTTGAAGTATGTAATAAGTTTGGCCTCAAAAGTGAAAGCGCACGCGAACCTCGATCAAAACAGGTGTTTTTTCTCTAATAGTAATTTGCCGTGCTTCATAAACAGCATTATAGATAGCAAGAGCATCATTGCCATCTATTCTGATGCTACGGACACCATATGCCTCCCCTTTAACAACAACACCATCACCTACAGTTGACCCAAAAAGTCAACAAATTAAGTCTAATCAGGAAATATGAAAATCAAAAAAAAAAAAAACAAACAAAGATGTATAAATACTTCGAAATTGTTCATGAACTGGTGTGCTAATGGCCCATCCGTTGTTTCGACAGAAGAAAATAACTGGGACCTTCATGACCGCAGCAAAGTTCATCGCAGCATGGAAGTCTCCCTGTAATTAATTGGTGTCACAAAATTTATATAATCAAAATGCTAATAAAAGTTAATTTGTAGAAAATAGACCCGCTTTCAAAATACAGGGAAAAAATGTTTAAATATGGTGTTTTTACCGTACTAGTGCCTCCATCACCAAAATAAGTGATCACACATGAATCTTGTTTTTCCATCTTAAGCGAATATGCAGCACCAACAGCATGTGGACTTTGTGTTCTAGAATGCATAAAACTAATTAGTGTGCCATAAATGCTCACACAACTTTTATTATTTCAATACTAATCTCACATTTTGAATAAAATGATCTTGGAAGTTCTATTTTTATCTAAATTCTACTCTTTGACTCGTTAGACAAAAAAAAAAAAAAACACAACTCCAATCAACCCATCCATTATTCAATACAAGTAAACAGGTCAAATTGCCACATCGTATGACTAGATATCTTACGCCACTGTTGACGCCACTGTAATATAATTGTGCTTTCTAGACCCATAATGGATAGGCATTTGTCTTCCTTTTCCATACTCATATTTATTTCCAAATAACTGATTCGAAAACTCTTGTATAGTAAATCCTCTCCATAGTAGAACTCCAGGTTCCCTATACTGCATTAGCATAAGATTTTGTGTATCATCATCAACTCCAACTTCGAATTAAAAAAAAAAAAAAAAACGTAAAGTAACCTGAGGGAACACAAAATCATTAATGTTAAGAGCTGCTGCTGATGCAATGTTGATTGCTTCCTCGCCTGTTGTGGTTGCATAAAATGATATTCTTCCTTGTCTTTGTGATTCGTAGAAAATAGTATCCATAATTTCAAGTGTCACCATGTTGGTATACATTTTTACAGCAAGTTCTTTGCTGATCTGTAAACTCAAAAAGAATAAGATCATTTCATCATTTATTCAGGAAACTCTACGACAAGTTTGTTGTTACCTTAAGTGAATCAATATCGGTTAACGGTTGACCATTGTCATCAAGTACGCGGTAACAATGCACCCTTTCCTCCGCAGAATTGGATGTGAATATCAGTTTTTGAGTACACTTGACTTTTCCACCTGGAAAATCTAGGACCTGATGGGCAGGTGGTTCAACAGACTACATAAAAATAGATGTAATTACAGATATTAATAACTATTTCAAAATCAAAGATTAGTGCACAAAAGATTTGAAAGTTATGATAAAATGCTAAAAATGCCCTTTAAATTAGGTTAAACTTATACCTAAACAAATTATGTTTAAATAGAGTGACAATAATCAAAATCTTCATATTATAACCTGATTATTTGATATTTTGACCCTGAAATAATCAGATATAAACTTTAGAAATTGATTATCTACAGCTTGAAATCATAATAGTTAGATTTTTTTCAGAACAGCAAATTCATCCTATTTCTAAACTACTACAAACCATGTTAGGAAAAATCGCTAGACGTTAGTCGGTCGATGAGGCACGAGCTATCGATTAATCAGGATTAATTGGATTGGGATTTTATGCGTAAATTTTAAAAATTATATATATACACACACACAAAACTTTATGCATAGTTTTGCAAATAATCTAAAATTTTATCAAATTAATTCACATTGGGCTATTTATTTCATTTTTTTTAAAACACATAGCCCATCTCATCTAATATCCAACAGATTAACACAATCTACGGTCAATCCAAGTCGATCATTTCATTCGTCCATTGTCGGAGTTAGGGTTCCGACGAGTGGTTTGTCAATCCACGTCCATCGTTCATTCATTCACACCATCGATCACATCATTCCTGTCAATCAATCTTGGCATCCTCGTTCACAACGTAGACCGAACTACCGAAGGTTTATTTTCGCATTTTGTTCTCAGAATCGTCGGAAATCAGCCGTTTTTTGGCCGATTTGTGGCCGATTATGACTGATTAGGACCGATTAGGTCCGACTTTGACCGTCGTTGATCGACTAGCGATTAATTAGCCGATTTGAGGAAATTTAGTCGGTAGCTATCCGATCAGCAATTAATCCCAATTAATCCCGATTTTTACAACACTGCTTCAAGCTAAACTTCCTCTTACCGGAGGTTCAACCGAAGCTCCAATCTAAGAGGCAATGACTCCAGGAATTGAGCTAGTCTCACTTTTGCCATAATAATCAGAAAATCATGTTAAAATGAACTTCCTAACTCAACAAACTTAGGGACATTATTGCATAACAAAATTTTTAATTGTATAAAGTTGATCTAGTCACAACCAGTCCGGTTAAGTTAGAGTTGGTCTAACAGCTAATTCTATGATTCAGATCTAAAGTATATACAATTAGATGTAAGGAAAATAATAGTGGCTTACCAAGTTGACAACAAGCTAAGGCTTTCAAGTTTCAAGGTTTAGTAACAGTGGTCTAACTTAGCTGTAGACATGGTTCAATTTTGCTGTAAATAGTCAACATGCAACATACGTCCTTTAAAAGAAGTGTTTTCAGCTTGATAATCTGTACCCAAATTACAAACAATATCCAACTGAATCTTGATTCTATACCAAGTTATGTACCCTTTCTTCATATTTGGAAATGTGAAATCCTGATTATTTTTCTTTACCTTTTTCATTATAGGGAGAACCTTGTAGTAACTGGTAAAGTTATAGTTTTATGACTTGAGGTCACAGATTCAACCCATAAGGAAAAACCTTTTACACAAATATGTAGGGTAAGGCTATGTCAATTAGATCACAAAATGATCCGACCTCTCCACAAACCCTGCTTAAAGCAGGAGCTATGTCAAGCACCAGACACGCCTTTTATTACCATTTCATTCAAGCTAAATAAATGGAGAAGGGGTGAGTGCAGGTTGGGTTCATTGGTAGTGATGTGTCCACAACAACACACCTGCAACTCGAGCAGGCTACCTGGAAGAGTTCTTTGAGTGGGTAGAAGAAACCAAAAGTGGTGAGGGACTTGACCATTGGGAACTATCCGTCAAGGGGGATTGTGTATCCGTTGCAATTTTGCAAAAAATATAATAAATAAATACCTTAGTTTAAACACTATAAATTTGTACACATTTTTCTTTTCCACGAAAGAAACAAACGTCCAATCGTAAATTGTTTAGGCCCAAAGTTTGGTCAGAGCTAAGCAAACCACTTCATCTCCATTCTACCAAAATCCTCCGCTCCAATTCTAACAAAGTCCTCCACTTCAAGTCTATCAAAATTCTTAAATTCAAAATGGACCACGATGAAAGCAAAGATGTCTTATTTCAATTGATTGCACATTTAAGTATAATATTTGCTAGTTTTATTTTAAGTTATTAGTTTTAATTTTTACGTCCCATTTGAGGTGCACACATATAATGTATATATGTGTGGGCTCTCAAGGGGCCAAAGTAAATTGCACTGATTTTAACTTTATTTTACTTATTTTGTGAAAATAACATTAAAAATGTTGGGATGATCAACTTCAAACCATAACTTTGAGCCGGAGACTCCTTTGGAACAACCTCTCTATCCAAAATAGGATAGGGGTAAGGTTTGTGTTTATCTTCCCCCAGACCCTACTGAAAAGTGGGAATATACTCGGTAAATTTGTTTGTTTTGTTTGTTAGTTTTAATTTTTGTTATGTGGGATATTTATTAGTTTTATTTGTTGGACCAGTGGATACTCGCAATCATATATAATTAACAAGGCGTTAAAAGATTACAAGAAACATTATGAGAAAAGAGGTTTCTCACACAACGAAGCACGGGAGGTTGTCAAAAACCATAGTAAATGGGAATTCGTCCTATATAGGTGCAGAGTTTGGATCTCAATCAAAAAGAGATTTAAGACATCAAGTCAAGCAATTGCACAAGTTGGAATAATGATTTTACAAGCAAGTTCCCTAGCAGCATTTCTTCAATTACATGACATTACTCTTGAACCATACCTGCAACTAGTCTTACAAGTTACAACACAAAAACCAAACAGCCACAAAACATGGCTGGTTTTACAATTTTAAGGTTTTATTTTTAGTTATTTTTTAAAATTTTTTACATTTTTTTTCTATTTTTGGTTGTTATTTTTAATCTTTAAATCTAATTTTATTTTTTAGTTAGCAGAATTATGGTTTTGAACTTCCTTCTAAAAAAGTTAGGAGTAGTTTAAGGTAAAATGAAAGCCATTGAACAAGGGTAAAATTGATGAAGTAGGGTAAAATTGGTGAGGATTGTACCAGTCTCTAGACATAAACAGGAAAGCATTATTGGGTGTTAACTGTCACCCACTTTTTATTTTAATTTAGTATATAAAAAAGTTATCACTTAGAAGTCAAATAAACATGTGTATCTGCCAAAGGATGATAGGAGTCGGGTGGACAGCCACGTTTTTCTAGTTCGTAATTTTAGTTTTTCAACCGAAAGATTATTTTTTGTTTTAAGCATTGGTTTTACTCCGACTCGCTTCAAAAATTAACATGCATTGCGGTTATCGTAAATTTCCGCCCCTGTCAGAACATTAAGCTTCATTACTGATCACTCACACCATCACCCGCTGCTCTTTCACTCCCAAACCCTCATGTTTTCTTCCCCATAACCTCCATCACGCATCACCCGTCAACAGGGGCGAAGGTCTTTAAGGACCGGAGGGGGCCACCGCCCTCATCTTTTTTTCGTCAGTAGTGTTAACCCCCTGCTTGAAAAAAATTAGATTAACATCTCTTTTTAAATAGAATACAAAATTTTTTTATATTTGTCATATCAATTTTATTAAGTTATTTAGTTATTCTTTTTGGTTATCACCTTGGTGTTATCCCAAATTCTTTTTTTCCCCCTTTTTACTTCCAATTCATGATCTCCAAAAATACCCCCAATTACCTTTAACTCTACCTTCTCTTTTCTCACGCTTTTTCTCACAATCCCAGCAGCAGCAACAACATCACTATTCACGGCAACATCCAGAAGCTTCTTCCAGCCTTCCAGGCGCAGCAACTACTTCAATCTTCACGGCAGCTTCTTTCCTTCTTCACGGCAGCTTCTTCATTAGCCATCAAGGGCTCACGGTAATAACAAAATCCCATCTTTCAGTTTTTAGGGTATTAAGGGAACAACAAAATATATCTTTTAGTTTTTAATTTTGGACATTTGATGAATTCCTAATTTACATTAGTTTTGTAGAGTTGTAGCTTAGTTTTGGTCCTTTTAGAGTTTGGATTTTTGATGAATTCCTATTGACCTATTTATAAATTATAAACCTTGGATGCTTAACCTTAGTGTTTATGTGTGTAATATGGTGCAGAATTTTGGATTACATACCATGTGAAAGGTGAAAACTATTGATTCGTTTTTCAAAAGAAAGATTGTTGATGATTAAGTTGATGATGTAAATAAACATAAACGTAAAAAAAACCTTTAAAAGGCTTCAAGCTAAATTGTAATTTTTCTTTCAGGTACTCGCTGTTTTCACGCATAATGATAATTATTGATACTTATATTTTTATTATTTGACCCAAATTGACCCGATTCATTGACCCGTACATTTAACCAGACTAACCGAGGACATATCGACAGATTGGAAAGAAATTTTTATAGTTTACTTAAATTTTCGCCCCTGTCAAACATTTGAAACATTTGAAGCTCCGCCACTGGCCGGTATACCCGGATCACCGCCAGTGTGTAATCGACATATGGGCGCGAAACGGAACCCCACCCCTCCTTCAAGTGAAATCATTACCCGGTGCACAGGATGATCCTAACGTAGAACTAAGCTATACTTGTATAGATTTAATACATGACGATTCAAGAAGGTGCAAATCCTAAATGTACCAGCTAAAATTCATTGGTTACTACCAAATCCGCATCCAATAAATTAATTTAACTGAATCCAAACAACAACACAAATTACACGATGAATAATACAAACCTGATGGACGTCATTGAACACACAAGTAGTAGAATGCAATCGTCTGCCGACGTATGCCAGTTCGAAACAACGATGAAAACCAATGGCGGGATGAACTTCTGAATAACTTGCACGTTTCCGAACTGGTAATGATTGTGGATATGAGATTGTGCGAAGATGACGGTGATGAAACAGCAAGCAGGAAGATGTGGGATCTGTGGAAAAAAACTTTAATTTGAGATTGCAGATAATGAAATTTTTGGATTTTGTTAAGCACGAGGAAGCCATGGGAGAGAACCGAAGAGAGGAGTCGAAGAAAGATAGGGTGTTTGGTAGAGTTGGCGTTTATCTATTTGTTGCATCCCAATAATATTTTATCAAAAAATTAATCTGATTTATTATTATTTTATGAAGTTATTGACCCGTGTATTACACGGATTTAATATAAAATATTGTATAATTAGCAATGAAAATTTAGTAATTATAAAACAATATCTTGATATAAAATGTTTAATTTACATATTAATAAATATTTAAATTGATAAAATAATAATTAAAAACTTTAATTATATACAAATGATATATTACCTTTTAATGTTTATAAATTGATATTTTTGAAATAACTCACGTTAAAAATTTGAGTTAATATTATATTAAAAACTAACTTTTATAAATAAATAATATAATTTAAAATTTTTTTAATTATTAAACATAAATAACCCAATTTAAAAATAGCATTAAACATAGCAGACCAAAAGTATAACTTTCTAACTCTATCATTTTTATTACTTCAATTTCTAAATAAATTAAAAAACGTCGTTTTTTTATAAAAATGTCATTGTTTAAAAACTTTTTTTATATCATATTTTATTTTTTAAAAAATTATTTTTTAAGATAACTTGTTTTACATTAATTTTATTTTTTTGAAACTAAAATATGTCTTACTTTAAAAAATTTTGGTTTTAGAAGAATTTCGTAATTTATAAAAAAAATTCAAGTGTGTTTTATAATAAAAAAGATAAATAATATATTAGTTATTATATTATAATTATTTAATAAAAGAGAGAATATAATTATTTAATAAAAGAGAGATTTTAAGTGGAATGATAAGTAATTAACAAGTTACAATATGTAACACCCCAAATTTTCTAATACAAGTTATCTGAATTACGAATGCGAAACAAATAATAAACATATAGGAAAAATGGATGAAAAATAAACTAAGTAAAGATCACGAACATAAGTATTCGATCCATAGTACTCGAAATTGCTTTCGTGAACTCCATTTAGAGTGCCAGTTTCGTGAACTTGGCCTATATATATGAGTGCTTTGGGAAACGTGCACACCTTTGGCTGGAAGCACACTCACTCAAGTACTCGAAAAGGGGTTGTTCGTGAACTACAAGAAATGGCTTTTGAGCAACCAAACGAAGGAGAAAGCACGCGAGAAGCTACCAGAAGGATCACTTAACATCAGGTAAGTGTTCTATGCGATAAAGTTAGGATTTTTAATCAAAAGCGTACTTATGCATAAATCTCACGACTTTATGCATAAAGTTCGTTTCTTTTTGTTTCCAATGCGTTGGAAATACTATATGGAACCAGGAACTAGTTTCCCTAAGTCTTGAATAGTTTTCTGAGATGATTTATGCAGAAAAGACGAGTATTCAAAAAGGTACACGAAGAAGTACACGAATAAGAGTATCCAAACCTCTCTCGTGAACCCTAATTCGTGAACGTGGTTTCGTGAACTCAGGTTCATGAACCAAGTTTCGTGAACTCAAGTTCGGGTACTTTGAGGTTTGAGTAGTCCAGGGATTTGGTGTACCTTGGGGACTTCGTGAACTTCATGGATTTCGTATACCTTGGAGTTCGTGAACTTCATGCTTCGAGTACCATGTTAATCTCGAGACCTTCATGGCTTTCGAATAGTGGGGCTAGTTAGATAAGCTATGAGGACTTAGAAGAAATTCTAAGTCTAGGGATGAAATGTAATGTGATAATGCAATTGAAACACCCCCAAACTTTCTAATACAAGTTACCTGAATTTACGAATGCGTAAAGAATAATAAACTTGTAGGAAAATAGACGAAAAGTAAACTAAGTTAAGTTCACGAAATGGGTACTCTAACTGAATTCCGAGAACCCCCAAGTTCACGAAGTTCAGTACTCGAAAACGAATTCGAGAACTCCCCATTTCGAGAACCAGGTTCATGAACCCCGCCTATATATATGAGTGCATTGGGAAACGTGCACACCTTTGGCTGGAAGCACACTCTATATCGAGTGCACGAGGTGGAGTTTGAGAACTTTAAAGATCGGCTGTAAATCGCTCAAGAAGAAGAAGGAACGCACGCGAAGCTACCAGGAGGATCTTCTAACTACAAGTAACTGTTTTATGCGAAAATGTTAGGATTTTTATACGAAAGTGAACTGAGGCATAAAGCTCCCACCTTTATGCATAAAGTTCGAGACTTTGTGTCACATCCCCACCTCTCGTCACCTGTTACTGATGTCACTAAACACACCGGGAAGATCACGGAAACATAGTGGTGGTGTCTTAGAGATGGGGTGTAACTTACTTGATCCGGTATCGTAATACACATATTAACTTAAAAACAATATATTACAAAGGTATCCTTATCACAACCAAAGTTACAGTTTTCAAACTAAACTTATTATACAAACCGAATTATTTAATTAAAAGTGCTTAATCGTGCAACCCCGCCGGCGTCACTGTCTACCTGCAAAAAGGTTTGAGTTGGAAAAATCAGCTCAAAGTTGGTGAGTCCGTAATGTTTGAGTTAAACAATATGATATGACATGCAAGTTTTCGATATACAGGGTTCAAGACAACCATGGGACCCATATCTAGTTCATTTAGAACAATTCTAATAAGATACTACCCGTCGGTAAATATCTTGATGCCACATTATCTTAATGTCTATCACTAACATTAAGAAAGTGTTTCAGAAACTGGTAACAAACATTCACACCAGGGAAGAAGCAAACCTCTCAGTGAATGGGTTGTCAGCCGATAATACGATCATTGATCCATGTTCGGCCCTACATGGGTTCACTAGATACAGTTTCGAGAGATGAGGACTTTTCGATAATGTGATAACGAGCTAACGGCAAAATCCCATGAAATCTTACAAAAGTCACATGAAATCACAAAGATAACAGTGGTACATATCATATATTCAAGAAATAGTTTCAAAGAGATACCCGTTGTTTGTAACACACTAAAAATAAAAGTGGTTATACGAAACTCACCTGAAGTCTCAAAGATAGTAGAATATCGTACAGACTGGTAATAATGGTTAGATTATGCATTAGTTTATGTTTAATAAGTTATTTATTTTTTAACTTACTGATTAGATCTTTCTGAACGTTCAATGTCAAAAACATTGCATTGAAAGTCATTAAACTGATATTAAGTATTTAATTAGTTGTTTTAATGTAATATCATACAATGTATGATAATGTAGGAACCTATACTGATTTAGGTTCCTAATACAAAGTTGATGACTCATTTTATTAATCAGAATGTTATCAGATTAACCAATTAGGTATTGTTGTTGATTATATTACTAAAACAGTTTCTAGATGGATTTATGGCTTAGGAATAGTCAATCCTTGTTACTGATTATCCAGATATCATGAAACATCATAATATGACATTGAATAGGTTTAATAACCATGTTCAACGTACTAATCTGACTGTTATCATAACATCATATAGTTGTTCCAATGATTATGTTAGTGATTGTGATTAGTTTGAAACTCTTGGATTTAACCTTGCATTTCATGGAATGATCAAAACAATCACAAGCATGGTTACAATCAAATGGTTTAAACCATTATAGGTTCGTCTGGCCCACAAACCTAAGTAGGTTCGGTGAACCTATCACTTTGATAGGTTTGGCGAACCTATAACCTTGGAAAGGTTCGGCGAACCTATAGGTTCGGCAACCTAGGTTCGCCCAGCGAACCTAAGGGTTTGGCTGGCGAACCGAGGTTCGGCTAAGAATAGGTTCGGCTGACAGGTCTGTATATATAGGAGGTTTGTCTGATTTTCTCATAACTTGGACAGAACTTTGAGAACTTCAGAAGACCTGAGTGTGTATTCTCTATGTGAGAAACTTTCTGTGTGAAAGATTTGTAATCAATTGATTGATTAATACAAGAAGGTGTTTATGAAATTACTTGTTCTTCTTTGATTTTTTAGAGATTAAACATGGATTCCACGTGTTTGATTGTTCATAGAACTTCTTGATTCGATCCTGATCAGATTCACCAAATCAACAATACTAGTAGTATCGACAAAATCTATACTTAACAATTTTACAACTATTCAAAAACAAAAGAAAAACAAAAATTAAAATATAAACATTATATTGAAAACAAAAAAAAATACAATAAACATAAAGATCTTCATTCATGAATCAACATCAATCTTCAGTCTTCAACTTAGCAATTGAAGCTTGATGCTATCAGGATACTAACAGTATAAATAGACGTATTTTGTACTGCCCTAGGGTTGGATTCCCGAGACATTTCTCTCTAACGTATTGAGGCTGTGTTCTTGTAAAGTTCAGGTTTTTATACAGAGCAAGCATTTTTCCACTTCTTCTGTTGATTGGAGTGATAAAGCTCAAGTCTCGATCGAGATCTGGACCTACAGTGTTTGCACTTCATTTTGTTCAAATTAAACCCCTCTAATTTGACATTGTGCGATTTCTTGTACTTCGTTCGTTTTTGGTTGACAAAGTTAACTCAAAATGTCGGGATGTCGCATCATCCCCTTGTTAAAGAAATTTTCATCCTAGAAATTTTTAAATGTTACAAGTAATTAGGATACTACTTGTCAGTTCGAAGTGTATGTGTTAGTGTAACATCAGTGCCGGAACAGTAATTTGGAATAGTAGAAATGTACTATAGATACTTATACGGCAGCTATTTGGATAATATTGTGTGAATACTATGTGAAACAGTTGGTGTTAACAATGTATACACTCAATACTAACAAACGACAAACATCTGGACCCAATATTAACATGCTTGAAATGATAAACAGTGATATGACTTTATGTGTTTGTTAGATAGGATATTAATATGTATAAATGTACGTGAGGATAACTAAAACTAACAGTGTATTTGTGCGGGTGACGATTCGCGCGGAAATATATTTGTAGGTTTACCGTTATGAATGATATCTTATAATTAGAAAATCAAATCAGAGAGTAAAGTTATCGTCGTCTTCGTATGAGTGACGATTCGTTCGAAAAAGCTACGATCCGGTGAAACAATAAAAGTAAACGTTTTTGAAATTTTAAAAATAATAAAAAGATATTTAGTTAATTTATTAGGAATTACCACCTAAACTAATTTAAGAATGTCTATTTCTAGAACGTTATTTAATATTACGCGTAACTACAAAACGACATGTTAAAAAGAAACCGAAACGCGCCCGAACACTCCGGACCATAAAAGCCTTAAAATACCTTCATTTTCCCTCACAAATTCAAGAAATCACCCTCTCTCCTTCTCCATTTCTGGCTACCCTCTCTACTCTCTCTCTACCTTCAAATCACCATAACTCACTCATTTCTTCACCAAATTCGACGTTCTAGTACTCAAACGATCGTGGGAATGAGGAGAATACATAAGTACAAAGGATCGGAGGTGAAACGAGCTGGATTGATCTCATTTCTAGAGAGAACTTCCAGTTGAAGTGGGTTTTCTACTATTCCGGTGGGGGAGCTTCAAACTTGATTCTATTTCGTAAAACACTTAGGAAATACATGAAAATGATGTAGGAATCCTTGGAACATGTTCGATTGAGGATTTGAGTGGTTAAACTTGGCTGTGAAATTTGGAGATAAACAATATCGATGGATGAATGTTTACATGTCTAATATCGACAACACTGTACACCCAGCTCCTAAACCATCGAATCTGCTAGTGTCGTCCAAGCTAATATCGATTGGAACTGATTTGAGATGTTAGGATCGAAGGTCTCTAAGGGTTGGTGTCCAGGTGGCCATCGATATTTTTAGTATCGATGGCCTAAAGGCCGATCATATGGAGCATATCGATACTGTAATCTCGATGAAAAGGATGTTGTTCTCATACTTGAATCATCGATATTAACTCATGAACACTAACCTAATCTTGTCAATACTGTTTTGGCTCGATGGTCCAAGGATGGTTGAAGGCTAAGCTGGTTGATAAACCTTGTCGAACTTAGTAGTGTCGACAAGGTGGTGACTTGGATTTTTAAAGCACTGGTCGGTTAATTGCACATCGATATTAGTGATCCATGGTCATCGATACTAATCAATAGCCATAGATATTAACATATTAACTTAATCTAAGTAAGTAAAACTCAAATTTAGGTGAATTGGATCAAGATGGAAGTCGTGGGAATGGAATAAACATAGAATGATTTCATAAGGGTCATTAGGGTTTAGTGGATGTTAACCGAAAGGGAACTTCATTGATACCAAGTATTGATCAAACTAAAACCTTTACAACTCTTACTAACTTCAAAACAAATGTTTTATGAATAATCTAAGGACAAGAACAATGAGAACTCAATAACCACAAGATGAAATAGCAATGGTGATCCGGTTAGGGGTATTGTATGTGACCATGTGATCCATGCAACTCTAACTTTTGATATCATCATAACATTATCTACACTAATGTTGAATTATAAAATTCAATGAAATTAGTGTCTAAAGAACAATATCAATCATTCATAATGGTTAAGTCAATGTGGTAAACATCAAAGAAATTCAAAAAGGTTCAGGTTAAACTTGAATAAGTTAACCTAAGACCCCACATCTAAAATTTTATGTTTTCATAATTAAATATATATTTTTATTAAAAAGGAATTACTAAATTATATTTAATTATAAGTTATAAGATAATATTAACTTATTTCACAATAGAGAAGAAGATTTTATAAATAAACTAACTTTCTTTTAAAACTATGTTGTACACCTTTGCAACCAACTTCTTATACTTTAAAACCTATTTATTTTTAAACATAACTTTTTGCTTAAATAAGTTAATGTACTAGATTTGGGTAAGGGTTTAGAATGTTAAGAATAATAACGCGATATAGGACTAAACACTTAGTAACTCACTCTAGTAACGAATAAGACACTTAGTCACACACACTTGGATCGAAACACAACATCAACAATTATAATCACTTACGATACAAAACCATAACCAATGAAAACAGGTGTTGAAGCTACATTTTTTACAGCAAACAAGCGAGCGCATTCTTAGGTTATTAAAGTAGTCTACAACATAGGTGCGTTCATTTGTCCCTTTTCAAACTATTTTGTTTTAATGCGAGACTGAGAAACATGTTAAATGTTTTATATAATTGTTTTATATAAATTCTTGTCATGTTTTATAAATTGGTTGCAGTTAAAGTGTATACTTGTTATGGTTATGCTTGAAACCTTATGATTTCATTTATAACTATTAGAAATAAGCACTTTCTCAAACATATATACTTTCTCAAACACATACTTTCTCATACAAATTCATACTTTATCATATCAACTCATACTGTCACACCACTAAATTCCCACATGTGGTGTTAGTCCACATGGGTGTGACGTGGCCAGAATCACAGCTCATGGTCATATAGAACGAATCTATATGCGTTTCAAAATACATTGTTTGTCATAGTCACAATTGAATTGTTTTAAAATATTGCAGCGGACATTATGTTACAAAGTAGCGGAATGAAAAGTGTTTAATATGCAGCTGAAAACTAATTTGTCAGACACTACACTGTTTAGTACATGACATAACATAAATTAAAATTTGTTTGTTCAAAACGACACAACATAGATGCATGTTGTTCCTATGCTCGTGTCCTTAAGTGCACCCATGTCCGTATGCAACTAGTTACTTGAGAATACATGTTTAAGAAAAAGTGTCAACACATAGGTTGGTGAGTTCACAGGTTTTGATCTACATATAGATAATAATCAAAATGTTTGTCACGTGTCATGTTGTTTATCAAATGTTAGTCTCGAGCCCTAGGCTCCAAGTGTTAGTGCGTCACTACCGAACTAGACTTGTTAGTCTTTGCCTCCGCCATGTCTCGTAATAAAAATGGCAAGATAGGTCGAGATTTCACGTGTCCCGACCTCCAGTCAGTTTGTGCCATGTGGGGTTCGTCACACCCAAACAGATCTATTCAACACCGCGTTGTTTGTACATTAACGGTAAAACTTTGCGAGGGCTTGTTACGATTACTACACTTATGTTTGTCTAATAAACCAGCATACACAATATGTTTGTACAAGTAATAAATGTTTGACTTGATTCAACAAGTATTCTCCCCCTATTTGAAAAGTTTGTAAAAGAGTTAAAGAGGGGCCGTAAACTCACCTTAGTGAAAGTTTCTAGTTTTGGCATGTTCAAGGTCAATAATCACACAACTATTCATTCAATGGTCATATTTCATCATTTTAAGCCGTTTAGTGTGTACAAATCATATCTAGCATCACTAAATCAAGTTTTCACAAAATAAAGTTACTAAAAATAGTAACTATGACTAAATGTTTCTCAAATGACCATTCTATCATCCCTAAACCTTCCCCTATTCATATATCATCATCATGTATCACAAATCACCATTTAAAGTTGCATGCATATACATTTTACACATTCTAATGAGATTTGCACAAATAAAGTTACTATATTTAGTAACTAGGTTCAAAATGACCATAAATCAATATCTAATCCATTTTTATGCCACCTATCATCATAATATCATACAAATGATCTTCCTATTTGCATGCATGCTCACAACTTCACCCATATCATCATGTTGTAACACAAAAGTTACTATTAATGACAAGAATCTCAAATAACCAATTTTTGACCATTTCAATGATAACAAATCATGTAATACATCACCAACATCATCAATAGTCATATATCAATATCCAAAATTATCTAAAATCCTTTAGATAATACATGCATGTAAGTATATCATCATCTATGAGCAAGTTAAGCATCATGACCCATTTACAGCATCATGAATCATTATGGATCATCAAAATACATCATTATTTCATTCTAGATCATCAATATCAATAATAAAATCATCAAACCCAGATTCAAAGTGTTGAAAATTCTGCATGCAAGGTTAGAGAGCTTGCATGTGGGTTTTAGACCTTGTGTGTGTGTGTGTGTGGGTGTGATAAGTGCATCTTAGCCATTGAAACTACCTTGAGAGACTCTAAAAGTTCAAAATGGATCATGGACAGCTGCTAAATACTCCTGGAATGATTGAGAACAACTCCACAGCAGATGCAAATCGTTGGTGATGCTTGGAAGTCTTTCTTTGGCTTCTTAGGTCTTCAAATGCTCAAGTCTTGAGCTCCAATGGCTTCTAAGAGGGTTTGCAGGGGGTTGTGAGGAAGAAGAAACCGAATGATAGCTTATGAGCTCGGGGAGAGTGTGTAGGAGTTGGAGTGAAATGATTTTTCTTGGATTTTTAAAGATTTGGCGTCTGGGCAGCTTCGCGTACCGCCAACAGCTTCAAAACGCTGCTTGGCGTACCGTAATGAATTTCGGGATTCAAAATCCCCGCCCATCACCGCCAAGGAGGTATCCGGGGTCCTTAGCGTACCGCGAAGGATCCCGGTTGAGCATAAATTCGACTATTTCGATGGTTTGGCTTGTTTTCGATGTTTTCTCGCTTATGGAACATTGTTTGGCCTTGTTTGAACTCCTCTAGTTCAATGTTCGAGTGTTTCATGATGTTTCTAGTGTTTAGTCACACGATGTGTTAAACGTTCGTCAATGTTCGTATCTTCTTAGACACGTGTGTGCGTGTTGCGATAATTCACTGAATTATCGTGTTTGTGTCAGTGTTTGTACTGTCATGCCACGTGTCACACTAAATTAAACTAATTCTAGTGCCACGTATACAATTATCAATTAAATAAACATTTAATTAAAACAGATGCTGACCTGGAAATTACGGGGTGTCACATCATCCCCTTGTTAGAAAGAATTTCGTCCCGAAATTCAGCTCGCGTTGTCCGTGTTTGTTTGTTCAGCGAATAGGTGCGGGTATATCCTTTTCATTTGATCTTCACGCTCCCACGTGAATTCCGGTCCGCGTCGCGAATTCCGTCGCACTTTACTATTGGTATTTTGTTGAGTTTAAGATTCTAGATTTCCCGGTCCATTATCTCCACCGGTTCCTCAATGAAGTTTAACTGTTCGTCAATCTGACTTTCCTCAAGAGGAATTGCAAGTGTCTCGTCAGATAAGCATTTGATACGTGAAACACGTTGGTGATCTCAAAAGGTCCGATGTAACAAGGATTCAACTTCCCTCGTTTGCTAAATCAGATAACTCCCTTCTAGGGCGAGACCTTGAGCAACACTCTGTCTCCCACCTGAAATTCCAATGGCTTACATCGTTTTTTGGTGAAGATTTTCTGTCTGTCCGGAGCTGTTGCCATTCGTTTACGTATCTGCACGATCTTCTCGGTCGTTTCGTACCCAAATTCGGGGCCTGTCAGTTGGCTTTCTCCAACTTCCGCCCAACAGATGGGTGATCGATACTTACGTCCGTAGAGTGCCTCGAATGGTGCAGCTTGTATGCTCGTGTGATAGCTGTTGTTGTATGAGAACTCAACTAATGGTAGATGAGTCTCCCAGTTACTGCCAAAATCAATGACACATGCGCGAATCATCTCTTCCAATGTCTGTATAGTTCGTTCACTCCGCCCATCAGTCTGCGGGTGGTAAGCGGTACTCATGTCCAATCTCGTGCCCAATGCCTTATGCAAGGACTTCCAGAAATGTGACGTGAATCGACTATCGCGGTCAGAGATGATCGAGATTGGTACTCCATGCAAAGTGGCCACTTCTTTGAGGTAAATCCAAGTCAGTTTATCTAATTTTTCGGTCTCCTTGATGGGTAGGAAGTGTGCAGATTTTCTCAGTCCGTCAACGATTACCCAGATGGTATCGCAACCACTTGCCGTCTTAGGCAGCTTAGTTATGAAGTCCATGGAAATTTGCTCCCACTTCCAAATTGGTATCTCGGGTTGTTGGAGTAGACCTGATGGATTTTGGTACTCAACCTTGACCTTTGAGCACGTTAAACACTTAACTACGTAAGTTGCTATTTCTGCCTTCATGTTCGGCCTCCAGTAAGTCGTCTTCGGAAAATAGTACATTTTCTCATAGCCTGGATGTACCGAATATCGGCTCTTGTGGGCTTCATGCATCACTACGTCTCGTAGTCCTCCGTAGTGTGGAATCCAGATCCGATCCATGAAGTAGTACGCTCCGTTGGTCTTTACCTCTAATTGTTTGTCCATGCCACGCAAGGATTCTTGGATGAGGTTTTCGACTTTCAGAGCTTCCTGTTGAGCGTTCCTGATCTGTTGTGGTAGTTCAGAATGGATCGTGAGTTGTAGTGCACGCACGTGTTTTGTTGTCTCCTTCCGGCTTAACGCGTCGGCCACTACGTTTGCCTTACCATGGTGATATTTGATGGCGCAATCATAATCGCCAATGAGTTCAACCCATCTTCTCTATCTCGTGTTTAACTCTTTCTGATCGAAGATGTGTTGTAGGCTCTTGTGATCGGTAAAGATTGTGCATTTTGTGCCGTATCAGTAGTGTCGCCAAATCTTCAGGGCAAACACCACTGTTCCCAACTCTACATCTTGAGTTGTGTAGTTCTTCTCATGCACCTTCAGTTGTCGTGATGCGTATTGTCACACCCCGAGCAGGCGGGCTGGATTGAGTTTCCCTTCGGGAAAATGGATCTCGGGGCGCGATATCGTGTGATAATCAAAGTGATCAGATTGTTTACATAGCAAATGATATATAATGAGAAATGCTAACATGACATTGACATAGAATTACAAAGTTAAATTACACAAGTTGCGTTCATAATTTAACTAAATAAATCTACCCAAATAGAATCATGATGTTTCTATCTTGTATCTGCACAAGATTTACAAAGGATGATTCATGAATATGTCATCCAAAATATGCATAACACAAAAGTAAGCTATTGGTCCACTATAAAGTCCAACTAGCTTATGTCCTGATGTCTAATGACTAAACATGTTCGTCACCTAAGAAAACATGCATTTAAACAAATTCAACACTAGGTTGGTGAGTTCGTGAGTTTTTAAGTAATTGAAAACACTTGTAATTGTCATTCACAAGTCATAGTGTCACACACAAGTCTTATTGATATTGTCTAGTCTCACAACCATGTCCTCTCCATAGTTACCCATACAAATAGTGTGTCATTCAAATCAAGCATGCTTATATATAGGGCATACGCTTCACGAATGAAGCCGCCAGCCCACCACACACTTGACTGAATTCAATACCACTTGTATTGCAACTATAGATACCCAAGTTCATCTCATATATGTTTGTTTCATTTGATATCCAACCTGTTAATCCCATATGATGTGTTTTCATCCCATAGTGTTATATATATAGAATAAGAGTAGTTGAAGGGAATATATTGCCATGACCTAAGTTATGGTAATCCCTTGGTGTTTAAAAGAAAATAGATTAATTCAATCTTATCCTTATTAGTTATCTCTCAATTGTCGAATTAACTTTAATTCACTTCCCATAATAGGAGTGACAGTTAATTCATTGATGGAGTTCCCAATCTTGAATGTATAGAGCCTAAATGGGATCCATTGTGGTCCTCACGTAATCAGACCATAATGCATCCAATTTACCTCTATCCCATTTATAAACTCAGTGCCTTCAACGAAACTATTACCAGTAATATGACATGAGAGAAAATCAATTCCTCAGTCTACCAGTTAATAGAATCGAAGGAATAATTACAATCAGTGTCTGAAGATTAATATCACCATGCGTCGTTTACCAAACCTGAGTGATGCATCCCTGTTACCGGTCATACGATACCGGCCAATGAATATGTTACGATTAACGTACCGGTCATACACTATCGTCGGTTTAGTCGCACTAAATCAATCGTAAACGATTTTCTTGAAGGGACTTACGACTGAACATGTACACATGAACACATTATTGTTGTGATATAATACAAATAGTCTTAATAATAATTAGTTGTTGTTATCTATTCACCCATTGTCATCATCTCAATGTTATCTGTTCTCAGTGTTATGTGTTCTCATAGTCTTTAACAAAGTGTTATAAGAACTAGTCTTATTACACGATGTTGTCGGACCTAGAATGATCTCAGAAACAACACGAAATCAAGGGAAATCTGCTCTACAGCCTCTGAAATAGTGCGGAATCCTATTCCAGGGTTTTCCAATCGAAACCAACAGCAACCGTGGTGATCCGAAGTAAGAGATGAACGTTTGAGTAAGATTCGACACTGGAGCACAAAGGGAAGAATGAGGGTTCTCAGAAGTTAGGGTTGAAATGATTTTGAACTTGTAAATATAGGCAGTAGACATTCGGCCGAATGAGAGGCCGAAACAACTCATTCGGCGAATGACTATGTCGAATAGGTAAGTCAGTCGAATGAGTCATTCGGCGAATGGCTCATTCGCTGACTATAGACATACTCTATTCTCATTCGGCGAATGACTTCATTCAATAGAGTCATTCGCCCGAATGAGTAATACTCATACTCAATTGATAATAAACCAAATCAACCAATCATATAATCAAATAACTAAAATATAAACATTAAGAACAATATAGAAAGACAACTTCCATTAATATAACTTGAACTTTACATGATGAATAATACAAAATTGAACTAGGGACATTAAGTGCATCTACAAACTCCCCCTTGGGCCTAGTTCAGCTTTTGGAAGTGTCTTTCTTGAAATACTTTTCAGAAATAGCTTTCCAATCTGCACCAGCATGAATCTTTAAGCATATGCAGATCCGGATAACCCTCATGAACTGAAGTGCCTGTTCCATGTCCTGTATATCAAAGAAAATCTGATGACGATATAGAGCTATGACATCTTTGTGGGACATGTTAGTCAACCACATCGGCTCAAAAATCCTCTCTGTCTCCCATTTCTTGTCTTTGCACAATACTATCACTGCTTCTCCAGTACGCCCGTCATAATACCACCATCGGAAGCCTTCCATAAAATCTTGACGCATCTTCCTCAATGGAATCTTCTTCAAGACTTTAGGAGGAAGCCACTTCAGGATAACTTTATGTTTCCGGGTGTCTCCATCAATTTCCGGTAGATAGTAACGTTCAGGCTGTTGAGGTTGGAAATTCACCCATCTCTTTCGGTACTCGTGCTGGATCTGTCGGGAAAACCAAGCAGACATCCCCGAATCTTCACTGTATAGCATCTTTAGACGTGCTAATTGATTGACTTCAAAGCCTGGCAACGTCTTGAAGTCATGGGGATGCTTGAAGTTATCTATTCCTCTCTCTCTTTTTACTGCATAACATCCAAGGTTGTGGAAGTATGCCCAGCTAAGAATTTGACCTCCTGCCTTATAGCCTTTGGTCCTGTAAACCTTCTTGTGAGTAGCTGGCATCTTCTCAGTACTCTGTTTCTTCAGGACCTCCCAATAGGCCTCCCACTCTTCTTTCCTCTTCTTTTGATCATCGGCTTCAGACTTGCTTGCTTCAACTTGTTCTTCTAGGTATCTGACCAGAAGATCCTCTGTGGCTTGATCAAACTGGTCAGTAAATGTAGGCAGCTCATCCTCAGCCGATGTATACTTTGGATACTCCTCCTCAGTAATATCCTCCAGAATAACCTCGTCAATGTCATCAAAAGGTTCTGGAGTTGGCTCATCAAAAACAGGAACAGAGGTATCATCAGTGATAACCTCGTCAGGATTCAACCTGAATAGCTCAGCTATTTGTTCCTTAGTAAGGCAGTGAATGATCTCTCCCTCCTCCTTGTCGTAGCTAACTGAGTGCTGTATAATGCCTTGAGCGTCTAGAATCATAGTGAGAGTCTCGTCCAGCTGACGTCTCAAAGGCACAGCTTCTACTTCCTCAGTTGCTTCAGGTTCAGCTGTCTTTGAGGAAGACGAAGGAGGAGGAGCCTGAGTTTTCTTGTCGTTTGCTTTCTTGGACCGGATCTCAGATGAGGAAGGAGCTTGATCATCATCGTCATCATCAGCATCAGTACTAGATGAATCAGAAGGCCCACTCCCAGATCCGTCCTTATCCTCATCATCAGACTCATCATCTTTATCTGAGTCTTCATAATCCACCTGTTCCTCCTCAGACTCTTCTTCTTCTTCTTAATCTTCTTCCTTGTCTGATTCATCGGAACGAGCTGCAGAGCCTTCTATCCTGGGAGTACTATCCTTGAGACTGTCAATCTGATCTGCTTGTCTGGCATTCTCAGTCTCCAAGGATAGTATCCGATCACTGAAATCAGTGACAGTTAATGCCAACTGATGATGTTCGTCAATATACTTCAGCAGCTGCTGCTCCTGTTGGGCAGAACGAGCCCTTAGATCAGCTCTCTGATCAGCAGCTTGAAGAAGCAGAGTATCCTGCTCTTCCACCCTCTTGGTAAGCTGAGCAATCACTAGCTCCTGCTCCTTGTTCTTTTTCTCCTGCTCCAGACTCCTCTCCATCAATCTGAGTACCATACTATTCAGTGTGCTCAACTGATCAACAACTGACACAGTAGGGATAGACATATCGGCCCGTGCGATGGAGGGACCAGCGGATGCAACAGTAAATATAGGAGCTTGAGACACAGAGGTGGTCAGAGGGGCGGTAGTGGCACGAACATGAGTTGCCCTTGACCTGGTCAGTGAAGAAACTGAAACAGCTGCTATTGATGTAACAGTGGTTGTAGCAGCTGTTGTCAGTTCTGACCTCCTCTGAAACGAGAACCTTGATCTCTTTCCTCTCCCGGCTCTGGAAGATGTAGGCTGAGAAGCTGTAGCAGACACAGCCACAGTAACAGGTGCAGAAGACCGAGGTTGAGGAGATAAGTCAAACTCTGGAATAAACGAAGGATCAGTAATCTCCTCTATCTCTTCTTCACTCCTCTTTCTCTTTCTCATCACCATCCTTCCTTCTACCATCACTTTATCAAACTCATCATCCTGAGTCTCTTCCGAATCAGAACTATCTCCATCACCTGCTTCACCTTCTTCTTCGCTTGAGTCCTCTGACTCATCTTCACCTTCTGCAGATTGAGTGACTGGAGTATCAAGAGGAATAGACACTGAGGAGGTTGTAGTAATCAAAAAATCCAACTCCATCAGTGAATCAATGTCAACCTCTTCTTCTGCAGCTAAAGATGTGCTAACTCCATCAGTCAATCAAAGTCCTGTTCTTTCGCTCAGCAACACCGTTCATTTGGGGAACATATGGAGCACTAAATTGTTGAACAATACCTCGTTCATTACAAAAGTTCTCCATGTTGTGATTTTTGAACTCTGTCCCATTGTCGGTTCTGAGTATACGAATCTTGAGCTTATAGAGAGATTCAAGTTTGGTAACCAACACTTGAATGCAGTCAAACGTTTCAGGCTTCTCCTTTAGAAAGAAAACCCAAGAGTATCTGGAATATTCATCAGTGATGACAAGACAGTACTGATCCCCAGCAATACTCTTGCGGTTAATAGGACCAAAAAGATCCATATGGAGCAGCTCAAGTTGAACAGTGATTGAGTGATACTTCTTCGGTTTGTGAGACTGCTTAACTTGCTTGCCCTTTTTGCAAGAAACACAGACATCAGACAGCTTGAAATTCTTCAGACTAACCCCTTCAACCAGATTGTTGTGCACCAGATGATTCATCTTACGTAGACTCAAATGACCCATCCTCTTATGCCAAAGTATTGAATCTTTTTCTGCTGCCTTTGACATAAAACATGAAGCTGTGGAGGATGTAGTTGAAGCTGTGGCCATATTGAGTACGTACAAGTCTTGCTTTCTGGGGGCAGACATTAAAATCCATTCTTCAGGGATAACTACACGTTGCTTTAGAATGTAGCATTTGGAGTCATCGAAAAGAACTTTGTAGTTTTTATCACAGATATGTGATACAGAAAGCAGATTATTCTCCAATTGCTTGACATATCGGACTTTGTCAAATGAAACTTGCCCATTTGATAAGATTCCCTCTCCCGTGATAAAACCACCTTTGTCACCAGCAAAAGCTACATAACCACCATGAACAGATTGAACGTTGGAGAGCAAAGAGATATTTCCTGTCATGTGCCTTGAAGCCCCACTATCAACAATCCAAGAGCTGTTTAAAGCAGCTGTTGGGGCAGCCTGCACACAAATGAAACAATTAGTTCAATTTGGGAACCCAAGCCTTGGTAGTCTTGGGTTGACCCAATGAGTCTCGGATCATAACATCGATCCATTTGCCATCTGAAACAGCCTTGTCTGAAGTGGGTGGAACTGTGTTCTCAGGCTTTACTTTCCAGATTTCATTTTTACTGAAAGATTTTTTCAGATAAATGGATGATGATTTAACTTGATCAACATTTACCATTTTGGGAACATTCAATTTCACCATTTTCCCTTTACCCTTGTCCAAAGATTTAACCTGATTTGGTTGTTTGGGTTTTGTCTGAATTGACTTGAATTCAGATCTGACAGGTTTAACAAAAATCTGATTTTGTTTTCTGGGTGGTGCAACCTTTGGTCTTATCAACTGAGGGCAAGATCTAACAAAGTGCCCAGGTGCACCACACTCGAAGCAAACTGGTTCTCCCTTTTTATGAAAATGTTTTAATTCAAACAAAGATTGCCTTTTTGGTTTGAAAACATTTGTTTTAGGCGTGTTCTGATTAAAACCCAAACCCTTTTTCCCATTTGGAACAAGATTGTCAAACTTTTTCAACACACAAGCTTCATTTTCTTTTGAAGCTTTTACAAAACCTAAGGCTTGATATATTTTTGAAGATGAGATTGGGTCACCCTTTTTGATAACAGGGAGAGGATTCTGAGCAGTAACACAATCAGATGAATCATCAGATTCATCCTCAGAATCTGAAACCCAATCCTCTACTAGTCCATCCACCGAAGATTCCTTTGACAAAGAGGAACCTTCATCAGTAATCATACCAACCGGATCAATTACTAAAGGAGTTATAACTTGAAAATCTTTAACGTCTTTGTCATTAGGTGAATTGACAAAGCTGTTTAAGATTGGTGGAGGACATCTTTGATAACTCATAGTTCCCTTACCCTTATGATCAGCTTCTTTGCTGATCATGTGCTCAATGATATAAGATGCACTCTCATAGCTCTTGAGCTTCTGTCCTAGGGTCTCATAATCACACTTAACCATTGCTAACTTCTTCTTTACCTCATTAATGGTATTGAGATAAGAAGTTATAGCATCTTGCTTGTTAAGAACAGCAATCTCAGCCTCATGAAGTTGTCTATTTAAAAGTTCAATTTTAGCTTGAAAATCCTTTTCATTAGCTTTTAAAACTTTGTTAGCATCAATACATTGGTTGAGATCACTGATCAAAGCAACATTGTGATTCTGATAGGAAAGAACCTTGCTTTTAAGGTCAACACAATTAAAACAATTAGAAACAGAAGATGAACAATCATCAGATACCTGATCAGACTGAGAAGTTGCAGCAGGAGTAGCAGATGAGTTTACCATCAAGGAAACTGAATAGGAGATTCTTCAACATCAGCATCAGACTCAGATTGAGTGTCAGAATCAGTCAAGCTTTCAGACTCTGATCCAGATGTTTCTTCTGTCTTAAGCTGTGCTCCTTTGGCAGTACTTTCTTCATGTAGATCATCTGTCTTTTGAATCTCAGCAACACATGCTTTATCTTGTCCCCCTTGTTCATAATTGAATCTGAAATCCCAATTTTCACCTTCATCCTGCTGTACCATCAAAGCTTTGCCTGCATTTGAAGAATTAGTCTGAGCAGGAGAATCAATAGGGACAAGTCTTCTTTCTGTATTTGCTGCAGAAGATTTCTGATAATGAAAAGGATTCTTGTTTCCAACTTTCTTTGGATGTTTGCATTGTCTAGCAAAGTGACCCTTTTCTCCACAATTGTAACAAGTGACAGAGGCCATATCAAATCCAAACTTAGATTCTTTGTTCAAGTTAATGTCTTTGCCAGTCCTTTTCACAAACTCCTTGGCTCTCCTCACAACACTTGCCAAAGCCCACATAATGTCAATCCTTTCCATGTCATCTGGATCTATCTGAGAATAATCATCATTTGTCAGATAAGGATTGCCAATCTGTCCTGCTACCAATCCATCATAAGAACTGACCAAAGTAGACAAAAGACCAATATGCTCTTTAGCAGTCTCAACTGTAACTTTATCAAAATTCTCTGTCTTTAAACTTGTGACTGGTTGATGATGTTCTTTCTGAGAACTTGAAGAGGATGATGACTGACTGAAAAGAATCTGATTGGAAGATGGAGCTTCAGTAGTCTAAGAAACAAAAGCCGTCTTCAGTGGAGCATGTGAAGAGGCTTTCTCTACAGTAGATGTAGAGTAGTACAATGAAGGATCCTGAACTTGAGCAACCCTCTTGGCCTTCCACTTGTTCTCAATTTCCTGCTCCTTCATCTTCTGAATAAAATCATTGATATCCATGTGTGACATCATCTCATTCTGCTTAAGAACCATCAAAAATGATTCCCATTTTGGAGGAAGAGCATCTGCTAAATATTGAATCTTTTCCTGAGTTGTGGTCTTGACTTCATGATTGAACAGCTCACTTAGTAGATGATAGAATCTGGCAATCAAATCATCCAAAGATTCATTTCCAACATACATAAAGCTGTTAAATTCCTTCCTTAATGCCTTAGACTTGATGTTCTTCAAAGCATCATTGCCTTCATACCGTTGCTGCAAAGCATCCCACAAATACTTAGAAGAAGTAAATTGTCTGAACTGATGAAAGATATCAGTAGCAATGGATTGAGATAGAATAGCATAAGCTTTCTTCTCATAATCATAAACCTTCCTCTGAGGCTCAGTCATCCGTGTGACTAGCATAGGAGTTCCTTCTTCATTCAGAGGCCTCAGATAACCTCCTTCAATCATCATCCATAAGTTTGAATCCACTCCATTGATGTGGATCTCAAACCGATACTTCCAGTGTGGATAATCGTCTAAGGATAACAACTTTGGAGCTTTATTAGAGTTCCCAGTCTCAGTCTCAGTCTCAGTCAGTAGCAAAGTCTGAATACGATGATTCTGGTTCGCCATCAGTGCTAAATCTTCCATTTAATCAGAAATGACAAGATTCAACACTTAGAAAAATTTGCAGAATAATCGCCGAATGAAGATCCTAGGGGCGAATGTCGGGGCCCGAATGAGTTAATTCTGGCGAATGAGAGACTGAGTATGACAGTTAGAGCGAAAGAACCTATTCGGCGAATGGAGTGTCGAATGAGGCTATTCGCCGAATGAGACCTGAGAATGAAGCTATTCGCCGAATGAGTAAAACGAAAGAAGCTATTCGGCGAATGAAACCAGCGAATGAAGCTATTCGGCGAATGAGGCTGATTCAGCCAAACTTATTCGGCCGCCATGCTCATTCGGCCGATCTGAGGGTTTTGGCAACAAAAATCGCGATAACTTGAGATATAGACCAGATCTAAGTACCAAATTTGGTACAGAACATCATGAGATGATAATGAACTAATTGGGATAAATGATTTGACAAAAACACTACAAAAATTCACGGATTAGCAATGAAACAGTAACTTTTAGGGCAAAATGATCAGGGTTTTTGTAGATTTCGAACTAGCAATCACAGATCTGATGTTTTAGATTGGAAATCGAGCAGAATCAAGAGCCATAGCTCTGATACCACTTTGTCGGACCAAGAATGATCTCGGAAACAACACGAAATCAAGGGAAATCTGCTCTACAGCCCCTGGAATAGTGCGGAATCCTATTCCAGGGTTTTCCAATCGAAACCAACAGCAACCGTGGTGATCCGAAGGTAAGAGATGAACGTTTGAGTAAGATTCGAACACCACGAGGTATGAATCGAAGTTGGACAGCAAGAAACACTCAAATCTTTAGGGGTTTGACACTGGAGCACAAAGGGAAGAATGAGGGTTCTCAGAAGTTAGGGTTGAAATGATTTTGAACATGTATATATAGGCAGTAGACATTCGGCCAAATGAGAGGCCGAAACAACTCATTCGGCGAATGACTATGTCGAATAGGTAAGTCAGTCGAATGAGTCATTCGGCGAATGGCTCATTCGCTGACTATAGACATACTCTATTCTCATTTGGCGAATGACTTCATTCGATAGAGTCATTCGCCCGAATGAGTAATACTCATACTCAATTGATAATAAACCAAATCAACCAATCATATAATCAAATAACTAAAATATAAATATTAAGAACAATATAGAAAGACAACTTCTATTAATATAACTTGAACTTTACATGAATAATACAAAATTGAACTAGGGACATTAAGTGCATCTCATTGTTATCTCATTGTAAATAACAAAGTGTTATAAGATCAAATCTTATTTCACTTGAGTTACTTATAGTTTGGATGCATTCATGAAATTATGTTATCATGAAGCATCCTTGATTGTCATTGTTGTTAATGCACACACAAGCATACACATTGATTTTGAATAAAGTATGATAATAAAGATAACATCTTTATTATCTAAATCCCATGATGTTTGAATAAGGTACTAAAACTTTTAATAAGTAAAAGATTTACCATGTTTCTCAGCCCCGCATATAAAATCTAAAGAATAGAAAAGGGGCATATGAACTCACCTTGATGTTGAAGTGGTTGACTATGTAATCAAAGAATGCACGCGCTCGTTGTTGTAATAATGTTGTATTTAAACCTGTGTTGAATTCAATGTATTTTGTAACTTATAAGTATGAGTTATCGATTCGTAGGTTAACCCTAAAGTTGGTTAACTTTTATAAGTCTTTGTATCACGAATTTTCCTTGAACTCATTTAATGATATAACATACTAATACTTATTCAATTTAGATTAAGATTAGTAGGAAATAAATTCTTGATTTATATGATTATTTTTGTTATTGACTTTAACCAATTGTAAAATTGTGGGTATCATAATATTTTCCTAAGTCCAACTTAGGTCATTAGGTTAACACCTAGAATATTACCCTTGTGTAAATCTCGAATTGGTTAACATTGCTTGAGTGTGTTTATACAAATATTATGTTAGTAAAACATAACCATATGATGTATTACAAAAGAGTTTAGGATGAAGGTTTACCATCCCATCAACTTTGTAGTAAAGTTGGTTAATTTATTTTATAAAAATAAATCCTATGATTACTTTGATCAAAATGAGACTTCGTTATAAACTTTGACATGTTTTAGAATCATGTCTATGATTTAAACATTTGTTTTAAAGTTTATCTATAGTGAGAATATCTTAACTCCGTTGTACCCAAACCCAATTGGTTCTCGATTAATACCCAGCTAGGAATTCTCGGCTTGTACGACAGAGAATGGTTATGTTTTTGGCTGCACATGGGAGGTTTTATGGTATTTATTTTCTGTGGTATGGTTTTACATCACACAACCGGTTGACCAAAAATAAAAAAGTTTGGTTCTCTAGGAGCTATCTCATGGATAAGCACCACCACTATATTGTTCTCGGTAGGAATTAAAAGTTAGGTGGCCGCCCCCATTTGTTTCTCACTTTGAAATTGTATTTCTCGTCCATTTAATTATGGAGGCTCTCGGTTAGTATTTTAAAAAAAACGTAATAAACGTGGGGTTCTCGGCCAATATTGTTAAAAAGAATGGTTTCTTGATCATAGATGGCCACTAAGGGGTGTTCTCGGTCTACATGTTTAAAATGGATTGGGTTCTCGATCATAAATAGAAAAAGGGAGGGGTTCTCGGTACAAAGAAACCCACGTTTTCGGTGGGGACCCAGCCAAGAAAACAATTGGGTTCTCGGTTGGAAAGAGTGGTTCTCGGCTAAGTGGGGCTGGGGAAAAAAATTCTCGGTTGCTGCACCTTCAACCTCCCGTTCTCAACCTCCATTAATGGCAGGTTTCTTAAAAATATCCTCTTTCAAATTATTTTGAGCTTAAATTATTCAATCAAAACTTGTTTTCATGTGAATCTAATGAGGTTTAATGTCTAAAAATCAAACTACAAGTTTATATACCCGGTTTTGAGAGAAAACCCTAAAAAAACGAATCTTTAAGCTCCATTTTACCTCGTTTGTGATGATCCAAAGCTCTGATTCTTTGTACTTTCGTGTTGTAGATGCTCCAAGCTTCGTTTTGACACCAATATCTCTTGATTTGAGCAAGAATTGAAGGATTTAGGTGGGTTTTTGGTGGGTATTTTCTAGAGAGAGAGAGTAGAGAGACGTAAATGTAGAGAGAGAGGTACATGGCTGAAATAAATGAGGGATAAATGCTTGGTTGGGGTTTTTATACCCCGAGCAAGTTCGGGTTCGTTTCGATTGCTCGGTTCTCATTTTCGTGACGTTTACGAATTTAAGTAAAATAGTTTTCTTTAACTCTTTTTAAGGTTGTAATTCCTAGTAAATGTTTTTAGATTTCTTTTATTTATTTTATTGTTTCGAAACATTTATTTTATTTGTTTCGTCAGATCGTTTCACCTTCGCGCGTATTCGTCGGAATCGTCACCCGAACAAACATGACGGCGGTTTCACTTTCTGATTTTTGTTTGCTACTTTTCAGTTATCGTTCAGAACGTTAAACCCACAGATATGTTTGTGTGAATCGTCACCCACATGAACACTCTGTCGGTTTACTATTCGTAAACGATACTGATTTGTTATTTTGAATTGGATTTCCTCACAGTCGGACTCAACTAAACTATACCGTTTTTACATTGTCATGATCGAATTCACATTGTTTTCTCACTGGATTGTCGGCCATCTGATTCCTGTTATTTGTGGATATCAGATCACAACCTATATGTTTTTGGCATTTGTTCTCACATTTGTTGTTTCACATGTGTTGTTGTATATTTATTATTTCAATTCTCATTGAAATATATACAACTATTAATTGTCTTCATAGCCCTGTTGTCACACAACTGTTTAACTCATAGTATTTATACATAGTGAATAGTGAAAGTACACATACCGTACGGTCTTGCCGAACGATCTGGTACTAGTTGTCACATGTATGCTATAAACCTTCTCGCGCTGCATCAGCACACAGCCGAGTCCTTGTTTCGAGGCGTCGCAGTACACCACGAAGTCTTCACATCCTTCCGGTAGGGATATGATTGGTGCAGTACATAACTTCTTCTTCAATAGATTGAAAGCAGACTCCTATTTATCTCCCTAATCAAACTTCTTGTCCTTGTGTGTTAGGGATTTCAAACACTGAGCGATCTTTAAGAATCCTTTAATAAATCGTGTGTAGTACCCTGCCAAACCTACGAATTGTCGCACCTCGGTTGGAGTCTTTGGTGCGTCCCAGTTCTTGATGGCTTCGATCTTGGCTGGGTCTACGTGTATTCCCTTCTCGTTAACAACGTGTCCAAGGAATTGGACTTCGTGAATCCAAAAATCACATTTGGAAAACTTCTCGTATAGTTGCTCGTTCTTCAATAATTCCAAGACAAGCCTTAGATGTTCAGCATGTTCCTCCTGATTCTTAGAGTAGATCAGGATATCGTCGATGAACACTATCACAAATTTATCAAGATAGGGCTTGCACACGCGATTCATGAGATCCATGAATACGGCCGGTGCATTGGCCAGCCCGAAGGGCATGACCACAAATTCATAGTGTCCGTATCGGGTTCTAAAGGCAGTCTTAGGAATATCGTCTTCTTGTATCCTCAGTTGATGGTAACCCGATCTCAAATCGATCTTTGAATAGTAGCTTGACCCTTGCAACTAGTCAAACAGATCGTCTATTCGTGGTAGCGGATATCAATTCTTGATAGTCACCTTGTTCAGCTCCCTGTAGTCGATACACATACAGAATGATCTGTATTTCTTCTTCACGAATAAGACCGGTGCTCCCCAAGGTGAGAAGCTCGGTCGGATGAATCCTTTGTCTAACAGCTCCTGCAACTGGTTATACAGCTCTTGCATTTATGTTGGTGCTAGTCAGTATGGTGCTTTAGTAATCAGTGCTGCTCCTAGGGTGAGGTCTATCTGGAACTCGATTTATCGTATAGGTGGTAGTCCAGGTAAATCTTCGGGAAATACTTCAGGAAAGTCGTGGACTACAGCGATGTCCTCGATCTTTCTTTCCTTCTTCGGTTGTTTAGTGATAAGGGCTAATATGGTAGTGTACCATTTCTGTAAGTATTTGCTCACCTTCATGCAAGACATGATGTTCAACGGTACCCCTTGTCGTTCCCCCTGAATTGAGATCTGTTCTCCACTTGGCAACGTAACTCGTACGACCTTCTCGTTGCACACGATCTCAGATTGATTCGCGGATAGCCAGTCCATTCCAATGACCGCATCAAAGCTCCCGAGAGTTACTGGCATCAGGTCGATTTCGAGTTCATGATCCGCCAAAACCATGATGCATCCTCGAAAGATGTGTTGTGTCTCAATCAGTTTGCCGTCGGCTAACTCTACGGTATACTTATAGTCTAGTGGTGTTGGGACAATATCAAGCAGTTTGCTAAATTCACTTGATATAAAGCTTCTACCGGCAACGGTATCAAATAATATACTTGCATAAACATTATTTAAAAGGAACGTACCGATCACGAATGTTTGACCCTTGGCTGCACCTCCTCCAGCCTTCTTTCATTGTGAGCAATCCCTCCGCATATGTCCCGGCTTCCAACACTCGTAACACCCCTTGAGAATGTTCTGGTTCTTGTTGTTCTGCTTGTAGTTGGGGTTGTTGTTGTTGTTTGGCAGCTTGGATCTACAATCCATGTCGTCCACACTTCAGGCAACGGTATCTCTCGCATTGCCCGAAGTGATGATAGGAACATCGGTTACACAGAGGAAATTTCCCCTCATACACCCCCTTCCCTTTATTGTCGGGTTGGGTTGCAGTGAAAGCTCGATCATCTTGTATTCGGGGGTCGCCATCCCCGGGCACAGTTTGCACAGTTCATGGAACCGTGTGCAGTATTGTTCAATCTCTAAGCCCACCGTCTTATGAACCCAGAACTCCTCCTCCAGTTTCTTGATCACGTTTCTTGGGCAGTACTCTTCTTGTAACATCCTGGTGAACTCTTCCCAGCTCATAGAGTTAGCGCCGTCCAAACCCAGTGTCTGAACATGTGTATTCCGCCATATGAGGGCCGGGCCCTCAAGAGTACCGGTCGCAAACTTGACCCAGTTTTCGTCAGCGCATTCACACATGGAGAAGAAGGCGGAATTATCCATCGGAGCATTCCGAAATCTCTCTCAGTCCCTTTGAAGGTATGAGGATGACATCTAAGGAAGGTTTTGAATGAGCACCCCTTGTTAGTGTTTCCCTGGGGTCCTGTTTGTCAGTAGTCAATGTCGCGTGTTAATGATCGTGTTAGCTACACTATGTTAGTCGGGTTATCAAATGTTAGTACCGTTGTTTTTTCTACTGGTCTCGCTATGTAGACGACTTGCCTCGTACTCGGAAATCGCCTTGTTGACCCGGCGGTGAACCATCATCTTAACGGTCGCCGCTCCAATTTGACTTTTGTCTGCGCGAGAGTGTGTTTCCCTGCTAGCCATAATGTTAGTTCTATACGAAATAGAGGTTGTGTTAATAGTCAGTGGTGTTAGATGTTAAGTTAGGATGCATCGTAAATAAAGTACACAATGATAAAAATAAAAATATCATTCCATTAAGCATCATCTTTTGAGTACAATAGCTTTCAAAACTAAATACTACTAACATGATTCATATGAGCACATCCCACTCATCTAGGCATACAAGAAAATAAAACAACTAAAATCAGACAACCTAACTAATCTGAAACGATCGTGGAATGCGAATCTCCATTGTCCGCAGGCCCGTCGTCCTGCTCCTCCTCGGGATCCTCATTTGGATCCTCCTCTGGATCCTCGTCGAAGTCCCCCTCCTCGAGGTCCTCCGCCTCGAACTGAGGCTCCTCCTCGGGCTATGGCTCCACAACGAACTGCTCAACCCAAGCATTCATCATGGCGTCACTAGCCTGAATCATCGCAGTGTTCTCCACAGACACGACCTCCACTGCTTCCAGCCATCCACCGTGCTCCTGTACTACCGTAGTGATAGTCCCCTGCTGCTCCTCTAGCTGCTCGATCTTCGCACGGACATCTGCGGTCACGGCCGCCATCTTCCCCATACGTAGTCCACCCGTTCGTGGAGGCGTTGGTTCTCCTCACAAAGATTCCTGACCTTCGCTGCCAGCTCACGTACACTTCGTGCCTCGCAGGTCGATCAAGCGACAAGGGAGGCAAAAGCCCGCTCTAGTGGCACGCACACCAAGTGCTAGAAGTCGGTGAGCGCTCGGTGTGTCAAGGGATAGCATCCCCATGCTCTAGCATGGCTCGTCAGTCGAGCTCGGTTAGACTCCTCAGAGTCTACTCGGGATACAATGTCTCGTATCCTCTGGCAGTCCTCCTCCGTCAGCTCGTACTCCGCGGGGCGTTTCCCCTGGTTTCTCCCATCTCTGTTGTTGTTGTGACAACCAGTACCAGATCGTCTGGCAAGTCCGTACGGTACGTGTACTATCACTGTTTACTATTTGTAAATACAATGTGCAAACAGTTGTGTGATAACAGGACTAAGAAAGAAAATAACAGTTGTATGTGTTTAAGTGAAAATTTAAATACAGTAAACACAACAACTCATGTGAAACAACAGTGGGAAAAGTAATGAAAAAAGCCGATCGGTTGCGATCTAGTGTCCACAAATAACAGGAATTAGGTGGCCGACAAAACAGTTATAACAATGTGACAATAAGTGAGTTTAGTTGAGTCCGTCAGTGAGGAATACAATTCAAATAACAATTCAGTATCGTTTACGAATACTGAACTAACAGGGTGTTTACGTGGGTGACGATTCACACAAACATATCTGTGAGTTTAACGTTCTGAATGATAACTGGAAAGTAGAAAACAAGAATCAGAAAGTGAAACCCTCGTCGTGTTCGTTCAGGTGACGATTCGAACGAATACGCGCGAAGGTGACTATTAAAATAAATGTTTTTGATACAGCAATAAGAAAAAATAAATTTAAAAGATTTACTAGGAATAACCACTTTCAAAATGTAAAAATAAAACCATTTTTATTAAACTCGTGAAATACGCGATTTACGTTCCGGAAATGTAACGAAAACAAGAACCAAGCAACCGAAACGAACCCGAACACACACGTGGTATAAAAACATTGAATATTTTCATTTCCTCATTTAATTCATTCACCTACACTCTTTCTCTCTCTAAAACTTGTCCACTCTCTCTCACTAGAAAATCAACACAAAAACAACTAGATCTCTCTCTATTGTTAACCAAATCGCGCAAATTTGGTATCCACGCGAAGCTCTCGACACCCTCTACCTAAAAGTACAACAGATCGGAAGCAAAATCGACCAAAACCGAGGTAATCTGAGCTGCAATGGCAGTTAAACCATGCAAACTCATGGGAAATAACCCACGAACAACTGATAACCATGGGAGGATGTTCCTTTCAAGCTTCCATCTCAAAAAGGGATGCCAAGAACGAGTTGGTTCAGCTCAGACGAATGAGCTAGGGTGCGAATGGGCTATGGCCGAATGAAAAGCCTTGCTCGCATGGGTTAGATCACCGAAGGAGATGACAGCCGAATGGCTCATTCGCGAGGCTCCATTCGTATGTATAACCTCTTTCGTTTCAAGTGATCATTCGCACGAACTTGAGGACTCATTCATACAAGTACTAGTTCATTCGCCCGAAGCTAGGAAACTAGTTCGTATGATGAAGTACATTCGATAGACATGTCCTTTGGCCTAAGCTTGGAGATCCAAATCGTATGGTGATGCTCATTCGTGCTACACGTTCGTATCACCTTAAAAACCGGAAAAAGATAATCATGCACCAACTTCATTTAACACCATATGTCAAATTTAACCTCTAAGGTGTTTTCTACAAAGTTGACAAGGTGTTTTCATTAAACTAAATTATAACCTCTAAGCTCTTTTTATAAAGTGTCAAATAGTTAAGTTTATAACCTAACTCGTGTATTAACACCTTTAAATAAAGAGGATCTTTTCAAGATTTACATAAGTACAATAAAAGAGGTTATATATCAATAAACCTAAGTCAATATTTAGGGACTAACTTGAATCCCGAGCTTGTACAACCTGTTATGGTTTTAAGCTAAGATAAACATTAACCAAGAAGATGTAATATGTTAAGGCTAGCTTTAAATGGTTAAGTCTTAGTATAGTGTACCTTCACATGGATTCAACAACAGTTAAATAACGAGTGGCTACAAAAGTCAAACAACTTTAGAGTTAACATTTGAATTCAAAAACTTATACTCATAAGTTGAAAACAACATTGAATCAAACACAGGATTGTGAATCTGTGACAACTAGTACCGAACCGTCCGGCAAGTCCGTACGGTGTGTGTACTTTCACCATATACTGGGTGTTAATACAGTACATAAACAGTTGTGTGACAACAGAACTCAGAAAACAAATCACAGTTGTATGTGTTTAAGTGAAAACTTAAATATAGTAAATACAACAACTCAAGAGAAACATCAGTATTTAAACGGATAACAATAACAAATCGGTTGCGATCTGATATCCATAGATGACAGGAATCAGATGACCGACAATTCAACGTGACCGCAAAGTGATAACAGGATGTTCAGTTGAGTCCGACAGTGAGGAAACATAATTCAAAAGTATATTGCAGTGTCGTTTTAGAATAATTAAACTGACAGTGTGTTTGCGTGGGTGACGATTCACACAAACATATCTGTGAGTTTGATGTTCTGAACGATAACTGATAATTAGAAAACCAAATCAGAAAGTGAAACGTACGATCGTGTTCGTACAGTTAGCGCTCTGTACGAAGACGCGCGTAAGTGACGCGATCTGACGAAACGAAAACGAAACGCGACACGAACGATTTTAATTTAATAAAATAATATATTTAACATTTTACAATTTTGAAACTCATCAAAATAATTTAAACAACTTTCTTTTATTGGTTACAATTTAATTACGCGTAATTATCCGGATGCGCGAAGAAAACGCGAACCGAGCAACCGAAACCAACCCGAATACCCGCGGGGTATTTAAAGCATAAATTGAAACATTTAATTCACTTTTCATCACCTACACTTCATTTTTTTCTCTCAAGTTCGGAACCCACACCCACCACCATTGAAGATCTTCAAAGCTCCATAACTTTTTCGTTTCTCAACCAATTTGAGAGATTCTTGCGCCCACGCGAAGCTCTCGACTTGCTCTACACGAAAGTACAACGGATCTTGTGATTTGGTCAGCCAAAATCGAAGGTATGATGCTTGAAACATAGCTGAAAATAGGGTTTTCATCATTGTGGTTCGACCCCAACATTAGAACCGGCTAACCCCATGTTTCTTTGAACTATACGTCTTTGAAAAAGCCAAATCGCATCATTATAATCACGAGAACAACCTGCAAATTTGTGAGTTCGAGAGGGGGGGGTCGATGCAACAGCCGGGGTCACAGGTTCGGGGATCATCAGCCGAACCATATGACCATCAACTCACGAACCATTATTGGCCACGAACCCTTACATGTTCACGAACCCATGAGGCTGCCGAACCCTCCTCATTCACGAACTCTTCAGATGACGAACCTATGTTCAACCTTTATTGGTCGAACCTTCAAGGACCCACGAACCTAAGCAAAGTTAGCTGCGAACCCTTCATGTCAGACCTTAGCCGAACCCTCTAACACCTTGGACGAACCTTCATGCTCAGGACCGAATCTCATGCTGTGGATTTGTTAGCCGAATCTAAGCTTGGCCTGCGAACCCTTTTGATTATGGCAAACTCATACGTGTAGTTAAGCATCACCCACTGGCCCAAGTTTTATACACTGTGGCCCACTAACTTAGGCCTAAACGTGTTTAAGTCAGTTCCTATCAAGCCCAGCAACAATTAAATGGACTAATCGTTTAAGCCATTTTGGCACGGGCCCAACCTTTATAACCGGCCCACAATCTCATTTAGGCACAAGAAAAAAAAAATCCATTCGGCACAACTGATTGGCCATGTGACAAATTTAGCCCAACCACAACCTAAGTCACACGTTTCTTTACTTGGCCCAATGGCCTATTAGTTTCGGCCCAGCTTAAGTACACCGGCCCAATCCTTCCATTGAGCCCAATAATGATTACACAGGCCCAACACCAATAATTCGACCTATCATGGCCCAATTAGATTTGAAATTTAATCGTTGGGCCCATGTCTACAATTCGACCCATACAACAAAATGGGTAGGAACTTGCTTAACTTCATCATTTTAGTTAATAATGTACAAAGAAATGGTGTTGGGTACAAAAGTTACAAGAAGGGGGGTTGGACCATAAAGTTTAACACATAATATTTCAAATATGTTAGACAATAATATTCAGTTTTTATACACATAACATTTTGTCATGATGACAATCCAAGTAAGACACACTTTAATAATCAAAGGGTGCTAAGTTAACACAAGTAGGGTGAATACGGTTGAATTTATTTTACAAGATAGTTGGGCCGAATAAAGACCAAGATGGAGACCCCCAAGTGTTAGCCCACATTGGGTTAACACATATGTATACACCCAAAACAACTACAGTTCATAACTATAAGTTAAATACAACATGAAATCAATACAGGAACGTGAACACAACTACAAGAACAGACAAGAGCGCGCATCTCCTTTCTTTAAGCTAAGTCAACTCTACAACAACAAGGTGAGTTCATATGCCCCTTTTCTAATCTTTTCTGATTTCAAAGCTCGGGGCTGAGAAACATGCTAAACTTTTAATTACTTAAAAGTTTTCTATTAACATATTGCTTAATTCATGATCTAGATAAATATTGTTTATCTTTATTATCGTTTATCATTACATGCTTGCTTGTTCATTATCTCACACCTGAAATAGTTAGGAAGATATATACCACTATAGCTTCTTGACACATGTATGCACTAGGATAATATAAGTTGTTAAGAATATATCTTACAGCTTTTCATTATTCTTACACGATAGAAAAACGGGGAAAACAAGGGATAACATGCCAATAACAATTACAAATAACAAGAATGATAATCATGATAATGTGACTTCATGATAGCAAGATCATTCACACATTATTAACATCGTGTATAAGACATGTTCTTATAACACTATGTTTAAGTTAGTAAGAACACTCAACACGAGATAACAGTTGAGACATTTACTTGTGATATCGAGGATGATATCGCATGCACACGCTTTTGGGATGGCATTTCCCATACATACCATCATTACTTACTAAGACTCTATTTAGAGCACATCTTATAACCGTCAGAGGATGTCGGTTACACAACCATAGATCAGTCAAGAAATCACTATCTTTAATCACTAGAACTTTGGGGTAATTAACTAAATCACACCGGGCACGAGGGGTAGTATCAATCAAATTAATATCACGCTTAAAAGCTAGGAAACGAGTTCATTTCAATAGATATCGTGGGAGGATATCTTACACACCGGGCTGATCAGAAATGACAGCTACTGAGACTATTACGTCTCTAACGAGGAATCATGAGTAGGACACTTTACACACCGGGCTGGATATGGGTGACAGCTACTGGGGCTATTATGTCCCTACCTAGGTATCGAGTATGATATCTTGCACACCGGACTGGTTAGTACTGATAGTCACAGAAACTATTAAGTTTCGCTCTAGATATCGAGTATGATATCTTACATGCCGGGCTAATCCGTAAGGAATAGCTAACAGAGACTATTATGTTTCTTTATTCAATTGTTTGGGTATTCTACACGCCGGACTGATCAATAATGATTAGTTACAGAAACTATTAAGTTTCGCTCTAGATATCGAGTATGATATCTTACATGCCGGGCTAATCCGTAAGGAATAGCTAACAGAAACGATTTCGTTTCTTACTTGTTCATTTGGGTTATATTACATGCCGGGCTAATCCGTAAGGAATAGCTAACAGAGATAGTATGTCTCTATATTCAATTATTGGTTTATTTTACATGCCGGCTAATCCGTAAGGATTAGTTAACAGAGATGTTTACATCTCTTACTTTATTCATTGGGTCATTTAGCATGCCGGCCATTCCATCAGGAATGGTTAACAGAGATAACTATGTCTCTCCCTCTTTCAGTGTTGGGATAAACATACCGGGAAATCATGGGTGAAAGGAAATGGGTATCCATCGTTGTATTACAGGTAGTGTCTTATGCAGTTAAGCATGTGGTGGGGTGGCGTCTGGGCTTGACCTTTTCGTATGCCCCTATATATAAGCATGCTTGACTGGATGAGACATTATCTGTGCATACAACCATGGAGAGGACATTGTGTGAAACATGGGATTCAATTAACAATACAATTTGTGTGAAACGCTGTGAACATGATTGACATGATTTCAATGGTTTTCAATTACTAAACTTATGAACTCACCAACCTAGTGTTGACTTTGTTTAAATGCATGTTTTCTCAGGTGACGGACAAGTCTAGTTAACAAGCATCAGTGTTTAAGCTAGAGGACTTTTAGAAGACCTAGCTTACTTTTGGATGCATACATTTTGATGGCATTCGTGAATCTATTTTGCATATCTTGTACAGCTACAAGATAGAAACTACACGAGTCTTTTTGGATTAGATTTACTTAGTTAAATTATGAACACGTACTGTGTAATTTAACTTTGTAATTCTATATTTTATGTCATGATTAGCATTTCTCATTATTTATCATGTGCCATGCAAACAATCTGATCATTCCGATTATCATTCAAGATATCGCGCCCCGGGAACCTTCCGCCCGACGGGAAAACCCGATCCGTTCCCGCCGGCCCGGGGTGTGACAGATTGGTATCAGAGCCATGGTTATAGAGAAATATAGGTCATATTACTTAAACGGCTTGGCCTAGACTATAACCTAGGGACCCTCATGTAGTGAACATACAACATAGGATTCTATTTGCATATGTCTTCTGCTTCTGATTACTGTACTAACCGATTTTCTTTCGGTTATGATTAGAATGCCGCCGAGGAGACAACCACCGCTATTACCGCTGACTCAAGGTTCAGCTCCGCACTCATCGACACCAACACCGCCTGACTCTCCTACACAACCACCTCATCCTCCTCCTCCTCCGCCACCACCTGTCCATGAGTTGGACCCTGCTACCATAGCACTGGCTACACTGCTGACAAGCCAACTGAGGGATGTGATTCCCGAGATGATGAACCGAATCAACAGTAACAACAGCAACAACGCTGCCAACTCAACTGGAGAAGGTAGTGGTAACACACGGCAAGGTCAAGACTACTCCTACAAGAACTTTGTAGGATGCAAGCCACCAACATTCAGTGGCACTGAGGGAGCCGTCGGCTTGATCCAATGGATTGAGAAGATGGAAACAACTCTCGACATTAGCGGTTGTCCTGATCAACACCGCGTGAGATATGCTGCAGGATCGTTTGAGAAACGAGCACTAACCTGGTGGAATGCCCAGGTTCAAACCCGAGGAAGAGACGAAGCATTGGCGATGCCTTGGGAGGATTTCAAGACCTTGCTGAGGGGCGAGTTTTGCCCGAGGAACGAACTCAAGAAGGTTGAGACAGAACTACTCAACCATGTGATGATTGGTGCTGAACATCTGGCATTCACTACCAGATTTCATGAACTAGCAACCTTGGCACCGGACATTGTGCCAACACTCGAGAAGAGGATTGAACGGTACGTCGGTGGACTACCGCCATGCATTCGGGGGCATGTGATTGCCGCCCATCCAACCACACTAGAGATGGCTGTTACACTATCAGCTTCATTGACTGATGTAATGGTTGCCTCTGGTGCACTCAAGAAGGGATCTGGAACTACTGAAGATCCGGAACAACCCTCCAACAAGAAACGAAAGGTCGTTAAGAATTTCGCAACGACCACCACTACCAAACAAGCTGTGCTCAATCAATCACCGCAGAATCGTGGATCTTATTCTGGCACGGCTCCATTCTGCAATAAGTGCAACTATCATCATCAAGCTGGCACAGGGTGCAGACAATGCACTTATTGTGGGAAAATGGGGCACTGGGTCAAGTTCTGTAAAGAACAAAAGACCCAACACAGGGCAAACCAAGCAGTGGCACAGACCGCTGCACACCTTGATCGCATTTCCTGTTACACCTGCGGGGAACCAGGACATTATGCGAAAGACTGTCCCAAGAGGGTGCTACCGAGAGGACAAGTACCGAGGGGACGTGCGTTTCAAATTGGGGCTGCTGCTGCACGCCAAGACACTGACACCAACACCAACACTGGTACATTTCTTATTTAAAATCTTTGCAGATGTATATTTTATACTAGCATGGATTTTCATTGGCCTCATTAGAGTCAGTTCATAACTTACTCACAATTGGGGCAACATTCGAACATTTTATACACTAAATGACATGAACTTAGTGTTCACTTACCTTTAGTGAACAAGCACATACTATGAAATTCAAAGTAATGGACACGAGTGGTGTCGATACCATCATTGGAACGGATGCTTTGTCCCTGGTAGGGATAGAGTCATCTAATCCAATAAAACCTTTTTCATGTCATTACAATGGATGACAGAGATACATTCACAAGCCTTAGTGTTGGATCCGTCAATGTTGTCTAACCTGACAGTATACGGATCCATTCTAACAAGGGGAGAAACGAGAGGCTTCTCCTGACAGGAATAACACACGAGTGCAAGGGATCATGGAGAACCTTATAGATTATGAAACTATGTAAACTAGGGGATACCCCTGTGGAAGTGTATGCAAACAGCTATGGAACAGGATGCCAAGCTACCTTACACTTCCAGTAGACTTGATGTTCTTGGATTGATAAGGACGATGAAATCAAGTATGCTCACGTTATGACCACACACAAAACCCTAGGCTTCCAGGGAGGACTAGGTCACATACGAACAATGTTCTTTCAAGAACATAAATATTTCGGATCGTACGGTCGAGAGACTGAAAACGAATCAGTAACACATAGAACAGACTCGGGAAATTCTAAATGCAACTTTGCATAAGCATGAGAACATTAGAACACATAATATCAAAGCATCTCCACCTAGATAAAGAAAAAGTAGTACCAGACAATGATATTTAAATTTCGGGACGAAATTTCTTTAACAAGGGGAGACTGTGACAACTAGTACCGAACCGTCCGGCAAGTCCGTACGGTGTGTGTACTTTCACCATATACTGGGTGTTAATACAGTACATAAACAGTTGTGTGACAACAGAACTCAGAAAACAAATCACAGTTGTATGTGTTTAAGTGAAAACTTAAATATAGTAAATACAACAACTCAAGAGAAACATCAGTATTTAAACGGATAACAATAACAAATCGGTTGCGATCTGATATCCATAGATGACAGGAATCAGATGACCGACAATTCAACGTGACCGCAAAGTGATAACAGGATGTTCAGTTGAGTCCGACAGTGAGGAAACATAATTCAAAAGTATATTGCAGTGTCGTTTTAGAATAATTAAACTGACAGTGTGTTTGCGTGGGTGACGATTCACACAAACATATCTGTGAGTTTGATGTTCTGAACGATAACTGATAATTAGAAAACCAAATCAGAAAGTGAAACGTACGATCGTGTTCGTACAGTTAGCGCTCTGTACGAAGACGCGCGTAAGTGACGCGATCTGACGAAACGAAAACGAAACGCGACACGAACGATTTTAATTTAATAAAATAATATATTTAACATTTTACAATTTTGAAACTCATCAAAATAATTTAAACAACTTTCTTTTATTGGTTACAATTTAATTACGCGTAATTATCCGGATGCGCGAAGAAAACGCGAACCGAGCAACCGAAACCAACCCGAATACCCGCGGGGTATTTAAAGCATAAATTGAAACATTTAATTCACTTTTCATCACCTACACTTCATTTTTTTCTCTCAAGTTCGGAACCCACACCCACCACCATTGAAGATCTTCAAAGCTCCATAACTTTTTCGTTTCTCAACCAATTTGAGAGATTCTTGCGCCCACGCGAAGCTCTCGACTTGCTCTACACGAAAGTACAACGGATCTTGTGATTTGGTCAGCCAAAATCGAAGGTATGATGCTTGAAACATAGCTGAAAATAGGGTTTTCATCATTGTGGTTCGACCCCAACATTAGAACCGGCTAACCCCATGTTTCTTTGAACTATACGTCTTTGAAAAAGCCAAATCGCATCATTATAATCACGAGAACAACCTGCAAATTTGTGAGTTCGAGAGGGGGGGGTCGATGCAACAGCCGGGGTCACAGGTTCGGGGATCATCAACCGAACCATATGACCATCAACTCACGAACCATTATTGGCCACGAACCCTTACATGTTCACGAACCCATGAGGCTGCCGAACCCTCCTCATTCACGAACTCTTCAGATGACGAACCTATGTTCAACCTTTATTGGTCGAACCTTCAAGGACCCACGAACCTAAGCAAAGTTAGCTGCGAACCCTTCATGTCAGACCTTAGCCGAACCCTCTAACACCTTGGACGAACCTTCATGCTCAGGACCGAATCTCATGCTGTGGATTTGTTAGCCGAATCTAAGCTTGGCCTGCGAACCCTTTTGATTATGGCAAACTCATACGTGTAGTTAAGCATCACCCACTGGCCCAAGTTTTATACACTGTGGCCCACTAACTTAGGCCTAAACGTGTTTAAGTCAGTTCCTATCAAGCCCAGCAACAATTAAATGGACTAATCGTTTAAGCCATTTTGGCACGGGCCCAACCTTTATAACCGGCCCACAATCTCATTTAGGCACAAGAAAAAAAAATCCATTCGGCACAACTGATTGGCCATGTGACAAATTTAGCCCAACCACAACCTAAGTCACACGTTTCTTTACTTGGCCCAATGGCCTATTAGTTTCGGCCCAGCTTAAGTACACCGGCCCAATCCTTCCATTGAGCCCAATAATGATTACACAGGCCCAACACCAATAATTCGACCTATCATGGCCCAATTAGATTTGAAATTTAATCGTTGGGCCCATGTCTACAATTCGACCCATACAACAAAATGGGTAGGAACTTGCTTAACTTCATCATTTTAGTTAATAATGTACAAAGAAATGGTGTTGGGTACAAAAGTTACAAGAAGGGGGGTTGGACCATAAAGTTTAACACATAATATTTCAAATATGTTAGACAATAATATTCAGTTTTTATACACATAACATTTTGTCATGATGACAATCCAAGTAAGACACACTTTAATAATCAAAGGGTGCTAAGTTAACACAAGTAGGGTGAATACGGTTGAATTTATTTTACAAGATAGTTGGGCCGAATAAAGACCAAGATGGAGACCCCCAAGTGTTAGCCCACATTGGGTTAACACATATGTATACACCCAAAACAACTACAGTTCATAACTATAAGTTAAATACAACATGAAATCAATACAGGAACGTGAACACAACTACAAGAACAGACAAGAGCGCGCATCTCCTTTCTTTAAGCTAAGTCAACTCTACAACAACAAGGTGAGTTCATATGCCCCTTTTCTAATCTTTTCTGATTTCAAAGCTCGGGGCTGAGAAACATGCTAAACTTTTAATTACTTAAAAGTTTTCTATTAACATATTGCTTAATTCATGATCTAGATAAATATTGTTTATCTTTATTATCGTTTATCATTACATGCTTGCTTGTTCATTATCTCACACCTGAAATAGTTAGGAAGATATATACCACTATAGCTTCTTGACACATGTATGCACTAGGATAATATAAGTTGTTAAGAATATATCTTACAGCTTTTCATTATTCTTACACGATAGAAAAACGGGGAAAACAAGGGATAACATGCCAATAACAATTACAAATAACAAGAATGATAATCATGATAATGTGACTTCATGATAGCAAGATCATTCACACATTATTAACATCGTGTATAAGACATGTTCTTATAACACTATGTTTAAGTTAGTAAGAACACTCAACACGAGATAACAGTTGAGACATTTACTTGTGATATCGAGGATGATATCGCATGCACACGCTTTTGGGATGGCATTTCCCATACATACCATCATTACTTACTAAGACTCTATTTAGAGCACATCTTATAACCGTCAGAGGATGTCGGTTACACAACCATAGATCAGTCAAGAAATCACTATCTTTAATCACTAGAACTTTGGGGTAATTAACTAAATCACACCGGGCACGAGGGGTAGTATCAATCAAATTAATATCACGCTTAAAAGCTAGGAAACGAGTTCATTTCAATAGATATCGTGGGAGGATATCTTACACACCGGGCTGATCAGAAATGACAGCTACTGAGACTATTACGTCTCTAACGAGGAATCATGAGTAGGACACTTTACACACCGGGCTGGATATGGGTGACAGCTACTGGGGCTATTATGTCCCTATCTAGGTATCGAGTATGATATCTTGCACACCGGACTGGTTAGTACTGATAGTCACAGAAACTATTAAGTTTCGCTCTAGATATCGAGTATGATATCTTACATGCCGGGCTAATCCGTAAGGAATAGCTAACAGAGACTATTATGTTTCTTTATTCAATTGTTTGGGTATTCTACACGCCGGACTGATCAATAATGATTAGTTACAGAAACTATTAAGTTTCGCTCTAGATATCGAGTATGATATCTTACATGCCGGGCTAATCCGTAAGGAATAGCTAACAGAAACGATTTCGTTTCTTACTTGTTCATTTGGGTTATATTACATGCCGGGCTAATCCGTAAGGAATAGCTAACAGAGATAGTATGTCTCTATATTCAATTATTGGTTTATTTTACATGCCGGCTAATCCGTAAGGATTAGTTAACAGAGATGTTTACATCTCTTACTTTATTCATTGGGTCATTTAGCATGCCGGCCATTCCATCAGGAATGGTTAACAGAGATAACTATGTCTCTCCCTCTTTCAGTGTTGGGATAAACATACCGGGAAATCATGGGTGAAAGGAAATGGGTATCCATCGTTGTATTACAGGTAGTGTCTTATGCAGTTAAGCATGTGGTGGGGTGGCGTCTGGGCTTGACCTTTTCGTATGCCCCTATATATAAGCATGCTTGACTGGATGAGACATTATCTGTGCATACAACCATGGAGAGGACATTGTGTGAAACATGGGATTCAATTAACAATACAATTTGTGTGAAACGCTGTGAACATGATTGACATGATTTCAATGGTTTTCAATTACTAAACTTATGAACTCACCAACCTAGTGTTGACTTTGTTTAAATGCATGTTTTCTCAAGTGACGGACAAGTCTAGTTAACAAGCATCAGTGTTTAAGCTAGAGGACTTTTAGAAGACCTAGCTTACTTTTGGATGCATACATTTTGATGGCATTCGTGAATCTATTTTGCATATCTTGTACAGCTACAAGATAGAAACTACACGAGTCTTTTTGGATTAGATTTACTTAGTTAAATTATGAACACGTACTGTGTAATTTAACTTTGTAATTCTATATTTTATGTCATGATTAGCATTTCTCATTATTTATCATGTGCCATGCAAACAATCTGATCATTCCGATTATCATTCAAGATATCGAGCCCCGGGAACCTTCCGCCCGACGGGAAAACCCGATCCGTTCCCGCCGGCCCGGGGTGTGACAGAATCCAACACTACTATAACAACAACGAGCGCGTGCATTGTGATTCTTAGTCAACCACATCAACCATCAGGTGAGTTCATACGCCCTTTTTCTAATTTTTTTTTATTTTAAATTGCGGGGCTGAGAAACATGCTAAATTCTTTTATTTACTTAAAAGTTTTAGTACAATAACTCTTTCATTCTATGATTTAGATAATATTGAGCTATCTTTATTATCATACTTTATTCAAGATCAATGTGTATGCTTGTGTGTGCATTAACAACTATGACAATCAAGGATGTTTCATGAAAATATAACTTCATGAATTCATCCAAACATCTAAATAACTTAAGTGAAATAAGATTTGATCTTATAACACTTCGTTATTTACAATGAGATAGCAATGAGATAACAATGTGATAACATGAGACAATTACATGTGACAACAAGAATGATAATCATGATAACATCATTTCATGATGATAATATCATTCACCACACTTGTTAACATAGTGTAATAAGACAAGTTCTTATAACATATCGTTAACACAATGAGATCATATAACATTGAGAACATGTAACATTGAGACGATAACATTGGAGAACGCAATCAATAATTACCATTAAGACTGTGTGTATTATATCACAACAATCATGTGTTCATGAGATCATGTCCAGTCGTAAGTCCCTTACAAGAGAATCGTTTACCATTGATTTAGTGCGACTAAACCAACGATAACGTAGTGGTACCATAGGTTTTACAAACCGCCGGCGAGTGAGGTCGGTCTTGAATCGTAACATATTCATTGGCCGGTATCGTATGATCGGTAACAGGGCGGCATCAGTCAGGTTTGGTAAACGACACATGGTGATATTAATCTACGCAAACTAATTGTAATTAAATACTTCGACTCTATTAGCTGGTAGACTGAAAAATTGAGTTTCTCTCATGTCATATTACTGTTGATAGTTTTGTGAAGACACTGAGATTACAAATGGGATATAGGTAAATTGTATGCATTGTGGTCTGATTGCGTGAGGACCATAATGGATTCCAATTAGGCTCTATACATTCAAGGTTGAGAACAATATCAATAAGTTAACTGTCGCTTCTATTATTAGAAGCAAATTACAGCTAACCTTACAATTGAGAGAATAATAATAACGATAAGGTTAATAAATCTGCTTTCCTTAAAACACTGAGGGTTTATCATTACTTCGGTTTTGATAACCTACTTCCCTCATACTCTTTTATTCTATACATATGACTGTCACACCCCGAGCCGGCGGGCCGGATCGTGAGTCCCGTCAAGCGGAATGGTCCCGGGGCGTGATATCGGATGATAATCGTGATGATAAGATTGTATACATAGCATCAAAATTTGAGAATAACTAAAGCACATTGATAATAAAATAAGATTACAAAGTCAAATTACAATTGTGATAATTTAACTAAGTAAACCTATCCAAAAGAATCATAAGTTTACTATCCTGTAATTGCACAAGATGTCAAAAATGATTCATAAAAGCAAACAAAATATGTGCTTCCAAAAGCTACTAGGTCCTTTATCTGGCATCCTAGTATGCATCCTGAGTCTTAACTTAATCCTGTACATCACCTGAGAAAACATGTAAGAAAACAAAGTCAACACATGGATGGTGATTTCATATAGTTCAGTATTGGAAAATATAGATTTGCAAAACCCTTCAGTAACAACTTTAATCTCATTAATAACACATGTCCTATCCAATTCGGTATGCTTATATATAGGGCATACGAAAGGGTCGAGCCTACAACCCGCCCAGACGCCATCCCACGACATACTAAATCACATATGACATTGTTGTTAATGATTATTAAGCGCTTTACCTACCATCCAATTCCATTTTCATCATAGTTTCTAGAATTCTGTTTGAGTTTAAAACACACACAAAATAGCATTTGCAAATCTGACCGAATGACCACCTTAACCTCATAAACAACCACCTAAACTATCCAGCCAAGTATGATTATATATAGGGCATACGAAAGGGTCGAGCCTACAACCCACCCAGACGCCATCGCCCCACATACCGAACCACATAGAATATTGTTGTTAATGATAATTAAGCGTTTCATTCTACCCACTGACTAACAATCTTAAACAACCTGAAATTGTAAACCCTTGAACACCCGAAATGACAACCTTAACCTCACCAACAACCACCTATACTATCCAGCCAAGTATGCTTATATATAGGGCATACGAAAGGTTCGAGCCTACAACCCGCCCAAACGCCATCCCACCACATACCAGATGTAACAACAGTGCCGGAACAGTGATCGCAACAGTAGCATGAACAGTAAACAGACACCAACTATACACATTCCATTCTATTTCATGTTCATATTGATAGTCAAAGTCATTTCATGTTATCAAACAGCAGACTCATAAACATTTAGCAGAAACTAAGTACAGAACAATGGTTCTTGAGTCAGATAATTATCTGGCAACACTGAACCATCATGGGTTATTTGTTAGGATCTATTAGGATAGCACGTATGCGAGGCTAATCAAAACAATACAATAACAGTTGTTGTTACGGAATGTTAAACCGACGGACTGTTCGTATAGGTGACGATCTGTACGAATGGATCTGACAGTTTAATGATCTGAAACGATGATTGTAAATTAGACAACAAAATCAGAAAGTGAAACGTACGATCGTGTTCGTACAGTTAGCGCTCTGTACGAAGACGCACGTAGGTGACGTTTTCTGACGAAACGAAAGACGACTCGAACGATAATAATTATAAGGAAATAAAATATTTCCTGTTTTACAATTTTGAAACTCATCATAGTTACGATTAAGGCAAAACTATTTTACATTTAGACGCGCAAACCATAAAACGCGAATAATTAATAAAACGCGTAATATTTACGAGTTTCGATAAATAAATTAGGAAAATATTATTTAATGTCATTACTAGAAATAACCACTTCCCCAACACATAAAATATAACCTTTTATTTAAATTTCGTAATTATACGCGTTACGATCCGGAAACGCGTCGGAGACGAAAACCGTGCAACCGAAACGAACCCGAATACCCTCGGGGTATATAAACGTTGAAAGAACACCTTTCTTTCATTTTTACACATTCTATTCTCTCTCTAGCTCACTCTCCCGTTTTCTCTCTCTCTCTCTCTCTAAAATATCACCTTCAATCTTCAAGATCTCACTCGTTTGGAGATGAAATCGGGTGTTCTTGGCGTCCACGCGTAGCTAGGAACGAGCTCTACAAGGGAGTACAACAGATCGGAAGCTTTGGCCACTGAAATTTGAGGTACGTAGCTTAAAACATCTCGAATTATAGGGTTTTCTTCTTGTTGTTCGACCCACCCACTACGACCGGCCATAGATCGACTCCTTCGAGAATAACACCTTCGAGAACTTGTTTACATGTAACTACAACAGATGAATGGTCGAACTTAGAATTAGAAAACGTTTGCTGATGAAAACGAACCATACAGGTTCGTTAGAAACCACCGGCCGAACTCTCACGCAGGTGGCCGAACCCTGGTAGCCACCCCGGCGAACCTTGGCGAACCCTTATGCTGAGACACGAACCATCAGGTCCCCACGAACCTTTCACCTGGTTGACGAGCCCTCACGAACTCATGCACCTGGAACGAACTCTGATTTGTTGGTCACCACAGCCGAACCCTAAGCGACATGGAGTTAGCCGAACCCTATCCTATGAACGAACACTACTATGTTCCACCTACCACCGAACCTATTAGCCATAGCAACGAACCTTTAAGTTTAGATGAACCAGTTTTGAGCCACGAACCCTAGCGAACCATCACTCACCAACGAACCTTCGGTTCGTCTGTCATCATCACCGAACCTTCTTGCATGAAAGCGAACCCTGCATGCTCACGTTACATCACCGAACCTTGCTGGTCATGCATGGACCAGCCGAACCATGGTTGGGAGGCGAACCAGAGGCGAACCTTATCTGGGCCTCGGCTACAGCCGGACCTTGTTCATAGAACCCTTAAAAGGTTCGCTGCCCGGAGATTTTATGCGGATCAACCAGGCCCAATTGATCAATACATAGGAACCACACTTCAGCCCACTAATCATTCATCGGCCCAAAATCATAAACATAGTCAAAGGCCCAATAGATTGGGAACCCGACCCATGGGGATTGCTTCGGCCCAAACCTCATTGTACCCACGTATTTTTTTTGGCCCAAACGACAAGTTTCTAGTTTACATCTTGGGCCATAACATGCAAAGTCCAATCCAATAGGTAGGCCCAAGTTACATTATTCCGGCCAATGATGTTCCTTATTTGGTCCAAACAGAAGCTTGATAAGGCCCACAAGATCTAAACGGTAATAAAGCCATGTTAGGGTTAACTATCGATCTAACATAGGATATTCTAGCACCCTTATGGTATGAAATCATTGTAGGGGACAATCATTTATTTGGTTAAACACAAATAAATCTTCTTAAGCTAAGATATCGAATGTCATGGAAAGAATACACTAGGGATGGAAAACAAGAACCTGAAGGTTATGGGTGGACTTAAATGTTAACACCTAGACCATTGGAAATTTCAAAGACATATGACTACCATAATTGGTTTATTTAAACCATTAATGTTAGTTACTCAATGAACTAACAAGAAACACACCAGAAACAAAAAGGATTATCAATGGGCCCAAGAACGGCCCAATGGGTTTAATATAAGCCCATCATGTTTAAATTACACTTTTCTTAAATTAATTATGCTTTTTATAAAAGAAATTAAATTATAAACCTTATCAATATAATTAAATGATTTTCCTAAATAAATGATTCACTTGAAATGTAATAAATTGAAAATGTTTTACCTAAATACTTTAAATGCTTCATGTGGGATTTGGGTTACTAATGGGTAATAGTTTAACTTAGATAGAAGAAATTCTAGAAACACATTAGTAATCTAGGACACGTAGTTGCACACCGAGACCAAACCATAGATACGACAATTCCCGTATGTACTTATCGTATTCGAATTCTTTAAAATAACTCAGGTGCTAAAGATACTTAGGCAACAATCAAAGAGTGCGCATATCTTTTGTGGTTTATTGCACGGCAACACAGGTGAGTTCATTGCCCCTTTTCTAACATTTTTGTTTTAAAACGCGGGGCTGAGAAGCATGCGTAAACTGTTATTTAAATTGCTTACTTAAATGCTTTTAAATTATATGTTTTACATATATATAAATGTTATCCTAGATCATGTCTAGGAAGATTTTATGCAGGTTTATTAACCGATTTACTTATATATTAAGTGAATAATCAAGTTAAACTAAACTTTTCAATAAGTCAAAACATTTCAAACAAATCAAACTAGACATTTTGACAAAACAAGTGGGTGAATTCAAGGGATCAAAACAAACATTTTGACAAATCAAGTGGGTGAATTCAAGGAATCAAATCAAACATTTTGACAAAACAAGTGTGGGACATCAAGACATCAATAAAACAATCTTTGCAAAGACAACATTCAATGTTTTACAAACCAAGTGTTTGTTGAACAATGAATCAAGTGTACAACCGATCAATGAATCTTGTATTCTATGATCAACACATCAAGTACATCTTGTGACAAAATCAGACGATCATTAAATCATTTTTAAGGGATAGTATGGGAAATATCAGAGATAACATTTGCCAACACATTGAATCCAGAAATCCTATATTTCAAGAAGTCCTAGCTAGACTGATTGACTTGTAGGTCTTATGTTTGAGGATATTTACAGAATTCCCTAACTACTAAGTACCTAGATTGACAGACTAGTCTACTCGAGTATGACCACAGGCCCCAATCATTAGGACTTAGATTTTATTAAATGTTTATTTATTTATTTAATTAAGCATTTATTAAACTGTTTCTACAATTTCTGTGGTTGATCACTATTGTGATGAACTTAAGGAATCAACATAGATTCCAAATTGTGGTATTTACAGGAACAAAGGACTGACGAATCATTGGGTTAAAGGTAGGGGTAAAATACTTAATTTTCATTAACACCAATGTCCCATGCGGATTAGTATGTGGTGGGACGGCGTCTGGGCGGGGTTGTAGCCTCGACTCAGGGGTATGCCCTATATATAAGCATACCGATCTGGATGATACATGTGATGTTAATGAGATTAAGGTTGTTACCCATGGGTTAAACAAAGGTTTTGTGAGAACATTTGAGTCATTGTGAACAAGAGTGTGTGATAGGTAAAGATGCTTAATTATCATTAACAACAATGTCCTATGCGGATTAGTATGTGGTGGGACGGCGTCTGGGCGGGGTTGTAGCCTCGACTCAGGGGTATGCCCTATACATAAGCATACCGATCTGGATGATACATGTGGTGTTAATGAGGTTAGGGTCTTTACCAAAGAAGTTTTCAAATCATTTTCAAACACTAAACAATATGAACTCACCAACCATGTGTTGACTTTATTTTTGCATGACTTCTCAGGTGACGAACAGGTCAACTGAAGAGTTATTTCTTTGGATTAGGTTATCTGATAGAGGACCTAGCTTTTTGGACCTGCATATTTTGAAGCATCATTATACAGTTTGTTTAGTATATCTTGTGCAGCCACAAGATTGAAGACTTATGATGTGATAGTGGGTTTACATTGTTAAATTGTAAACTTAACTAATGTAATTTAACTCTGTAATCCTATTTTATTTTAGCAAAGTTTCTCATTTTTATATCATGTGCAATGTGAACAATCTGATCAATCCGATTATCATTTCGATATCGCGCCTCGGGAACCTTCCGCCCGTCGGGGAAACCCGATCCTGCCCCGCCGGCTCGGGGTGTGACACCAGACCACATAGAATATTGTTGTTAATGATAATTAAGCGTTTCACTCCCTACCAACACCACAATCGTTAGAGTTTGAAAAACAGTTTTGAGTTCACTTCTGAGGACAACTGAATGCCTTGACATTTAGTATCAATCCACGGAAGCAACTTGGGTGTAACGATCTGCATAGGTGCGTAGTTAGAGGATATCCATTAGTAAACACAAAGTCTACTAATAGTATCATAATCATCCTAGCCACCGTTACAAAACATGGATGGACAATGAGGAACACTGAAAGGTAAGTATGAGAGGACCAATCAGTCTGTCCTACAATGTCCTGACAACGAAGAACTCTGAATAACTAGTAGGGGTTGACACCATAGGTCAACATGCGTCGGCCAATCAGTCTGTCTTACGAAGTCCTTATGCCGATTATTTAGACTTAAGATCTTCCGATACCATGTGCACATGTACCTGTTAACCCACTAGAATCCCTTTGTTAACATGTTTAAGTTCCTGAGTTTATTGAGTGTTGAGTATAAGTATTGATTATTAACATTGACCACTAGCATTTCATACTGAATATAAGTATTAGGCATTTGAGTAAAAAAAATTGAGCTTAAAGTATTTGTACATGAATTAACTGAGCTTAAAATGTTCTGGCATAAAGCATTTAAGTATTTAAGCATAAGGTATTTGGACATAAAGCATTTGAGTATTGAATATTTAATATTGATTTAAAAGCATTGAGTATAAGTTTTAAGCAACAGCTCTTGAGTATAACAAAGTATACATTACGAAAGTATACATTTGAGAAACTTTTTTTTATAAGTAATGTTTTGAGAAAGTATATGTTCGAGGAAAGTATACAATCATGACATATATTTATGATAGTTTATACACGAAATTATTACGACTCATCACAACTAAATGAGTAAACTGTTTAACAGTTTAACAATTTATAAACAATTTATAGACATAAACAGTAAGCATTACATAAAACATGACAAGAATTATATAAAGAATTTACATAAAACAGTTGACATGTTTCTCAGTCCCGCAGTAAAACAAAATAGTTTGAAAAGGGAAAAATGAACTCACCTGCATTGCTATGAAATGATTCACAACAAATATGCGAGCTCGTTACTTGTGGATTATGTATCTTCAGTACCTGAGTTGTTTTAAGAAGGTTTGAATACTATAAGTATGTATAATAGACGTATCTAGGGTTTTGGTCTCGGTACGCAACTAAGTGTCCTATGTTACTAATGTTTTTCTATGATTCTCTCTAACTAGTCTAAAAGTATTACCCATTTACATTCCTTTATCCCATGAATAATGATTATTAAACCTTAGTGATGTAAGGTTTACGTTATTTACATTCAAAGTCTTTTAATTAAAACATTTTAAATAATTCATTTTAAGTTAAATCATTAAGTTAGAAATCATTTAATTTAATTTAAAGGAGTTTATAAATCAATCTCTTTTATCAAAACATTAATTAATTTAAGAAAATATAAGTCACATGATTAGACTTAGGTTAATCTCATTCGATTAACCATAAGTCCGTTACTAGATCTTGATTTTTCCCATGGTTCTTCGCTCGCTCATGTGTGTAACCCATCCTAGATAGTTCAAATGAACCATCTAATGTAGTTATATGTTTTCATGAAGTTTATAAGTGTTAGATGTTAAAAATGGAATCAACATCTATATACTTAACTATTGTTTTGATCCGTAAAGCATTTTCACCATGTTATTCATAGTTTAGTTTAATGAAATCCAAATGTGTTAAACTAAGTAGTTCCACATTTGTTTAGAAAAGTTTTGATGTTATCAATCCCTTGCATAGGGACTTACAAATTTGTTTCCTTTACTAGAAAACCCTAATTATGTTCACCAATTCACGGTTACAAAATCATTTTAGTTTAGAATACTTTAGTGTTTGAACTTTTGCATGAATGTTTAGCAACCCATTATTCTCCTAGTAAAACCCTATTATCCTTCCCAAGCATGCACCCTACGTAAGTTCCCATGCATACCATGCACTCACAATCCCATGCTCGCAATCATGTAGCACTAAACCCAAACATTCGGCCAAATGGGATTCATGCGAATGACAAGACTCGACCGACCGAGAGGTTGGCCGAATGGGGTTTCCTGCGAAAGAGTGGCCGACCAAAAGTGGTTCCATCCGAGTGAAGGCCGAGCGACTGAACCACTTGGCCGACCGAATGAATTGATGCTAGTGAGGATTGGACCGAATGAAAGGGTGTCGTGCGAATAAGGCTTCCTTCGGCCTTGGCCATTCGGCCAGCCTGAAGATAAGCCATTCGGTCATTCGAAAACTCAGCTGGTGAAGCCCCTATTTTCGAGCATCTGTACCACACCATGCATTTCCTATATTCCTACAACTTCCTAAGTGTATCTGGTGTTGTTTCCCTAAGGTTTAGAAGGATTTTAGCCGGATTTCAAGAGGGGTTCGAACTAAAAATCGAACTTTGAACTCGAAGGATTTTAGCCGGATTTCAAGAGGTGGTTCAAAGCTCATATCGGTTGTACTTTCGTGATCTACAGGTTGTAGTGGTCGTTTTGACACCAAGAGGGCTCGATTTCGTGCAGAAATGAAGGATTTAGGTTTGTGGCTTCTAGAGAGAGAAAGTAGAGAGAGTGACGGGAGAGAGGAGAGAGGTGGGGTAGTTGGGAGAGAAATGCGGAAATAAATGCCTCATTAAAGGCTTTCAAAATACCCGCGTGTTCGGTTTCGCTCGGTTTCGCGTAGAAACGTCGGTTCTCTTTCATTTTTGAAACGAACATCTCGGTTTTAAAAGTAGAATTTGTAAATTTATTTTATGTGGTGATTCCTAATAAATTAACTAAATATCTTTCGTTTATTTTAATTTTTTGAAAATATTTAATTTACAGTTTAAACCGAATCGTATAGTCGTCGTGCGTATTCGTTTCGAATCGTCACCCGTACGAACACGACGATAACTACACTTTCCAATATGGTTTTCTAATTATTAGACATATTTCAGAACGTTAGAATTTCATATATATTCTTACAGATCGTCACCTATACAAATAATCCGTCGATTTAGCATTTACTTAACGACATTCATTGTTGTTTTGTTTTATACAATCTCACATACGTTTATACATAATAAGATCCTAACTAAAAATTTCGTAGTAGTTCTGTGTTGTCAGATGAAATTCTGACTGTTAAACCATAGTTCTGATTTGTGTTTCTGAAATGAATTGTGTAATAGTTTTGTGTTAGACATCAAATGATAATAGCATCCATGTAATACACATAGTTCGTACCTGAATTACTATACAAGTACTGTTTCGATTATGATTCTGGCACTGATGTTACAGTCTCCCCTTGTTAAAGAAATTTCATCCCGAAATTTAAAAATCATTATTAGGTACGACTTTCTTTGTAAACAAATAGGGAAAACTTTGTTTAGAGTGATGTCCTAACGCTTCCAAATGAACTCTGGGTCGCGTTTGGAATTTCCACCGAGTCTTATCAGTTGGAATACGGTTTCGTTCAGTGTTTAACTTCACGATTCCGTAATTCCTATTGATTTGTCAATGAAAGGTATGTATAGGCTTTTTCACATCTCCTCGATCAATTTGATCAAGAGTTAATCGACCAATCATTTCTTGAGATCTATCATCAAGGTTGCATCATGCTTAGTTCTATGTTATTCATACCATCTGATCCTATCTACAGCGAGTCTTATATGTTGACTTACTCATCAAGAATCAGATGTATCTTGTTTTCGTCTCCCTGTGTCATTGCCTTCAGCATGATTCCTTAAGTAATGTTTCAGACCTTTGTTCGCCTTATTGCTCGCAATTGTCTTACTGCCGTGTGTTGCTTAATCTCTTCATAGTTCTATCACCTTATTGTTCAAAATAGCTTTCCTATTTAAGGCCACGTCACGACAAACGGATTTTATGAGCATCAATTGTTATACAACCTAGCTGTGGTTTTCTAAGCATAATGTATACATTAACTAAGGATCCTTTCATTATTTCTACCGCATAAAACAATCCATAAGTTTTCATGGAATACCTATGTAGTTATACTAATTGGAACAAGATAAATTTCTTATTCATACTATTATCAAAATGAAACAAAGACTTACGAGTTAAAGGTTAACACATACCAGTACCCGTCTCCGGGTCTTGGAGCGCAACAGGAGCTCCTATCATGAAAGCTCTTCCCCTTAGTACTTGATCTCCAGGTTGTACCTTTTTCAGACAGTTCCTGGAATAGTGGCCTACTTCGCCACAGTTAAAGCATCCCTGGTGATTGTTGTTAGGATTATTGGGATTGGGTGGTGGAGGTAATGCTCAAACAACATTGTTTACTGCCGGTGCCGGTGGAGTTCGGCAGTGTTGAACCCAATGGCCCCTTCGGCCACAGTTAGTACACTGCCTACACGGCGTTGTGGCAGCAAGATGAAATTGGCATTGTGCACACTGGGGATGTACGCCAGTGTAGGGTTTGCGTGCAGCTTTAGCAGGTACTGCAGCAACTTGATGGAGGGGTACGGGCATCGTGTAGTCTTGAATGACCTTCTGTTTCTTCTTCGGTTGTTCCTTTTTAGCTTTCCATAAATCCTTCTTTAGAACTCCTGAGGCTACCATCAAGTCAGTAAGTTTGGCTGACAGTGAAATAGCCGATTCTAGAGTTACAGGACATGCAGAAACGACAAGGCTTTGAATGCAGGCTGGTAATCCGCCTACATACCTGTCAATACGCTTCTCTAGTGTTGGTACCATTTCTGGCACCAAGGCTACCAACTCGTGATAGCGAGTAGTGTACGCCATGTGATCTGCACCTACCATCACATGATTAGACAATTCAGTTTCCATCTTCTGGAGTTCATTCTTTGGACATAACTCCATTCTCAATAGGGCCTTGAAATCATCCCAAGGCATCGCTAATGCCTCATCTCTTCCTCGCGCATGAATCTGCGAGTTCCACCAGTTCAAAGCTCGTTTGCTGAACGAGCCTGCAGAATACCGAACTTTATGATGTTCGGGGCAGCTACTGATGTCTAGGGTGTTCTCTATCTTTTCGATCCATTGGATCAAGCCAACTGCACCCTCCGTACCGCTGAACTCGGCGGTTTGCAACCTACGAATGTTTTGTAGGAGTAGTTTGAAGTAGCGCTGGTGTTCCCACTAGCTTATCCTAATGAGTTCCCAGAGTTGTTACCGTTGCTTCGAATCCTGTTGAGCATGTCTGGAATTACCTCCTTCAGTTGATTGGTCAGTTGACTGCTCAGTAGGGTGGCTAATGCCACAGTAGCAGGGTCCAATACCGGATTCTGGTGCGGGTTGTGAGGCGGAGTGTGTGGGGGAGGAGGAGATCGAGGAGGAGATCGAGGAGGAGGTGGTGAAGGTTGTCTTCGCGGCAGCATTCTGATCACAACCGAAAAGGAATCGATTAGTGTAATGATCGAATGCTGAATACATAATGCAAATAATCTCCTAAGTCTTATGTTCTCTACATGAAAGGTCCCTATGTTATAGTCTAGGCCAAACCGTTCTAAGTACATGACCTGTATTCTCTATAACATTGGCTCTAATACCAATCTGCCACACCCCGAGCCGACGGGCCGGATCGTGTGTCCCGTCGGGCGGAATGGTCCCGGGGCATGATATCAGATGATAATCGTGATGATCAGATTGTATACATAGCATCGACATTTGAGAATAACTAAAGCACATTGATAATAAAATAAGAATACAAAGTTAAATTACAATTGTGATAATTTAACTACGTAAACCTATCCAAAAGAATCATAAGTTTACTATCCTGTAACTGCACAAGATGTCAAAAATTATTCATAAAAGCAAACAAATATGTGCTTCCAAAAGCTACTAGGTCCTTTATCTGGCATCCTAGTATGCATCCTGAGTCTTAACTTAATCATGTACATCACCTGAGAAAACATGTAAGAAAACAAAGTCAACACATGGTTGGTGAGTTCATATAGTTTAGTATTGGAAAATATAGCTTTGCAAACCACTTTAGTAACAACCTTAATCTCATTAATAACATATGTCCTATCCAATTCGGTATGCTTATATATAGGGCATACGAAAGGGTCGAGCCTACAACCCGCCTAGACGCCATCCCACCACATCCAATTCCATTTTCATCATAGTTTCAAGCATTCTGTTTAAGAGTTTAAAACACACACAAAATAGCATTTGCAAATCTGACCGAATGACCACCTTAACCTCATTAACAACCACCTAAACTATCCAGCCTGTAGATTTGAAGAATCGATCACGAAATTCTACGATTCAATCATAAACGTTCGGAATCCGTTTACAACTAGATTTGGATCAAGAAAAACATTGTAATATATCTCAAATCTGAATTCTTCATATCCAATCAAGTGTATACAAACAATAAACTTGAATTACAACACTTGAATACAAGAAAGAAACTAAGATGAAGAGAATCTTGATCTTGAACTTGAGAGAGAGAATGTAACTGTGTGTGTAAGATTGTAAGCTCCAACCCTCCAAGTTCAATGAAATGAACTACCAAAACCATATATATAGGTTTCATAGGTTTGCCTATAGGTTTGCCAAACCTATAGGTTTGCCAATAGGTTTGCCTAACCTTAAACCATGTGAGCGCCAAACCTTTTAGCCATCAATCATACCCGAACCTTCTTGAATCTTTAGCCGAACCCTTAATCATATACAACAGACTGCGATTTCATATACAACAAGCCATGTTCACACAATAAATGCAGCTTTCACACAGAAAATGCATCAACATACTCCCCTTTGAATCTTGTTGTTGTGTATGCTCAAACTTTATGTGCATCGGGAAATAAATCTTTATCAACATACTCCACTACAACCTTGCTATCTTACTGTCACACCCCGAGCCGGCGGGGTAGGATCGGAGTCCCCGTCGAGCGGAAGGTTCCCGGGGCGCGATATCGGGAGTGATAATCAGAAGTGATCAGATTGTTTACATTGCACATGATATAAGTGAGAAATGCTAATTAAAATAGAATTACAAAGTTAAATTACATCAGTATTGTTTATAATTTAACAATGTAAATCTATTGTAAACATCATAAAATAACTATCTTGTATTTGCACAAGATATACAAAATAAATTGTATAATGATGTCTTCAAAAGTATGCAGGTCCAAAATGCTAAGTCTTCTATCTGAAGTCCTAGCCCAAAAGAAATGACTTCCTAATTGACCTGTTCGTCACCTGAGAAGTCATGCAAAAATAAAGGTCAACACATGGTTGGTGAGTTCATATAGTTTAGTATTTGAAAATGATTTGAAAATGATTTGAAAACCTCCTTTGGTAAAGACCCTAACCTCATTAACACCACATGTAATATCCACATCGGTATGCTTATATATAGGGCATATGTAAGGGACAAGCCCTAGCCAACATCCCACCACATACTAATATGCATATGACACTGCTGTTAATGACAATTAAGCATTTTTACCCTTAACACAATCCCATAAGTTCTCCTGTTTGTTGTCCCTGTCATTACAATCATTTGAAATCCATGTTGATTTTCACAAGTTCATCACACAATATGATCAACCACACAATTGTATAAACAGTTATAAATGCTTAATTAAACAAGTAAATAAACATTTAATAAAATCTAAGTCCTTATGATTGGGGCCTATGGTCATACTCGAGTAGACTAGTCTGTCAATCTAGGTACTTAGTAGTTAGGGAATTCTGTAAATATCATCAAACATAAGACCTACAAGTCAATCAGTCTAGCTAGGACTTCTTGAAATATAGGATTTCTGGATTCAATGTGTTGGCAAATGTTATCTCTGATATTTCCCATACTATCCCTTAAAAATGATTTAATGATCGTCTGATTTTTGTCACAAGATGTACTTGATGTGTTGATCATAGAATACAAGATTCATTGATCGGTAGTACACTTGATTCATTGTTCAACAAACACTTGGTTTATAGAACATTGAATGTTGTCTTTGCAAAGATTGTTTTTATTGATGTCTTGATGTCCCACACTTGTTTTGTCAAAATGTTTGATTTGATCCCTTGAATTCACCCACTTGTTTTGTCAAAATGTTCGTTTTGATCCCTTGAACTCACACCCTTGTTTTGTCAAAATGTCTGATCTGATTTGTTTGAAATGTTTTGACTTGTTGAAAAGTTAAGTTTAACTTGATTATTCACTTAATAAATAAGTAAACCAGTTAATAACCTGCATAAAATCTTCCTAGATATGATCTAGGATAACATTTATACATATGTAAAACATACAATTTAAAAGCATTCGAGTAAACAATTTAAATAAACAGTTTACGCATGCTTCTCAGCCCCGCGTTTTAAAACAAAAAATGTTAGAAAAGGGGCAATGAACTCACCTGTGCTGCTATGTAATTTGATCTAACACAAAATGCGCGCTCCTGTATGTAAGCTAAGTTTCTTCGGTTCCTGAGTTATTTTATAAAAATTCGAATATAATAAGTACGCGTAGTAGTCGTTGTGCCTAAGACCTTGAGTCTTGTTGTGTGTGCAACTAAGTGTCTTAGTACTAAGTGTATCTAGGATCTACTCTATCTTAATTACCCTTCTTATGATCCCAATTCCCAAGATTAGTTACAATAACTAACTTTTAAATTTTAGAAAATTCCGGCAGGGTTTCCTTTGTTTTTAAAACAATTCCAGACAATTTCATTGTCTATTTTATAACAAAATCCCAATTCAATCAATTCAAATAAATATTTAAACCAAAGCGTTACAATTTAATATTTCATTTTAATTTAATATCATGTTAAAACCATTTAGTGAGATATAACAAATTATCATTAAGTGTTCTTCATTAAACTCTCTTTACAAGAGTTTAAATGACATTATAAATATGATGGACTTAACTAAGTCCCATTGAGCCCATTTTGACTCAATTGATTATCTTGGTTTCCTATTTGATTAACCAACTTGGGTTATTGATGATCATGAATTTGTAACCAATTCTCTATAGTTGTTAAACTATCTTGTATGATCAACAATTAGTGCTAGACATGCATGCATGATTAGGGTTTCCTCCTTACTCATGCACTCCCACATGTGTATATATATATGCATTTGATCCTCTTATACCCATGAATGAAATTTAACCCATCAATCCTTATGAAATACTTAGGTTATCAATCAAGTAATCACTTGTTGTGTTATCCATACTAGTCCCATTGATCCTAGGTCCATCTTGACTCAATTAAACTATTCTAAGAGTTGATACATTGTATTGGGCAGCGAACCTTTTTAAGAGAACCCATAAGGTTCGGCTAAGGTGGCAACATGTAGGGTTCGTGATACTTAAAGTTCGGCTAAGTAGGGTTCGGCCTAACAGAAAGGTTCGTTAACCCATGGTTCGTCACCCTATGGTTCGGCTGAATACTGGTCCTATAGGTTCGTTGCAGGGTTAGGTGCGGTTAACAGGTTCGTTTAGCAGGAGTGGCAGGGTTCGTTGCAGGTGCAGGCTTGCAGGGTTCGCCCAACCACCGAGGGTTCGTTTAACAAACCCTTGGGTTCGTGAGGTGCCTACAAGGTTCGGCTCCCAGTTTCGCGATCCAACAGGGTTCGGTTATCTTAATGGTCCACGAACCTGCAACATCTCCTTCTTGTTCACGACTTCGACCTGTTACAAAACCATCTCCAAAAATACCTAATCGAACATTTACTTCTATCTAAGTGTTCTAAGTGCTTGACATCGATCATAATCATAAAATCATATAAATTCGTGAAAACCCTCTAAAAACCAAGTTTACAAGGGTTGTTTACCTTAGATCCCGTGGATGAGAGCACGAATAAGTTGTACTTCCGTGATCTATGTGTTGTAAGGAACGTTTTGACACCTAACTTGCTTGAATCCACCAAGAAATCTTTACAAATTCTTTGAGAGAAGGAGGAGAACACCCTTTTTAGAGAGATGGAGGTGTTGGACGAAAATGAGAAGGTTTGTGGGTCTTGGTGGTGGTGGTTGGAGTCTTAATGACTCATTAAATGTTTAGGAAAAACACCCGATTGTTCGGTCTCGTTCGGTTTCGCGTAACGTGTCGGTTTCGCGTGATTTTCGCGGTAAAACGATACGATTATAAAATAGAATTTATTTAATTATTCTAGGTTGTGATTCCTAATAAATTAACTAATATCTTTTATTTATTTAAAATTTAGAATTTAAAATAATAATTAACTGTTTAAATCGAAATGTACGGTCGTCGCGCGTATTCGTTCGAATCGTCACCCGTACGAATACGACGATAACTATACTTTTCAATCTTGTTTTCTAATTATAGAATATCATTCAGAACGTTAAACTTTCAGATATATTCGGACAGATCGTCACCTATACGAATAACCCGTAAATTTAGCATTCACATAACAATATTCGTGTGTTTTGTTCTGTAAGACCTCACATACGTTTATACATAATAAATCCTAAACAAATAATCACATGATGGTTCTGTATTGCCAGATAATTATCCGACTCAAGAACCATTTTTCTGAACTGTGTTTCTGTTAAATGTGTCTGAATCTGTTCTATGACAACTCACCATGATAATGATAAATGCTATGAATATGAAAATTACTGAAATGTGTATGATTCATACCTGTTTTACTGTTCATGTACTGTAGAGATCACTGTTTCGGTGGCGGTTCCGGCACTGATGTTACAGTCTCCCCTTGTTAGAGAAATTTCGTCCCGAAATTTAAGAGTTGTTATCCGGTACGGCTTCCTCTTCAAACAGTTGGGGATACTTCAACTTCATGTGATCTTCACGTTCCCAAGTGAATTCGGGCCCGCGTCTTGAATTCCATCGAACCTTTACAATAGGAATACGGCTTCGCCTCAGTTGTTTAACCTTGCGATCCATAATCTCTAAAGGTTCTTCAATGAAATGTAACTGTTCATCGACTTGAATCTCTTCGATTGGAATGACGAGAGACTCGTCAGCAAGGCATTTCTTTAAGTTTGAGATGTGAAACACATCATGCACACCACTGAGTTCATCTGGTAATCTCAGTCGATAAGCTACAGGACCTATACGTTCGATGATTTCGAACGGTCCCACGTATCGTGGTGCTAATTTGCCTTTCTTTCCAAAGCGTACCACGCCTTTCCATGGGGATACCTTTAACATTACACGATCTCCCACTTGGAATTCCAACGGCTTGCGCCGTTTGTCGGCGTAGCTCTTTTGTCTGCTCCTTGTTGCTTGTAGTCTTCTTTGAATCTGAGCTATCTTGTCAGTGGTTTCTTGAATTAATTCTGGCCCCGTTATTCGGTTGTCTCCAATTTCAGTCCAACAGATCGGTGATCGACATTTCCGGCCATAAAGAGCCTCGAACGGTGCACATCCGATACTGCTGTGGTAACTGTTATTGTAGGAGAACTCAATCAGTGGCAAATGGGAATCCCAATTCCCACCGAAGTCTAGAACACAGGTTCTCAACATGTCCTCTAGGGTTTGGATAGTACGTTCGCTTTGACCGTCCGTTTGTGGATGGTAAGCTGTACTCAGATTTAACTGTGTCCCTAGAGATTTCTGCAATGATTGCCAGAACCTTGATGTGAATCTGCTATCTCGATCAGAAATAATAGACAATGGCACACCGTGGCGTACCACTATCTCGTTGATGTATAATCTTGCCAGTTTATCCATGGTGAAGTTCTCACGCATGGGCAAGAAATGAGCAGATTTGGTTAGACGATCAATGATCACCCAAATTGTATCATGACTGCTGGAAGTGCGGGGTAGCTTGGTAATGAAATCCATAGCTATTTGTTCCCACTTCCAGAGCGGAATCTCAGGCTGTTCCAGTAGACCGGACGGTCTCTGGTGTTCCGCCTTTACCTTCGCACACGTTAGACATTGACCAACGTATTCGGCTATGTCCTTCTTCATTCCAGGCCACCAATAAAATCCACGCAAGTCTTGGTACATCTTATCAGCACCTGGATGAACGGAGTATTTAGTCTTGTGTGCTTCATCGAGGATAAGTTTTCTCAATTCATCTACCGCAGGGATCCATATACGTTCCTTGTAGTAGATCATACCGTCAGGCTTCGTGTCAAACTGTTTCTCTGCTCCGCAATCAAGTTCCCTCTTCAGATTACTTCGGTCAAGTGTTTCTTGCTGTGCTTGAACAATCTTGTCACTTAAACTGGTTTGCACGGTTATCCCCATTGCTCTAACACGTAGGGGTTTGACCCGTTCCTTCCGGCTCAAGGCATCGGCTACAACGTTCGCCTTTCCCGGATGGTATTTGATCACACAATCGTAGTCATTCAGAAGTTCAACCCAACGGCGCTGTCGCATGTTGAGCTCCTTCTGATCAAAGATGTGCTGTAGACTTTGGTGATCAGTGAATATGGTACACTTGGTGCCATATAAGTAATGTCTCCAAATCTTCAACGCGAAGATTACAGCTCCCAGTTCAAGATCATGAGTAGTATAATTCTTCTCATGAATCTTTAACTGTCTTGATGCATAGGCTATGACTTTGTCCCGTTGCATTAACACACAACCGAGTCCCTGATGGGAAGCATCACAGTATACAACAAAGTCATCACAGCCTTCTGGGAGAGATAGAATTGGAGCATCACATAGTTTCTGTTTCAATGTCTGAAAAGCATCTTCCTGTTTCTGCTCCCAGACAAACGGTTCGCTTTTCTGGGTTAGCTTAGTGAGAGGCAAAGATATCTTAGAAAAGTTTGAGATAAACCTTCTGTAATAACCCGCCAATCCAAGAAAAGACCGTATCTCCGTCGGTGTCTTCGGAGTGTTCCAATTCTTTATCGCTTCAATCTTGGCAGGGTCTACATGAATTCCCTCGCTGTTGACCACATGACCCAGAAATTGAACTTCTCTTAGCCAAAACTCACATTTGGAGAATTTGGCATAGAGTTTCTCTTCTTTCAACAGCTCCAAGATCTTTCTAAGGTGTTGCTCATGTTCTGTTTTGGTCTTGGAATAAATCAGTATGTCATCAATAAAGACAATGACAAACTGATCCAAGTACGGCTTGCACACTCGGTTCATGAGATCCATGAAAACCGCGGGTGCATTTGTCAATCCGAAAGGCATCACCATGAATTCGTAATGCCCGTATCTTGTTCGGAAGGCCGTTTTCGGTATGTCTTCGTCTTGAACTCTCAGTTGATGATATCCAGACCGCAAGTCAATCTTTGAGAAATACTGTGCTCCTTGTAGTTGGTCAAACAAATCATCAATCCTCGGCAATAGATACCGATTCTTGATGGTTAGTTTGTTTAGTTCCCTGTAATCTATGCACATTCTGAACGATCCGTCTTTCTTCTTCACGAACAAAACCGGAGCTCCCCAAGGTGAGTAGCTCGGTCTGATGAAACCCTTGTCAAGTAACTCCTGTAACTGATTAGACAATTCCTGCATCTCTGAAGGTGCTAACCTGTAAGGAGATTTAGCAACAGGAGTTGCTCCAGGAATTAAGTCAATACGAAACTCTACCGGTCGCACAGGTGGCAAACCTGGTAGGTCTTCAGGAAATACTTCGGGATACTCTTTCACTATTGGTACGTCTTGAACCTTTTCTTATCCTTCTCCTTTTCCACCACATGAGCCAAAAATGCTAAGCACCGTTTCTGTAGACACTTACGCGCCTTTATGCAAGAGATGATTTTGACACTTCGTTTTGCTTGATCCCCTTTAACTTCCAACACACGATCACTCGGCAATGGAATTCGAAGCAGCTTCTCAGAACAGATGACTTCCACTCGGTTAGAGGAAAGCCAATCCATTCCGACAATGATGTCGAAACTACCCAGCTCCATCGGTATCAAATCGATGGTAAATGTAAAATCATTTAGTGTCAATGGGCAGTTCTTATAAACTGTACTAACTGTGATCTGTTTCCCGTTAGCTACTTCTATAATGTAAGGGGAGTCTAACTGTTCCTCTATGGAATCTAGTTGGCATGCAAAGTCGGTAGAGATAAAACTCTGATCCGCACCAGTATCAAATAAGACAGATGCATAAAAATCATGTAAGAGAAACGTACCAGTGACCACATTTGGGTCCTGGCGTGCAGCTGGTGCTCCGATAGCAAAGGCTCGTCCACGGGGTGCTTGAACTGCTGGTTGAGCCTTCTTTGGGCAGTTCTTCGCAAAGTGACCTTGTTCGCCACAGTTATAGCATCCACCATGGTTCTGATTAGCTGGTGGAGGAAGAGCCAAAGCAGCATTGTTGACTGTTTGATTAGGAGTCATCCTACAGTATTGGACCCAATGGCCCTTTCTTCCACATCCCGTGCAATGTTTACACGGAGCGTCAGCAGGGTGATGATACTGACACTTGGCACACAGAGGAAACGTGCCAGTGTAAGGTTTGCGGTTGGGGTTCTGTGGTGTTGCTGCTATTTGTTGCAGAGGTGTGGCCACCGCGTAGTTCTTGATGGTCTTCTGTTTCTTCTTTTGATGGTGGTGGGGTTTCTTGGAAGACTCAGCTTTGTTCTTACTGGGTTCAGCCTCCTTCTTTAGAACTCCCGAGGCTACCATGAGGTCAGTGAGTTTCCCAGACAGTCTCACTGCAGATTCAACAGTAGTAGGGTTGGCTGAAACAACCATGCCCTGAATGCAGGCGGGAAGTCCACCTACATAACGGTCTATCCTTTTCTCCAGAGTTGGTACCATATCTGGTACCAAAGCAACTAACTCGTGGTAACGAGTAGTGTACCCCATGTGATCAGCTCCCTTCATCACATGGTTGGATAGTTCAACCTCCAATTTCTGCAGCTCGTTCTTGGGACAGAACTCTGTTCGCAGCAGTGTCTTGAAATCTTCCCATGGCATGGCCATGGCTTCTTCTCTTCCTCGGGCATTGATCTGACCGTTCCACCAGGTCAGAGCCCGTTTGTTGAATGTTCCCGCTGAGTAACGGACCTTGTGGTGTTCGGGGCAGCTGCAAAGATCCAACGTTGCCTCAATCTTCTCAATCCATTGGATTAGTCCAACGGCACCTTCAGAACCACTAAAACTGGGTGGTTTACATCCTACGAAGGACTTGTAGGAGTAATGAGATGAATCTCCAGTATTCCCACTGGCTTCTCCTGATGTGTTGCCAGTGTTGAGGATCTCATTACGAAGACGAAGGAACATCTCCGGTATAGCTTCTTTCATCTGATTCGTCATCTGGCTACTCAGTAACGTCACCAGAGCGATAGTAGCAGGGTCCATAGTCGGTGTTGTGCCTGAACCAGATGCTTGAGTAATCAATGGAGGAGGGGGAGGAGGAGGTGGAGGAGGTGGTGGTGGAGAGTCGTTGGGAGACGGCGTGGAGGAGTGTGGAGCCAAGTCTTGTGGTGGTAGCTGTATCAAGGGAGGTTGTCTTCGTGGAGGCATTCTGATCATAGCCAATAAAGTCATCGGTTAGTGCAATGATCGAATACAGAAGACAATATGCAAATAAGTCTTAAGTCCTATGTTCTCTACATGCAGGGTCCCTAGGTTATAGTCTAGGCCAAACCATTTAAATAAGTGACCTATATTTCTCTATAACCATGGCTCTGATACCAATCTGTCACACCCCGAGCCGGCGGGGTAGGATCGGAGTCCCCGTCGAGCGGAAGGTTCCCGGGGCGCGATATCGGGAGTGATAATCAGAAGTGATCAGATTGTTTACATTGCACATGATATAAATGAGAAATGCTAATTAAAATAGAATTACAAAGTTAAATTACATCAGTATTGTTTATAATTTAACAATGTAAATCTATTGTAAACATCATAAAATAACTATCTTGTATTTGCACAAGATATACAAAATAAATTGTATAATGATGTCTTCAAAAGTATGCAGGTCCAAAATGCTAAGTCTTCTATCTGAAGTCCTAGCCCAAAAGAAATGACTTCCTAATTGACCTGTTCGTCACCTGAGAAGTCATGCAAAAATAAAGGTCAACACATGGTTGGTGAGTTCATATAGTTTAGTATTTGAAAATGATTTGAAAATGATTTGAAAACCTCCTTTGGTAAAGACCCTAACCTCATTAACACCACATGTAATATCCACATCGGTATGCTTATATATAGGGCATGTGTAAGGGACAAGCCCTAGCCAACATCCCACCACATACTAATATGCATATGACACTGCTGTTAATGACAATTAAGCATTTTTACCCTTAACACAATCCCATAAATTCTCCTGTTTGTTGTCCCTGTCATTACAATCATTTGAAATCCATGTTGATTTTCACAAGTTCATCACACAATATGATCAACCACACAATTGTATAAACAGTTATAAATGCTTAATTAAACAAGTAAATAAACATTTAATAAAATCTAAGTCCTTATGATTGGGGCCTATGGTCATACTCGAGTAGACTAGTCTGTCAATCTAGGTACTTAGTAGTTAGGGAATTCTGTAAATATCATCAAACATAAGACCTACAAGTCAATCAGTCTAGCTAGGACTTCTTGAAATATAGGATTTCTGGATTCAATGTGTTGGCAAATGTTATCTCTGATATTTCCCATACTATCCCTTAAAAATGATTTAATGATCGTCTGATTTTTGTCACAAGATGTACTTGATGTGTTGATCATAGAATACAAGATTCATTGACCGGTAGTACACTTGATTCGTTGTTCAACAAACACTTGGTTTATAGAACATTGAATGTTGTCTTTGCAAAGATTGTTTTATTGATGTCTTGATGTCCCACACTTGTTTTGTCAAAATGTTTGATTTGATCCCTTGAATTCACCCACTTGTTTTGTCAAAATGTTCGTTTTGATCCCTTGAACTCACACCCTTGTTTTGTCAAAATGTCTGATCTGATTTGTTTGAAATGTTTTGACTTGTTGAAAAGTTAAGTTTAACTTGATAATTCACTTAATAAATAAGTAAACCAGTTAATAACCTGCATAAAATCTTCCTAGATATGATCTAGGATAACATTTATACATATGTAAAACATACAATTTAAAAGCATTCGAGTAAACAATTTAAATAAACAGTTTACGCATGCTTCTCAGCCCCGCGTTTTAAAACAAAAAATGTTAGAAAAGGGGCAATGAACTCACCTGTGCTGCTATGTAATTTGATCTAACACAAAATGCGCGCTCCTGTATGTAAGCTAAGTTTCTTCGGTTCCTGAGTTATTTTATAAAAATTCGAATATAATAAGTACGCGTAGTAGTCGTTGTGCCTAAGACCTTGAGTCTTGTTGTGTGTGCAACTAAGTGTCTTAGTACTAAGTGTATCTAGGATCTACTCTATCTTAATTACCCTTCTTATGATCCCAATTCCCAAGATTAGTTACAATAACTAACTTTTAAATTTTAGAAAATTCCGGCAGGGTTTCCTTTGTTTTTAAAACAATTCCAGACAATTTCATTGTCCATTTTATAACAAAATCCCAATTCAATCAATTCAAATAAATATTTAAACCAAAGCGTTACAATTTAATATTTCATTTTAATTTAATATCATGTTAAAACCATTTAGTGAGATATAACAAATTATCATTAAGTGTTCTTCATTAAACTCTCTTTACAAGAGTTTAAATGACATTATAAATATGATGGACTTAACTAAGTCCCATTGAGCCCATTTTGACTCAATTGATTATCTTAGTTTCCTATTTGATTAACCAACTTGGGTTATTGATGATCATGAATTTGTAACCAATTCTCTATAGTTGTTAAACTATCTTGTATGATCAACAATTAGTGCTAGACATGCATGCATGATTAGGGTTTCCTCCTTACTCATGCACTCCCACATGTGTATATATATATGCATTTGATCCTCTTATACCCATGAATGAAATTTAACCCATCAATCCTTATGAAATACTTAGGTTATCAATCAAGTAATCACTTGTTGTGTTATCCATACTAGTCCCATTGATCCTAGGTCCATCTTGACTCAATTAAACTATTCTAAGAGTTGATACATTGTATTGGGCAGCGAACCTTTTTAAGAGAACCCATAAGGTTCGGCTAAGGTGGCAACATGTAGGGTTCGTGATACTTAAAGTTCGGCTAAGTAGGGTTCGGCCTAACAGAAAGGTTCGTTAACCCATGGTTCGTCACCCTATGGTTCGGCTGAATACTGGTCCTATAGGTTCGTTGCAGGGTTAGGTGCGGTTAACAGGTTCGTTTAGCAGGAGTGGCAGGGTTCGTTGCAGGTGCAGGCTTGCAGGGTTCGCCCAACCACCGAGGGTTCGTTTAACAAACCCTTGGGTTCGTGAGGTGCCTACAAGGTTCGGCTCCCAGTTTCGCGATCCAACAGGGTTCGGTTATCTTAATGGTCCACGAACCTGCAACATCTCCTTCTTGTTCACGACTTCGACCTGTTACAAAACCATCTCCAAAAATACCTAATCGAACATTTACTTCTATCTAAGTGTTCTAAGTGCTTGACATCGATCATAATCATAAAATCATATAAATTCGTGAAAACCCTCTAAAAACCAAGTTTACAAGGGTTGTTTACCTTAGATCCCGTGGATGAGAGCACGAATAAGTTGTACTTCCGTGATCTATGTGTTGTAAGGAACGTTTTGACACCTAACTTGCTTGAATCCACCAAGAAATCTTTACAAATTCTTTGAGAGAAGGAGGAGAACACCCTTTTTAGAGAGATGGAGGTGTTGGACGAAAATGAGAAGGTTTGTGGGTCTTGGTGGTGGTGGTTGGAGTCTTAATGACTCATTAAATGTTTAGGAAAAACACCCGATTGTTCGGTCTCGTTCGGTTTCGCGTAACGTGTCGGTTTCGCGTGATTTTCGCGGTAAAACGATACGATTATAAAATAGAATTTATTTAATTATTCTAGGTTGTGATTCCTAATAAATTAACTAATATCTTTTATTTATTTAAAATTTAGAATTTAAAATAATAATTAACTGTTTAAATCGAAATGTACGGTCGTCGCGCGTATTCGTTCGAATCGTCACCCGTACGAATACGACGATAACTATACTTTTCAATCTTGTTTTCTAATTATAGAATATCATTCAGAACGTTAAACTTTCAGATATATTCGGACAGATCGTCACCTATACGAATAACCCGTAAATTTAGCATTCACATAACAATATTCGTGTGTTTTGTTCTGTAAGACCTCACATACGTTTATACATAATAAATCCTAAACAAATAATCACATGATGGTTCTGTATTGCCAGATAATTATCCGACTCAAGAACCATTTTTCTGAACTGTGTTTCTGTTAAATGTGTCTGAATCTGTTCTATGACAACTCACCATGATAATGATAAATGCTATGAATATGAAAATTACTGAAATGTGTATGATTCATACCTGTTTTACTGTTCATGTACTGTAGAGATCACTGTTCCGGTGGCGGTTCCGGCACTGATGTTACACTTACTCCCCTTCAGTTGTAGCTGTTGTATCAAATGTTGTTGTATAGAATTCATCAATCTCTGTTTTTCCGCTTCACTCTCTCAATCTTAATCTCATTCTCTCTCTCTCTCTCCATCTTATGTCTTTCTTTTTCCAAGATTCACACTGCAGTGACATCTTCAACACACAGATCTTCATCACCCTTATCACCTGCATCAGTTGACACATAATCAAAACTAGATGCCTCATCACAATTCCAATTTCTCTTTGTCACTTATTAATAGTAAATCAATTAAAATGTTTACAAAGAATTAGTAAATCAAATCGTATAGTCTTAAAAAAAATAGAAGAAAATTTTTTATGAATTTTTCAATGATTTGTATAAACTCCCCCTAAAGCTATGAATTGAAAAATTTTATATCCTAGAATCCTACAAAATGTGTATTCTAACTAAAAAATAAATATATTTTTGATGAGAAAGATCTAAACATGAGATCATATTGTAATCATACCTCAACGTTACTTGTTGATTATTAATGAGATTTATTTATTCGATGCACAAGCCTAGGACGATTGCCAGTATATGGGTCCACTTTAAATCTTACTACTTGTTGTGAATTTGAATTAATGAAAACCAATCACAAGACTTTGTGTTCCCCCACTCACTTGAACACATCCCCGCTTTGTGAAACATCAACCAACAGCGATGCCATTGTAAATTATAAGTTCAAATTCTTGCTTAGTTTGATCATGCAAAAAAAAAGCGGAATATCTTTTGTGAAATAACAAAGTGTAAAATAAAACAGAATGTTCAAAATCCGGTAACAAGATTGATACTTCCGTATGCGCAGATGAAACCAGAATATTGAACCAAAAAATAAATTAAGTTTAAAACCTAGCAATCAGATCGATACTTCTGTATACACATAGAATGCCCAAGTTTTAAACAAAACCAAGAAAATAAAATCAGAAAGTCCAAAACATAGCAATCAGATCGATACGTAAGTATACGCAGAGAATGTCTATGTTTTAAACGAAAATAAAAGAAAAAAAATGAACTCAGAATTTCTTTTGAAAAAGAAACACATGATCAAACTAATATATGTATTAATACAAATAGCAATCACTGAGGCAAATGACCACGCACTCAGGACAAAGATCAAACACTGTGTTCTAAGTAATGTGTCCCACAAAGAATGATTATGGCATTAGTCTACAGAAATCACAATTAAGTGAAAGACCTACCAACATATCATACTGAGTGCATTGTGATCGCCTTGTATTTGATCTTGTATGATACAAGTAAGCTTTAGAATGTTACAATGTACAATCATATCTCAAAGGTCGGATCAATTTCTCAATTTTCTAATTTTATATCGTTTTTGATTTTTTTTTACTCCCCCTAAAATGCTAAAAATGAAAATTTTTTTGATTTTTAGAATTTTATAAGTACATAAAAAATCAAAATTCTCGAAAAATTGACAACCGATATGATCTATCATCTTTGTAAAACATTATGATTAATGTGACTTGAAAACATCAAGAAAATAAGACAATGTAATTCCAAACCTGTCAAGTTCTCTAGAATAATATGACAGTTAAAGAATTAGAACGATTTTACCAAATACATGCCAGGAAGTTCCACTATCAATGAACTCTCCTCCAATTGATAGGTCCTCTTGAAATCCTCCACACACTCACAAACCATGAGATAGCTTTGAAACTTCGTTTGTTTTTGGTATCCACAACTGTTCTTGCTCAAGTGCATTCTTAAGATAATACTTATCTTGAATCACCACATTGTTGTTAAAAACCAAATTAGTCGTTAAGGGTTTTAAAAGTTTCAACGTCTCTTCATCTGAGGCTTTCATAAGTTCTTCCTTGTTTTGATTTTGCATTTTATGTTTTTTTAGGAATGAACTTTGAAACCTTTGTGACACATGACTTTGCATTACTAACTTGTTCTTTTAACTCACACAGATAAGGACAATTAGCAATGATGTGCCCTCTTATACCACACTCAAAACATATTCTGCTCTCCACAAACCTAGGAGAATAGTTTTGCACAAACCTATGGTTTTGGTGACTTGTCACTGGTGAACCATAAACCAATCTTTGATTCCTTGTTGAACCACTAAGAGTCAAATGTGACTTCTTACCACTTGACATGGGAGACTCAAAGTTCAACTTTTCACATCTTGTGGGACTTAGTGAAATCTTGTCTTGATCCAAAACTTTGAAGTATCACACTTTGATTCCACTTTGTTTGATGCACATGATGATTTCACAACCCATTTTGATTGAATTTGACATTTAGGTTTTGAACTTGAAAAACCATTTTGTTTTGAAAAATTCTTATTTTCATTCTTTGAAAAATTTTTAATTTCAACCAATGGGGTTTTGAAAGAAACTTTCTTTTTGGATGATGATGCAGAGTTTGAAACACATGGTTTCACATTATCAAAGATATTATTGTGAGAATCATCATAATCCTTATGTACATCCATCAACCCACATCTGTACAATGTCTCCTTATCATATTCCTCAAAAGTACAATCTTCAATGATAAGAGAAAAATTGTCATCAGCATAAATTGGAGACTATCCCTTATTGAGAGTGTTATCTATTGAAATTTCACTATCACTTGATTTCTTAATAAAAGGACTTGAAGATATTATAGAATCATAATGATTCTCCAATTTTTGCATGATTTTGTCAAAATCTCTTTTTGCCTTGTCCATTCTGAGTTGAATATTATTGACTGCATTTGTCAATTCAACATTTATTTTGCTCAGAATGTCCAGTTTTTGTTCAGAAATGTCTTCATTGGCATTTGACTTTGACAAATCATCAGTCAACTTTTGAACCTGTGACTTCAATTCTGCAATTTGTTTTGTAAAACACTTTTCATTTGATTTTAAAACCATGTATGCTTTATTGCAGTTTGATAAGTCACATTTCAAGTTTAAGTTTTCTTCCTCCAAACTCCAAATTTTTCCCTCAATATTTAAACATTTAAAGCACGAGAGTTTAGAAAACATACCTAAACTTACCTCTTTATCTGAAATGGTACGACAATGATCTTCACTGACAATGGTAGTTGTTTCAGACAAATCATCAGAGGCATCTTCATAAACACTCCCATCCTCTGTTGACACCACTTCATCACTTGAAGTTTCATCCTTTGACTTCAACACATCATCTTCAGACATCTTCATCTCACTTGTGATATCAAAATCATCAAGAATGTGTGTATTTTCAGTTACATTACATCTCTCATCTACAACTTCATTCACCTGTTTACTATCTTCAGGCATTTTAGGTTCAATTGCTTTATCAGATTCTGACAATGAAGAATCCCCACTTTTTTCTTCATCACTACTTTCCATCTTCAAATTCACACTTGTCTCAATACAATCTTCAGTTTTCAGATCATCTTCCGTTCCTCCTTCAACATCTTCTTTTTCTTTCTCAACACTCATACTTGCCTTTAACATGTTTCTTTGTTCATCAATCCACGAGAAACCAACAATTTTCACAATCCATGTTCCGGTTCGTCTTATCTCCGATTCCATTTTATCAATCACATCTTTGAAGTTCATTAATTTGATATGATTAATGACTTCTGTTTCCTTCATTCTTTCAACAAAATCACTCCATCGATAAGGTAAGAATTGCAAAAACTTCTCAACGATTTGCCCATCAGTGATATCAAACTGAAAATATTTCAATTCTTGAATAAGTGGTAAAAGACGATCATAAGCATCATTGATCTTCTTTGCAACATGATTGTTATATGCAAGTTCTAATAAACTCCACTTTGCACATGAATGTGGCATTTGTCCAAAAACAAGTCACACAATTCTCTTTCTTGATTAAATTCAAACATTTGATCTTCATTCAGTTTTGATGTCCCAAAATTATCATTCGATTTCAGACATGGTTTCTTGTATTGTTGGTACAATAACTTCTTGTAATTGTCATCCGCTTTGGTAATAAACGTTTCGAATGTGGATCTCCAGTTCGGATAATTGTCCAAATTGTCCAACACAAGTCCATTGTTAGCCAACCATTCCACGTTCCAGTTCTTGTATGTCATATTTAACTTTTATGTTTAGAACGTCAAAATTTAACCTCTCAACACAAAACAGCTCAAACCTTGTCTTAACGTCCGAATTAGGTCTTGAAACCTATCCCAAATGATCCGGAAGACCCAAAATAGGTAAACAAGGTTTACTTGAACTTTTAAAATGGTATCTTTCTCGCAAACCTTTTCGAACAAACCTATTGGATGTTCTCACAAACCTATCCACGAACCTATGGAGGTTTTCACGAACCTATGGAGGTTTTCACAAACCTATGAAGGTTTTCACGAACCTATGAAGGTTTTTCACGAACCTATGAAGGTTTTCACGAACCTTTGAAGGTTTTTCACGAACCTATGAAGGTTTTCACGAACCTATTTGTCACGAACCTATGTAGGTTCAGCTCTTAGGTTCGTCTCAGGTTCGTCTGATCGCTCGAACAGACCTGCAACTCCACTAAAATGGCTCTAGAATCTTCATTTTTTGGAGTTAGAAGGCATATGAGTAGTCAAAATCTTCGCTTTTTCAAGGCGCATCTTTCTATCAGATCAAAATTTGCAAAAACTTGATAATTTTTCGTAGATCTGGCTTTTTGTTGACAAAAACGTGAAGAACTTCAAGAAAAACTTCAAAATGATGAAGTTTCTGATCAAATTACATGAGATTGATGTCCATGAACTCGTAGAATCGAGCCTAACGCTCTGATACCACTGTAGATTTGAAGAATCGATCAAGAAATTCTATGATTCAATCATAAACGTGCGGAATCCGTTTACAACTACATTTGGATCAAGAAAAACATTGTAATATATCTCAAATCTGAATTTTTCATATCCAATCAAGTGTATACAAACAATAAACTTGAATTACAACACTTGAATACAATAAAGAAACTAAGATGAAGAGAATCTTGATCTTGAACTTGAGAGAGAGAATGTAACTTTGTGTGTGTAAGATTGTAAACTCCAACCCTCCAAGTTCATTGAAATGAACTAGCAAAACCATATATATAGGTTTCATAGGTTTGCCTATAGGTTTGCCTATAGGTTTGTCAATAGGTTTGCCAATAGGTTTGCCTATAGGTTTGCCAATAGGTTTGCCTAACCTTAAACCATGTGAGCGCCAAACCTTTTAGCCATCAATCATAGCCGAACCTTCTTGAATCTTTAGCCGAACCCTTAATCATATACAACAGACTATGATTTCATATACAACAAGCCAGGTTCACACAATAAATGCAGCTTTCACACAAAAAATGCATCAACACAGCCAAGTATGCATATATATAGGGCATACGAAAGGGTCGAGCCTACAACCCGCCCAAACGCCATCCCACCACATACCGGACCACATAGAATATTGTTGTTAATGATAATTAGGCGTTTCATTCTACCCACTGCCTAACAATCTTGAACAACCTGAAATTATAAACCCTTGAATACCCGAAATGACAACCTTAACCTCACCAACAACCACCTATACTATCCAGCCAAGTATGCTTATATATTGGGCATACGAAAGGGTCGAGCCTACAACCCGCCCAGACGCCATCCCACCACATACCAGACCACATAGAATATTGTTGTTAATGATAATTGTAACATCACTGTACTTTCAGTTGTCCGTACTTCCGTACATCTGTACGATTGTACTGTTACGACTGGAGATTTATTTATTATGAATGATTATGAAATTATTGATTGACATTACTGATATTATCACTGTTACTGGTATACATGATTATAATTTATTATCCGCGTAAACCACGGGAAGTTTAGTTGTAATTCAACTAAACAGACCCGTAGTGTTTATCGCGGTTACTTATCACTGATAATGATGGATTATTGGTCTGAGAATGGATTGAGATGGAATTGGGAGTTTGTTTGAGTCTGGTTACTAAACGTAGTCAAGGACCCATGGTCATGGTTTATCGAAATAGCGGTGGGACGGTGGCTAGGGCAGTTGCGACTGACCCTTACATATGCCCTATATATATGCATATTTCGGTCTATCATGGATGTGTCAGTGACTAGGGTTTAGTGGGTTTTGGTTTGGGAGTTTAATATTTAAGTTAATAAATAATGGGAATTAATTACGCGAGGTGAGGTTACGATCATTATATAAGCGCGAATGTTGATTCAGAAATATTAACTTAATAATGTATTCGCGTGAGTGACGATTCACACGAATATAATTATTAAGAGTAATATTCTGAAACAATATTCCATAAATCGTAAATCGAATCGGAATACGATACGAGCGTCGGATTCGCAAAGGTGACGATCTTTACGAATACGTACGCGAGTAACGCGTTTCGATGAGATAATTAAATAATAGTTAACGATATTAAATTAAATAGCGAAAACTTAATATGTTTATTAGGAATCACAACCTAAATTAAATTGGAATAATTTAATTTATCAAATAATTATTTAACAATAATATAACGAAAGCGAATTACGAAACAATTTAATTTAAGTCATTTTTATTTAAAACAAAATCAATTCATTTAAAAATGCTAAGATGTTTTAAATATTTTACGATTAAAAAACCGAGCATAATCGATCACGTAATTAATTTATCGCGATAAAAACGAGACCGGACCCGGTGTAATAACACACATAATAAGAAAGAATTTCATTCTTTCTTCTTCATTCAACCTACACCCATTCTCTCTCTAGAAAACACACACACACACTTTCTCTCTAACTTCTCTCTAGTCGTTCGGGCTCATTTCTTGACGAAATCGTGAAGTCTCGGTGCCAAAACGACCACAAGATCGAGAGGAACAAGAATCTACAAAGAAATCTCAAGAATTGTAGCTGAATCGAGGTAAATCTAGATGTGAAATCACGGTTTTGTTGTTTGATCGTGGTTCCTAAACTTGTTGTAGTTAAAAATCGGTTTAATCATGCATAGAACCTTAAAATGAGTTGATGTAATCAAGTAGATATAGTGTGTTGGACTGAAACTTGATAAGAATGTTGAAGAAGACGATGAACAGTAACCGGGGAACTGCTGGTCGCGAACCTAGGGCTGCCGAACCCTGCTCAACGACGAACCACCTCCCTTGGCCACGAACCCTCTCTGGGCGGGAAAGACAGGTTTTGGCCGAACCCTTCTTCCTTCTGTTGGCCGAACTATGGGTTGTTAAGGGACTCACGAACCCATGCAGCTCCAGCGAACCCTAGGACTAGCGAACTCTTAGAAGTTCAGCAAACCCTCGGCCATACCTAGGAATGGCGAACCTTGTGCTTCCACGAACTCATTCCCTCACGAACCTTTGGGAAGGGGTGGCTACCAGCGAACCCTTGAACAGCTCTAGCCGAACCCCCTTATTGTCACTTTAGTCGAACCCTCATCATGGCCGAACCATGGGCCACGAACCTTATATGGTGGAAGCCGAACCTTCGGCCATAACTTCTATAGGTTCGCTGCCCCTTTAACTAGAAAGTTTAAAATTCGAATGATGGGTACTAGAAAGAACTAGATCACATAGAGATATACATATATACATGTCATGCATGCATGGAAGGTTAGTTTGAGTTGCCACCTTTTTTTTTCCAAAAAAACTATGAATAATGAATTATGAGATGGATACATAATTTAAACATTATAAGTAAATAACTTAGCTATCTTGTATTTAGATTCAAGTTAGGTCTTGAGCAATTGAAACATTGTGGCACTTAAATTAATCAAGCATGCATGATGGATGGGTATTGATAAGGATAGTGCATATGAGTTAACCTATATAATCATGATGTGTATAAACGATAGTTTCTAACTATATACCTTTATTTGATTAATGAAACCACTAAGTCTAAAACATATCGTTTATGATGATTAACTAGTAAGAATTAAGGATGATATCATGAAGTGGATTAAATACACTAAGTAATACAAAGCAATCGGATCAAAGTAAATTAATATAGACATTGATAGTGTATGGAACACTTATGCTTATAAAAGTGGAAATCACAATAATTACAGATCTTTGAGTTGACTTGAAATATATACGCGAGCGCGCATTATAAGAGAACGCTGCCCTAAGGACTTCAGGTGAGTTCTCATAACCTCCCTTTCTTTAAACTGTTTTTGGTTTTAAAACCCGGAGGTGAAACATGTATACCAAATTAAATATTATTTTGATAACACAAGGTTAATACCTGTTTAACAATATGATATTCACATTTGAAATTATCATTATTATGGGATTATCTCTTATTATTTTATATCCATGTAAACATTGTTATTGACCTAGGTCAATAACAAAGATTACAAGTATTGTCACAAATCCCGAGAATCATCGCTCTTAACTTCGGTTAATTGCTTTGACATCGTGTATTGTCACGTGGATGGTTTCCACATCTGTGAAGCATTGCCTTTGACTTCGGTTATTTGCTTTGGCTTCATGTATTGTCACGTGGTTAGCGACCACTCCATGGATCATGTATTTAACTTATGTTAATTACATAATGATCATGTATAGTCACGAACATTATTTGAGAATATAGTTGATGAGATTGGTTGATTAGTTTGTGGATTGATTATCTATATTTGATTATGATTATTTGTGATTGACTATGATTGATTTGGTTATGTGGTTATGTGATTATGTATGTGTTTGGTTGTTAAATTGATGGATGTGTATTGGATTATCTCATACAGGTATTCATATGGATTTTCTCAAGAAGATCATAAGTTTTATACTCGTTTTAAACAAAGCATTTTATAAAACCCTTTTAAGCATAAACTTTCAAACTCATTTTTACTAAAACATTTTTAAATATAAAAACTTATGATTACTCACCAACTACTTTTGTAGTTGACACTTGATTTTCTTACATGTTTCAGGTGATGGAGACAAGTAGGATGAAGAGGATGATCTCTTCTATTTTGGACATCATCATCATATAGGATTCTTGGACTTAGTTAATTAACTAAATTTCTGGCGATTAGAGTTTAGTTAGTTTAACTAAATCTTTTGTGTATTTGATGTAATTGATTCATGATGAACATGATTTTTGTGTAATTATTTTGGTTGATTAAATGATATATGATGATTTGAGTTAGATGCCCACGAGCTTTTGAACAATCTACACATCCCTCGTGGCATCCCGATGATTCCGCCGTCGGTCGGGGTGTTACAGATTGGTATCAGAGCCTGGGTTATAGGGAATTAGGTTACTAGAAATGGTTGACCTAGTCTATAACCGTAGGATACCCTAGTATGAATTAATTTCATACACTAGTTAGTATACTCAGGATTTCATGCTTATGTGTTTATTACATGTTAACTGAACTTCTGATATACATCTGATTACATATGCTGCTTATTAATTTCTTGCTTACGTGTGCCCTAATGATTCGATAAGGACATGCACGTGGTGTATCGTAAAGGTGGTGGGACGTTGGCTAGGGCAGTTGCGACTGACCCTTACATATGCCCTATATATATACCATTTACGGTACATTGGGTGGATGTCAGTATTGAAGAATGTGGGAACTACCCGTTTGGGAAATTACCTGCTTAGGAGATTAAATGCTTAGGAATTACCTGCTTTAGGAATTATTTGTTTAATCTATAAACTCCAGACAAGGACACACTCGTGGTATACTACAAAGGTGGTGGGACGGTGGCTGGGGCAGTTGCGACTGACCCCTACATATGCCCTATACATATACCATTTGTAGTATATTGGGGGTCTGTCAGTGTCAGGAACTTAGGATATTACTAGGAATTATTGTGAGATGGATGTTGATGGTCTGTTGGTTAAGGTTGGTTTGGATTGACACTTTGGATGATCACACTTGATAAACACTTATAAATTCCCTTATAAAAACATACGGATTGGACACGTAGGGTGCATAGGATTAATGAACGATATGAGCGATTAGTGATGGAATATGGACTTGGGCGATGATATAGACACTTGATGATAATATAAACGCATAGTGATGATACTAACACTTAGTGATGGTATGGACACTTGACAAGAATAAACTATAGGGAAGATATGAACACTTAGTGACAATAAGAGCACTTCGTGATGATATGAACCCTTAATGATGATTATTGACATTGGAATTGATATGGATTTTAGTGAACTTAGACAGTTGGGGGAAACTTAATGTCAGGTGAACTTAGACATTAGGTGAACTTAGAAATAGGCAAGCCTACATGTCAGGTGAACTTAGACATTAGGTAAACCTAATTGTCCAAGGGAACTAGAGATCACTTCACTCAAAATTATCCTACTAAGGATAAGGTGTGTGAAGTGAGATTTATGATGAAGTACATGACACACTCTACACACTAGCAAGGGCATAATCGTGGTGCAATGGAACGGTGGTGGGACGGTGTAGGGGAGATTGCGATCTACCTCTGCATATGCCCTATATATAAGCTTGTTGCATTGCATTGGGAGGTTGTCAGTGTTAGTATAGAGTGAAGAATGTATAGGATCTAGGAAATAGTTAGTTAACACTAGTTATGACCAACTAGGACACTTAGAATAATAATAGGAAATTATAAACCTTTTTGAGTTTAATGACTGATGGGAGAGAAATACAGTTCCTATATGTAATCCTAATTGTCTAATGGACTCATTTAAACATTGTTTGTATGATTTACGTTGTAAACGGTAGTAACATGTTTCTATTTCCTTCAGAAACATGCCGCCTCGCCGTCACAACGGAGATGATACGAACACAGAGGATGCTAACGGTAATGCTAACCCTGGCATGCAAGAGTTAGCTAACCTCATCACTGGGTTGGTGAACCAGTTGACTCAGGCCAACCAAAACATCAACCAGAATCGAGGTGGTGCAAACCAGACAACTTGCACATTCAAACACTTCAATTCCTGCAATCCCCTGAAATTTACGGGTGCTGAATCAGCCACTGGTCTGCTGCAGTGGTTTGAGAGTATGGAGAACACCTTCATCAACAGCGAATGCCCTGAAAATCTGAAAGTTCGCTATGCCACCAGTGTTTTCCAAAAGAGAGCACTGACTTGGTGGAATGGGGAAAAGCGAACTAGGGGAGTAGATGCTGCCTTAGCATTGACATGGACAGAGGTCAAGACTCTGATGACCACTGAATTCTGTCCTAGAAGCGAGATGAGGAAACTGGAGGCTGAGTTCTGGGAACTCAAGCAGGATAGCGGAGAGAATGTCATCTACAATACTCAGTTTCATGAGTATAGCTTGCTGGTACCTCACTTGGTGACACCCTTGGAAAGGGCGATTGAGAAGTATATCGGCGGGCTGCCGGTGCAGATTCAGGATACAGTCTATGGGAGCAATCCCAAAACACTTGAGGCTGCAATCCGGTTATCTGCAACTCTTACTGACAATCACGTGAAGAATGGAACTCTTACTCGAAAGGGATATAAGAAGACTGACACCAAGACTGCTGCAAAGGAAGTCAAAACTGAAGTCAAGTCTGAAGCTGCTAGCTCGTCCAAAAGCAGCAACAAGAAGAGAAAGAATAGGAATTTCATGGTAACTGTACCTGCTGCGAAGTTTGCGCAGCAATCATCAAACAATTCTGCTGCAAGAAGTTACACTGGGAACACTCCCCAATGTAACACTTGCAGATATCATCATGCCCCTAACTTGCCGTGTCGCGTTTGCAACAACTGTGGCAAGTTCGGGCACTATGCAAACGTTTGTCGGAGTGCACCGCAAGCACAAAGGATGCAACAAGCACCGCTTGCACTACCAGCTCCTCAAACTCAACCTATTCCGGCTGTACCCATTCGCCAGGTACCTCAAGCACAGGCAAGAGCCTGTTATGAATGTGGTGAAGTGGGTCACTTCAGAAATCAGTGCCCAAAGTTGACTGGAAATAATCAGAGGGTGGCAAGAGGCCGGGCTTTTCAACTGAATGCTCCAGCTGCTCAAGCCAACCAGGATGTGGTCAACGGTACATTTCTGATCAACAACTCTTATGCATCTGTCTTATTTGATTCTGGTGCTGATAGGAGTTTTGTTTCATATGATTTCGAATGCTTGCTTGGTAGAACACGTACATATTTAGATAAACCGTTTAACGTGGAAGTGGCTGACGGAAACACTATTGATATTGACACTATTATCATTGGATGTACTGTGAACTTAAATGATCACGTTTTCCCAATTGATCTTATACCTATGCATCTTGGTAGCTTTGATGTTATCATAGGCATGGATTGGTTAGCCACTCACAAAGCGGAGATTGTATGCCATGAGAAATATATACGTATTCCCTTACCTTCGGGTGAAACCTTGAGAATATTTGGAGAAACTGCTAGTAAAGGTCTTAAGCTAATGTCTTGCACTAAAGCACACAAGTACCTTAGGAAGAAATGTATAGCATTCTTAGCTCATATTGTGGAGAAGAAAGAGAAAGGAAAGAAGATTGAAGATGTTCCAGTGATACGAGATTTTCCAGAAGTCTTTCCAGACGATTTACCGGGTCTTCCACCAGAACGTCAAGTTGAGTTCCGAATCGACTTAGTACCTGGTGCGAACCCAGTCGCCAAAGCTCCCTACAGACTTGCGCCTTCGGAGTTGCAAGAATTGGCGAGTCAGCTGCAAGAACTTACCGATAAAGGGTTTATTCGCCCGAGCCATTCACCATGGGGTGCACCGGTCTTGTTTGTCAAGAAAAAGGACGGGTCATTCCGAATGTGCATCGATTATCGCGAATTGAACAAACTTACAATTAAGAATCGATACCCACTGCCGCGCATCGATGACCTCTTCGATCAGCTGCAGGGCTCGGCATGGTTTTCAAAGATCGATCTTAGGTCTGGGTATCATCAGCTTCGCGTACATGATGATGATATTCCCAAGACAGCTTTTAGAACAAGATATGGCCACTATGAATTTCTGGTAATGCCTTTCGGTCTTACCAATGCACCTGCGGTTTTCATGGATCTCATGAACCGTGTTTGCAGGCCATACTTGGATAAATTTGTGATTGTATTCATTGATGATATTCTGATTTACTCAAAGACTAAAGAAGAACACGAGAAACACCTTAAGTTGGTTTTGGAGATCCTAAGAGAGGAGCGACTGTATGCCAAATTCTCTAAATGTGAATTTTGGCTTAAGGAAGTTCAATTCTTGGGACACATAGTCAATGCAAATGGTGTTCACGTGGATCCTGCAAAGATTGATGCTGTGAAGAATTGGAGTACACCGAAGACACCGACGGAGATTCGATCGTTTCTTGGACTTGCCGGTTACTATCGGCGGTTTATATCGAATTTCTCCAGAATTGCTGTCCCTCTCACCGCTTTGACTCAGAAGAATAGGCTATATGAGTGGGGACCAAAGCAAGAAGAGGCATTTCAGACTCTGAAGCAGAAACTTTGTGATGCTCCTGTCTTGACATTGCCGATGGAAATGATGATTTTGTAGTTTATTGTGATGCATCCAACTTAGGTCTCGGTTGTGTTCTCATGCAACGGGGAAAGGTTGTGGCTTATGCATCAAGACAATTGAAGATTCATGAGAAGAACTACACTACACATGACTTGGAACTTGGTGCAGTCGTGTTTGCCTTGAAGATATGGAGACATTATCTTTATGGCACAAAGTGTGTAGTCTTTACTGATCATAAGAGTTTACAACATATTCTGAATCAGAAAGAGCTTAACATGAGACAACGGAGATGGGTTGAACTGTTAAATGATTATGACTGTGAAATTCGCTACCATCCTGGTAAAGCGAATGTAGTAGCAGATGCGCTTAGTCGCAAAAGTCAAGTTCAGATTCATAGTGTCCGAGTGCACACTAATCTCCGTAATGATGTTCTCACAGCCCAACAACACTCATTAGCTCAAGATAACTTGAAAAATGAGATGTCTTGCGGGGCTGAAATCTTATTGGAAACTAAGGATGACGGTTTGATGTATTACTTGAATCGGTTGTGGATACCGAACAGGGGTGATCTTAGGATGCTGATTATGGATGAAGCTCATAAGCCTCGTTATTCAATCCATCCAGGTGCTGATAAGATGTATCAAGACCTTAGGGGCTTGTACTGGTGGCCTGGAATGAAGAAGGATATTGCTGAATATGTGTCTAAGTGCCTTAACTGTGCTAAAGTCAAGGCAGAACATCAGCGACCTTCGGGATTGTTACTACAACCAGAAATACCGATGTGGAAGTGGGAGAATATCTCCATGGATTTCATTACTAAACTCCCACGGACCGCGAACGGTAAAGATAGTATCTGGGTAATTGTTGACAGATTGACCAAGTCGGCTCATTTCTTACCGATACGTGAAACTTACCCGGTGCAGAAGTTAGCTCGTATCTACATTGATGAGATCATTAGCCGACATGGCATTCCCTTAAGCATAATATCGGACCGTGATGCTCGATTCACGGCACGATTTTGGGAGTCACTTCATGAAGCCTTTGGAACAAGACTGGATCTTAGCACTGCTTATCATCCTCAAACGGATGGTCAAACGGAGCGAACGATTCAAACATTGGAAGACATGTTGAGAGCTTGTGTCATCGATTTCGGTGGCAATTGGGATAGCCATCTTCCATTGGTTGAGTTCTCGTATAACAACAGTTATCACGCGAGCATTGGTATGGCACCGTTTGAAGCTCTGTATGGCAGAAAATGTCGGTCGCCTATTTGTTGGACCGAAGTTGGCGATTCGCAGATTACTGGTCCGGAAATTATTCAGGAAACGACTGACAAGATCCGCCAGATCCGCGACAATCTGTTAGCTGCTCGCAGTCGACAGAAGAATTACGCGGATAAACGAAGAAAACCTTTGGAGTTTGAAGTGGGAGATATGGTATTGCTTAAAGTGTCGCCTTGGAAGGGCGTTGTCCGATTTGGGAAAAAGGGGAAGCTTGCTCCACGATACGTTGGCCCTTTTAAGATCCTTGAACGGATCGGGAAGGTTGCTTACAAATTGGAACTTCCTCCAGAACTTAGTAATGTGCATCCGACGTTTCACGTGTCCAATCTAAGAAAGTGCTTAGCTGATCAGGATCTTCAGGTACCACTCGATGACATCCGCATCGATGATACCATGCACTTTGTTGAAAAACCAGTGGAGATAATGGATCGTGAGATTAAACAGCTAAAACGCAGTAGAATTCCAATTGTCAAAGTACGTTGGGAATCGAAGCGGGGTCCAGAATTCACATGGGAACGGGAAGATCAGATGAAGCTTAAGTACCCACATTTATTTACTACGGTCACTCCAAGTTGAATTTCGGGACGAAATTCCTTTAACTAGGGGAGACTGTAACATCACTGTACTTTCAGTTGTCCGTACTTCCGTACATCCGTACGATTGTACTGTTACGACTGGAGATTTATTTATTATGAATGATTATGAAATTATTGATTGACATTACTGATATTATCACTGTTACTGGTATACATGATTATAATTTATTATCCGCGTAAACCACGGGAAGTTTAGTTGTAATTCAACTAAACAGACCCGTAGTGTTTATCGCGGTTACTTATCACTGATAATGATGGATTATTGGTCTGAGAATGGATTGAGATGGAATTGGGAGTTTGTTTGAGTCTGGTTACTAAACGTAGTCAAGGACCCATGGTCATGGTTTATCGAAATAGCGGTGGGACGGTGGCTAGGGCAGTTGCGACTGACCCTTACATATGCCCTATATATATGCATATTTCGGTCTATCATGGATGTGTCAGTGACTAGGGTTTAGTGGGTTTTGGTTTGGGAGTTTAATATTTAAGTTAATAAATAATGGGAATTAATTACGCGAGGTGAGGTTACGATCATTATATAAGCGCGAATGTTGATTCAGAAATATTAACTTAATAATGTATTCGCGTGAGTGACGATTCACACGAATATAATTATTAAGAGTAATATTCTGAAACAATATTCCATAAATCGTAAATCGAATCGGAATACGATACGAGCGTCGGATTCGCAAAGGTGACGATCTTTACGAATACGTACGCGAGTAACGCGTTTCGATGAGATAATTAAATAATAGTTAACGATATTAAATTAAATAGCGAAAACTTAATATGTTTATTAGGAATCACAACCTAAATTAAATTGGAATAATTTAATTTATCAAATAATTATTTAACAATAATATAACGAAAGCGAATTACGAAACAATTTAATTTAAGTCATTTTTATTTAAAACAAAATCAATTCATTTAAAAATGCTAAGATGTTTTAAATATTTTACGATTAAAAAACCGAGCATAATCGATCACGTAATTAATTTATCGCGATAAAAACGAGACCGGACCCGGTGTAATAACACACATAATAAGAAAGAATTTCATTCTTTCTTCTTCATTCAACCTACACCCATTCTCTCTCTAGAAAACACACACACACTTTCTCTCTAACTTCTCTCTAGTCGTTCGGGCTCATTTCTTGACGAAATCGTGAAGTCTCGGTGCCAAAACGACCACAAGATCGAGAGGAACAAGAATCTACAAAGAAATCTCAAGAATTGTAGCTGAATCGAGGTAAATCTAGATGTGAAATCACGGTTTTGTTGTTTGATCGTGGTTCCTAAACTTGTTGTAGTTAAAAATCGGTTTAATCATGCATAGAACCTTAAAATGAGTTGATGTAATCAAGTAGATATAGTGTGTTGGACTGAAACTTGATAAGAATGTTGAAGAAGACGATGAACAGTAACCGGGGAACTGCTGGTCGCGAACCTAGGGCTGCCGAACCCTGCTCAACGACGAACCACCTCCCTTGGCCACGAACCCTCTCTGGGCGGGAAAGACAGGTTTTGGCCGAACCCTTCTTCCTTCTGTTGGCCGAACTATGGGTTGTTAAGGGACTCACGAACCCATGCAGCTCCAGCGAACCCTAGGACTAGCGAACTCTTAGAAGTTCAGCAAACCTCGGCCATACCTAGGAATGGCGAACCTTGTGCTTCCACGAACTCATTCCCTCACGAACCTTTGGGAAGGGGTGGCTACCAGCGAACCCTTGAACAGCTCTAGCCGAACCCCCTTATTGTCACTTTAGTCGAACCCTCATCATGGCCGAACCATGGGCCACGAACCTTATATGGTGGAAGCCGAACCTTCGGCCATAACTTCTATAGGTTCGCTGCCCCTTTAACTAGAAAGTTTAAAATTCGAATGATGGGTACTAGAAAGAACTAGATCACATAGAGATATACATATATACATGTCATGCATGCATGGAAGGTTAGTTTGAGTTGCCACCTTTTTTTTTCCAAAAAAACTATGAATAATGAATTATGAGATGGATACATAATTTAAACATTATAAGTAAATAACTTAGCTATCTTGTATTTAGATTCAAGTTAGGTCTTGAGCAATTGAAACATTGTGGCACTCAAATTAATCAAGCATGCATGATGGATGGGTATTGATAAGGATAGTGCATATGAGTTAACCTATATAATCATGATGTGTATAAACGATAGTTTCTAACTATATACCTTTATTTGATTAATGAAACCACTAAGTCTAAAACATATCGTTTATGATGATTAACTAGTAAGAATTAAGGATGATATCATGAAGTGGATTAAATACACTAAGTAATACAAAGCAATCGGATCAAAGTAAATTAATATAGACATTGATAGTGTATGGAACACTTATGCTTATAAAAGTGGAAATCACAATAATTACAGATCTTTGAGTTGACTTGAAATATATACGCGAGCGCGCATTATAAGAGAACGCTGCCCTAAGGACTTCAGGTGAGTTCTCATAACCTCCCTTTCTTTAAACTGTTTTTGGTTTTAAAACCCGGAGGTGAAACATGTATACCAAATTAAATATTATTTTGATAACACAAGGTTAATACCTGTTTAACAATATGATATTCACATTTGAAATTATCATTATTATGGGATTATCTCTTATTATTTTATATCCATGTAAACATTGTTATTGACCTAGGTCAATAACAAAGATAACAAGTATTGTCACAAATCCCGAGAATCATCGCTCTTAACTTCGGTTAATTGCTTTGACATCGTGTATTGTCACGTGGATGGTTTCCACATCTGTGAAGCATTGCCTTTGACTTCGGTTATTTGCTTTGGCTTCATGTATTGTCACGTGGTTAGCGACCACTCCATGGATCATGTATTTAACTTATGTTAATTACATAATGATCATGTATAGTCACGAACATTATTTGAGAATATAGTTGATGAGATTGGTTGATTAGTTTGTGGATTGATTATCTATATTTGATTATGATTATTTGTGATTGACTATGATTGATTTGGTTATGTGGTTATGTGATTATGTATGTGTTTGGTTGTTAAATTGATGGATGTGTATTGGATTATCTCATACAGGTATTCATATGGATTTTCTCAAGAAGATCATAAGTTTTATACTCGTTTTAAACAAAGCATTTTATAAAACCCTTTTAAGCATAAACTTTCAAACTCATTTTTACTAAAACATTTTTAAATATAAAAACTTATGATTACTCACCAACTACTTTTGTAGTTGACACTTGATTTTCTTACATGTTTCAGGTGATGGAGACAAGTAGGATGAAGAGGATGATCTCTTCTATTTTGGACATCATCATCATATAGGATTCTTGGACTTAGTTAATTAACTAAATTTCTGGCGATTAGAGTTTAGTTAGTTTAACTAAATCTTTTGTGTATTTGATGTAATTGATTCATGATGAACATGATTTTTGTGTAATTATTTTGGTTGATTAAATGATATATGATGATTTGATTTAGATGCCCACGAGCTTTTGAACAATCTACACATCCCTCGTGGCATCCCGATGATTCCGCCGTCGGTCGGGGTGTTACAATAATTAAGCGTTTCACTCCCTACCAAAACCACAATCGTTAGAGTTTGAAAAACAGTTTTGAGTTCACTTCTGAGGACAACTGAATGCCTTGACATTTAGTATCAATCCACGGAAGCAACTTGGGTGTAACGATCTGCATAGGTGCGTAGTTAGAGGATATCCATTAGTAGACACAAAGTCTACTAATAGTATCATAATCATCCTAGCCACTGTTACAAAACATGGATGGACAATGAGGAACACTGAAAGGTAAGTATAAGAGGACCAATCAGTCTGCCCGACAAGGTCCTAACAACGAAGAACCCTGAATGACTAGTAGGGGTTGACACCATAGGTCAACACGCGTCGGCCAATCAGTCTGTCTTACGAAGTCCTTATGCCGATTATTCAGACTTAAGATCTTCCCATACCATGTGCACATGTACCTGTTTACCCACTAGAATCCCTTTGTTAACATGTTTAAGTTCCTGAATTCATTGAGTGTTGAGTATAAGTATTGATTATGAACATTGACCAGCAGCATTCCGTACTGAATATAAGTATTAGGCATTTGAGTAAAAAAAAATTGAGCTTAAAGTATTTGTACATGAAGTAACTGAGCTTAAAATGTTCTAGCATAAAGCATTTAAGTATTTAAGCATAAGGTATTTGAACATAAAGCATTTGAGTATTGAATATTTAATATTGATTTAAAAGCATTGAGTATAAGTTTTGAGCAACAGCTCTTGAGTATAACAAAGTATACATTAAGAAAGTATACATTTGAGAATTTTTTTTTATAAGTAATGTTTTGAGAAAGTATATGTTCGAGGAAAGTATACAAGCATGACATATATTCATGATAGTTTATAGACGTAATTATTAAGACTCATCATAACTAAATGAGTAAACTGTTTAACAGTTTATAAACAATTTATAGACAGAAACAGTAAGCATTACATAAAACATGACAACAATTATATAAAGCATTTACATAAAACGGTTGACATGTTTCTCAGTCCCGCAGTAAAACACAATAGTTTGAAAAGGGAAAAATGAACTCACCTGCGTTGCTATGAAATGATTCACAACAAATATGCGAGCTCGTTACTTGTGGATTACGTATCTTCAGTACCTGAGTTGTTTTAAGAAGGTTTGAATACTATAAGTATGTATAATAGACGTATCTAGGGTTTTGGTCTCGGTACGCAACTAAATGTCCTATGTTACTAATGTTTTTCTATGATTCTCTTTAACTAGTCTAAACGTATTACCCATTTACATACCTTTATCCCATGAATAATCATTATTAAACCTTAGTGATGTAAGGTTTACGTTATTTACATTCAAAGTCTTTTAATTAAAACATTTTAAATAATTCATTTTAAGTTAAATCATTAAGTTAGAAATCATTTAATTTAATTTAAAAGAGTTTATAAATCAATCTCTTTTATCAAAACATTAATTAATTTAAGAAAATATAAGTCACATGATTAGACTTAGGTTAATCTCATTCGATTAACCTTAAGTCCGTTACTAGATCTTGATTTTTCCCATGGTTCTTCGATCGCTCATGTGTATAACCCATCCTAGATAGTTCAAATGAACCATCTAATGTAGTTATATGTTTTCATGAAGTTTATAAGTGTTAGATGTTAAAAATGGAATCAACATCTATATACTTAACTATTGTTTTGATCTGTAAAGCATTTTCACCATGTTATTCATAGTTTAGTTTAATGAAATCCAAATGTGTTAAACTAAGTAGTTCCACATTTGTTTAGAAAAGTGTTGGTGTTATCAATCCCTAGCATAGGGACTTACAAATTTGTTTCCTTTACTAGAAAACCCTAATTATGTTCACCAATTCACGGTTACAAAATCGTTTTAGTTTAGTATACTTTAGTGTTTGAACTTTTGCATGAATGTTTAGCAACCCATTATTCTCCTAGTAAAGCCCTATTATCCTTCCCAACAATGCACCCTACATAAGTTCCCATGCATACCATGCACTCACAATCCCATGTTCGCGATCATGTAGCCCTAAACCCAAACATTCGGCCAAATGGAATTCATGCGAATGACAAGACTCGACCGACCGAGAGGTTGGCCGAATGGGGTTTCCTGCGAAAGAGTGGCCGGCCGAAAGTGGTTCCATCTGAGTGAAGGCTGAGCGACTGAACCACTTGGCCGACCGAACGAATTGATGCTAATGAGGATTGGACCGAATGAAAGGGTGCCGTGCGAATAAGGCTTCCTTCGGCCTTGGCCATTCGGCCGGCCTGAAGATAAGCTATTCGGTCGTTCGAAAACTCAGTTGGTGTAGCCCCAATTTTCGAGCATCTGGACCACACCATGCATTTCCTAAATTCCTACAACTTCCTAAGTGTATCTGGTGTAGTTTCCCTAAGGTTTAGAAGGATTTTTGCCGGATTTCAAGAGGGGTTCGAACAAGGGTTTGAAAACCCTAAAAATCAGACTTTGAACTCGTTTTTACCAAAAATCAGCTGGTTCAAAGCTCAGATCGGTTGTACTTTTGTGATCTACAGGTTGTAGTGGTCGTTTTGACACCAAGAGGGCTCGATTTCGTGGAGAAATGAAGTATTTAGGTTTGTGGCTTCTATAGAGAGAAAGTAGAGAGAAAGTGACGGGAGAGAGGAAAGAGGTGGGGTAGTTGGGAGAGAAATGAGAAAATAAAAGCCTCATTAAAGGCTTTCAAAATACCCACGTGTTCGGTCTCGCTCGGTTTCGTGTAGAAACGTCAGTTCTCTTTCGTTTTTGAAACTAACATCTCGGTTTTAAAAGTAGAATTTGTAAATTTATTTTAGGTGGTGATTCCTAATTAATTAACTAAATATCTTCCGTTTATTTTAATTTTTTGAAAATTTTTAATTTAAAGTTTAAATCGAATCGTATAGTCGTCGTGCGTATTCGTTCGAATCGTCACCCGTACGAACAAGACGATAACTACACTTTCCAATATGGTTTTCTAATTATTAGACATATTTCAGAACGTTAAAATTTCAAAAAAAATATTCTTACAGAACGTCACCTATACAAATAATCCGTCAATTTAGCATTTACGTAACGACATTCGTTGTTGTTTTGTTTTATACAATCTCACATACGTTTATACATAATAAGATCCTAACTAAAAATGTCGTAGTAGTTCTGTGTTTTCAGATGAAATTCTGACTGTTAAACCATAGTTCTGATTCGTGTTTCTGAAATGAATTGTGTAATAGTTTTGTGTCAAACACCAAATGATAATAGCATGTAATACACATAGTTCGTACCTGAATTACTATACAAGTATTGTTTAGATTATGATTCCGGCACTGATGTTACAATGACACAACGGGTGATGAACAAAATTCATGGGTGAACATCAAATGGGTTGAACACATGTGAGATAGAAATGGGTATCCATAGTTGTATTACAAGTGGTGTTGAATTCTATTAAGTATGTGGTGGGATGTCGGCTGGGGCTTGTTCCCCTACGTAAGCCCTATATATAAGCATGCTTGATTGGATGAAATACTTTTTGTAAGCATAACTATGGAGAGGACATTATGCGTGACAAACGAGACAAGTATCAATGGGACTTGTGTACGACATTGTGATTGTGAATAACAACAAATCAATTGTTTTCAATTACTAAACTTATGAACTCACCAACCTAGTGTTGACTTTCTTTAAATGCATGTTTTACTCAGGTGACGAACATGTCTAGTCACCAGACTCAAGATGCATTAGCTAGTGAACTGTTATAGTGGACCTAGCTACATTTTGTGTGCATAACTTTTGATGACATACTTTGATGAATCACTTTTGTAAATCTTGTGCAGTTACAAGATAGAAAACTCAATGATTCTTTTGGGTAGATTTACTTAGTTAAATTATGAGCATGACAATGTAATTTAACTTTGTAATTCTATATCAATGTCATATTAGTATCTCTCGTTTATATATCATGTGCAGTGTAAACAATCTAATCACTATGATTATCAAACGATATCGTGCCCCGAGAACCTTCCGCCCGACGGGAAAGTCGATCCAGCCCGTCGGCTCGGGGTGTGACAGTTGTCCATCCTGTAATCATAGTTAAATAAGGAATAGTATACAATAATAGAAACTATCATTGTGTCAAGTCTAGTGTAGTGTCTGGTGTTGAGCAACGGCTATAGTCTAAGTTTACTACATGCAAACCGAGTTCTCTATAACCAAGGCTCTGATACCAGTCTGTCACACCCCTAAATTCCCACGTATGGTGTTAGTCCACATGGATGTGACGTGGCCAGAATCACAGCTCATGGTCATATAGAACGACTCTATATGCGTTTCAAAATACATTGTTTGTCATAGTCACAATCGAATTTAAAATAGTGAAGCGGACATTAAGTTACAAAGCAGTGGAATGAAAAGTGTTTAATATGCAGCGGAAAAGTAAATTGTCAGACACTACACTGTTTAATACATGACATAACATAAATTAAAATTTCTTTGTTCAAAACGACACAACATAGATTCATGTTGTTCCTATGCTCGTGTCCTTAAGTGCACCCATGTCCGTATGCAGCTAGTTACCTGAGAATTCATGTTTAAGAAAAAGTGTCAACACAAAGGTTGGTGAGTTCACAGGTTTTGATCTACATATAGATAATAATCAAAATGTTTGTCATGTGTCATGCTTTTTATCAAATGTTAGTCCTGAGCCCTAGGCTCCAAGTGTCAGTGCGTCACTAGCGAACTAGACATGTTAGTCTTTGCCTCCGCCATGTCTCGTAATAACAATGGCAAGATAGGTCAAGATTTCACGTGTCCCGACCTCCAGTCAGTATTGTGCCACGTGGGGTTCGTCACACCCAAACAGATCTATTCAAACTCACCTCGTTGTTTGTACATTAACGGTAAGACTTTGCGAGGGCTTGTTACGATTACAACACTTATGTTTGTCTAATAAACCAGCATACGCAATATGTTTGTACAAGTAATAAATGTTTGACTCGATTCAACAAGTATTCTCCCCCATAAATCAATATCTAATCCATTTTTATGCCATCTATCATCATAATATCATACAAATGATCTTCCTATCTGCATGCATGCTCACAACTTCACCCATATCATCATGTTGTAACACAAAAGTTACTATTAATGGCAAGAATCTCAAATAACCACTTTTTGACCATTTTAATGATAACAAATCATGTAATACATCACCAACATCATCAATAGTCATATATTAATATCCAAAATTATCTAAAATCCTTTAGATCATACATGCATGTAAGTATATCATCTATGAGCAAGTTAAGCATCATGACCCATTTACAACATCATGAATCATTATGGATCATCAAAATACATCATTATATCATTCTAGATCATCAAGATCAATAATAAAATCATCAAACCCAGATTCAAAGTGTTGAAAATTCATGCATGCAAGGTTAGAGAGCTTGCATGTGGGTTTTAGACCTTGTGTGTGTGTGTGTGGGTGTGATAAGTGCATCTTAGCCATAAAAACTACCTTGAGAGGCTCTAGAAGTTCAAAATGGATCTTGGAAATCTTCTAAATACTCCTGGAATGATTCAGAACAACTCCAGAGCAGATGCAAATCGTTGGTGATGCTTGGAAGTCTTTCTTTGGCTTCTTGGGTCTTCAAATGCTCAAGTATTGAGCCCCAATGGCTTCCAATGGCTTCTAAGAGGGTTTGCAGGGGGTTGTGAGGAAGAAGAAACCGAATGATGGCTTATGAGCTTGGGGAGAGTGTGTAGGAGTTGGGGTGAAATGATTTTTCTTGGATTTTTAAAGATTTGACGTCTGGGCAGCCTCGCATACCACCAACAGCTTCAAAAAGCTGCTTGGCATACCGTAATGAATTTCGGGATTCAAAATCCCAGCCCATCCATCGCGTACCGCCAAGGAGGTATCCGGGGTCCTTAGCGTACCGTGAAGGATCCTGGTTAAGCATAAATTCGACTATTTCGATGGTTTGTATCGTTTTCGACGTTTTCTCGCTTATGGAACATTGTTTGGCCTTGTTTAAACTCCTCTAGTTCAATGTTCGAGTGTTTTGTGATGTTTCTAGTGTTTAGTCAGACGATGTGTTAAACGTTTGCCAACGTTCGTATCTTCTTAGACACGTGTGTGCGTGTTGCGATAATTCCCTGAATTATCGTGTTTGTGTCAGTGTTTGTACTGTCATGCCACGTGTCACACTAAATTAAACTAATTCTAGAGCCACGTATACAATTATCAATTAAATAAACATTTAATTAAAACAGATGTTGACCTGCAAATAACGGGGTGTCACATCATCCCTTTGTTAGAAAGAATTTCGTCCCGAAATTCAGCTCGTGTTTTCCGTGTTTGTTTGTTCAGCGAACAGGTGCGGGTATTTCCTTTTCATTTGATCTTCACGCTCCCACATGAATTCCGGTCCGTGTCGCGAATTCCGTCACACTTTACTATTGGTATTTTGCTGAGTTTAAGATTCTAGATTTCATGGTCCATTATCTCCACCGGTTCCTCAACGAAGTTTAACTGTTCATCAATCTGAATTTCCCCAAAAGGAATTGCAAGTGTCTCGTCAGATAAGCATTTCTTGAGGTTTGATAAGTGAAACACGTTGGTGATCTCAAAAGGTCCGATGTAATGAGGATTCAACTTCCCTCGTTTGCCGAATTGGATAACTCCCTTCCAGGGCGAGACCTTGAGCAACACTCTGTCTCCCACCTGAAATTCAAATGGCTTACGTCGTTTGTCAATGTAGCTTTTCTGTCTGTCCGGAGCTGCTGCCATTCGTTTACGTATCTGCACGATCTTCTCAGTCGTTTCGTGCACAAGTTCGGGGCCTATCAGTTGGCTTTCTCCAACTTCCACCCAGCAGATGGGTGATCGACACTTACGTCCGTAGAGTTCCTCGAATGGTGCAGCTTGTATGCTCGTGTGGTAGCTTTTGTTGTATGAGAACTCAACTAATGGCAGATGAGTCTCCCAGCTACTACCAAAATCAATGACACATGCGCCAACGTTCACCAACGTTCGTATCTTCTTAGACACGTGTGTGCGTGTTGCGATAATTCACCGAATTATCGTGTTTGTGTCAGTGTTTGTACTGTCATGCCACATGTCACACTAAATTAAATTAATTCTAGTGCCATGTATGCAATTATCAATTAAATAAACATTTAATTAAAACAGATGCTGACCTGGAAATTACTGGGTGTCACACATACTTTTTTCATACATACTCATACTCATACTCAAAATCAAACTCAAACATATGTAAGTGGTTGGACGGGATTTGGTTGGTGAACAGGTACATGTGCACATGGTATGGGAAGACTCAATACTGACTACTTTCAAGGGCTTCGTAAGATAGACTAATTGGCCGCCGAGCATTGACGTTGGTCAACCCACACTAGTCATTCAGTGTTCTTCGTTGTCAAGATTTTGTAAGACAGACTGAATGACCTACGAGTGTTGATGTTGGTCAACCCACACTAGTCATTCAGTGTTCTTCATTGTCCAACCATGTATTTTGTGATGAGTGGCTAGGATGATTATGGTTCCATTCAGTTGACCAAGCGTCGTCTGATGGTACCCTATAACTACGCACCGATGCTGAAAGTCATGCCCGGGTTAGTTTTGTGGATTGGTACCGAATGCCTCCATGAGTGACTCTAGGAGTCACTCCCCTCTAGTATTCAATCGTCCACAGATGAGAACTTAAACTTGGTTTTCAAACTCTAATGAATTAGAAATTGGTTAATCAGAATTCTTAAAACTAGGTTGAATGTGGATTGTGGTAGGGAGTAAAACGCCTAATTATCATTAATAACAATATCATATGTGGTCCGGTATGTGGTGGGCTGGCGGTAAGCTTGACCCTACGTATGCCCTATACATAAGCATACTTGGCTGGATAAGATAGGTGTTGTTGGTGAGGTTAAGGTTATTACTCTGAATGGTTTTGCTGAAATTGGTAAAAAGCTTAATTATCATTAATAAAAATTTCTTATGTGGTATGGTATGTGGTGGGCTGGTGGCTGGCTGGTGGTAAGCTTGACCCTACTTATGCCCTATATATATGCATACTTTGCTGGATAGGATAGGTGTTATTGGTGAGGTTTAAGTTGTTAATGAAAAAGGTTTGTTGAAACTCATTTTCAAATACTAAAGTTTATGAACTCACCAACCATTTGTTGACTTTGTTTTCTTACATGTTTTCTCAGGTGATGGACATGGCTAGGTTAAGATTGCATGATGCATACTAGGATGCCAGATAGAGGACCTAGTAGTCTTTTGAAGCACATATTTTGTCTGTTAATTGTGAAACATTTTTGATATCTTGTACAGTTACAAAATAGTAGACCTATAAGTCAATTGGATAGGATTACTTAGTAAAATAATCAAGACAATTGTAATTTAACTTTGTAATCCAAGTTTAATTATTATTGTGATTTAGCTATTCTCAAATGTTGTGCTATGAATACAATCTGATCATTCCGATTATCACACAATATCGCGCCCCGAGATATTTCCGCCCGACAGGAAAGTCGATCCAGCCCGACGACTCGGGGTGTGACAGTTAGTGTTTGGAAGAGTTCGATGTATGATCGTTCTATCGTATTGTGTAATCACAAGTAAGAATTCAACGTTGTTATGTTGTTCAGTGTTTGTAACATCAAACATAAGTGTGATCATTCTATCCAATTGTTTGTATACACACCAATTCGTGCACGTAAATGTAAATGTCTGTGATGTACTATGTAACATTACACATAGCAAGGTGTTTGCTATTCAAAAGTTGTATTTATTTTGATTTTGTAAACGGTTCAGCTAGTATTTGCAAAGGTTCGTTTGGCCCACGAACCTTGGCATGTAAGCGAACCTATTGAGGTTGTTAGGTTTAGCGAACCTATAGGCTGTCAAAGGTTCGGCGAACCTTTTGAATGGTTTTCATAGGTTCGTCTAGCGAACCTAAGGGTTCGTCCAGCGAACCTTAGGGTTCGGCTGGCAAACCTTAGGTTCGGCTAGCAGTAAAAGGTTCGTTGGTCCAGTATCTATAAATAGTAGGTTTGTTTGTAGATCTGGATAGAACTTAGAGAACTGAGAGAACTTTGTACTGAGTGTTAGAAAATTCTCTGTATTTTCTCTGTGTGAGATTTGTGTTCTTGTAATCATTTGTTGATAATACAAGAAGTGTTTATTGAATTGCATGTGTTCTTTGGACTTATACATATCGACTATGGATTCCGCACGTGGTTGATAGTTCGTAGAACTTCTTATTTGATCCTGATCGGTTCTCACCAAACCAACAGTGGTATCAGAGCGTTTGGTGAGGTTCTACACTACAATTTCAAAGAATTCAAGCAATTGAAGATTTGAAGACATTTGATGGATCAAATTATTTCTTCTTGATTGATTTTCTGGTGATTTGTGACTGTTTTCATCATCAATTGTTACAACAATTGAAGTTTTTTAAGTGTTTTGGTAGAGATTTGGAATGATTTTTTGAAGTTTTGGAAGGTTTCCCGCTCAAAAATTTCAAAATCTGCGCTACAGGTTCGTGGGACGAACCTGTGACTTGCTGAATACAAAGGTTCGTTGTTATTCTGATTTTTCAGAGGGTTCGTTTGATAATTCGCTGAAGGTTCGGCAGAGGTTCGGCAATAGTTCGGCAAAGGTTCGGCAAAGATTTTGTCAAGGTTCGGCAAGTTTGGGTGATAGTTCGGCAGAGGTTCGCTGCTTACTGTTCATAGTTCGGCTGAGGGTTCGCTTGAACTAAAGGTTCATCAGTTTCTTGGTTCGTCTGTGCAAAGGTTCGTGAGTTTCAAGGTTCGTTGTTCAAAGGTTCGCTGCTCAAAAGACAAATTTGGTTCATAGGTTCAGCTGAGGTTCGCCTGAAGGTTCGGCTAAGACAAATTTTAGTCCATAGGTTCGGCTGAGGTTCATCTGAGGGTTCGGCTAAGACAAAATTTTGTCTGGAGGTTCGGCTGAGGTTCGTTTGAGGTTCAGCTAGAGTTATTTTGGAAAAAGGTTCGCTGCTTACATTTCTGAAATTATGTCTGACATGTACGCGGCGATGGCAAGTCAGAATTCCAAACTTCAGAGCATTTTAATCAGTGAGACTGAAGTGGGCAGTACAAATAAAGTGCCAAAGCTATTGGATTTAGCTGATTATGACAACTGGAAAGGAAGATTTGAGACTCATCTGAATGGCACAGATACAAACTTATGGGAAAGAATATTATCTCCTTATGAGAGACCAAGGGTAGTTGGTACTGATTTGTTTCAACTCATGGAAAGACTGGATGTAGATGAGCGGAAAAAGTATGATTCAGAGAAGAAAGCTTATTGGTTATTGAGTCAAGCCATTCCCAATCAAATTCTGCATCAATTTGATGAACACAAGACTGCTTACAGTCTTTGGAATGCATTAAAGGCAAGAGTTGAAGGCAACACAAATCTGAAGAAAATGAAGGCTACTGACATCAGAAAGGAGTTTGAGAATTTCAACATCATTGGAAATGAAACTTTAGATGCCTTAATTACCAGATATAGACACTTGTTGACTGAAGTGAGGAAATATGGCATTGAGTATTCAGAGGATGAGAAGATAGATTGTTTGGCAGATGCATTACCTGACAAATGGAATTCTTTGGTGCTCATTTTGAGAGAAAACCTACCTGGATTGACTTTGGTAGAGTTTATTCAGAAACTGGAAGAACAAGAAATGAAGGACAAACGTAAAGCAAGACGGGTAAATGTCACTCAAGACCCTTCCTTGTATGGTGGTTCAGTTGCTACACCTCCTGCTGCATCTGCGAAGATACAGACTGCTTTCGTGTCTAGAACTTCTGAATCTACTCAGAGTTCTTCGATGCCTACAAGTTCTAGTTCACACTGTCTTGTCAATGAGAAAAATTCTGAGTCTACACCACCTCCAGTTCAGCTTAACATAACAAATTTGGGAAAAGTGACAGTTGAAGCTGTTAAAGATCATATGTCTATTTTGTCATGTGTAGTGAGTGCTTATGATGAGCAGGTGGTGGGTAGAATTGGAAATGCAAATCTGACTTTTGAAGATTATGCACAGATTGATGAGGATGAGATGGAGTTCATAGATACGCAGTGGGCGTTGGCGAGTGTTATTCGCAGAATTAACCGATATGAGAAGAAAACTGGGAAGAAATTTACTTTTGACCGGAACACAAAGTTTGGATTTAATCCAAAATCGACACGGTGTTATAACTGTGGGGAACATGGTCATTTTGCAAGAGAGTGCAAAAATCCCAAGAAACAAGGAAATCTAAATCCTTTCAAGCCAAGAGAAGATAATTAGAAGAAGAAAGAGAAATATGAGGAATCTTCTTCTAAAGCACTTGTGAGTCAAGCTGATGAAGGTTATGATTGGGGTGTTAAGTATGATGATCTTATGGGTGCTTTCATGGCTTCTTTGGAAGAAGAATCAGGGAAAGGAAAAGAGAAGATTGATGAGATGACTGAGGTACAAAGTGATTTGTATGAGATGATAGATAGACTCAAAGAGATGAACTCACAGTTAACTTCTGATCTACAAGTATGCACAGAAGCAAACAAGAAATTGATTTCAAAAGAAAAGGCGTTTGATAAGAAGATAATTGATCTTAGTAAAGAGAATGAAGATTTAAAAATCAAGGTTTTACAGAATAATCACGCTGTTTCTGTGCATCTGGATTCAGTTCAGAAGTTGAAAGTAGAGTTGTCAGCTGCAAAAGCTGAAGCTGAGTTGAACAAAGCCAAGCTTGAGAATTATCAGAATTCCGCGTATGTCATTGATTATTTTGCGGCTATGTAAAGATCGCGTGATAATTCTGGGATTGGTTTTCATTCTGTACCACCTCCTTCTTGTTTTGTACCAAGACCACAACTTGATCCGGATTTAGAAGTTGATCCTATTTCATTAAAGGAGAGTGGATCTGATCATGAGAGTGATTTTGTTGACAATGATGCTCCTATCATCGAGGACATCATTGCATTAGATTATCCAGATGAAATTCTAAGAATGATTGGTCATCAAAAGGACAAGTCTGTTGAAAAGAAGAGTCCAGTTTTCCAGAAATCAAAATCTGAAATAAAATCTGCTGGGAATTCAGTGGCTAAACTAAAGTCTGTTTCAAAATCAAATCTAAAAGTCAAGATTAACTCTACTATCAAGCCAATTGTGTTTGTTGAATCTTCAACTACACAAAAAGGAGAGTCAAGCAAAGTTTTTCAAAAACCAGAGAAATTTTCTAAAAAGATTGACAAGAAGTTTGTAAAAGTTGTTGACAAGGTTAACGAAAGTGGGGCTGGAAACAAGGGTAAATCAAAGATTTATCAAAAGAATAACAAAATTAAAGCCACTGGTTTGAAGAAAAAGATTTTATCTCCATCTGTAGCATCCAAATCTTTGGATTCATCTAAGGGGTGTGATGAAAAGTCAAAGAAAGTGTCATCAAGGAAATGCTACAGATGTGGGAAACTGGGTCATGTCATTGCTGAATGTGATATGGACAATTGTAATAGATTTCATACTTTTACTCCACGAGAAACACGACAGTGTTTCACTTGTGGAGGAAAAGGACATATTTTTGTTAATTGTCCAAATCACAAAGTCAAGAAGAAAACTTCTGTTAATGACATTCGTGTGATCCATTCAATTGGGAATCCTAGGAGGGTAAAGCCTAGTGAGGAGGAGATGAGAATCCTCAGCAAATTTGATCCTGAGTGTGTCTGGGTCAAGGAAGAAAAATTTCATAAAAGACAAGTTTTTGATAACCAACAAAAAGGTAAAAGAGTTTTGAAAAGGTCATCATCATCTGATGATGAATTTTATGATAATTTTCCTCCTAACAGATTTTCAAAACAAAATGCTAATTCTCATTATTTTTGGAAATCCAGACACAGGTCAGGTGATAGATTTGATGTGAGAAATGATGAATGCTTGGAAGATGGTTCTTCAAGTAGTTCATCGAGATCGAACGGCAAGAGGCTGTTCGGGGAGACTCAACACCGGAATGGCGGGAGTCATCCCTTTTGGTACTAATCAAGTTTTGTTTTAATTTATTATGCAGGATGCATTCACGGGCCATATCAACAGTCGATGGATTGTTGATAGTGGATGCTCCAGGCATATGACAGGAGAGTTAGTATTGTTGAAGGATTTCAAGGAAATGAAAGGATGTTACGTTAACTTTGCAGGAGATTACTGGGTGTGGTAGTTTGACTAACGGTAAAGTTTCCTTTGACAATGTCAATTTCTGCAAGGAGTTAACTAACAATCTTTTAAGTGTATCACAGATATGTGATAAAGGTTATCAGGTGTTGTTTGATGACAAGAAATGCTATGTGCTCAAACAAGGTATTCAAATTCCTGATGACTGGATTTTGATGACTGCCGACAGGTATAAGGACTTGTATGTTTTGGACATGGCTAAGGCGGAGACGGTAAACCAAGTTGAAACTTGTCTGGTGTCGAAGGCTACAGAGCAGGATACTTGGTCTTGGCATAGACGAATGGGTCACATACACATCAGAAAAATGAATTACCTTGTACACAATCACTTGGTTGATGGTGTACATGTTAAGCATTTAGATTACCTGATGTGTGTGTTTCTTGTAAAAAAGGAAAACAGAAAAGGAGGTCACATAAGTCTAAAACTGTATTTTCTATTCATAAACCATTGGAACTCCTTCACATGGATCTGTTTGGACCGATTAATGTGAAGAGTATTGGTGATGAATCTTATTGTTTTGTTGTGACCGATGATTTTTCTCGATTTTCATGGGTATTATTTTTAAAGTCTAAATCAGATACTTATGAAAATTTTGTTTTACTAGTGAACAGATTGGAGACTTTGTACAAGTTAAGGGTTAGGCGAGTTCGATCAGACAATGGGACAGAATTCAAGAATCAGAACATGGAAGCTTTTTGTGATTCTAAAGGAATTCAGCAGCAGTTTAGCGCACCGTATGAACCACAAATGAACGGTGTAGCTGAGAGGAAAAACCGTACATTAATCGAGTCTGCTAGAACGATGCTTGCTGATTCGAAGCTGCCCATTACATTCTGGAGTGAAGCCATAGCGACCACCTGTTTTACCCTTAACCGAGTGCTGATAGTCAAAAGACATAAAAAGACTTGTTATGAACTTCTTCAGAATCGGAAACCAAATTTGGAACACTTGGAACCCTTTGGGGCTCCTTGTACAATGCTCAAGAAAGATGCTAAATTCAACTCTAAGGTTGAAGAAGGTTTCTTTCTGGGCTATAGCCTACCCAACAAACGTGTGTTTAACAAACGCACGGGTGTTGTGGAACTCTGGTATAATGTGGATGTTCAAAGACATACACCTATACCGGAAGGCAAAGGTCCAAATTGGTTATTTGATTATGATAAACTTTTCGAGTCTTTTAACTTTTCTCCTACTGTTACTGATGATGAAATTTCTTTGCAGATGTTATATGACTTACAAAATTCTGAAGATCAAGGAGTTTCTCATCAAGTTGAAGATAATTCTCCAACTGAGGAAGGCACTACTGAAGCAGTTAATGATGACTGGTCATCGGAGGATGATCAGGATATTTTTGAAGATGCGATTTCTCAAGATCAAGATGAAGAACATAATATCACAAATCTTGATCATGGTGTTGGAGTACCGCAAGTGCCAGTGTCTAGAGTCCATGTGAATCACCCTGTGGAGCAGATTATTGGAGATCCGTCTGTTGGAGTACAGACGAGAAGGCAAGTTACAAACGAGGAGAGTTTGTACGTTGAACTGGAGCGAAATCATGGGACTCAAGAGTTATGGATGCATTCTGCATTCGTTTCTCAGATTGAGCCCAAATCTGTAACTGAAGCCCTGTGTGAGCCTGCCTGGGTGGAGGCCATGCAAGAGGAGTTAAATCAGTTTCAGAAACTGGGAGTATGGCATTTAGTGGATTTGCCGAAGGGAGAAAAGAAGATCGGCACCAGATGGGTGTTAAAGTGTAAGCAAGACGAGAGAGGAGTTATTGTTCGAAACAAGGCGCGTTTGGTTGTTCAAGGGTTCAGACAGATAGAAGGAATTGATTATGACGAGGTATTTGCACCTGTGGCGCGGCTTGAAGCGATTAGATTATTTCTATCTTTTGCTGCCAACAAGAAGTTAAAAGTCTTTCAACTGGATGTTAAGTCTGCATTCCTTTATGGATCTTTGAAGGAGATAGTGTATGTTTGTCAGCCACCGGGCTTTGAGGATCCGATCCACCAGGATCAGGTATACCTCCTTGACAAAGCACTGTACGGTCTTCATCAGGCGCCTCGAGCTTGGTATGAGACGCTCTCGACTCACCTTCTTGAACACGGGTTCAAGAGGGGTCAGATAGACAAAACATTGTTTTATCGGGAAAAGGACAATGACATTCTCCTAGTTCAGATCTATGTTGATGATATCATCTTTGGATCTACCGATGAACAGATGAGTTTAGAATTTAAAGAGGTTATGATTGAAAAGTTTGAGATGAGTGCAATGTCAGACATTAAGTTCTTTTTGGGTTTACAAATAGATCAAACTGATAGTGGCATTTTTATTCATCAGACCAAATATATTCAAGATGTGCTAAAACGCTTTAGCATGCTTGATTGTAAACCCATTTCCACGCTCATTCAGCCCAATCACGGGATTGAGCCTGATCTTAAGGGGGAGCTAATTGATGCTACATTATATCGTGGAATGATTGGGAGCTTGATGTACTTGACTGCCTCACGTCCGGATATTGTATTTGCTACAAGTATCTGTGCTCGCTATCAATCAAAACCTAAAGTTTCTCATCTGATAGCAGTTAAGAGGATTTTGCGTTATCTGAAGGGTACACCAGACACCGGTCTGTGGTATCCTAAGGATGATAACTATACCTTCCATGCTTATAGTGATTCCGACTATGGAGGATGCAAGACTGACTCCAAATCAACTACTGGAGGTGCACAGTTTCTGGGGGAGAGGTTAGTCTCATGGCAGTGTAAAAAGCAGACATCTGTTGCTACATCTACATGTGAAGCTGAATATGTAGCTGCTGCCAGTTGTTGTTCCCAAGTCTTGTGGATACAACAGCAAATGAGAGACTATGGATTGAACTTTCTATCTACCCCGATTCATGTAGATAATGAGGCTGCCATTGCAATTTCCAAAAATCCAGTGTATCATTCACGTTCCAAACATAATGACATTCGGTTTCATTTCATACGAGACTGTTATGAAAAGAAACTGATTGATGTTGTGAAGATACACACAAACGAGCAAGGGGCAGACCTTCTCACCAAGGCCTTTGACAAACAACGTTTTGAGTATCTACTCAAATTGAATGGGATAAGGGTCATGGGTGAGGTAATCAAGAATCAATTTCCTTCCTAATCATTTTTTATTGAATTAACATCAGATTTTTTATTTTTTTATTTTTTTGTGTTTTTGTTTTTAAGGGGAGAAAATTTTGAAAAGTACAAAAACATTAAAAATCAAAAATACAAAAACATAAAAAATTCAAAATCTGAGAAACTGATTTGACCTAATGAGAAATGATAGTACATTATTTTCATTTGGAAACATATTTGTATGTGTTATTAAAATTTAATGAATAATTACAAGTATTAAGTATGATATGGAAGTAGGTTTATAACTTAGTCAGGATAAGTTTAAACAAAGTTTTGATTATATTTTATAAGAAACAGGTGCTTAGAATGCAGTACTTAGTTTTGTCCTGAAAGAGTGGTAATTTTTCTGACAAAATGTTCTTGAACAAAAAGTCAAAGTACTAGTTTGATCATGTGTTTAATTTTTAAAAGAAATTCTGATTTTGTTTTTCTTTTAGTTTAGTTTAAAGCTGGAACATTCTTTGCGTATACTTACGTATCAACCTGATTGTTATAGCTTTAAACAATTCAAATTTGTTTTCTTGGTTCTGATTAAGATTTGGACAATCTCTGCGTATATGAATATATCGAACTGATTGTTAAAAGCTTAATCTTAAATTATTGTTTCGTTCATTTTCTGGATCATTTGAGAATACGTAAGTATCAACCTTGATTCCAAGATTTTGAACAAATTCAAATTGTTTTCTATTTTGTTATTTTAAAAAAAAGAAATTATGCGTTATTTTTTCATGATCAGATTAGTTAAAATTGAAACTATAAGTTTGAGAACATTTATGTTTGTTTAGTTATTCACAAATCGGGGATGTGTTCAAGTATATGGATTATTATAATGTGTTCTCATAATTTTGTTTTAATCTGATTTCTTGAGTAAGTGATAAATTTAAAAGGATAAGAATACTGACAATCATCTTAAACTTGTAATTTGCAGATAATATTTGAGATAATACAAACAGATGTGTTGAAAATTGTAAAATAATATGATCTCATGTCAGAATCTTTTTCAAACAAAAAGATTTTATTTTTAGAGTAGTTCTTTTATTAATTTTGTAGTTTAATTGTTCTAAAAATTTTGAAAAATTCCAAAAAGATTTTAATTTTTCATCCGATGTTAAATCAATAATTTTTGATTATTTGTTTGAATTTGGAATAATTAAACATGAATTTGTTTTGAAATTTAAAGAAAAATTCAAAATTTTTAAAAGGTTCGTCTGACTTGTGAGAGGGTTCGCTGAGATGGTTCGCTGGTAAGGTTCGCCAGTTAGGTTTGCTGGCTAGGTTTGTTAGCTAGGTTCGTTGACTAGGTTCGCTTACTAGGTTCGTTGAAATGGTTCGGTGAAAAGGTTCGTTGCAAAAGGTTCGCAGCAAAGGCTCGTGAAAAAGGTTCGTCTGGAAAAGGTTCGTGACATATATATAGAGGGTTCGCCAAAATGGTTCGTCACCCTCACCTGTTTCACGACTCACGAACCTGCAAGAAAAAATTTTTAGATTTTCGATTCTGGACTCTCTTGACTTTTTCATTGACATCATTAGAATCAGAATCATCTTGTGAAAATTTCTAGGTAGAAATTTTTTAATTTGACCGACTAATTTGAGAGATCTGAGCGATTTTAGGATTTTTAAGATCGAACCTGTAAATGGAATTAAAACTGATTAAAATCGATAATTTGAACAAACCATTTTCATTAAAGTTGTTCATCGGCATGTTTCGAACCTGGGTGTTTGATTTTTATCATCAGATTCAAAGTTTTTAAATTTTGATTTGAAAACTGGAAAAGGTTCGCTGATGAACAGGTTCGTTGGATGAACAAAGGTTCGCTGAATCTTGAAGGTTCGTCTGAATCTGATAGGTTCGTGGCGAACCTATGAATTTCAAAAGAACCTAACCTTTTGGTCAAGGTTCGTTTGACTAACAAGGTTCGTTCATTTGAAGGTTCGTTCATCAGTAGGTTCGTTTATGATAAGGTTCGTTCATTCAAAAGGTTCGTTCAAAAGGTTTGTCTGGTTAACAGGTTCGTCTGAATTAGGTTCGCCTAGCATTAGGTTCGTCTAAGGGAGATAGGTTCGCTGGTCTACTTAGAAATTTTTTAAAATTTTTTAATTTTTGTTAATTTTTGATTAATTTTTGTTTCTAATTGTTTTTTATTTCTAATTGTAGATATGGCAAATCTAACTTTCGGAGACAAACACAATGTTTGTGCTTATTTAGATCCAACAACAAGGAATGGTCAAGATTTCAGGCCTATGATAGAGTTTCTCAAGAGGTCGCGGATTTATCATGCTATTTCTAATTCTTGCCAGATATATAGATCTCATATCCAGAGCTTCTGGGAATCAGCTCGTGTGATTTCAGTTGATGAAGACTATGTCATCGATGCGAATGTGCTTGGACAAGCAATTCGTATTTCAGAGGCTGATATACGGAGGGTATTACAGTTTGGAGGTGAACAGGAAGGTGTAACTCTTATTCCTGAGAGGTGCATCAAAGGTTGCTTTATTCGCATACGTTATTTTGGAGTTTATAATTCAATTTCTGTGAAGAAGGGAAAGATGCCCCTTCAGTACAAGTTTCTAGCTCATGTTCTCCTTCATTGCCTTAGCATGAGGAAAGGCACATTCGATGAGCTTAGGGATTTCATGCGATCAGCCATGGTTGCACTTATATTGAACAAACCGTTCAATTTCTCCGGCATGATTTTCCGCTATATGTGTGACAATGTGACGAAGGCTAAGGATAGATTTTACATGTATCCTAGATTCGTACAGATGTTTATTGATGAGAGGTTGCCCGAAGGCATGCTACCTAGAGAAGCAGCAGATCTTCTGAAACTCAAACATATGACTGCTTCTAGCTTGGGTCAGGTCAGAGTTTACCAGAGGACTGGGGAGGTTGTTCTGGAAAAGGACCTGATTGGTCATTGTGCCAGAACAAATTATGTTGCACCTGAGGAGGATGCCTGGAGACATAATGATTCAGGATCCGATAACGAAGATTTTGCAGCAGATGAAGATTAAGCACAACCTCCACCTCCAGCAAGGCAACAACCAAGGAAATCTACTGGTCAATCATCTCGATCAACTCCTCAAACCAAATCATCACAAGAACAGAGCTCTCAAGAACCTTTGGAGGTTGACATGTCTGAGCAACGGACAGAGGCTGATGTTGCTGGTGATGATGACGTTGAATCTTCTGAATCTGAGTCAGAGTATGAAATGGTTCAGGAGGGGAACCAAATGGTGAGGAGGCTGAAGAAGAAGTTTGCAAAAAAGGCTGAAGAAGAAAGGGCGGAAAGAGTTGATCCTAGCTTTATACCTGAGGAGCCTGAGTCTTCTAAGCCGAAGAAGATGAAGAGAATGGCCAAGGGAGGGCCGTATGTGAGGAAGAAGGCAAAGACTGATAAGACCACTGTGTCTTCATCTATGATGACTACTTCTGTTCATGTTACTGTTTCACCTGTTATTCCTTCTTTTGTTTCAACTTCTACTATTCATACTTCTACTTTACAAACTCCAGAGTTTGTAAATGTAGCATCTTTTATTCCATCTTTTGTTGAAACTACTACTGTTTCCACTTCTATACCAGAGACTTCTATTCCTCAGGATTCTATTCCTAGAGATGATTTATTTTCAGGATTAGATGATTTGGGAGACATCAATTTTACTGATTATGATGATTCTGAGATTAAGAGAAGATTATCTGCTTTATCAAAGGATTTTGAAGAATATAAGAAAGACAAAGAAAAAGATGTTGCTGATAAATCATCTTCTTCTTCTACTATTGAGCTAGATGAGTTGAAAGCTCAAATGGCATTGATGATTAAGTGGAAAGAAGAAGAAATTGCTGAGAAGAAAAAGATGAATCAAGAGATCTCAGATTTAAAGTTTTTTTATTAAACTTCAATCTGAAGATATTGTTGAGTTGAAGAACGAAAACACTGATCTAAGATTCAAGATGAAAGAGTTAGAAGAGAAGATTTCAAAGACTGATGCTTCTGGTTCAAGTTCTAAAGTTGAAAAAGTGGTAGTGGATGTAGATGTTGAAATGGAGAAGGAAGAGGAAGAGAAAGTTGAGAAAACAGAAGAAGAAGAAGAAGAAGAAGCAGTTGATTATGGAGATACTGATATTGATGAACATCATGATGATTTTGATTTTGATGTGATGATGAAGCAGGTGGTGGTACTGGTGGAGTTGCTGGAGGTGATGGTAGTCTGAATGCTGTGACTGGTGCTATTATTGTTTATACTCCTCCAAAGGTGTCTTCTGAAGCAGTTCCAATTAGTTCTATATCTTCTGATAGGGCACAGGATTGTACTTATGTTGAATTTCAAGATTTGGATACAATAGAATATCCTGAGAGGATTATTGATTATTCTTTGCCTACTTTCCTTGATTTGTTTAAACTGAATTCTGACATAGACTTGCAGAGAAATATTATTGAAATTCAAATGAATCAGGAGATAGAAGAAGGAGAGATTATTGGTGATTATTCAGTTCAAGATTATCAAGACTTATTAGAAGAAGAGGATGAGTTGATATTTGATTTTGAAGAAGATGAAGATTTTGATTTGTTTGTTTATGATAAAGATGTTATTGATGAAGAGTTGTTAAATTTAAACATGATGAAGAAAATTTTTGAAGCTGGAAGTATGTCAAGTACAACTTTAGATCCAGTTAAAGTAAAGACAAATTGGGATTATTGGAAATCATTTCAAGAAGAAACAAAGTACATCATTGATCACTTACATTCTTTCAAGATTATGAGAGAAGTGTTTGAAGATAAAGATCCAGAAAACTTAACTAAACAATCCAAGAAGTTCAAGATTGGATCTAAATCCAAGATGATTGGAAGGATTATTAGTTATGGTTATTTTCATAACATTCCAGGGAGTTTGATGGATAAAGGTTGTTATGTGGTAAAAAGAATAGATGGATGTCAATATTTTGTCAAGGCTACTGATTTGATGAGTCTACCGGCTTTTGAATGTAAAGATCTTTCAAGATTAAAGATGATCAAGCCCATTCAGACTCATCACAATGAAATTTTTGAAAACTTGTTAAAGAAAGAAGCTCGATTTGGATGGAGTTTGTTGTCACCACAATTCAAAGAAAGATTCAAAGATTATGTGAAGCCAAATGTTTTCAAGAGACCAAGACTTTGAAAGATGGAACAAGATTGGAATCCATTCTTTAAATTTTGGTTTTATGATGAGAGAACTTCTGAAGGTGTAATTGTGTTGAAGCAAGATGATGATTGGAGAGTGATCTGGATGCTTGATCCTATTTGGATTGTAAATTGTTCGAAAGATGATATTGATTTACTCAACACTACAGAGATATATGCTAAAGTTGGTTATCATGATGTTGGAGTGAGATACAAAGATATGGCAATTCAATATCAGACCATTGCACAAATGTGTTACACATTGGGTATACATTCTGGTTGCAATTGGAAAGATGTGAATTATCTTTATACTGAATTGGTGCAAGTTCAAAAGGAGAGAGATGAAAGGGCTGCTAAGAATGAAGCAGAAAGATTGGCGAAAATACCACGTTCGGTTGTTATTCGAGTGGTGGATAATGTGGTTGAAGAAGTTGGGGAATCAAGTGGAGTAAAAGACAGAGTTGAAGAAACAGTTGAAGATAAAGTTGAAGATAGAGCTGAAAGCAAAGATTAAAGATTTTGATAGCAAACATTTAGGGGGAGTTTGTTAGTGCATGTTTGTAATTGTTTGCTATTCAAAAGTTGTATTTATTTTGATTTTGTAAAAGGTTCAGCTAGTATTTGCAAGGTTCGTTTGGCCCATGAACCTTGGCATGTCAGCGAACCTATTGAGGTTGTTAGGTTTAGCGAACCTATAGGCTGTCAAAGGTTCGGTGAACCTTTTGAATGGTTTTCATAGGTTCGTCTAGCGAACCTAAGGGTTCGTCTAGCGAACCTTAGGGTTCGGCTGGCAAACCTTAGGTTCGGCTAGCAGTAAAAGGTTCGCTGGTCCAGTATCTATAAATAGTAGGTTTGTTTGTAGATCTGGATAGAACTTAGAGAACTGAGAGAACTTTGTACTGAGTGTTAGAAAATTCTCTGTATTTTCTCTGTGTGAGATTTGTGTTCTTGTAATCATTTGTTGATAATACAAGAAGTGTTTATTGAATTGCATGTGTTCTTTGGATTTATACATATCGATTATGGATTCCGCACGTGGTTGATAGTTCGTAGAACTTCTTATTCGATCCTGATCGGTTCTCACCAAACCAACATCATGTTCATACTACCATGAAGTGTAGCATATCAAGTGTAAGTGTTTGCAATCTAGAATGTTTGTGTTCAACGCATATGTTTGTAATAATACCAAAGTATAAAGATGTTTGTACTTACGATCTGAAATCTGAATATGTTGAAGTGTGAGGTATCACACAGCTACTACATGTCTACTTACAAAACTAAATTCTAACGGGTTTATAAAATCAGCTTTCAATACATATAAAAAATTAACTTAGAAGATTTGATTAGGCACTTAGCCTAATGGTTTGAATTCCTAATATCTATAGAATTATCGTGTGTTCGTGAATATAAGATAAGAATTAACTTATATAATTTCTAAGGTATTCTTAAACTAAAGTATAACATATGTTATAACCATTATAATAGTCTAAGTATTCCTTTATGGTATACCTAAACAATGGGAAACATATGATGTTTATATTTTAAGTCATTCCTCTATGTTATACCTAACTATGAATGTCATATGTAATTTATAAACTAAGGCATTCCTCTATGGTAACAAGATATATCATATCCTACAATATGTAACACATAAGGTAAAGTTTAACATGTAGCACATAAACACATTAGTATAGAATAAATAATATAAGATAACTCATATTTGGGGTTAGCTTAGTTATAGACTATGTCACCATTTCTAGTAACCTAATTCCCTATAACCATGGCTCTGATACCAATCTGTCACACCCCAACCAACGACGGAATATGTCGAGGAGCGAGTTTGATTGTTCATAACTCATGGTGCTACTTTGTAAGTTTAAATATTTAAACATTCATTTATTCAAAATACAGTATTTACTCAAACCTAACATACAAATCCAAGACAAATAACATCATGAATTGAATACATAAACTTGTTTAATGTTTAACTAGGTCCAAAGTTCCTAAATGAATCTTTATCCCAAGCTTCTAACCTGTTACACATGTAAAATAAGATTTGATCAACTACTTGCATAGTTGGTAAGATCTCATACAATTTTGATATATAGATAAATAGTCTAATAAGAATTGATCTAAATATATATGTATTCCACAATGTTTGATGATATGATTTTGACAATTTTACCTTTACTAACATAATGACACAAAGTCACTAAAGAAAGGTTACTAGTAATACTAAATGTTTTTGGCAATTTCACATTCAATATAAACAATGGCATAAATCATGTTAATTAAAGGCTACTAGTAGTAATATATTGTGTATGTTTATTCCAATAGTAATAACACATAGATATACAAACAAGTAGGCAACACATAGCATTCAAATCGGATTCTATCTTAAACTTAATTATTGCATCCTTGTATTTGATTATGACTCATGAATAACATGTTTGATAAGACATGTGTAACATCCCAAAAATTACAAAAATGTAAAGATGGAGTATGAGAAACTCACATATTTTTGCTTTAAACTATCCAATTAGTGCTTGATTATGTTTAGGAAGAAACGAATCCCAAATCAACCTAAGTGTATATCAAAGAATATAACTTAGATGTTTCTAAGTATGTGTTTAAGTTTTGTCCATATGAATCCCTTGATTTTGTATATAAAATAAAAGTTTCAAAATGTTTTGCAACTTTTGTAATGAAATAAATAAAGGTGTTTATATAAAAGTATTAAATAGAATAATGTTTATACAATTGTTCTCCAAACATAAAATAATAATTACAAATGTTTAAACCTTATTAGTATCTTGAATATATGGTATTAAAATAGAAAATAGTTTATAAATATTTATAAGTTTAAAGTGAATAAAGAAATAATTTCTAAACGTTTAGTCGTTTTTAATACCTAAAAATTATGTATGTTTGTTAAATACATTTTGTAAGTTTGTATTTATATTATCTTAAGATTAATTTCAGAATATTTAAAATAATTTTTAGATTTTTTTTATAATTAATATTTACCCTTTAAAGTTTACTTAAACAATAAAATAATAACTTTGTAAAATAATAATCCAAAAATCCTTTAAAAATTTCCTAAATGTTTAGAAAGTTGATTTATAATTCCTATAAAAATGTTTAAGTATTTTTTTATATATTTAAAATTATTTAAATAATATTTAAATAGAAAAATAATACAAGTTTAATCTGAAAAATTCCCAAATTTTTATACAATGTAACAAATACTATTTTAGAATTTAAGGAACTTTTTAGAATTTTTGGAGTTCATATGAGTAGTAAAATTAAGAAAATAAAAGGAAAAAGGGTAAAGCCCAAACCCGGATGTGCCTCGTTTCGAACCCGGTACCACACCCCTCAAACGGCTAAAAATCTACATTACTAAAAATCATATATAGTGTAATAACTATTATTTTTGAAATATAATTTTTGTAGGTACTATCTTCTTAGTTAATAATCTTTAAACAAGTAGACTTTATAATCTATAAATTTTGAAAATTTATTGGTATTTTCAATACCATAATACTACCTTGAAATAATTAATTGCTCTTTAAACCATACAAACTATACAAATTATATTTATCCGATAAGTAAAGTACTTTACGAAACTATTAATCTTGATTTAAATGTCAAATTTTTTAAATACTTAAAATGTTATACAATTAAATTAAAATACTCATATATAATTATATATTTATTCTATATAATTATCTAAAAAACTTAGAATATGTTTTATTAATATTAATAACCATTATTATTTACCCACAAATATTTTTTCTAAAATATTCAATAAAAAATTATGATAAATAAATAGAATCAACAATATCTTATTTTATGATTGTGAGAATATTTATTTAAATTAAAAAGAATACCTGACAAAAACTCTCAATTCTAGATATGTTAGGGATTTTATAAAATGCCATAAACCTTAAGCACGAAACACGAGCTTTAGGAATACTAATGTTACTAAGTTATTCCTTTAAACTTTAGGTAATCGTGTAATCTTTTGACTAAAATAATTACTCAAGAATACTTGGAACAACTAAGCAATCAGGTGAGTTAATTCTTACCTTCTTTTTACATTTTGTAAACTTTTTGGGATGTTACATATACCCTATGCAATAGCACATTCATAGAGTCAAAAACATATACATGATGCAAACTCTTAATCTTAGTAGACATGACTTAGATGTTATGTGAACTGTTGTCGACGGAGCTTAGCTAATAAACTAACTAAAAACCGACTCTAAAACTAGACAAAAAGTAATAAATCTAGACTCTCTAAAACCTAAGCTACCGACAGGCAAGTGTACCTATCGTATGTAGCAAGACAAAAGTAAGTCCGGATATCGAACCCACAGACTTCTACAGACTGTACTAACTAGACTCAAGGACTTATCTATACAAAATTTGTACTTAACTAAAATAATAATAAAGAAGGGGGGTTTTCTAGTAAAACTAATAATGACTTAAATAGACTAAAACAGACGAGCAAACAAAGACTAAATCAGAGGAGAAAAAGAAACACTACCTAGGCTTGAATCATATACATGCTTGACAAGGTTCTATCGAGGATTGGAACTAATGTGATACCGGGATCTTATAATACTAAACTCACAGGAAATCTAGAGCACCCTCGACCCTTCTCAAGGATAGTCAACTAAAGTTCCTACAAGCCGTTAAACCACCGGATACATGGATTTCCCTCACAGGTCATCCAACTATTTATGAAATATCCACTAGATTATCTACCTCACAGTATAATAATCTCAAAACACCTAAGAAATAACCGTTAAACAATCTACCTCACGGCGCGACAGTTACAGTTCACTTAAATGCTAGGGACAACTTGGATTTTCCTATTGGACTCAATAAACAAGGTTTAATAGACAAATTAGATTGATCTTCTCACGAAGGCTCTAACCTAGCAATCTAAAAACCAAGACTTATCGACAACTTCTCACCTCACGGCTGTTGAAGCAAGTTGCACATCTTAATCATTTAAATCATAATAAAACATTCTTATGAATCACTCGGCCAAAGCAACTCATCCACTAATCAAAAACACACAGTAATTGATTCTAGCATGCACCTATTATGTGACAGACAATCACCAAGATACATGAGGAACATAATATCACTCATTCAACAACCAAAGACATACATACACATCCAATATTCAAAACCAAATCTTTAAATCATAAATCCATCACATCATATTGTTCCAAAACCGAATCAAACCAAAATCAAACATGCATAATCTTCTAACCTAGATAGTTCTAAAAGTTTAACCACTAAACATCATATGAAAACAAACCATAATCTGTTTAATGTAAATGAAAAACATAGGAATCGAATAAAAACAAAGAAACCGAATAAACCGAATGATGAACACCCGATGTCTTCGATCCTAAGCCTTGATTCTTCAATCCTTAGCTTCCAAAACCTCCAAAATCACCTCTTGGTCGCCTCTGCCGTCTCTCCTATTCGATGATAACCTAAAATCCCGTCTCCAACCGTTTTAATGAAAAGAAATCGATTTTCTGAATTTTTCCCCGCGTCGCGTACCGCGACACACACAGACACACTCGTCGCGTAGCGCGACGGGTTTCGCTACCCGACAAAATAGTCGGGTCAAACCCGCAATCATTAAAAAGGGTAAAATGGTAATTTCCACCTGTCGTGTAGCGCGACAGGGTTTCTTGAGGGCCTCGCGATACGCGAGGGACCTAAAATCCAGCTTTTGTCTTCTTTTGTTCTCGGGTCTGTTCTCGTCCAACCTGAAGCTCGTTTTCTTGATCTTTTGTGCTAAAATGACATGTTTATTACCTGCAAGCATGAAATTACCAAATTGTGAAGAACCAGCATAAATCGACTCTAAAAACTAGTAAACTAAACAGAAACTCAATAGAAACAAATGGAAAAACAGATGTGTTTTGCAACACATCATGAACTTATGTGCAAAATGCTATGTGAGAATTAGGTTAGAAGACGTTTCATATACCAAATATATACTAGTACATAGTAGCCTAAGACTGTGGCTACATTTTTCGCAATGACTTGTGTCACACCCCGAGCCGGCGGGGTTGGATCGGATTCCCCGTCGGGCAGAAAGTTCCCGGGGCGCGATATCGTGGGTGATAATCATGATGATCAGTTTGTTTACATAGCATCAATGTTAAGAATAACTAAAGCACAATACATTAAACTAGAATTTACAGAGTTAAATTACAATTGTCAACGTATGATAATTTAACCAAGTAAATCTCACAGGTGAATCATAAATTTACTATCTTGTAATCCCACAAGATATCAAAAGTGATTAACAGTAGTCAACAAAATATGTGCTTCCCAAAAGCTACAAGGTCCCCTAACTGGCATCCTAGCATGCAAATCCTGAAACCTTAGCTTAATCCTGTACATCACCTGAGAAAGCATGAAAGAAAAAAAAGGTCAACACAATGGTTGGTGAGTTCATGTACTTTAGTTGTTGAAAAATAGCTTTTGCAAATCCCTTTCTAGATAACGACCTTAACCTCATTAACACCACCTGTATCATCCAACTCGGTATGCTTATATATAGGGCATACCCCTGAGTCGAGCCTACAACCCACCCAGGCGCCGTCCCACCACATACTAAGTCACATAGGACATTGTTGTTAATGATAATTAAGCGTCTTATCTATCTTCCTGTTTCATTCCCATGCTGGTTTCAAACATTTCGTTTAGAAGTCTAAAAACATGAATACATTAGCATTTACCAATCCCTTCGGTAACAACCTTAACCTCATTAACACCACCTGTATCATCCAACTCGGTATGCTTATATATAGGGCTTACCCCTGAGTCGAGCCTACAACCCGATCAGACGCCGTCCCACCACATACTAAGTCACATAGGACATTGTTGTTAATGATAATTAAGCGTCTTACCTACCATACACTTCCATGTTAAAGTTTGAATTCCACAAATCGAAATACCTCTGATTTCCTGGGTTCATCATGTCTTCATGATTTCCCAAAACGTTTGTAGAAATATAATATTAAATGGTTAATTAAATTAATAACTAATCATTTAACTACAACTAAGACATGATGATTGGGCCTTGTTTGACTCAATCAGTTAGACTTAGTTGTTGTTGGTTGTCCAAGTTGTACCCTCTCACACGTGGCCCATATCAGGCATGACCCACATGGAGTCTACCTGTATGCGTCGGGACTTTCATGATTTGCCCATATCAGCTTGACCCTTTGGCCTACTGTATGCGTCGGGACTTTAAGGATATCCTTTGATTTTGACCGTCTTGACCGTCTTGATTCTCTTGAGTTCATTTGATCGTTTAAGTTATGCCCATATAGCTTGACTACAAGAGTCTACTATTTATGACGGGACTTTCCGTGTATTAACACGTGGTCTTGATTTACGTACAACTGACACCCACCTTAGCTTAAACATTAATGATTTCATTAGATATTAATGATTTCATTATTTCATTGATTAATTGATTCATACACGGTTATGATTTCTTGAGTCTCCTGATTCTGATGTTTAGCATTCTATGATTTCCACAACGATTATAGATCTTTGATTAGGATCCTTAGCTTTACTGATCATACACTGAATTAGATTCCTTAGAATTTGATCTTTAGCATTAGTTCTCTTGGTTTCACTTCGAATTTAGATTCTTGAATTTGAACTCGATGGACTAATGGTTTGATTAGAGTTTAGAATTAAAGTATTACTCATGAGAGTAATTAATTAGCTTATTAGTTAATTCTGCATAGCAATTTCCTAGACAGGAGTCTAGGAGGATAAACAAGCATATATAAAGCATATAATAAGTAAAAGCATTTACGTACAACATATTTAAAAGAAAAAGGTTTACGCATGCTTCTCAGCCCCGCGTTTGAAAACAAAAATGTTTAGAAAAGGGGCAATGAACTCACCTGTGTTGTCGTGCAAATGAACCACAAAAGATATGCGCGCTCTTTGATTGTTGCCTACGTATATTTAGCACCTGAGTTATTTTAAGAAGATTCGTAGACGATAAGTATCTATAATAGTCGTATCTAGGGCTTGGTCTAGGTGTGCAACTAAGTGTCCTACGTTACTAACGTGTTTCTAGAATTTCATCTAACTAGTCTATACTCATTACCCGTTTGTAACCCTTATTCCCACGATTAATTATTACAAGTCTTTAATTAGAACGTTTTTAAATTCATTCAATTTAAGTTAAACTTTTAGTTAAAATCTTTTAATTTCATTTAATAAAGTTTACAATTTAATTTCTTTTATTAAAAACATAATTAATTTAAGAAAAGTATAATTAAACATGATAGGTGTAACAGCAAGTACCAGATCGTCCGGCAAGTCCGTACGGTATGTGTACTTTCTACAGTAACTATGTGTACTTATACGATTTTAAACAGTACTTGAATTAACATGATCTTAAATACAAGAAATCGTTGTACGTATTTTCGTATAAACTTAAATACATTAAGTACAACGTACATTTGGAAAATTTGTTACATTTATTAAGTGAAAACTTAATTACAGTTAACACAACAAGTCACGAGAAACAACGGTGCTCAAACAATACTCAGAAACAAATCGGTTGCGATCTGATGTCCACAACTGACAGGAATCAGATGACCGACAAGTCAGTACAAGAACAATGTGAAAACAGGATGTTTAGTTGAGTCCGACAGTGAGAAAACACAATCTAAACACAATTACAGTGTTATTTCAGAATAACGAACTGACAGTGTGTTTGCGTGGGTGACGATTCACACAAACATATCTGTGAGTTTAGAGTTCTGAAATAATGACTGAAAAGTAGAAAACAAAAGTCAGAAAGCAAAACCATCGTCGTATTCGTTCGGGTGACGATTCGAACGAATTACGCGCGAAGGTGACGCGATCTGACGAAACGAAAACGAAAACACGACACGAACGAAAGTAATTTAATAAAATAAAATAAATAACATTTTACAATTTTGAAACTCATCAAAATAATTAATTTAAACTCTTTTTATTTAAAACCATTTAAATTACGCGTAATTTCCCGGAAACGTAACGATTTTACGAACCGAGCAACGAAAACGAACCCGAACACCCTCGGGGTATAAATAACCATAAATGAGTCAAATTACTCATTTTCCCACTTCATCTTCCTCACCTAAAATCCAATTCCCGGTTTTGAGAAAACCCCCATTTTCTTCAACTTCAAACCTCCATAACTTCTTCATTTCTTCACCAAATCACTCCATTCTTGAACCTACTTGAAGCTCTCATCACCCTCTACACGAAAGTACAACCGATCTAAGTTGAACACTACAGGAACGCGAGGTATGAGGCTGTGAAAGTAGCGAAAATTAGGGTTTTATCCTTTTTGTTCAACCTAAGTTCTTAAATCTGTTCTAAGGCTTTCCCCTCCCAAACCACGACCATCAGAACCTTTCTTAGCATGCGCCTTCTTTCCAACTACTGTGAGTCCAGATCAAGACACCCAAGTTTGAACCGTGGCCTCTTACAGATCGGCGAAGGAGGCCTATGGTCGAATGGCCAAAAGGCCGAATGGGCCAAGGTCGAAAGACCCATGGCCGAAGGTCTCCATTCGCCATCTAGCCCTCCACTTTCGGCCAACACACCCCTCATTCGGAAATGCTTCATTCGCCATCCATACTCCCAGTTACATTCGGCAACCACCTTCCTTCGCACCTCATTCGCCAAGACCATCTTGCCATTCGCCAAGTAGAACCCTATTCGACCAGCCCCCTCTCCTGATTCAGCCTCCATTTGGTTGTACACACCTTCACAAAAACAGCTGGTAACCCTAGTAGATCCATGGACACCAACAAGGAACTCTTGTGGCCTAGCATGCAACCAACAAGCCCAACCATAGGCCCAAACGTGTTCTAGTTGGCCCAGGATGGGCCCGACCTCATACTATCTAGGCCCAATGATATCTCGGCCCAACTCTACTGTTCCAGCCCAGAACCTATAGTAGGCCCAGTAAATAACCTCAAAAACCTTGTTTGGCCCATGTTTATTAAGTAACTAAGGACAAAATAGGCCCACGACCTATTTCAGCCCAAATGAACCAGGCCCAGGTTGGCCCATTCTCTATTTTACTACAGGCCTTGATGGGATTCAAGGGGCCCAGTAAAATCAACCTTTGGCCCACAGATTTTGGCCCAAGGCCACCATTTAAGGCCAACAGTTCAATCTTTAGGCCCATCATTGTTTCAGCTCCATTTAGCCAGGCCCAACTTGGCTTATGAGTTATATTAGTGAAGGCCTGAGACAAATCTCAAAGGGCCCAACAAAATCAGCCCGAGGCCCACAGAAAACTAATTCAAGGCCTATTTTGAGGCCCATGTCCTCAATTTGAGGCCACCATGCTAATCCTTTGGCCAACAGCCCATTCTTGGCCCAATCTCAATTCCTACAGATTTATATGACTCTTGGCCCAACAAATATTACCAAGGCCCACCTTGGGCCCGATAAATTCCTTAGAGGCCCAAAACAAGGCCCACAAAGCTACTTAAACTCTAGCCTTTGTAACTTTTGGCAAGGCCTTTGTATTCCATTAGTCCAAATCATTGTCCCACACTTTCAAATAAGCCTCACCATCCCCAATTGTTCAAGAACTATTCCAAGGCCCATAGATTTGGGCCCAAGGCCCAACTTGTCACACAAAGGCCCAACAAGTAACTTGGTCACAATGTTCGGTCCATATGCCATGATTTAGCCCACATGAGTTCACCACATTTCATAAGATCAAAATAAGATATGTCAAAAGAATGTTTGCTTAATTAATCAATAATTATGCGATAAATGTTCAAAACGTACAAAGTCAACAAAGACGAGTTGGAAACTAAGCACTAAGTCTTTCATCAAAGCAAATGGCATATAACTAATGACAATATGATAACTTATAAGGTCATTAACTTGAATCACACATATGGGACCGAACAGGAATCATGACCAAGTCTTACGCGTGTTAGCCAACTTTAGGGCTAACACATATATCTACACACAAATCCCTACAAAACTTATACTTGCGAGTCTTAACAACGTGAAATCAATACAGGAACGTGAAAACAAACCAAATTACAATACAGAGCGCGTGCAGTCTTTTGTTAAGCTAAGTCAACTCAACAGCAACAAGGTGAGTTCATTGCCCCTTTTCTAACATTTTTGTTTTAAAACGCGGGGCTGAGAAGCATGCGTAAACTGTTTTATTTAAATTGTTTACTTGAATGCTTTTACATGTTGTACTTGTATAACTGTTATCCTAGACTCCTGTTTAGGTAAACTGTTTCAAATCAAAGAACTATTTTCAAAGAACTATTTTCAAAGAACTAAGGATCTCAACAAAGAACTATTTTCAAAGGTCTATTTCAAAGAACTAACGATCTATTTTCAAAGAACTAACGGTCTATTCTCAAAGAACTAACGATCTATGTTCAAAGAACTATTTCAAGGGTGTGATGTCAAAGAACTAACGGTCTATTTGGAAGAACTAAGTACAAAGAACTATTTTAAGGGGAAATCTGGGAAATGCTCAAAGATAACATGTGCCAAAGAACTAAAGAACTAAAGAACTATGGACGGTCTAAAGAACTATGAAAGCCTATATATCAAAAGATGTCCTAGCTAGACTGATTGATTATAGGTCACATGTTTGATGAGATTTACAGCTCTCCTTCACTACTAAGTACCTTGATTGACAGACTAGTCTACTCGAGTTGACCATAGGCCCCAATCATTAGGACTTAGATTTTATTGAATGTTTATTTACTTATTTAATTAAGCATTTATACTAATTCTACAATTGCTGTTTTAATCATATTTGTATGATGAACATATGAAATCAAGAGAGATTTCAAATGATTGCAATTACAGGAACAGAGAACAGAGAATTCATGGGTGTTTAAAAGTGTATGGTAGGTAAAAACGCTTAATTGTCATTAACAACAATGTCCTATGCGGATTAGTATGTGGTGGGACGTCGTCTGGGCGGGGTGTAGCCTTGACCCAGGGGTATGCCCTATATATAAGCATACCGATCTGGATGATACATGTGGTGTTAATGAGGTTAGGGTCTTTACCGAAAGAAGGGTTCAAAACATTTTCAAAGTTACAAAACTATATGAACTCACCAACCATGTGTTGACTTGATCTTTTTGCATGACTTCTCAGGTGACGAACAGGTCAATTAGGAAGTCATTACTTCTGGACTAGGACTTCAGATAGAAGACTTAGTATTTTGGACCTGCATATTTTGAAGGCAACATTACACCTACCATTTTGTATATCTTGTGTAAATACAAGATAGAAACTCATGGTGTTAACAGTAGAGTTACATTGTTAAATTATAAACAATATTGATGTAGTTTAACTTTGTAATTCTATCCTATTTAGCATTTCTCATTTATGTATCATGTGCCATATAACAATCTGATCAGTCCGATTATCACTCCCGATATCGCGCCCCGGGAACCTTCCGCCCGACGGGACAACCGATCCTATCCCGCCGGCTCGGGGTGTGACAGATTGGTATCAGAGCCATGGTTATAGAGAAATATAGGTCATTTATTTAAACGGTTTGGCCTAGACTATAACCTAGGGACCCTGCATGTAGAGAACATAGGAATTAGGAATTTATGTGCATTGTGTCTTCTGCATTCGATCATTGCACTAACCAATATTACATTGGGGGTTTGTGTCTTCTGCATTCGTTCGAATCGTCACCCGTACGAACACGACGATAACTATACTTTTCAATATGGTTTTCTAATTATCGAATATCATTCAGAACGTTAAACTTTCAGATATATTCGTATAGATCGTCACCCATACGAATAATCCGTCGATTTAGCATTCACGTAACGATATTCGTTGTTGTTTTGTTCTGTAAAGCCTCTCATACGTCTATACATAATAAAATCCTAACAAATAATTACATGCTGGTTCTGTATCGCCAGATAGTTATCTGACTGATGAACCATAGTTCTGAGTTTCGTTTCTGAAATGATTATGAAACTGTGCTATGATAGCATAGAATGATAGTGATATATGAACAACAACTGGTACGTGTACCTGATTTACTGTTCATTTTACTGTATAGATCACTATTCCGGTGACGTTTCCGGGACTGATGTTACAACTTGTGTCTTTTTTGCTAAAAATGTGAATTGTACACAAACATAAATATTATGATTTATATTGTTAGGATTCTTACTTTGTGCTTAAACATGATACTTGAAACTTACATATGATTTAGATCTAGTTCTATTTAGATTAATAGTTTTGCATCCTTTTATGTATGATATTAAACTTTTTCGAATTGCTCACCAACTATGCAAATAGTTGACCTCTAATTTCACATAGGTAACATGTTAAAGTGAAGACACATGGTGAAGACATAGACTAGTTTTAGAGGACATAGTTTAATATAAAACAATGTTTAGTATTTCTTATGAAATTTGATTGGAATTATTTGAATTGTTTGGATTGTTTATGAATTATCAGTCTGTGTCATTAATATGTATGTTTTAAATATTTAAACTTTAACATATCACCATGAGGTTTTGAACATTAACAATCGCGGCCCCGACGTATTTAGTCGTCGGTCGGGGTGTGACATATATCACTTTTCAGTTATCTTAATTTCATGGGATTATGATACTCTTCACACCAATCATTTAAACATTTTTTCTAAATATATTAAAACCAAACCTTGAGTTTTTTTATTCTAGCTAATTTACTCTAAAACAATGTATCCTAATTGTTAAACAATCATATAAGCCTTTTAACCGAGCATTTCTTTAGGACTACTATCATTGGCAACCAAGGATTGGATTGTAACACTATTTAAAAAAAATGCTACTTCTCTCTACAATCTAGTCATCTCCACAAGCTAGATTGCAACCCAATTGGTGGGGTGTTTTTTATTTTTCTTTTTTACGTCATATTTAGTTTTAGTTATATTTACTAATAATTAACATTTTTAAAAACTCTAAAAATACATTTTTAAGTAGTTTTTTTTATGAACATGTCAGTATAAATTTGTTAAAAATAGAGCTCGTTTGAAAAAATGTATTTTTTAATATAAAATAAATATAAACAATCATTGATTAATCTTATCTAAAAATTGGAGTTTTTTATTGGTACAAAAGATTTTTGTTATCATACTCATTATCATAAATTATATTTATTTGATAAAAAATAGTACATGTTGGGTTGTTAATGAGTATGAAAAGTTGTGTTTGATTGAGTTGTATTTGTTGGTGGAAGAGAGATAAATTTGTTTTTTATTAAAAGGCTGGTTTGGGTTGGAATGGGGATGGTCTAAACTGTCTTAACGCCCATGCAAATCAAGTGTTTAACCTATATATTGCATCTTTTCGTTACAACATCAAATCAAAGATGACATGTAGATAGTGCATTTTTAATTAGTTTTTTTATGAACATGTCAGTATAAATTTGTTAAAAATAGAGCTTGTTTGAAAAAATGCATTTTTTAATATAAAATAAATATAAACAATCATTGATTAATCTTATCTAAAAATTAGAGTTTTTTATTGGTACAATAGATTTTTGTTATCGTACTCATTATCATAAATTATATTTATTTGATAAAAAATAGTACATGTTGGGTTGTTAATGAGTGTGAAAAGTTTGGTTTGATTGAGTTGTATTTGTTGATGGAAGAGAGAGAAATTTGTTTTTTATTAAAAGGCTGGGTTGGGTTGGAATGGGGATGGTCTAAACTGTCTTAACGCCCATGCAAATCAAGTGTTTAACCTATATATTGCATCTTTTCGTTACAACATCAAATCAAAGATGATACGTAGTGGTACCCCCATGGCTTTCCAAATGGAAGGTCATGGGTTCAAATCCCTTTCAAGACGAAATAGGGGTCCTTGAGAGGTCAGGGGGTTTTCCGGTGCGGTTTCCTCCTGGGGTGGTGGTGGGGTCTCAACGGAGGTCATGGTAACTAGACCTTGCTGACATGACCTGAAAATCAGTGGTTCACACGTTGAGATCAAATGCCGTTCAAAAAAAAAAAAAAAAAGATAGTGCGTAAGAAAAGAAATCTATAATCATCAATATACTTTGAATATAAACAAGTGAAAGTAACCAGTACCATAGATATGAAGACATATAAGTTACCTTGTGAAAGCTTGTTAGCCTTCAAGATTTGTGTGTGGAATTAGGAAGCCAAAACACAAAAACCGTTTTTTCCCCTTAGAACTAAAAATGAAATCAAGATGAGATTTTAATTGTTCTCTCAAGTTTAAAACTTGGACACAGCATAGTGTACCTAATATTACTTCAATGCACGTGCATCCCAAGACACCGGAGCCTTACTTATATGTAGACCTGACAATTTTAACCGATTGCAAGATAAATTAATAAGTTCGAGTAATAATAATTGTATTTTGTCTTGAAATAAGTAACATTATGACATATAACAAGTTGAGTTGGGTAACACGTTAACAAAACACGGGTCAAATTGGTAACTGAAAAAATATGTAATACAAAGGATTCAGACAAGTAAGGATAATCAATACTATATGTGATGAGTTTATCATTAAAAAAAATATTTAAATAAATAATTAGTTTATTTACAACTTATCTTAATTTTAACTAAATTAATGTTTTTTTTTTTAAATAACTAATTTAATGTGAAATTAAATTTGTTTAAAATTAATCATGACACACACTTATATTGACCTGCATATGTTCTAATCTATTAAGAAATCCAACTTAGTCGGCTATTTTGCCAAAGCATACTTATCTTGAGCTTAATCTCGGTTTCTGGATCAATGGGGGTGAGAGTTTACTCATTTCATGGGTTTGCGCGTTGAACCATGTTAAAACAATATACGTACTATGTAAAATCATCGGTGTTAAAAAAATATTTGAATACATCTAAATAATTCTCTGGTGCAACTACCAATAAAATGCCTTTCCACCGGTTTAAAAACAACCCACACCGTCGGACATTTTTACAATTCGTGCTTTTTGAAACTCCTCAGCAGTCCTATGTTGACTTGATTCCACTAATTGTACACCCAATTCACGCGACAACCATTCGAATAAAATACAATAAAAAACCACGGTTTCTATGTCAACTCCAACAACCCATTTAGCCAATTTCATCATCTCTAACTTGAAAATTCACAATGAAACCATTATCAAGAAACATAGTTGACTACATCAAATTCAAACCATAGTAGGTAAAAGAAAAAGAAATCGACAACAAATTTCCACCGATTCGCCTAATCAAGCGGCTTGATTGTAATTCTGGCAAGTGATTTTGATGGGTAGTAGTAACAAGGAGGTGGCGCTGCGGCTGAAGGTGGCGGCGGAGGCTGCAATTAGATCAATTGGGTTAGGGTATGATCTAACAGAGGATTTGAGATTGAAATACTGCAAAGGGAAGTCGCCGGAGTCGAGATTGATCGTTATAGATGACGAACAAGTTAGAGATATTGCGATTCCAGGTGGGATTTTGGTCCAAAATGTGTCCAAATCGATTAATTGCGATAAAGGTGAAAGGATGCGATTCAGTTCAGATATCCTCTCTTATCAACAGGTGCATCATCAACGATTTTAGTTTGATTTTGCTTGTTAAAGTGAACTATTTGTTATCTTTGTTTAATCTTGTGGGTTGGAGTTAGAGGTGACACTTTACTCAAATAAAAGGAAATAGATTGGTTTGGTTAAACAATTGGAATGGGTTGACATGGGAGCACTTAAACATAACTCAGGTCAAGATGGGTAACCAAAAAGTATGTAAATGCAATGGTTTCAAACACTTAAGAATGAGTAATAACATTACTTGTTACTTATAACACATCTTAAGTTAAACTAAATCTTTTTAAAAAACAATCCATTTAGACCTAAAGTAGCTTTGCTTAAAAGTCTTAACCGCACCCATCCTGATCCGAACCCATCTTGACTCGTTACCCAACCAAACCAGCCCATTTTTGCCAGGCATGGTTGGATTTTTTTTGTATTTATGATATGTATAGTCGAGATGTTTTAGGATTGTCCTTGTCATAATCAAATCAAGATTTATCTTGAATTCAAGGAGTCGATCGTATTTGGTTCGCAGTTTTTGGATTGGCGGTTGGGGTTGAGTTGTGTAAAACAACATTTAACCCATTTTATCTAAAAAATTGGTAATCATTGTGTTAATTGTGTGGGTGGGCTGTATTTGCAGATGTCTGAACAATTTAATCAAGATGTTTCACTTTCGGGAAGAATACCAACAGGCCATTTTAACGCTGCATTCGAGTTCACTGGATCTTGGCAGAAAGATGCAGTGAACACAAAAGCACTCGCTCTAAATGGCGTTTTCATAACACTCTACAACATCACACTTGAAAAGTCCCAAATTGCGTTATGTGATCATGTCAAAAATGCTGTTCCATCATCATGGGAACCTGCAGCATTAGCCAAGTAAGGGAAATATGGAATTTTTTATTTCTAAATGTTTTTACTGATTTTAAGGATTCTAAAGTTATGTTCATGATTGTATTGTTTATGTCCTTTTAGATTTATTGAAAAGTTTGGTACTCATGTGATTGCGGGCATCAAAATGGGAGGAAAAGACGTTGTGTATATAAAGCAACAACATTCATCAACTCTTCAACCCGACGAGGTGTTAAAAAAAATCAAGGATGCAGCAGAGAAGAGGTTTCATGGACAAGCAGACAATAGCCCTAGAATAAACCATGATGTGAATCTGGTTGTGACATCTTTGCCCGATACATAACATCAGTATAATCAAGTCCTGGGTTGTCATATATAACCAGTTTATAAGCATGTCGTGTTTGGGTTTCTTAATTGATTAATGGGTTGTGTTCGGGTTTACCTGTTTGGCGAATGGATCATGTTCGAACTGGCGTGTTTAACAAATGTTATTGAACAAGTTGACCTGTCAACCTGTTTAACCATTTATTACCACCCTGACATGACTAGTTTAGATAAATAGGCTAAATGTTTCAACCTGACATGACTAACTCTATAATTCTGTTGCTAGCTTATGAATCACGAAAATGTAGAATGTCAAGATTGACTGCTAACATTAATGAAATTTTTGTTTCAGCTTGAAAGGAATGACTACGGATTGATAAAATTGGATCCTCCGGTTGAGGTTAGTGCTTTGATATCGTCTTGTTATCAATATTTTTGCATACATCCTATAGATGCTGGAGCCTCATGCACCGGATTTTCGGTACCACCCTTGTAAACAGATGAGCAAACTCATGGGCGGATGTAGGTAGAGGGCAGCGGGTTCACGAGATTCTATCGCGCTTCGACTCATTAGCAGGAAAAAAAATTTAGAAAGGGTTAAAAAATAGGGTGAACCCATTATTATTTTAAGAATGAATCTTGAGATGAATCAATTAAGATTTTTAAAAGTGAATTCTTAATGTAATTTTGACAACAATTTGTCAACTTAATTGAGTCAAGTGATCTTTGTTAGATAAATCTCGATAATCAATAATTAGATTTGTATATGATCGTGTTAAAATTACTTTTCGGTTATATAAACTTAGCAAGTAAAATGATAGTTATTAGTAGTTAAACCATCGGATCAATTTAATTTTGGTCATACAAACTTAGCATATTTCGTTTAGGTTTCGGGTGCTGCCCCAAACCTTACAACGGGTGTTGCTCCTTTACTCATGCTTGCTGAATGGCCAATAGGACCGCCACCTTGGACCCCGTAAGGACCCCGTAAGGGCGCGTGACCTCCTTGAGTCCCTCTTGGCTTGAAACTCAGAAATCTTAAATAAAAATGCACTCTGCACCTTCGAACTCTTTAATGATGACGCTTTTTAATTTTAATCATTGACTTAATATATCACACTGTTATTACGTGAATAACATTACAAGACCCAAACCGTCAACCCGACCCAAAAATTTTTATGTCCGGTTATATTTAATTAAAACGTCGAAAAATAGTAAACTAAGAGTAAGATTCTGCTCTGCGGCAATTTTCATCTGTCTTATTGCAGGATATAACTGTTTTCTGGAGGAGGAAAGGAGGAATTTATGGCAAAAACCTTGACCATCGCAGTTGGTGTCAATCGGTTCAGTCTGAACCTGAAGTGATTTCGATGTCTTTTATTCCCATTTCGTCGTTATTAAGTGGAATTGACGGCAACGGCTTCTTGACTCACGCCATCAATCTATATATACGCTGTGAGCAAAATACACTAGTATATTTTTGTCTATCGATCCATGGTTAATGTCCAAAAACCACAAAAGCGGCTAATCGAGCTGTGTGTTATACAGATAAACCACCAATTGAAGAACTTCAGCAATTTTTAGAGTTCCAGCTTCCGACACGATGGGCACCAGAGTTCGGTGAGCTTGCAGTTGGTCCCGAGGGTAAACCGCATCACAGTGCATCATTACAGTTCAGATTTATGGGTCCCAAGCTCTATGTTAACACAAATCAGGCAATAGTTTCTCTATGTCATTTTTCATACCGTTAATGGATCGATTCAAGTTATGTATTGTCTTTAACTGTAAAATAATTAAGTATGTATTAAGGAAGTGATTCAAATGGATCAATTGGTCTCGAAGGGTGGGATGTAATGTAAACAACCCATATCATTATCCCTTAAAACAAAGATGGCCTCCAGAGATAGCGAGAGACCAGGACTCAAGTGCAAATTGAAAATCACAAAACATACAACTTACCCGTAACATAATACAGCTACAAGAATAATGATTTATATTTACTGTTGATTAATCTGCAGGTGGATGTGGGTAACACACCAGTAACAGGCCTTCGGCTCTATTTAGAAGGAAAAAAGAACGACTGCTTGGCGATCCATTTGCAACATCTTTCATCCACGCCCAAAAGCTTTAAACTCATTACCGAACCCTACTCGAACCCATCAGGCCCAAATTCTCAAGACCAAAGATACCACGAGAAGGTTCAATGGAAAAGTTTTTCACACATATGCACGGCCCCAGTTGAGTCCGATGATGAGCTCTCAATCGTCACCGGTGCCGAGTTTGAAGTAAGTGATTCAGGTCTAAAACGGGTTTTGTTCCTACGCTTGCGGTTCTCAAAAGTCGTTGGGGCCACGGTGGTTAGAAACCCCGAATGGGACGGGTCACCAGTTCTGGTGACTCAAAAATCAGGGATTGTTTCAGCCCTGATCTCTACTCGGTTTTCTAATGCTCAAAAACCGCCACCACAACCTAAAGATATCATATTAAACTCGGCTTTGCCTATCGGGCCACCAGTGTCTGCTCATGGAAAGAAGCTTTTGAAGTTTGTTGACACGTCGGAGTTGATTCGCGGGCCACAACATTTGCCCGGTTATTGGGTCGTATCGGGTGCTCGGCTCATGGTTGATAAGAGTAAGATATCGTTGCGAGCAAAGTTCTCTCTTTTAGCTGTGATTTCTAATGATGATGATACCTTGGATTGAATGGGTACAAATATATATATATATATATATATATATTTTTTGGTGCAATGGTGAATGATGTATAAATTATTAAATTGTGCAAGTACTTGTTTTCATGTTTATAATTTTTTTGTATTACTACTGAAACTTGGATTATATGATCGGTTCCATAGGTTATTGTCTCTTGTATTAAAGAACTTCATATAAAAAATTTAATAAATAGTTATCAGTCAATGAAAAATTAGAAAATTATAAAACGATTTTTTAAATATAAAATATGATTAAAATTAGTAGGAGAGACCCGTGCTTCACAAAGGGCCGTAGATTGAAATTTAAAGGTAAACCTTAAGAGATCATATTCGATGATACTATATTTTTAAATAAAATTTATTTAGAAACCCAAATAGATGATAACACTCCAATGTTACACGTTGAAAAAAAGTTACAATACGATAACAAAATTTAAAATAATAGTAGTATTGAGAAGTTGCAATTTTGTAATGGTTTAAACAAATTTATATCTAGCCGTTAAAAAAAACATGTTGCAATTGCGCATCCAAAATGTCAATAAAATAACCACACTAATTGTATTTTGATCATAAAAGTTATAAGATGATTTCAAAATTTAAAATAATAGTAATTTTAAGAAATTATCACATGTTAGTGTTCTGATTTATCAACAGCTTTCGATGATTACTGAAGACATTGTTTATAATCCAGTTAATGTATTTGAGTTGAATTTTGTATTTTCATTGAATTTCTCTAGTATTGATTGCCGATACTAGAGGTGGCCATCCAACCCGGTTCCAAGACCCGACCCGGTGGACCCGAACCGGTTCCTACCCGGTAAACCCAAGAACCGGTTGGTACCCGGTAGTACCCGAAAGATAGTAACCGGTTCCACACTTTTCCCATTCGACCGGTTAGTACCCGGACCCGAACCGGAACCAGTTCCTACCCGGACCCGGTTGAAACCGGTTTGGAACCGGTTATAGCCGTTATAATCCATCTGAACGTTGGAGACCGATTTCTAGCCGTTTTTTGACCGTTTGGAGCACCAATCTAGCCGTTTTTAACACCCTAAACTAGTATAAATAGGTATTGGGTGGTATGGAGTGATCACACAACTCAAAACGCAATCCCGAACGCAAAAAAACGCAAAAAACGCTCTTTATACGTGCTTGTTTAGTCTCCATCTCTCGTTTTGGTTTTTCGTTTTCTTGTTTCCTACTCTCAAAGTCTCAATACTCTTTATACATTTCCCTTTGTTATCATGGATGGTTCACATTCTTCGGTCGGTCAAGGTTCCAACACCGAACCATCATTTGTTCGTGTTATTGAACACAATCGGAACCCGGAGATATGGTGCAATTGGGATTTGGTCGAGCTTAGTGATGGGTCTATAAAAGCTCGTTGCAAGTTTTGTGGAATATATTTAGGGAAAGAATCGAATTCGAATTTGAAGAAACACATCACCAAACCGTTTTGCAAGGCGTTGAAAAAGGATCCCGAGTCCCAACAAACGCAAATGGATTTTCAAGGTGGAATATTTAATTATGACCTTGATCGGATTCGGGATCGAATGGCGAAGTTCGTGATTCAAGAGGCGTTGCCGTTTAGCCATTTTGACAACCCTCGGTTAACAAACATGATTCGGGAGACGCTTCAACCACGCTACACCCACGTAAGTCGACAAACTCTTAGACGTTATTGTTTAAAGATGTGGAAAAATGCCAAACAAGAACTAGTTGCATATTTTGAAAATTTAAATACGGGGGTTAACTTAACTAGTGATGTTTGGTCGGCTCCACATAATCTACCCGAATTCTACCTTTGCGTCACCACTCATTGGGTAGAACCGTCATCATGGATAATGATGAAACGCACCATTGCTTTTGAACTTTTTCCATATCCACATACCGGTGATCTTTTATTTCAAATTTTAGATTATGTAATAAGGTCGTTTAAGTTAGAAAACAAAATATTTTCAATGGCATTTGATAACGCTTCAAACAATAGGACGGCGGTTGATAAATTAAAACTAAAATATTTTCCGTTATGTAATGGCGTATTTTTTCACTCAAGATGTGTTGCACATATAATAAATTTAATTGTGCAAGACGGTATTGGCACTGATGATGTTATAACATTTATAAACGGTTGTAGACAAATGCTACATGATATTTTTAAAAAGAGTAGGAAACGACATATGGCATATAGGAAATTTTGTAAAGATACGGGGAGGGTTGCTTTGGGTGCAAATTGGGATTTACCTCATAGATAGAATTCCACTTGCCTAATGCTTGAAAGTGCTTTACGACAAAAAGATACTTTGCAAATGTTTCACCATAGTCTCGCCGACAATGGAATGGTCAACGCGTTTTTGGATAGTTTTTGGGATAATATCCAATTATTATCTGAATTTCTTGAAGTTTTTAAATCATCAACTACTAAACTATCAGGGACTTATTACCCGACTAGTTCTTTGGTTCTTTCGGAGTTAGTTTTAATGGTTACAAACTTTAAAAATTTTGAAAATAAAAATGAAATATTTTCTAACATGATATTACCGATGCGAAATAAATTACTAAAGTATTTTCTTGACTTACCACTCGTTTTTACTTGCGCGGCCGCTTTAAACCCAATTTTAAATGTTACGGGGGTGGAATGCTTGATAGAAGAAATTTATGACGGTCTTGACATACACGAGATATACCCAAACTTTTCAACCGAAGCAAAAAATGTTTTTACTAATAATTTAAAATCTATGTATGACTTTTATTTGATTAAATATGGTTCCAACATACATATGCCAACCCCTGGTTCCTCATCAAGTTCACGTGCTTCTCGAGCACGAGATCCGATGGTTAACCTATTAAACACGGTTCGAAACGTCACGGCTAAACGTCAAATGGGTAATACCCCTTCAAGCGAACTCGGCCGGCATAGTGGTACGATTACTCATCAGGTATGACGGCCGAGTCATATCGCAATTTTGATATTTTGGCTTGGTGGAAAGCAAAAGAATCCGAGTTTCCGATTCTTGCCGCCATGGCCCATGATTTACTAACTGTCCAAGCTTCCAAGATAGCTTCGGAATCTGCATTTTCTCTTAGTGGCAGGGTCTTGTCATTAAGAAGAACAAAACTCACTCCCGAGTCGGTAGAAATGTGCATATGTTTAAAGGATCATTTGGACTCGATCGATCGTATTCAAGATCAAACAACCCTCGAAGATGAAACATCCATTGAAGTAAACGTACATGACGAAGAAGTTGAAGAAGGTTTATCACCCGGCCTATCCGACGAAGAACTCGCATTTGAAGCTAACATCGGTTGTTCGCAACAAAACGACACAAATCTTTGATTTTAATGTTTTATTAGTTGTTTGTAACTTTTGTTTTTAAACTACTTAAAATAATTAATGAATTTATGTTTGTTTTTAACATTTGTTATTATTAAACAATTCATAACTTTTAATACAAAAAACAATTTAATTAATAAAACCCTAATAAAACCTTAAACAAATCAAACCTAAACCTTAAACAAATCAAACCTAATAAAAAACTAATCAAACCTTTAACTAATAATTAATTAAACCCTGATAAAACCTTAAACAAATCAAACCTAAACCTTAAACAAATCAAACCTAATAAAACCTTAAACTTATCAAACATTTAACTAATAATTAATTAATAAACCCTAATTAAACCTTAAACAAATTAAACCTAAACCTTAAAGTAATCAAAACCTAACACTATTAATTAATAAAACCCTAATAAAACCTTAAACTAATCAAAGTAAATAATAGTTTAAGGTTTTATTTGTTTAAGGTTTTATTAGATTTGATTTGTTTAAGGTTTATTAATAAGTTTAAGGTTTTGTTAGGGTTTATTAATTATTAGTTTAAGGTTTTATTAGGGTTTATAAATTATCAGTTTAAGGTTTGATTAGTTTAAGATTAGAATTTAGTTATATTATTAGTTTAAGTTTTAATTAGTTTAATGTTTTATTAGGGATTTAGGGTTTTACTAATTATTATTTTAAGGTTTTATTAGTTTAAGGTTTTATTAGGATTTTGTTAGATTTGTTCACGTCTAACGGTCAACGAGGTAAAAAAAAAAAGTGGAACCGGTTTGGAACCGGTTCTTAAACAGGAACCGGAACCGGACCCTACCCTAATCGGGTACACTGAATAGGGTTATTTGTGAGTGGAACCGGGTACGGAACCGGTTCAGGTTCTGGGTGGAACCGGTTTGGGGGAACCGACGGGCGTTAGGAACCGGTTTTGAACCGGTTCCGGTTCTTGAAAAAAAACCGGTTTGGCCACCTCTAGCCGATACTAATAGTATCGATGTGAGTTCCATCGATACTAGTAGTATTGACATGTGTTGTCGATACTAGTAGTATCGGTATGATTAGTTGTCGATATTAAATGTCGATATTGTTCATACTAGTTGCCTATATATAGGCATGTGTTTGATTTTGTAAGTAGTTTTTCATTTACAATATTAAGATTTTCTTTGAATCTTGAGAGAGAGACTTTGCATTTCATTCATCTTTTTAAAAGTTTTGCAATGAGATCTCGATTCAATAAGAATTCATATCATTTACATTATCTTCTTCATTCTCACATGCACACATCGACACGTTTACGGATTCTGCGCGTATACGAGTCGAGTGATCTCAGCCTGATCTCAGTCTGATCCAATTAAGATATTGTAAATTAAGATAGATGACCTCTATAGCTTTTGATGCAATGTTTTTATTTTATTAATGTTTTTCTTTAACATTGCACTTTTTCTTATTATTATATGGAATACTAAATAATTAGTGTGTTGAATCAAAATTAATAATAGTAGCTTTTGTGTACATAATGCATATTGAGTAACGTTATCATCCATACTATTATCTTGTCAGAACATCCAAACCTAGACTTAAGATATGTCATTTCCACTGCTGTTACTGTATAAAAGAAACCAAAATCAGAGAAACAAAATTTTTTTTATTTAATGCACACATTATTCATATTATTTCCTTGTTAAAAACACTCAAGCTGGACTCAAAATCCCTATCGCATAAACAAAGCATAATCAGAGTACAAAGATGAAATCATATAAAACAATGTAAATTCAATAATATCAACCTTAAAAATTTATATCATAGTTCAATTATATCAAGATCACAAACAAATTCTTTTTCAACAACTTATTGAACATTACAGAACTTTAATGTTGGAAGTTCCCTAAAATCCATATAAATCGTATCTTTGAATTTGATATATTCTAATCACTTTTATTCATCAGTTAACATGTCTTTTAACCTAAACACATCAAGATTAATCTATTAATTCAACTTAAGCATATAGCAAATTCTATTGTGTTAATTAGATTTGTTTCAAAGTGTGACAACCAGTGCCTAACAGTCATGGTCGTGTATAGTAGATTATGTGTACATACTTAACTGTAAATATTTGTATGTATTCATAGTTCAAGTTATTCGAAACAATGTGTGTAATCAATGAATGGACAGTTCGGACAAACAAATCTCCATTAACGAGAATTAGATGACTGATAAAACAGCAGAAAAGTCATGGTAAAGCATACATATACTAGAAATTAAAATTCTAAATGTCTGTGAGAAATACAATGTCAAACAATGATCGGATAGCATTAGGAGAACATTAAACTGATAGCTTATCCGTGTAAGTGACGATTCAAGCGGATATATATGTGGTTTTAACGTTCTAAGTGATATTTGTAAGTAGAAAACCAAGATGGAAACGCGAAACGAATGATGTATTCTTATATGTGGCGATCTGTAAGAATGCGTGCCTAAGTTTCGCGATCTGACGAAGCCAATTTTAAATTTAAACGTTTAGAACTTTAAAAAAACAAAAAGATATATAAAATATTTATTAGAAATTTGAACCTGAAAAGATTTCAATAAAACTATATTACAAAAATTGCCATGTTTTTAACGTTACGTATCGAAGCGACGCGTTTAAACGGAAACGAACAAACTCGAAAGCACATATATTGATACGATGTATACAAACCCTAAATTCTCTCGTTTACATCCTCACCAGCCAGCTTTCATATATCTCTCTAGAAAATTCGGAACTCTCTTTCAAGGTTTCTCTCTCTTGAAAACCGTCTCAAAAGTTCACAATTTCTTAACCAAATCAAGTGATTTTGGTGTCTAAACGATCCTCTCAACATCTAGAGGACGAAAGTACGAAGGCTCTGCTCTTAAACAACCTCAAACGAACAAGATCGAATCTCAAAGGTTCGGATTTTTAGGGTTTTCATCAACCTGATACCATTGTGTTAAAAACCGGTTGTATGCACTTCATACCTTCGAATTTAACCTTTAAAACCAATAAGAAACTCTTGGATTAAACAAATGGGTGACTTGGTACCTGGGTTTGTGAACTAGGTGGGCTGAAGAAATAATATCGATGCAAGAACATCGATACTAATATGTTCGATGCCAAGGAAAATATTCCAAGTCTTGAACGACATTGCTAATATCGATGGAAACCAAATTCTGCCAAGGCATCATCGACATTGTAAATGCTGATGGCCTCTAAGAGTTTTTGTCTATGTTTGGATCGATATTGATAGATGCAAAGGACTCTAGTGTTGATAATAAGTAGTTGTCCATAATATCAATATCGACAGCATCAACCTAAGAATTCTATGGGCCATATCGACACTATTAATATCGATGCTTCCTGGACCCTTTCGATACTAATTCATCTTTAAAGTCCAAGTGGTTTTAACATAAAATGGGAAAAGTATAACCAGTTTTAAATATCAAATATTGTGGATGAACATAGTAGTATCAAAGGGTTTCTTTGGAAAACTCCTAAGGCTTGGTCGATACTATTAGTATCGACACCTCCTTGAACACACCTAGCCCCTTCGACACTAGTCTCATCCATGTGATCTAAGTAACAAGAAGTTGAAATAAACAAAATAGATTTGGTTTAACAACTAGAAACTTGAAATGAGCATTGAAGGGTCCAAAAGACCCTAATATAGGTTGGTTTGGATCCTAGATGTTTACGATTTATAAAACATAGATAACCAAGTAATTAACTTGATTATAACTTTGTTATACAATGTTTAACTTAATAAAAAATGTCAAATAAATGAAATTAAGCTAAAACCAAGGGTGTTGGACAAATGTGAAGGTATGCATGCAATACATGCATGCACGGTTTATTTAACCCAAACCACCTTTGCAAATGGGTAGTGTATAAAGGTTTTAATGCAAAAATATGTTTTAAATCTCAACCTTATTAAACTTTGAATATGGCATAATATCTTAGATACAATACTAATCATATAAAAAGGTCTAGTAACTCACATAAATCTAAGTCCGATCATTTAGAAGATAACATGATTTCCAAACACAAACTAGAACAAATGTACGCAATAAAATGATAACAATCACTCACGATGTTGAACACAAACTAACGAAACATAGGTTTTGAATACAACCCATATACAGAGAACGAGTGCGTGCATTCTCGAAACCAGTCAATCATCCAACACAACACAGGTGAGTTCATTGTCCTTTTTCTATCTATCCCTAACTTATGTGTGATTACGTCTGAGGATATCCCTGTCATATCCTCGTGTTTCCAAGCAAAGGTAGAGATTCTTGATTTCAGGAAAGAAATCAGTTTCTCCTCAATATCCTTGGGGATATCAGTTCCTATGAGAACTTTGGTCTCGAGATCCTCGGGATTAAGTAATATTTCTTTTACTTCTTTTTCCCGGGATTCCTGATTATCCCCGAGGTTGCTCTTTGATTGTTACATTGATGTTGATTTCGTCGTCGCCTTCATCGATGATGAGTAGCACTCTTAGCTTCTTGTTGGTCGCTATCGATCTTCACGACTCCCGATGGTGTAGGTAGTTTGACGCACTGATGATATGTTGAAGGACTGCCTTCATGTCGTGTATCCAAGGTCTACCTAATATGATTTTGTAACAGGATAGAGAGTCTATAATACAAAAGCGTTGCATAGAATTTACCCCTTCGATGTAGACTGGTAATTTAATTTCACCGATGGTTGCTTTATCTTCTCCGCTGAATCCAACTAGTACCAAAGACTTGGTGGTTATTTCAGATTCAAGAATATTCATCCTCTTGAGTGTCTCTAATTGGATGATGTTTACTGAACTGCCTCCATCAATGAGTATCCTACGCACATAGTGATTAGCAACATATAAAGTGATTACTAACCCATCATTGTGAGGATCTATGATGTTTTCTCGATCTTGTTCTTCGAAGGATATCACAGTATCCTTAGTTATTGTTGAAGTCTTTGTGGGTCTTTCTACATTCTCCATTTTAGCTTCTTTAGCATGTCTTCTGGCTACAGAATAAGAAGTACCACGTATGTCACATCCACCAGAGATAAAGTTTATTACCTTAACATCCTTAGGTGGGGATGCAGCTCTCTTTGGGAATCCGTCAGGATCCTGCCTCCTTTCCTTCTTTTTTCCGAGAAGTTCCTTGAGAAGGCCTTTGCTAAGTAGATAGCTTATTTCCTTTCTCAAAGCAATGCAATCTTTGGTTATATGTCCAAAATCCTCATGGAATGCACACCATTTGGATTTATCCTTTGTAGCAAACTTCTTATCCTTAGGAGGCCATCTAGCCTTTTCAACTAAATCCTGCATGGCACACATTAGTTCAGGGATATCTACCGAAAAACAGTATTCAGATATCCTGGGATAATCTTCATCATCCTCATCATCGTCTATAGAGTTGATTTTGTGGTTGTCAGACTTATAGTATGGCTTGGATTTGAATGACTTGTTGGTGGGTGAATCGGACTTTCTTTTGCCTTGGTCACTGGGAGGAGTTGTGGTAATCCTCTTCTGGATCTCTTTATCATCTTCCAACATTATGAATCTCAATGCTCGATTTCGTACCTCATCCATATTCCTGCAAGGATTCATAACTAAGTCATCATAAAAAGGTGAGTTTTTCTGTAATCCCATCTTGAAGGCTTGAACTGCAGTGGTGATATCAAGATTAGGGATATCTAAGGATTCTCTGCCAAACTTGTTGACATAGCTCCTTAGAGTTTCGTCTGATCCTTGTGTTATCCTGTAAAGATCAGTAGTCAGTCTTTCAAATGTCCTGCTACAAGAAAGTTGATTATTAAATAAGTTAATCAAATGAGCAAAAGAAGTAATTGAGTAAGGAGGAACGTTGAGTAGCCATTTTAAGGCTGCTCCAGTTAGTGTTGAGCCGAATCCCTTGCATAAGCAAGCCTCTTTCAAATGTTGGGGAATGGGGTTTGTCTCCATTCTTTCCCTATATTGAGCTACATGTTCTTCGAGATCCGTGGTCCCATCATACAACTTCATGGTGGGAGTTTGGAATCTCTTTGGGATTTCGGCATCACATATTGGTGGAGCAAATCTGGATATCCTGTGAGTGATTGCTGGTACTTCCGGGATAGGCTTGACTATTCCTGGTACGCCTGGTACGCTGGAGATCATATCCCGAAGTTTCTGGATCTCCTTGGCCACTTGAGGAGATATTCCTGATTTCTATGAAGGACCGAGGTTAGTAGTTTCAAATGGAGAATAATTATAAGTGTTACCGGTATATGGCGTAGGAAGATGTTCTAGGGATAAGGATATTATCCCGAGATATCCCCAGATCTTGGGATCCTGAAGAAGTTCCAATACTGGTCTGCATAGGGATAAAGTCTCCAGAGTGGTTTCCGGTCATCCCTGATGTTCCAAAATCAAGGATCCTTGGAACTATTGGAGTGGTGGCTTCCGGTTGTTTGTTCTTTTCAGCCTTCAAGTTCTCCATTTCCCTGAGAAGTCTTTGATTCATTCGCTGTTGATCCATCATTTGTTGCTGAACCTGTTGAAACATACTCAAAATATCGTCATTAGAGATTAGTATGGGAGTAGAAGTGGTCATCTTTGTCGATGGAGTACTAGCAGCAACAAATGTGGTCTTTTTCCCAGCATTGACGGGTTTCTTCGTGAAAACAGGAATCTGCGAGGATACATTAGTAGTAGTAGCAGAAACAATAGGTAATGAAGAAGTTGATCTCGGTTGTGAAGCCATTTTTCTATATATTCCTCTTGAAAACGCCTTAAAAAAGGTTTTAATTATAAAAAACACAAGCTTGCCCCACGGTGGGCACCAAATTGTTTGGGGTAAAAATTAACAAGCTTAACTTTTTGCAAAACCGAATTAGAAAAGTGGGGTATTGTGTTTTACAAGCAAATATGTCGAGTATACTGAATATATGTTCAGAATATCCCCGAATATCCCTGGGGATACTTGAATATCTCAAACAGAAAAATAGCAAGACACACGAGATTTATACGAGGAAAAGCCCTTAATCCCTTAGGATTGCCGGCATAAAAACCTCGGGAGGTGACAATCGTCACTCTGCCTAATTTTATTAATAATCAAAATGAGTGAATACAAACAAAGAGTGCAATATGATCGATTCTATAATGCTAGATCAACTTCAATGAGTGTTGTGTGTGTTATCTAACTCAGCCGTGTCCTATATCGATCAATCACCTCGATATTTATACAAAGAATCTAAATAAGGACGTTTGACAACGTTCATAAGGTAGTTCCGAATATCCCGGCACTTTCCAATCGTGGACGACTCTTTCAAATCACCCGCATAGATTTCTCTTGGATTCCTCGTTTAAGTTGAAGCAGTTGTTGCACGTTTCCGTGATATGAGGACCAGCTGTGAGACAACCTGTCAATTCCTGAAATCTCGCAATAAAAGTTAAGTAACAGAGATAATTGTTAGTAACATTCATATCCTTAAAATATCCCTGATCCCGAAATATCCTGGATCCTGAAATATCCCGAGTGGAAATATTTTGCGCCTAACACAAAGTTGTTAATGCTCCTCAGATCAATCTTCGGCAGTGTGCAAAAGTCTTGAGGTCTTTTAAAATACTCCAATTTGCCATTGAACCTCTTGACCAAGTACATCTGCTTCTCTTTATCATACATCCAGCAAAACGACGTTGGATCTGTCGTTACGAACGGAAAACAAGTCTTTAGAGCTAGCAGTGTACGTGAATTCTACATTCTCCACATCGTCGTCTGGTCCCGGAGCAATCCAAGTCTTTTGCACTTTAGTGGGAGCAGGAGCCTAGTCCCTCATCCTGTCAAACCATATCTCAATCAGAGTCTTGAGCGAGGTGACATCGTGTCCATGTGCATCGACATATTTGTGAGCATACAAATAGTCTACATAAGGATCGGTGGAGATGTTCCCGAGTATGATATTTTCTGGTTCTTGTTCCAGAGATGCTCCTAAAGAAGATCCGAGTACCTCTCCATGCTCTTGTTCGCAACCTGCATCAAAGACCGAATCCATGGATATATCTTTAAACATGTCTCCATATCCTTTGTTCTTCATCTCCTCTCCGAGACCCTCGAAGTAAAAGTCATCATGTAGGTCTCCGAATAAATAATTATCGAATTCGTTGGAGAGTTTGCTGTACGAAGAAGGACTCCTAGTATCATCACCGCCCTGATCATCATCGGGCTTATCGTCTTTCTTACTTGTGCCATCCTTTCTCCGATCATCACCATAATCATCATTCTCATCAATATCGTCATCATATTTCTTCTCCTCATCTTTTTCATGACCCCTTTTCTCTTTATCTTCCTTGCCTTTCTCATCATCCTTCTTGTCTTCTTGACCAACGTGCTTAATTTGCTCCTTTAAGAGATTCAATCTCTTTTCGTAGCTCTGCGTTCTCCTTCTTCACGAAGCTTCTCCTTCTTCAAGAAGATGATATCTTTTCTCTGCTTGTTCAGGTGTTCAATAATATTCAGCATACCGTCTCTTAGATTCCCAATTGTTAGGCTTTTGGTAGCTGAGTCCTGTTCAAGCACAAACACCTTTTCTTGGAGGAATTCCAAATCAATGGGTACACTTTCGGGCATGTAGGGTGGAGGAGTCTTAAATGGTGCCTTGCCCTTGTCAGCCTGCGGTTTCGGTGGTGGTGGAGGTTAAGAGAAGTGAAGGGGTGTAGGAGATTGAGATGGTGACGTTTGTGTGGGTGGAGGTGATAGTGGTTTTGATGGTTGGGGTGATGGTGCTCTGGATTTGAGGTTGGGTGATGTGAGGTTGGGTGGTTTTGGTGGCTTTGGTGGTTTTGGTGGCTGGGATGGTTTGGGTGGTAGGAATGGCTTGGGTAGCAAGTGTGGTTTGTGGTGGAGGTGGTGTAGACTGAGAAGATGTGCCCGTTATCTTATGTTTCTTGAGGCGCGGATCCCTTGGTCTCCTCATAACCATCTTTAGTCTTCTCTTCTTAGGAGCTGACTCAGAAGAAGGGATATAGTCAGCATCTCTAGCATCAGACTCAACCCAGGCGTGTGGAGGAGATCCAAAAACTGGCTCATTCACGAGCTAAGGTTCTTCACCGAAAGACTCAGAGGAAGTGACCTTGTTAGTTTCAGCTTCCAGTGTAGATGTGGCAACATGAGCCTAATCATGCTCCTCGGCGACGAATGCCACTGGAGTGGCTTGATCTTCAATATCTTCCTCTAGTCCGGCAAAAAATCTTCCAAACTTCTCCAATGATCTGGATCCAGAAAAAATCTTCTTTGCCTTCTTATTCATGACCATATAGGAGAATATGTCCTGATTCATCCGCTTCCAGGGAAGTGTCCGAACGGTAAGAATGAGGTTCTGATGTCTTCTCTTGATGATCATCTGAATAAATCTCGGAAATGCCAGAATCCTCTCCTTCCATTTCTCCTTTATGTTTTCATACATATCTCGGAAGATCATACGCGAGAAATTTAAATCCATTCCCAGTGCAATAGAAACAGTGCATGAGCTAAGGGTCTTGTTGTGCACGTCGTATCCACCCTTTCGCCCGGATAGACACTGAGTTACCATGTGTGCTAAGTATCTTCAGTATGGGTGCTGAAGCTTCTTCTCAGTAGGATAATAGAGTCTCTCATAACCCATCCTCAGCAGGGTGTTCTGAACGAGATCATGATCAAGCTCGACTAGATCCGAGTCTTTATCACCAAACTGTAAGCACTCTCGGATAATCTGCTCTGTAATAACAACAAGCTGCCCTTGGACCTTTCCAATCAAGTAAAAGTGTCCATTGGCGTTGGTGTCTTCAGTAACTGAGTTTCAGAATTTGTGGATGAAGCTGGAGATCACCAGTGGACATTCCATCATAGCAAAATTAACAGGTGAGAGAATAAGTCCATCTACCATTGACTTGAACATCATGTACTTCTCGGGAGGAACACCAAGATATGTTGTTATGTTGTGATCTAGAACAAATTTCAGTTCAATAGCCATCTGAGAAAGAAATAGACTAAGTTAGTTAAAAATTAAAATCGAAAGTATCAAACTTGGTTCATGAAAAATATTGAGTTCTTGAAACAAAATGAGTTCACGAAAATGAAGAGGTTCACAAAGTTTTGCAAGTTCACGAAGCTTTTCAAGTTCACGAAATTTCTCAAGTTCACGAAGGGGGATGAGTTCATGCAATGAAGTTGACCATACATGGTTCACGAAAACAAGTTCACGAAATCTGGAGGTTAACAGACACAAATATTTCGTGAACGAACTTTCCGTCATAACTTGATCAATTTTGCTCCATTGATTCTCATTTTGGTCTCAAAATACTCGGAATTGGAAAACGCCCAACATGTATAACGGGTTTCCAATTTTGTCACACCCCTAGCCGGCGGGCTAGATCGACTTTCCCGTCGGATGGAAGGTTCTCGGGGCGCGATATCATGTGATAATCAAAATGATCAGATTGTTTACATGACATCATATATGAGTGAGAAATGCTAACATGACATTGATACAGAATTACAAAGTTAAATTACATTGTTATGTTCATAATTTAACTAGGCAATTCTACCCAAAAGAATCATGGAGTTTTCTATCTTGTATCTGCACAAGATTTACAAAAGATGATTCACAGTTTTGTCATTCAAAATATGCACAACCCAAAATGAAGCTAGGTCTTCTAAAAGTCCACTAGCTTAAGTCCTAAATGATGGTGACGTGACTAAACCTTTTCGTCACCTGGGAAAACATGCATTTAACCAATGTCAACACTAGGTTGGTGAGTTCATAAGTTTAGTAATTGAAAGCAGTTTTTTTATTGTCATTCACAATCACAATTGTCATACACAAGTCTCATTGATTATTGTCTCCTTTGTCTCCCACAATGTCCTCTCTATAGTTATATTTACAAATAGTGTTTCACCCAAATCAAGCATGCTTATATATAGGCATACGAAAGGGTCGAGCCAACAACCCGCCCAGATGCCATCCCACCACATGCTTAACAAAATTCAACACCACTTGCAATACAACTATGGACACCCATTTCTATCTCACATGCGTTCACCCCATTTGATATTCGCCCATAAAATGTGTTGTCACCCATTGTTTACATGTAAAGAATAATAGAGTATGAGGGAAGTAGTTTATCAAAACCTACGTAATGATAAGCCCTCAATGTTTTAAGGAAAACATATTTATTAAACCTTGTCTTTATTATTATTCTCTCGTTTGTAGGGTTAACTGAAATTCACTTCTAATAATAGGAGTGGCAGTTAACGTATTGATATTGTTCTCATCCTGGAATGCATAGAGCCTAAATGGGATCCATTGTGATCCTCACGTAATCTGATCACAATGCATCCAATTTACCTCTATCACATTTGTGTTCTCATTTCCTTCAACGAAACTATTACTAGTAATGTGACATGAGAGAAAATAAATTCCTCAGTCTACTAGTTAATAGAATCGAAGGATTTAATTACAATTAGTTATTGTAGATTAATATCACCATGTGTCGTTTACCAAACCTGATTGATGTCGCCCTGTTACCGGTCATACGATACCGACCCATGATAATGCTACGATCAACGTACCGACCTCACTCGCCGGCGGTTTGTCAAACCTATGGTACCACTACGTTATCGTCAGTTTAGTCGTACTAAATTAACTGGTAAACGATTCTCTAGTAGGGACTTACAATTGAATATGATCTCATGAACACATGATTGTTGTGATATAATACAAACAGTTTAATAGTTATCAATTGTTGTTATGTTCATCCATAGTCATCATCTCAATGTTGTCTGTTCTCTGTGTTAAGTGTTCTCATAGTCTTTAACAAAGTGTTATAAGAACTTGTCTTATTACACATTGTTAGAAATGTGTAAATGATGTTATTATCATGAAATTATGTTATCATGATCATCATTCTTGTTCTTATTAGTAATTGTCTAATGTTATCCCATAGCCTTCACCAAGTTGTAATCCTAGTGTTGTAAGAACTAGTCTTACTACACTTAGTTAACTCCGGTGGTGAATGATATCATGAAATTATGTTTTCATCATATCATTCTTGTTTGTTCATATCATTGTCAGATTGTTATCTCACTGTTTATTCTTGTAACAATAATAAAGTGTTATAAGATATAATCTTACAACGTGTATTATTCTATTGTGTTGTTGTAATCATGAAGCTATATTATCATGTTTCATCCTAGATATCTCAGTTATGTTATGATCACACAAGCATACATTCAATGATAACTGATAATAATGATAAAACAATATTATCTAAATCATAGTATAATTGAATGTTGTACTAAAACTTTTAAATAATTAAAAGAATTAGCATGTTTCTCAGCCCCAAAATTAGAAATCAGTAAGATTAGAAAAGGGGCGTATGAACTCACCTAGTAGTTGAAGTGGTTGACTAGGTAATACTAGAAAATGCACGCGCTCATTGTTGTTCTTGAGGTTGTTTTCACGATCCTGTATTCATTTCCATATTGTTTGTAACTCATAAGTATAAGTGTAAGTATATGTGTGGGTGTGTGTTAGCCCTAAAGTTGGCTAACACTTGAAAGTCTTTGTTCTAATTCATTTGTGATGTAACATACTAACACTTAACCAATTAGGTTAAGCTTAGCATATCATGTTACTTTTGTTTAGAGTTTTGATCTCATCACGTTTATCAACCTCATGCTCAAATTTGAGAACACCATGTTATTATCCAAGTACAAGGCTTAGATTAAATTATCAAGATTTGCATGTTGTCTCGGTAGCGACTTAGGATGGTTATCATATCTCAACCATCTTAGTATATGTTTTAGATAATAAATTTTAACACTTAACATTTGATAAGAAGATTTTAGGTGTTATATAGTGGATTGTTAGTAAAATCCTTCACCACCTTTGTAGTAAAGTTTGTTAGTTTCCATGTCCCATGCGTGTTGTCCAAATGAGGTTGATTCAAGGTGTTTGTTTGCACTTTTTAAGGTGGAAAAACATGTAGGCCGAATAAGAGGTCATGGTGCGAATGAACCCTATCTTCAACCGAATGATGATATCCATGAATGAGAAAACCCCAACTTTGGCCGAATGGTTAAGTGGTCATGCAAGTGATAAAAGCCGAATAAGGCTTGCCAGCAGAATGAGCTTGGGGGTATGAATGTGGACATCCCCACGAAAGAAGGTTCATTTGGCCCTATCCTTTCGGCTCTTGGTCATTCGCTCGGATGTTGGTTCGGTCGTGGCTCCATCGGCCGGCGGTCATTCGGCTGGTCTATGTGGGTATCCATTCGGCCGGTCGAAGACAACCAGTTGCAGCCCCCTCATGTCGAGGTTTATGACCAAATAATGAAGTAGCAACTATTCCCACTTCACCCTAGTGTGTTTTCATGTAAGACTTATGGATTTTAGGGTGGTTTAAGCCGGTTGTAGGTGGGATTCGAACAAGGGGTTACAAAACCCTAGAATTCGAAACTTTCAACTCAGTTTACCTCCGATTTCAGTGGTTTCCACTTCCGATCTGTTGTACTTTCGTGTAGAGGATGATGAGAGCTTCGATTTGGTACCTTATTTGCAAGATTTCATCAAGAAATGGTAGAGATTTGGGGATTTTTGCGTCAAAATCTTAGAGAGAGAGAGATAATCCGAATTTTAGAGAGAGAAGGGTGTGGTGGATGACATAAATGAGAGTTAATGCTTGAAATGGGGTTTTTATACCCCGCGGGTGTTCGGGTTCGTTTTGGTTGCTTGGTTTTAACTTCCGTTACGGTTCCGGAACATAGTTGCGTATTTTTACAGTTCGAATAAATGGTTTTATTTTTACATTTTTAAAGATGGTTATTCCTAGTAAATCTTTTAAATTCATTTTCCTTAGTTTATTGTAATGAATACGTTTATTTTAAAGGTTTCGTCAGATCGCGTCACCTTCGCGCGTATTCGTTCGAATCGTCACCCGAACGAACACGACGAGGGTTTCACTTTTTGATTTTTGTTTTCTAGTTTTCAGTTATTATTCAAAACTTTAAACCCACAGATATGTTTGTGTGAATCGTCACCCACGCAAACACACTGTCAGTTCATCATTCTTAAACGTAACTGATTTGTTACTTGAATTGTATTTCCTCACTGACGGACTCAACTAAACTTGCCTATTTTCACATTGTTATCATTGAATTCACATTCTTTTCCCACTGAATTTTCGGCCATCTGATTCCTGTTATTTGTGGATATCAGATCGCAACCGATGTGTTTTTATCATTTGTTTTCACACTGTTGTCACGCAACTGTTTACACATTGTATTTACACATAGTAAATAGTGAAAGTACACGTACCGTACGGACTTGCCGAACGATCTGGTACTGGTTGTCATAGTCTCCGCTTGTTAAAGAAATTTCGTCCCGAAATTTAACCATCATTTCCGGGCATTACTTCTTCAAACAGATGGGGATACTTTGTCTTCGTGTGATCCTCACGCTCCCAGGTAAATTCTTGTCCGCGCTTGGAGTTCCAACGAACCTTCACGATAGGAATACGACTTCATTTCAGTCTCTTGACTTCGCAATCCATAATCTCTACTGGTTCTTCAATGAAATGCAATTGCTCATCAACTTGTATCTCTTCCAGAGGTATGACTAACGATTCATCAGTGAGACATCTCTTAAGATTTGATACATGAAATACATCGTGTACCCCGCTAAGTAGGGTTGTAAACGAACCGAACGAACACGAACGAGCCCTTGTTCGTGTTCGTTCGTTTAACTTTTAACTTGTTCACGAACGGTTCACGAACGCTTACCGAACGAAAATTCTTGTTCATGTTCGTTCATTAAGGATTTAGCTTGTTCACGAACGGTTCACGAACGCTAACGGACACATATTATTGAAACTATAAAAATCAACATTTTTAATCTCAAGCAATGGAGATAATCATTTATAAATATATAAATTAAGATATTATAGTATTAAACTAAAAATAATTTTAAGTATTATGGTATTAAACTAAAAATTAAAAATAAACAACACATTTAATGAATAAATATAAATGAACTTAACCAAACATAAACGAACATGTTACCGAACGTTCACGAACACAAATGAACGAACACGACCTTTGTTCATGTTCGTTCATTTAACTAAACGAACGGAATTTTCTTGTTCGTGTTCGTTCATTTATTAAACGAACGAACATAAACGAATTTCCCGCCGAACAGTTCACGAACTGTTCACTGAACGTTCGGTTCGTTTACAGCCCTACCGCTAAGTTCATCAGGAAGTCTGAGTCTGTATAGTCTGTATGCCACGGGACCAATCCGTTGAGTTATCTCGAACGGTCCGACATACCTTGGTGCTAACTTTCCCTTAGCCCCAAAACGAACCACGCCTTTCCACGGGGACATTTTCAACATGACTCGGTCACCCACTTGGAATTCCAAAGGCTTTCACCTTTTGCCTGCGTAACTCTTTTGGCGACTACGTGTTGCTTGTAATCTCTGTTGAATATGGGCTATCTTATTAGTAGTCTCCTGAATAAGTTCAGGCCCAGTGATTCTGTTGTCTCCCACTTCGGTCCAACAAATTGGAGACCTACATTTTCTACCGTTGAGTGCTTTGAACGGAGCACATCCAATACTGTTGTGGTAGCTATTGTTGTAGGAGAACTCAATGAGTGGTAGATGTTTATCCCAACTTCCACCGAAGTCTAGGATGCATGTCCTCAACATATCCTCCAGGGTTTGAATTGTTTGCTCGCTTTGACCATCCGTTTGTGGATGATAAGCGGTGCTCAAGTTTACACTTGTCCCTAAGGATTGTTGCAATGATTGCCAGAATCGCGATGTAAATCGACTGTCCCGGTCAGAAATAATAGTTAATGGCACACCATGCCTTACTACTATTTCATCGACGTAGAGTCTTGCTAGTTTCTCCATCTTGTTGTTTTCTCAATTTGGAAAGAAGTGAGCGGACTTGGTCAATCGATCAATTATGACATATATGGAATCGTGTCTGCTGGAAGTACGGGGTAGCTTGGTTATAAAATCCATCGCTATTGTTCCCACTTCCATTGTGGTATCTCTGGTTGTTCCAACAAACCTGACGGTTTCTGGTGTTCAGCCTTGACTGCACATGTTAGGCACTTACCAACAAAAGTAGCCACATCTTTCTTCATAACTGGCCACCAATAAAATGACTTAAGATCTTGGTACATTTTATCAGCACCAGGATGAACAAAATAACGTATTTTGAGTGCCTTGTCAAGAATGAGTTTTCGAAGTTCATCTACTGCTGGGATCCATACACGACTCCATCTTGTTTTGTCTCAAAGTGTTTCTCGGCTTCACAATCGAGCTCGTTTCTCAAATTGTCTCTTGCCACTGCCTCTTGTTGTGCTTGTAGAATTTGATCTCTCAGACTTGTTTGCACAGTCATTCCCATTGCTCTAACGTGTAAAGGTTTGACCCTCTCCTTCCGGCTCAAAGCATCAGTTACAACAATAGCTTTGCTTGGATGGTATTTGATCACACAATCGTAATCGTTCAGGAGCTCGACCCAACATCTCTGTCGCATATTAAGCTCCTTTTGATCAAATATGTGCTGTAGGCTCTTGTGATATGTGAGGATAGTGCATTTGGTACCGTACAGGTAATGTCTCCAAATCTTTAAAGCAAAGACAACAGCTCCCAGTTCTAAGTCATGTGCCGTGTAGTTTTTCTCATGCATCTTCAGCTGTCGTGAAGTGTAGGCAATGACTTTGTCTCGTTGCATTAAAACACAACCGAGTCCCTGATGGGAAGCATCACAGTAAACCACAAAGTCATCATTGCCTTCAGGGAGTGTTAAGATTGGAGCATTGCACAATCTTTGTTTCAGTGTTTGAAATGCCTCTTCGTGTTTCTGAGTCCACACAAATGGTTCGCTCTTCTGGGCTAGTTTTGTGAGTGGCAAGGCTATCTTAGAGAAATTCGAAATGAATCTCCTATAATAGCCCGCCAAACCCAGAAATGATCTGATCTCTGTAGGTGTTGTGGGCACGTCCCATTTCTTAATTGCTTCAATCTTGGCAGGATCCACATGAATATCATTACTGTTAATCACATGACCCAAGAACTGAACTTCCCTTAACCAAAATTCACACTTGGAAAATTTGGCATAGAGTTGTTTGTTCTTTAAAAGTTCCAAGATTGTTCTGAGATGTTGTTCATGTTCCTTCTCCCTTCTTGAATAGATCAATATATTATCAATAAAGACAATAACAAACTGATCTAGGTACGGCTTGCACACCCGGTTCATTAGGTCCATGAACACTGCCGGTGCGTTCGTCAATCTGAATGGGATCACCATTTATTCATAGTGTCCATATCGAGTACAAAAGGCCGTCTTGGGTATGTCATCCTCTTGAATCCGGAGCTGGTGATAACCTGAACGCAGGTCTATCTTTGAGAAGTACTGAGCTCCCTGTAATTGATCAAACAAATCATCAATCATCAGTAACGGGTACCGATTCTTGATGGTGAGTTTGTTAAGCTCTCTGTAATCAATACACATTCTGAAGGATCCATCCTTTTTCTTGACAAAAAAACCGGAGCTCCGCATGGTGAGAAACTCGGTCTGATGAACTCTTTGTCTAGTAATCCTTGTAATTGATTGGACAGTTCCTGCATTTCAGATGGTGCAAGTCTATAGGAGACTTAGCCACAGGAACCGCTCCCGGAACCAAATCGATTCAAAAGTGCACCAATCGCTCAGGTGGCAGTCTCGGTAGATCCTTCGGAAACACGTCCGCGAAGTCTTTCATAACCGGTACATCTTGAATCTTGATTACTTTCTTGTCTTTCTCCACAACGTGGGCTAGAAATGCGATACACTGTTTCTTTAGACACTTGCATGCCTTCATGCAAGATATTAATTTGACACTGCGATTTGCTTCATCTCCATGAATTTCCAACACCTGATTGTTCTCCACTGGAATACGTAATAGCTTTTCGGAACAGTCGAATTCAACTCTGTTAAGAGATAACCAATCCATTCCGACGATGATATCGAAACTGCCCAATTCCATCGGTATCAAATCGATGAAAAATGTGTGATCACCAAGTGTTAGTGGGCAGTTCCTAAGTACTGTGTTAACTGTTATGTGTTTGCCATTTGCTATCTCAATGATATAAGGGGAGTCCAAAGATTCTTCAACATGATTAAGTTGGCATGCAAAGTCGGACGAGACAAAACTCTGATCCTCACCAGTGTCAAATATTATAGATGCATAAAAGTCAGATAAGAGAAATGTACCAGTGACCACGTTAGGGTCCTATCAAGCAGCAGCTGCTCCTATCTGAAAGGCTCGCCCTCTAGCTACTTGAGCCCTCGGTTGAATTCTCTTAAGACAATCCCACGAGAAGTGTCCAGGTTCGCCACAAGTGTAGCATGACCTGTTATCAGTAGCAGCAGCTGTAACCACTGCATTGTTGTTCCTGTTCTGAGTCCATGTGCTCCTACATTGAGTGGCCCAATGACCAAGCTTTCCACAGTTGTTGCACTGCCTGCACTGGGAAGTCGGTTGATGATGATACTGGCAGCTGTTGCACAATGGTGTTGTACCAGTGTAAGGCCTCTTGATTTGTAGTGGTTGTGGTTGAGTGGCCTGTGGTGTTTAAGTGGTCGCGGAATAATTCTTGACCACTTTCTGTTTCTTTGCCGGGCGTTTATCCGGCTTTATTGAGCTTCCAGCCTTGATTGTTTCAGTTTCCTTCTTCAGTGCCCTGGAGGCAACCATTACATCTGTCAGTGTTGATGACAGAGTGACAGCCATCTCCAAGGTGGTTGGGTGAGCAGCAATCACATGCCCCTGGATACAAGCCGGCAGTCCACCGACATACCGCTCTATCCTTTTCTCTAGTGTTGGTATGATGTCCGGTGCCAATGTAGCAAGCTCATGAAATCGGGTGGTGTAGGCCAGATGCCCAGCACCAATCATGACATGGTTGAGTAGTTCAGTCTCAACCTTCTTCAGCTCGTTCCTTGGGCAAAACTCAGCCCTCAACAAAGTCTTGAATTCACCCCAAGGCATAGACAATGTCTCATCCCTTCCCCTGGTTTGTACTTGAGCATTCCACCAAGTCAATGCTCGTTTGTTGAACGAGCCTACAGCATACCTCACATTATGCTGATCAGGACAGCCACTGATATCGAGGGTTGTTTCCATCTTTTCGATCCACTGGATCTAGCTGACAGCTCCCTCACTGCCACTGAAAGTAGGTGGTTTGCATCCTACAAAATTCTTGTAGGAATCGTCTTGCTGATTTCTGGTGTTGCCACTACCTTCACCAGATGAGTTGCCAGTGTGGTTGCTGCTAGAGTTAATCATGTTCATCTTGTCGGGAATTACTTCCCTCAATTGACTAGTCAACAGGGTGGCCAGTGTGATAGTAGCAGGATCCAACTCATGGTTGGGTGGTGGCGGAGGAGGAGGTGGAGGTGGTATAGGAGATGTAGGTGGTGTCGGTGTTGAGGAGTGAGGTGAATGCGGTGGTGGTGGAAACAATGGTGGAGGTCTTCTTGGCGGCATTCTGATCAAAACCGAAATAAAATCGGTTAGTGCAGTGATCGAATGCAGAAGACGCATGCACATAGAATCCTATATCTTATGTTCTCTACATAAGGGTCCCTAGGTTATAGTCTAGGCCAAACCGTTTAAGTAATATGACCTATGTAAAGCCCGCTGAACGATGAAGACTGACAAAGTCAACCCGGAAGAGTCAAATCTCAGTTTTTGGTTTAATTTTCGTGTACAGCATTTCGAGTACACGAAGTGATCGTGTACTCGAACCTTTTTGTATTTAGATTTCGTATACACATAGGCCTAGTATAAATAGACGCATTTTGTACAGGTTTAGGTTGGAATCCCGAGGCATACGCTCTCTAGACGTATTGAGGCGCTTGTACTCGAAGTTTTGCAATATTTATAAAGTTTGCATCTTTCTACTTGCTTTCTTGTTTCTAACTTGGATTCCGCACTTGTTAGAGATCAATGATGATGTTTACAGAGATAAAGTTTGGATCTTGATCAGTTTGAGGACCTTCAAGTGGTATCAGAGCTTGAGTGCTATTTTCATCATCAAGGTGACAACTTTTCTAGGCAAGTTTGCTACTTTATCATTCTTCTTTACTCCTACTAGCTACTGCATAAATTTGGGACTCTGAATCTTAAGAAATAATTTTATAAATTTTTCTTAAGTATTTTCGAGTTCAAAATTTTTAGAGTTCAGCTATTTCGAGTATAGGCAGAGTGTTTGAAAATCAGTTAGAGTTCGAATACAGAGAGTTTCGAGTACAACATCAATTTCGAGTACAAGTTTGAGTTTCGAGTACACAAAGTTTCGAATACAGCTAATTTTTCGAATACACAGTTTCGTGTACATCAGTTTCGTGTACTCGATTTCGATTACATCCAGAGTTCTGAGTGTTGTTCACTTCGGGCAGCTTTATTGACTATCATCTACAGGGAAATACAGGGAATTCGTGTACAACACTTAGAAATTTTTCAGACTCACAATGGGTACAAAGAATCTGACAAATTTGTCTAATTTGCTCAGTCTTGACAATGAGATCGGCACCGGAACAAAGCCACCAAGGCTCGTGTCAGGAGATAACTTTCAAGACTGGAAATTTCGATTTCAGTCATTTATCAAGTATACCGACCCAAAGCTTTGGAGATCAATTGAAGAAGGTCCCTTTGTACCTTCATTCCAGAGTGAGCTCAATGGTCCTCTCGTTCCAAAGGATCCATAACTGTATACTGACAATGAAATACTCATGATGGAGAAGGATGAAAAGGCATATGCCTCGATCACAATGGCTTTGTCAACTGATGTTGCTCACGGATTCAAGGAACACAAGACTGCTAAGGAACTCTGGAATGCCTTAGTTGAAAGATTTGAAGGAAATGAGGACATGCGAGAGAGTCGGAAGGACATGCTCAGACAAAGGTTCAACATGTTTAATCATATCAAGGGAGAGTCTCTCGAAGCACAACTCAACAGATTCACACATCTGATGACTGAGATGACTAGTTCTGGGATTGAGATGACTAAAGGAGAGGTAAACAAGAAGCTGCTGAATTCACTACCTTACACTTGGAACTCTAACTGTACAACTATCAAAAGGACCAAGGACATGTACAAGACTTCTTTAAGTGAGCTGATCTCAATCATCAACTCATATGACATGGATGATAAGCAGAGAGCACTGAATCATGCCAGCTCAATGGGCATTGCACCTACTTCTGAAAACTCTGCTCTTCTATCAGCAATCAATCATCAATCATCAGGAATGCATCATTATCAGCCTCCTTCCTCTCATGGAGTTCCTTTTGAGACTGCTTTCTTGTCATCAGGACAAGCTGGATCGGTACCTAAAGTGAATCCAGAAAGTGAAGAGAATCTGCTGCTATTTAAGGGATTCATGAATAGCTACAATGCTTTTATCGCAGGAGAATTGGCACCCTCAAATCTCACTCAAGACAATCTAGAGTAGATTAATCCAACTGATGTTGAAGAAATGGATATCTCATGGCACATGGCAATGGCCGTGTTCAGAGCAAAGAAGTTCATCAAGAAATATGGAAGAAACAACTTTGGAAATGCCCCGGGAAAGAAGCTTGGCTTTGATAAGTCAAAATTACGATGCTACAACTGTGACCAACCGGGTCACTTTGCCAGGGAATGTAAGCAGCCAAAAGTGGCTAAGGAAGGAGGAGAAAAGAAGCCTGAAGAGAAGTCAGGAAATACAGCTGCTGGAGGAAGCGCTAGCACTTCTAAAGCGTTGGTGACTCAGGAGACTGACTCCTATGATTGGAGTGATCAAGTGCAGGAACTGGAACTGACTCTGAGTCATGCTTTCATGGCTGAAGTGGACGACAAGCAAAAGGAGGTAACTGAAAATCTTTGCTCTACCTCATGCATAAATAAAGTATTTAAGTACAGGTCGCACAATGAATCACTAATCAAAGAATTAAACAAACTTAAATACTTTAACTCAGAATTTCTTAAAAATGAAGGAATTTTTAAAAGGAAACTTGAAGCCGAGGGTCGGGATGTGGCAAGGCTAAAAGTACTTCTAAGTGACAAAGAGTCCAACTATCGAGAAGCTCGACGAAAAATCGATGAACTCACTCTAGAGTTGGATCAAGTCAAATCTCAAATTTCTAAATCATCAATTAAATGTGAAAGATTTGATTATTCAAGCAAGATTTTAGAAAATATGACATCAATGCGATTCCGGGAAAAGAGGGGTAGTGGAATTGGGTATAATGAATGTGCACCACCTTTTAACCATAATTACTCATGCATGCCAAGAATCAACACATCCGTTGATGACTTGGAATTGGATTCTAGTCGTGCGTGTGATTTTCCCACCGAACCAGTTGTGATTACAGCTGACCCTGTTATAACTAATGATTCTGAGGTTTGTGCAGAAAAACTAAGTGTTGCAGGTTTAAAGGAGGAGAAGGTAGAAAGAAGTGCAGGGAGGAGCACAGATTGTTCATCATCTACTAGCAAATCATTTTTTGTTCCAACAATTGATTTTGATAGAAAGTTTGATGAAATTAACATTAATATCAATGATATGCCGAAACATTTTCAGAAAACATTTGCTATAAAATCAACTCTCTCTCCTTTAACAACACAGACTGCACCGGCTCATTCCACAGTTACCAAAGAGGAAAGTTCACTGTTAAATCCTGATTATTTGTATGCCTACAAATACATTGATGCCTTGGGAAGTGAGATCACTTCATTGAATGAAGTGATAGATAGCTGGTTTGATCGTAAGAAAGACTGGACGCCAGCCCCTCCTGTAGACAAAGAGGCTTGGTTCAGAGAAATGGGAGATCAACATCCAGAGCATACCTTCATTTCTGATGACAGAAACCTTTTTGCAGTTCGCAATGATAGATCAAATATATGCTGCTGGATGTACGACAAACCGAGAGATATCTACTTGGTGAAACGGATGAGTGGAAAAGTCGAATTTTACAAGAAGCCTACAGATTTCTGTTCCTTACCTAGAGTTGACATCAGAAGCATCGACAAGGCTATGTTCTTCAACCCGTCTAAGGACTCACAGGCTGATTTGTTCGCAAAGTTTATCAAAGATCAGTGTGAGAAGGATTTTCCTGTCATGCGCACGGCTAAGGGACGACGCTTTGTCTCTTCGTGCATCATTGATCCAAAGACGAAGAAGCCTTGGGTGTACTATAGGTACCCTCCTCCTCATATGATGCAAGCAGTGCCCGTCTCGCCAAGAGTTCCTGATAACTCTTTGGCTAACTTTCTGTCATGGTACTTTGATGATCTGAACATTGCTGCAGTTATTCTTCGGAACATAGATGCTGTTGATGACATCGACATGATTCTTGACCCTATGGATCTTCTGAAGTATGGTAAAGATGACATGATGAAGCTGCACAACTCTCCTATACGAGTATATTCCGGAAATGATGAGCTGGCTAAGCCATTTACACGAGTTGTTGCTTATGCCATGGAGCTAAAGCTGTATGCTGGAGCAGGGCCACACAATGTCACTCTTCCGATAGGATGACTTCGCCAGTCTAGGGGGAGTTTGTAAAGCCCGCTGAACGATGAAGATTGACAAAGTCAACCCGGAAGAGTCAAATCTCAGTTTTTGGTTTAATTTTCGTGTACAGCATTTCGAGTACACGAAGTGATCGTGTACTCGAACCTTTTTGTATTTAGATTTCGTATACACATAGGCCTAGTATAAATAGACGCATTTTGTACAGGTTTAGGTTGGAATCCCGAGGCATACGCTCTCTAGACGTATTGAGGCGCTTGTACTCGAAGTTTTGCAACATTTATAAAGTTTGCATCTTTCTACTTGCTTTCTTGTTTCTAACTTGGATTCCGCACTTGTTAGAGATCAATGATGATGTTTACAGAGATAAAGTTTGGATCTTGATCAGTTTGAGGACCTACAACCTATATTTCTCTATAACCATGGCTCTGATACCAATCTGTCACACCCCGAGCCGGCAGGCTGGATCAGCTTTCCCGTCGGGCGGAAGTTTCTCGGGGCGCGATATCGTTTGATAATTAAAATGATCAGATTGTTTACATGGCACATGATATATGAGTGAGAAATGCTAACATGACATTGATACAAAATTACAAAGTTAAATTACATTGTTATGTTCATAATTTAACTAAGTAATTCTACCCAAAAGAATCATGGAGTTTTCTATCTTATATCTGCACAAGATTTACAAAAGATGATTCACAGTTTTGTCATTCAAAATATGCACAACACAAAATGAAGCTAGGTCTTCTAAAAGTCCACAAACTTAAGTCCTGAATGATGGTGACTAAACCTGTTCGTCACCTGGGAAAACATGCATTTAAACAAAGTCAACACTAGGTTGGTGAGTTCATAAGTTTAGTAATTGAAAGCAGTTGTTTTATTGTCATTCACAATCACAATTGTCATACACAAGTCTCACTGATTATTGTCTCATTTGTCTCACACAATGTCCTCTCCATAGTTATATTTACAAATAGTGTTTCACCCAAATCAAGCATGCTTATATATAGGGCATACGAAAGGGTCGAGCCAACAACCCGCTCAGACGCCATCCCACCACATGCTTAACATAATTCAACACCAATTGCAATACAACAATGTATACCCATTTCTATCTCACATGTGTTCATCAAGAAATGGTATAGATTTGGGGATTTTTCAGTGAAAATCTTAGAGAGAGAGAGATAATCCGAATTTTAGAGAGAGACGGGTGTAGGTGGATGACATAAATGAGAGTTAATGCTTGAAATGGGGTTTTTATATCCCGCGGGTGTTCGGGTTCGTTTCGGTTGCTCGGTTTTCACTTCCGTTACGGTTCCGGAACATAGTTGCGTATTTTTACGGTTCGAATAAATGGTTTTATTTTTACATTTTTAAAGATGGTTATTCCTAGTAAATCTTTTAAATTCATTTTCCTTAGTTTATTTTAACGAATACGTTTATTTTAAAGGTTTCGTCAGATCGCGTCACCTTCGCACGTATTCGTTCGAATCGTCACCCGAACGAACACGACGAGGGTTTCACTTTTTGATTTTTGTTTTCTAGTTTTCAGTTATTATTCAAAACTTTAAACCCACAGATATGTTTGTGTGAATCGTCACCCACGCAAACACACTGTCAATTTATCATTCGTAAACGTAACTGATTTGTCACTTGAATTGTATTTCCTCACTGACAGACTCAACTAAACTTGCCTATTTTCACATTGTTATCATTAAATTCACATTGTTTTCCCACTGAATTGTCGGCCATATGATTCCTGTTATTTGTGGATATCAGATCGCAACCGATATGTTTTTGTCATTTGTTTTCACACTGTTGTCTCTCATGAGTTGTTGTATTTACTGTATTTAAGTTTTCACTTAAACACGTACAACTGTTATTATGGGCAATCAGACATGTTATCCAGTTCTACATGCAACCTATCAATTTTGAGGAATCGTTTGTTTCAAAACTTGATTGTGTTTCAATGAATTGAAAACATTTTGACAGAGTTTTGAGATGAGAAAAGAAAGAACAGATCCATCAGATTAGACTCAAGAACAAAAAGGGGTTCTATCATCTTTGTGCGCATTGGCATCTTTTACTTTACAGATCTGCAGACACATTGGTCTTAATGTCACACATCTAGGTCTTTGCTTACGCAAAACAGAAGGTGCTTCAGTAAGTATTTTCCGCTCTTTGTTTTCACAAAACATAGAAAATACCCGAGTTTTCTCAAAACGATTTCAAGTTCATCAAAACACAATCTTATTTTGACTTAAAGTTTTCTACAAAAAGTCAAATAGTTACTGCATTTGTCCGCCTTATCTGATTTTCCCAAAACTCCTCACTTATTCACTCTAATATTTTTGAATGATCATGTCTAATATTCTTATAAGAAAACGTGCTTTTACTCCTTAGTGATTTATACTTATCCAAAGTTTTTATTCCTAGGAAATTACACGAAGATAGTGAATTTCTATGTATCCGAAATCATTTCACTTCCCTTAAACCACTTTACCTTACTATCCAAATAAAATCTTTTTGTGTTTTTCTTAAATTTTAAAAGCCAAAATCTTTTTGTTTTTTTCTCAAATTCTACTCCCCCTAAACTTATAGACCAACTTAAAAACTTAAAAAATCTTTTTGTTCTTTTTATTAATTTTCTAAACTAATAAACAGACTCAAAAACCGAAAATCTTTTTGTTATTTTTGTAATTTTTCTCCCCCTAAATTTGTGATATAAAAATTAAACTAAAACAAAAAAATTTTTTTATCGTATTTACAAAAATTGTTTTAATCAAAACTTATTAGTTTGAGTGAGGCAAGCAGGTGGTGGAAGCGAGCTGTATCGAACGGTTTGGTGAAAAGATCCGCAAGATTGTCATCTATGTGGACCTTTTCAAGATGGGGAAGTTTACGTTCGAAACAGTTCCGGATAAATTGAATTCGTATATCAATGTGTTTAGTTTTGGAGTGTTGTAACGGATTCTTGACGATCTGAAGAGTTGCTTCATTATCACGGTAAATAGGAGAGTAAAGAAAGTTCAAACGTTAATCGAGAAGCCGTTGTTACATCCACATGACCTGAGAGCAACAACTTGAAGCAACGACATATTCAGCTTCTGCAGTGGAGGTAGATACGGTGGTTTGCTTCTTGCACTGCCATGATACAAGGCGATCTCCCATATACTGACATCCACCTGTGGTTGACTTCCTGTCTAAACTGCAACTACCAAAATCACTGTCAGAGTTAGCAAATAATTTAAACTCAGAGTTCTTGGGATACCACAAACTGAGACAAGGTTTCCTGACAAGGTAGCGAAAGATCTTCTTAACAACAATCAGATTAGAAGCCTTCGGATTCGCCTGATATCTGGCACACTGACATACAGAGAACATGATGTTGGGTCTGCTGGCAGTGAGGTACATTAGTGAGCCAATCATCAATCTATAAAGATGTTGATCAACATCTTCACTATCAGAATCCGAAGTCAAGACGGGACGAGCAACCATAGGAGTGGAGGCGGGCTTTGAGTCCAACATGTTGAACATGGTAGGTATATCAGTCGTGTACTTGCCCTAATGAATCAGCACCCCCTTCGGATCGTGCTTTACCTGGAGACCTATGAAAAAGGTCATCTCCCCCATAGCATTCATGTCAAACTTTTTCTTCATTACGGCTTCAAACTCCTTACAAAGCACCAAGCTCGTGGAACCAAAAATAATGCCATCCAAGTAGATCTGGGCTAGAATCAAATCATCCTTCTCTTTGTGAACGAACAGTGTCGGGATACTGCAAATCCTCAAACTCAGGAGGCTAACATACGTATATCTCTTCCCTGACCTTTCCGTACAAGAAAGCCATCTTCACATCCATCTGATACACTGTGATATTCATGTAGGACACATTGGCCAAGAAGATGTGAATTGCCTCAAGTCTTGCTATCGGTGCAAATACCTCCTCGTAGTCAATACTCTATTTTTGGTAGAAGCCCTGGACTACCAACCTTACTTTATTTTTGATGATAACACCAAATTCATCCCTCTTGTTTCTAAACACCCATCTAATTCCAATCGGGAGTTTTCCTTTGGGCAATGGAACTAGATTCCACACTTGGAGCTTCTGAAACTGCATTAATTCTTCTTGCATTGCTTTAATCCATCTTGATTCTTTAAGGGCCATCTTTATGTTCTTGGGTTTTACTTGCAATAAAGCAAGAATACAAACAAGAATTAATTGGACCTGGTTGACTGCGTATGAGAGTTGCTTCATATAAGGAAGTCTAAGCCAGAATAGATCTGCTCAGGTAAGAACTCCTTCTAAAAGCTTTCCAATAATATTCTCCAAAGGATGATTCTTGCTGATGCTAGAGGTTGTACTTCCTACACAACCAAATTGTCAAGCAGATTACTGATGTGAGTGAGCTGTTATTTATTGGAGGAAGCAGTGTTGTCATCGGGAGCTATTTTACTTGCTTCAGGTTCATTATCCACACAATGTTCCTCAGGAATGTGGTCTGAGAACAGTGGATTATCAAATGTCTGGTGGGAAGAGGAGCAGGTCGGATGTGTTTGTTGAGTTGGTTGGGCCGAATGAGAAGTCGCTTGATATGATGGGATAACTTCACTGATTAGTTGAGGTCGCTGGTACAGGCCTGATGGGTCAGTAGTCAGAAGATTGGGGTCACATGGAACATAGTCAACCCGGTAATCCATGTCATCAATCTAATAAAAACTGTCTTCAGGTTCAGTGGGCCCTGCACTCTCAAATGTAGTATGAAAAGGCTCAAAAGTTGAATCGTATTGGATCAACCAGGTTGGACCTGAATCTGCATCAGTGTGATTGAACTCTTGTTAGTCAATGTAGTAAGACTCCACAATCTGCCTTGTCTTCTTGTTGTAGAAACGGTAGGCAGTTTTCTTAGAAGAATAGCCCATAAAGTAACACTCATCGGCTTTGTCATCAAACTTGTGATTGGGCTCAGTGTGGAGTAGAGTGCAAGGACATCCAAAAGATTTGAAGTGACAGACCTTTGGCTTCTGATTGACGAAAATTTCATATGGAGTCTTCTGGTGGCGCTTGTTTAGTAGTGCATGGTTTTGAACATAGCAAGCTGTATTAACAGCTTCTGCCCAGAAGAAGATTGGCAGCTTTGGCTAAGACAACATGGTCTGAGCAGCCTCGATAAGTATTCTGTTCCGTCTATCAGCTACTCTGTTTTGCTGAGGTGTACTAGCCGCAATGTACTGTCGAGCAATTCCCTTTTCTTCACAAAAGTCAATAAAAGTTTAATTCCTAAAATCTGTGCAATTATCAGTTTTGATCACCTTCACTTTCAAGTTCTTTTGATTCTCTATCAATGTGATGAACTTCTTTAGGATATCTGCTGTCTCATCCTTCTTGGCAAGAAAGAAAACCCAAGTGAATTTAGAATAGTCATCTGTAATCACAAGACAGTATGACTACCTCCCGATGCTTGTGATGTTGACTGGTCCAAATAAATCCATGTGAAGCAGTTACAGAATGATGAAATTGAATTAAACAACTTCAGCTTATGAGGTCTCTTGTGTTGCTTCCCCTTGGCACATGCGATGCACTTCTTATTGAAAGAGAACTCCTTTGAAGGAAATCCAATTACATGATCTCCCTTGGCCAATCTATTGAGGTTCTTCAGGTTGACATAACCCAATCGGCGATGCCACAACAGACAATGAGTCTCCAATGACTTTGAGAACAAGTAAGTGTTCTTAGTAAATGAATTTGAATTCATATTGATAATATAGGCATTGTTGATTCTCGAAGTCCTAATCAAGATCCACTTCTCTGGAATTACAAATCCCGGCTTCAAGATCAAACACTCCTTGTTGGTGAAATGTGTTGAGAAGCTTTTGTCACAAATCCGGAAGGCACTCAACATGTTGTGGTTGAGTTCCTCCAAATAGTACACATCCTCAAAGCTCAAAGTACCACTTGTAATAGTTCCCATCATGGTTATCTTCCCACCTTTCTCTCTAAAAAATGAGACATATCCTCCATTAAATGGTGTGACTTCATGCAACTGAGAGAAATCCCCAGTCATGTGCTGAGAGCAACCACTATCAACATACCAAACATTCTTTAGCTTATTTGGCCGTCCCTGCACGATAAAAACACATTTAATGAGAAACTGGTACCCAAATCTTTACATATTTAGGCACTTGTGGCAATTTGGTGCTTTCTTTGCCTTTGTCCTTAAGTGTGTTCACATTTGTTGGCTTGTTTACTTTAATCTGTTTGTTCACACTGCCAGGATCAATTGATTTTATAGGAGGTTTCACTTGTGGCTACCATTCCACTGAGTTTTAATTTCAGATTTTAAAACCTTTGCTCTCTTTTGTATATTAAAACCATTTTGATTTGGTTTAGCCCCTTTTCTTTTTCTGGCAGTGTGATGATTCTAAGTCCTTTTCTGAGGTTTCACCTTTGGCTTGGAGGATTGATCAGTCCTCAATGGTTTACAGACAGGTTTTGCCTTAGGTGTGACATATGATTCTTCCTATAGAAGAATTCAGTGGGTCTGTGCAGACAATGTCTGGCTATGTGGCCTAGTCTCCCACATGCATAGCAACATATCTTTTGATATAATTTTTTTGGGTCAAAAGGCTTTACACCACAGTCACTTTGACCAGGTGATGAACTTGTGGAGACTTGTTCCAATGACCCAGTTGGAACATAAGGTTCACAGTTAGTATTTAACTTTGAACCCGTCTCTCTTGTGATTATGGAATGAGCCTTAGTTACCTTTTCTATCAAAGGAGAAACATTTGACTTTAAGACACATTTGTTTTTAACATTATCATCAGTTTTAACAAACTTAGTCCTAATATTCTTAATCATTTCATTCGGCTTAATTTTAATTGTTTCAAACTTTCCAATAAAATCATCTTTTGGAACTGAAAAATGTGATTTGCTAGATGAGACTAAACAATATGTGCTCCTCCCAACACTTCTTTCCTCTTCCTCCTCATTCTGACCTGAAACACTTAAACCTTCTACACAAACCATAGAATCATCAGAACAATTTAAAACAGACAAAATAGGATCAATTAAGAGTGAAACTAGTTTGTTAGAACCAATAGTGAACTCATACATTCGGTTTGAATTTAACAATAGTTCATCAACATACTTGTTGATTTTGGGAATGATGGAATAATTGTGGTTAAAAGGAGGTTTCACCTCACTATAACCAAGCCCCGTTGGCTCCCTTCTCCTGATCTCAACATCAATCATCTTAGACACCAAGTTACTTGAGTAGTCATATTTTTCAGCTCTAATTTTACTTCTGGACAACTTAGTTTTAAATTGTTCTAACTCTAAGGTAATCTCTGTTATCCAATGCTTGACGTCTCGATAGTTATATTCCTTGTCACTCAAAAGTTCCTTTAACTTTGAAATGTCACGCCTTTTGGCAACAAGTTTCCTTTTGAAAATTTCTTCATTTTTAACAAATTCAGAGTTAAAGTATTTTTGTTCGGTGACCTCCTTAATCAATGTCTCATTGTGATATCTATACTTAAAAACTGTCTATGCACTAGGTAGAACAAAGATTTTCAGTTACCTCATTTCGCTTTTTGTCCACCTCAGCCATGAATGCGTGGCTTAAAGACATCTCCAATTCTTGCACATGATCGCTCTAGTCATAAGCGTCTAACTCCTAAGTCACTAAAGCTTTAGATGTTCCGACACCAGAGGAATCATCTGTCTTCTTTTCAGTTTCCTTAGCATTCTTCGGCTTCTTGCATTCCCGGGAAAAGTGACCTGGCTCGTCACAGTTCTAACACCTGATATTCGACTTGTCAAACCTGAGCTTCTTCCCAGGGTTTTTCCCATAACTGTTCTTTCCATACTTCTTGATGAACTTCTTAGCTCTGAAAACTGCCATGGCCATCTGCCATGCAGTATCCATTTGCTCCACATCAGCTGGATTAATCTTCTCCAGAATATCATGTGTCAGATTACTAGGGTCAACTCACCTGCGATAAAATCATTATAACTGTTCATGAAGCCTTTGAACAGTAGCAGTTTCTCCTCACTTTCTGGACTGACTTTGGGCACCGAGTGAGCTTGCCCGGAGGAGAGAAATGCAGTCTCATATAGAGCAGACTGGGATCATGAAGGTTGGTAGTTGATTGATGAGAGAAGTACTGCATTCTCAGAAGCTGGAGTGATTCCCATGGAGCTGGCATGATTCATGGCTCTCTGTTTGTCATCCATATCATATGAGTTGATAGATGGATATCAGCTCGCTCACGGTAGTCTTATACATGTCCTTCGTCCTCTTAATGGTTGTATAATTGGACTTCCAATTGTATGGAAGAGAGTTCAACAGCTTCTTATTGACCTCTCCCTTGGTTATCGCTATCCAGGCGCTCATGAGCTCAGTCATCAGGTGTGTGAATCGGTTCAGTTGGGCTTCTAGAGTTTCACCCTTGATGTGATTGAACATGTTGTACTGTTGTGTCAACATGTCCTTCCTGCTCTCACGCATATCCTCATTGCCTTCGAAACGCTCAATCAACGCATCCCATAATTCTTTGGCAGTTTTGTGCTCCTTGAACCCGTGAGCAACCTCAATGGATAATGCCATGGTGATAGAGGCATAAGCCTTGTCATCCTTCTCCCTTAGCAGAATGTCGTTCTTGGAAACAATTCAGGGTCTTTAGGGATCAATCCATTCAGTTCACTCTCATACATGGGCACGTAAGGCCCTTCCTCAATAGAACGCCATAGCTTCGGATCGGTATATTAGATGAAGTACTGAAATCTTAACTTCCAGTCCTGAAAATTGTCACCCGAGACAAGCCTAGGAGGCTTAGTACAGGTCCTGATCTCATTGTCCAAATTGTGCAGGCTGGACAGAGTGGTTTAGTTCTTTGAAGCGATGATTAGATAAAACTAAGTCTCAGTTCATGAAACCTAATAAGTATGCTGAGTTAGTGAGTTCTCTAAGTCTAGGAGGTTCTCGAAGGTCAGTGTGCGAAGTCCAGTACACGAAATCCGAGTATGCGAATCCAAGTACTTGAAATCAAGATCTCGAAAAGCACATAATCGAAGTCTAGTAACCGAAAGTCAAGTACTCGAAGTTATGTGCCCGAAGTCATGTACATGAAAACATGTTCTCGAAACTCAGTAAACGAAATGAAGAACTCGAAGACAAGTATCCGAAGGTCAGTTCACGAAGCTCTGTTCTCGAAATGGAGTTCTCAAAAAACACTTGAAAAATTCCAAATGAAATTTCCTCAAGATCAAGAACCCCAAATTGATACAGCAGTTAGATGGTGAAGAGATGAACGATAAAGTAGCAAACTTGAACCAAAAAGAAGTTACCTTTGTGCTGAAAAGAGCCTCCAAGCTCTAATACAACTTGTAGGTCCTTTACTCTGTAAAGATCCAAACTTTATTAACGTAATCAGCACGAAACACTTCTAAGATGTGTAGAATCCATGATAGAAGGTAGAATTGTAATAGAAAAGTTAATTATTATTCAAAAAACGTGTACTTTACACAAACTGCTGCAATACGTCTAGAAGAGTCTGCATCGGGAATCCAACCCTAGTACAGTATACAATGCGTCTATTTATACTACTCTAGGAGTATTTGAACCTATGTACATGAAATCTAAATGTACACAAAATTTACAAGTGCACGAAATGCAAAGTTTGCGAAAATGTCAAAACTTTGGCTCTACATATCTCCCGTGTATTAGCAACAACCTCAGTTGTTCCGCCAAACAGCTCTGTTGAGCATGCCATAAATCCTTATCAGATTCATGATGTAGAAGACCTGAATAGATCTCGTTCGGCAGGGCATGGCCAACTGGGCGTGAACTTTAGCATCAAGCTCAATTTTCTGGTAGTCTTCCTCGGAATAATTCTGAGTATCTTTAGGTACAAGATTGCCTGTTTTAGTATCAAGGACCATTGGTTTGTGTGGTCCTATAATCACTGAGTAGTAAACAACTAGGGAAGATCAATAAGGATGATACCTCGAGTAAGTTTAACAAAATGATTAAAAGAGTTGTATTCAAAACCACTCACTTTTAGCACATGACAAGAACAAACAAGAAAAAAATGTTTTTAAGAACAGTCTTTACAACTGAACATCAACGTGAGCTTTGATTTTCAGAATGGATGATTAAATCACAATCTGAAGAACAAGGTTCTGATACCAATCGTTGGATTGTGAACACTTGTTTTCTTAGTCAATTGTTAGACTCAAAATACAAGAACAAGGCTAAGGCTCCCTCTCAAGTCAAGAATCCGGTTCCTTGTTCACAAAGTCTTGTTTTTATTTTGAATAACACAGCTAAGATGCAAGTAAAGATTGGAAAACAAATACATATAATTTAGAGTATGTTTGGGTATAGCTACCTAAACATTTAATACAAGGAGGACAAAGAGTAATAAGACAAGCTACCCACCTTACAGACTCTGATACATACGAAAGACGTACAAGCTATTAACAAAAGTCAACAGCAAGTGAAAAGAAAAAGCCTAAGACAAAAGCCTTCAGTGGTTCTTCAGTCTTGGTCTTCGGTAGTTGTTATCCATAGCTTGCTTCAGAATGTTTTCTACGTTTTCCTTTCCGTGGTTATTCTTGTAATGTAGAGCTTCTGATGAGGTGATTCTGAAACAAGTCTTTCGGAGTTATTCACTTAGAGGAACTTTTGTTGTTGTGAGAGGGAAGGTCTTATGATATTATTCTGGGGGAAGTCTTTCGTTGTTGTCTGGAAGAATGTCTTCTGATGTTATTCAAAAGAACAAAAAGAATAAGAGAAGGATGATTATGGCTCGTTAGTCTATATTTTTCAACAATCTCCTTTTTGACTGATGAAGCCAAAACCATTTATTCTTTTATGAAAAATTTCAGGCAAAACTGACCTTTAAATTACACACAAAATCTTTTATTTGAAAATTTCCCAAGTCATTTTCAAGATTGAACTGTAGTATCCTCCTTAGGTCTGTATCAGATACGTCTTCGATAGAATACCAATCTACGAAGGAGGTTGTGGAGCCACAACACCTTTCTATCACAATAGAAATGGAAGAGTCATTGAAACAGGTGGATATGGAGGAACAGTTTCAGGATGTAGTTTTTCTGAAACGGATCCACTCATTATTTGATCCACAAAGGTGTTTGTCGTGGCTTCTTGGGATTTTATTAAAGTTGAGCATTTGTGGAAGGTGGCATTGGAAGATGAATCCTTCCAAAGCTTAGGATGATCCTTCTTCTCATTTTTGAACTTAGACCATTCATTGTATAGGAGAGCATCGTTCCATCTTGTGATAGTATTCTTTGTACCCCAATCATTTTGGATTAGGATATGCTTTATTCTTCTCCACTCCTCTACTTTTCTTAATCTACCAGTATCTGGCTTTAGTCTGGCAGTGAGTTGATCAGCTTCGTTCCTTAAATTGGCGATGTCCCAGTTCATGAGGGTCTCACCTTTATACTTTCCATCATCCAGCGGGAATTTGAATATTTGCTTCCTCTCAGCTTCATAGTCCTTCTGTTGTTGAATATCCATCTCAGTGATTATCTAGATAAGATTTAACAAGAGCTTCTCCGGTTATCCATGAGGCTTGAAGATTAGCTAAGATCTTATGTTCTTTTTCTTTCTCCATGGTCTTCACTTGTTCAAGTTATTTATCTGTGGGAAGCTTCCTCTTGGGTGAGAAGGATTCTCTTTCAATAGAAGACTGAAACTTCTCAGTTTCAGTAGCAACTGGATTTATTGGAGAAGGGTTTTTGGTGGGAGGAGAAGAAGTAGAAATATCCTTATCATTATCAATCACTAGCTTCCTTTTTCAGGATTTTAGTGAAGAGATGGGTCTTTATCACTAGAGTCAGAATTAGACTCTTTATTTGAGGATGGAGGTTTAGACGATTTGGCTGAGGTTGGTTTGGGTCTCTTTGCCATAGCTTTCTTTTATCTGGAGAAAGAATGCTTTATTTTCATGTTGAGGTTTGGGGGGAATCTTCGAAAGATGGGTTTAGGATGCAGATTGAGGTGAGAAAGTGGGAGATGTGCTTCTTGTAGGTGTAGGTGCCCTGGTGTGTTTAGGAGAGGTAGGGTTAGAATTTATTTGAATGGGGGAGGTGGCAGTAGTAGTTTAGGATGGGTTTAGTGGTTGTTTGGATGCCACTAATAGGTATAGTGGGAGCAGACTCTATGGCCTTGGGTTTTGATTTTCTGGTAGTGCCAGAACTGCTGGTGTCTATTTGAGAGGTAGCTTCTTTCTGTTTTTGTGTTAGGTTGGCTATGGTAGTTTCATTTTTAAACTATTGATCCAGAGCAACTATGAGAAGGGGTTCTTGGTTCTTAAGCTTTACAAGCTTCATTTTCTGTCGTTCAGCTTCATCAGCAGCCTTCTTAGCCTGCTGAGCAGCTGATAGTAGCTTCTTATTCTACCTCTTATTGGTTTCATCAGCTTGTTCTTTGAACCAAGGGGGAGGATGAGCTACTCCTGTTAAGGAATTAAGGTAGAGAGTATGATTGGTGCCTTGTTGTTTGAGTGACTTAATCTTTGTAGCTACATAAATTCTTAGTAGGTCCATTTCTACGTTCTGAGAGTGAAGAAGACTTAGGGTGAAGGTCTAAAACAAATAAGTGAGATGGATTGTAAGTAGTGGGTTCAACACTTCTTTTAAAGTAGTAGTGTAACAGCCGGCCGTATTGGATATTGTCCGCTCTGCCCCACCGGGCTCACGGATTTGCTTTTGGTTACCCGGGTGAAAACTTCCCAGGGAGGTCACCCATCCCTGGATTGCTGCCACCTGAGCACGCTTAACTGTGGAGTTTTCATGTGCTCCACAGCCAACTAAGCCCAAAACGCGTCCAATAGAGAAGGTCTCCACTCCCTCTTATAAGGAAGTTTCGTTCCCCTTACTCAACCCATGTGGGATTAGCCTGCCACGCTGGAGTGGAATTCCTCCCCCACTGGGGAATCAGCGTCCCCGCTGATCACATGGATTCGGCCCCTGTCTCTGATACCATCTGTAACAGCCGGCCGTATTGGATATTGTCTGCTCTGCCCCACCGGGCTCACGGATTTGCTTTTGGTTACCCGGGTGAAAACTTCCCAGGGAGGTCACCCATCCCTGGATTGCTGCCACCTGAGCACGCTTAACTGTGGAGTTTTCATGTGCTCCACAGCCAACTAAGCCCAAAACGCGTCCAATAGAGAAGGTCTCCACTCCCTCTTATAAGGAAGTTTCGTTCCCCTTACTCAACCCATGTGGGATTAGCCAGCCACGCTGGAGTGGAATTCATCTGTCACACCCCGAGCCGGCGGGGTAGGATCGGGTTTCTCCGACGGGCGGAAGGTTCCCGGGCGTGATATCGTGAGTGATAATCGAAGTGATCAGATTGTTTACATTGCACATGACATAAACGAGAAATGCTAAATATAATAGAATTACAAAGTTAAATTACAGCAGTATCGTTTATAATTTAACAATGTAAATCTATTGTAAAACATCAATAAATGACTATCTTGTATTTACACAAGATATACAAAGTAATTTGTATAATGATGTCTTCAAAAGTATGCAGGTCCAAAATACTAGTCTTCTATATGAAGTCCTAGTCCAAAAGGAATGACTTCCTAATTAACCTGTTCGTCACCTGAGAAGTCATGCAAAAATAAAAGTCAACACATGGTTGGTGAGTTCATATAGTTTTAGTAATTGAAAATGATTTGAAACCTCCTTTGGTAAAGACCCTAACCTCATTAACACCACATGTAATATCCACATCGGTATGCTTATATATAGGGCATATGTAAGGGACAAGCCCTAGCCAACATCCCACCACATACTAATATACATATGACACTGTTGTTAATGATAATTAAGCATTTTTACCCTTAACACAACCCATAAGTTCTTCTGTTTGTTGTTCCTGTAATTACAATCATTTGAAATCCATGTTGATTTCATAAGTTCATCACACAATATGATCAACCACACAATTGTATAAACAATTATAAATGCTTAATTAAACAAGTAAGTAAACATTTAATAAAATCTAAGTCCTTATGATTGGGGCCTGTGGTCATACTCGAGTAGACTAGTCTGTCAATCTAGGTACTTAGTAGTTAGGGAAACTGTAAATATCCTCAAACATACGACCTACAAGTCAAACGGTCTAGCTAGGACTTCTTGAAATGCAGGATTTTATGTTTCGTCAATGTTTTTGGCGTATGCTATCTCTGATATTTCCCAGACTTTCCCTTGAAAATGATTTATTGACTCATCTGATTATGTCACAAGATGTACTTGATGTGTTGATCATAGAATACAAGATTCATTGATCGGTTGTACACTTGATTCATTGTTCAACATACACTTGGTTTGTAGAACATTGAATGTTGTCTTTGCAAAGATTGTTTTGTTGATGTCTTGATGTCCCACACTTGTTTTGTCAAAATGTTTGATTTGATTCCTTGAATTCACCCACACTTGTTTTGTCAAAATGTTTGATTTGATTCCTTGAATTCACCCACACTTGTTTTGTCAAATTGTTTGATTTGTTTGAAATGTTTTGATTTGTTGAAAAGTTTAGCTTAACTCGATTGTTCACTTAATATATAAGTAAATCGGTTAGTAAACCTGCATAAAATCTTCCTAGACATGGTCTAGGATAACATTTATATATGTAAAACATATAAATTTAAAAGCATTAAAGTAAACAATTTAAGTAAACAGTTTACGCATGCTTCTCAGCCCCGCGTTTTAAAACGAAAATGTTAGAAAAGAGGCAATGAACTCACCTGTGCTGCTATGTAATTTGATCTAACACAAAATGCGCGCTCCTGTATGTAAGCTAAATATCTTCAGTTCCTGAGTTATTTTATAAAAATTCGAATATCATAAGTACGCGTAATAGTCGTTGTGCCTAGGGTTTGATCTTGTTGTGTGTGCAACTAAGTGTCTTAGTACTAAGTGTATCTAAGATCTACTCTATCTTAATTACCCTTCTTATGATTCCAATTCCCATGATTAGTTACTAACTTACCTTCAAATTTTAGAAAATTTCGGCAGAGTTTCCTTTGTTTTTAAAACAATTCCAGACAATTAAATCGTCTATTTTATAACAAGTTCCCAATCAATCAATTCAGGTAAGTAATTTAATTCAAAACAATACAATTTAAACAAGAAGTTAGAAAATTATAAATTTTAATTTAAAATATTTATGCTTCAAATTTTATATTTGAAACATCACTACAAAATTTTAATTTAAACGTTTAACACTTGATGGACTTAATCAAGTCCCATTGGGCCCATTTAAGCCCAATAACAAAATCTTGATTCATCCTTGATCGTAATCACAATGTTTGATCCATATGACGTAGATATCTAAGTTATTCCAAAATTAACAACTCATTTTAAGTTATTAATTTGTATGAATGACTTTAGTTATAGAATTTCCACCTCACATACGAACTTCATGATTCATCATGACTTATAACTAGCTCTTATGTCAATTTCATGCAAATTCCTAAGTGGTTTATCCCATGCATAGCTTACATGACTTCCCATGCACTCACATAGGGTATTCCATGCATGCTTGTCTCTCATATTCTCCTATTTTGTCAAAACCCGATTTCCACAAGTCCCCTATCAGCGAACCTATTACCCAAACCCCCATAGGTTCGGTTAAATTGATCAAGAGGTTCGGCAGTGGCAACCGCTCAACGAACCTTTAAGGTTCGGTTGCCATAGAGGAGTTTGTGAGTTTATGGTTCGCCACCCTAGGTTCGTGAGGCCTAGGGTTCGGCTGATAACTCAACACCAACGAACCATAAGGGTTCGTTCATGATGGTGTAATAGGTTCGGTCCTCATAGTTCGGGGTTAAGGGTTCGGCTAACCTATTTAATGTAATAGGTTCGGTGCAGAAAGGCACAGGTTCGGCTGGGTCGGCACATGCAGCATCATGCAGGGTTCGTTGCAGAAGGGGCAGGGTTCGTTGCAGAAACCATGCAGGGTTCGGCTGCATTGTGGGTTCGCGTAGGGTTCGGCCAGCGAACCTGCATCATCACCCAGCTCCTTAGCTCACGAACCTGCAACTCCTTCCCTGTTCTAGTGCCAATCGATTACAACACAAATCCCACCCTATTTCTAGTTGGTTATTCGAGTCATCTAGGTGCTTACTATTGTGTAAAAATGGCTACAACATCGATGAAAACCCTAAGGATTGTAACATATTATAAAACCGAATTTAAAGTGGGTGTTTACCTCAATTCCCACGGTTAGATACTTATTTTTCTTGTACTTCCGTGATCTACGTGTTGAGATGAACGTTTTGGCACCTAACTTGCTCGATTCCACCAAGGAATCGTCACCAAATCTTAGAGAGAAGGAGGAGAACACACTTTTTAGAGAGAGAAAGGTGTTGGACGAAAATGGGGGAAATGAGAGGGGTGGAATAGGTTGGTGGTGTCATAAATGCTTCATTTATTTCACCCGGTAGCTCGGTCTCGGTCGATTTCGCGTAAAATGTCGGTTCGTGTAGTTTTCGCGACGAAACGATACTATTATAAAATTAGAAATCTTTTAATTATACAAGGTTGTGATTCCTAATAAATTAACTAATATCTTCTTATTTATTAAAAATTTAAAACGAAATTAACTGTTTAAATCGAAATGTACGGTCGTCGCGCGTATGCGTTCGAATCGTCACCCGTACGAACACGGCGATAACTATACTTTTCAACCTTGTTTTCTAATTATAGAATATCATTCAGAACGTTAAACTTTCAGATATACTCGTACAGATCGTCACCTATACGAATAACCCGTAAATTTAGCATTCACATAACGACATTCGTGTGTTTTGTTCTGTAAAGCCTCACATACGTTTATACATAATAATTCCTAAACTAATACTCACAAAATGGTTCTGTGTTGCCAGATAATTATCCGACTCAAGAACCATTGTTCTGAACTGTGTTTCTGTTAAATGTGTCTGAAACTGTTCTATGACAACTCACCATGATAATGATAAATGACATGAATATGAAAATTACTGAAATGTGTATGATTCATACCTGTTTCACTGTTCATGTACTGTAGAGATCACTGTTCCGGTAACGGTTCCGGCACTGATGTTACAGTCTCCCCTTGTTAGAGAAATTTCGTCCCGAAATTTAAGAGGTGTTATCAGGTACAGCTTCCTCTTCAAACAGTTGGGGATACTTTAACTTCATGTGATCTTCACGTTCCCAAGTGAACTCGGGCCCGCGTCTTGAATTCCATCGAACCTTTACAATAGGAATACGGCTTCGCCTCAGTTGTTTAACCTTGCGATCCATAATTTCTAAAGGTTCTTCAATGAAATGCAACTGTTCATCGACTTGAATCTCTTCGATTGGAATGACGAGAGACTCGTCTGTAAGGCATTTCTTTAGGTTTGAGACGTGAAACACGTCATGCACACTGCTGAGTTCATCTGGTAATCTCAGTCGATAAGCTACAGGACCTATACGTTCGATGATCTCGAACGGTCCCACGTATCGTGGTGCTAATTTACCTTTCTTTCCAAAGCGTACCACGCCTTTCCATGGGGATACCTTTAACATTACACGATCTCCCACTTGGAATTCCAACGGCTTGCGCTGTTTGTCGGCGTAGCTCTTTTGTCTGCTCCTTGTTGCTTGTAGTCTTCTTTGAATCTGAGCTATTTTGTCAGTGGTTTCTTGAATTAGTTCTGGCCCAGTTATTCGGTTATCTCCAATTTCAGTCCAACAGATCGGTGATCGGCATTTCCGGCCATAAAGAGCCTCGAATGGTGCACATCCGATACTGCTGTGGTAACTGTTATTGTAGGAGAACTCAATCAGTGGCAAGTGGGAATCCCAGTTTCCACCGAAGTCCAATACACATGTTCTCAACATGTCCTCTAGGGTTTGAATAGTACGTTCGCTTTGACCATCCGTTTGTGGGTGGTAAGCTGTACTCAGATTTAACTGTGTCCCTAGAGATTTCTGCAATGATTGCCAGAACCTTGATGTAAATCTGCTGTCCCTATCAGAAATAATAGACAATGGCACACCGTGGCGTACCACTATCTCATTGATGTACAACCTTGCCAGTTTATCCATTGTGAAGGTCTCACGCATAGGCAAGAAATGAGCAGATTTTGTTAAACGGTCAATGATCACCCAAATTGTATCGTGACCACTGGAAGTGCGGGGTAGCTTGGTAATGAAATCCATAGCTATTTGTTCCCACTTCCAGAGCGGAATCTCAGGCTGTTCCAATAGACCAGACGGTCTCTGGTGTTCCGCCTTTAACTTCGCACACGTAAGACACTGTCCGACATACTCGGCTATGTCTTTCTTCATTCCCGGCCACCAATAAAATTCACGCAAGTCTTGGTACATCTTATCAGCGCCTGGATGAACAGAGTATTTAGTCTTGTGTGCTTCATCGAAGATAAGTTTTCTCAATTCATCTACCGCAGGGATCCATATACGTTCCTTGTAGTAGATTATACCATCAGACTTTGTGTCAAACTGTTTCTCTGCTCCGCAATCAAGTTCCCTCTTCAGATTACCTCGGTCAAGTGCTTCTTGCTGTGCTTGAAAAATCTTGTCACTTAAACTGGTCTGCACAGTTATCCCCATTGCTCTAACACGTAGGGGTTTGACCCGTTCTTTCCGGCTCAAGGCATCAGGTACAACGTTCGCCTTTCCCGGATGGTATTTGATCACACAATCATAATCATTCAGAAGTTCAACCCAACGGCGCTGTCGCATGTTGAGCTCCTTCTGATCAAAGATATGCTGCAGACTTTTGTGATCAGTGAATATGGTACACTTGGTGCCATATAAGTAATGTCTCCAAATCTTCAAGGCGAAGATTACTGCTCCCAGTTCAAGATCATGAGTAGTGTAATTCTTCTCATGAATCTTTAACTGTCTTGATGCATAGGCTATGACTTTGTCCCGTTGCATTAACACACAACCGAGTCCCTGATGGGAAGCATCGCAGTACACAACAAAGTCATCACAGCCCTCTGGGAGAGATAGAATTGGAGCATCACACAGTTTCTGTTTCAATGTCTGAAAAGCATCTTCCTGTTTCTGCTCCCAGACAAACGGTTCGCTTTTCTGGGTTAGCTTAGTGAGAGGCAAAGCTATCTTGGAAAAGTTTAAGATAAACCTTCTGTAATAACCCGCCAATCCCAGAAAAGACCGTATCTCCGTCGGTGTCTTCGGAGTGTCCCAATTCTTTATCGCTTCAATCTTGGCAGGGTCTACATGAATTCCCTCGCTGTTGACCACATGACCCAGAAATTGAACTTCTCTTAGCCAAAACTCACATTTGGAGAATTTGGCATAGAGTTTCTCTTCTTTCAACAGCTCCAAGATCTTTCTAAGGTGTTGCTCATGTTCTGTTTTGGTCTTGGAATAAATCAGTATGTCATCAATAAAGACAATGACAAACTGATCCAAGTACGGCTTGCACACTCGGTTCATGAGATCCATGAAAACCGCTGGTGCATTTGTCAATCCGAAGGGCATCACCATAAATTCATAATGCCCATACCTTGTTCGGAAGGCCGTTTTCGGTATGTCTTCATCTTGAACTCTCAACTGATGATATCCGGACCGCAAGTCAATCTTGGAGAAGTATTGAGCTCCTTGCAGTTGGTCAAACAAATCATCAATCCTCGGTAATGGATACCGATTCTTGATGGTTAGTTTGTTCAGTTCACGGTAATCTATGCACATTCTGAACGATCCGTCTTTCTTTTTCACGAACAAGACCGGAGCTCCCCAAGGTGAGTAGCTCGGTCTGATGAAACCCTTGTCAAGTAGCTCCTGTAACTGATTAGACAATTCCTGCATCTCTGAAGGTGCTAACCTGTAAGGAGATTTAGCAACAGGAGTTGCTCCAGGAATTAAGTCAATACGAAATTCCACCGGTCGCGCAGGTGGCAAACCAGGTAGGTCTTCGGGGAATACTTCAGGATATTCTTTCACTACTGGTACATCTTGAATCTTCTTCTTGTCTTTCTCTTTTTCCACCACATGAGCCAAGAATGCTATGCACCGCTTCTGTAGACACTTACGCGCCTTTATGCAAGAAATGATTTTGACACTTCGCTTTGCTTGATCCCCTTTTACTTCCAATACACGATCACTCGGCAATGGAATTCGAAGCAGCTTCTCAGAACAGATAACTTCCACTCGGTTAGAGGAAAGCCAATCCATTCCAACAATGATGTCGAAACTACCCAACTCCATCGGTATCAAATCGATGGTAAATGTAAAATCATTTAGTGTCAATGGGCAGTTCCTATAAACTGTACTAACTGTGATCTGTTTCCCGTTAGCTACTTCTATAATGTAAGGGGAGTCTAACTGTTCCTCTATGGAATCTAGTTGGCATGCAAAGTCGGTAGAGATAAAACTCTGATCCGCACCAGTATCAAATAAGACAGATGCATAAAAATCATGTAAGAGAAACGTACCAGTGACCACATTTGGGTCCTGGCGTGCAGCTGGTGCTCCGATAGCGAAAGCTCGTCCACGTGGTGCTTGAACTGCTGGTTGTGCTTTCTTCGGGCAGTTTTTCGCAAAGTGGCCTTGTTCGCCACAATTATAGCATCCACCATTGTTCTGATTTGCCGGTGGAGGGAGGGCCAAAGCAGCATTGTTGACTGCTTGGTTAGGTGCCATCCGGCAGTACTGGACCCAATGGCCCTTTCTTCCACATCCCGTGCAATGTTTACACGGAGCGTCAGTAGGGTGGTGATACTGACACTTGGCACACAAAGGAAACGTGCCAGTGTAAGGTTTGCGGTTGGGGTTTTGTGATGTTGCTGCTATTTGTTGCAGAGGTGTGGCCACCGCGTAGTTCTTGATAGTCTTCTGTTTCTTCTTTTGATGGTGGTGGGGTTTCATGGAAGACTCAGCCTTGTTCTTGCTGGGTTCAGCCTCTTTCTTTAAAACTCCAGAGGCTACCATGAGATCAGTGAGTTTCCCAGACAGTCTCACTGCGGATTCAACAGTAGTAGGGTTGGCTGAAACAACCATACCCTGAATGCAGGCGGGGAGTCCACCCACATATCTGTCTATCCTTTTCTCCAACGTTGGTACCATGTCAGGTACCAAAGCAACTAACTCGTGGTAACGAGTAGTGTACCCCATGTGATCAGCCCCCTTCATCACATGGTTGGATAGTTCAACCTCCAACTTCTGCAGTTCATTCTTGGGACAGAATTCTGTTCGCAGCAGTGTCTTGAAGTCTTCCCATGGCATGGCCATGGCTTCTTCTCTTCCTCGGGCATTGATCTGACCGTTCCACCAGGTCAGAGCCCGTTTGTTGAATGTTCCCGCTGAGTAACGGACCTTGTGGTGTTCGGGGCAGCTGCAAAGATCCAATGTTGCCTCAATCTTCTCAATCCATTGGATTAATCCAACGGCGCCTTCAGACCCGCTAAAGCTGGGTGGTTTACATCCTACAAAGGACTTGTAGGAGTAGTGAGATGAATCTCCAGTATTTCCACTGGCTTCTCCTGATGTGTTGCCAGTGTTGAGGATCTCATTACGAAGACGAAGGAACATCTCCGGTATTGCTTCTTTCATCTGATTTGTCATCTGGCTACTCAGTAACGTCACCAGAGCGATAGTAGCAGGATCCATGGTCGGTGCTGTACCCGAACCAGATGCTTGAGTAATCAGTGGAGGAGGGGGAGGAGGAGGTGGAGGAGGTGGTGGTGGTGAATCATTTGGAGGCGGTGTGGAGGAGTGTGGAGCCAAGTCTTGTGGTGGTAGCTGTATCAAGGGAGGTTGTCTTCGTGGAGGCATTCTGATCATAACCAATAAAGTCATCGGTTAGTGCAATGATCGAATACAGAAGACAATATGCAAATAAGTCTTAAGTCCTATGTTCTCTACATGCAGGGTCCCTAGGTTATAGTCTAGGCCAAACCAATTAAATAAGTGACCTATATTTCTCTATAACCATGGCTCTGATACCAATCTGTCACACCCCGAGCCGGCGGGGTAGGATCGGGTTTCTCCGACGGGCGGAAGGTTCCCGGGGCGTGATATCGTGAGTGATAATCGAAGTGATCAGATTGTTTACATTGCACATGACATAAACGAGAAATGCTAAATATAATAGAATTACAAAGTTAAATTACAGCAGTATCGTTTATAATTTAACAATGTAAATCTATTGTAAAACATCAATAAATGACTATCTTGTATTTACACAAGATATACAAAGTAATTTGTATAATGATGTCTTCAAAAGCATGCAGGTCCAAAATACTAGTCTTCTATATGAAGTCCTAGTCCAAAAGGAATGACTTCCTAATTAACCTGTTCGTCACCTGAGAAGTCATGCAAAAAAAAAAGTTAACACATGGTTGGTGAGTTCATATAGTTTTAGTAATTGAAAATGATTTGAAACCTCCTTTGGTAAAGACCCTAACCTCATTAACACCACATGTAATATCCACATCGGTATGCTTATATATAGGGCATATGTAAGGGACAAGCCCTAGCCAACATCCCACCACATACTAATATACATATGACACTGTTGTTAATGATAATTAAGCATTTTTACCCTTAACACAACCCATAAGTTCTTCTGTTTGTTGTTCCTGTAATTACAATCATTTGAAATCCATGTTGATTTCATAAGTTCATCACACAATATGATCAACCACACAATTGTATAAACAGTTATAAATGCTTAATTAAACAAGTAAGTAAACATTTAATTAAATCTAAGTCCTTATGATTGGGGCCTGTGGTCATACTCGAGTAGACTAGTCTGTCAATCTAGGTACTTAGTAGTTAGGGAAACTGTAAATATCCTCAAACATACGACCTACAAGTCAAACGGTCTAGCTAGGACTTCTTGAAATGCAGGATTTTATGTTTCGTCAATGTTTTTGGCTTATGCTATCTCTGATATTTCCCAGACTTTCCCTTGAAAATGATTTATTGACTCATCTGATTATGTCACAAGATGTACTTGATGTGTTGATCATAGAATACAAGATTCATTGATCGGTTGTACACTTGATTCATTGTTCAACATACACTTGGTTTGTAGAACATTGAATGTTGTCTTTGCAAAGATTGTTTTGTTGATGTCTTGATGTCCCACACTTGTTTTGTCAAAATGTTTGATTTGATTCCTTGAATTCACCCACACTTGTTTTGTCAAAATGTTTGATTTGATTCCTTGAATTCACCCACACTTGTTTTGTCAAATTGTTTGATTTGTTTGAAATGTTTTGATTTGTTGAAAAGTTTAGCTTAACTCGATTGTTCACTTAATATATAAGTAAATCGGTTAGTAAACCTGCATAAAATCTTCCTAGACATGGTCTAGGATAACATTTATATATGTAAAACATATAAATTTAAAAGCATTAAAGTAAACAATTTAAGTAAACAGTTTACGCATGCTTCTCAGCCCCGCGTTTTAAAACGAAAATGTTAGAAAAGAGGCAATGAACTCACCTGTGCTGCTATGTAATTTGATCTAACACAAAATGCGCGCTCCTGTATGTAAGCTAAATATCTTCAGTTCCTGAGTTATTTTATAAAAATTCGAATATAATAAGTACGCGTAATAGTCGTTGTGCCTAGGGTTTGATCTTGTTGTGTGTGCAACTAAGTGTCTTAGTACTAAGTGTATCTAAGATCTACTCTATCTTAATTACCCTTCTTATGATTCCAATTCCCATGATTAGTTACTAACTTACCTTCAAATTTTAGAAAATTTCGGCAGAGTTTCCTTTGTTTTTAAAACAATTCCAGACAATTAAATCGTCTATTTTATAACAAGTTCCCAATCAATCAATTCAGGTAAGTAATTTAATTCAAAACATTACAATTTAAACAAGAAGTTAGAAAATTATAAATTTTAATTTAAAATATTTATGCTTCAAATTTTATATTTGAAACATCACTACAAAATTTTAATTTAAACGTTTAACACTTGATGGACTTAATCAAGTCCCATTGGGCCCATTTATGCCCAATAACAAAATCTTGATTCATCCTTGATCGTAATCACAATGTTTGATCCATATGACGTAGATATCTAAGTTATTCCAAAATTAACAACTCATTTTAAGTTATTAATATGTATGAATGACTTTAGTTATAGAATTTCCACCTCACATACGAACTTCATGATTCATCATGACTTATAACTAGCTCTTATGTCAATTTCATGCAAATTCCTAAGTGGTTTATCCCATGCATAGCTTACATGACTTCCCATGCACTCACATAGGGTATTCCACGCATGCTTGTCTCTCATATTCTCCTATTTTGTCAAAACCCGATTTCCACAAGTCCCCTATCAGCGAACCTATTACCCAAACCCCCATAGGTTCGGTTAAATTGATCAAGAGGTTCGGCAGTGGCAACCGCTCAACGAACCTTTAAGGTTCGGTTGCCATAGAGGAGTTTGTGAGTTTATGGTTCGCCACCCTAGGTTCGTGAGGCCTAGGGTTCGGCTGATAACTCAACACCAACGAACCATAAGGGTTCGTTCATGATGGTGTAATAGGTTCGGTCCTCATAGTTCGGGGTTAAGGGTTCGGCTAACCTATTTAATGTAATAGGTTCGGTGCATAAAGGCACAGGTTCGGCTGGGTCGGCACATGCAGCATCATGCAGGGTTCGTTGCAGAAGGGGCAGGGTTCGTTGCAGAAACCATGCAGGGTTCGGCTGCATTGTGGGTTCGCGTAGGGTTCGGCCAGCGAACCTGCATCATCACCCAGCTCCTTAGCTCACGAACCTGCAACTCCTTCCCTGTTCTAGTGCCAATCGATTACAACACAAATCCCACCCTATTTCTAGTTGGTTATTCGAGTCATCTAGGTGCTTACTATTGTGTAAAAATGGCTACAACATCGATGAAAACCCTAAGGATTGTAACATATTATAAAACCGAATTTAAAGTGGGTGTTTACCTCAATTCCCACGGTTAGATACTTGTTTTTCTTGTTTTTCCGTGATCTACGTGTTGAGATGAACGTTTTGGCACCTAACTTGCTCGATTCCACCAAGGAATCGTCACCAAATCTTAGAGAGAAGGAGGAGAACACACTTTTTAGAGAGAGAAAGGTGTTGGACGAAAATGGGGGAAATGAGAGGGGTGGAATAGGTTGGTGGTGTCATAAATGCTTCATTTATTTCACCCGGTAGCTCGGTCTCGGTCGATTTCGCGTAAAATGTCGGTTCGTGTAGTTTTCGCGACGAAACGATACTATTATAAAATTAGAAATCTTTTAATTATACAAGGTTGTGATTCCTAATAAATTAACTAATATCTTCTTATTTATTAAAAATTTAAAACGAAATTAACTGTTTAAATCGAAATGTACGGTCGTCGCGCGTATGCGTTTGAATCGTCACCCGTACGAACACGGCGATAACTATACTTTTCAACCTTGTTTTCTAATTATAGAATATCATTCAGAACGTTAAACTTTCAGATATACTCGTACAGATCGTCACCTATACGAATAACCCGTAAATTTAGCATTCACATAACGACATTCGTGTGTTTTGTTCTGTAAAGCCTCACATACGTTTATACATAATAATTCCTAAACTAATACTCACAAAATGGTTCTGTGTTGCCAGATAATTATCCGACTCAAGAACCATTGTTCTGAACTGTGTTTCTGTTAAATGTGTCTGAAACTGTTCTATGACAACTCACCATGATAATGATAAATGACATGAATATGAAAATTACTGAAATGTGTATGATTCATACCTGTTTCACTGTTCATGTACTGTAGAGATCACTGTTCCGGTAACGGTTCCGGCACTGATGTTACAAGTAGCATCAAGGGTAGGAGTATTTGAGGTGGTTATAGTTTTTGGGGGATCTTCAGATGAAGATGCATGCATTCGGTTGCATTGGGTGTGCATGATTTTATCATTAGATACGTTTGTGACTAACTCAGTGAGTGTAGCCACATTGCTTTGAAGACTTTAAACAGAAGTCGTCAATTCCCCAATTTTATTATTTTATTCAGTAATCCGTTTAAGGATATCATCCAAATCCCTGACAATATGCTAGTTTCAGCATGCCCTGAGTCCATCTAAAGCAGTTTCATGTACCCCTTTTTCTTGGTACAGGGAATTTCTATCCTTAGTGTGATGTACTTCATCGGCTATTGCCATAGGTGGAGTCTTGTTGCCTGATCCTGTAGATTTGGTGAAATCAATCAGGATCGATCAAGAAGTTCTACGAACAATTAAACACGTGCGGAATCCATGTTTAATCTCTAAAATATCAATGAAGAACAAGCAATTTCATAAACACCTTCTTGTATTAATCAACAAATGATTACAACTCTTTCACACAGAAAGTTCTCACACAGAGAATCACACTCAGGTTTTCTGAAGTTCTCACAAAAGTTATGAAGAATTCAGACAAACCTCCTATATATACAATCAGCTGTCAGCCGAACCTATCTACAGCCGAACCCTAAGGTTCACCGGCCGAACCCTTAGGTTCGCCAGGCGAACCTAGGTTGCCAAACCTATAGATTCGCCGAACCTTCCTAAGGCTATAGGTTCGCCGAACCTATCAAAGCAATAGGTTCGCCGAACCTGCCTAGGTTCGTGGGCCAGACGAACCTAAGCCAAACCTTTAGCCGAACCTATACAAAACTTTAAATAAATTACATTTTTGAATAGCAAACTATTACATACGCACTAACAAACTCCCCCTTAATATTTGCTATAAAAAATCTTCAGTCTTTATCTTCAGCTTTGTCGTCTTCTTTGTCTTTGACTCCATTTGATTCACCAACTACGTTATCCACCGCTCGTATCACAACTGAACGAGGAATCTTCGCCAATCTCTCAGCTTCCAGCTTATCATCTCTCTCATCCCTTTCTTTCTGAACCTTCATCAATTCAACATATAGGTAATTCACATCATCCCAATTGCATCCAGAATGTATACCCAAAGTATAACACATTCGAGCAATGATTTGATACTGAATTGCCATGTCTTTGTAGCTTATACCAACATCATGATAACCATCATCAGCATAAATCTCTGCCATGTTGAGTAGATCAATATCATCCTTCGAACAATTAACAATCCACACAGGGTCTAACATTCTGATTACTCTCCACTTGTCATCTTGTTTCAAAAGAATCACCCCTTCAGATGTCCGCTCATCATAGAACCAGAATTTGAAATAAGAATTCCAATTCTGTTCCATCATCCTCAATCTTGGTCTTTTGAATACATTTGGCTTTGAGTATCCATGAATCCTGTCTCTAATTTGTGGTGAAATCAAACTCCATCCAGTTCGAGCTTCCTTCTTTAACAACTTTTCAAAAATTTCATTATGTTTTGTCTGGATAGGTTTTTATCATCTTCAGTCTTGACAATGTCATGCACTCAAAGGATGGTAAACTCATCAAGTTTAAAGCTTTACCAAAATATTGACAGCCATCTATTCTCTTCACCACATAGCAACCTTTATCAGCAAGACTTCCCGGAATATTATGAAAGTAACCATAACTCACAATTCTTTCAATCATCTTTGATTTGGATCCAAGCATAAATCTTTTGATTTGTTTAGTTAGGTTATCTTGAACTTTGCCTTCTATTACTTCAATCATACTCTTGAAAATATACAAATGATCAATAATGTATTTTGTCTCCTCTTGATATTCTTTCCAGAAGTCCATATTTTTCTTTTCTTTAACTTGAGACAATGTTGTCCTTGACACACCACCAAGTACAAAAATTTTCTTTAAAGTATTCATGTTATACAAATCTTCATCAATTATATCATCCTTCTCAAAATCAGAGAAATCCAATTCATCTTCTTGCTCAAAATCAAACATTTGATCTTCATATATCTCAAGCATATCCTTGAAATTTTGAACAGAATAACCTCCAGCTATTTCACATTCTTCAAGATCTTTATCAGCTGAAATCTCAACAATTACTCTCTGCAAGTCAACATCATAATGCAATTTAAACAAGTCAAGAAATGTAGGCAACGAGTACTCAATAATCCTCTCAGGATTTTCTATTGCATCTAAATCCTCAAACTCAACATCATTACAATCTTTGTTCCTATCTGAAGAAACAACTCTAACAAGAGTAACATCCTCAGCAATCTTTGAAGAATCATACAAAACCATTGCTCCAGTCACTAAATCCAATCCACCAGCTCCACTACTAACACCTCCCATCACCATCTCCATCATCATCATCATGAGCATTCAAGCTCGGATGTTAATCTATATCAGAATCACCATAATCTAACTTCTCCTCTTCTTCTTCTTCTTCTTCATTATCCACATCAACAACCACCTTCTCAGCACCAGAACCAGAAGCTTCAGCTTGAGAATCTTGAACTTTCAACTCATCAATTTTCTGTCTCAAGTCACTATTCTGATTTTGCAGTTCTGCAATATCAACGTTTTGAATTTCAATCATTGCCTCCAAAGAAGTAATTCTTTCCTTCATCTGCTTCTTGTCAGCTACATCTTCCTCTCTCCATTTGATCAATTGAACAATCTGAGCTTTCATCTCATCAATTTCATTTGTGCCTGAGGAGGAAGGTTGATCAACTTTAGTCTTTTCCTTCTCCATCTTATAAAGATCAAACTCCTTAGATAGCATAGAAATTCTTCGTCTGAGTTCACTATCATCATAGTCAACTGTGAAATTCAAATTACCCAAATTATCTAATCCTTCAAATAGTGACTCATCTCTGGGAATAGAATCAGAATGAAATGGAGTTTCAGGAAATGATGTAGTCACAGTTGTAGCATCAGCAAAAGATGGAACAAATGTAGCTACATTTACAAACTCAGGAGTTTGTAATGTAGAAACAAGAATAGAAACTGGAGGAGAAGAAACAGGAGCAGATGAAACAGAAACTGTAGAAGTAATATCAGATGAAGACACAACGGTCTTAGTAGCTTTAGACTTCTTCTTTCCATAAGGTCCCTCAGCCATTCTTTTTCTCTTTTTAGGCTTTGAAGACTCAGGTTCTTCAACAACAAAACTAGCGTCATTAGCCTCTTCTCTTATTTCTTCAGCCTGTTTAGCAAACTTTTTCTTCATTATCCTCACCATTTGGTTTCTAACTTGAACCATTTCATACTCTGATTCTGTATCACGAGACTCCTCACCATCATATTCACCCTCAGCAGGTTCATCCTGTTGTTCAGACAACTCAACATGAACATGCTCCTGTGAACTTGGCTCTTGAGAAAATTGAGTCTGTGGTTGAGATCGGGAAGATTGACCAGTAGACTTTCTTGACTGTTGCCTTGGAGGAGGAGGTGGAGGTTATGGCTGGTCATCATCATTACCAACAACTTCAGTGTCTGAGCCAGACTCAACATGTCTCCAAGCATTATCTTCAGGTGCTAAATAATTAGCCCTTGCACAATGTCCAATCAAATCTTTCTCTAGTATAACATCCCCACTCCTCTGGTATACTCTGACCTGACCCAAACTTGAGTCAGTCATATGTTTCAGCTTCAACAAGTCAGAAGCCTCTCTGGGCAGCATTTGCTTGGGAAATCTCTCATCGATCAACATCTGAACAAACCTAGGATACATGTAAAATCGATCCTTGGCTTTCGTAATGTTGTCAGACATGTAGCGAAAAATCATAGCTGAAAAATTGAACGGTTTGTTCAATATCAAGGCTACCATGGCTGATCTCATCAGATCCCTCAACTCATCAAACGTTCCTTTCCTCATGCTAAGACAGTGAAGCAACATATGTGCTAGCAGCTTGTATTGAAGAGGAAGCTTTCCCTTCTTGACAGAAATGGAATTGTAAGCCCCGAAATATCTGATACGAAGAAAACAACCCTTGATACACCTTTCTGGTATGAGAGTCATACCATTAGGCTCTCCTCCGAACTGCAAAACTCTTCGGATACTTGCCTCAGAAATATGAATTGCTTGACCAAGCACATTTGCCTCAATGATATACTCGTCATCAACAGAAATAAGTCTAGCAGACTCCCAGAAACTCTGAATATGAGATCGGTAGATATGGCAGGAGTTGGATATGGCATAATATATCCTTGATCGACGTAGAAACTCGATCATCGGTCGAAAATCTTTGCCATTCCTTGTGGTCGGATCTAGATAAGAACAAACATTATGTTTGTCTCCGAATGTTAGATTCGCCATTTCTACAATTAGAAAGAAAACCCAATTACAAACAAAAAAAAATAAAAAAACTTTCTAAGTATAGAGCAGCGAACCTTCCCTGAGACGAACCTATACCTAGACGAACCTAAGTTAGACGAACCTGTTGTTTAGACAAACCTTTTCCTGAACAAACCTTTTTGTTGTACGAACCTTTGAATGAACGAACCCTCAATGAATGAACCTTCATTGAACGAACCTTCACATCAAACGAACCTGTTGGTCAAACGAACCTTGACCAATAAGGTTCGGTTCTATTGAAAGTCAGAGGTTCGCCACGAACCTATTAGTTTCAGACGAACCTTCGATCCAACGAACCTGTTCATCCAGCGAATCTATTCCAGTTTCAAAATTCAATTTTTCAAATCTATGAAATTCATGAAAAAATTTATATCCCTATGTTCGAAACTTCACGATGATCAACTTTAATGAAAACAATTTTAGCAAAAAATCAAATTTTAATAGATTTAACTCAAAACAACTGGTTTGATTTTAAAAATCCTAAATCCTGTCATATCTCCTAATCCAGCCGATCAAATTCAAAGATCTATACCTAAAAGTGATCAGAAACTAATTACGAGTCTAATGATGTCAATGAAAAAATTTGGGAGGTCCAGAATCAAAAATCGAAAAATTGAGTCTTGCAGGTTCGCGGCTGTAAAAAATGAAAGTGACGAACCTCACTCACGAACCTGGTATATATATGCACGAACCTATTCAGGCGAACCTGTCCACAAACCTTTTTGAACGAACCTTTCAGACGAACCTGAATAACAAACCTATTCAGCGAACCATCCAGCGAACCTGACCAACGAACCTGATCAGCGAACCTTGTGGACGAACCTTCTCACAAACCTTATTTCAGGCGAACCTTTTGAGAAAATTTGATATTTTTATTTAAAATTTCAAAACAAATCCATGTTTAATTGTTTCAAAGTCAAACAAATAATCAAAAATTATTGATTTAACATCAGATAAAAATAAAAATCTTTTTGTAATTTTTCAAATTTTTTAGAACAATTAAACTACAAATTTAACCAATCTAACTGTACTAACAAAAATCAAATCTTTTTGTTTGAGGAAGATCCAGACATGAGGTCATATTGTTTTACAAATATAAACACATCTGATTGAATTAATGAATATACTTATTAGCAAATTACAATTCTAAAATGATTGTCAGTATTCTTATCCTCTTTAAGTTTAATTACTTAGTTAAAATGTAAATTAAAACAAAATCATCAAATACCTTATAATATCCATTTACTTGAACACATCCCCGGTTTGTGAATTAACTAATCAAACACAAATGTTCTTGAAACTTATTACTTCAATTTTAACTAGCTTGATCATGCAAAAATAAAGCAAAATTTCTTTTTGAAAATAACAAAATAGAAAACTATTTGAATTTGTTCAAATTCTTGGAATCAAGGTTGATACTTACGTATGCTCAAATGATTCAGAAAATGGACAAATCTTGGGGTCTTTTATACTAGCAATATAGAAGGGTGTTGGCCGAATCTTAACAATAGTGAGCCATCGTAATCAATCGTGAACAATCGTAAAAAATCGTGAGTCGGGATCCTATCTTCAAATACAAGCGGTGGCCTAGCCCTGACATACTAAGGTGGTGGTGGGCTGGCGGCTGGGCTGGTAGTTAGCTTGACCCTACCTATGCACTATATATAAACTAACTTCAGTATGACAGGGAGAATTCAACGTGATTATTTGAAGTAAAGATCTAGGGTTATTAAGAATCATTAAAACGTCGAACAAATACATTTGAACGTATTCTTGAAGTCAAGCGAACAAAGAATATAATGAACAAAGTGTGAACAAATCATATGTGAAACAATCGTATATGATTCAATCATAGAAGAGTCAATCAAATGTGTGAACAATCTTATGGGTGAACATTATGTGACATCTTATGTGAGAACATGCTTATATCTAGTTTAGATCACACATGCTTAGTACATATTAACATAGGGTAACATGACAACTTAGTGCATACATATATTCCAATGTAGTTGATCAAGTTATCATTAATAGATGCAACATAAATACATGCCAACATAAGTTTAATCTTAGTCTAACCATGGTTCAGTTGATCAAGATAAGTGGAATCATTACCTCTGGAACATTCTAATTTAGTAGTACAAACGTTGTGCGAAATGCTAGCAATGGCATGATCGTGGTATGTTGAAGAAGTGGTGGGCTGGCGGCTAAGTCTGACTCTACGTATGCCCTATTTATGTCACACCCCAACTCAAGGAGATTAGGGCATAACAATTGATCTCAAATCATTTAACTATTTCAGCGGAAGCATAGTCTAATAATTCATAGCCCAAAGTAAACTAAAGCAAATAAAGTGTCAACACATAATAATTGTCTAAATTGCCACAGGGCCAAATAAAACATTATCCAAACATAAACTGTTTTCAATTAACTACATTCTAAAAGCTACACTACGCCTCTAGAAGCTGCTCCAGTTCACCTACTCTTACCATTCAACCTGAAAGACATGCTAAAATACGTCAACTAAAAAGTTGGTGAGAACATGAGTTTAATGTTATGACTCAATAATAATAATAATACAATAAAGCATAACATGTGATAATTCAATAACAATACAACCAACACTGTCCCATGCCCGGGCGTTTGCCTCTTACAATGTTAGCCCATAACATGGTCAATCCGAATTTACTTCCCATTCCGAGACCCGTTCCTGCTCTCGGTGTAGATGTATCATAAAGAATATATGCCACAACGGTTGACATTAACCTCAGTGGGGTTTCAACCCTATTTATGTAGGGCCACCCTTTCGGGCCACTGTGTGTGGGGAATTCCTCAAGTAGTACTACCCATATACTCACCGGCTCTCCTTATGAGTTAATGGTTGTAAATTATGTCTAATGTCTAGGGGAAGCAATTTTTATTTGAAACGGACGTTCATTATCACATAAATGTAATTTTATAAATAATTTATGAAGCATGCTTTCAGTATCCCAAAACAGTAAAAAGAAAAGGGATCACATGAACTCACCTGCTAGTTCTGGTGCTTGGTTATCTGGTGATTAAATGGTTCAATGGTTAATCTTGATTGGTTCTCTTGCCTATTATATGTTTAGATTTTTCAGTAAACATCCATGCCATAATATTGATATGATATTTTTACAAGCTCGTTTCATAAAAATTGTATAGTTAGTTACTTGCTAATATTCAAGAGCTTGAGTGTTAAACAATTTTTATTAGGAACTTGCAATTATCTATTATAGGTTTCATAAATTTATAAAAATTTTTCCTATTTATTTTTATCAGTAAAGGGTCTGGGAAGATTGTTATACAATCATTCCCTATTATTTAAATATTTAGCTCTTGCATTAAATATTGTTTTTATATGCTTATAATCCTCAAAAATTCGTAAATAATGATACTGATTACTAAAAATTCCGAAAATATTAGTATAGTCATCTACTAATGTTAGTAATTTCCTGTAAAATTTTCCGAATTTTTAAAGCTTGGTTACTATTTTAACTAATTTTAAACATCTTAAATACCCCTTGCATAATAATAAATATTTCTAGGTTTCTAAAAATTACAAACCTTTTTATATAGTGCAATAATCGTGTTCTTAGGCTACTGTAGAAATATCAGAATTTTTAGAGATCTTTTACTATTAAAATGATTTTTGCACTATTTAATATATTAAATATTAAAATAAATACTTAAGAGTCACTAAAAATTACTAAATTTTTACTGGAACCTCCCTGTATTATTAGAATACTGGAAAAAATATTTACATCATATTTTAGACAGCTATAGATTAAATTCTCATTTTTTGGCTTATTTTATCATATTAAATAGAAAATAATTAGGTTGCACCATCTATTTTTAGTTTAAATATTTTTCTCAGGTCTTATAAGTATATTCTTACAGAAATAAATTATACTTAAGATTTTTATCACTCAGGTGCTATTTTGTCTGATTTTATCAAGATTTCTAGAGGTTTTTAATAAATCTAAACTTAATTTTGGCATATCAATAAATATTCAAACTTTTTGAGTGTTATCCTAACATTATTATGAGCCTATTCTATTTACTCATTCTGTCCAGAAGGGTGTTAACATAATTTTTAGCAATTTACACAATTCTAAGCCTTAAAAATTGGGTTTTTGGGTCAAAATTACCAATATAACATATCTATCATCATAACCCAGTCTTTTATACAATATTTCCAACAATATCATCACAACTAAACCTGCTCAAAATTTGGTGATACATACATTAGCATTTTAAAGTTTTATTTTCCATTTTTACATACATGCATGCATAGATATTACACTTTTTAAGAGTTGCGGGTCATACCCTTATGTTGTGAACTTGTGAATAACATCCCAAGATGATATTAGAGCTGTTAAGACATGTAGAATGCATAGAATGGATTTAGAGTTCATGCTACATACGAAAATGGAAGTTATGAGCTTCCAACTTATGGATTTACACATGCAAGGCTTGCATGTGTATGCATGGATCTAAATACTCGTCCCCCATGGATTTTAAGGGTTTGAATTAGAAAATAAATCGTTTCTTTTGAATGGAATGTGCTATAGTATCAAAATCATAGTTTTTGTTTAGAAAATGTCAAGGTTTTACGCATGCATGTACATGCATGTGTGTTTTCGTGATTCAGCCGCATAACACTCCCATTTTTATGGTTCAAAATCAATGAGAATGGATGTTTAGGGACGGTTAAGGATGGTGATAAGAAGGGGAGTAGATAGAACATGATTTTTGGAGCTTTTAGTGACCAACTAGCTAAGCTTTGTGTCGACCAACTCCTTGTACTCGTGTGGTGTCCTTGTGGTGACCTCCAATCCGTCTGTCACACCCCGAGCCGGCGGGGTAGGATCGGGTTTCCCCGACGGGCGGAAGGTTCCCGAGGCGCGATATCGAAATGATAATCGGATTGATCAGATTGTTCACATTGCACATGATATATAAATGAGAAACTTTGCTAAAATAAAATAGGATTACAGAGTTAAATTATATTAGTTAAGTTTACAATTTAACAATGTAAACCCACTATCACATCATCAGTCTTCAATCTTGTAGCTGCACAAGATATGTTATACAAACTGTAAAATGATGCTTCAAAATATGCAGGTCCAAAAAGCTAGGTCCTCTATCAAATAACCTAATCCCAAAGAAATAACTCTTCAGTTGACCTGTTCGTCACCTGAGAAGTCATGCAAAAATAAAGTCAACACATGGTTGGTGAGTTCATATTGTTTAGTGTTTGAAAATGATTTGAAAATGATTTGAACCTCCTTTGGTAAAGACCCTAACCTCATTAACACCACATGTATCATCAAGATCGGTATGCTTATGTATAGGGCATACCCCTGAGTCGAGGCTACAACCCCGCCCAGACGCCGTCCCACCACATACTAATCCGCATAGGACATTGTTGTTAATGATAATTAAGCATCTTTACCTATCACACACTCTTGTTCACAATGACTCAAATGTTCTCACAAAACCTTTGTTTAACCCCCGGGTAACAACCTTAATCTCATTAACATCACATGTATCATCCAGATCGGTATGCTTATATATAGGGCATACCCCTGAGTCGAGGCTACAACCCCGCCCAGACGCCGTCCCACCACATACTAATCCACATGGGACATTGTTGTTAATGATAATTAAGCATTTTACCCCTACCTTTAACCCAATGATTCGTCAGTCCTTTGTTCCTGTAACTACCACAATTTGAAATCTATGTTGACTCCTTAAGTTCATCACAATAGTGATCAACCACAGAAATTGTAGAAACAGTTTAATAAATGCTTAATTAAATAAATAAATAAACATTTAATAAAATCTAAGTCCTTATGATTGGGGCCTATGGTCATACTCGAGTAGACTAGTCTGTCAATCTAGGTACTTAGTAGTTAGGGAATTCTGTAAATATCATCAAACATAAGACCTACAAGTCAATCAGTCTAGCTAGGACTTCTTGAAATATAGGATTTCTGAATTCAATGTGTTGGCAAATGTTATCTCTGATATTTCCCATACTATCCCTTAAAAATGATTTAATGATCGTCTGATTTTGTCACAAGATGTACTTGATGTGTTGATCATAGAATACAAGATTCATTGATCGGTTGTACACTTGATTCATTGTCCAACAAACACTTGGTTTGTAGAACATTGAATGTTATCTTTGCAAAGATTGTTTTATTGATGTCTTGATGTCCCACACTTGTTTTGTCAAAATGTTTGATTTGATTCCTTGAATTCACCCACTTGATTTGTCAAAATGTTTGTTTTGATTCCTTGAATTCACCCACTTGATTTGTCAAAATGTTTGTTTTGATTCCTTGAATTCACCCACTTGATTTGTCAAAATGTTTGTTTTGATCCCTTGAAGTCACCCACTTGTTTTGTCAAAATGTCTAGTTTGATTTGTTTGAAATGTTTTGACTTATTGAAAAGTTAGTTTAACTTGATTTTTTTTTTTCACTTAATGTATAAGTGAATCAGTTAATAACCTGCATAAAATCTTCCTAGACATGATCTAGGATAACATTTATATATATGTAAAACATATAAATTTAAAAGCATTAAAGTAAACAATTTAAATAAACAGTTTACGCATGCTTCTCAGCCCCGCGTTTTAAAACAAAAATGTTAGAAAAGGGGCAATGAACTCACCTGTGTTGCCGTGCAATAAACCACAAAAGATATGCGCACTCTTTGATTGTTGCCTAAGTATCTTTAACAACTGAGTTATTTTAAAGAATTTGAATACGATAAGTACATACGGGAATTGTCGTATCTATGGTTTGGTCTCGATGTGCAACTACGTGTCCTAGATTACTAGTGTGTTTCTAGAATTTCCTCTATCTAAGTTAAACTATTACCCATTAGTAACCCAGATCCCACATTAATCGTTAAGGTATTTAAATAAAACATTTTCAATTTATTACATTTTAAGTAAATCATTTATTTAGGAAAATCGTTTAATTATATTGATAAAGTTTATAATTTAATTTCCTTTATGAAAAGCATAATTAATTTAAGAAAATGTAATTTAAACATGATGGGCTTATATTAAACCCATTGAGCCATTCTTGGGCCCTTTAATGAACTTTGATTTTCAAATGATCTCTTGTTTGCTTATAAAGTCATTAACCTAGATGGTGTAAATAACCATTTAGATTAATCATGTGCCTTTGAAATTCCCAATGGTTTAGGTGTTAACATTTAAGTTAAACCATAACCTTTAGGTTCTTGTTTTCCATTCCGAATGTATTCCTCTCATGATATTGATATCCTAGCTTAAGAAGACTCATTTATGTCTAACCAATTAAATGATCGTCCCCTACAATGATTTCCTACAATAACTGTGCTAGAACATCCTAGGTTAGATTGATAATCCATCCTGACATTGTTTTCATTGAAGTTTAGATCTTGTGGGCCTTATGTTGGGCCTAGCTTGTCATTGTGACCCATTAGATTTCTATTGAACCTAATTATTAGCATGGCACTTTGTGAGTGATGTTAGGCTAAGTAGATTGGGTCGATTGACTAATGTTTAACTAAACCGAATGTACAACGGATCATCTTAGATATTGGTCTAAATCAATTCATTGAGTCATATTACTAGTGGGCCTAATGATCGGGCCGGTTAACATTTATGATCCAATGCACATTTGTGTGAACTTTAGAACTTGGGCCGAACAAGGAACATCATGGGCCGGAATATTGTAACTTGGGCCCACCTATTGGGTTGGACTTTGTATGTTATGGGCTCAATATGTAAACTAGAAACTTGTTGTTTGGACCAAACAATAAGTGAGTACAATGAGATTGGGCCGAAGCAATCCCTATGGGTCGGGTTCCTAATCCACTGGCCTTAGACTATGTTTATGATTTTGGGCTGATGAATGACTAGTGGGCTGAAGTGTAGTTCCATGTTTTGATAAATTGGGCCTGGTTGATTCGCATAAAAGATCACCAGGCAGCGAACCTTTTAAGTGTTTTCTGAACAAGGTTCGGCTGTGGCCGATGCCCATGTAAGGTTCGACTCTGGTTCGCCCCCAACCATGGTTCGGCTGGTCCATGCGTGACCAGCAAGGTTCGGTGATGTCAAGTGAGCATGCAAGGTTCGCCTTCATGCAATAAGGGTTCGGCATTAAGGCTCGGAGGGCTAGGGTTCGTGTCTCTAGAATGGTTCGGCCAACACAGCTGGGTTCGGCTGCTCATGAAGGCTCGTGACCTTCCAAGGTTCGTGGCCATGGTGATGGTTCGTGAGTGAGAAAGAAGGTTCGGCTGGCTATAATGCACACCCAAGGTTCGTGAACTCAAGGGTTCGGCCATGGTGGCTGTCAACGAACCCTGGTTCGTTCTCACCAGTTCCATCGAACTCAAGTGGCCTCAGATCATCCCCTCGGTTATCCTTGCATCACCGAAATCATCCATGGTGCGGCTCTTCGAAAGGTTAAACCTTAAACCGGTTATGTGTGTGTGTGTATCAAAACAAAGGAGAAAACCCTATTTTTCGTGAAGTTTAAGACCTCATACCTTGAAAATGGCTGGACGAAATCTCAGATCGGTTGTACTTCTAGGTAGATCTCGTTCCTAGCTACGCGTGGACACCAAGAACACCCGATTTCGTCTCCAAACGAGTGAGATCTTGAAGGTTGAAGGTGATATTTTAGAGAGAGAGAGAGAACGGAAATGAGAGCTAGAGAGAGAATAAAATGTGTAAAAATGAAAGAAATGTGTTCTTTCATCGTTTATATACCCCGAGGGTATTCGGGTTCGTTTCGGTTGCACGGTTTTCGTCTCCGACGCGTTTCCGGATCGTAACGCGTATAATTACGTAATCTAAATAAAAGGTTATATTTTATGTGTTGGGGAAGTGGTTATTTCTAGTAATGACATTAAATAATATTTTCCTAATTTATTTATCGAAACTCGTAAATATTACGCGTTTTATTAATTATTCGCGTGTTATGGTTTACGCGTCTAATTTTAAAATAGTTTTGCTTTAAATTTATTTATGATGAGTTTCAAAATTGTAAAACAGGAGATATTTTATTTCCTTATAATTATTATCGTTCGAGTCGTCTTTCGTTTCGTCAGAAAACGTCACTTACGCGCGTCTTCGTACAGAGCGCTAACTGTACGAACACGATCGTACGTTTCACTTTCTGATTTTGTTGTCTAATTTACAATCATCGTTTCAGATCATTAAACTGTCAGATCCATTCGTACAGATCGTCACCTATACGAACAGTCCGTCGGTTTAACATTCCGTAACAACAACTGTTATTGTATTGTTTTGATTAGCCTCGCATACGTGCTATCCTAATAGATCCTAACAAATAACCCATGATGGTTCAGTGTTGCCAGATAATTATCTGACTCAAGAACCATTGTTCTGTACTTAATTTCTGCTAAATGTTTATGAGTCTGCTGTTTGATAACATGAAATGACTTTGACTATCAATATGAACATGAAAAAGAATGCAATATGTATAGTTGGTGTCTGTTTACTGTTTGTGCTACTGTTGCGATCACCGTTCCGGCACCGGTTTCGGCACTGTTGTTACAGTCTCCCCTTGTTAGAGAAATTTCGTCCCGAAATTTAAGAATAGTTATCGGGTACTGCTTCCTCTGTAAGCAATTGGGGATTACCTGAACATCGCGTGACCTTTGCGCTTCTCAAATAAACTTGAGTTTGCGCTTTGAATTTCCAATGAACTTAGCAATGGAAATACGACTTTTCCTTAGTTGTTTAATCTAACAAGCCATAAACTCTGGAGATCATTACATAAGGTATAATGTCCGTTCAATTGAATTCCTTCAATTGATATGACGAACGATTCGTTAGCACAGCATTTGTTCAAGTTCGAGACGTGAAACACGTAACGCATCTAACTAAGGTCATCTGGTGACCTCAATCTATGTGCCATGAAACGAATATGTTGTATGATCTCGGATTGTCCTACGTTTCGTGGTGCTTGTTCGTCCCTTTATTCTGGGATGGACTACACCTTTAATCCGTCAGTTGGCGACTGACGTTGCCGACCTCAAGGAGCCTCGAATGGTGTGCATTCGGTGCTTCTATATTGACGGATGTTGTAGGAAGATTTAATCGATGGCATTTGGGTGTCCCACTTTCCACTGAAGTTTGACATACAAATTCTCAACATTTTTCCCCCAAAATTCGTGTCGTACTTTCGCTTCGACCGTCCTTTGGTGAACGGTGGGCTGAAATTATTTTCAAGTACATCCCTTAGAGATTTCTGCGATGTGGGTTACACATCATTATGAAAATGCCGTCCCTAACCAAAATGTTAAACAATGGTATCACATAGCGTACCACTATCTCGTTGCTGTATAATCCATCAGTTTACCTATCACCAGAGTCCACCCACTAATTTGGTAGTAAGTGTTACATCCGGTTTATTTTAAACTGTCTTTTGGCATCACAATATGACACACTCCTTAGAGTTTTCGTAGGTGACTCTCACTACATCTAGGTCTTGATCTTCAGATCGAGATCTTTAAGTCACCCATGATGGATACTTAGGTTGTTTGACATAACCGTACACATACTTCACCATTCGTTTAATCTATCCTTTGCTCGAAAGTTTTCGTTATACAGCGGGGAGGTCTACCTAAAATACGGTAGAATTATTAGGATAAAGGTAAGGATTTACCTTCTCAGTACACCTATACCCATCTATGTGATGGTGTATATCTATCTTACTCTTACCCTAAAGTCATGAGACTTATGAAGCCTATTGTAACTTTTGTTCCAACTATTACTTATTCTCCTCAGATTTCAAATTGTGAGAATTTAAGATAAAGTTGTTCTTTCGTTGGCAGTTCCAAAATATCCCTGAGATGTCGTTCGTGTTCTGTCGTGCTACTATAATAATTCAGTATGTCATCATTAATAGTAATGACGAACTAATCAGCTAAGGTTTGCACGCTCGATTCATGAGGTCCAAGAAACCATAGATGCATTCTTCTACTCGAAGAACATCACCATAATTTGGAATGCCCATAATTCATTCGAAATATTTTCTCGAGCATACCTTCATCTTGTATTCTCAAATGACTTCCCTTGATCTACTTATTTAGCCTACGTAAAGACCTGACACAGTTCTCATATTTACTTTTCCTAACATCCTAGAGTCGGAGTTCTCAAATTTAGATAACTCAATTTCTAGGAGCTTTATGTATAAAATGAAAGTCTACACACTAGTTTTGCCATTTTTAATTTCTAAGGCTTTTAGTGTTCTAATTAGATAAGGTCCTATTCTAATTTACAGTAATTAAGCCGGTCATTAATGATCACTCTATCCCTATTTAATCATCTAACCTTTATTTAACCTAAAGGTTCCTCCAATTATTATTCTGATTATCCTTTCGACACTGACTTTGCTTTTGACTAACTTAAATTTATGGTTCCTAAAATTACAACAGACTATACAGTCCTAATTAATACCCCAATAGATAATTTAAGGTATTAAGCAGAAATTTGCATACCCATGGAGTCATCAGACTCTGAATACTCCCCAGGAGCTGGTAAAGCGAGTAGTTCCTCAATGTCTGCTGGGTCTGCTGAAGACATTTTCCTAGAGCAGTCCCTTGTGAAATGTCCATGCATTCCGCACATGAAGCAATTGTTGTTATGTTGAGGGGAAGTAGAGATGCTCGCTTTTTGTTCCCTTCTCCTAGTGGAAATAAACCGACACTGTTGAATCCAGTGTCCATATTTACCACAACTCAGACAGTGTTTACAAGGTTTCTCCTCACCATGATGAAAGACACATTTGACACATTTAGGAAATGCACCAAAATATTGACGAGGAGTAGAGGCTACTGGTGACCGACACTGTTGTATCCAGTGTCCCGTGTTCCCACAACGCGTGCATTGTACACACGAAAGTTTAGCCAGATCATGGTAGTGACAGGACAAATAGAGGGAAGCTTTTCCCTTAGAAGGTGCAGGATTTGTAGAAGATATCCTCACAGAGCAGTCTCGAGCAGTGTGTTCGGACAACCCGCACACATAACAATCTTTGCTGTGTCGAGGAAGGGGATATGTGGTGTTTCCAGGATTCTGGTTATGAGTCGGGGGATTGTTACAATCACGACTCCAGTGTCCCTTTCCTCCACAATTCAGACAATGTTTGCACAGTTTATTCTTAGCATGATGGAGACCGCACGTGACACATAAAGGAAATTTGCTAGCCTCTGGTTTGCATACTAATTCCATTGATGATCTACATTGGTGATCCCAATTGTTCATCTTACCATAATGGATGCATTGCTTGCATAAGATTTCAGCGCGGTGGTGATAGTGACAGTTAGTGCAAAGGGTTGATTTTCCAGCGTAACACCTACGATTCTCTGATTCCGGAGCAACGGCCATCTGACGAAGAGGAATGGCCTCGGTGTAGATCTCAGGATTTCTTGATTTCTTAGAATGACTCCGTTTTCGCTTCCTGCTTGTTTCTCCTTCTTCCGGTTCCTTCTTCTCTGCAGCAAGTAATGGGAAGTTCCTGGTAAATTCCTCACTGTTCCTGATCCGGGTGATGATTCCAGGGAGGATCGCCACCAACTGTTCAGTGATCAGTGTTGCAAGTACCTCAACGGCTCCGTCCCTTGTGGAGGTAGAGGCGGTGATGGTTGTCTTCTTGGTGACATTCTAATCATAACCAATAGAACATTGGTTAGTGCAATGATCGAATGCAGAAGACACAATGCAAGTAAATTCCAAATTCCTATGTTCTCTACATGCAGGGTCCCTAGGTTATAGTCTAGGCCAAACCGTTTAAATAAGTGACCTATATTTCTCTATAACCATGGCTCTGATACCAATCTGTCACACCCCGAGCCGGCGGGGTAGGATCGGGTTTCCCCGACGGGCGGAAGGTTCCCGAGGCGCGATATCGAAATGATAATCGGATTGATCAGATTGTTCACATTGCACATGATATATAAATGAGAAACTTTGCTAAAATAAAATAGGATTACAGAGTTAAATTATATTAGTTAAGTTTACAATTTAACAATGTAAACCCACTATCACATCATCAGTCTTCAATCTTGTAGCTGCACAAGATATGTTATACAAACTGTAAAATGATGCTTCAAAATATGCAGGTCCAAAAAGCTAGGTCATCTATCAAATAACCTAATCCCAAAGAAATAACTCTTCAGTTGACCTGTTCGTCACCTGAGAAGTCATGCAAAAATAAAGTCAACACATGGTTGGTGAGTTCATATTGTTTAGTGTTTGAAAATGATTTGAACCTCCTTTGGTAAAGACCCTAACCTCATTAACACCACATGTATCATCCAGATCGGTATGCTTATGTATAGGGCATACCCCTGAGTCGAGGCTACATCCCCGCCCAGACGCCGTCCCACCACATACTAATCCGCATAGGACATTGTTGTTAATGATAATTAAGCATCTTTACCTATCACACACTCTTGTTTACAATGACTCAAATGTTCTCACAAAACCTTTGTTTAACCCCCGGGTAACAACCTTAATCTCATTAACATCACATGTATCATCCAGATCGGTATGCTTATATATAGGGCATACCCCTGAGTCGAGGCTACAACCCCGCCCAGACGCCGTCCCACCACATACTAATCCACATGGGACATTGTTGTTAATGATAATTAAGCATTTTACCCCTACCTTTAACCCAATGATTCGTCAGTCCTTTGTTCCTGTAACTACCACAATTTGAAATCTATGTTGACTCCTTAAGTTCATCACAATAGTGATCAACCACAGAAATTGTAGAAACAGTTTAATAAATGCTTAATTAAATAAATAAATAAACATTTAATAAAATCTAAGTCCTTATGATTGGGGCCTATGGTCATACTCGAGTAGACTAGTCTGTCAATCTAGGTACTTAGTAGTTAGGGAATTCTGTAAATATCATCAAACATAAGACCTACAAGTCAATCAGTCTAGCTAGGACTTCTTGAAATATAGGATTTCTGAATTCAATGTGTTGGCAAATGTTATCTCTGATATTTCCCATACTATCCCTTAAAAATGATTTAATGATCGTCTGATTTTGTCACAAGATGTACTTGATGTGTTGATCATAGAATACAAGATTCATTGATCGGTTGTACACTTGATTCATTGTCCAACAAACACTTGGTTTGTAGAACATTGAATGTTATCTTTGCAAAGATTGTTTTATTGATGTCTTGATGTCCCACACTTGTTTTGTCAAAATGTTTGATTTGATTCCTTGAATTCACCCACTTGATTTGTCAAAATGTTTGTTTTGATTCCTTGAATTCACCCACTTGATTTGTCAAAATGTTTGTTTTGATTCCTTGAATTCACCCACTTGATTTGTCAAAATGTTTGTTTTGATCCCTTGAAGTCACCCACTTGTTTTGTCAAAATGTCTAGTTTGATTTGTTTGAAATGTTTTGACTTATTGAAAAGTTAGTTTAACTTGATTTTTTTTTTCACTTAATGTATAAGTGAATCAGTTAATAACCTGCATAAAATCTTCCTATACATGATCTAGGATAACATTTATATATATGTAAAACATATAAATTTAAAAGCATTAAAGTAAACAATTTAAATAAACAGTTTACGCATGCTTCTCAGCCCCGCGTTTTAAGACAAAAATGTTAGAAAAGGGGCAATGAACTCACCTGTGTTGCCGTGCAATAAACCACAAAAGATATGCGCACTCTTTGATTGTTGCCTAAGTATCTTTAACAACTGAGTTATTTTAAAGAATTTGAATACGATAAGTACATACGGGAATTGTCGTATCTATGGTTTGGTCTCGATGTGCAACTACGTGTCCTAGATTACTAGTGTGTTTCTAGAATTTCCTCTATCTAAGTTAAACTATTACCCATTAGTAACCCAGATCCCACATTAATCGTTAAGGTATTTAAATAAAACATTTTCAATTTATTACATTTTAAGTAAATCATTTATTTAGGAAAATCGTTTAATTATATTGATAAAGTTTATAATTTAATTTCCTTTATGAAAAGCATAATTAATTTAAGAAAATGTAATTTAAACATGATGGGCTTATATTAAACCCATTGAGCCATTCTTGGGCCCTTTAATGAACTTTGATTTTCAAATGATCTCTTGTTTGCTTATAAAGTCATTAACCTAGATGGTGTAAATAACCATTTAGATTAATCATGTGCCTTTGAAATTCCCAATGGTTTAGGTGTTAACATTTAAGTTAAACCATAACCTTTAGGTTCTTGTTTTCCATTCCGAATTTATTCCTCTCATGATATTGATATCCTAGCTTAAGAAGACTCATTTATGTCTAACCAATTAAATGATCGTCCCCTACAATGATTTCCTACAATAACTGTGCTAGAACATCCTAGGTTAGATTGATAATCCATCCTGACATTGTTTTCATTGAAGTTTAGATCTTGTGGGCCTTATGTTGGGCCTAGCTTGTCATTGTAACCCATTAGATTTCTATTGAACCTAATGATTAGCATGGCACTTTGTGAGTGATGTTAGGCTAAGTAGATTGGGTCGATTGACTAATGTTTAACTAAACCGAATGTACAACGGATCATCTTAGATATTGGTCTAAATCAATTCATTGAGTCATATTACTAGTGGGCCTAATGATCGGGCCGGTTAACATTTATGATCCAATGCACATTTGTGTGAACTTTAGAACTTGGGCCGAACAAGGAACATCATGGGCCGGAATATTGTAACTTGGGCCCACCTATTGGGTTGGACTTTGTATGTTATGGGCTCAATATGTAAACTAGAAACTTGTTGTTTGGACCAAACAATAAGTGAGTACAATGAGATTGGGCCGAAGCAATCCCTATGGGTCGGGTTCCTAATCCACTGGCCTTAGACTATGTTTATGATTTTGGGCCGATGAATGACTAGTGGGCTGAAGTGTAGTTCCATGTTTTGATAAATTGGGCCTGGTTGATTCGCATAAAAGATCACCAGGCAGCGAACCTTTTAAGTGTTTTCTGAACAAGGTTCGGCTGTGGCCGATGCCCATGTAAGGTTCGACTCTGGTTCGCCCCCAACCATGGTTCGGCTGGTCCATGCGTGACCAGCAAGGTTCGGTGATGTCAAGTGAGCATGCAAGGTTCGCCTTCATGCAATAAGGGTTCGGCATTAAGGCTCGGAGGGCTAGGGTTCGTGTCTCTAGAATGGTTCGGCCAACACAGCTGGGTTCGGCTGCTCATGAAGGCTCGTGACCTTCCAAGGTTCGTGGCCATGGTGATGGTTCGTGAGTGAGAAAGAAGGTTCGGCTGGCTATAATGCACACCCAAGGTTCGTGAACTCAAGGGTTCGGCCATGGTGGCTGTCAACGAACCCTGGTTCGTTCTCACCAGTTCCATCGAACTCAAGTGGCCTCAGATCATCCCCTCGGTTATCCTTGCATCACCGAAATCATCCATGGTGCGGCTCTTCGAAAGGTTAAACCTTAAACCGGTTATGTGTGTGTGTGTATCAAAACAAAGGAGAAAACCCTATTTTTCGTGAAGTTTAAGACCTCATACCTTGAAAATGGCTGGACGAAATCTCAGATCGGTTGTACTTCTAGGTAGAGCTCGTTCCTAGCTACGCGTGGACACCAAGAACACCCGATTTCGTCTCCAAACGAGTGAGATCTTGAAGGTTGAAGGTGATATTTTAGAGAGAGAGAGAGAGAACGGAAATGAGAGCTAGAGAGAGAATAAAATGTGTAAAAATGAAAGAAATGTGTTCTTTCATCGTTTATATACCCCGAGGGTATTCGGGTTCGTTTCGGTTGCACGGTTTTCGTCTCCGACGCGTTTCCGGATCGTAACGCGTATAATTACGTAATCTAAATAAAAGGTTATATTTTATGTGTTGGGGAAGTGGTTATTTATAGTAATGACATTAAATAATATTTTCCTAATTTATTTATCGAAACTCGTAAATATTACGCGTTTTATTAATTATTCGCGTGTTATGGTTTACGCGTCTAACTTTAAAATAGTTTTGCTTTAAATTTATTTATGATGAGTTTCAAAATTGTAAAACAGGAGATATTTTATTTCCTTATAATTATTATCGTTCGAGTCGTCTTTCGTTTCGTCAGAAAACGTCACTTACGCGCGTCTTCGTACAGAGCGCTAACTGTACGAACACGATCGTACGTTTCACTTTCTGATTTTGTTGTCTAATTTACAATCATCGTTTCAGATCATTAAACTGTCAGATCCATTCGTATAGATCGTCACCTATACGAACAGTCCGTCGGTTTAACATTCCGTAACAACAACTGTTATTGTATTGTTTTGATTAGCCTCGCATACGTGCTATCCTAATAGATCCTAACAAATAACCCATGATGGTTCAGTGTTGCCAGATAATTATCTGACTCAAGAACCATTGTTCTGTACTTAATTTCTGCTAAATGTTTATGAGTCTGCTGTTTGATAACATGAAATGACTTTGACTATCAATATGAACATGAAAAAGAATGCAATATGTATAGTTGGTGTCTGTTTACTGTTTGTGCTACTGTTGCGATCACTGTTCCGGCACCGGTTTCGGCACTGTTGTTACACCGTCGACTCCTTGAGAGGATGGGGCTGGAACTCGTCGAGTTTGAGAAGGGAGGATATGAGAGTGTTTTTCTTGAGTTGAGAGAATCAAAATGAAAAGTGGTGGTATGTGGGTGTGTTTGGCCGAATATAGGGGGAGAGGAGAGAGGGGTTGGGCGGTGGTGTGTAAGAAAAAGAAGAGGGGGTGAGTGGTTGATGTGTGTGGGGAAGAGAGGAAAGAGATGGATTGGTTGGACATGAGGTGAAAGTGTGGGATTATGCAATATTTTGTTGTCTTGTGGTTGTGTATATGTGTGTGTATATGAACCGTGTATGTATATATATATATATATATATATATATATAAGTCTTGTATATATATATATAAAATATATGTAGATAGTGTAAAAGAGTTGTGTTTGATTTATCTAAATAATCTATGCATGTATGTATGTATAACCGAAATGTGAACATATTTTTATGTATTGATATGTGTCGTGAACATATGTATGTAATGTAAAGAGTGGTGTTTGAAATGGGTTAATCTATGCATGCAATTAAATATGATGACATGATCTTATAATAATCTTAACAAAGATATAAATATATATGTATATATGTACGCCAAGACATACATACATTTTTAATAATTATTTATTAGAAGTAGTTTTGCATTAGATAATATATTCAAGCATGCATAGAAATATACATATGAATATGTGAAATCATTGTTTCGTCAAATTTTAGCTCGTTGTGTCTCAAAGGTATATCATTATGTTTCATAGAAGAATTTCTTGCTTCTAACCTTTATGGCATGTGTACTCTATTGTTCCCAATTAATGACATAATTTCTCTACTAAATGTTTCTAATAAGTGTGTTTATCTAAACATATTAACAAAATGCGTCGAAATTAAAGTTTTAATATAAACCTGGTTCGTGTGTTGTCCCAATTTATAAGCTCTATTTGACATGTTAGGAAAGTGTCAATGTATAAGTTTGGTGTAATATTTCATTGGACATGTACATAAGATCATGACATACAACCATATGAGACATATACCAATAAGTTAATTACTTATGTGTGTGCTTGTTCATTATTACAATTGAATGATAATACTAGTAGTATGAGGATATTACTAAATTATCTTGTAAATCAATTGTATAACTTCTCGTTACTGACCCGTTGTGGCTTTCTCTTCGTAGAATGCCTCCTCAACATAACACCAACGGCGAGGGTTCAACAAGCGGCAATGACGATAAGATCAACAAGATTTCCTGGGTGATCACCTTACACATGAAGGAGGTTATTCCGGGAATGGTCACTGACATCACCAACAACTACGGGGAAGCGGTGGTGATTCGGCCACGAAGAAATCAAACACTACCAACACTGAAAATGCACATTTCACTTCCAAGCAACTCAACGATTCTAAGCCCCCAAAGTACTCTGGTGCGGAGGGAGTTACGAGCCTACTGCAATGGCTAGAATATCGAGGATATACTCGATTACACAGGTTGTCCTAAGAACTTGAAGGTGAAGATGGAGGCAAGGCCTTTTCACAAGGGTGCATTAACCTGGTGGAATGTAGAGAGGAACACCAGGGGCCAGGAAGTAGCTTCATGCTTACCTTGGGAAGATTTCAAGAAGCTGCTGGTGGAAACTGAAAAAGCTCAAAACTGAAATGTGGGGCCTCGCACAAGACAATGGGGAAAATACAAAGTACACCACTCGCTTTCATGAGTTGTGTTTGTTAGTACCACATCTAGTTACTCCTCTATCTCATAAGATAGAGAAGTACAATGAACGGCTACCCTTGTCGATCAGGGATAATGTTATGGGAAGCTATCCTGTTACTTTGGAGGCTGCCATGCATTTGAGTGCCACTTTAACTAGGGAGTATGTCAAGGCTGGCCTACTTCACAGAAAGGGGAACAAAGTGTCTAAGGCTGAAGATACAAAGAAGCCTGAACAACAGCCCAAGAAAAAGAAACAAAAGACTATCAAGCATTATGTAGCAAAGATTGCAAATGCTCCAATTCAAGGCATTCCAATAACCATTGTTCCACGACTTGCAAAAGCCAGGGATGCTTATACTGGGCAGTACCCACTTTGTACTAAGTGCCAGTATCATCATCTCCCTACCCTTCCATGCCGACTATGTACAAAGTGTGGAAGGAAAAGGCACTTAGCAACAATGTGTCATGCTACCAATCTTGCTACCACAACAACCGCCGTAGTTCCTACTATCACAGGTGGGAGAGTTTGCAAAAACTTCGGGGCAGACGGGAACTTCAAGAACCATTGCCCTCGTCTCAAAAACACTGCTGCCACTGCCACTGCTCATCACAACAATGGAAAGCGGGTTCTACATCAAGGTTAGGATTGGCTTTAATTAACTTTATAGCCAAAGGTGGATTAGTGTAGACCTAGCAATATGAATTAGGTATCAATTAACTTAAACAGCCTAGATCATATTGCACACATGCATAGTAAAACGGAGTTGGTATTTATGAGCTTTATTACCATGGGCCGTGTTGGTTAAATAGTCAGTCATTGCCTAACTCTGAACGTATTTTGTGACTTGGATTTAAGATGACATGAGGATATACTTGATGATAGTTTGGGTTACATCAGCATGTTACTATTTTTACATTATGTACATTTACATTCTATATTCATTATATGTTGTACATGGCTCAGTGGTTTTCAATTCAGGCTTTATTCAGGTTGTACTTACATATGGACATTTGGTTACATCTTTAAACTTATATTTTGATATCTTTAAACCTACGTACTTTTAAGTCTTTATAACCTATGTAACTCACCAACTACTTGTAGTTGACAGATTCTTTTTCGCATGTTTCAGGTGATCAAAGGTAGAACAGTATAGGGACAACTAAGGCGACCTAGTTTAAGATAGAACAATATCAAGAAACAAGCTAGGATGGATTAGAAACACCTTTAAATCCTTGTTGTTTAATTATCTTGTATGTTCTTATTTTGTAAACTCTATTTTGAGGTCGGTTAGCTGTATTCTTTTGGTAATTAGACATGATATGTAAACACTACTTTAATCATATTAAATCTAGTAATTAATTGTGGTTGTTCTTCATTAATCTTGGTCATGATTCAATCGATAACTCATCACCTCGCCGTGGATTCCGAACGTGACACAAGGTGTGACAAGTTTTGAGAAAGTATATGTTTGAGAAAGTATTTACATGAGAAAGTATTGGTTAATAACAGTTTATAAATGAAATCATAGTGTTTCAATCATAATCATAGAATCATTGTAAACATTTAATGTAAACAAGTATAATATCACATTAGTAAACCGTTTATAAAACATGACAAAGAGTTATATAAAACATTTAACATGTTTCTCAGTCCTGCAGTAAAAGAAAATAGTTTGAAAAAGGACAAATGATGTCACATGTGTTGTAGAATACTTGTTTGAACTAAGAATGCGCTTGCTCGTTTGTTGTATCGGATGTAACTTCAAAACCTGATTTCATTGATTATGTTTTTTCATTGTAAGTGTTTATAATTGTTGATATTGTGTTTTGATCCAAGTGTGTGACTAAGTGTCCTATTTATCGCTAGGGTGAGTTACTAAATTTTTTAATATACATTGCCTTATTAGACTCATCATTCTAGACCCTTACCCAAAGTAAATAGAACTTAACTTAATAAAACAAGGTTTATATTTAAAAGATATGTTTTAAGTTATAAATATGGAGTTTGTTAAAAGTTGTACAAAGTTATAGAAGAAAGTTAATTTATTTTATAAAACCTTATTATATTAGTTATAACACATTCGTAAAATAAATTATTGTTATTTTATAAACTTTAACTACATGCTATTAGATAGCACCTTTTAGTAAAATCTATGTTTAATCATAAAAACATGAGTTTGAAATCTTAGAGCTTAGGCTAAACTTGTCATGTTTAGTCTAAGTACATAAATTTTCTTTTGGAATTTGTTATCTTGATGCAACCCTTGTGTTTGTTTGAAATAGACACCTTGAAATTAATCTCATTGGATTTGATAATCCAAGATTAATATCGATGGTAATAATGATAGTATCAAAGGCTTTAGATTCATGCAACACCTGATCAACTCCAATAATAGCCCCTTACGGATCCTATCAACAATAACTCCACCATTTTGTTATTGAATTTTATTGTTCTCGACCTTAAGTAGTTTATATAAAATATTTGTTTATAAGTTAATAAGTGGTAACATGTTAGTTTTTGTCTAAAACCTTAGTATCGATGGGGTTCTTGATCCACTAACACTTGCCAAAACGTTAATGTTTCTATACGATGATATCAACTTTAACATGCACCATCATCTTATTTCGAGTTGACATTGTCTAGTTTGTGGTTTAAAGTGCTTGCACTACACCACTTTATTAGTATCCATGGTTCCAAGGCTGAAATGGGGCGTCGAGCTTAGTAATGTCGACAACATGGCTGAGATCATCCGGCCGATACTACTAATGTCGACAGGTGATTAGTATCGACACTCAGATCATCGATTCTGTTAATAGCGACAAAACTTAACTCAATCTTCTTGGACTCCATTATACTTATCAATATCGACGAGTCTTTGATCAATAGTAGCACCTGGAAGTTGCTAATATCGATGGAAGGAGCTGATGCAACCCAGTTTCGTCGATACTATGTTTGGTGTTTGTTCTTACTTCAAGATTGTTCCCCACAAGTTTTCAGCCCTCACTAACCCTTAGAATCTTTATTCTAACATCCTACAAGAGTTCCTAATCCATTTTTGCGTTGAACCTAGCTGATTTGAGGTCCTCAAACCGGTCTCAAAGTTCAAGAGTTGAAAAAGAAGAAAGCCCTAACAGTACCGCACCTTCTCTCTAGATTCACGAACGTTTAAGCTTGTTTCACCACGGATTCTTTATACTTTCGTGTTCTACTTGTTCCAACGATCTTTTTGACTACTTGATAATCAGATTTGAGGGTGATTTGGGTAGGTAGAGTGTTGCTTGAAGGTAATGAGAGAGTAGAGAGAGATGAATGAAAATTTAAGGTGAGAGAGGAAGAGATCTGCAATTAATAACGAAGAAGAAGGTGTTTTATGGCTTTCAAAGCTCGGGTGTGTTCGGTTTCGTTGGATATCGTTTTAACACGTCGTTTTCGTAATTTGGCATAACGTTATGTAATTTTGTAAAAATAGAAGTTTTTAAATCATTTTTGGTTGTAATTTCTAATAAATATTCTAAATATCATATTATTTTTAAAATGCTGAAAATGCTCACTTTTTATTGTTTCATCGGATCGTACCGTTGTCGCACGTATTCGTACAGATAGTCACCCGTACGAACACGACGACAACTTTACTTTCCAATTTCATATTCAAATTATAAGATATCATTCAGAACTTTAAACTTACAAATATAGTCGTGCTAATCGTTATCCTAAAAAAGAGACTATCAGTTTAATATTCCAATAACCACATCTATTACAGTTTTAGCTTGCTTATCCTCACATACATTTATACATATTAATATCCTATCTAACATTCACATATGTTATCAAATCACAGTTTAGCATTTGCAATCATGTCAGTATTGTGCCTGTGTGTTGTTTGTAAGTATTGAGTTTTTAAACTTTTCACAAAGCTGTTTCACATAAGATTAACACAATTTGTATACAAATAGTTTCCGTACAAGTATCTATAGTACATTCCTACTATTCAAACTTACTGTTTAGGCACTGTTGTTATAGTCTCCCCATGTTAGAGAAATTTCGTCGCGAAATTTAAGAATAATTGTTGGGCATGACTTCCTCTATAAACAGATGGGGATACTTTGATTTCATGTGGTCCTCACGCTCCCAAGTAAATTATGTGCCGCGTTTGGAATTCCACCAAACCTTAATGACCGGAATACAACTTTGTTTCAATTGTTTAACTTCACTATCCATAATTTCCAATGGTTCTTTAATGAAATGTAACTTTTCGTCTATCTGAATCCCTTCTATCTGTATGATCAAAGACTCATCGGCTAAGCATTTCTTAAGGTTTGAAACATGAAATAGACATCATGCACACCATTGAGTTCATCAGGTAATATCAGCCTATACGCCACATGACCAATTCAATGTATCACTTCAAAAGGTCCGACATAGCACGGTGCTAGCTTCCCTTTCTTTCTTTCCGAACCGAACTACACCTTTCCAAGTGGATACTTTCAACATAACTTGGCCTCCCACTTGGAATTCTAATGGCTTGGGATGTTTGTCAGCGTAGCTCTTTTTTCGGCTTCTAGCAGCTTGCAGCTTCTGCTGAATCTGGGAGATCTTATCAGTAGTTTCCTGTATAAGCTTAGGCCCAGTTATTCGATAATCTCCTACTTCGGTCCAACAAATCGGCAGCTGGCAATTCCTAACATACAAAGTTTCGAATGGAGCGCATCCGATACTGCTATGGTAACCATTATTATAGGATAATTTAATTACTGATAAACAGGAGTCCCAAATCCCACCAAAATCCAAGACACACGTCCTTAGCATACTTCTAGTGTTTGAATTCTACGTTCACTTTGTCCATCTGTTTGTGGATGGTAAGTTGTACTCAAGTTTACACTTATACCTAGAGATTTCTATAGTGATTGCCAAAATTGTGATGAGAATCGAATGTCTCAGTCGGAGATAACGGGTAATGGTGCCCCATGACATACCACTATTTCATTTATGTACAATCTTGCCAACTTATCCATTCTGAAGTTTTCACGCATTGGCAAGAAATGAGCAGATTTGTTCAACCGATCAATGATGACCCAAATCGTATCATGCCCGCTGGATGTTCGGGGTAGTTTGGTAATGAAATCCATTGTGATATGTTCCCACTTCCATTACTGAATCTCAGGCGGTTCCAGTAAGCTAGACGGCTTCTGGTTTTCCGCCATAACCTTTGCACATGTCAGACACTGATCGACGTACTCAGCTACGTCTTTCTTCATTCCCGGTAGCATATAACTCTATGTGTTTGGTTTTGAATTGTCTTTCCTCTCCGCAGTCAAGCTCTTTCCTCAGGTTCCCTTGTTCAAATGTCTGTTGTTGAGCTTGTGTGAAACTGTCACGCAAACTCGTATGTACTGTCATTCCCATTGCTATTACGCAATGACCCATCCCTTTCGACTCAAGGCATCAGCCACAACCCGGATGGTACTTGATCACACAGTCATAATCATTCAGAAGTTCACCCCAACTTCGTTGTCACATATTGAGTTCCTTCTGATCAAATATATGATGTAGACTCTTGTGATTAGTAAATATTGTACACTTTGTGCCATATAAGTAATGTCTCCAAATCTTCAACGTGAAGAGTACTGCTCCCAGTTCCAAATCGTGTGTTGTGTAGTTCTTCTCGTGTATCTTCAGTTGTCGTGATGTGTAAGCGATAGTACACATGCGAGTCCCAGATGGGAAGAATCACAATATACTACAAAGTCTTCGCTACCCTCCGGGAGACTCAAGATTCCATAAATTCTACTTCAATGTTTGGAAAGCATCTTCTTGCTTTTGTTCCCAAACAAATGGTTAATTTTTTGAGTTAACTTGGTGAATGGCAAGGCTATCTTATAAAAGTTTGAAATTAACCTTCGATAATAGTCCGCCAAACCCAAAAATGACCGTATCTCCGTTGGCGTCGTTAGAGTATCCCAGTTCTTGATTGCTTCAATCTTGGCAGGGTCTACATGAATACCTTGACTGTTAATCACATGACCCAAGAACTGAACTTCTCATAGTGAAATTTCACACTTTGGGATTTGGCATAGAGTAGTTCATTCTTTAACAGTTCCAAGATCTTCCTGAGAAACAGCTCATGTTCTGCTTCACTCCTGGAATAAATCGGTATGTCATCGATAAAGACAATAATAAATTGATCTAAGCACGGCTTGCACACGCGATTCATGAGATGCATGAAAATTGCCAGTGCATTTGTCAAACCGAAGGGCATCACCATGAACTAGTAATGCCCGTATCTCGCTCGGAAAGTCGTCTTCGGAATATCTTCATCTTGAATCCTAAGCTAGTGATAGCCGGGACGCAAACCGATATTCGAAAAGTATCATGCTCCTTGCAATTGGTCAAACAAATCATCAATCCTCGGCAATGGATACCGATTCTTGATGGTTAGCTTATTCAGATCCTTGTAATCTATACACATCTTAAAGGATCCATCCTTATTCTTAACAAAAAAACCAGAGTTCCCCACGGCGAGTTGCTCGGTCGGATGAAACTCTTATCCAACAATTCCTGTGACTGATTTGACAACTTTTTCATTTTCGAAGGTGCTAACTTATAAGGAGATTTTGCTACAGGAGTTGCTCCTAGAATTAAGTCTATACGTAATTCTACCAGAAGCGCCGGTGGCAATCCTGGTAGATCATCAGGAAACACTTCCGTATACTCCTTCACCACTAGCACACCTTGGATCTCGATCTTTTTCTTCTTCTTTTCCACCACATGTGCAAGAAATGCTGCACACTGCTTTCTCAGACACTTACGTGCTTTCATTCACGATATGATCTTGACACGGTGTTTTGCTTGATCTCCCCGTACTTCGGGCACTTGAACATTCACCATCTGTATTAAAATTAGCTTCTCAGAACAGACTATTTTGACTCAGTTAAGGGATAACTAGTCCATTCCTATGATTATGTCAAAACTACCCAACTCTATCGGTATCAAATAGATGGTGACTCATTGATCATTCAGTCTTAATGGGTAGTATCTAAGTATAGTATGTATTGTGCTCTGCTTACCGTCAGCTACTTCTATTGTGTAAAGGGAGTTTAAATGTTCCTCAATATGATAAACTTTACAAGAAAAATCGGAAGAGATAAATAAAGCAGAAGCATAAAAGTTATGTAAGAGAAACGTACCAGTGACCTCATTCGGGTCCTGATGAGCAGCAGGTGCTCATATAGAAAATGCCCTCCCGCGGGGTGCTTGGACTCCCGATTATACCTTCTTTGGGCAGTTCATGGAAAAGTAGCGTAGTTCACCACAGTTAAAGCATCCTCGGTTGTTGTCGTTGGGATTGTTGTGATTGGGTGGTGGAGGTAGTGCCAAAGCAACATTGTTTACTGCTAGTGCAGTCGAAGTACGACAATTTTGAACCCAGTGACCCATTCGGTAACAGCTTGCACACTGCCTACACTATGATGTGGCAACGTAATGAAACCAGCAACGTGTAGATTGCTCTGGACCACTGGAATTCTATTAACAATTCAATCTATGCGGAATCTAGATTAAATCTATATGAATCAAAGATATACAATCATTATGATAAACATCATGTTCATTGATAACAAAAACAATTTACAAGAACAATAACATGAACTAAGAACACACAGTTCTTTTCAAACACAAAGATCTAACACAAGTTTCTCTCCCTATTTGGTTCTGTCACTCTATTACAAACACAGACAAACCTGCAATATATACAAAGTACAAACGAACCTAGCCGAACCATCAGGTTCGCCAGACGAACCCATAGGTTCGCTAGACAAACCTCTACATTACAAAACAATAGGTTCGCCGAACCTATACAATCTATGCCTGGGTTCGTGGGCCAGACGAACCTGGCAAAAACCTAAGTTAAAATACGTACTTTTGAAAGCAAACTATGATTGATCTTTACAAACATTATCTTCAGCACGTATGATCATAGACTTTGGAATCTTCGATAAACACTCAGCTTCAATCTTTGCATAATAATTCACATCTTCCCAGTCACATCCATAATGAATCCCTAACGTATAACACATCCTTGCAATAGTCTGAATTTGCAAAGCCATATCTTTATAACTCACTCGCACATCATGATATCCTTCCTTCGCATAAATTTCAGCTTCATTGAGAATAGCAATATCTTGTTTTGAACAATTCACCAACCAAACATGATCAAGCAGTCTTATAACCCTCCATTTTTCATCTTCTTTCAATAGAATAACTGCTTCAGAATACCTTTCATCATAGAACCAAAACTTGAAATAAGAATTCCAATTTTGTTCTATCTTCCTCAATCTTGGTCTTGAATAAACCTTTGGGTTAGGATAAACATAGGAATTATGCTTCAGCACTAAAAACTGAGGAACCAACCAATTCCATCCTTTCTTTGCTTCCTTTTTCAACAAAGTTTCAAATCTTTTATTTTGCTCAGTCTGAATAGGCTTGATCATCCTTAATCTTGATATTTGCATACATTCAGATGATGGTAAAGACATAAGATCATATGCTTTTCCAAAATACTGACATCCATCAGTTCTCTTCACGACATAACATCCTCTATTCTTCAAAACTCTAGGAATGTTATGGAAATATCCATAACTCACAATCCTTCCACACAATTTAGATTTAGATCCAATCTTGAACCTTGAAAATTGTCTCGAATGATTGTCTTGAACTGATTCTTCATATATTTCAACCATATGTCTAATAATCATCAAATGATTAATGATATACTTTTGTTCTTCTTGATTATTTCTCCAAACATCCATGCGTGTCTTGATCTTCAATGTATCACTTGACATACTTTGAAATTTCTTATGAGCTTCAATATCAAAAATTTTCTTCAAAGTTTTCAAATTATACAAATTTTCATCACAAGATCCATCATTCTCAAACTCAAAAGAACTATCTGATTCTTCAATAATCATCTATCTAGAATCATTTGCATTTTGGAGATCATTTACTTTGACTCCAAACAAAACAACAAGATCTTCTTTAGTGTGTCCATCTTCAATCTCTCCTTCTTCTAATTCTCTAACTTGATTGAGCTCACCAATCATTTTTAGTAATTCACCATCTCCGGCTTGTTTGAATAATTCTACAAATGTTGGTAATGAATAATCAATCACAGACATTGGATACTCAAACTCAGTAAGATCTTCAATCTCCACATCCTCATAATCTTTTGCTTTATCAGGAGTAACAGAAGAAACTAGATTCGCATCAAAAGAAATTCCTGATGGTCTGTAAACCACTATAGCTCCAGTTATTGAATTCAATCCACTTGAACCACCAACTCCAGCTACATCACCATCATCATCTCCATCATCATCATTAAAGTCACCAAAACCTGGATGTTCATCAAAATCAGAATCTTCATAATCAACTTTTTCTTCCTCATCTTCATCTTCTATATTTACATACACAGGATTAACATCAGCTCCTTCAGTAACATTAATTCTTTCATTATCCACAGCAACATGTGTTTCAGTATGAACAACATTAGAATCTTTATCTTGAATCTCATTGAGTCTTTGCTGCAACATCTGATTCTCTTTCTTCAAATCAACAATCTTGTCATTTTGTTCTTTGGCCAATCTTTCCAATGATAGAAGTCTATTATTCATCATCTTCTTATCTTGTATATCCTCTTCTCCCCACTTCTGTAATTGATCAATATGACTTTCCATCATTTCAAGATCACATTGAATTGAAGAAGATTGTTTCTCAGAATCAGCTTTCTCCTTATGCTTCTTGTATTTATCAAATTCTTGAGACAGAATAGAAATCCTTATTCTCAACTCAGAATCATCATAATCCAAAGAAAATTTTAAATCCAAATCATCTAATCCCTCAAACATTGAATCAGCCCTCGAAGTAGAAGCTTCTTGAAATGATGTAGTAACTATAGTGGAATTAACAAATGAAGGCATGAATGATGCAACATTTATATGATCAACAAAACTAGGCATAGAAGCTTCAGTATACACATGAACTTGTGATGTAGATACAGCAACCTCTGAAACAGATACAGGAATAGAAACAGGTACAGAAGAAACATAAATAGATACAGGTGCTAAAGATGTAGTCACAGGAGAAGAAACTATAATTCTTGGAGTCCTTGACTTCTTTCTTTTAGGCACATTAGCCATTTTCTTCTTCTTCTTTGGTCGGGATGACTCTGGTTCATCCACAATGAAACTAGGATCATTCCTTTCTCTTTCATCCATGTTTTGTTGCTGTTGCATGGGATTTCTCTTCAATATTCTCACCATTCTAGTTCCAACTTGAACAGTTTCCATTTCAGATTCAGTTGATTCTTCTTCCATTTCAGCATCAACATTCTCAACTTCAACATGTGGAGATGAAATAGTAGCATCAGCTTGTTCATGAACATCATGCTGATCTGGATAAATGACTTGAAGAGGAACAAATGTAGCCTGAGTTACATTTGGAGTTTCTTGTTCTTGTTGATGAGATTGAGATGATTGTGCTTGAGTTTGTCTAACTTATGGATCTTGTGGAGGAGGTGGTGGTGATTTTTGATCATCATCCATATGTTCACTTTCAAAATTTGAATCATCATGTCTCCATGCATCACCAAGTGGAGCAACATAATTTAATCTTGCACAATGACAGATCATATCTTTTGTCAGAACTACATCATTACTCTTCTAATAAATCTTTACTTGTCCCAAACTCGAATCAGTCATATGCTTCAACTTAAAAATATAAGACACAACTCTTGGTAAATTCTGTTCAGGAAACTTCTCATCAATCAACATCTGTATAAATCTTGGATACATCAAAAATTTGTCTTTCGCCTTAGTAATGTTGTTAGGAAGATATCTGAAGATCATAGCAGAAAAGTTGAATGGCTTGTTCAGAATCAAAGCAACCATGACTGATCTCATCAAATCCCTTAGCTCATCAAAAGTGCCTTTCCTCATACTAATGCAATGTAAAAGTACATGTGCAAGAAACTTGTACTGTAGAGGCAACTTCCCTTTCTTGATCGAATACTCACTATAAACACCAAAATACTTGATCCTCATAAAGAATCCTTTGATACACCTTTCAGGAATCAATGTCATTCCTTCATGTTCTCCACCGAATTGCAACACTCTTCTCACATCAGCTTCAGTTATTCTGATCACCTGTCCCAAAACACTAGCTTCAATCACAAATACATCATCTACAGTAATCAACCTTGCAGATTCACAGAAGCTCTGAATATAAGATCTATAACTGTGACAGGAATTTGAGATAGCATAGTAAATCCTCGATCTTCTCAGAAACTCAATCATCGGTCTGAAATCCTTGCCATTCTTTGTAGTGGGATCTAGATAAGCACATAGATTGCGTTTATCACCAAATGCTAGATTTGCCATATCTACAATTAAAACAAACAACAATTAAAAAATTTAAAAAAAATAAAAAATAAAAAAATTCCTAAGTTAAAAAAAATTTTTAAGTCCAAATCCAACGAACCCCCCTGTGTCGAACCTGATTTCTTAGACGAACCTATTATCCAAACAAACCGGTTTAAAAAATCACGAACCTAAAAAATGAACGAACCTATGAATCTAATGCGAACCTCATGGTCAAACGAACCTTTGACCAATAAAGGTTCGGTCATAAAATTTGAAAAGGTTAGGCCCGAACCTTTTGAATTCAAACGAACCTGTTCAAAGTAATAATCAAAATTCAAATATACGAATTAGACAAAGCTAATTATACCCATAGGTTCGCCATTAAAAGACTAACAACTTTAATAAAGACATTTTGCATCAAACTTTGATTTAAACATATTTAATCAAATGAAATTAGGTTCGACTAACTGGACTTAAAAATTCAAATTTCTGCAAATCTAGCCGGTGAAAATCCAATCTATTTACCTTTTAAGAATCACAACACAAATACGAGTCTAATGATATAAGGCAATAATATTGAGAATCACAAAATCAAAAGATCAAAATCAGTCAAATAAGGTTCGTTTTTTAGGGAATCTGATGAAAGTGACGAAGCTATTCCACGAACCTTCGACTTTATACCTTTATGAGTTTCACACAAACCTATGAACAAACCTCTCAGCAAACCTATTCAAACGAACCTTCCAGAGAACCTGATGAACGAACCTATCTACAAACATCTCATAAGAACCTCTCACCAAACCTGATAAACGAACCTCCAAGCAAACCTATCAAAGGTTAGTCTCAACAATTTCACATTTTCACAAATCAAATTTTAAAAATTTCAAACAAAACAAAATTTGGTGTTTCAGAGGTAAAAACAAATAATCAACAATTATTTATTTAACATCAGATATATGAACAAAAATCTTTTTGGATTTTTCAAATTTTATATTAAACACACCAAAATGTTAAATTTGTAAGAAAAACCTAAAAAATATGAAAATAAAAGAAACAGACATATTTTTTTTGGTGAGAAAGATCCAGACATGAGATCATATTGTATTACAATCATCTGCACAAACTGATTGAGTTAATGAATATATTAATTAGCAGAATACAATTCAAAGATGATTGTCAGTATATAAATCTAATTTAAATTTAATTACTTAGTTAAGATATCAAATGAAATCAAAACCCTCAAATACTTTATGTTCCTCATTTACTTGAACACATCCCCTTTTTGTGAGTAATTAAACAAACAATAATCAAACCAGAGATTGTCATATACACAGAGATTGTCCAAAACTTAATCAAACCAAGAAAAAAAATTTGAATTGTTTAAAGCAATAACAATCAGGTCCATACCTAAGTAGACGCAGAGAATTTTTCATCTTTAAACTAAAATAAAAGAAAAACAAAATTTAGAATTTCTTTTTTTTTTTAAAATAAACATATGATCAAAAACTAGTAATTAAGTAATTTTAATTCAAGAAACACATTGTAAGATTAACAACCACTCATTCAGGACAAAGCTAAGCACTGTATTCTAAGAAACTATTTCCCACAAAGTATAATCATAATTTTGTCAAATGTTATCTCACTAAGTTATAAACCTACCAACATATCATACCAAGTAATTGTAAATGCTCTTTATGTTAAGTTCTAGTATGATACAGATGTGCTTCTGATTGCTACAATGTACTATCATCTCTCACTAAGTCGAATCAATTTCTAAAAATTTAAATTTTTTAATATTTTTGTGTTTTTGATTTTTCAAATTTTCTCCCCCTAAAACTAAAACACAAAGAAAATAAAAAACAAAAAATATTTTGTTAGTGCATTTTCTGTGTGAAATATGCATTTAATGTGTGAACCTGACTTGTTATATATGAAATCGTAGTTTGTTGTATATGATTAGAAGATCAAGACACAAAGGGTTCGGCTAGAGTTTGGCTAGTTTCGTCCAGCAAACCTATTGGTTTGTCTGGCAAACTTAATGATCTAAGTAGGTTCGGCACTTACATATTCTAAGGTTCAGCTGTCACAAGGTCACGAACCTTATCAAAGGTTCGTGTAGATAGAGGTTCTTGAAAGGGTAACATAGACGAACCTTACCTAAGGTTCATCTACATTGGAGGTTCGTGAATGTTTACAAGGGCCAAACCTTTGCATTTGGAAACCTATATATAGAGTAAAGGTGGTGGACTTGAAGAGGTAGAGCTTACATTTCACACACACAAAGTCAAATTCTCTCTCAAGCTCAAGATCAAGATTCTCTTCATCTTTGTTTCTTTTGATCGTTCAAGTGTTGTATTTTCACGTTTATTGTTTGTAAACACTTGTATATCAATGAAGAATTCAGATTCATGATCTATTACATTGTCATTGTTTATTCAAATCTAATTATAAACGGATTCCGCACGTTTATGATCGAATCGTAGAATTTCTTGATCGATTCTTTAAACCTACAGTGGTATCAGAGCGTTAGGCTCGATTCTACGACTATTTGGACATCAATCTCAAGTAATTTGATCAAAAAGTTCATCATCTTGAAGGTGTTCTTGAAGTTCTTCACGTTTTTGTCAACAAAAAGCCAGATCTACGAAAAATTATCAAGTTTTTGCAAGTTTTGATCCGATAGAAAGATGCGCCTCGAAAAAACGAAGATTTTGACAACTCATAGGCCTTCTAACTCCAAAAAATGAAGATTTTAGAGCCGTTTTAGTGATTTGCAGATCTCTTCGTGCGATCTGCCGAACCTTTGACGAACCTTAGAGACGAACCTACATAGGTTCGTGAGAAATAGGTTCGTGGGAACCTCTAGGTTCGCCAAAAACGTCATAGGTTCGCCAAAAACGTCATAGGTTCGCCAAAAACCATCTTAGGTTCGCCAAAACCTTCCTAGGTTTGCCAAAACCTTCATAGGTTTGCCAAAACCTCAATAGGTTCGTGAAAAACCTCAAAAGGTTCGTGAAAACCTCAAAAGGTTCGTGAAAAGGTTTGGGAGAACCTCTAATAGGTTTGTTCGAAGAGTTTTGCAAGAAATATACCATTTTAAAAGTTCAAGTAAACCTTGTTTACCTATTTTGGGCCTTACGGATCATTTGGGATAGGTTTCAAGACCTAATTCGGACGTTAAGACGTGGTTTGAGCTGTTTTGATTTGAGAGGTTAAACTTTCAAGTTCTGAACATAAAAGTTAAATATGACATACAAGAACTGGAACGTGGAATGGTTGGCTAACAATGGACTTGTGTTGGACAATTAGGAAAATTATTAGAACTAGAGATCCACGTTCGAAACGTTTATTGCTAAAGCGGATGAAAATTATCAGAAGTTATTGTACCAACAATACAAGAAACCATGTCTGAAATCAAATGATAATTTTGGGATATCAAACTGAATGAAGATCAAATGTTTGAATTTAATCAAGAAAGAAAATTGTGTGACTTGTTTTCGATCATTTCTGAAGATATTAAAAAGACTGATTTTGAACAAATGCCACATTCATGTGCAAAGTGGAGTTTGTTACAACTTGCATACAATAATCATGTTGCGAAGAAGATCAATGATGCTTATGATCGTCTTTTACCACTTATGCAAGAATTGAAATATTTTCAGTTTGATATCACTGATGGGCAAATCATTGAGAAGTTTACGCAATTCTTACCTTATCGATGGAGTGATTTTGTTGAAAGGATGAAGGAAACAGAAGTTATTCATCATGTCAAATTAATGAATTTCAAAGATGTGGTTGATAAAATGGAATCGGAGATAAGGAGAACCGGAAAATGGATTGTGAAAATTGTTGATTTCTCATGGATTGATGAACGAAGAAACATGTTAAAGGCAAGTATGAGTGGTGAGAAAGAAAAAGAAAATGTTAATGAAGGAAAGGAAGATGATCTGAAAACTGAAGATTGTATTGAGACAAGTGTGAATTTGAGGATGGAAGGTAGTGATGAAGAGAAGAGTGAGGATTCTTCAATGTTAGAATCTGATAAAACAATTGAACAACCTGAAATGTCTGAAGATAGCAAACAGATGAATGAAGTTGTAGATAAGAGATGTAATGTAACTGAAGATACACACATTCTTGATGATTCTGATTGTAACATCACTGTACTTTCAGTTGTCCGTACGTCCGTACATCCGTACGATTGTACTGTTACGACTGGAGATTTATTTATTATGAATGATTATGAAATTATTGATTGACATTACTGATATTATCACTGTTAATGGTATACATGATTATAATTTATTATACGCGTAAACCACGGGAAGTTTAGTTGTAATTCAACTAAACAGACCCGTAGTGTTTATCGCGGTTACTTATCACTTATAATGATGGATTATTGGTCTGAGAATGGATTGAGATGGAATTGGGAGTTTGTTTGAGTCTAGTTACTAAACGTAGTCAAGGACCCATGGTCATGGTTTATCGAAATAGCGGTGGGACGGTGGCTAGGGCAGTTGCGACTGACCCTTACATATGCCCTATATATATGCATATTTCGGTTTATCATGGATGTGTCAGTGACTAGGGTTTAGTGGGTTCTGGTTTGGGGAAATGATAATATTAAAGTTATTAAATAATGAGAATTCATTTACGCGATGTGAGGTTACGGATATCATTAAACGAGAATATTAATTCAGAAATATTAACTTAATAATGTATTCGCGTGGGTGACGATTCACACGAATATAATTATTAAGAATAATATTCTGAAACAATATTCCATAAATCGTAAATCAAATCGAAATACGATACGAGCGTCGGATTCGCAAAGGTGACGATCTTTATGAATACGTACGCGAGTAACGCGTTTCGACGAGATATTAAATAATATCAAACGATATTAAATTGATAAATGAAAATTTAAAATGTTTATTAGGAATCACAACCTAAAAACAAATGTAAACAAACCATTTTTATTAAATAAATAATTCATCGTAAATGAAATTTTTTTACGAAATAAAGTATTTAAAATCATCTTATTAAACAAAACTATTTTATTTAAAGTTTTACATTTAAATATATTTCACGAAAAGAACTGTGTAGGTTCATAAGAATTGACGTGTATTAAACGCGATCATTTTACGAGACATAAATTATTTAAAACCAATTTAATTCATGAAACCCTATTGTTTATACACTTTATGTTTAAATATGTTTAGCGTATAAAAACCGAACATTTAATTATATTATTGCGATAAAAACGGGATCGAGCACGCGTATATGACACGCGATATAAGGAAGACTATTTCCTTCCTTTTCTTCATTTCACACTAACTCTCTCTCTCACTAAACTCTCAAATTCGTCACCCACAATACACCCATCTTCTCTCTAGCTTCTTGAACTCATTTCTTGACGGATTCACGAGATTCCGGCGTCCATGCGTTCGTGAGATCGAGGGGAATCAGGAAGTACAAGAAGATCTTGCATTTGAGCTTTATTTCGAGGTAAATCTTGAGGTTTATGTTCGGTTCTATGTGAATCACGAGTCCTTAATTTATTGTGGATGAAATTGATTTAAAACCCTTGTAAAACACTTAGACGAGTTGTAAAGAACATATAGAAGCCATAGAGAGTCTTGGATTCGCAGGAGTTGATGATGATGATGATGTGGTTGAACACTGGTTCGCGAAGCAGGAGGCTGCAGGGGCCGAACCCTGGTTCCACGAACCTTCTTGGGCGGGAAACCAGTGGAGCGAACCTTCATCAGCTTTCGTGAACCCAGACGAACCCTACCATGCATCACTTGACCAGCGAACCCTTCTATGCTGCTAACCCTTGGCCGAACCCTCCACCCCACACGAACCTTGGACAGCAAGGCAAGGACTCGGCGAACCCTTGAGGAAGCCAAACCCATTTTCTGTTTAGTCAGCGAACCCTTGGGCCAAACTCTATCCTTCACGAACCCTGTGGTTCCACGAACTCATCAGGGGACGAACCTGAAATTTTGCCGAACCCTGCTGACTCATCCTCTAGCCGAACCTTTGTCCTGCATGGGCCGCGAACCTTAGGGCTAAGTATAGGGTGCCGAACCCTATTCATCAATTGACCGAACCTATGTTAAACCTGATAGAAGGTTCGCTGCCCATGTGGAATACGAACTAATTTCCAATTAGTTGGGGGGTTAAAGCTAAGGTCATGAGGTGTAGGAATACATATCTATACATATATAATCAAAGATGCATATAAGGGAGTATCCATGCATGCATGAACACCTAAGTGGCTACCACCTTTCTCTTTTAATTTGGGTTTTGAGAAATAAGGATTTATATGTATGTTGAAATTGTGTTATAATCAACTAAATGTGGATTTTATTAAACCTTAATTACGATGTTATTAACATAATTAAGGAGGTCAACGTAGTGACATGCATGCAAATGGATACCTATGATATTATAACGAGTGGATCAGGATAACATAGCTAGAAACTAACAAGACCAAACTATGAATAGATGATACACACTTGTAAGAAATTTAAAAGTTATCTTAACTTAGGTTAAGTAAACTAAGTTAAGAAAACATTAATGATCTAACTAAAAGAGAAACACTTGAGAATGATCAATCGAAATGAAACAAGTACACTCATGAGTACGGATATATATTTAATTTCAGATAGTTGAGTTAATCTTGAGTTTATCTACGCGAGCGCGCATAATACGGAATACATAATCTAAGGACTTCAGGTGAGTTCTCATAACCTCCCTTTCTTTAAACTGTTTTTGGTTTTAAAACCCGGAGGTGAAACATGTATACCAAATTAAATATTATTTTGATAACACAAGGTTAATACCTGTTTATCAATATGATATTCACATTTGAAATTATCATTATTATGGGATTATCTCTTATTATTTTATATATCCATGTAAACATTGTTATTGACCTAGGTCAATAACAAAGATTACAAGTATTGTCACAAATCCCGAGAATCATCGCTCTTAACTTCGGTTAATTGCTTTGACATCGTGTATTGTCACGTGGATGGTTTCCACATCTGTGAAGCATTGCCTTTGACTTCGGTTATTTGCTTTGGCTTCATGTATTGTCACGTGGTTAGCGACCACTCCATGAATCATGTATTTAACTTATGTAATTACATAATGATCATGTATAGTCACGAACATTATTTGAGAATATGGTTGATGAGATTGGTTGATTAGTTTGTGGATTGATTATCTATATTTGATTTTGATTATTTGTGATTGACTATGATTGATTTGGTTATGTGGTTATGTGATTGTGTATGTGTTTGGTTGTTGAATTGATGGATTGTGTGTTGGATTATCTCATACAGGTATTCATATGGATTTTCTCAAGAAGATCATAAGTTTTATACTCGTTTTAAACAAAGCATTTTATAAAACCCTTTAAGCATAAACTTTCAAACTCATTTTTACTAAAACATTTTAAATATAAAAACTTATGATTACTCACCAACTACTTTTGTAGTTGAGACTTGATTTTCTTACATGTTTCAGGTGATGGAGACAAGTAGGAATGAAGAGAGGATCTCTTCTATTTTGGACATCATCATCATATAGGATCTTGGACTTAGTTAATTAACTAAATTTCTGGCGTTTAGAGTTTAGTTAGTTTAACTAAATCTTTTGTGTATTTGACATATTTGATTCATGATGAACATGAATTTTTGTGTAATTATTGTGGTTGACTAAATGATATATGATGATTTGATTTAGATGCCCATGAGCTTATGAACAATCTACACATCCCTCGTGGCATCCCGATGATTCCGCCGTCGGTCGGGGTGTTACAGATTGGTATCAGAGCCTGGGTTATAGGGAATTAGGTTACTAGAAATGGCTGACCTAGTCTATAACCGTAGGATACCCTAGTATGAAGTAATTTCATACACTAGTTAGTATATTCAGGATTTCATGCCTATGTGTTTATTACATGTTAACTGAACTCCTGTTATACATCTGATATATGTATGCTGCTTATAAATTTCTTGCTTACGTGTGCCCTAATGATTCGATAAGGACATGCACGTGGTGTATCGTAAAGGTGGTGGGACGTTGGCTAGGGCAGTTGCGACTGACCCTTACATATGCCCTATATATATACCATTTACGGTACATTGGGTGGATGTCAGTATTGAAGAATGTGGGAACTACCCGTTTGGGAGATTACCTGCTTAAGAAATTAAATGCTTAGGAATTATCTGCTTTAGGAATTATTTGTGTTATCTATAAACTCTAGACAAGGACACACTCGTGGTATACTACAAAGGTGGTGGGACGGTGGCTGGGGCAGTTGCGACTGACCCCTACATATGCCCTATACATATACCATTTGTAGTATATTGGGGGTCTGTCAGTGTCAGGAACTTAGGATATTACTAGGAATTATTGTGAGATGGATGTTGATGGTCTGTTGGTTAAGGTTGGTTTGGATTGACACTTTGGATGATCACACTTGATAAACACTTATAAATTCCCTTATAAAAACATACGGATTGGACACGTAGGGTGCATAGGATTAATGAACGATATGAGCGATTAGTGATGGAATATGGACTTGGGTGATGATATAGACACTTGATGATAATATAAACGCATAGTGATGATACTAACACTTAGTGATGGTATGGACACTTGACAAGAATAAACTATAGGGAAGATATGAACACTTAGTGACAATAAGAGCACTTCGTGATGATATGAACCCTTAATGATGATTATTGACATTGGAATTGATATGGATTTTAGTGAACTTAGACAGTTGGGGGAAACTTAATGTCAGGTGAACTTAGACATTAGGTGAACTTAGAAATAGGCAAGCCTACATGTCAGGTGAACTTAGACATTAGGTAAACCTAATTGTCCAAGGGAACTAGAGATCACTTCACTCAAAATTATCCTACTAAGGATAAGGTGTTGTGAAGTGAGATTTATGATGAAGTACATGACACACTCTACACACTAGCAAGGGCATAATCGTGGTGCAATGGAACGGTGGTGGGACGGTGTAGGGGAGATTGCGATCTACCTCTGCATATGCCCTATATATAAGCTTGTTGCATTGCATTGGGAGGTTGTCAGTGTTAGTATAGAGTGAAGAATGTATAGGATCTAGGAAATAGTTAGTTAACACTAGTTATGACCAACTAGGACACTTAGAATAATAATAGGAAATTATAAACCTTTTTGAGTTTAATGACTGATGGGAGAGAAATACAGTTCCTATATGTAATCCTAATTGTCTAATGGACTCATTTAAACATTGTTTGTATGATTTACGTTGTAAACGGTAGTAACATGTTTCTATTTCCTTCAGAAACATGCCGCCTCGCCGTCACAACGGAGATGATACGAACACAGAGGATGCTAACGGTAATGCTAACCCTGGCATGCAAGAGTTAGCTAACCTCATCACTGGGTTGGTGAACCAGTTGACTCAGGCCAACCAAAACATCAACCAGAATCGAGGTGGTGCAAACCAGACAACTTGCACATTCAAACACTTCAATTCCTGCAATCCCCTGAAATTTACGGGTGCTGAATCAGCCACTGGTCTGCTGCAGTGGTTTGAGAGTATGGAGAACACCTTCATCAACAGCGAATGCCCTGAAAATCTGAAAGTTCGCTATGCCACCAGTGTTTTCCAAAAGAGAGCACTGACTTGGTGGAATGGGGAAAAGCGAACTAGGGGAGTAGATGCTGCCTTAGCATTGACATGGACAGAGGTCAAGACTCTGATGACCACTGAATTCTGTCCTAGAAGCGAGATGAGGAAACTGGAGGCTGAGTTCTGGGAACTCAAGCAGGATAGCGGAGAGAATGTCATCTACAATACTCAGTTTCATGAGTATAGCTTGCTGGTACCTCACTTGGTGACACCCTTGGAAAGGGCGATTGAGAAGTATATCGGCGGGCTGCCGGTGCAGATTCAGGATACAGTCTATGGGAGCAATCCCAAAACACTTGAGGCTGCAATCCGGTTATCTGCAACTCTTACTGACAATCACGTGAAGAATGGAACTCTTACTCGAAAGGGATATAAGAAGACTGACACCAAGACTACTGCAAAGGAAGTCAAAGCTGAAGTCAAGTCTGAAGCTGCTAGCTCGTCCAAAAGCAGCAACAAGAAGAGAAAGAATCGGAACTTCATGGTCACTGTACCTGCTGCGAAGTCTGCGCAGCAATCATCCAATAACTCTGCCGCAAGAAATTACACTGGGAACACTCCCCAATGTAACACTTGCAGATATCATCATGCCCCTAACTTGCCGTGTCGCGTTTGCAACAACTGTGGCAAGTTCGGGCACTATGCAAACGTTTGTCGGAGTGCACCGCAAGCACAAAGGATGCAACAAGCACCGCTTGCACTAGCAGCTCCTCAAACTCAACCTATTCCGGCTGTACCCATTCGCCAGGTACCTCAAGCACAGGCAAGAGCCTGTTATGAATGTGGTGAAGTGGGTCACTTCAGGAATCAATGCCCAAAGTTGACCGGGAATAATCAAAGGGTGGCAAGAGGTCGGGCTTTTCAGTTGAATGCTCCAGCTGCTCAAGCCAACCAGGATGTGGTCAACGGTACATTTCTGATCAACAACTCTTATGCATCTGTCTTATTTGATTCTGGTGCCGATAGGAGTTTCGTTTCATATGATTTTGAATGCTTGCTTGGTAGAACACGTACATACTTAGATAAACCGTTCAATGTGGAGGTGGCTGACGGAAACACTATTGATATTGACACTATTATCGTTGGATGTACGGTGAACTTAAATGATCACGTTTTCCCAATTGATCTCATACCTATGCATCTTGGTAGCTTCGATGTTATCATAGGCATGGATTGGTTAGCCACCCACAGAGCGGAGATTGTTTGTCATGAGAAATATATTCGTATTCCTTTACCTTCGGGTGAAACCTTGAGAATATTTGGAGAAACTGCTAGCAAAGGTCTTAAGCTGATGTCATGCACTAAAGCACATAAGTACCTTAGGAAGAAATGTATAGCCTTCTTAGCACACATTGTGGAGAAGAAAGAGAAAGGAAAGAGAATTGAAGATGTTCCAGTGATACGAGATTTTCCAGAAGTCTTCCCAGACGATTTACCGGGTCTTCCACCAGAACGTCAAGTTGAGTTCCGAATCGACTTAGTACCTGGTGCGAACCCAGTCGCCAAAGCTCCTTATAGACTTGCGCCTTCGGAGTTGCAAGAATTGGCGAGTCAGCTGCAAGAACTTACTGATAAAGGATTCATTCGCCCAAGCCATTCGCCATGGGGTGCACCGGTCCTATTTATCAAGAAAAAGGACGGGTCATTCTGGATGTGCATCGACTATCGCGAATTGAACAAGTTGACTATCAAGAATCGATATCCACTGTCGCGCATTGATGATCTCTTCGATCAGCTTCAGGGATCGGCATGGTTTTCAAAGATCGATCATAGGTCTGGGTATCATCAACTTCGCGTACATGATGATGATATTCCCAAGACAGCTTTTAGAACAAGATATGGCCACTATGAATTTCTGGTAATGCCTTTCGGCCTTACAAATGCACCTGCGGTTTTCATGGACCTCATGAACCGTGTTTGCAGGCTATACTTGGATAAATTTGTGATTGTATTCATTGATGATATTCTGATTTACTCAAAGACTAAAGAAGAACACGAGAAACACCTTAAGTTGGTTTTGGAGATCCTAAGAGAGGAGCGACTGTATGCCAAATTCTCTAAATGTGAATTTTGGCTTAAGGAAGTTCAGTTCTTGGGACACATAGTCAATGCAAATGGTGTTCACGTGGATCCTGCAAAGATTGATGCTGTGAAGAATTGGAGTACACCGAAGACACCGACGGAGATTCGATCGTTTCTTGGACTTGCCGGTTACTATCGACGGTTTATATCGAATTTCTCCAGAATTGCTGTCCCTCTCACCGCTTTGACTCAGAAGAATAGGCTATATGAGTGGGGACCAAAGCAAGAAGAGGCATTTCAGACTCTGAAGCAGAAACTTTGTGATGCTCCTGTCTTGACATTGCCCGATGGAAATGATGATTTTGTAGTTTATTGTGATGCATCCAACTTAGGTCTCGGTTGTGTTCTCATGCAACGGGGAAAGGTTGTGGCTTATGCATCAAGACAATTGAAGATTCATGAGAAGAACTACACTACACATGACTTGGAACTTGGTGCAGTCGTGTTTGCCTTGAAGATATGGAGACATTATCTTTATGGCACAAAGTGTGTAGTCTTTACTGATCATAAGAGTTTACAACATATTCTGAATCAGAAAGAGCTTAACATGAGACAACGGAGATGGGTTGAACTGTTAAATGATTATGACTGTGAAATTCGCTACCATCCTGGTAAAGCGAATGTAGTAGCAGATGCGCTTAGTCGCAAAAGTCAAGTTCAGATTCATAGTGTCCGAGTGCACACTAATCTCCGTAATGATGTTCTCACAGCCCAACAACACTCATTAGCTCAAGATAACTTGAAAAATGAGATGTCTTGCGGGGCTGAAATCTTATTGGAAACTAAGGATGACGGTTTGATGTATTACTTGAATCGGTTGTGGATACCGAACAGGGGTGATCTTAGGATGCTGATTATGGATGAAGCTCATAAGTCTCGTTATTCAATCCATACAGGTGCTGATAAGATGTATCAAGACCTTAGGGGCTTGTACTGGTGGCCTGGAATGAAGAAGGATATTGCTGAATATGTGTCTAAGTGCCTTAACTGTGCTAAAGTCAAGGCAGAACATCAGCGACCTTCGGGATTGTTACTACAACCAGAAATACCGATGTGGAAGTGGGAGAATATCTCCATGGATTTCATTACTAAACTCCCACGGACCGCGAACGGTAAAGATAGTATCTGGGTAATTGTTGACAGATTGACCAAGTCGGCTCATTTCTTACCGATACGTGAAACTTACCCGGTGCGGAAGTTAGCTCGTATCTACATTGATGAGATCATTAGCCGACATGGCATTCCCTTAAGCATAATATCGGACCGTGATGCTCGATTCACGGCACGATTTTGGGAGTCACTTCATGAAGCCTTTGGAACAAGACTGGATCTTAGCACTGCTTATCATCCTCAAACGGATGGTCAAACGGAGCGAACGATTCAAACATTGGAAGACATGTTGAGAGCTTGTGTCATCGATTTCGGTGGCAATTGGGATAGCCATCTACCATTGGTTGAGTTCTCGTATAACAACAGTTATCACGCGAGCATTGGTATGGCACCGTTTGAAGCTCTGTATGGCAGAAAATGTCGGTCGCCTATTTGTTGGACCGAAGTTGGCGATTCGCAGATTACTGGTCCGGAAATTATTCAGGAAACGACTGACAAGATCCGCCAGATCCGCGACAATCTGTTAGCTGCTCGCAGTCGACAGAAGAATTACGCGGATAAACGAAGAAAACCTTTGGAGTTTGAAGTGGGAGATATGGTATTGCTTAAAGTGTCGCCTTGGAAGGGCGTTGTCCGATTTGGGAAAAAGGGGAAACTTGCTCCACGATACGTTGGCCCTTTTAAGATCCTTGAACGGATCGGGAAGGTTGCTTACAAATTGGAACTTCCTCCTGAACTTAGTAATGTGCATCCGACGTTTCACGTGTCCAATCTAAGAAAGTGCTTAGCTGATCAAGATCTTCAGGTACCACTCGATGACATTCGTATCGATGATACCATGCACTTCGTTGAAAAACCAGTGGAGATCATGGATCGTGAGGTTAAACAGCTCAAACGCAGTAGAATTCCAATTGTCAAAGTACGTTGGGAATCGAAGCGGGGTCCAGAATTCACATGGGAGCGGGAAGATCAGATGAAGCTTAAGTACCCCCATTTATTTACTACGGTCACTCCAAGTTGAATTTCGGGACGAAATTCCTTTAACTAGGGGAGACTGTAACATCACTGTACTTTCAGTTGTCCGTACGTCCGTACATCCGTACGATTGTACTGTTACGACTGGAGATTTATTTATTATGAATGATTATGAAATTATTGATTGACATTACTGATATTATCACTGTTAATGGTATACATGATTATAATTAATTATACGCGTAAACCACGGGAAGTTTAGTTGTAATTCAACTAAACAGACCCGTAGTGTTTATCGCGGTTACTTATCACTTATAATGATGATTATTGGTCTGAGAATGGATTGAGATGGAATTGGGAGTTTGTTTGAGTCTAGTTACTAAACGTAGTCAAGGACCCATGGTCATGGTTTATCGAAATAGCGGTGGGACGGTGGCTAGGGCAGTTGCGACTGACCCTTACATATGCCCTATATATATGCATATTTCGGTTTATCATGGATGTGTCAGTGACTAGGGTTTAGTGGGTTCTGGTTTGGGGAAATGATAATATTAAAGTTATTAAATAATGAGAATTCATTTACGCGATGTGAGGTTACGGATATCATTAAACGAGAATATTAATTCAGAAATATTAACTTAATAATGTATTCGCGTGGGTGACGATTCACACGAATATAATTATTAAGAATAATATTCTGAAACAATATTCCATAAATCGTAAATCAAATCGAAATACGATACGAGCGTCGGATTCGCAAAGGTGACGATCTTTATGAATACGTACGCGAGTAACGCGTTTCGACGAGATATTAAATAATATCAAACGATATTAAATTGATAAATGAAAATTTAAAATGTTTATTAGGAATCACAACCTAAAAACAAATGTAAACAAACCATTTTTATTAAATAAATAATTCATCGTAAATGAAATTGTTTTACGAAATAAAGTATTTAAAATCATCTTATTAAACAAAACTATTTTATTTAAAGTTTTACATTTAAATATATTTCACGAAAAGAACTGTGTAGGTTCATAAGAATTGACGTGTATTAAACGCGATCATTTTACGAGACATAAATTATTTAAAACCAATTTAATTCATGAAACCCTATTGTTTATACACTTTATGTTTAAATATGTTTAGCGTATAAAAACCGAACATTTAATTATATTATTGCGATAAAAACGGGATCGAGCACGCGTATATGACACGCGATATAAGGAAGACTATTTCCTTCCTTTTCTTCATTTCACACTAACTCTCTCTCTCACTAAACTCTCAAATTCGTCACCCACAATACACCCATCTTCTCTCTAGCTTCTTGAACTCATTTCTTGACGGATTCACGAGATTCCGGCGTCCATGCGTTCGTGAGATCGAGGGGAATCAGGAAGTACAAGAAGATCTTGCATTTGAGCTTTATTTCGAGGTAAATCTTGAGGTTTATGTTCGGTTCTATGTGAATCACGAGTCCTTAATTTATTGTGGATGAAATTGATTTAAAACCCTTGTAAAACACTTAGACGAGTTGTAAAGAACATATAGAAGCCATAGAGAGTCTTGGATTCGCAGGAGTTGATGATGATGATGATGTGGTTGAACACTGGTTCGCGAAGCAGGAGGCTGCAGGGGCCGAACCCTGGTTCCACGAACCTTCTTGGGCGGGAAACCAGTGGAGCGAACCTTCATCAGCTTTCGTGAACCCAGACGAACCCTACCATGCATCACTTGACCAGCGAACCCTTCTATGCTGCTAACCCTTGGCCGAACCCTCCACCCCACACGAACCTTGGACAGCAAGGCAAGGACTCGGCGAACCCTTGAGGAAGCCGAACCCATTTTCTGTTTAGTCAGCGAACCCTTGGGCCAAACTCTATCCTTCACGAACCCTGTGGTTCCACGAACTCATCAGGGGACGAACCTGAAATTTTGCCGAACCCTGCTGACTCATCCTCTAGCCGAACCTTTGTCCTGCATGGGCCGCGAACCTTAGGGCTAAGTATAGGGTGCCGAACCCTATTCATCAATTGACCGAACCTATGTTAAACCTGATAGAAGGTTCGCTGCCCATGTGGAATACGAACTAATTTCCAATTTGTTGGGGGGTTAAAGCTAAGGTCATGAGGTGTAGGAATACATATCTATACATATATAATCAAAGATGCATATAAGGGAGTATCCATGCATGCATGAACACCTAAGTGCCTACCACCTTTCTCTTTTAATTTGGGTTTTGAGAAATAAGGATTTATATGTATGTTGAAATTGTGTTATAATCAACTAAATGTGGATTTTATTAAACCTTAATTACGATGTTATTAACATAATTAAGGAGGTCAACGTAGTGACATGCATGCAAATGGATACCTATGATATTATAACGAGTGGATCAGGATAACATAGCTAGAAACTAACAAGACCAAACTATGAATAGATGATACACACTTGTAAGAAATTTAAAAGTTATCTTAACTTAGGTTAAGTAAACTAAGTTAAGAAAACATTAATGATCTAACTAAAAGAGAAACACTTGAGAATGATCAATCGAAATGAAACAAGTACACTCATGAGTACGGATATATATTTAATTTCAGATAGTTGAGTTAATCTTGAGTTTATCTACGCGAGCGCGCATAATACGGAATACATAATCTAAGGACTTCAGGTGAGTTCTCATAACCTCCCTTTCTTTAAACTGTTTTTGGTTTTAAAACCCGGAGGTGAAACATGTATACCAAATTAAATATTATTTTGATAACACAAGGTTAATACCTGTTTATCAATATGATATTCACATTTGAAATTATCATTATTATGGGATTATCTCTTATTATTTTATATATCCATGTAAACATTGTTATTGACCTAGGTCAATAACAAAGATTACAAGTATTGTCACAAATCCCGAGAATCATCGCTCTTAACTTCGGTTAATTGCTTTGACATCGTGTATTGTCACGTGGATGGTTTCCACATCTGTGAAGCATTGCCTTTGACTTCGGTTATTTGCTTTGGCTTCATGTATTGTCACGTGGTTAGCGACCACTCCATGAATCATGTATTTAACTAATGTAATTACATAATGATCATGTATAGTCACGAACATTATTTGAGAATATGGTTGATGAGATTGGTTGATTAGTTTGTGGATTGATTATCTATATTTGATTTTGATTATTTGTGATTGACTATGATTGATTTGGTTATGTGGTTATGTGATTGTGTATGTGTTTGGTTGTTGAATTGATGGATTGTGTGTTGGATTATCTCATACAGGTATTCATATGGATTTTCTCAAGAAGATCATAAGTTTTATACTCGTTTTAAACAAAGCATTTTATAAAACCCTTTAAGCATAAACTTTCAAACTCATTTTTACTAAAACATTTTTAAATATAAAAACTTATGATTACTCACCAACTACTTTTGTAGTTGACACTTGATTTTCTTACATGTTTCAGGTGATGGAGACAAGTAGGAATGAAGAGAGGATCTCTTCTATTTTGGACATCATCATCATATAGGATCTTGGACTTAGTTAATTAACTAAATTTCTGGCGTTTAGAGTTTAGTTAGTTTAACTAAATCTTTTGTGTATTTGACATATTTGATTCATGATGAACATGAATTTTTGTGTAATTATTGTGGTTGACTAAATGATATATGATGATTTGATTTAGATGCCCATGAGCTTATGAACAATCTACACATCCCTCGTGGCATCCCGATGATTCCGCCGTCGGTCGGGGTGTTACACTGATATCAAAAGTGAGATGAAGAAGTCTGAAGATGATGTTTTGAAGTCAAAGGATGAAACTTCAAGTGTTGAAGTGGTGTCAACAGAGGATGAGAGTGTTTATGAGGATGCCTCTGATGATTTGTCTGAAACAACTACCATCATTAGTGAAGACCATTGTCATACCATTTCAGATAAAGAGGTAAGTTCAGGTACATTTTCTAAACTCTCATGCTCTAAATGTTTAAATCTTGAGGGAAAAATTTGGAGTTTGGAGGAAGATAACATGAATTTGAAATGTGACTTATCAAACTGCAATAAAGCATACATGGATTTAAAATCAAATGAAAAGTTTTTTTCAAAACAGATTGCAGATTTGAAGTTACAGTTTCAAATGTTGACTGATGATTTGTCAAGGTCAAATGCCAATGAAAGTGCTTCTGAACAAAAACTTGACATTTTGAGCAAAGTAAATGTTGAATTGACAAATGCAGTAAATAAAATTAAAATCAAAATGGACAAGGCAAAAAGGGACTTTGATAGAATCATGCACAAATTGGAGAATCATCATGATTCTATAATTTCTTCAAGTCCTCTTATTGAGAAATCAAGTGATAGTGAAATTTCAATAGATAACACTCTCAATAAGGGAAAGTCTCCAATATGTGCTGATGACGACATTCCTCCGATCATTGAAGATTGTACTTTTGAGGAATATGATGAGGAGACATTGTACAGTTGTGGGTTGATGGATGTACATAAGGATTATGATGATTCTCACAATAATATCTTTGATGATGTGAAACCATGTGTTTCAAATTCTGCATCATCATCCAAAAAGAAAGTTTCTTTCAAAACCCCATTTATTGAAATTAAAAAGTTTTTAATGAATGAAAATAAGAATTTTTCAAAGCAAAATGGTTTTTCAAGTTCAAAACCTAAACGTCAAATTCAATCAAAATGGGTTGTGAAATCATCATGTGCATCAAACAGAGTGGAATCAAAATGTGATACTTCAAAGTCTTGGAACACAGACAAGATTTCACTCAGTCCCACAAGATGTGAAAAGTTGAACTTTGAGTCTCCCACGTCAAGTGGTAAGAAGTCACATTTGACTCATATGGGTTCAACAAGTAATCAAAGATTGGTTTATGGTTCACCAGTGGTAATTCACCAAAACCATAGGTTTGTACAAAACTATTCTCCTAGGTTTGTGGAGAGGAGAATATGTTTTGAGTGTGGAACAAGAGGGCATATCATTGCTAATTGTCCTTATCTGTGTGAGTTACAAGGACAAGTTAGTAATGCCAAGTCTTGTGTCACAGAGGTTTCAAAGTTCATTCCTAAAAGACATAAAATGCCAAATCAAAACAAGGAAGAACTTGTGAAAGCCTCGGATGAAGAAAAGTTGAAACTTTCAAAACCTTTAATGACTAATTTGGTGTTTAACAACAATGTGGTGATTCAAGATAAGTATTATCTTAAGAATGCACTTGAACAGGAACAGTTGTGGATACCAAAAACAATCAAAGTTTCAAAGGAAATTTCATTAGTTTCAACTGGAAAATGGATTAAATTTCGGTATATGGATTTTCATGGAAAACTCAAGACCTCGAAGGCTTGGGTGACTAAAGATATCTAATGGTTTGTGAGTGTGTGCAGGAGGATTTCAAGAGGACCTATCAATTGGAGGAGAGCTCATTGATAGTGGAACTTCCTGGCGTGTATTTGGTAAAATCGTTCTAATTCTTTAACTGTCATATTATTCTGGAGAACTTGATAGGTTTGGAATTACATTGTCATATTTTCATGATGTTTTCAAGTCACATTGATCATAATGTTTTACAAAGATCGTAAATCATATCGGTTGTCAATTTTCCGGGAATTTTGATTTTTCTATATACTTATAAAATTCTAAAAATCAAAAAGATTTTCATTTTTAGCATTTTAGGGGGAGAAAATTTAAAAAATCAAACACAATATAAAATTAGAAAATTGAGAAATTGATCCGACCTTTGAGAAATGATTGTACATTGTAATATTCTGAAGTTTACATGGTTCATACAAGATCAAATACAAAGCGATCACAATGCACTCAGTATGATATGTTGGTAGGTCTTTCAATTTGTTGTGATTTCAGTAGACTAATGCCATAATCATTCTTTGTGGGACATATTACTTAGAACACAGTGTTCGATCTTTGTCCTGAGTGCGTGGCCATTTGCCTCAGTGATTGTTAATTGTATTAGTACATATACAAGTTTGATCATGTGTTTTATTTTCAAAAGAAATTCTGAGTTCATTTTTCTTTTATTTTCGTTCAAAACATGGACATTCTCTGCGTATACGTACGTATCGACCTGATTGCTATGTTTTGGACATTCTGTTTTTATTTTCTTGTTTTTGTTTAAAACTTGGGCATTCTATGTGTATACGGAAGTATCATTCTGATTGCTAGGTTTTAAACTTAAGTTATTTTTTGGTTCAATATCCTGGTTTCATCTGCACATACGGAAGTATCGATCTTGTTACCAGATTTTGAACATTCTGTTTTATTTTACACTTTGTTATTTCACAAAAGATATTCTGCTTTATTTTTGCATGATCAAACTAAGCAAGAATTTGAACTTATAATTTACAATGGCATCGCTGTTGGTTGATGTTTCACAAAGCGGGGATGTGTTCAAGTGAGTGGGGAACACAAAGTCTTGTGATTGGTTTTCATTAATCCAAATTCACAACAAGTGATAAGACTTAAAGTGGATCAATATACTGGCAATCGTCCTAGGCTTGTGCATCGAATAAATAAATTCATTAATAATCAAAACGTAACGCTGAGGTATGATTACAATATGATCTCATGTTTGGATCTTTCTCATCAAAAACATATTTATTTTTAGTTAGAATACAAATTTTGTAGGATTTTAGGATATACAATTTTGTAATTCATAGCTTTAGGGGGAGTTTATTCAAATCATTGAAAAATTCATAAAAATTTTCTTCTATTTTTTTAGACTATCCGATGTGATTTACTAATTCATTGTAAACACTATATTCGATTTACTGTTTATAAGTGACAAAGAGAAATTGGAATTGTGATGAGGCATCTAGTTTTGATTATGTGTCAACTGATGCAGGTGATAAGGGTGATGAAGATCTGTGTGTTGAAGATGTCACTGCATTCCTCAGTAGGTGAATCTTGAAAAAGAAAGACATAAGATGGAGAGAGAGAGAATGAGATTAAGATTGAGAGGGTGAAGTGGTAACAAAGAGACTGGTGTATTTTCTGTGTAAAAATATAACTGCTACAACTGAAGGAAAGTATGATGATAGCAAGGTTGTATGGGAGTATGTTGATGCATATATGTTCCCCATTGCACAAAATGTTTGAGCATATACAACAACAAGGTTCAAGGGGGAGTATGTTAGTGCATTTTCTGTGTGAAATACGCATTTAATGTGTGAACCTGGCTTGTTGTATATGAAATCGTAGTTTGTTGTATATGATTAGAAGATCAAGACACAAAGGGTTCGGCTAGAGTTTGGCTAGGTTCGTCTAGCAAACCTATTGGTTTGTCTGGCACACTTAATGATCTAAGTAGGTTCGGCACTTACATATTCTAAGGTTCAGCTGTCACAAGGTCACGAACCTTATCAAAGGTTCGTGTAGATAGAGGTTCGTGAAAGGGTAACATAGACGAACCTTACCTAAGGTTCGTCTACATTGGAGGTTCGTGAATGTTTACAAGGGCCGAACCTTTGCATTTGGAAACCTATATATAGAGTAAAGGTGGTGGACTTGAAGAGGTATATCTTACATTTCACACACACAAAGTCAAATTCTCTTTCAAGCTCAAGATCAAGACTCTCTTCATCTTTGTTTCTTTTGATCATTCAAGTGTTGTATTTTCACGTTTATTGTTTGTAAACACTTGTATATCAATGAAGAATTCAGATTCATGATCTATTACATTGTCATTGTTGATTCAAATCTAGTTATAAACGGATTATGCACGTTTATGATCGAATCGTAGAATTTCTTGATCGATTCTTTAAACCTACATATTTGATGTCAATTCAATAAAATTGATTATGAAGGAAGTTGATTTGAAATAACCTCACCCATGACTCAAATGCCATTTAATTTGAGTAAATACTCAAAAAGATTTTTATCAAAAGCCGTGGTGAGAAGATCTGCACGCATCAATAAGTTTCTTTTCATAACAATCGCGTATGAAATGAAACCTAATATCAATGTGTTTGGAACGTGAATGATACACTGGATTTTTAGTAATAGCAATGGCAGCTTCATTATCAACATGGATTGGGGTATTAAGATAATTCAAACCATAGTCTCTCATTTGTTGTTGTATCCACAACACTTGTGAACAACAACTGGCAGCAGCGACATACTCAGTTTCACAAGTTGAAATAGCCACAGATGTTTGCTTTTTTACATTGCCAAGAGACTAACCGTTCCCCCAAAAATTGTGCACCACCAGTTGTGGACTTTGCATCTGTCTTACATCCTCCATAATCAGAGTCACTGTAGGCATTGAAGGAAAAGTTATCATCCTTAGGATACCACAGACCGGTGTCTGGTGTACCCTTCAGATAACGAAGAATTCTCTTGACTGCAATCAGATGTGACACCTTACGTTTAGTTTGATATCTTGCACAAATATTTGTAGCAAAAACAATATCTGATCTTGAAGCAGTCAGATACATCAAACTTCCAATAATTCCATGATAAAGTGTAGGATCAATCAACTCCCCCTTAATATCAGGCTCAATCCCGTGATTAGGCTGAATGGGCGTGGAAATTGGTTTTGAATCAAGCATGCTAAACCGTTTCAGCACACATCTTGAATATACTCAGTTTGATGAATGAAAATTCCATTATCAGTTTGATCAACTTGTAGACCACGAAAAAATTTGATATCTGACATAGCACTCATCTCAAATTTATCAATCATCACCTCTTTAAAATCCAAGCACATTTGTTCATCGGTTTTATCAATCTGACCCCTATTGAACCCGTGTTCAATAAGGTGAGTCGATAAAGTCTTATACCAGGCACGCGGAGCCTGATGAAGATCATACAGTGCTTTGTCCAAGAGGTAAACCTGATCCCGATGGATAGGATCCTCAAAGCCCGGTGGCTGAACCATACAAAAAAGCAGATTTTAAATCCAACTAAAAAAATTTGAACTTCTTGTGAGCAGCAAAAGCAAGAAAAAGTCGAATTGCTTCCAATCGGGCCACAAGTGCAAAAACCTCATCATAATCAATTCCTTCAACTTGTCTAAAACCCTGAACCACTAAACGAGCTTTGTTTCAGACAATTACACCTCTGTCATCTCGTTTACATCTCAAGACCCATCTAGTACCAATCTTTTTCTCTCCTTTTGGCAAATCAACCAAATGCCGAACTCCCAACTTGCGAAATTAATTCAATTCTTCTTGCATAGCCTCCACCCAGGTTGGCTCACTCAAAGCCTAAGTCACATTCTTTGGCTCTATTTGTGAAATAAATGCTGAATGCATCCATAGCTCTTGACTTCCATGAGTTTTCTGTAACTCCACATACATACTTTCTTCATTTGTGACTTGATTTCGTGTCTGCACTCCTGTATTTGGATCTCCTATAATTTGATCAATCGGATGATTAACATGAACACGTGTGACAGGCAATTGTGGTACAACCGCATCGTGATCCAGATTGTTGATATTTGGATCAGTATCTTGATCATGAGAAATAGCATCTTCAAAAACATCATTTTCATCCTTAGATGACCAATCTTCATTAATAACTTTTGAAGTACCTTCTCCATGTGGTGTAATAACTCCATCTTTAGATTGATGAAAAATACCTTGTTCTTCTGAATTCTGCAAATCATACAACATTTGTAAGGTTATTTCGTCATCAGAAGCAGTTGAAGACAAATTAAAAAACTCAAACAACTTATTGTAATCTAAAAGCCAATCTGGACCCTTCCTGTCTGGTATAGGTGTATGTCGTTGAACATCCACATGATACCATAATTCCACAACACCCGTACGTTTATTAAACACACGTTTGTTAGGAAGACTATAACCAAGAAAGAAACCCTCTTCAAATTTAGAATTGAATTTTAAATCATTCTTTAGCATTGTACAAAGAGCCCAAAAGGTTCCAAGTGTTCCAAATTGGGCTTTCGATTCCAAAGAAATTCATAACAAGTTTTATTGTGTCTTTTGACAATTAAGACTCTGTTAAGGGTAAAACAAGCAGTAGCCACAGCTTAACTAGAAAACGTAATAGGAAGTTTAGAATCAGCTAGCATTGTTCTAGCAGGCTCAATCAAAGTCCTTTTCTTTCGTTCAGCTACACCATTCATCAGAGGCTCATAAGGTGCACTGAACTGCTGCTGAATGCCTTTGGAATTACAAAATTCCTCCATTTGGTGATTCTTAAACTCAGTCCCATTATCAGATCGTACACGTCTCACCCTAAACTTATATAAAGTTTCCAACCTAGTTATCAACAACACAAAATTTTCATAAGTATCTGATTTATGCTTTAAAAACATAACCCATGAAAATCTTGAAAAGTCATCAGTCACAACAAAACAATAAGATTCACCACCTATACTTTTCACATTCATTGGTCCAAACAAATCCATGTGAAGAAGTTCAAGTGGCATATCAATAGAAAAAATTTTCTTTGTTTTGTGAGACTTCCTTTTCTATTTACCCATTTTATATGACACACACACATCCGAAAGTTTAAAATGTTTAACAGGTACACCCTCAACTAAATGATTATGCACAAGATGATTCATTTTCTAAATATGAATATGTCCCATTCTCTTGTGCCATGAACGTGTATCCTGTTCAGTAGCTTTGGACACCAGACATGTTTCGACTTTATTTACTGTCTCCGCCTTTTCCATGTCAAGCACATAAAGATCCTTGCTCCGATCAGCTGTCATCAATATCCACTCCTCATAAATTTGAAATCCTTACTTGAGTACATAACACCTATCTTTATCAAACACCACTTTGTAATCCTTGTCACAAATCTTGTAGATTTGAAGAATCGATCACGAAATTCTACGATTCAATCATAAACGTGCAGAATCCGTTTACAACTAGATTTGGATCAAGAAAAACATAGTAATATATCTCAAATCTGAATTCTTCATATCCAATCAAGTGTATACAAACAATAAACTTGAATTACAACACTTGAATACAAGAAAGAAACTAAGATGAAGAGAATCTTGATCTTGAACTTGAGAGAGAGAATGTAACTTTGTGTGTGTAAGATTGTAAGCTCCAACCCTCCAAGTCCATTGAAATGAACTAGCAAAACCATATATATAGGTTTCATAGGTTTGGTGCCAAACCTATAGGTTTGCCTAACCTTAAACCATGTGAACGCCAAACCTTTTAGCCATCAATCATAGCCGAACCTTCTTGAATCTTTAGCCGAACCCTTAATCATATACAACAGACTGTGATTTCATATACAACAAGCCAGGTTCACACAATAAATGCAGCTTTCACACAGAAAATGCATCAACAAATCTGCGAAACACTCCACAAATTGTTAGTTAATTCTTTACAAAAATTAAGATTTTCAAACGAAACCTTTCCATTTGACAAACTACCAATCCCTGTAATTTGACCTCCTTTATCTCCAGCAAAATTCACATAACTTCCTTTCACCAACTTGAAATCTCTTAACAAGTTTAATTCTCCAGTTATATGGCGGGAACATCCACTATCAACAATCCAACGATTGTTAATATGGCCCATGGATGCAACCTGCACAATATATTAAAAGAAACCTATCAGTTTTCAAAAGGGATGATCCCCGCCATTTCGGCGTCGAGTCTCCTGGGATGGACCCCTTCCATTCTTTTGTGATGACCTGATTGAATAACCATCATCACTTGTCTCATCCTCTTTCTTTGAAAATTCATCACCTGATCTATCTTTGAGTTTTCAAAATGATTTAGATTTGATAGGTTGGTTTGAAAATGATCTTGATGAAAAATTTTCAAATGAATCATCATCAGATGAAGTCACAATTTTCACAATCCTTTTAACATTTCTTTTATTCTCAAAAAATCTTTTCTTTTGTTTGATTTCTTCTTTCACCCAAAAACAATCAGGATTGAATTTTCTAAGAACTCTGATCTCATCTTCACTAGGTCTATTTTTTCTAAAGCTTCCACCTGAAACATTCACCCGACACTCCTCATCAGAACTCTTTCTGATTTTGTTATTTGGATAATTAGCAGAAATATGTCCTTTACCACAAAAAGTAAAATACTTTCGTGTTTCTCTTGGTGAAAAAGACTTAAACTGCTACAATCACTTGAACTGAATTCCACATTGCAATTAGCAACCAAATGACCCAGATTACCACATCGGTAACATTTTTTATCCTTAATATGAACTGATGAACTTGATGATCTAAAAGGTCTTGAAACAACCTTTGAAGATGAGATTTTGTTTCTCAAACCAGTTGAAATTTTAGTTGAATTATCCATTTTTTTTTTGAAAATTCTTTGATTTAACCTTGTGCCCAACCCCAAAAATGTCAAAGAAAAAATCCACCTTTTCAACTTTCTTAGAAATCACATTTTTCTTTTAAAAATTTCCAATAGACTCTCCTTGATGTGTATTAGATGATCTAACATACACAATCGGTTTAAGAGTAGTGGTTGGTTTGGTTTTAATTACTAGTTTGGAAACCTGAGTGGTTTTAAGCACCACCTTCTCAACTTGTTTAATCTCAGATTTTGACTGCTGAGATTCAAAACTCTTTTTCATAACACTTTTTCCCTTGTAACCATTTTGTCTCAAAATATCAGAAGAATATTCTGATTCAGTGATATCTTCAATGATTGGAGCATCACTGTTAAGTGACACCTTTTCATCAAAAGATGAGACTCCAGCATGTGCAACAACATTTTCAGACTCAGTTTCATTCAAAGAAACTGGATGAACTTCCAAATTAGGATCAATTTGTGGTCTAGGAACATAGCTTGAAGGAGGTGGTACAACATGAAATACCAAGCCAGTAGTATCATTCGATGATCTTTGCATAGCAGCAAAGTAATCGATAACATACTGAGAATTCTGATAATTCTCTAGCTTGCTTTTATTCATTTTTGCTTCTGCTTTGGCTGCTGACAGTTCAACTTTCAACTTTTGTACTGACTCGAGATGCACAGAAACTGCATGATTGTTTTGAAAAACTTTAATTTTTAATTCTTCATTTTCTTTTCCCAAATCAATGATCTTTTTATCAAAACCTTTCTCTCTTGAAACCAACTTTTTGTTAGCTTTAGTGCACTCGATCAGTTCAGCAGTCAATTGAGCATTCATTTCCTTCAACTTTTCAATGACCTCTAAAAGATCATTATTTACCTCCTCAGCCTTTTCTTTACCCTTGCTTGCTTCTTCTTCCATAGATGCCATAAACATGCCGATTAAATCATCATATTGTTTCCCCAGTCATATCCTTCGTCTGCTTGACTGACTAAAGCTTTTGTTGATTCTTCAGGCTTCTCCTTTTTCTTTTGATAAGCTTCTTTTGGCTTGAAAGGATAAGTTACCTTGCTTCTTCGGATTTTTACATTCTCGAGAAAAATGACCCAACTCACCACAATTGTAACATTGTGTGGCCTTTGGATTGAATCCAAACGTTGTATTCCGATCAAAAGTAAACTTCTTTCCTGTTTTCTTCTCATATATGTTAATTCTTCTTATTGCACTTGCCAAAGCCCACTGAGTATCAATCAATTCCATCTCATCATCATCTATCTGCTCATAATCTTCAAAAGTAAGATTGGAATTTCCTATCCTTCCAGCTATCTGTTCATCATAGGCACTAACAACACATGACAATTTTGACATATGATCTCTGACAGCCTCCACAGACACTTTTCCCATATTAGTTGTGTTTAATTGAATTGGAGTAGATGAAGAATCAGAATAACTTGAGCTAGTAGATGCAGATGGTACAGAAGTACTTTCAGTAGTAGTTGAAACAAAAGCTGTTTGTATTTTTGCAGATGAAACAGGAGGTGTAACCACAGATGCATCATAAAGTGAAGGATCATGTGTTACATTAACTCTTCTAGCTTTTCTTTTGTCTTTCATTTCATGTTCTTCTAACTTTTGAATAAATTAAACCAGTGTCATTCCAGGAAGATTTTCTCTCAAAATCAACACCAACGAATTCCGTCTTTCTGGCAAAGCATCTGCAAGAGAATCTATTTCTCTTCTTCAGAATACTCAATCCCACACTTACGAACTTCCGTCAACAAATGTCTATATCCTGTTATCAATGCACCAAGACTCTCATTTCCAATATAATTGAAATTCTGAAACTCTTTTCGCAAATCAGTGGGTTTCACTTTCTTGAGTTTAGTGTTTCCCTCAACTCTTGCCTTTAAAGCATTCCATACACCATATGATGTTTTATGTTCATCAAATTGATGAAGAATTTGATTAGGAATAGCTTGACTTAACATCCAGTATGCTTTCTTTTCAGAATCATATTTATTTCTTTGTTCAACATCTAGTCTATCAAGAGTTTGATCTAGATCTGATCCAACCACCTTTGATCGTTCATATGGTGATAAGATTCTTTCCCAAAGATTTGTGTCAGCACCATTAAGATTAGTCTCAAATCGACCTTTACAATTTCATAATCAGTCAAATCAAGTAATTTTGGTACTTTGTTTGTGCTTCCCAAGTCCCAACTCAGTTTCACTAATCAAAATACTTTGAATCTTAGAATTTTGATTAGCAACTGCTGCAAACATATCCGCCATGTTTCAAACTTTTATCATCGAACCTATTTCCAGTTTATAAGCTCACGAACCTAAGTATCAAACAAACCTCTTTCAAACCTTGAACTCATGAACCTTAATCAACGAACCTTCAACAAACCTTGACCAACGAACCTCAGTCAACAAATCAACAACGAACCTTGATCAACGAACCTCTTCAATAAAAGAACCTTTGTCAAACCTATCAAACGAATATCTCCAAAATTTTGAATACACAAACCTCAACTGAAAATATTCTTCTTCAGCGAACCTCTTCTTTAGAATGCAGCTGATAATCAACCAGGTTAGTTTCACGAACCTATGATTTAAACTTGAAAATTTTGGAGGGAAAACTTTCAAAATCTGGAGGGAAAACCTTCAATACTTCAACCTTCTAATCCACTAATTTCAAAAAAGAAATCTCTGATTTCAACCAGCAAAATAGCAGTATATGATGATGAAAATATCTGCAAACAATCAGATACATAAAATCAAATTCCAGCCATTTCAGAATCTTCAAAATGATTGATAATCTTCAAGAATTTGTATAGAACTCCTCCAAACGCTCTGATACCACTTTAGATTGCTCTGGATCGATCACTGGAATTCTATTAACAATTCAATCTATGCGGAATCTAGATTAAATCTATATGAATCAAAGATATACAATCATTATGATAAACATCATGTTCATTGATAACAAAAACTGATTACAAGAACAAGAACATGAACTAAGAACACACAGTTCTTTTCAAACACACAGATTTAACACAACTTTCTCTCCCTATCTGGATCTGTCACTCTATTACAAACACAGAAAAACTTGCAATATATACAAGGTACAAATAAACCTAGCCGAACCATCAGGTTCGCTGGATGAACATCTACATTACAAAACAATAGGTTCGTCGAACCTATACAATCTATGCCTAGGTTCGTGGGCCAGAAGAACCTAGCAAAAACCTAAGTTAAAATACATACTTCTGAAAGCAAACTATTACAAAATGACCTAACACAACGTGCGCACAAAGAATGTGTGCCTGTGTAGGGTTTGCGTGCAACATTTGTAGGTACCGCAGCAACCTGAGTAAGGAGAGTGGCCATCTTGTAGTTCTTGATGACCTAATGCTTTACTTGTGTGTTTCTTCCGTGTTCCTGATGCTACCATCAAGTCAATAGGTTTGGTTGACAAGGTGATAGCGGATTCCAGTGTTACAGGGCTTGCAGCAAGGACCAGACTCTGGATGCAGGCCAGCAGGCCACCTACATATTTGACAATAAGCTTCTACAGAGTACGTTCCAGTTTTGGCACCAAGGCTACCAGCTCATGATAGCGGGTGGTGTAAGTCATGTGATCGGCTCTTTCATTACATAATTCAGCAACTCGGCTTCCATCTTTTGTAGTTCGTTCTTTGGAAAGATTTCCTTCCTAAGTAAGGTCTTGAAATCAGACCAAGGCATCGTCAATGCCTCAAATCTACCACGAGTCATGATCTGATAGTTCCACCATGTTAAAACCCGCTTTTTGAAAGAACCTGCAGCATAGCGAACCTTATGTTGCTCTAGGCAGTTGCTGATGACAAGAGTAGTCTCCATCTTTTCTATCGATTGCATTAATCCAACAGCTCCATTAGCACCGCTAAAGCTTGGCGCTTTGTATCCTACAAATGTCTTGTAGGAGTAGTCGGATGTATTTCCAGTAGTTCCACTGCTGAAAACACATGAATTCCCAGTCTGGTTGTTGCTGTTGTTGTTGATCCGATTCACTATATCGGGAATCGCCTCCTTCAGCTGGTTAGTAAGTAGAGTGGCCAGTGCCATGGTAGCAGGATCCAACTCACGATTGGGAGGTGGAGTATGAGGAGGAGGAGGAGGTGGTGGTGGTGGTTGTGGAGGGATGAGAGGAGGAGGCATTCTTAGAGGCATTCTAATCATAACCGAAAGAACATCGGTTTGTGAAATGATTGAACGCAGAAGACACAATGCAAATAAATTCCTTAATCCTAAGTTCTTTACATGAGGGTCCATAAGTTATAGTCTTGGCCAAACCATTATAAGTAAATGAACTATATTCTCTATAACCTTGAGCTCTGATACCAATATGTCACACCCCAAGCCGACGTGCTGGATCGACTTTCCCATCGGGAGGAATGGTCCCGGGGTGCGATATCGTGTGATAATCGAGATGATCAAATTGTATACATAGCACTACATATGAGAATAACTAAAGCATAACAACATTAAACTAGAAATACAAAGTTAAATTGCAAATGTCAGGTCAGATAATTTAACTAAGTAAACTTATTCAAAAGAATCAAGAGTTTATATCTTCTAACTGTACAAGATATCAAAAATGATTCACAAGTAACAATCAAAATATTCACTTCCAAAAGCTACTAGGTCCGCTATCTAGGCATCCTGAAATCTTAACTTAATCATGTCCGTCACCTAAGAAAACACGTAAGAAAACAAAGTCAACACATGGTCGGTTAGTTCATAAAGTTTTGTATTTGAAAATGAGCTTCAACAAACCGTTTGTAACACCCCAACCGATGGCGGAAACGTCAGGATGCCACGAGGGGTGTGTAGATTGTTCACAAGCTCATGGGCATCTAAAACATCATCACATAACATTTAATTCAATATACGTAATTACACAAAAATCATGTTTGTCATGATTCAAATACAACAATTACTAAAAAGATATAGCTAAATTAGCTAAACCCTAATCTTCATTGATCTACTTAATTTAGCTAAGTCCGAGATCCTATATGACAAAGTCCAAAAGATGTAGAGCTACCCTGCTCTACCTACTTCTCCTCTTTTTGTGAAACGTGTAGAAAATCAAGTTTCAACTACAGGAGTAGTTGGTGAGTAATCATAAGTTTTATACTCCTTAAAAATGTTTATAAAAGTTTTCAGAATAATACATTTGAACCTGTAAGATTATACCAATCTCTAAATACACAAACAAACACACCAAATCAAATAATCCAAATAATCACAAGTAATCATTCACATTCATTTAATCAATCTCAACTAATCATATCAAATCAACAACCAATAATCACTATAATAATCTCAATATAATGTACAGCGGAGGAGCTCAGTCAACTCAATCAACGATGGAATAATAGGGGAGGACCGCAGTCAACTCAATCAATGATATTCCCAATATGCATAAGTGATAATACCGTGCACCGCGGACAACTGTACTCAACTCAATCAACAGTGGAATTACAACGAAGGACCGAAGTGAACTCAATCAACAGCAATTCAATCATCACGGATGACCGAAGTCAACTCAGTCAACAATGACTCACCCAAATTATATCATCCCATATTCATAATACATCTCAATAATAATGCCTCAATAATAATCTCGGTTCCACACATGTTATATCAAACTCTTATGAGTTTAGGTATACATGTTCCACCCCCGAGTTTAAAACAAAATATTTAAAAAGGGGGATATGAGAACTCACTTAGTTGTCTTATAGTTTAAGATTTGTAGAACACGCTCACATACGTGGAATCAACTGTGACTCAACAACATGTGTTTCATATGTTTCATTCTCATAAATATACGTGCTTTATCATCATAAAAATGTCCGATGTGTTTAATTTTAATCTATAAGTGTGTCATTAACTTATGCTAATTTATTTAATTTATAATTAAATACTTTTGTGTTACATCAATTATAACCATCACAATATAAGTCTTAAAACTTGTTAGCTATAACATAAATATTAATGATTTAAAACAATTCCATTATGTCACCTTGTTTATACTTATAAATATTGAAAGGAGGTGATAGCTTGGAATATGTACATGCATAAGTACATGCATGCATAAATCCATGCATGTAGTATTCTTTGTTAGTTTTAACTAGCTACAATAATAATGTTCAATTAAACCAATTTTATGTTGTCTTACTTATATCGAAAAGGTGGTATAATCATATGCATGCATGAAACAATGCATGTATGATTCACCATGTTTATAAAATCATTTATGGTTTGTTCTAGTTCTCCATTATATCATACTTACATATATGCGTATGTGTCCATCGATACTGCCATGTTCAAAGTGTTAATATCGATTGTTAGGTTCGAAACAAATATTGACATGCTTATGATCATTAATATCGACAACCCCATGTACTTTCGAACCTATAGTATTGACACAACCTAGCATCGACACTATCATTCTCGACAACCTTAGCATCGATGGGATTAACGTCAGTGAATAATATCAATCATCACATATCATGTTAGTATCGATGGTGTATCCGCATAGTTAGTATCGACAGCTTGGCTGTCGATATTAATATGTTCGAAGAAATCCATCTCGATCTAAGTTCGACGAGATACCATCGAAGCTAATAGAATCGGAGAGTCTTAGTATCGATGGACTAGGCTAAGTTCGAACACCATGGTCGATACTAACAGTGTCGTTGTCACTGTTCATAATCATCCTCATTGAATTTATCCATGTTGCAGGTTCTTTCCCTAGTTCCCAACCGATCATGATGCATACATTTTTAAGGTTTAAAGCGGTTTGAATCCTTTAAGAGGATGATGCCTTCAACCGGTTTCTATTTGCAAAAACCAAAAAGTAAAACCCAAGATCTACCTCAAAATGTCAAACAAATGCTGGAAATTCTTGTGGGTTCACGATCTACTCGATTATACAAACGTTTTGAGCCAAGAATCATCCAAGATGGTTGAGTTTTGATGAAGATATTGTAGAGAGAAGTTTTAGAGAGAGAGGGCCGAAAAATTGGTTTTAGAGAGAGTGAGTTTTGTAAAATGAGGGGGAAGAAGGTTTCTTCCCTTTTTATACCCCGGGTAGTGTCACACCCCGAGCCGGCAGGCTGGATCGTGTGTCCCGCCGGGCGGAAGGTTACCGGGGCGCGATATCGTGAGATGATAATCGTGATGATCAGATTGTTTACATAGCATCAAAATTGAGAATAACTAAAGCACAATATAGTATTAAACTAGGATTACAAAGTAAAATTACAACTATCAATGTTTGATAATTTAACTAAGTAAACCTATTAAAAGAATCAAATGTTTACTATCTTGTAACTGTACAAGATGTCAAAAGTGATTCACAACAATCATCAGATCATGTGCTTTTCAAAATCTACTAGGTCCCTAACTGGGCATCCTAGCATGCAATCCTGAGCCTTAGCTTAATGTTGTACGTCACCTGAGAAAGCATGTAAGAAAACAAAGTCAACACAATAGTTGGTGAGTTCATATAGTTTAGTTGTTGAAAAATAGCTTTAGCAAACCTTTTCGGTAACAACCTTAACCTCATTAACATCACCTGTAATATCCAATTCGGTATTCTTATATATAGGGCATATGTAGGGTCGAGCTTATCGCCCGCCCAGCCACCGTCCCACCACATACTAAATCACATATGACATTGTTGTTAACGATAATTAAGCATTTTACCTACATGCAATTCCGTCTCCATCATAGCTTTAGCATACTGTTTAAAAGTTTACATGTTTATAGCAATCACATAGCTCGGCTTTTACGTACATTATACATGTATATTAGCTTTGCATCAACGTAGTTTAACATTTACGAATCTCATGTATAGGTACAGGCTTTGCAATAGCACCGTTTAGCATTTACGTAAACCATGATTAGATACAAGCTTTGCACTAGCATAGTTTAGCAATTACGTATCTCATGAATCGATTCAAGTTTTGCTTTAGCATAGTTTATCATTCACGTATCTCATATATAGACACAAGCTTTGCATTAGCATAGTTTAGCATTCACGTACCTCATATATAGATACAAGCTTTGCATTAGCATAGTTTAGCATTCACGTATCTCATATATAGATACAAGCTTTACATTAGCATAGTTTAGCATTCACGTATCTCATATATAGATACAAGCTTTGCATTAGCATAGTTTAGCATTCACGTATCTCATATGTAGATACAAGCTTTGCATTTGCATAGTTTAGCATTCACACATCACATATATAGATACAAGCTTTGCATTAGCATAGTTTAGCATTCACGTATCTCATATATAGATACAAGCTTTGCATTAGCATACAACCTTAGCATGTAGTATGTAGCATATAGCATTAGCCTGTAGTCTTAGTTTATAGCATATAGCATCTAGCATTAGCATGTAGTCTTAGCACATAGTTTTAGCTTGTAGCATTAGTATGTAGCGTTAGCATGTAGCGTTAGCATGTAGCGTTAGCATGTAGCATTAGTTTATAACATTAGTGTAGGTCTCGAACCGGATCAAGAACTGAACTTTATCTTCTAAATCATCATCAATGATCTCTAACAAGTACGGAATCCAAGTTAGAATCAAAGAAAGCAAGTGGAAAAATGTAATCTTTGTATATATGCTGAAAATTCGAGTACAAGTGCCTCAATACGTCTAGAGAGCAAATGCCTCGGGATTCCTACCTAAACCTGTACAAAATTCGTCAATTTATACTAGGTCTAGGTGTACTCGAAATCAAATACAAAATATTTCATGTACACGAAGACATGGAGTACTCGAACCTGTGGAGTACTCGAACCTGCTGTATATCCTTAAACATTAGATATTCACAAGACATCATTTTGCCTAAAAGCATGTATGTTTCACTTCTGCCCAAAGGTGATGTGTTACATATATGTTTGCAAACTTAACATGTGCATAATGCTTATAAATGTCTCACTTCTGCCCAAAGTTGATGTGTTACATTCCTAATGCACATTTTATTTTCTAACTAAATTGTCCCTAATACTTAGATGAATGGTTATTAACAAAAGTGAAACCCATTTGTTTAAGTAGAACCTAATTTCGTCTATTAATTTGATGTTATAGTAGACTCCTTATCACAGCTTCATTACTATAAAGGTCCTTATATATGCCTGCCTTAGATCTAAGTTACCCCATAAGATCACTCTAAGTTCTTCTATAGCCTTAGTATATTACTCTTTCTCATCTAATTCAATCCACAGCTCCAATCATACATCTATAAAGAGTTTCATCAACTGATTTACCTTTCACATCTGCATCAAGTTGTGTGGTGCTGCTCATGGGGTTAGAACATGGTTTACAATTTTGCAAATCAAATTTCTTTAACAGCTCTTTTGTGTATTTGGATTGATGAATGAAAATGCCATCAGGACTTTGTTTGATTTGAAGACCCAAGAAAAATTGTAATTCCCCCATGGCATTCATTTCAAAATTCTTGGTCATTAACTCAGTAAACTCAGCACACAACTTTGGATCAGATGAAGCAAAAATTATGTCATCAACATAAATTTGAACAAGGAACTTATGCTGTCCTACTTTCTTTATGAACAAAGTTTTATCTATGGAGCCTCTAGTGAAAGTATTTTGAAGAAGAAAAGTGGATAGAGTGTCATACCAGGCTCTAGGTGCTTGTTTTAGCCCATAAAGAGCTTTATCAAGCTTATACACCCAATCAGGATGTTTATTGTCCTCAAAACCTGGTGGTTGACACACATACACTTCCTCTTTTATTTTACCATATAAGAAAGCACTTTTGACATCCATTTGAGAAACTTTTAGTTTGTGTAAGGCAGCATATGCTAAAAACAATCTAATTGCTTCCAGTCTGGCTACAGGGGCAAAAGTTTCATCATAATCAATACCTTCTTCCTGAGAGAACCCCTGTACAACCAGTCTGGCCTTGTTCTTAATTATTTGACCATTTTCATCAGTTTTATTCCTAAACACCCATTTAGTGCCTATTGCACACTTACCTTAGGGTAAAGGAACCAGCTCCCAGACTTGTTGTTTCTTGAACTGCAACAACTCCAACTGCATAGCCTCCACCCAGCCATTGTCTCTGAGTGCTGTGTGATAGTTCTTTGGCTCTTGCTGACTAACAAATAAGGCATAGAGACAAAAGTTTGACAATTGACTTCTTGTTGAAACACCAGCAGAAATGTCACCAAGAACTTGAGATAATGGATGATCCTTCAGTTCTTGATATGGAATAAGATCAGTGCAAGTGTTTGCTGGGGGTCCAGTTGCTGCAGATGTTGATGAAGATCCAGTAAACAGTTCAGCAGGAATTTCAAATGATGTAGAAGATTCCAGAATTTCATCAGCATTTGTATTAGGAGGAACAACTGGAGCACGAGGAGCATCAGATTTAGCAGACATAGGCAGATTGTCACTAAATCTGAACAAATGAGTACTTTCATCTTCATCATCATGACATCCTTGTGTGGTAGCTATAGAAGCTGTTGGTGGAACTGCTTTAGGTGCATCATCTTCCACACCAATAGACGCAACTTGGGATGGATAGGATTCATGTTGCAAGATGTCTAGATTAAACAGCTCAACAGGATTTTGTGGAATAGAGTCTTTTGGACATTCATTGAATTTGACATGAAGAGTTTCTTCAACCATCTTTGTTCTGCAGTTGAACACTCTGTAAGCCTTGCAAGTTGAAGAATAGCCAACAAAATATCCTGCATCAACTTTGGAATCAAACTTTTTAAGTTGATCTTTGGTATTGAGGATATAGCAAGGACACCCAAAAGCTCTGAAGAAGGAAATCAAAGGAGTCAAATTATGAAGCAGTTCATAAGGAGTTTTCAACCATCTTTGATTCACTAAAACCCTGTTGTGCACATAACAAGCAGTATTGACAGCTTCTGCCCAGAAGGTCAATGGCAAACCAGAGTCAGCAAGCATTGTTCTGGCAGCTTCAATCAAAGTTCTATTTTTCCTTTCAACTACTCCATTCTGTTCAGGAGTTCTAGGGATGCTGTACTGCCTCTTGATTCCCTTTGACAGATAAAACTCATCCAGAATATGATTTCTGAACTCTGTTCCATTGTCACTCCTTACACACTTGACAGGAAGAGAATATTGCTTCTCAACATACAACACAAAGTTGATAATGGACTTGGCAACCTCATCTTTTGAGTGCAAGAAGAAAGTCCAGACAAACCTTGAGTAATCATCAACAATTACTAAGCAATACTTCTTCTTTGCCATACTCATGACCTTCACTGGTCCAAACAAATCCATGTGCAACATTTGCAAACAACCAGTGGATTTGGGATCACCAATTGGAGGAAAAGAAACTTTATGTTGCTTCCCTTTCAAGCAAGCAGTGCAATTCTCATCACAACTGAAATCCTTCATTGGAAGACCTCTAACCAACCCATGTTTCACCAGTTGATTCATGTTTTTGAGATTCACATGACCTAATCTTCTATGCCATAGATTTGATTCCTTGAAAGAAGCCTTAGATAATAAACAAGGATGACCTTTAACAGAGATTTTCTTTGACAAATCAAAGGCATAGACCTTTCCCACTATGTTAGCCTTAAGGAGAGTATACTCCCATATTGGAGCTGTGGATTGAATTAGATGAGAAAGAGTAATATACTAAGGCTATAGAAGAACTTAGAGTGATCTTATGGGGTAACTTAGATCTAAGGCAGGCATATATAAGGACCTTTATAGTAATGAAGCTGTGATAAGGAGTCTACTATAACATCAAATTAATAGACGAAATTAGGTTCTACTTAAACAAATGGGTTTCACTTTTGTTAATAACCATTCATCTAAGTATTAGGGACAATTTAGTTAGAAAATAAAATGTGCATTAGGAATGTAACACATCAACTTTGGGCAGAAGTGAGACATTTATAAGCATTATGCACATGTTAAGTTTGCAAACATATATGTAACACATCACCTTTGGGCAGAAGTGAAACATACATGCTTTTAGGCAAAATGATGTCTTGTGAATATCTAATGTTTAAGGATATACACAAGTAAGTGACAATGCTTAATAAGACTCAAATAATAAGATGTAACACATCACCTTTGGGCAGAAGTGAAACACTTGTTACTAAGTTTAAGCAGATTTTGTATTTTAAGGTTTTGTAAAACATGATAGTTTAAGCAGATTTTGTATTTTAAGGTTCGAGTACCTGATTTCATGAACTTCAAAATTTCGAGTACGCTAACATTTCATGAACTCCAAAATTTCGAGTACGCTAACATTTCGTGAACTCCAAAATTTTGAGTATTTTAAAATTCGAATACTCAGAATTTCGAGTACTTAAAATTTCGAGTACGCCAAATTTCGAGTACTCTTAAAAACGTGTATATTGATTTCGAATACGTTTAAGTCCGAAAATTTCTAGGTTTACGAAAAACGCACCAGATTCACGTTTTTACGAAAAACGAACCAGTTTTAAGGTTTTCTGGAAAAACGACCAGTTTTCGTACTCGTTTTTCGAAACGTTTTTGGATTTTGAATCAATTTTGTGATTAGGAATCGATTAAACAACATATCGCTCTGATACCACATGTTGGATCGATTCCTTTGATTCAGATTTAAAGATGAACATGTAAACATGAATGAAATAGAGATTAGATGAAACTTGTGAATCCAGTGAATGCGTTGTTGATTCCAGACATGATTCCTGTGATGACGATCTTGAGCGGGTTCCCGTTTAGGGTGTATGGTGAGAATGGAGTAAGACGAGAGGGCTCGGTTATGGGGTTCACGAATCCAGAAGTTAGGGATTTGTGATTAGGATGTTTAGAATGTCAAGAGTGAGTAACCTTTGATTAAGAGCCTTTAGTCTCTATTTATACACCAAGGGGGAAACCCTAATTAGGATAAATAAGGATAATTACGTCCATCAAATAATTATCTATCTGTTAAGGGTATTTAGGTAATTGATCTTATTTAATTAAATAATCATGAGGGCCACATTTAATTATTTAGTCTTACATGTATTACTGGGTCACTGACTTATTGCTGGTTTTGTTCTTGATATAAAATCATAGGTTCAAAGAACCATACTCTTTCAAATTAAATGTCATTAAAATCTGCGACACTAGTAGAGAACATATATAATAACTTGCCTCTCCTAGCTATCGCATAGTTTCTTACACACAAGCACATAAATATAACAATATTACAATCACATTTCACCACCAATAATTCCAAGTCGTGAAGAAAGCCACCCACCATGAACCAGTCTAGCACGGTGGAGCCGGTAGGCTGCACTTTGTCGGCAAACCAACAGCGAGTACCGGGTCAATTCCAAAAGAAGGCAACATACTCGAGTCCCTATACGAACACAAACACTTCATGTCAGCCCCAGCGACCGCTTTACAACAATCTGGGGTAGGGTCCACGGGGTTTGGAGGCGTCACAGATGGTCTACACGCCACCAAACCGTCCTCGGTCATGTTGCATATCTCCACCGCTTGTAAACCACTGATCAGAACTACCAACACCAAAAACACCACCAGCTTAGCCCTTGTTACCGTGATCTTCATATTATTATGTTTTGAGGTCACTTTATGTGGTCACGAGATGCAAATGAGATGTATTTAAGGGGTCTGGGGTAGGGGCCCAAGTTAAGAATACCCGTGATGAAAAAAACAAGGTGAAGCTGTACTATATTGAATAATCACGGGTTGTGTGTGGGCCGTAGTTTGGGCCGGTGTCAAGCCATGTGGTTTTGTGTGTTTTCAGGTGCATATTAAACTAAAAAACAAGTTAGGGGGCCAGCCAAAGATTATGATTTATGATTTATGATGGATGACAGAGACGTTTGAGTCACGTATAACATTTAAGTAACAAGTGGGTCGGGCAATGTGTTAAATAAATACACATAAGTTCAATATCATAAGTTTTATCACTTTACAAAAATTCATTGTGAACTTTACAAACTCTCAGAGTTCTACCTACTACACACTCAAGTTCTAAATATCAATTCGGCTACCCACGATCACATTTTACCTGTTCTATATGTTTAGTCAAGTGTTAAAAGGTTCGGGATTTATCATGTAAGTGGGTTCTATGGTTCTAAAAAAAATCTAAATGTCAATTTATTTTCCTGTCAACTTTTAAGTTTATTTTATCATTATTTTTGAACTCATAGTTACATTTTTTTTATTAACTTTTGATTTTAATTTTAAAAATATTAAATAAGCAAATGAGTTGCATTTAATTTTTTTCAACGTATGTACATGTTCATATACACACATATAAAATTATGACAGAGACCATCCCAATAAGTTATTTTGTATGGGACAGACACCAGAGTGGTTCAAGAAACACTATCCATACGACTCGTATGGACCAATACAAACAATTTCATTGATAATTAAGAACCTTTTTTACATCGAAAGGGGCACAAAATGAACAACACCAAAAGCCCAATCAATATCTCACCAAATAGACACACTTTAGGATTCAATGAGGCGATTCCCGGGGGGGTATTAGTGGGCTGTGAATGACCTGCAAAGTGAGTCGCTATTACTATAGAGTTACTTAGTTAAACCCACCTGACCATGCACCTCTATTGGTATTTAAAAACTTAGTTTTGTTATCCAAAATTAATTCACCTACTTAGGTGGTGCTTTTTTAAAGTGGTAAAATGTCTGCAGTATGCAAACCATATTTGCAGACATCTGTAGAATAAGAAGTGAGCCAAAATTTCTGCATTCTGCAAGAAGAACACTGTTTGTATTTTAACTTATGTTGACTATTAAAATAAACTGGTGGTGTTGTACAAACGGTGGTGCTGGTGCTGGTGATGAATGATGGGGGTGGCCGACGATGGTGGTGGTGGTGCGGTGACCGACAGTTGTGGTGGTGGACGGCAGTGGTGGTGGACAGTGGCGATGGAGGTTGGGTTGTTAGTGATGTGGTGGTAGGTACGTGGTCTCTGCAAATCTTATAAATTTTTAGAAGTAGTTAAGCATGCATCAAAAATAGCTCGTTCAGACATTTTTTTAATGAAACATATTCAGAAAAAAAAAAACATCCTACATATGACAATATCTGCGCATGACCTGCGCGGCACAGACAGAATAGCCTGGAGACCTTTAAGAAAAAAAAAAACAAAAAACACTTTGGTTTTTATAACCTAAAAATTTTCGTCTTTATTTATTTCCTTTTTCTTTTTTGGTAGACGCTACCTTTACAAAGTCCATAACGACCATTGTACTATGAACCATGCATTATTAACATGTACATATGTACTTCATGCAGACATACTTGTACATTTCTCTTGTTGGGTCTCTATTGCCTACAAAAGGGTAGCCCTTTACGGACATTATAGGTTTAAATTTATTTTCCTATTGTCTGGTTCAATTTAGCACGACCCTACAAGCTCTTATCTTCAATGTCAATCTAAAGATCGATTGTAGCGGTGCCAATTGTCTTAGGAACTATCCGTGTATTTTGATTTGTTTGTTATTATAATTATTGTCACTCTCGTTACACAGTTTTCTACGTTGTTTTCGCGTACACCCTTGGATTTCAGACTAATTGTTGCTCGTATACCGGTTGTCACAAATCATATACCTGGTAACATATATCTAGCATTATTTGTTACATACATGTAATACTTACTATTGTAAACATGTAACTATTTGTTAAAAATAAAATATATACATCATGAGCAAAAAGGTAATATTATGTCTTAAGTTCCCAGAACTTAGCCTCAATTTTCCTTATCTCACTGCAAGGACAGAACTCTTTGGTCATTAGATTTTTGACTTAAGTCCACGTCAGTGCTAGGGCTGCATCAACTCCCCTAGTTCGCTTCTCGCCATTCTACCAAGTTAATGCTCTCTTTTGGAAAACATTGGTGGCATAGCGCACCTTCAAGTTCTTATGACAGTCACAGTTGATGAAGGTGTTCTCTATACTCTCAAACCACTGCAATAGACCCGTGGCTCCCTCAGGACCCGTAAATTTTTTCGGGTTACAGGAGTTAAAGTGTTTAAAAGTGCAAACTGGTGGGTTTGCACCACCCCTGTTTTGGTTGAGAGTTTTGGTTGGCTTGATTCAGATGAGTCACCAACCCAGTAATGAGATTTGCTAACTCTTGCATGCCAGTATTGGCATTTTTGTTGTTAGCAATCTCATCGTTTGTATTTGTATCATCTTCGTTGTGATGGTGCGGCGGCATGTTTCTGAGGATATTAGAAACATGTTACTACTGTTTACAACGTAATTCATACAAACTATGGTCAAATGAGTTCATTTTAACAATTAGGATTACATATATGGAACTATATTTTTCTCCTATCTGTTGTTAAACCCATAATAAAACAATAATTTTCTAATGTTATACTAAAGCATCCTAATTGGACATATCAAATATTAACTAAATATTCCAAAGTTTCGAACATTTTCCACCCTATACTAACACTGACAACCTCCCGATGCAGTGCAACAAGTTTATATATAGGACATACGGAGACTTGACCGTAATGGCATCATCCGCCGTCCCACAACCGTTGCAATACACCATGATTACGCCGTTGTTAGAATTTAGGGTACACATATGTTTCCCAAGTGTTCCACTTCACAATCCTATCCTATGGGGGATAATTATGAGTGAAGTGTTTTCGAGTACTCATGACATCTAGGTTTGCCTAATGTCTAGGTTCACCTGACTCTAGGTGCACCTATTTTTCTAAGTTAACATAATGTCTAAGTTCACTTGACATTTAAGCTCCCCTAGTGTCTATGTTTACTATATGTTCACATCATCATCAAGTGTTCATATCGTCACTAAGTGTACATATCATCGTTAAGCGTTCATATTGTTACCAAGTGTCCATATCAGCACTAAGCATTCATTTCATCACCAGGTGTTCATATCATCAGTAAGTGTTCATATCATCATTGATTCTATCCAATAAGTGTGTCCGTAAATGAGTATTTCTTTGTGTTTTCCAATGTGATCATCCAATTCAATTTCAATCAACACTCTTTCAACCAACAACTTTCCAACATTTCGTAAACATATCCTAATTTCCTGACACTGACAGACCCCCAATATACTACAAATGGTATATGTATAGGGCATACATAGGAGTCGGTCACAACCTATCCAGCCGCCAGCCCACCACCTTTGTCATATACTACGAGTGTGTTCTTGTTTGGTGATCAAAGATCAACAAGCAATTCCTAAGCAAATATTTTATTAAACAATATCTCCTTTATTCCTCAATACTGACATCCACCCAATATACTGTAAATGGTATATGTATAGGGCATACGTATAAGTCAGTCGCAATTGCTTCATCCGCCAGCCCACCACCTTTACAATACACCACAAGTATGTCCTTATCGAGTGGTCAGGGCACAATCAATCACATAAATATTAAACAAGTAACATATTAAAATCATATATATATATATATATATGTATGTATATATATATATATATCAGGAGTTCAGTTACAATGTAATAAACATATAAGCATGAATCCTGAATATGTTAACTAGTGTATGAAATAATTCATACTAGGGTTTCCTATGGTTATAGACTAGGTCAACCATTTCTAGTAACCTGATTCCCTATAACCCAGGCTCTGATACCAATCCGTAACACCCCGACCGATGACAGAAACATTGAGATGCCAGGAGGGATGTGTAGATTGTTCATATGCTCATGGGCATCTAAATGTAACACCACATATCAATTAAATCAATTAAAGTAATTATACAAAATTCATGTTCGTCATGATTCAAGTACAACAATTTACACAAAAGATTAGCTAAAGTAACTAAAAACTAGTCTTCAGTAATCCAGTTAATTTTAGCTAAGTTTGAGACCTTAAGTGATGATGTCGAAAAGATGTAAAGCTACCCTACTCTACCTACTTCTCTTCGTTTCCTGAAACATGTAGAAAATCAAGTGACAACTACGAAGTAGTTGGTGAATAATCATAAGTTTTTCATTCTCCAAAAATGTTTTTTGTTTATAAAAGTTTATAGCTTTTAAGAAAATACATATGTGAACTTGTGAGATCATCCATCTCGGTCAACACACAACAACACACAAATAATATTATTCAAGTAATAACAAATAATTATTCAAGTATATCCAATCAATCTCAACCAAATACATCATATAGATAATCAACATTCACCGCCAATAATCATCATTCATCATAATTATCTCAATATAATGTACCGCGTAGGACCATAGTCAACTAAATCAACGGTAAGTGGAATCATCGCGGATGACTGAAGTCAACTCGATCAACCACATTCCTAATATGTATAAGTGTCCATACATTGTACTGCGGAGGACCGTAGTCAACTCAATCAATAGTGGAGTCACTACGGAGGACCGAAGTCGACTCAATCAATAGTAATTCAGTCATCGTGGAGGACCGAGGTCAACTCAATCAACGATGACTCACAAAGTTGTGATAATGCACATCAATCAATAATTATATCAATAATAAGAATATTATAATGATAATCCAGGGTTCACCCATGTGTTATCAAAATCATATTCGTTTTGGTATACATGTTCCACCCCCGAGTTTAAAAACAAAAATGATAAAAAAAGGGGGTTATGATAACTCACCTAAATGCCTTAGATTCAGTATTTTGTAGAATGCGCTCTCACGTAAGTGAAATCAATGAGGACTCAACAAACTGTATTTATCGTGTGTTCGTGTTTATAAGTATATAAGTTTTAACATTATTAAATGTCCATAGTTTTTAACTTTAATCATTAAGTGTGCCATGAACTTAGGTTAATTTATCTAAGTTATAATGAAACACCCGAGATTTTATAAGTTATCATCATTAAAATGTATGTTAAACTTGTTAGTTTTAATCAATTAGTGATGATAAATTAAGTGTTAAATCTTACGGGTGTCCCTATAGATATATATACTAAAAGGTGATAACCCTAATCGTACACGTATCTATACATGCATGCATGTTTACAGAATTTGAACCTTCATTGCTTAAGTTATTAAAATTAAATTTAGTGAAAGGAAATCATACTCATGTTAGTTACATCAAAGGAAGAGAAAGAAACTCTTCCTTATATCGCGTCTCTACCCCGCGTACCCGGTCTCGTTTTTATCGCGCTAAAATAAGTAAATGATTGGTAACGCTCGGTTTTTATCGTAAAACACATTTGAATATAAACTCTTTTAAATAAATATGTTTCGTATTAGTTAAAATAATTTTAAATAATTTTTTTTTCGTAAAACCATTCGTTTATTTTCGTTAAAGCAATTAATTACTAATTAAATTTATTCGAAACGATTCAAGTTGTAATTCCTAATAAATGTTTTAAGTTTCCATTTAAAAATTTAATATCATTTGATATTATTAAATTATCTCGTCGAAACGCGTTACTCGCGTACGTATTCGTAAAGATCGTCACCTTTGCGAATCCAACGCTCGTATCGTATTTCGAGTCGATTTGCTATTTATGGAATATCGTTTCAGAATATTATTCTTAATAATTATTTTCGTGTGAATCGTCACCCATGCGAATACATTATTAAGTTAATATTTCTGAATCAACATTCGCATTTAAATAATGATCGTAACCTCACTTCGCGTAATTAAATCCCATTATTTATTAACTTTAATATTATCATTCCCAAACCAAGACCCACTAAACTAAGTCACTGACACATCCATGATAGACCGAAATATGCATATGTATAGGGCATATGCAGAGGTAGATCGCAACCTCCCCTACACCGTCCCACCGCTATTTCGATAAACCATGACCATGTGTCCTTGACTACGTTTAGCAACCATACCATAACAAACTCCCAGTTTCATCCCAGTTCAACCCAATGCCATTTTCAAACCAATAATCCATAATCATCAGTAATAGCCCTGCGATAAACTCTCTGGTTCTGTTTAGAACATGCCACTTGAACTTCTTCACATGGATCTTTTTGGACCCATCAATGTGAAGAGTATAGGTGGTGAATCTTATTGTTTTGTGGTGACTGATGACTTTTCAAGATTTTCATGGGTTATGTTTTTTAAACATAAATCAGATACTTATGAAAACTTTGTTTTGTTGATAAATAGGTTGGAGACTTTATATAAGTTGAGGGTGAGGCGTATAAGATTTGACAATCGGATTGAGTTTAAGAATCATCAAATGGAGGAATTTTGTAATTCCAAAGGCATTCAACAGCAATTCAGTGCACCTTATGAACCTCAGATGAATGGTATATCTGAAAGAAAGAACATGACTTTGATTGAATATGCGAGAACAATGCTAGCTGATTCTAAACTTCCCATTACTTTTTGGAGTGAAGCTGTGGCTACTGCTTGTTTTACCCTTAACAAAGTTTTAATTCTCAAAAGACACAATAAAACTTGTTATGAACAGCTTCAGAATCGAAAGCCCAATCTGGAACACTTGGAACCTTTTGGGGCTCCATGTACATAACACATTTCTTTGTCAAAACATCACTTTGTAATCTTTATCACAAATCTGCGATACACTCAACAAATTGTTAGTTCTTCTTTGCAAAAATTGGCATTGTTAATAGAAACCTTTCCATTTGTCAAACTACCAATCCCTATTATTTGACCTCCTTTATCTCCAGCAAAGTTTGCATAACTTCCTTTCACAAGCTTGAAATCTCTTAACAAGTTCAATTCTCCAGTCATATGGCAGGAACATCCACTATCAACAATCCAACGATTGTTAATATGGCCCGTGGATGCAACCTGCATAATAAATTAAAAGAAACTTGTAAGTATTCAAAAGGGATGACCCCCGCCATTTCGGCGTCGAGTCTCCCGGAATGAACCCTTACCATTGTCTATTATTTCGGATCGGGAAAACAGATTCACATCAAGGTTCTGGCAATCATTGAAGAAATCTATAGGGACGTACTTAAATCTGAGTAAGCTTACCATCCATCAACGGACGGTTAAAGCGAACGTACGATTCAGACCCTAGAGGACATGTTGCGAACCTGTGTGTTAGATTTTGGTGGAAATTGTGACTCTCATTTGCCACTAATTGAATTCTCCTACAACAACAATTACCATAGTAGCATCGAATGCGCACCATTCGAGGCTCTTTATGGTCGAAAATGTCGGTCACCGATCTATTGGACTGAAGTAGGAGATAATCGTATAGCTGGGCCAGAACTTATTCAGGAAACTACCGACAAGATTTCCCAGATTCAACAAAGGTTACTAGCAACAAGGAGCAGATAAAAGAGCTAAGCCGACAAACGGCGCAAGCCGTTAGAGTTTCAAGTGGGAGACCGTGTCATGTTAAAGGTATCCCCTTGGAAAGGCGTAGTACGTTTTGGGAAGAAATACAAATTACCACCACAATACGTAGGACCGTTCGAGATCATTGAACGTATTGGTCCTGTACGTTTGTTAAACACATGTTTGTTTGGAAGACTATAACCAAGAAAGAAACCCTCTTCAACTTTAGAATTGAATTTTGAATCCTTCTTAAGCATTGTACATGGAGCCCCAAAAGGTTCCAAGTGTTCCAGATTGGGCTTTCGATTCTGAAGCTGTTCATAACAAGTTTTATTGTGTCTTTTGAGAATTAAAACTTTGTTAAGGGTAAAACAAGCAGTAGCCACAGCTTCACTCCAAAAAGTAATGGGAAGTTTAGAATCAGCTAGCATTGTTCTCGCATATTCAATCAAAGTCATGTTCTTTCTTTCAGATATACCATTCATCTGAGGTTCATAAGGTGCACTGAATTGCTGTTGAATGCCTTTGGAATTACAAAATTCCTCCATTTGATGATTCTTAAACTCAATCCGATTGTCAAATCTTATACGCCTCACCCTCAACTTATATAAAGTCTCCAACCTATTTATCAACAAAACAAAGTTTTCATAAGTATCTGATTTATGTTTAAAAAACATAACCCATGAAAATCTTGAAAAGTCATCAGTCACCACAAAACAATAAGATTCACCACCTATACTCTTCACATTGATGGGTCCAAAAAGATCCATGTGAAGAAGTTCAAGTGGCATGTCAATAGAAAAAATTTCTTTGCTTTGTGAGACTTCCTTTTCTGTTTACCCATTTTACATGAAACACACACATCCGAAAGTTTAAAATGTTTTACAGGTACACCATCAACTAAATGATTATGCACAAGATGATTCATTTTCCGGATGTGAATATGTCCCATCCGCCTGTTCCATGAACGTGTGTCCTGTTCAGTAGCTTTGGACACCAGGCATGTTTCCACATTATTTACTTTCTCCGCCTTTGACATGCCAAGCACATAAAGATCCTTGCTCCTCTTAGCCGTCATCAGAATCCACTCCTCTGAAATCTTAAATCCTTGCTTGAGTACATAACACATTTCTTTGTCAAAACATCACTTTGTAATCTTTATCACAAATCTGCGATACACTCAACAAATTGTTAGTTCTTCTTTGCAAAAATTGGCATTGTTAATAGAAACCTTTCCATTTGTCAAACTACCAATCCCTATTATTTGACCTCCTTTATCTCCAGCAAAGTTTGCATAACTTCCTTTCACAAGCTTGAAATCTCTTAACAAGTTCAATTCTCCAGTCATATGGCAGGAACATCCACTATCAACAATCCAACGATTGTTAATATGGCCCGTGGATGCAACCTGCATAATAAATTAAAAGAAACTTGTAAGTATTCAAAAGGGATGACCCCCGCCATTTCGGCGTCGAGTCTCCCGGAATGAACCCTTTCCATTCTTTTGTGATGACCTGATTGAATAACCATCATCACTTGTGTCCTCCTCTTTCTTAGAAAATTCATCACCTGATCTATCTTTGAGTTTCCAAAATGATTTAGATTTGATAGGTTGTTTTGAAAATGAAGATCTTGATGAAAAATTTTCAAATGAATCATCATTAGATGAAGTCACAAGTTTCACAATCTTTTAAACATTTCTTTTGTTTTCAAAAATTCTTTTCTTTTGTTTGATTTCTTTTTGCACCCAAAAACAATCAGGGTTGAATTTCCTAAGAACTCTCATCTCATCTTCACTAGGTCTATCTCTCCTAGAGCTTCCACTTGAAACACGCACCCGAAACTCCTCTTCAGAACTCTTTCTGACTTGATTATTAGGACAGTTAGCAGAAATATGTCCTTTACCACAACAAGTAAAACACTTTTGTGTTTCCCTTGGTGAGAAAGACTTCAAACTGCCACAATCACTTGAACTGAACCCTATATTGCAGTTAGCAACCAAATGACCCGTATTATCACATCGGTAACACTTTCTCTCTTTAGTTTGAGTTTTTGGTGTGGATTCATCATAAAAACTTGATGAACTGAAAGGTCTTGAGAAAACTTTTGAAGATGAACTTTTGTTTCTAAAACCAGTTGAACTTTTATTTGAGTTATCCATTTTCTTTTGAAAATTCTTTAATTTAGCCTTGTGCCGAACCCCAAAATTATCAAAGAAAAAAATCCACCTTTTCCACTTTCTTAGAAATCACATTTTTCTTTTGAAAATTTCCACGAGACTATCCTTGATGTGTATTAGATGATCTAACATACACAATCGGTTTAAGAGTAGTGGTTGGTTTGGTTTTAGTCACTGGTTTGGAAACCTGTGTGGTTTTAAGAACCACCTTCTCAACTTGTTTAATCTCAGATTTTGACTACTGAGTTTCAACAGTCTTTTTCTCCACACGTTTTCCTTTGTATCCATTTTGTCTCAAAATATCAGAAGAATATTCCGACTCAGTGATATCTTCGATGATTGGAGCATCACTGTCAAGTGACACTTTTTCATCAGAAGATGAAACTCTAGCATGTGCAATAACATTTTCATACTCAGATTCAGTTAAAGAAGCTGGATGCATCTGCATATTAGGATCAATTTTTGGCCTTGGAACATAGCTTGAAGGAGGTGGTACTGCATGAAATCCTAAGCCAGTAGTATCATTCGATGACCTTTGCATAGCAGCAAAGTAATCGATAACATACTGAGAATTCTGATAATTCTCTAGCTTGCTTTTATGCATTTCTGCCTCTGCTTTGGCTGCTGACAGTTCAACTTTCAACTTCTGTACTGACTCGAGATGCACAGAAAATGCATGATTATTTTGCAAAACTTTAATTTTTAATTCTTCATTTTCTTTTCCAAAGTCTACGATCTTTTGTCAAAATCTTTTTCTCTTGAAACTAACTTTTTGTTAGCTTCAGTGCACTCGATCAGTTCAGCAGTCAATTGAGCGTTCATTTCCTTTAACTTTTGAATAACCTCCAAAAGATCATTAATTACCTCCTCAGCCTTTTCTTTTCCCTTGTTTTTCTTCTTCAGCCATAGAAGCCATGAAAGCGCCCATTAAATCATCATATTGTTTTCCCCAGTCATATCCTTCGTCTGCTTGACTGACTAACGCTTTGGTTGATTCTTCAGGCTTCTCTGTTTTCTTTTGATAAGCTTCTTTTGGCTTGAATGGATTCAAATTGCCTTGCTTCTTTGGATTTTTACATTCTCTAGAAAAATGACCCAATTCACCACAGTTGTAGCATTGTGTGGCTTTTGGATTGAATCCAAACTTTGTATTAGGATCAAAGGTAAACTTCTTTCCTGTTTTCTTCTCATACTTTTTAATTCTTCTGATTGCACTAGCCAAAGCCCACTATGTATAAATCAATTCCATTTCAGCATCATCTATCTGCTCATAATCTTCAAAAGTAAGATTAGAATTTCCTATCCTTCCAGCTATCTGTTCATCATAAGCACTAACAACACATGAAAGTATTGACATATGATCTCTGACAGCCTCCACAGACACCTGTCCCAGATTTGTTGTCTTCAATTGAATTGGAGTAGTAGATGAAGAATCAGACTTTTTCTCATTCCCAGAATAAGCTGAACTAGAACTAGTAGATGCAGATTGACAGAAGTACTCTCAGTAATACTTGAAACAAAAGCTGTCTGTATTTTTGCTGACTGAACAGGAGGTGTAACAACAGATGCACCATAAAGTGAAGGATCATGTGTTACATTAACTCTTCTAGCTTTTCTTTTATCCTCCATTTCCTGTTTTTCTAACTTTTGAATAAATTCCACAAGTGTCATTCCTGGAAGATTTTCTCTCAAAATCAACACTAATGAATTCCACCTTTCTGGAAAAGCATCTGCAAAACAATCTATCTTCTCTTCTTCTGAATACTCAATACCACACTTACGAATTTCTGTCAACAAATGTCGATATCTTGTAATCAAAGCATCAAGACTCTCATTGCCTATGTAGTTGAAATTCTCAAATTCTTTTCTCAAATCAGTGGATTTCATTTTCTTGAGTTTGGTGTTTCCCTCCACTCTCGCCTTCAAAGCATTCCATAATCTGTATGATGTCTTGTGTTCATCAAATTGATGAAGAACTTGATTAGGAATTGCTTGACTTAACATCCAATATGCTTTCTTTTTAGAATCATATTTTTTTCGTTGTTCAACATCCAATCGATCAAGAGTTTGATCAAGATCTGTTCCAACCACCTTTGGTCGTTCATATGGTGATAATATTCTTTCCCAAAGATTTGTGTCAGCATCATTGAGATGTGTCTCAAACCGACCTTTCCAATTTTCATAATCAGTCAAATCAAGTAGTTTTGGTACTTTGTTTGTGCTTCCCGACTCAGTTTCACTAATCAAAATACTCCGAATCTTAGAATTTTGATTAGCAACTGCTGCAAACATATCCGCCATGATTCGAATTTTAATCAGCGAACCAATTTCTCCTTTTATAAGCTCACGAACCTATGATTCAGACAACCTTTTGAACAAACGAACCTTAGTCAAACGAACCTTCTTCAAATCTTTACCAACGAACCTCCTTGACAAACGAACCTTTGTCAAAACCTTTTAGAGCAACGAATCTATTGAAAAGCTTTCCAACGAACCTCTCCAAACCTTTAACACACGAACCTCAATACGAATAGGTTTGTCTCATGAACCTCACCAAACCTTATAATTCAGCTGAAAATCACCCAGGTTCGTCTCACGAACCTGTAGTTTAAACTTGTAAATTTTGGCGGGAAAGTCTTCAAAATCTGGAGGGAAAACCTTCAAAGCTTCAAGCCTTCGAATTTACTGTTTTTTAACAAAAATCTCTGATTTCAACCAGCAAAATGTCAACACATGATGATGAAATATCAGAAAAACGTTCAGAAACCGAAAATCAAACACCAGCCATTTCAGAATCTTCAAAAGTAATTAATAGTCTTCAGAAACTTGTATAGAACTCCTCCAAAAGCTCTGATACCACTTTAGAATGCTCTGGATCGATCACTGGAAATCTATTAAGAATCAATCTATGCGGAATCTAGATAGAATCTATATGAATCAAAGACATACAATCATTCTAATAAACATTCTCTTCATTAATACTGAAATGGATTACAAGAGTAAAAAATAAGAACACACAGTTCTATAACAATGACACCAAACTGATAAACACAGGTTCTGTCACTCTTCTACAAAATCAGACAAACCTGCAATATATACAAAACACTTGGCCGAACCTAGCCGAACCATTAGGTTCGCCAGATGAACCAACAGGTTCGCTGGACGAACCTAGCGTTAAAACTAACTTAACTTAAACTATTTGAATGCAACCTATTACAAAATGTACTAACAACCTGAAATCAAAACTCAGGGGACTTTTGTCCCTCAACTGAACTAGAGTTCATACACCCTCGTCAGTAGCGCACGTTTATCCTGTTATAGTTCGAGATAATAGGACCAGTACACGCATGAGTGGCTGATAATTTCATTATCAAGGGCTGTAACCATGGATCCTCCGAAATATCCCGGTATAATTGGAGACTATGGGACCAGTAGATGCATGAGTGGCTGACAATTTCACTTTTGAAGACTATTACCAGGGATCCTCCGAAATATAGCATTTATATGCTATACAACCGGGACTTAGTCGCCAGTTTAATCGGCCTTGTCACCAGTATCTTCGGCCTTAGTCTCCAGTTTAATCGACCTTATCGCCAGTAACTTCGGCCTTTTGTCGCTAGTCTAACTGGCCTTGTTGCCAGTATCTTGGGCTTGTCCCAATTTTTCTTGTTTCTTGAATATGTGCAGGGACTGACTCACAAATGAATCATCAGCAACTATCTTTTTATACTCAATCTCCGTAACATCTTCAATCTCAAGAACTTCACAATCTTTTGCTCTATTCGGATCAACAGAAGAAAATGGATTTACATCCAAAGAAATCCCTGATGAATTATAAACAACTATAGCTCTAGTAATTGAATTCAACCCACTTGAATCACCAACACTAGCTACATTATCATCATCTCCATCATTATCATTATAAGCACCAAGACCTGGATGTTCATCAAAATCAGAATTTTCATAATCAACTTTTTCTTCATCATCTTCATCTTCCATGTTAACATCAACATGATCAGCAATATTTCCTTCAGACACATTAACTCTTTCATTATCATCAACTCTGGTTTCAATGTGAATACAAGTAGAAGCTTCATCTTGAATCTCATTTATTCTTTTCTGCAACATCTGATTCTCTTTCTCCAGACTCATTATCTTATCATTCTGTTCATAACACAATTCTATCATTCATTGTATTCTTATCTTGTAGATCCTCCTCTCTCCATTTCTGTAGTTGATTGATATGGATCTTCATCATGTCAATTTCAATTTGTACTAAAGAAGACTGTCGTTCAGAATCAGCTCTTTCTTTTTGCTTCTTGTACGTTTCAAACTCTTGAGATAAGATAGAAATTCTTTTTCTTAATTTTGAATGATCATAATTCAAAGAAAAGTTTAAATCCAGATCATCTAAGCCTTCAAACATTGCATCAACTCTTGAAGTCGAAGTCTCTTGAAATGAAGTAGTAACTGCAGTAGCTTCAACAAAAGATGCCATAAACGGTGCAACACAAACAGGAACAAAATCAGAAACACTTGGCATTGTATCTTCAACATACACAGGAACTGGTGATGTAGAAACAACAACATTTGAAGAAGATATAGGAATAGAAGCAGATACATAAGAAGTAGAAACAGAAAGAGATGCAGAAGATGTAATCACTGGAGAAGACACAATGATTCTTGGTGTTCTTGTTTTCTTTCTTCTTGGCAAATTATCCATTCTCTTCTTCTTCTTTGGACGAGATGTTTCTCGCTCATCCACAATAAAAGTTGGATCATTCCTTTCTTCTCGCTCTTCCATACTTTGTTGTTGTTGCATTGGATTCCTCTTCATTCTTCGAACCATTCTATTTCCAACTTGAACATCTTCCATTTCAAATTCAGTTGACTCTTCTTCCATTTCATCAACAACATTCTCAGTCTCAACATTTGAAGGTGATGTAGTAGTAGCAGCTTGCTCAGAAACATTTTGTTGCTCAGGATAAATAACTTGAAGAGGCTCAAAAGTAGATTGAGTAACACTTGGAGTTGCTTGTTCTTGATGATGAGATGTAGATGATTGTTCACGAGCTTTTCTAACTTGTGGATCTTGTGAAGGAGGTGGTGGTTACTGATCTTCATCCATCTGTTCACTCTCAGAGTTAGAATCATCATTTCTCCATGCATCATTGAGTGGAGCTACATAATTTACTCTCGCACAATGACAAATCAAATCTTTTGTAAGAACAACATCGCTACTCTTCTGATAAATCTTCACTTGATCCAAACTAGAATCAGTCATATGCTTTAACTTCAGAATGTCATTCACAACTCTTGGATTGTAGAAGTACATGTGCAAGAAACTTGTATTGTAGAGTCAGCTTCCCCTTCTTAATGGAATATTCACTATAGACTCCAAAATACTTAATCCTCATGAAACATCCTTTGATACACCCCTCAGGAATCAATGTCATTCCTTCAGGTTCTCCTCCAAACTGTAAAACTCTTCTAACATCAGCTTCGCTAATCCTGATCACTTGTCCCAGCACACTTGCTTCAATCACAAACACCTCATCTACTTTAATCAATCTAGCAGATTCCCAGAAACTCTGAATGTGAGACCTATAAATGTGACAAGAGTTGGAGATAGCATAATAGATCCTTGATCTTCTCATAAACCCTATCATCGGTCTGAATTCTTTACCATTCTTGGTAATGAATCATCAGCAACTATCTTTTTATACTCAATCTCCGTAACATCTTCAATCTCAAGAACTTCACAATCTTTTGCTCTATTCGGATCAACAGAAGAAAATGGATTTACATCCAAAGAAATCCCTGATGAATTATAAACAACTATAGCTCTAGTAATTGAATTCAACCCACTTGAATCACCAACACTAGCTACATTATCATCATCTCCATCATTATCATTATAAGCACCAAGACCTGGATGTTCATCAAAATCAGAATTTTCATAATCAACTTTTTCTTCATCATCTTCATCTTCCATGTTAACATCAACATGATCAGCAATATTTCCTTCAGACACATTAACTCTTTCATTATCATCAACTCTGGTTTCAATGTGAATACAAGTAGAAGCTTCATCTTGAATCTCATTTATTCTTTTCTGCAACATCTGATTCTCTTTCTCCAGACTCATTATCTTATCATTCTGTTCATAACACAATTCTATCATTCATTGTATTCTTATCTTGTAGATCCTCCTCTCTCCATTTCTGTAGTTGATTGATATGGATCTTCATCATGTCAATTTCAATTTGTACTAAAGAAGACTGTCGTTCAGAATCAGCTCTTTCTTTTTGCTTCTTGTACGTTTCAAACTCTTGAGATAAGATAGAAATTCTTTTTCTTAATTTTGAATGATCATAATTCAAAGAAAAGTTTAAATCCAGATCATCTAAGCCTTCAAACATTGCATCAACTCTTGAAGTCGAAGTCTCTTGAAATGAAGTAGTAACTGCAGTAGCTTCAACAAAAGATGCCATAAACGGTGCAACACAAACAGGAACAAAATCAGAAACACTTGGCATTGTATCTTCAACATACACAGGAACTGGTGATGTAGAAACAACAACATTTGAAGAAGATATAGGAATAGAAGCAGATACATAAGAAGTAGAAACAGAAAGAGATGCAGAAGATGTAATCACTGGAGAAGACACAATGATTCTTGGTGTTCTTGTTTTCTTTCTTCTTGGCAAATTATCCATTCTCTTCTTCTTCTTTGGACGAGATGTTTCTCGCTCATCCACAATAAAAGTTGGATCATTCCTTTCTTCTCGCTCTTCCATACTTTGTTGTTGTTGCATTGGATTCCTCTTCATTCTTCGAACCATTCTATTTCCAACTTGAACATCTTCCATTTCAAATTCAGTTGACTCTTCTTCCATTTCATCAACAACATTCTCAGTCTCAACATTTGAAGGTGATGTAGTAGTAGCAGCTTGCTCAGAAACATTTTGTTGCTCAGGATAAATAACTTGAAGAGGCTCAAAAGTAGATTGAGTAACACTTGGAGTTGCTTGTTCTTGATGATGAGATGTAGATGATTGTTCACGAGCTTTTCTAACTTGTGGATCTTGTGAAGGAGGTGGTGGTTACTGATCTTCATTCAAAGAAATCCCTGATGAATTATAAACAACTATAGCTCAGGTAATTCAATTCAACCCACTTGAATCACCAACACTAGCTACATTATCATCATCTCCATCATTATCATTATAAGCACCAAGACCTGGATGTTCATCAAAATCAGAATTTTCATAATCAACTTTTTCTTCATCATCTTCATCTTCCATGTTAACATCAACATGATCAGCAATATTTCCTTCAGACACATTAACTCTTTCATTATCATCAACTCTGGTTTCAATGTGAATACAAGTAGAAGCTTCATCTTGAATCTCATTTATTCTTTTCTGCAACATCTGATTCTCTTTCTCCAGACTCATTATCTTATCATTCTGTTCATAACACAATTCTATCATTCATTGTATTCTTATCTTGTAGATCCTCCTCTCTCCATTTCTGTAGTTGATTGATATGGATCTTCATCATGTCAATTTCAATTTGTACTAAAGAAGACTGTCGTTCAGAATCAGCTCTTTCTTTTTGCTTCTTGTACGTTTCAAACTCTTGAGATAAGATAGAAATTCTTTTTCTTAATTTTGAATGATCATAATTCAAAGAAAAGTTTAAATCCAGATCATCTAAGCCTTCAAACATTGCATCAACTCTTGAAGTCGAAGTCTCTTGAAATGAAGTAGTAACTGCAGTAGCTTCAACAAAAGATGCCATAAACGGTGCAACACAAACAGGAACAAAATCAGAAACACTTGGCATTGTATCTTCAACATACACAGGAACTGGTGATGTAGAAACAACAACATTTGAAGAAGATATAGGAATAGAAGCAGATACATAAGAAGTAGAAACAGAAAGAGATGCAGAAGATGTAATCACTGGAGAAGACACAATGATTCTTGGTGTTCTTGTTTTCTTTCTTCTTGGCAAATTATCCATTCTCTTCTTCTTCTTTGGACGAGATGTTTCTCGCTCATCCACAATAAAAGTTGGATCATTCCTTTCTTCTCGCTCTTCCATACTTTGTTGTTGTTGCATTGGATTCCTCTTCATTCTTCGAACCATTCTATTTCCAACTTGAACATCTTCCATTTCAAATTCAGTTGACTCTTCTTCCATTTCATCAACAACATTCTCAGTCTCAACATTTGAAGGTGATGTAGTAGTAGCAGCTTGCTCAGAAACATTTTGTTGCTCAGGATAAATAACTTGAAGAGGCTCAAAAGTAGATTGAGTAACACTTGGAGTTGCTTGTTCTTGATGATGAGATGTAGATGATTGTTCACGAGCTTTTCTAACTTGTGGATCTTGTGAATTAAAACTTTGTTAAGGGTAAAACAAGCAGTAGCCACAGCTTCACTCCAAAAAAGTAATGGGAAGTTTAGAATCAGCTAGCATTGTTCTCGCATATTCAATCAAAGTCATGTTCTTTCTTTCAGATATACCATTCATCTGAGGTTCATAAGGTGCACTGAATTGCTGTTGAATGCCTTTGGAATTACAAAATTCCTCCATTTGATGATTCTTAAACTCAATCCGATTGTCAAATCTTATACGCCTCACCCTCAACTTATATAAAGTCTCCAACCTATTTATCAACAAAACAAAGTTTTCATAAGTATCTGATTTATGTTTAAAAAACATAACCCATGAAAATCTTGAAAAGTCATCAGTCACCACAAAACAATAAGATTCACCACCTATACTCTTCACATTGATGGGTCCAAAAAGATCCATGTGAAGAAGTTCAAGTGGCATGTCAATAGAAAAAATTTCTTTGCTTTGTGAGACTTCCTTTTCTGTTTACCCATTTTACATGAAACACACACATCCGAAAGTTTAAAATGTTTTACAGGTACACCATCAACTAAATGATTATGCACAAGATGATTCATTTTCCGGATGTGAATATGTCCCATCCGCCTGTTCCATGAACGTGTGTCCTGTTCAAGTGGGTTGAATTCAATTACTAGAGCTATAGTTGTTTATAATTCATCAGGGATTTCTTTGGATGTAAATCCATTAGGTATATTATTTGTTCAAATCAAATTATTAAATACCATACCATCCAATCATCCATGTATAGAATGCATACCCTTTAAAGTTACATGTATTGTGGTGGTAATTTGTACGTTTGTTAAACACATGTTTGTTTGGAAGACTATAACCAAGAAAGAAACCCTCTTCAACTTTAGAATTGAATTTTGAATCCTTCTTAAGCATTGTACATGGAGCCCCAAAAGGTTCCAAGTGTTCCAGATTGGGCTTTCGATTCTGAAGCTGTTCATAACAAGTTTTATTGTGTCTTTTGAGAATTAAAACTTTGTTAAGGGTAAAACAAGCAGTAGCCACAGCAAACACTTGCACTGATCTTATTCCATATCAAGAACTGAAGGATCATCCATTATCTCAAGTTCTTGGTGACATTTCTGCTGGTGTTTCAACAAGAAGTCAATTGTCAAACTTTTGTCTCTATGCCTTATTTGTTAGTCAGCAAGAGCCAAAGAACTATCACACAGCACTCAGAGACAATGGCTGGGTGGAGGCTATGCAGTTGGAGTTGTTGCAGTTCAAGAAACAACAAGTCTGGGAGCTGGTTCCTTTACCCTAAGGTAAGTGTGCAATAGGCACTAAATGGGTGTTTAGGAATAAAACTGATGAAAATGGTCAAATAATTAAGAACAAGGCCAGACTGGTTGTACAGGGGTTCTCTCAGGAAGAAGGTATTGATTATGATGAAACTTTTGCCCCTGTAGCCAGACTGGAAGCAATTAGATTGTTTTTAGCATATGCTGCCTTACACAAACTAAAAGTTTCTCAAATGGATGTCAAAAGTGCTTTCTTATATGGTAAAATAAAAGAGGAAGTGTATGTGTGTCAACCACCAGGTTTTGAGGACAATAAACATCCTGATTGGGTGTATAAGCTTGATAAAGCTCTTTATGGGCTAAAACAAGCACCTAGAGCCTGGTATGACACTCTATCCACTTTTCTTCTTCAAAATACTTTCACTAGAGGCTCCATAGATAAAACTTTGTTCATAAAGAAAGTAGGACAGCATAAGTTCCTTGTTCAAATGGTTTTTGAGATTCTAAATGTGGTCAATAATGATTTTCGGTAGTGGTGTTATGCAAGGGTTAGTTCTCGGGGGTGTAGGGGTTGAAGGAGAAGACTTGGGGTCGGTTAGGGTTAGTGGGTCGAACAAGGGGTTAAAAACCCTAATTTTCGCAACCTCCCCTACACCGTCCCACCGCTATTTCGATAAACCATGACCATGTGTCCTTGACTACGTTTAGCAACCATACCATAACAAACTCCCAGTTTCATCCCAGTTCAACCCAATGCCATTTTCAAACCAATAATCCATAATCATCAGTAATAGCCCTGCGATAAACTCTCTGGTTCTGTTTAGTTGGGTTACAACTAAACTTCCCATGGTTTACGCGTATCATATGTTATAACATGCATACCAGAAATAGTGATGATATCAATAATGACAATCAATAATTCATAATCATTAATAAATAACAAATCTCCGGTCGTAACAGTACAATCGTACGGATGTACGGATGTACGGACAACCGGAAGTACAGTGATGTTACACGTCCCCCATTATGGGCGAGACGCCTATGACTAACGCAAAACTTGGTTTCAAAATCTGGAGGGAAAACCTTCAATACTTCAACCTTCTAATCCACTAATTTCAAAAAAGAAATCTCTGATTTCAACCAGCAAAATAGCAGTATATGATGATGAAAATATCTGCAAACAATCAGATACATAAAATCAAATTCCAGCCATTTCAGAATCTTCAAAATGATTGATAATCTTCAAGAATTTGTATAGAACTCCTCCAAACGCTCTGATACCACTTTAGATTGCTCTGGATCGATCACTGGAATTCTATTAACAATTCAATCTATGCGGAATCTAGATTAAATCTATATGAATCAAAGATATACAATCATTATGATAAACATCATGTTCATTGATAACAAAAACTGATTACAAGAACAAGAACATGAACTAAGAACACACAGTTCTTTTCAAACACACAGATTTAACACAACTTTCTCTCCCTATCTGGATCTGTCACTCTATTACAAACACAGAAAAACTTGCAATATATACAAGGTACAAATAAACCTAGCCGAACCATCAGGTTCGCTGGATGAACATCTACATTACAAAACAATAGGTTCGTCGAACCTATACAATCTATGCCTAGGTTCGTGGGCCAGAAGAACCTAGCAAAAACCTAAGTTAAAATACATACTTCTGAAAGCAAACTATTACAAAATGACCTAACACAACGTGCGCACAAAGAATGTGTGCCTGTGTAGGGTTTGCGTGCAACATTTGTAGGTACCGCAGCAACCTGAGTAAGGAGAGTGGCCATCTTGTAGTTCTTGATGACCTAATGCTTTACTTGTGTGTTTCTTCCGTGTTCCTGATGCTACCATCAAGTCAATAGGTTTGGTTGACAAGGTGATAGCGGATTCCAGTGTTACAGGGCTTGCAGCAAGGACCAGACTCTGGATGCAGGCCAGCAGGCCACCTACATATTTGACAATAAGCTTCTACAGAGTACGTTCCAGTTTTGGCACCAAGGCTACCAGCTCATGATAGCGGGTGGTGTAAGTCATGTGATCGGCTCTTTCATTACATAATTCAGCAACTCGGCTTCCATCTTTTGTAGTTCGTTCTTTGGAAAGATTTCCTTCCTAAGTAAGGTCTTGAAATCAGACCAAGGCATCGTCAATGCCTCAAATCTACCACGAGTCATGATCTGATAGTTCCACCATGTTAAAACCCGCTTTTTGAAAGAACCTGCAGCATAGCGAACCTTATGTTGCTCTAGGCAGTTGCTGATGACAAGAGTAGTCTCCATCTTTTCTATCGATTGCATTAATCCAACAGCTCCATTAGCACCGCTAAAGCTTGGCGCTTTGTATCCTACAAATGTCTTGTAGGAGTAGTCGGATGTATTTCCAGTAGTTCCACTGCTGAAAACACATGAATTCCCAGTCTGGTTGTTGCTGTTGTTGTTGATCCGATTCACTATATCGGGAATCGCCTCCTTCAGCTGGTTAGTAAGTAGAGTGGCCAGTGCCATGGTAGCAGGATCCAACTCACGATTGGGAGGTGGAGTATGAGGAGGAGGAGGAGGTGGTGGTGGTGGTTGTGGAGGGATGAGAGGAGGAGGCATTCTTAGAGGCATTCTAATCATAACCGAAAGAACATCGGTTTGTGAAATGATTGAACGCAGAAGACACAATGCAAATAAATTCCTTAATCCTAAGTTCTTTACATGAGGGTCCATAAGTTATAGTCTTGGCCAAACCATTATAAGTAAATGAACTATATTCTCTATAACCTTGAGCTCTGATACCAATATGTCACACCCCAAGCCGACGTGCTGGATCGACTTTCCCATCGGGAGGAATGGTCCCGGGGTGCGATATCGTGTGATAATCGAGATGATCAAATTGTATACATAGCACTACATATGAGAATAACTAAAGCATAACAACATTAAACTAGAAATACAAAGTTAAATTGCAAATGTCAGGTCAGATAATTTAACTAAGTAAACTTATTCAAAAGAATCAAGAGTTTATATCTTCTAACTGCACAAGATATCAAAAATGATTCACAAGTAACAATCAAAATATTCACTTCCAAAAGCTACTAGGTCCGCTATCTAGGCATCCTGAAATCTTAACTTAATCATGTCCGTCACCTAAGAAAACACGTAAGAAAACAAAGTCAACACATGGTCGGTTAGTTCATAAAGTTTTGTATTTGAAAATGAGCTTCAACAAACCGTTTGTAACACCCCAACCGATGGCGGAAACGTCAGGATGCCACGAGGGGTGTGTAGATTGTTCACAAGCTCATGGGCATCTAAAACATCATCACATAACATTTAATTCAATATACGTAATTACACAAAAATCATGTTTGTCATGATTCAAATACAACAATTACTAAAAAGATATAGCTAAATTAGCTAAACCCTAATCTTCATTGATCTACTTAATTTAGCTAAGTCCGAGATCCTATATGACAAAGTCCAAAAGATGTAGAGCTACCCTGCTCTACCTACTTCTCCTCTTTTTGTGAAACGTGTAGAAAATCAAGTTTCAACTACAGGAGTAGTTGGTGAGTAATCATAAGTTTTATACTCCTTAAAAATGTTTATAAAAGTTTTCAGAATAATACATTTGAACCTGTAAGATTATACCAATCTCTAAATACACAAACAAACACACCAAATCAAATAATCCAAATAATCACAAGTAATCATTCACATTCATTTAATCAATCTCAACTAATCATATCAAATCAACAACCAATAATCACTATAATAATCTCAATATAATGTACAGCGGAGGAGCTCAGTCAACTCAATCAACGATGGAATAATAGGGGAGGACCGCAGTCAACTCAATCAATGATATTCCCAATATGCATAAGTGATAATACCGTGCACCGCGGACAACTGTACTCAACTCAATCAACAGTGGAATTACAACGAAGGACCGAAGTGAACTCAATCAACAGCAATTCAATCATCACGGATGACCGAAGTCAACTCAGTCAACAATGACTCACCCAAATTATATCATCCCATATTCATAATACATCTCAATAATAATGCCTCAATAATAATCTCGGTTCCACACATGTTATATCAAACTCTTATGAGTTTAGGTATACATGTTCCACCCCCGAGTTTAAAACAAAATATTTAAAAAGGGGGATATGAGAACTCACTTAGTTGTCTTATAGTTTAAGATTTGTAGAACACGCTCACATACGTGGAATCAACTGTGACTCAACAACATGTGTTTCATATGTTTCATTCTCATAAATATACGTGCTTTATCATCATAAAAATGTCCGATGTGTTTAATTTTAATCTATAAGTGTGTCATTAACTTATGCTAATTTATTTAATTTATAATTAAATACTTTTGTGTTACATCAATTATAACCATCACAATATAAGTCTTAAAACTTGTTAGCTATAACATAAATATTAATGATTTAAAACAATTCCATTATGTCACCTTGTTTATACTTATAAATATTGAAAGGAGGTGATAGCTTGGAATATGTACATGCATAAGTACATGCATGCATAAATCCATGCATGTAGTATTCTTTGTTAGTTTTAACTAGCTACAATAATAATGTTCAATTAAACCAATTTTATGTTGTCTTACTTATATCGAAAAGGTGGTATAATCATATGCATGCATGAAACAATGCATGTATGATTCACCATGTTTATAAAATCATTTATGGTTTGTTCTAGTTCTCCATTATATCATACTTACATATATGCGTATGTGTCCATCGATACTGCCATGTTCAAAGTGTTAATATCGATTGTTAGGTTCGAAACAAATATTGACATGCTTATGATCATTAATATCGACAACCCCATGTACTTTCGAACCTATAGTATTGACACAACCTAGCATCGACACTATCATTCTCGACAACCTTAGCATCGATGGGATTAACGTCAGTGAATAATATCAATCATCACATATCATGTTAGTATCGATGGTGTATCCGCATAGTTAGTATCGACAGCTTGGCTGTCGATATTAATATGTTCGAAGAAATCCATCTCGATCTAAGTTCGACGAGATACCATCGAAGCTAATAGAATCGGAGAGTCTTAGTATCGATGGACTAGGCTAAGTTCGAACACCATGGTCGATACTAACAGTGTCGTTGTCACTGTTCATAATCATCCTCATTGAATTTATCCATGTTGCAGGTTCTTTCCCTAGTTCCCAACCGATCATGATGCATACATTTTTAAGGTTTAAAGCGGTTTGAATCCTTTAAGAGGATGATGCCTTCAACCGGTTTCTATTTGCAAAAACCAAAAAGTAAAACCCAAGATCTACCTCAAAATGTCAAACAAATGCTGGAAATTCTTGTGGGTTCACGATCTACTCGATTATACAAACGTTTTGAGCCAAGAATCATCCAAGATGGTTGAGTTTTGATGAAGATATTGTAGAGAGAAGTTTTAGAGAGAGAGGGCCGAAAAATTGGTTTTAGAGAGAGTGAGTTTTGTAAAATGAGGGGGAAGAAGGTTTCTTCCCTTTTTATACCCCGGGTAGTGTCACACCCCGAGCCGGCAGGCTGGATCGTGTGTCCCGCCGGGCGGAAGGTTACCGGGGCGCGATATCGTGAGATGATAATCGTGATGATCAGATTGTTTACATAGCATCAAAATTGAGAATAACTAAAGCACAATATAGTATTAAACTAGGATTACAAAGTAAAATTACAACTATCAATGTTTGATAATTTAACTAAGTAAACCTATTAAAAGAATCAAATGTTTACTATCTTGTAACTGTACAAGATGTCAAAAGTGATTCACAACAATCATCAGATCATGTGCTTTTCAAAATCTACTAGGTCCCTAACTGGGCATCCTAGCATGCAATCCTGAGCCTTAGCTTAATGTTGTACGTCACCTGAGAAAGCATGTAAGAAAACAAAGTCAACACAATAGTTGGTGAGTTCATATAGTTTAGTTGTTGAAAAATAGCTTTAGCAAACCTTTTCGGTAACAACCTTAACCTCATTAACATCACCTGTAATATCCAATTCGGTATTCTTATATATAGGGCATATGTAGGGTCGAGCTTATCGCCCGCCCAGCCACCGTCCCACCACATACTAAATCACATATGACATTGTTGTTAACGATAATTAAGCATTTTACCTACATGCAATTCCGTCTCCATCATAGCTTTAGCATACTGTTTAAAAGTTTACATGTTTATAGCAATCACATAGCTCGGCTTTTACGTACATTATACATGTATATTAGCTTTGCATCAACGTAGTTTAACATTTACGAATCTCATGTATAGGTACAGGCTTTGCAATAGCACCGTTTAGCATTTACGTAAACCATGATTAGATACAAGCTTTGCACTAGCATAGTTTAGCAATTACGTATCTCATGAATCGATTCAAGTTTTGCTTTAGCATAGTTTATCATTCACGTATCTCATATATAGACACAAGCTTTGCATTAGCATAGTTTAGCATTCACGTACCTCATATATAGATACAAGCTTTGCATTAGCATAGTTTAGCATTCACGTATCTCATATATAGATACAAGCTTTACATTAGCATAGTTTAGCATTCACGTATCTCATATATAGATACAAGCTTTGCATTAGCATAGTTTAGCATTCACGTATCTCATATGTAGATACAAGCTTTGCATTTGCATAGTTTAGCATTCACACATCACATATATAGATACAAGCTTTGCATTAGCATAGTTTAGCATTCACGTATCTCATATATAGATACAAGCTTTGCATTAGCATACAACCTTAGCATGTAGTATGTAGCATATAGCATTAGCCTGTAGTCTTAGTTTATAGCATATAGCATCTAGCATTAGCATGTAGTCTTAGCACATAGTTTTAGCTTGTAGCATTAGTATGTAGCGTTAGCATGTAGCGTTAGCATGTAGCGTTAGCATGTAGCATTAGTTTATAACATTAGTGTAGGTCTCGAACCGGATCAAGAACTGAACTTTATCTTCTAAATCATCATCAATGATCTCTAACAAGTACGGAATCCAAGTTAGAATCAAAGAAAGCAAGTGGAAAAATGTAATCTTTGTATATATGCTGAAAATTCGAGTACAAGTGCCTCAATACGTCTAGAGAGCAAATGCCTCGGGATTCCTACCTAAACCTGTACAAAATTCGTCAATTTATACTAGGTCTAGGTGTACTCGAAATCAAATACAAAATATTTCATGTACACGAAGACATGGAGTACTCGAACCTGTGGAGTACTCGAACCTGCTGTACACGAAAATAATCAAAATCTGGACTTTGACTCTTCCCAGGTTGACTTTGTCAGTCTTCAACGCTTTCAGGGCTCTACAAACTCCCCCTAGACTGGCGAAGTCATCCAATAGGAAGAGTGACATTGTGTGGTCCAGCTCCGGCATAAAGTTTCAGCTCGACGGCATAAGCAACTGTGCGAGTGAATGGCTTAGCCTCCTCATCGTTCCCAGAATATACTCGTATTGGAGACTCATGTAACTTCATCATGTCGTCCTTTCCATACTTCAAGAGATCCATAGGGTCAAGAATAATGTCGATATCGTCAACATTGTCTTTGTTCTTAATGATGACTGCTGCAAGATTGAGATCGTCATAGTACCAAGATAAGAAGTTGGCCAAGGAATTGTCTGGAACTCTAGGAGGCACTGGAACAGTTATCTCAACATGAGGTGGAGGATACTTGTAGTATATTCAAGGCTTCTTTGTCTTTGGATCAATAATGCATGTTGAAACAAAATGTCTTCCCTTGGCAGTGCGCATCACAGGAAAGTCCTTTTCACATTGGTCTTTGATGAACTTGGCAAACAAATCTGCCTGTGAGTCCTTGGAAGAATTGAAAAACATAGCCTTGTCGATGCTTCGAATATCAACCTTTGGCATGGTGCAAAAATCTCTTGGTCTCTTGTAGTATTCAACCTTTCCGTTCATTCTCTTGACCAGGTAGAGATCCCTTTCTTTGTCATACAGCCAGCAGCACACGTTAGACCTTTCGTTACGAACAGCGAACAGGTTTCTGTCATCAGAAATAATTGTATGCTCTGGATGTACGTCGCTCATCTCCTTGAACCAAGTATCTTTAACCACAGGAGGAGACGGTGTCCACTCTCTCTTCTTGTCAAACCAGCTGACACTTACGTCATGAAGAGAAGTAACCTCCTGTCCCAGAGCATCAATGTATTTGTGGGCATACAAATAATCAATATAAGGATCGGATGAGACATTGCCAAGTATAATGTTTTCTGGTTCTTCCTCAACAGATGCCCCTGTAGAAGATTCAGCTTCTCCTCCGGCTTCTTTACCGATTCCTTAAAAAAGATAATCATCAGGAAGATCTTTGAAGAAGTCATCAAGTCCAGTATTCTCCATATCAGCTCCTGGAAGACTGTCACCGAATAAAACATCATCGGGAATATCTCCAAACATATCATCATAATGACTAGTGGGCTTTTCTGAAGAGGATGGATTTCCAGTGGCTCCTCCTTGATCTTTGTCGTCTGGAGGTCCTTGATCCTTTTCTTTATCGTCTCCATCCTTATCATCATCTTTATCATCCTTCTTCTTAGACGAGTCCTTGTCTCCACCATCGTCATCATCACTACTATCATCATTATCATCATCATCCTTGTCCTCATCATCAGACTCTGGGACTTCTTCTCCACTCAGCCGTTTGATTTCCTTTTGCATTTCATGGTTTTCCATACAAAGGAATCTGATGAACTTTTGATGCATTTTGACTTGTCCCTTGTAATCATTCAGTCTATCAGCAATCTTCAGCATCCCCTCTTGCATAAAACGAATGTTGGCATCCCTTTCTTTGGCTTCCTTTTCGAGCACGAAGATTCTGTCTTGCATACCCACGAGATCGACAGGTACCTCTTTCGGCTCGTATGGTGACTCTGAGTGCAAAGGGGATTTTCCTTTGTCACTGCTCGAGCGAGGTGGTGATGATGGAGCTTCGGTGTGAGGGATGGGGTTAGTAGAGGATGGAGTTGGGGATCTGGCAGGGATTTTGATGATTAGGTTTGGTTTAGCTGGTTGAGAAGGTGGTTTGGGCTTAGTGGGTGGCTTGGGCTGTGTGGGTGGTTTAGGTTGAGTGGGTGGATTGGGTTGTGTGGATGCCTGTGACATAATAGATGCAGCTGAAGAGAAGGATAAGCCAGAGAACATTTGCTGTAACCTGGGATCTCTGGTCCGCTTGGACATAGTCTTTCGTCTCTTTTTATTTGGCGATGATTCAGGAGTTGGAGTGTAATCAACATCCTATGCTTCCTCCTTTTCTTCTCTTGTTGGAGGAGGCTTGTCAGCAACAAAGCCTTCACTTGATGAGGAGGATGACTCAGAAATGGTGTCCTTTGCTGCTTCATCGGCCTTTGTACTTGCACTCGTAGCCTGGACATCATGTTCTTCACCGACTATGGCTACTGGAGTTCCTGGCATGTCTTCATCTGCACCATCGCCCACAAACCTTCCAAACTTTATCAATGGACGTTCCCCTGTATACTGCTTCTTTCCTCTCTTGTTCATCTTCATATAGCCGAAGATGTCATCTCGCATCCTCTTGATCTCCAAGGTGCCAAGAGTGGGAGTCAGAGAAGAGTACTTTCTGTTGATGATGATCTGCAAAAACCGGGGGAATGCCAAAAACCGTTCCTTTCTTCGTCCTTTGATATTTGTGTGCATGTCAAGGAAGACCATCTTTGAGAAGTTGAAATCGACTCTGAGAGCTAAGGCTAACAGACATGAACTGGGTGTCTGATTAAGGACATCATAGCCGCCTTTTCTTCCAGAGAGGAACTGAGTGATGACATGAGCTAAATATCTCCAGTATGGATGCAATAACTTCTTCTTAGTGGGTGGATAGGCACCTTCATGTCCCATTTGATAGACGGTCTTGTTAACCATCTTTTGATCAAGCTCAACCGGATCAGTGTCTTTGTCACCGAATTGCAGACATTCTCTGACAATCTGCTCAGTGATAACGATGGGATGACCTTGGATCTTTCCAACGATACTAACGTTCCCATCTGCATCAGTACTTTCTTCCACTGTGCTCCAAAAGATCCTAACGAAATCAGTCACGATGGGCGGGTACTCCATGATTGCATAGTTGTTAGGTGATAGAATCAATCCATCAACCATACTCTTGAACTCCGAGTGCTTTGCTGGCGGGTCCCCAAGGAATGCTATCATGTTGTGGTCATGCATGAAGCGTAAGTCTACCATCTGAAAAGCACAAGCAGACCAAGTCAGTTTAAGATCTAGAAATAAGAATTACTGAAAATTTTCTAAGTCCGAACGGGTTTGTTCTCGAACCAACAGACGTACTTGAAATAACATAGCTTAATTAAAAGTACAGGTGTACACGAAATACAAGGTGTACACGAAATACAAGCTGTACACGAATTGAATATTGTATTCGAAATACATTATGTACACGAAGTGCATCTGTACTCGAAGTGTTAAATTTCGAGTACGCAAAAGTCTTTTTAAAAAGTCATCATTTTTGGCTCCTTAGAACTTCCAGTTCCATTTGACATGCTCGGAATTACTAGGCGACCATCATATCTTGTAATCGCCTTTCAATTTTAGGTGTTTCATGGTCAATTTGACCAAAAACTTTCTGTATTCGAAATTAACGTATTCGAAATACATTTTTGTCCATAACTTTCGATTTCACGGTCAAATCTTGATGAAAATTCATACCTAGGGTTGCCTATAGGTGATCTACGAGACTATCAGAGTAGATTTTCGAAAAAGGCTCTAGAAAACGAGATCGCCTAATGAGCACCAAACCTGTACTCGAAATGGAAACGATGTACACGAAATAATGGTACACTAAATTAAATGGGGTTGGGCTATTTATAGGGATAGTTCGAATACACATGTTTCGTGTACTCAATTTCGAGTACACACACTTACTTATTTTATTTCGATTAAAATTCTAACCTTTTATAAAATAAAATAAAATAAAATAAAATAAATTAACTTGGAAACTTTGGACAAGTTTAAGGTTTAGTCGGGTCAAATTCGTGGGATCAAATCTGTAGTCAATATTTTACTAGCTTAATTAATTTCTTAACGAAGCACAACTTTTAAATAAATATTCCCCACCAATAATTTCCACTCGTTATTCCATTACTTAAAAAATCAGTAATATGATCAAGTTTTTTGTAAAAATATCTTATGGAAATTTGTGATCGGTTAGATTGTAAAACTAGATTAACATGCAACCTATTAATTTTTTTAAATCCTTTGTTTCAAACTTTGATTGTGTTTCAACGAACTTAAAATGTTTTGACAGAGTTTAAGGTGAGAAAAGAAAAGAACCGATCTATTAGATTAGAATCAAGAACAAGAAGGGGTTCTATCATATTGTGCTCATTGGCATCTTTTATTTTCTGATCTGCAGACACATTGGCCTTAACGTCGCACATCCAGGTCTTTGCTTACGCAAAACAAAGGATGCTTCAATAGATATTTCCCGCTCTTTGTTTACACAAAACATAGGAAATACCCGAGTTTTTCAAAACTATGTCAAGTTTATTGAAACACAATCTTGTTTTGACTCAAAGACTTAAACAAAAGGTCAAATAGTTGTCACACATTTCTAGTTGTCTAATGATCACAATTTCACACTTATTTTATTTATATACTTATTTATTTTAATTTGATCAAGTCTGATTCTTTTATTTGGAAGACTGGTTTCAACTTCTTAGTGTATAATAGATATTCAAAGTTGTTATTCTTTTAGAAATCTCATTAAGATAGTGAAATTTTGATCTTTAGAAATTATTTCACTTCCCAATTTGATCGATTCATTTTGCTTGTCCAAATAAACTCTTTTTGTATTTTCTTAAACTTTGAAAAGATAAACTCTTTTCGTATTTTCTAAAACTTTGAAAAGATAAAATCTTTTTGTAATTTTCTTTGAATAACAAGACAAGAGGCAGAATTTCCTTTTCTTAGGTTTTCAAAAACTTAACTCCCCCTAAACTTGTAGATCATCTAAGACTAACTCAAAGACCGAAAATCTTTCTGTTGTTTTTTTTGTATGTTTTCTCCCCCTAAATTTGTGAATAAAATAAGACACAAATTTTAACGTATTTACAAAAGAATTCTTTTAGTTAAAGCTGATTAGTTTGAGAGAGGCAAGAAAGTGATGAAAGCGTGCTGTATCGAACGGTTTTGTGAAAAGATCCGCCAGATTATCATTTGTATGGACCTTTTCAAGATTAATTAGTTTCCGTTCAAAACAGTCACGGATGAAATGAATCCGGATGTCAATATGTTTAGTTTTGGAGTGTTGTACCGGATTCTTGACGATCTGTAAGGCGGCTTCATTGTCACAATAAATAGGAGAGCCAAGAAAGTTCAAACCGTAATCGAGGAGCTGTTGTTGCATCCAGATAACCTGAGAGCAGCAACTGGAAGCCGCAACATATTCGGCTTCCGCAGTAGATGTGGATACGGTCGTTTGTTTCTTGCATTGCCATGAGACAAGGCGATTTCCCAGGTAATGACACCCACCAGTGGTTGACTTCCTGTCCGGGTTACATCCACCAAAGTCATTGTCTGAGTATGCAAATAAATGGAACTCAGAGTTCTTTGGGTACCAAAGACCAAGACGAGGCTTCCGGACAAGATACCGAAAGATTCTCTTGACAGCTATAAGGTGAGATGCCTTCGGATTCGCCTGATATCTGGCACACTGACAAACTGAAAACATGATGTCTGGACGACTAGCAGTCAGATACATCATGGAACCAATCATCGAGAGATAGAGGTGTTGATCAACATCTTCACCATCCAAATCCGAAGTTAAGACAGGACGATCAGCCATGGGAGTGGATGCCGGCTTTGATTCCATCATTTTGAACTTGGTCAAAATATCTGTGACATACTTTCCTTGGTGAATCAGCACACCCTTTGAATCTTGCTTCACCTGCAGACCAAGAAAGAAGGTCATTTCTCCCATCGCACTCATTTGAAACTTCTTCTTCATTACCCCCTCAAATTCCTTGCACAACGCCGAGCTTGTGGAGCCAAATATAATGTCATCCACGTAGATTTGAACGAGAATCAAATCAACCTTATCCTTGCGAACGAACAAAGTCTGATCAATGGCTCCACGGGTATATCCATTTGCAAGCAAGTGATCAGTAAGTGTAGCATACCACGCTCGCGGTGCTTGATGAAGACCATAGAGAGCTTTGTCTAACTTGTAGACATGGTCAGGAAACTGAGAATATTCAAAGCCTGGGGGTTGGCACGCATAGATTTCTTCTTTAACCTTCCCATGCAGAAAAGCAGTCTTCACATCCATCTGATACACTGTGAAGTTCATGTAGGAGGCATAGGCCAAGAAAATCCGTATGGCTTCAAGTCTTGCGACTGGTGCAAAGACTTCCTCATAATCTATCCCTTCCTGTTGACAGAAGCCCTGAACTACCAATCGTGCTTGTTTCTGATAATGACTCCTGAGTCATCTCTTTTGTTTCTGAAAACCCATCTGGTTCCTATAGGCAGTTTTCCTTTGGGCAGTGGAACCAGATTCCATACTTTAAGTTTTTGAAACTGCATCAGCTCTTCCTGCATTGCCTCAACCCAGCTGGACTCTTTGAGAGCCATTTTGACATTCTTGGGCTCGACCTGCGGAATAAAACAAGAATATAAACAAGAATTAATTGGACCTGATTGACTTCGTGTAGTTGTCTCTTCAGGCAGCATGTTCTGAGCTGTAATGGATCTGCTTCGAGTGAGAACGCCTTCCGAGAGAGGTCCAATAATATTTTCAATTGGATGATTCTTGTTTACACTGAGTGTTGGCACTTCTTCTACAGCTAGATTTTCTAGCACGTTGCTGATGTTGTTCACTTGATCTTCACTTGAAGAAGAGATGTTGTCAATAGGAGCAGTTTCACTTGCTTCGACTCCGTGATCCACGCAATGTTCCTCAAGAATGCTATTTGAGAATAATGGATTATCAAAACTCTGGTGGGAGGAAGATGAGACTTGATCAGTTTCAGGAAGTGGTTGAACGGACTGAGAAGTGTCTGGTTCTGATGGGAGAACTTCATGTATTGGGGTCGGCTGAGCTGGAGGGGCACGATTGTACATGCCTGGAGGGTCAACTGTCAAGAGATTAGGATCACATGGAATATAGTCAACCCTATAGTCCACATCATCACCCTTGTAGAAATCATCGGTCTGCTTGGATGATTCTGGGTTCTCGGATGTATTGTTAATGGGCCTGAAAGTAGAATCATATTCAAATAGCCAGTTTGGACCAGAACCAGCATCAGTAGAGTTCATCTCTTGCCAATCTATATAGTATGATTCCACGATCATCCGAGTCTTCTTGTTGTAAACTCTGTAAGCTGCTTTCTCGGAAGAATAACACACAAAGTAACACTCATCTGCCTTGTCATCAAACTTATGATTAGGCTCTATAAAAAGAAGAGTGCAAGGACATCCAAATGACTTGAAGTGACCAACTTTGGGCTTTTGATTGAAGAGAATCTCGTAGGGAGTCTTCTGATGGCGCTTGTTCAGGAGTGCTCGATTTTGAACATAGCAAGCGGTGTTAACTGCTTCGGCCCAGAAGAAGATTGGCAGCTTAGATTCTGACAACATTGTTCGTGCAGCTTCTATAAGCGTTCTGTTCCTCCTTTCAACAACTCCATTTTGCTGAGGAGTTCTGGCTGCACTGTACTGCCTAGCAATCCCTTTCTCATCGCAGAAATCTATAAGAGTCTGATTTCTAAATTCAGTGCCATTATCAGTTCTAATCACCTTGACCTTTAGATTCTTCTGATTTTCAATTAAGGTAATTAATTTCTTCAGAATCTCTGGTGTTTCATCCTTCTTGCCCGGAAAGAACACCCAAGTGAATCTAGAATAATCATCTGTCACAACAAGACAATATGACTTCTTCCCGATGCTCATTACGTTGACTGGTCCAAAGAAATCCATATGAAGAAGCTGAAGAACTGAAGAGATAGAATTGAACAATTTAGGCTTGTGGGGTCTCTTGTGTTGCTTCCCCTTGGCACATGCGATGCACTTCTCAATAGTGGAGAAGTCTTTAGAAGGTAAGCCGATAACGTGATCTCCTTTGGCGAGTCAGTTAAGATTCTTCAGATTTACGTGACCCAGCCGGCGGTGCCATAATAGACAATCATGCTCCGATGCCTTTGAGAACAAACAAGTATTCTCTGTGAATGATTCTGAATTCATGTTGATGATGCAGGCATTGTTGATCCTTGGAGTTCTCATCAGAATCCACTTTTCAGGAACAACGAATCCGGGCTTAAGAATAAGACACTCCTTGTTTGTGAAGTGAGTTGAAAAACTCTTGTCACATATTTAAGAAACACTCAACAGACTGTGATTGAGTTCTTCAACATAATAAACATCTTCAAAACTAAGAGTTCCATTTGTCACAGTGTCCTTGCTTATCTTTCCTCCCTTGTCTCCAGCAAATGAGACATATCCGCCATTAAAAGGTGTGACCTCGTGTAACTGAGAGAAATCCCCAGTCATGTGCCGGGAGCAACCACTATCAACATACCAAACATTTTTAAGTTTGCTTGGTCGGACCTGCACCACATACACTCAACTAATGAGAGCTCGGTCCTCACATGTTTGTTAACCAGTTTAGCCTTAGGTGTGACCTTCTGATTCTTCCCATAGAAGAACTCAGTAGGTCGGTGCAGACAGTGTCGAGCAATGTGGCCTGGTTTGCCACATGCATAGCAGCAGACTTTCTGATGAAATTCAATTGGGTCGAATGGCTTTACATCACAGTTACTTTGACCAGAGGATAAGTTTGAAGAAATATGTTCCAAGGACCCAGTTGGAACATAAGGTTAACAGTTAGGATTCCACTGTGAACCCTCCTCTTTGGTAACTGTGGAATGAGCCGGCACTGCCTGCTTTGTCAAAGGAGAGGAAGTTGATTGTGAGACGAGATTTATAGCAAAAGTTTTCTGAAAACTTTTCAACATATCATTAGGCTTAATGTTAATTTCATCAAATTTTCCAACAAAATCAGTTTTTGGAACAAAAGATGATTGTCTTGTAGATGTTGAACAATCTGTGCTCCTCCTAGCACCTCTTTCTACCTCCTTCTCCTCTGAACCTGTAACACTTAGTTTTTCTGCACAAACCTCAGAATCATTTGTCATAACAGGGTCAACTGTGAGTATAATAGGTTTGGTGGGAAAATCACAAGCACGATCAGAATCCAATTCCAAGTCATCAACAGATGTGTTGATCCTTGGCATGCTTGAGTAATTATAGTTAAACAGTGGTTCACACTCAGTAAAACCAAGACCCTTACCTCTCTTTTCCCTGTATTGTATGTTTACCATGTTTTCCAAAACTTTGCTTGAATAATCAAATCTTTCACATTTTACTGAAGTTTTAGAAAGCTGAGTTTTAACTTGGTCCAACTCCAAAGTGAGTTCATCGATTTTGCGTCGAGCATCTCGATAGTTGGACTCTTTGTCACTTAAAAGTTCTTTTAGCCTTGCCACATCCCGACCCTCGGCTTCAAGTTTTCTTTTGAAAATTCCCTCATTCTTAAGAAATTCTGAATTAAAGTATTTAAGTTTAGTTACTTCTTTGATTAATGATTCATTGTGTGACCTGTAATTAAATACTTTATATATGCATGAGGTAGAGCAAAGATTTTCAGTTACCTCCTTTTGCTTGTCATCCACCTCAGCCATGAAGGCGTGACTCAGAGTTAGTTCCAGTTCCTGCACCTGATCATTCCAATCATAGGAGTCAGTCTCTTGAGTCACCAGTGCTTTAGACGTGCTAGCACTTCCTCCCGCAGCAGTAGTCACAGTTTTCTCTTCAGACTTCTTTTCTCCTTCCTTAGCCACTTTTGGCTGCTTACATTCTCTGGCATAATGACCCGGTTGGTCATAGTTGTAGCATCGCAGCTTTGACTTATCAAATCCAAGTTTCTTTCCCGGATTGTTTCCGAAACTGTTCCTTCCATATCTTTTGATGAACTTCTTTGCCCGAAACACAGCCATAGCCATCTGCCATGAGATATCCATTTCTTCAACATCTGTTGTTGCATTAGTCCTTGTTTACCCACAATCAAGTGGAATAGACAAGATATAGGTTTAGCATGTATTTACCAAAATAATGATGTCACAATCATGATTAGCTTATAAGTTTATTCACCTTTGTGTAAACTAGGTTGGTTTCTTGTTTAGAAACTCTAATAATTCCCCATGCACACACACACACCATGCATGCAAAGGGTGTGTGTGTGTCCATACTTCTCACAAAAGTATCCTCGCTTAGTAACCCTCCATAGTTTACCCATTCATGATCTTGGTTTCATTCATCCGATCGAAAGGACTTGGCCGAATGTATTTGGGCGGAAGCAACAAGGGGCCGATCGAATGAAGGAATGGCTGAATGTATTTCAGCCCAAAAGATTATGCCGTATGGCCATGGCGAATGGAGCCTGGCCGATTGATGGCTGCCGACCGAATAGGGGTCAGGATCGAGTGGTTGTGGCCGAACTAGGCCGAGCGACTGAGCTGTTTGGCCGAAGGGTCTAAGCCGAATGGAGCCCGGTCGAATAGGCTAGTGGCGAAGGAGTTTGGCTGAATGAAAATGGGCCGAAGCAGAGGGGCCGATAGAATGAGGACATTCGCCGGGACTGGTTCGGTCGGGGCCTAGTCCTTCGGCCGGCCTGTGCAGGGGCTATTCGGCCAAGCCAAGCCACGATGTGCAGCCCTCTAAAACCGAGATTTCAGCCATGCTCAGGTTATATTTCTTGTTCCTACATTGTTCTAGGGTGTTGATGTGTGTTTTCCCTAAGGTTTAAGTGAATTTATCCGACTAGAAAACGGTTCGAACGAGAGGGCTTAAGAAACCCTAAAATCGCTACAAACTTTTGATTTTTACCTCGATTTTGCTAGATAAAAACTCAGATCCTTTGTACTTCTATGATCTACGTGATGTAGTGGTCGTTTAGACACCAAAATGGCTCGAATCGGTTGAGAAATGAGGGAGATAGGTTGAGGGTTTCTAGAGAGAGAAAGTTAGAGAGAGAAAAGGCCGAAATTTGATGATGGTGCTGGTTGGTGGAGGGGGAGAGGAGAATTAAATGCCCCCATAAATGGCTTTAAAATAACCGGGTTCGTTCGGTTCCGCTCGGTTTCGGGTCCGCGCTTTGAGTTCCAACGAACCTTGACAATCGGAATACGGCTTCGCCTCAGTTTCTTAACCTTTCGATCCATAATCTCCAAAGGTTATTCGATAAAGTGTAGATGTTTGTCCAATTGAATTCCTTTAATTGGTATGACGAATGATTCGTCAGCAAGGCATTTCTTCAAGTTTGATACGTGAAACACGTCATGCACACCACTAAGTTCATCAGGTAACCTTAGTCTATACACCACAGGACCAATACGTTCGATGATCTAGAACGGTCCCACATATCATGGTGCTAGTTTGCCTTTCTTTCCAAAACGGACTACGCCTTTCCATGGGGATACCTTTAACATGATGCGGTCTCCCACTTGGAATTCCAACGGCTTGCGCCGTCTGTCGGCATAGTTCTTTTGTCTGCTTCGGGTTTTTTGTAGCCTTTGTTTAATCTGAGAAATATTATCGGTAGTTTCTTGTATAAGCTATGGCCCAGTTATTCGATTATCTCCCACATCAGTCCAACAGATCGGCGATCGACATTTTCGACCATAAAGAGCATCAAATGGTGCACATCCGATACTACTATGGTAACTGTTGTTATAGGAGAGTTCAATCAGTGGCAAATGAGAGTCCCAATTCCCACCAAAGTCTAAAACACAGGTCCTCAACATGTCCTCCAGGGTCTGAATCGTACGTTCGCTTTGACCATCCGTTTGTGGATGGTAAGCTGTACTCAGATTTAAGTGCGTCCCTAGACATTTCTGTAATGATTGCCAGAACCTTGATGTGAATCTGCTATGTTGATCTGAAATGATAGACAATGGCACACCATGACGTACCACTATCTCGTTTATGTATAGTCTTGCCAGTTTATCCATCGTGTAGGTCTCACGCAATGGCAAGAAATGAGCAGATTTGGTTAATCGATCAACGATAACCCATATAGTATCATGTCCACTGGAAGTGCGGGGTATCTTGGTAATAAAGTCCATAGCTATTTGTTCCCACTTCCAGAGTGGAATCTCAGGCTGTTCCAGTAAACCTGACGGTTTCTGGTGTTCCGCCTTCACTTTGGCACACGTAAGGTATCGACCAACATACTCTTCTATGTCTTTCTTCATACCCGGCCACCAATTAAATCCCCATAAGTCTTGATACATTTTATCAGCACCGGGATGCACGGAGTACTTGGTCTTGTGTGCTTCATCGAAAATAAGCTTCCTCAATTCATCCACTGCAGGAATCAATACACGATCCTGATAGTAGATGACTCCATCATGCTTTGTTTCAAATTGCTTTTCTGCTCCACAATCCAGTTCTTTCTTCAGGTTTCCTCGTTCAACTGCCTCTTGTTGTGCTTGAACAATGTTGTCGTGTAAGCTTGTCTGCACAGTCATTCCCATTGCTCTGACGCGCAAGGGTTTGACCCGTTCCTTCCGGCTCAAGGCGTCAGCTACAACATTTGCCTTGCCCGGATGGTACTTGATTACACAGTCCTAATCATTTAGAAGCTCAACCCAATGTCGCTGTCGCATGTTGAGTTCCTTCTGGTCGAATATGTGCTGTAGACTCTTGTGATCAGTAAATATGGTACACTTGGTGCCATATAAGTAATGTCTCCAAATCTTCAATGCGAATACCACTGCTACCAGTTCCAGATCATGAGTAGTGTAGTTCTTCTCATGAATCTTTAGTTGTCTCGAAGCATACGTAATGACTTTGTCCCATTGCATTAACAAGCAACCAAGTCCCTGATGGGATGCATCACAGTACACTACAAAGTCATCACAACCTTCTGGGAGAGATATTGGAGCATCACATAGCTTTTGCTTCAAAGTTTGAAAGGCATCTTCTTGCTTCTGTTCCAAAACAAACGGTTCGCTTTTCTGTGTTAGCTTGGTGAGAGGCAAGGCTATCTTAGAAAAGTTCGAGATAAACCTTCTATAATAGCCTACTAAGCCTAGAAAGGAACGTATCTCCATCGGTGTATTCGGAGTATCCCAGTTATTTATTGCTTCGATCTTGGCAGGGTCTACATGTATTCCCTCACTGTTGACTACATGACTCAGGAATTGAACTTCTCTTAGACAAAATTCACACTTAGTGAATTTGGCATAGAGTTTCTCTTCCTTCAATAGTTCCAAGATCATTCTGAGATGTTGCTCGTACTCTGCTTTGCTCTTGGAATATATCAGTATGTCATCAATGAATACAACAACAAACTAATCCAGATACGGCTTGCACACTCGGTTCATGAGATCCATGAAAACCGCGGGTGCATTCGTCAATCCAAAAGGCATCACCATAAACTCGTAGTGCCCATATCTGGTACAAAACGCCGTTTTCGGTATGTCTTCGTCTTGGACTCTAAGCTGATGATATCCGAACCGTAAGTCAATCTTCGAAAAATACTAAGCTCCTTGCAGTTGGTCAAACAAATCATCAATCCTCGGTAATGGATACCGATTCTTGATGGTTAGCTTGTTCAGCTCCCTGTAATCTATGCACATTCGAAAGGATCCATCCTTCTTCTTTACGAACAAAACTGGAGCTCCCCAAGGTGAGTAGCTCCGTCGGATGAATCCTTTGTCAAATAACTCCTATAGTTGGTTTGACAATTCCTGTATCTTTGAAGGTGCTAACCTGTAAGGAGATTTAGCAACAGGAGTTGCTCCAGGAATTAAGTGAATGTGAAACTCTACTGGTCGCACCGTTGGCAAACCTGGTAAGTCTTCAGGAAACACTTCTGGGTATTCCTTTACTACCGACACGTCTTGAATCATTTTCTTGTCTTTCTCTTTCTCCACCACATGAGCCAAGAAAGCTATACATTGCTTCTGTAGACACTTACGCGCTTTTATGCAGGATATGATTTTGACACTACGCTTTGGATCACGATCATTCGCCCATGGAATTCGAAGTAGCTTTTCAGAACAGATGACTTCCACTCCATTGAGAGATAGCCAATCCATCCCAACAATGATGTCGAAACTACCCAACTCCATCGGTATCAAGTCAATGGTAAATGTATGATCAGTAAGTGTAAGTGGGCAGTTCCTAAGTATAGTGCTCGTTGTGATTTGTTTCCCATTTGCTACTTCGATGATATAAGGGGAATCTAAAGATTCCTCAGTAAGATTAAGTTGGCGTGCAAAGTCAGATGAAATAAAACTCTGATCTGCACCAGTTTCAAACAGAATAGATGCATAAGAGTCATGTAAAAGAAATGTACCAGTGACCACATTAGGGTCTTGCGTGCTGCATTGGCTCTAATCACAAAAGCCCTCCCACGAGGTGCATGAGCTCCCTGTTGCATTCGCTTCGGGCAATCTTTGGAGAAATGACCTACTTCTCCACAGTTGTAGCATCCCCTGTTTTTGTTCTTGTGATTGCTTGGGTTTGGTGGTGGAGGTAATGCTCTAGCAGCATTGTTTGTAACTTGTGTTGCTGGGATACGGTACTGCTGAGCCCAGTGGCCTAGTCGACCACAGTTGTTACACTTCCTACACTGCACCGTAGTAGGATGATGATATTTGCATTGTGCACACTGAGGATGCACTCCAACATAGTGTTTGGGTGCAGCATTAGCAGGTAATGCAGGGGCTTGTCTCAATGGGGTGGCCATCACATAGTTCTTGATGACCTTTTGCTTCTTCTTTTTGTGGTGTTTAGGCTTCTTTGACGGCTCTTCTTTAGCTTTACCCGAGTCCTTCTTCAGAATTCCTAACTTCACCATTACCTCAGTAAGTTTAGCTGATAGGGAGATGGCTGACTCTAGAGTCGCAGGGTTTGCAGCAAGTACAATGCCCTGAATGCAGGATGGTAATCCTCCCACATAACGGTCAATCAGCTTTTGTCACACCCCGAGCCGGCGGGCTGGATCGACTTTCCCGTCGGGCGGAAGGTTCTCGAGGCGTGTTATCGTGAGTGATAATAGTGATGATCAGATTGTTTACATGGCATCAACATTGAGAATAACTAAAGCACAATATAGCATTAAACAATGATTACAAAGTTAAATTACAACTGCCAATGTTTGATAATTTAATTGAGTAAGCCTATCAAAAGAATCAAAGGTTTACTATCTTGTAACTGTACATCACTTGAGAAAAGCATGTAAGAAAACAAAGTCAACACAATGGTTGGTGAGTTCATATGGTTTTAGTAATTGAAAATAGCTTTGCAAACCTTTCAGGTAAAACCCTAACCTCATTAAAATCACATGTAATATCCAGATCGGTATGCTTATATATAGGGCATACGAAAGGGTCGAGCCTACAACCCGCCCAGACGCCATCCCACCACATATTAACCCACATACGACACTGTTGTTAATGATAATTAAGCATTTTACCTTCCATTCAATTCCATTCACATCCCCGCTTTAAGACATTTTGTTTAATAGTTTAGAACACGCACACAACAGCATTGACAAACCCCTTCGGTAACAACCTTAACCTCATTAACACTACATGTATCATCCAACTCGGTACGCTTATTTATAGGGCATACGAAAGGGTCGAGCCTACAACCAGCCCAGACGCCATCCCACCACATACTAAGTCACATAGGACATTGATGTTAATGATAATTAAGCGTCTTACCTACCATCCATTTCCATCATAGCTTTAGCATTCTGTTTAAGTTTACATCATGAGTGGACAATGGGGAATCGCTGTATGGCAAGCACTGAGAGGCCAACAGTCTGTTCCCCAAGGTCCCGACTATGAAGAGCACCCTTTGGCAAGCACTGAGAGGCCAATAGGTCCATTCTACAATAGTCCTAGCTACACAGAACATCCTATGGCAAGCACTGAGAGGCCAGTCGGTCCGTTCTATAATAGCCAATAGCTTTAGCGTTGGGGTTAAGTTTACAACATGAGTGGAAAATGATGAATCACTGTATGGCAAGCACTGAGAGGCCAACAGTCTGTTCCTCCAAGTCCTGACTATGAAGGTCACCCTATGGCAAGCACTGAGAGACCGACGGTCTGTTCCTTCAAGTCTCAACTATGGAGAACACTCTATGGCAAGCACTGAGACGCCAAATCAGTATGTTCTCCCAAAGCCGATAACTTTAGCATCCAAGTTTATAGCATTCATATAGCATAGCATTTACGTATCTTGTGCACAAGTACTAGCTTCACAACCGGTAGGGCAAGCACTGAGAGGCCAAACCGTTGTTTTAGCATGGCAAGCATAATAAGCATAATAAGCATACAAAGTAAAAGCATAGCAAACATATGAAGCATATAAGTATTTCTGAGTTTGTGCATTCACGTTTTCAAAGTTAGTTTATAAAAGCGTTTCAACCTATTAATCTTTGCATTTGAAAAGCATCCGATGTTTTAAGCAAACTAGTTTAAAAGTAATTAGCTTTAGCAGGTAGTCTTAGCATATAGCATTAACACTTAGTATTAGCATTTAGCATTGGCATTTAGCATTAGCATGTAGCATTAGTATTTAGTATTGGCATGTAGCATTAGCATTAAGCATCAGCATTGCAACATTAGTACTTAGCATTCGCATGTAACATTAGCATTTAGCCTTAGCATTGTAGCATTAGTACTTAGCATTCGCATGTAGCATTAGCACTTGTATTAGCATTTAGCATTGGCATTTAGCTTTAGCATGTAGCATTAGTATTTAGTATTAGCATTTACAATAAAACCTTAGCTTTTAGCATTTAGAATAAGACCTTAGCTTTTAGCATTTAGAATAAGACGTTGGCTTTTAGTATTTAGAGTAAGTGTAATAAGCATTATGACTAAGTATAAAGGCATTTATGAATCATTTAAAACATTTGTTTAAAATGTATACTATACTTCTCAGTCCCGAAGTAAAAATCAAAATAGTTTGAAAAGGGACAAATGAACTCACATGTGTTTCTAAGTAGGAATCACAACAGATAATGTGCACTAGTTAGTTGCAGCTTAAGTACCTTCAACACCTGAGTTGTTTTAAGATATTCAAATACTATAAGTCGTTATAATAGATGCAAACTAGGGTTTTGGTTTCGATGTGCAACTAAGTGTCCTATGTTACTAATGTGTTTTCTAAGATTCTATCTAACTAGTCTAATTCATTACCCGTTAATAACCCTTATTCCACAAGTAATCATTACAAGTCTTTAGTTAAAACGTTTTTAAATTCATTCAATTTAAGGTAAAAATTTAGTTTAAAAATCATTTAATTCAATTTAATAAAGTTTACAATTTAATTCCTTTAATTAAAAGCATAGTTCATTTTAAGAAAATCATAAGTTAGCAAAGTGATAGTCAGGATATATGTTTAACATTGGTTTAGCAAAGTGTTGGTGTTTTAATCTCTAGCATGAAAGGCTTACAAGCTTGTCACTTTTACTTGCCAACCTTATTTATGGCCCCAAGCCCATGCATAACATCTATTGTAATTAAAAGGCTTGATTGTAGAGGCATGGCATAATTCTTTACCATCCACTTTGTATTCTAGTCACCCTAAGTTTTTTCCCATGCTCACCCCATGCATCCCATGCACGTAGCTTCTCATAATACCGCTCGTATAGCCTAGCCGAATGGGTTTGGCCGTATGAGAGCCTTGGCCGAACTAACCCTAGCTGAATGAGTGACGGGCCGATCGAATGGGTGTCCTGGCCGACTGACTTGGTCCGAATGAGGAGTGACCGACTGGTCTTTGGGTTAGGCCGAATGAGGAGGAGGAGACTAGCCTTGGTTCGGGTGAGGCCTTGGGCGAAAGAGGGTAAGGGCGAATGAACCCAGCCGAAGGAGGGTGGCCTTGGCCATTCGGTCGAACAGAGGGTCCTTCGGCCCTGCATCCTTTCGGCTCATCTGCTAAGCGGTTATTCGGCTAGCTGTGGCCTCACGAGTGCAGCCCTAGAATCTCGGCCAAATCGACTAACTCACCCTCATTCATGGTTCCTACATCGTTCTAGAGTGGTGTGGTGTGCTTTTTCCTACGATTTAGAAGGGTTTCAGCCGGGTTCTAGAGAGGCCGAACCTAGTGTTTTCAAACCCTTAAAACCGAATCAAATCATGGATTTTACCTCGAATCAGATGGATAATAGCTTACATCCGTTGTACTTCTGTGATCTACAAGTTGTAGTGGTCGTTTTGACACCAAAATGGCTCGATTTCGTGGAGAAATGGATGAGTTTTGTGGTGGGTTTCTAGAGAGAGAAAATATATAGAGAGAGAGAGAGTGATGGGAGAGAGGTTGAAGATGAAATGGTGGTGGGGAGAATGAGGGATTAAAAGCCTCATTAAAGGCTTTCAACATACCCGGGTGTTCGGGTCCGTTCGGTTTCGCGTAAAGACGTCGTTTTCGTTTCATTTTCGAAACAAAACATCGCGATATTAAAAGTAGAGTTTAGAAATTTATTTTAGGTGGTAATTCCTAGTAAATTAACTACTTATCTTCCAATTATATTAAATTTATGAAAATATTTAATATACTGTTTAAATCGAATCGCATAGTCGTCGCGCGTATTCGTCAGACTCGTTACCCGTACGAATACGACGATAACTAAACTTTTCAATATGGTTTTCTAATTATTGGACATCGTTCAGAACGTTAAACTTTCAGATATATTCGTACAGATTGTCACCTATACGAATAATCTGTCCATTTAGCATTCTCGTAACGACATCCGTTGTGGTTTTGTTCTATGCATCCTCACATTTTTTTTATACATAATAGCATCTCAACAAGCATTCATGTGTTAGTTCAGTGTTGTCTGATATGTTTCAGACTGTTAAACTGTGAGTTTGAATCAGATTACTGAATCCATTGCGTAATAGTTTTGTGTCAAGCATCATCTGATATTAGCATACAATTAATACACATAGTTTATGTCTGAGTTACTGTGCAAGTTAATTTTCCGGTTACGATTCCGGCACTGGTGTTACAGTCTCCCCTTGTTAAAGAAATTTCGTCCCGAAATTTAAAAGTTATTATCAGGCACGACTTTCTTTGTCACAAGTGAGGAAAACTTTGTTTTGTGCGATGTCCCTACGCTCCGCAAATGAACTCTGGGTCGCGTTTGGAATTTCCACTAAGTCTTCCTAGTTGCAATACGGTTTTGTTCAGTGTTTGACTACACAATTCCGTGATTCCTATTGATTTGTCAATGAAATGTATGTGTAGGCTTTTTCACATCACTTCGATCGATTTGATCAAGAGTTACTCAACCAATCATTTCTGGTGATCTCTCCTCAAGTTACATCATGCTTAGTTCTATGTTATTTATACCATCTGATCCAATATACAATGAGCCTTTTATATTGACTTATTCATCATGAACCAGATGTATCTTGTTTTCGTCTCCCTGTGTCATTGCCTTCAGAATGATTTCCTCAAGTATTTCTTCAGAGTTTTGCTCGCCTTATTGCTCGCAGTTGTCTTACTGTTATGTTTTGCTTAATCTTTGCATAACTCTACACTTTATTATTGTTCAAAACTAATTGATGCTATGAGCATCAATTGTTACACCACCTTAGTGTTAGTAGTGGTTTCCTAAGTATGTTGTATACATTAACTAAGAATTCCTTCATTGTTTCTACGGCAATAAAGAATTTCTAAGTTTTCATGGAATACCTATGTGGTTATACTAATGGGAACAAGATAAATTTCTTATGCATACTAGTATCAAAATGAAATAAGCACTTATGGATTAAAGAATATCACATGCCAATACCCGTCTTTGGCATATCTTCGTCTTGTATTGACTGATTCTCTGGATCTAGTTATATAGTTTAACTATGATTCCAGTATATTTCCAACATTCATCCTTTCTTAACATCCTAGGACCAAAGTTCTCTAAATTAAGTAATTCGAGTTCTATGAGGTCTAGGTAGAAAGTGAAAGTTTACACGCTAGCTTTGGCATTTTGAATTCCTACGGCTTTTAGTGTTCTAATTAAATAAGGTCCTCTTCCTAATTACAGTAGTTAAACCGTAATTAAAATTTACCCTATCTTTATTTAATCATTTAACGCTTATTTAACCTAAGGGTTCCTTAAGTTACTATTCCGATTATCTTATTGGCACCGAGTTTGCTTACGGTTACCTTAGATTTATTGTTTTTAAAATCACAATAGATTATACATTTCTAACTAGCACCCCAATAAATAATTTAACATATCATGCTGAAATTTGCATACCTATGGGGTCATCGGACTCCGAGTGTTCCCCAGGAGCTGGTAAAGCGAGTAATTCCTCAGTGACCGCTGGGTCTGCTGGAGACATTCTCCTAGGGCAGTCCCTTGCGAAATGTCCGTGCATTTCGCACGCGTAGCAGTTGTTGTTATGTTGAGAGGAAGTAGAGATGCTCGCTTTTTGTTCCTGTTTCCTAGTGGAAATAAACCGGCACTGTTGGATCCAATGTCCGTATTTCCCACAATTCAGACAGTGTCTACAGGGTTTCTTCTCACCATGGTGAGAACCACATCTGGCGCATTTAGGAAATGTACCAACATATTGACGGGGAGTAGAAGTTATCGGTGACCTACACTGCTGCATCCAGTGTCCCATTTTTCCACAGCGCGTGCATTGTACACATGAAAGTTCAGCTCGATGATGGTAGTGACAAGCTGAACAGAGAGGGGCTTTTCCCTCATAATGAGCACTAACTCCTGTAGTCAAATCTGGCAGGATTAGACTAATAGGTTCAGCTTCAGTGTAGTTCACAGTTCTTTTTCGCCTTTTTGCATAACGGCGTTTAGGTTTCTTGCTGGTTTCTCCATCTTCTGGTTCCTTCTTCTCTGCAGAAAGTAGTGGGAAGTTCATAGCAAACTCCTCACTGTTCCTGATCCAGGTGATGATTCCAGGGAGAACCGCCACCAACTGTTCAGTGATCAGGGTTGCAAGTGCATCAACTGCTGGGTCCGTCTCCTGCGAAGGGAGGGGCGGTGATGGTTTTCTTCTTGGTGACATTCTGATCACAATCAATAGAATATTGGTTAGTGCAATGACCGAATGCAGAAGACACAATGCAAGTAAATTCCTAATTCTTATGTTCTCTAATGTTCTCTACATGAAGGTGCCTAAGTTATAGTCTAGGCCAAACCATTTTAAGTAAATGACCTATTATTCTCTATAACCTTGAGCTCTGATACCAATCTGTCACACCCCGAGCCGGCGGGCTGAATCGACTTTCCCGTCGGGCGGAAGGTTCTCGGGGCGCGATATCGTGAGTGATAATGGTGATGATCAAATTGTTTACATGGCATCAACATTAAGAATAACTGAAGCACAATATAGCATTAAACTATGATTACAAAGTTAAATTACAACTGCCAATGTTTGATAATTTAACTGAGTAAACCTATCAAAAGAATCAAAGGTTTACTATCTTGTAACTGTACAAGATATCAAAAGTGATTCACAATGATCAACCACATATATGCTTTCTCAAAAACTACTAGGTCCTCTAACTAGCATCCTAGCATGAAATCCTAAGCCTTAGCTTAATCCTGTACATCACCTGAGAAAAGCATATAAGAAAACAAAGTCAACACAATGGTTGGTGAGTTCATATGGTTTTAGTATTTGAAAATAGCTTTGCAAACCTTTCAGGTAAAACCCTAACCTCATTAACATCACATGTAATATCCAGATCGGTATGCTTATATATAGGGCATACGAAAGGGTCGAGCCTCCAACCCGCCAAGACGCCATCCCACCACATACTAACCAACATATGACATTGTTGTTAATGATAATTAAGCATTTTACCTTCCATTCAATTCCATTCCCATCCCTACTTTACGACATTCTGTTTAATAGTTTAAAACACGCGTACAACAGCATTGACAAACCCCTTCGGTAACAACCTTAACCTCATTAACACCACCTGTATCATTCAACTCGGTATGCTTATATATAGGGCATACGAAAGGGTCGAGCCTACAACCTGCCCAGACGCCATCCCACCACATACTAAGTCACATAGGACATTGATGTTAATGATAATTAAGCGTCTTACCTACCATCCATTTCCATCATAGCTTTAGCATTCAGTTTAGGTTTACATCATGAGTGGACAATGAGGAATCACTGTATGGCAAGCACTGAGAGGCCAACAGTCTGCTCCCCAAGGTCCCGACTATGAAGAACACCCTTTGGCAAGCACTGAGAGGCCAGTCGGTCCGTTCTATAATAGCCAATAGCTTTAGCGTTGGGGTTAAGTTTACAACATGAGTGGAAAATGAGGAATCACTGTATGACAAGCACTGAGAGGAAAACAGTCTGTTCCTCCAAGTCCTGACTATGAAGGTCACCCTATGGCAAGCACTGAGAGACCAACGGTCTGTTCCTTCAAGTCTCGACTATGGAGAACACCCTATGGCAAGTACTGAGAGGCCAAATCAGTATGTTCTCCCATAGCCGATAGCTTTAGCATTCAAGTTTATAGCATTCATATAGCATAGCATTTACGTATCTTGTGCACAAGTACTAGCTTCACAACCAGTAGGGCAAGCACTGAGAGGCCAAACCGTTGTTTTAGCATGGCAAGCATAATAAGCATACAAAGTAAAAGCATTTTGAGCATTTTAAGCACTTCGAGCATCTGAGCATAGCAAACATATCAAGCATATAAGTCTTTCTGAGTTTGTGCATTCACGTTTTCAAGTTAGTTTATAAAAGCATTTCAACCTATTAATCTTTGCATTTGAAAAGCATCCGATGTTTTAAGCAAACTAGTTTAAAAGTAATTAGTTTAGCAGGTAGTCTTAGCATATAGCATTAACACTAAGTATTAGCATTTAGCATTGGCATTTAGCATTAGCATGTAGCATTAGTATTTAGTATTGGCATGTAGCATTAGCATTTAGCATCAGCATTGCAACATTAGTACTTAGCATTCACATGTAACATTAGCATTTAGCCTTAGCATTGTAGCATTAGTACTTAGCATTCGCATGTAGCATTAGCACTTGTATTAGCATTTAGCATTGGCATTTAGCATTAGCATGTAGCATTAGTATTTAGTATTAGCATTTACAATAAAACCTTAGCTTTTAGCATTTAGAATAAGACCTTAGCTTTTAGCATTTAGAATAAGACCTTGGCTTTTAGTATTTAGAGTAAGTGTAATAAGCATTATGACTAAGTATAAAGGCATTTATGAATCATTTAAAACATTTGTTTAAAATGTATACTATACTTCTCAGTCCCGAAGTAAAAATCAAAATAGTTTGAAAAGGGACAAATGAACTCACCTGTGTTTCTAAGTAGGAATCACAACAGATAATGTGCACTCGTTAGTTGCAGCTTAAGTACCTTCAACACCTGAGTTGTTTTAAGAGATTCAAATACTATAAGTCGTTATAATAGACGCAAACTAGGGTTTTGGTCTCGGTGTGCAACTAAGTGTCCTATGTTACTAATGTGTTTTCTAAGATTCTATCTAACTAGTCTAATTCATTACCCATTAATAACCCTTATTCCACAAGTAATCATTACAAGTCTTGAGTTAAAACTTTTTAAATTCATTCAATTTAAGGTAAACATTTAGTTTAAAAATCGTTTAATTCAATTTAATAAAGTTTACAATTTAATTCCTTTTATTAAAAGCATATTTCATTTTAAGAAAATCATAAGTTAGCTTGTTAGACTTAAGTTAATCCGGTGTGATCCACTCTAAGCTTGTGATTAAGTCTTAGCTTCCCCTGTTTCTTGAATCATTCGTGTGTACAACCTAGATTAGAAAGTTCCGCAAAGTATCCAATAGAGTTGTATATGAAATGTCATTTACTAGTATCGGTGTTAATAACTAACACTAACACTTAGTTAAATCCTTTGATTCCTTGTTGTTCATGCTTTATGTTAAAACGTTTAAAAACCTTGATGTTGTTGCATTAATCTTTGTTTACCCACAATCCCAAGTGATAGTCAAGATATATGTTTAACATAGGTTTTGCAAAGTGTTGGTGTTTTAATCTCTAGCATGAAAGGCTTACAAGCTTGTCACTTTTACTTGCCAACCTTATTTATGGCCCCAAGCCCATGCCTAACATCTGTTGTAATTAAAAGGCTTTATTGTAGAGGCATGGCATTATTCTTTAGCATCCACTTTGTATTCTAGTCACCCTAAGTATTTTCCCATGCTCACCCCATGCATCCCATGCACGTAGCTTCTCATAATCCCACTCGTGTAGCCTAGCCGAATGGGTTTGGCCGTATGAGAGCCTTGGCCGAACTAACCCTAGCCGAATGAGTGACGGGCCGATCGAATGGGTCTCCTAGCCGACTGACTTGGTCCGAATGAGGAGTGACCGACTGGTCTTTGGGTTAGGCCGAATGAGGAGGAGGCAATTGGCCTTGGTTCGGGTGAGGCCTTGGGCGAAAGAGGGTATGGGCGAATGAACCCAACTGAAGGAGGGTGGCATTGGCCATTCGGCCGAATAGAGGGTCCTTCGGCCCTGCAGCCTTTCGGCTCATGTGCTAAGCTGCCATTCGGCTAGCTGTGGCCTCACGAGTGTAGCCCTAGAATCTCGGCCAAATCAACTAACTCACCCTCATTCATGGTTCCAACATCGTTCTAGAGTGGTGTGGTGTGCTTTTTCCTAAGATTTACAAGGGTTTGAGCCGGGTTCTAGAGGGGCCGAACCTAGGGTTTTCATACCCTTAAAACCGAATCAAATCATGGATTTTACCTCGAATCAGATGGATAATAGCTTACATCCGTTGTACTTCTGTGATCTACAAGTTGTAGTGGTCGTTTTGACACCAAAATGGCTCGATTTCGTGGGGAAATGGATGAGTTTGGTGGTGGGTTTCTAGAGAGAGAAAATATATATAGAGAGAGAGTGATGGGAGAGAGGTTGAAGATGAAATGGTGGTGGGGAGAATGAGGGATTAAAAGCCTCATTAAAGGCTTTCAACATACCCGGGTGTTCGGGTCCGTTCGGTTTCGCGTAAAGACGTCGTTTTCGTTTCATTTTCGAAACAAAACATCGCGATATTAAAAGTAGAGTTTAGAAATTTATTTTAGGTGGTAATTCCTAGTAAATTAACTACTTATCTTCCAATTATATTAAATTTATGAAAATATTTAATATACTGTTTAAATCGAATCGCATAGTCGTCGCGCGTATTCGTCAGACTCGTTACCCGTACGAATACGACGATAACTAAACTTTTCAATATGGTTTTCTAATTATTGGACATCGTTCAGAACGTTAAACTTTCAGATATATTCGTACAGATTGTCACCTATACGAATAATCTGTCCATTTAGCATTCTCGTGACGACATCCGTTGTGGTTTTGTTCTATGAATCCTCACATACGTTTATTATACATAATAGCATCTCAACAAGCATTCATGTGTTAGTTCAGTGTTGTCTGATATGTTTCAGACTGTTAAACTATGAGTTTTAATCATATTACTGAATCCATTGTGTAATAGTTTTGTGTCAAGCATCATCTGATATTAGCATACAATTAATACACATATTTTATGTCTGAGTAACTGTGCAAGTTACTGTTCAGGTTACGATTCCGGCACTAGTGTTACAGCTTTTCCAGAGTCGGCACCATCTCTGGCACAAAAGCTACCAGTTCGTGATAGTGAGTAGTATAAGCCATGTGGTCTGCCCCCTGCATCACATGATTGGACAGTTCAGTCTCTAGCTTCTGAAGATCATGGTTTGGACAGAATTCTTTCCTTAAAAGAATTTTGAAATCTGCCCAAGGCATAGCCAGTGCTTCTTCTCTACCTCGAGCTCTTATCTGGGAGTTCCACCATGTTAAGGCCCACTTGCTAAAAGATCCAGCAGCATATCGGACCTTGTGGTGTTCTGGACAACCGTTGATGTCCAGTGTGGTTTCCATCTTCTCTAGCCATTGGATCAGTCCAACGGCTCCTTCCACACCGCTAAAGCTTGGCGGCTTCCATCCTACGAAGGATTTGTAGGAGCAGTCTGAAGTAGTGCCAGTGTTTCCGCTAGCTTCCCCCGTAGTATGCCCAGAGTTGTTGCCGTGACCTTGAATCCTGTTGATCATCTCTGGGATGACATCTTTCATCTAATTAGTCAGCTGACTGCTCAGTAATGTTGCCAAGGCAACAGTAGCAGGATCGAGAGCTGGAGTTGCATGCGGGTTTGGAGGAGGAATGAGTGGAGGAGGAGGAGGAGGTGGCAGTGGTGAATCAGCTGGAGATGGTGTTGACGAGTGCAGAGCTGAACTCTGTGGGGGTGGCACAATAGAAGGAGGTCTTCTAGGCGGCAATCTGATCATAACCAAAAGTATATTGGTTAGTGTAGTGATCAAATGCAGAAGACACAATGCAAGCATAAATCTTATGTTCTCTACATGACGGTCCCTAAGTTATAGTCTAGGCCAAACCGTTCAAGTAAATGACCTATTATTCTTTATAACCTTGAGCTCTGATACCAATCTGTCAGACCCCAAGCCAGCGGGCCGGATCGTGTGTCCCGCCGGGCGAAAGGTTCCGGGGGCGCGTTATCGTGAGATGATAATCGTGATGATCAGATTCTTTACATAATAACTAGGATTACAAAGTTAGATTACAACTGTCAATGTTTGATAATTTAACTAAGTAAACCTATCAAAAGAATCAAATGTTTACTATCTTGTAACTGTACAAGATGTCAGAAGTGATTCACAACAATCATCAGATCATGCGCTTTTCAAAATCTACTAGGTCCTCTAACTGGGCATCCTAGCATGCAATCCTGAGCCTTAGCTTAATCATGTACGTCACCTGAGAAAGCATGTAAGAAAACAAAGTCAACACAATAGTTGGTGAGTTTATACAGTTTAGTAGTTGAAAAATAGCTTTAGCAAACCTTTTCGGTAACAACCTTAACCTCATTAACATCACATGTAATATCCAATTCGGTATGCTTATATATAGGGCTAATGTAGGGTCGAGCTTACCGCCCGCCCAGCCACCGTCCCACCACATACTAAATCACATATGACATTGTTGTTAATGATAATTAAGCATTTTACCTACGTCCAATTCCGTCTCCATCATAGCTTTAGGATACTGTTTAAAAGTTTACATGTTCATAGCAATCACATAGCTCGGCTTTAACGTACATTATACATGTATATTAGCTTTGCATCAACGCAGTTTAACATATATGAATCTCATGCATAGGTACAAGCTTTGCATTAGCACAGTTTAACATTTACGTTTCCCATGATTAGATACAAGCTTTGCACTAGCATAGTTTAGCAATTACGTATCTCATGAATCGATTCAAGCTTTGCTTTAGCATAGTTTAGCATTCACGTATCACATATATAGATACAAGCTTTGCATTAGCATAGTTTAGCATTCACGTACCTCATATATAGATACAAGGTTTGCATTAGCATAGTTTAGCATTCACGTATCTCATATATAGATACAAGCTTTGCATTAGCATAGTTTAGCATTCACGTATCTCATATGTAGATACAAGCTTTGCATTAGCATAGTTTAGCATTCACGTATCTCATATATAGATACAAGCTTTGCATTAGCATAGTTTAGCATTCACGTATCTCATATATAGATACAAGCTTTGCATTAGCATACAACCTTAGCATGTAGTATGTAGCATATAGCATTAGCATGTAGTCTTAGTTTATAGCATATAGCATCTAACATTAGCATGTAGTCTTAGCACATAGTTTTAGCTTGTAGCATTAGTTTGTAGCGTTAGCATGTAGCATTAGCATGTAGCGTTAGCATGTAGCGTTAGCATGTAGCATTAGCTTATAGCCTTAGCATGTAGCCTTATCATGTAGCATTAGCAAGTAGCATTAGCATGTAGCATTAGTTTATAGCATTAGCATGTAGCATTAGCATGTAGCATTAGCATGTAGAATTAGCATATAGTTTTAGCATGTAGCATATAGCATATAAGTTAGGTGCATGAAGTATCAGCAACTAAGGTAAAGCCTTAGCTTTTAGCTTTTAGAATTAGCTTTTAGAATAAGTGTATAAGCATTAGCATTTGTCTTATGATATAGTATAAATTCATTTACAAAACATTTAAACATCTGTTTAAAAAGGAAAACATGCTTCTCAGTCCCAATGTAAAATCCAAAATGGTTTGAAATGGGACAATGAACTCACCTGTGTTGCTAAGTATGAATTACCACAGATAATGCGCGCTCGTTAGTTGTAGATTAAGTATCTTCAACACCTGAGTTGTTTTAAGAGATTCGAATACGATCAGTCGTTATAATAGACGCAAACTAGGGTTTTGGTCTCGGTGTGCAACTAAGTGTCTTATATTACTAATGTGTTCTCTAGGATTTCAGCTAACTAATCTAAGGCCTTACCCATAAGTAACCATTACAAGACTTGGATTAAGTATTTATAAGATAATTCGTTTTAAATTAACCTTAGGTTAGAAATCATTTAATTAATTTAAGAAAGTTTATCATTGGCTTCTTTTATAAAAAATCATATTTTATCTTAAGAAAATCATAGATTTGTTTATTAGACTTAAGTTAATCCAACCTTAATTAACTCTAAGTCTAAGATTAAGTCTTAGCTTCTTTTGTTTCTTAGATAGCTCGTGTATACAACTTAGCTTAGAAAGTTCAACGAACTATCAAACCAAGTTGTAATGATATGGAATTTACTAAGTATCGGTGTTAATAAATAACACTCACACTTAGTTGAATTCCTTGATTCCTTGTAGTTCATGCTTTATGTTAAAATGTTTAAAACCCTTGATGTTGTTGCATTAGTCCTTGTTTACCCACAATCAAGTGGAATAGACAAGATATAGGTTTAGCATGTATTTAGCAAAATAACGATGTCACAATCATGATTAGCTTATAAGTTTATTTATCTTTGTGTAAACTAGGTTGGTTTCTTGTTTAGAAACTCTAATAATTCCCCATGCACACACACAAACCATGCATGCAAAGCGTGTGTGTGTGTCCATACTTCTCACAAAAATATCCTTGCTTAGTAACCCTCCATAGTTTACCCATTCATGATCTTGGTTTTATTCATCCGATCGAAAGGAGTTGGCCGAAGTATTTGGCCCGAAGCAACAAAGGGCCGATCGAATGAAGGAATGGCCGAATGTATTTCAGCCAAAAAGATTATGCCGTATGGCCATGGCGAATGGAGCCTGGCCGATTGATGGTTGCCGACCGAATAGGGGTCAGGGTCGAGTGGTTGTGGCCGAACTAGGTCGAGCGACTGAGCAGTTTGGCCGAAAGGTCTAAGCCGAATGGTGCCCGGTCGAATAGGCCTGTGGCGAAGGAGTTTGGCCGAATGAAATTGGGCCGAAGCAGAGGGGCCGATAGAATGAGGACATTCGCCGGGACTGGTTCGGTCGGGGCCTAGTCCTTCGGCCGGCATGTGCAGGGGCCATTCGGCCGGGCCAAGCCACGATGTGCAGCCCTCTAAAACCAAGATTTCAGCCATGCTCAGGTTATATCTCTTGTTCCTACATTGTTCTAGGGTGTTGATGTGTGTTTTCCCTAAGGTTTGAGTGAATTTATCCGACTAGAAAAGGGGTCGAACGAGAGGGCTTAAGAAACCCTAAAATCGCTACAAACTTTTGATTTTTACCTCGATTTTGCTGGATAAAAACTCAGATCCTTTGTACTTCTATGATCTACGTGATGTAGTGGTTGTTTAGACACCAAAATGGCTCGAATCGGTTGAGAAATGAGGGAGATAGGTTGAGGGTTTCTAGAGAGAGAAAGGGCCGAAATTTGATGATGGTGCTGGTTGGTGGAGGGGGAGAGGAGAATTAAATGCCCCCATAAATGGCTTCAAATTAACCGGGTTCGTTCGGTTCCGCTCGGTTTCGCGTAAAAGCGTCGTTTCTCTTTCGACTTCGCGACAAACGTCTCGGTTTTAAAGATAAAATTTAATAAATTAATTTAGGTGGTTATTCCTAGTAAATTAACTAATTATCTTTCGTTTATTTTAAATTTTAAGAAAACATTTAACTTACAGTTTAAATCGAATCGTATATTCGTCGCGCGTATTCGTTCGAATCGTCACCCGTACGAATACGATGATTACTAAACTTTTAAATATGGTTGTCTAATTATTGGACATCATTCAGAACGTTAAACTTTCAGATGTGTTCGTACAGATCGTCACCTATACGAACAATCTGTCCATTTAGCATTCATGTAACGACGTCTGTTATTGCTTTGTTCTGTTCAACCTCGCATACGTATATACAAAATAGCATATTAACAAGCATTTGTGTGTCAGTTCAGTGTTTTCTGATATATTTCTGACTGTTAAACCATGAGATTTAATCAAATTGCAGAAACGATTGCATAATAGTTTAGTGTCAAGCATCACAAAGTTAATAGCATACAAATAGTTCACGTAGTTTGTACCTGAGTTACTGTGCAAATTACTGTGCAGATCACTGTTCCGGTAACGTTTCCGACACCGATGTTACAGGTAGATCTCGCTTGCTCAGTTATGTTTATCTACGCGTAAAGAATTTTTATTTGTTCGGTTTTTACGTATTTCATCTTTAAAATGCAATACGTGAAATAATGTGATTTTATTTAAATTGTTTAAGGTGTTTATTCCTATTAAACGTTTTAAGTTCTTTTTATTTAATTTAAATATCGTGAACATTATTTCGGTTATCTCGTTGAAACGCGATACTTACGTATGCTTTCGTAAAGATCGTCACCTTTATGAAGGCCACGTTTCTTTTGTATTCCTACTTGATTTACGATTCATGGAACATCGTTTCAGGACACTATTGCTAATAATTGTATTCGTGTGAATCGTCACCCACACGAATACATTATTAGGCTAATATTTCTGAAATAGTATTTGCGTTATAAGTTATATCCATAGCCTCACCATCGCATAAATATTTCCATTATCGCTTTCATTATTTTAATCAAATATATATTTCCCAATCCTCAACCCCACTAAATCATATCACTGACACATCCACGAAAGGTCGAAATAAGTTTATGTATAGGCCATATGTAGGAGTCGGTCGCAACATATCTAGCAGCCAGCCCACCACCTCTTCGATAGACCATGGATACACCCTTGTCTATATTTGGTGATAGAATCCTGCACAACTACCAATTCCAATCAAACCATCCCATATCATATTATTCAATCCGCAATAAACACTATGGTTCATTCTAGTTGTATTTCAAACTAACTTCCCAATGGTTTATGCATATTATTCATATGTTCCCATCAAAGTATACCAAATGATAATATCATCAATCAACTCCAAAATCATCAAATTATCATAACGGGTTCAATCAATTCAATAACATATATCAAATGACATACCTGAAACATAGGAATGTTACACCGTTTAATGAAACAACCTTAACCTCAGTAACAACACCTATCCTATCCAGTCACGTATGCTTATATATAAGGCATACGTAGGGTCAAGCCCAGCCGCCAGCCCACCACATACCGGACCGCATATGATATTCTTATTACCGATAATTAAGTGTTTCAGTCCCTACCAATCGAACATTCAACAAAGTTAAAAGGATTCTGGTTATCCAATTCCAATTCAGTAGAGTTCGAAAACCATGTTTGAGACCACCACTGTAAGCGACTGAAATCTGATTGGGGTGACTCATAGAGTTACCCATGAGGATTAACAATACCAACTTATAGAGATGTCTCGGGTGTAACGGTCGACATCGGTGCGTAGTTAAAGAATACCCATCAGAAGGCACAAGGTCTACTGAATGGGATCATACTCATCCTAGCCACATGTTACAAAACTTATGAATTGACAAAGAAGAACACTGAATGACTAGTAGGGGTTGACACCATGTTAACGCGCAGAGGTCAACCAGTCTGTCTTACGAAGTCCTTGTGAGTATTTAGTATTAAGACCTTCCGTTCCATGTGCACATGCACCTATTTACCAACCCGGACCCCATCCGCGTATGCCCCATCCTGGGCACACCAACCACTTAAATGTTTAGTGTGTGAGCATAATTTTTGTAAGCATTGTAAATAAGTATTGTAAGTATTCTGTAAGTATTGTAAGTATAGGTATTCTTAGTATTGTAAAAGTATTGTAAGTATTGTAAGAGTTTGTGTATGAGAGATTATAGTTTTGAGAAAGTATATGTTTAAGAAAGTATTTGTATGAGAAAGTATTGGTTAATAGTAGTTTATAAATGAAATTAAAGTGTTTCATGCATAAACATAGAATCATTGTAAAAATTTAATCTAAATAAGTATAATACCACATTAGTAAGCCATTTATAAAACATGACAAGCATTTATATAAAACATTTAACATGTTTCTTAGTCCCGCAGTTGTAGGACCTAAGAAACCCTCGGAAACAAGTCGGTTCCTTGGGAGAGCTGCTCGACAGGCGTTTGAATAGTGTGGAATCCTATTCAAGGGTTTTCCAATCGAAACAACCAGTCCCCATGGCAATCCGACCCTGAGGACTCAACGTTTTGATCGAAATCGAACACCACGGGGTAAGAATCGAATTTGGAGAATAAGGAGCGGCTCAAAAGCCTAGAAATATAACAGAGGAGTGCTCAGGGGAGAGAGGAAGCTCAGAAAGGTGTGAAATATTCTGTTTGCAGCCCTATATATAAGCTGTACTCATTCGGCCGAATGAGTAGTGCGAAACACTCATTCGGCGAATGGCTCAGCCGAATGAGCTTAAACAACCGAATGAGTCATGCGGATGACTCATTCGTTTGCCTAAGTCATTCGCTGGGCATCCATTCGTCAGAATGTACTCATTCTTAGGTATCATTCGCACGAATGGGTCTAGAACATAGTCAAAGTCAAAATCAAACATATATAAACTTAACAAACTCAATTAAGGATATACGAACAATACTCAAAAGTCTAATTCATTAATAATATGAACTTTACATAATCAAATATATACAAAATACAGAACTAGGAACATTACATGCATCAACAAACTCCCCCTTGGACCTAGTTTCTATTTATCAGCACCTTTCTTGAAATATTTATCTGAAATAGCCTTCCAGTCAGATCTTGCATGAATTCCAAACACTATGCAAATCCGTATAACTCTCATGAACTATAAAGCCTGCTACATATCTTCAAATTCAAATAAAATCTGACATCTGCACAAGGCCTTCACATCTTTATGTGACAAATTAGTCAGCCACATGGGATCAAAGATACGTACAGTATCCCATGTGTTGTCTTTGCATAAAACAATCACCGCCTCAACAGTTCTCCCATCATAGTACCACCATCTGAAACTGTCCAAAAAGTCTTGAGGAATCTTCCGTAAAGGAATCTTCTTCATGACTTTAGGAGGCAGCCACTTTAGGATAACTTTATGTCTTCGGGTGTCTGCATCAATCTCCGGTAGATAGTATCTCTCCGGTTGCTGTGGCTTGAAGTTGACCCATCTCTTCCGGTACTCAAACTGGATCTGTCTTGAAAACCAAGATGACATCCCTGAGTCTTCACTATATAGCATCTTCAGATGTGCAAGTTGATTTACCTCGAATCAGAGCAACGTCTTGAAGTCATGGGGATGTCTGAAGTATTGGATCCCTTGCTGCCTTTTGACTGCATAGCATTGCAAGTCGTGAAAGTATGCCAAACCCATAATTTGACCTCCGGCTTTATATCCTTTGGTCCTGTAAACTTTTGTGTATGGAGTTGGCATAGGAGGAGCACTATCTTTCTTCAAAACTTGCCAATAAGCTGCCCATTCCACTTTCCTCTTTTGAATGTCTTCTGCTGAAGACTCACTGCCACTGATCTTTTCGTCTATCTTTCGTTTCAGCTCCTCCTCATAATGTAGACTAAATAAGTCAGTAAAAGTAGGCAGCTCCTCTTCAGCTGAAGTGTACTTTATGCTCTCTTCCTCTGTAATGTCTTCCAGAATCACCTCATCAATGTCATCGAATGCTTCTGGAGTAGGAAGATCAGAAGCAGGAATGGGAACATCATCCAAAATCACCTCATCAGCATTTAACCTGAATAGTTCTGCAATTTGCTCCTTTGTGAGGTAATGAATGATTTCGCCTTCTTCTTTATCATAACTGATAGAGTGTTGAATTATTCCCTGAGCATCCAATATCATCATCAACTTTTCGTCCAGGAGCCGTCTCACAGGCATCGCTTCAACCTCTTCAGTTGTGACAACCAGTACCAGATCGTCCAGCAAGTCCGTACGGTACGTGTACTTTCACTATTTACTATGTGTAAATACAATGTGTAAACACTTGTGTGACGACAGGAATAGAAAATAAACAACAGTTGTATGTGTTTAAATGAAAATTTAAATATAACAAATACAACAACTCATGAGACACAACAATGTGAAAACAAAAGACAATCACATATCGGTTGCGATCTGATATCCACAAATAACAGGACTCAGATGGCCGACAATTCAGTGAGAAAACAATGTGAATTCAATAACAATGCGGAAACAGATAAGTCTAGTTGAGTCCGTTAGTGAGGAAATACAATTCAAGTAACAATTCAGTTTCGTTTACGAATAATGAACTGACAGTGTGTTTGAATGGGTGATGATTCACAAAAACATATCTGTGAGTTTAAAGTTCTGAATGATAACTGAAACTAGAAAACAAAAATTAGAAGGTGAAACCCTCGTCGTGTTCGTTCGGGTGACGATTCGAACGAATACGTGGGAAGGAGACGCGATCTGACGAAACCTTTAAAATAATCGTTTTCGATAAAATAAATTAAGGAAAAGAAATTTAGAAGATTTATTAGGAATCACAACCTTAAAAATGTTCTAGAAAACTACTTAAATACAAAACGGTAAAATACGCAATTACGTTCTGGAAACGTAACGAAAACGAAAACCGAACAACCGAAACGAACCCGAACACCCGCGGGATATATGAACCCTAAATGAGGTCTTCTTCCTCATTTATTACACACTCCCTCTCTCTCTAAACCTCCATTCCCGTTTTCTCTCTCTCTAGGGTTTTTTCTCACTAAAACATTCATAACTCAACCATTTCTTGACCAAATCACTAAAACTTGGTGCCAAATCGAAGCTCTTGATATCCTCTACTCGAAAGTACAAAGGATCTGCTTCAAAAACCCAAGAATCCAAGGTAATATGGGCTACAAGTGTCAAAAATTTACGGTTTTGTAAACCCTTGTTCGAACCCATCACTTAGTTGGTTAAATCCCTTCCTATTCGAACCCTACAGCCCCGAAAACCTGGTTCTCACCTACACAACCATTGAAAACCATCAGAGATCACTATGGGAACTTGAGAAGGGCACTTGAGGCTCGGCTGCCTACAGCTCGTCCGAGTGGATTTCCTCGGCCGAATGGGAGAAGTCTTGGCCTGGCCGAATGGCCATGGGCCTTATGAACTAGTCACATGACCGAATAAACCCTTGGCCGAATGATCTCATTCGGTGCCATCTCCTTCGGCCAATACGCCATTCGCATGACCGGCCACCTCATTCACATAATCACCTTATTCGGTCGGCCATCTCAATCGCAGGACCTCTTATTCGGCCAAGTTCCATTCGCACGAGTCATCATCATTCGGCCTAGCATTCCCATTCGGCCTACATAGCTTAACAATCCTAAATCTAGTGGACAACACTTGGAATCAACTCCATTTAAGAACATGCATGGGATTAAGGGAAATAACCAATTTGTGCTACAAAGGTGGTGAAATGGTTGTTAAATCAATTTCATAGCATCTAAAACCTTCTTTATAAAGTGTTAATTCACTTAAAACACCTACCAAGATGTTCAAGAAAAGACAACTATTCTAAATTGTTACAATGACAACATGCAAAGTTTTAATGTATGAACCTAAGTTTTATACCTAGAAACTATCTTGATTTACAAATTCTAATAATAGTAAACCTAAGTTTATACTTAGAAACTACATGGAACTTTCAAACTTTTGAGACATGTTATGGAGTTGAATCAAGTGACCATGAACCAAGGAGATGTAATATGCTAGGTCTAACCTTAAATGGCTAAGTCTTAGCATAATATATCTTCATATGGATTCAAGAACTATTAACTAACAATCGTTACAGAAGTCAACACAACCTGAGAATGACTTATGAATTTATAACTTAAACTTATAAGTTACAAACGACTTGAATACAACACAAGATCGTGAAACACAACCTCAAGAACAACAGTGAGCGCGTGCATTTTCTTGTATACTTAGTCAACCACTTCAATTACAATGTGAGTTCATACGCCCCTTTTCTAATCTTACTGATTTTAAATTGCGGGGCTGAGAAACATGCTAATCCTTTTAATCATTTAAAAGCCTTAGTACGACATTTCAATTATACTATTATTTAGATAATATTGTTTTATCTTTATTATCACTTATTATTGTATGTATGCTTATGTGATCATAACATAACTGAGATATCTAGGATGAAACATGATAATATAGCTTTATGATTACATCAACACAACAGAATAATACACGTTGTAAGATTATATCTTATAACACTTAATTATTCTTACAAGAATAAACAGTGAGATAACAACCTGACAATGTCATGAAAAAACAAGAATGATATGATGAAAACGTAATTTCATGATATCATTCACCACCGGAGTTAACTAAGTGTAGTAAGACTAGTTCTTACAACACTAGGTTTACAACTCGGTGAAGGCTATGGGATAACATGAGACAATTACTAATGAGAAGAAGAATGATGATCATGATAACATAATTTCATGATAATAACATCATTTACACATTTCTAACATTGTGTAATAAGACAAGTTCTTATAACACTTTGTTAAAGTCTATGAGAACACTTAACACAGATAACAGACAACATTGAGATGATGACTATGGGTGAACATAACAACAATTGATTACTATTAAACTGTTTGTATTATATCACAACAATCATTTGTTCATGAGTTCAAATACAAATGTAAGTCCCTACTAGAGAATCGTTTACCAGTTAATTTAGTGCGACTAAACCGACGCTAACGTAGTGGTACCATAGGTTTGACAAACCGCCGGCGAGTGAGGTCGGTACGTTGATCGTAACATTATCATGGGCCGGTATCGTATGACCGGTAACAGGGCAACATCAGTCAGGTTTGGTAAACGACACATGGTGATATTAATCTACAGTAACTAATTGTAATTAAATCCTTCGATTCTATTAACTAGTAGACTGAGGAATTGATTTTCTCTCATGTCACATTACTGTTAATAGTTTCGTTGAAGGCATTGAGAACACAAATGTGGTAGAGGTAAATTGGATGCATTGTGATCTGATTACGTGAGGATCCCAATGGATCCCATTTAGGCTCTATGCATTCCAGGATGAGAACAATATCAATACGTTAACTGTCACTCCTATGATTAGAAGTGAATTACAGTTAACTCTACAAATGAGAGAATAATAATAAGGACAAGGGTTAATAAATCTGTTTTTCTTAAAAGATTGAGGGCTTATCATTACTTAGGTTTTGATAAACTACTTCCCTCATACTCTATTATTCTTTACATGTAAACAATGGGTGAAAACACAATTCATGGTGAATATCAAATGGGGTGAACACATGTGAGATAGAAATGGGTATCCGTAGTTGTATTGCAAGTGGTATTGAATTCTGTTAATTATGTGGTGGGATGTCGGCTGGGGGCTTGTTCCCCCTACGTATGCCCTATATATAAGCATACTTGATGGGATAAAATACTACTTGTAAATATAACTATGAAGAGGACATTGTGTGAGACAAATGAGACAATAATCAATGAGACTTGTGTATGACAATTGTGATTGTGAATGAAAATAAAACAACTAGTTTCAATTACTAAACTTATGAACTCACCAACATAGTGTTGACTTTGTTTAAATGCATGTTTTCTCAGGTGACGAACATGTTTAGTCACCAGCAATCAGGACTTAAGCTAGTGGATTTTTAGAAGACCTAGCTTCATTTTGTGTTGTGCATATTTTGAATGACAAAACTTTGAATCATCTTTTGTAAATCTTGTGCAGTTACAAGATAGAAAACTCAATGATTCTTTTGGGTAGAATTACTTAGTTAAATTATGAACATAACAATGTAATTTAACTTTGAAATTCTGTATCTATGTCATGTTAGCATTTCTCATTTATATATCATGTGCCATGAAAACAATCTGATCACTTTGATAATCAAACTATATCGTGCCCCGAGAACCTTCCGCCCGACGGGAAAGTCGATCTAGCCTGCCGGCTCAGGGTGTGACATCAGTGGCCTTCAGCTCATCAGCTTGACTCTGAGTTTGTTTAGGAGCTTTGTAATGTTTAGTCTTGGTTCTGACTTCGGTGGGTGGAGTTGCCTCTTCTGCACTGGAGGAACTCGCAGAGCCACTCCCAGCACCATCGTCATCATCACCAGAGTCATCATCATATATGGAATCATAATCCACCTTCTCCTCATCAGACTCTTCTGCTGCTTCTTCGTCTTCTTCTTCTTCATCTTTGTCTGAATAATTGGAGACAGGCTCAGATTCCTCAATCCTAGGAGTAGCATCCTTAAGACTTTCAACTTGCTCAGAGAGACGCAAGTTTTCAGCCTCAAGAGCTAAGATCCTGTCATTGAATCCTGAAGCAGTCAAAGCCAGCTGATTATGCTCATCGACAGTCTTGAGCAATCATTCCTTCAAATCAGCAGATCGGGGTCTTAAATCCGCCCGTTGATCAGCATCCTGTAACAGTAGAGCATCTTGCTCACTAACCTTCTGTGTGAGCTGGGAAATAGCCTGGTCCTGCTCGTGGTTCCTCTCCATCTGTCGAAGGACCAAACTATTTAGTGTGCTGAGCTGTTCAGCAACTAAAACAGTCGGTATATATGGATCAGCACGTGTAGTGGAGGGACCAGAGGAAGCTGTAGTGAAAACAGCTGTAGCAGCAACAGAGGAGGTCAAAGGGGCAATAGTAACACGTGCAGGAGTTGCCCTTGACCTGGTCAGTGAAGAAGCTGCAACATAAGTCAGCTATAACCTTCTCTGAAGAACGAATTGTGTCCTTCTTCTTTTGGCTGGAGGAGAGGAAGTAGATTGAACAGCATCAACAATGGTAGCAATAGAAGATGTAGCAATAGAAGTACGTGGAGGACGAGAAAAATCAAACTCAGGAATAAAATATGGATCACTGATCTCCTCCATATCAACAGAGGCCTGCTCTATATTCCCTGTCTCAAGAAAGACTACTTGCGATCTAAAGCATGTAGTTACCACTTGTGGCCCAGTGTCTTCTGAATCAGAATCATCTAAGGCATCCTCATCCTCTTCATCAACATCCTCCATCAAGAACATGGACAAAGATTAAACCTCCATTTTAATCTTACAAGCTCTAAAAACTAATTCTACCACTTTATGCATTCTTAACAGCTCTAAAACTCACTTGGAATCATATTGAAGCAAGTACAACACAAGGGTATGAGCCATGTTCACAAAAACAAGAAACTACATACATACACGTTAAGAAATAATGGAAAATGATATTTAAATATGGATTTATATGTGATTCGATTTTTAGCAGGAGTTTTTGAGCACATTAATCTGGAAATAATGTGAAACTTTAGTGGTATTGATTAAGGAAATGTTAAATAATTGATTGTCAACTAAAAATTTGAATTAATAGGCATAAATAGATCTTAAAATGGAAATGAAATTATTATGAAAAGAATGATTCTGGACAGATAAATGACCAAAACAAGTCAATAATGATATAAAGAATGATTGTGGTATTTCTTGATACACCCATAATAAGATATAGATTTTACAAAATCTATAAAATAATGTAAAAATTCGGCAAAAATAGAATTAGAATGTTAAGAATCCGAAATATAATTTTAATTAGCAGTAAACATCATATATGAAATGAGAAAAATAATTAAACTAAAAAGTAAAGGCTTTATATGTTTATTTGCTATTTAATAAACTAAAACAAGCTAAAAATGCAAAATAAATCAAAAACATATCAAAGTAGCAAAAAAATATTTTTCTCAGAATATTAACATGTTAGAAAATTTTTAGAGACCATTAATTATTTATTATAATATTTAATGCCTTAAACGATGGGAAAAAAATTAAAAATAGTAAACTAACTCTAAAAATTCTAAACACTTTAAAGAGAGCCTAAAATCTGTAAAACTAATTATACAAAAATTTGTGGAATTTTTAGAAATCGGAATAAATAAAAATTAATATTTGAAGATTTATAATATATATATAAACTTATTGTAAATAAAGAATTTAATACTAAAAGTAATAAGAGAAGGATAAATAATAGTTTATCCAGACCCTTTACTAATAAAAATAAATAAGAAATTATATTAAAAATTTTATAAAATTTATAAGATACTTAATTTCCTTAAAAATATAATAACTAAGTAAAATGATAATACTTTAATTACTTGTACAAACCTTGGTCATATAAGACCACTTATGTGTATACATATATACATGCAAATAAATAAAAGATAAACTATAAACTTATGAATTAAGACAAGTAATCATTTCCATACAAAGCTATTACCATAAAACCCAATATTATGGAAACAGAGGTTACAACCTCGGATTATTTATACCATAAAACAGTTTGACACATCAATATACTTATGGCATGAGTATTTACTAAAATTTTAAAAATGAATTAGGTAGCTGAACCAATCGAGGGCAATAACAAATCAAAAATCAATCGAAAAAACCGAACATCATCACACGTTCAGGTGAGTTTATGTGATCCCTTTTATTTTACTATTTTGGGATACTGAAAGCATGCTCCAAAATGTTTATAAAATCTATATTTAAGTGATAATGAACATCTATTCAAAATTTAATTGCTCCCCCTAGAAATTAAACATCATACACAACCATTAACTCCAAGAGTTGAGCGTGTGGGTGTATGAGTAGTGCTACTGGGAATCCTCCACGCACAGTGCCCCGAAAGGGTGGCCCTAGAAAAATAGGGATGAAACCCCACTGAAATTAATGTCAACCTTTGTGTCATATATTCATCGTGAAACATTAAACTGAGGACAGGAACGGGTCTCAGAATGGGAAGTAGATTATAGTGACCATGTCACGAACTAAAAGTGTATGAGGCAGACGCCTGGGCATGGCACATGGTTGGTTGTATTGGTTTGAATTATCACAAGCTATTTATTATTGTGTAAATGTTGATATTATTGTGTCTGATTATTAAAACCATGTTCTCACCAACTTTATAGTTGACGTATTTTGTCATGACTTGCAGGTTTAATGATAGAGATAGAAGCTTGCGAAATCTCTAGAGATGTAGCATAGCAACTGATGGAAATTGTTGAAGACAATTTATGTTCGTTTTAAGATATTATATTTGGCCCTGCGTGTAACACCCCGATCGATGGCAGAAACGTCAGGATGCTACGAGGGATGTGTAGATTGTTCATAAGCTAGTGGGCATCTAAATGTATCATCACATATCAATCAAATCAAATATAGTAATTACACAAAAATCATGTTCGTCATGATTTCAATACAAAAATTTACACAAAAGATATAGCTAAATTAACTAAACATTAGTCTTAAGTAATCCAGTTAATTTAGCTAAGTTCGAGACCCTAAGTGATGATGTCCAAAAGATGTGAAGCTATCCTTCTCTACCTACTTTTCTTCATTCCCTGAAACATGTTTAAAATCAAGCGTCAACTACGAAGTAGTCGGTGAGTAATCGTAAATTTTTCACTCTTCAAAAGTGTTTATAAAAGCTTATAATTTTTAAGAAAAGTCACATGTGAACCTGTGAGATAATCCAACTATGTATACACCAACAAACACAACAAGTCAAATAATCCAAGTAATCACAAATAATCATTCAAGTATATTCAATCAATCTCAACCAAACACATCAAATCAATAACCATCATTCATCATCAATAATCATCATTCATCATAATTATCTCAATAATGTACCTCGGAGGATCTCAGTCAATTCCATCAACGGTAGGTGGAATCATCACGGAGGACCTAAGTCAACTCAATCAACGACATTCCTAATATGCATAAGTGTCTATATTGTGCACTGCGGAGGACCGTATTCAACTCAACCAACAATTGAATCAACGTGGAGGATGTAGAGCCCAATCAACGATGAAGACTGACAAAGTCAACACGGAAGAGTCAACACTCAGATTTTGGAGATTTTTGGTGATTTTCATGTACTCAGGTTCGTGTACACGAACCTGGTTCGTATACTCGAACCTGAACTTCGTATACTGCTAGATCTAGTATAAATAGACGTATTTTTGTACAGATGGTAACACGAATCTCGAGGTGTGCTCTTTAGACGTATTGAGGAACATTTTCGTATACTTACTGAATATATTCAAAGTTTTGATCTTTCTTGTTTATCTTGCTTCTTCTCTAACTCTATTATGGATTCCGCACACTATAGAGTTGATTGATGATGTTTGGAAACATAAAGCTTGGATCTTGATCAGTTTTAGGACCTACAAGTGGTATCAGAGCTTGAGTACTCATTTCATCATCAAGGTAACGCCTTTTTGAAGCAAGTTTTATACTTTATTGCTCTTCTATACTCCATCTAGCTGCTGTGTAAATTTGGAACTCTAACTCTTAAGAAAAATTTTTATAAAATTTTTCTTAAGTATTTTTCAAGTTCAAAATTTTCGAGTAGTACTATTTCGAGTATAGTCAGAGTATTCGAAGTATAAATACTTTTCGAGTACAAGAAAGAAGTTCGAATACAGGATTTCGAGTACAGGAAAACTTTCGAGTACAGGAGCATTTTCGAGTACAAGGAAGTTTCGAGTACAGAAAGATTTTCGAGTACAGGGACATTTTCGATTACAAGGAGTTTCGAGTACAGATCTGTCTGTTTAACTTTGAGCAATATCTACAGGGAGCTACAGGGAATTCGTGTACTGGACTTAGAAAATTTTCTGATTAATCATGGCTTCAAAGAATCTGACAAATTTGTCCAACTTACTCAATCTGGACAATGAGATTGGCACCGGAACAAAGCCACCAAGGCTCGTGTCAGGAGATAACTTCCAAGATTGGAAGTTCAGATTTCAGTCATTCATCAAGTATACCGATCCTAAGCTTTGGAGATCAATTGAAGAGGGTCCCTTTGTGCCCTCATACCAAAGTGAAATCAATGGTCCTCTCGTTCCAAAGGATCCAGAACTGTATACCGACAATGACATACTCATGATGGAGAAGGATGAAAAAGCATATGCCTCGATCACAATGGCTCTGTCAACAGATGTTGCTCACGGATTCAAGGAACACAAGACTGCTAAGGAACTCTGGAATGCCTTAGTTGAAAGATTTGAAGGAAATGAGGACATGCGAGAGAGTCGGAAGGACATGCTCAGACAAAGGTTCAACATGTTTAATCATATCAAGGGAGAGTCTCTCGAAGCACAACTCAACAGATTCACACATCTGATGACTGAGATGACCAGTTCTGGGATTGAGATGACTAAGGGAGAGGTAAACAAGAAGCTGCTGAATTAACTACCTTACACTTGGAACTCTAACTGTACAACTATCAAAAGGACCAAGGACATGTACAAGACTTCTTTAAGTGAGCTGATCTCAATCATCAACTCATATGACATGGATGATAAGCAGAGAGCACTGAATCATGCCAGCTCAATGGGCATTGCACCTACTTCTGACAACTCTGCTCTTCTGTCAGCAATTAATCTTCAATCATCAGGAATGCATCATTATCAGCCTCCTTCCCCTCATGGAGTTCCTTTTGAGACTGCTTTCCTGTCATCTGGACAAGCTGGATCGGTGCCTAAAGTCAATCCAGAAAGTGAAGAGAATCTGCTGCTATTTAAGGGATTCATGAATAGCTACAATGCTTTTATAGCAGGAGAATTGGCACCCTCAAATCTCACTCAAGACAATCTAGAGCAGATTAATCCAGCTGATGTTGAAGAAATGGATATCTCATGGCAGATGGCAATGGCTGTGTTCAGAGCAAAGAAGTTCATCAAGAAATATGGAAGAAACAGCTTTGGAAACGCTCCGGGAAAGAAGCTTGGCTTTGATAAGTCAAAATTACGATGCTACAACTGTGACCAACCGGGTCACTTTGCCAGGGAATGTAAGCAGCCAAAGGTGGCTAAGGAAGGAGGAGAAAAGAAGCCTGAAGAGAAGTCAGGGAATACAGCTGCGGGAGGAAGCGCTAGCACATCTAAAGCATTGGTGACTCAAGAGACTGACTCCTATGACTGGAGCGATCAGGTGCAGGAATTGGAACTGACTTTAAGTCATGCATTCATGGCCGAGGTGGACGACAAGCAGAAGGAGGTAACTGAAAATCTTTGCTCTACCTCATGCATAGATAAAGTATTTAAGTACAGGTCACACAATGAATCATTAATCAAAGAAGTAAACAAACTTAAATACTTTAACTCAGAATTTCTTAAAAATGAAGGAATTTTCAAAAGGAAACTTGAAGCCGAGGGTCGGGATGTGGCAAGGCTAAAAGAACTTCTAAGTGACAAAGAGTCCAACTATCGAGATGCTCGACGAAAAATCGATGAACTCACTCTAGAGTTGGATCAAGTCAAATCTCAACTTTCTAAATCATCAATTAAATGTGAAAGATTTGATTATTCAAGCAAGATTTTAGAAAATATGACATCAATGCGATTCCGGGAAAAGAGGGGTAGTGGAATTGGGTATAATGAATGCGAACCACCCTTTAACCATAATTACTCTTGCATGCCAAGAATCAACACATCCGTTGATGACTTGGAATTGGATTCTAGTCGTGCTTGTGATTTTCCCACCGAACCAGTTGTGCTTACAGCTGACCCTGTTATAACTAATGATTCTGAGGTTTGTGCAGAAAAACTAAGTGTTGCAGGTTTAAAGGAGGAGAAGGTAGAAAGAAGTGCAGGGAGGAGCACGGATTGTTCATCATCAACAAACAAATCATCTTTTGTTCCAAAAACTGATTTTGTTAGAAAATTTGATGAAATTAACATTAATATCAATGATATGCCGAAACACTTTCAGAAAACATTTGCTATAAAATCAACTCTCTCTCCTTTAACAACACAGACTGCACCGGCTCATTCCACAGTTTCCAAAGAGAAAAGTTCACTGTTAAACCCTAACTGTGAACCTTATATTCCCACCTCTTTCTCTAGTCAAAGTAACTGTGATGTAAAGCCCTTTGACCCAATTGAATTTCACCAAAAGGTCTGCTGTTAGGCATGTGGGAAACCAGGCCACATTGCTAGATATTGTCTGCACCGACCTACTGAATTCTTCTATGGGAAGAATCAGAAGGTCCTCCCTAAGGCTAAACCAGTTAATAAACATATGAGGACCTTACTATCCTCCAAGCCTAAGGCAACCTCTCAGAAGGGGACACAGACTCAGACTTCTTCCACTGCAAAAAGACCTAAGAAATCCAACAAACCTCCATCTAATTTTCTTAAGCAAACACAAAGGACTTTCAAAAATAAGACAAAACCAGTTAACCAGGGCAGTGGAAGCATGAAAAACATATTAGGTACAACTCAGACAGACCCAAAAACCGACCCAAACCCAAACCCAAGGACAAAGTTTCTTCCATTACCAAAGTGCCTAAATCTGTTATGGTTTGGGTACCTGTTTCTCATTGATTGTGTGTAAAATGCAGGGACAGCCAAACAAGCTCAAAAATGTTTGGTATGTAGACAGCGGCTGTTCCCGGCATATGACTGGGGATTTCTCTCAGTTGCATGAAGTTACACCATTCAATGGAGGCTATGTGTCGTTTGCTGGAGATAAGGGAGGAAGAATAAGCATGAAGGGAAGAGTTACAAATGGAACTCTCAGTTTTGAAGACGTGTACTATGTTGAAGAGCTCAATCACAGTCTTCTGAGTGTTTCTCAAATCTGTGACAAAAGTTTTTCTACACACTTCACAAACAAGGAGTGTCTCATTCTGAAACCTGGATTTGTGGTGCCTGAGAAGTGGATTTTGATGAAAACTCCAAGGATAAACAATGCCTATATCATCAATATGAACTCAGATTCGTTCACAGAAAAAACATGCTTGTTCTCAAAGGCATCGGAGCATGATTGTCTGTTGTGGCATCGGAGGCTGGGTCACGTAAATTTGAAGAATCTCAACAGATTAGCCAAGGGAGATCATGTTATTGGCTTGCCCTCTAAGGACTTCTCCACCATTGAGAAATGTATTGCTTGCGCCAAGGGAAAGCAACATAAGAGACCTCACAAGCCTAAATTGTTTAATTCTATCTCTTCAGTTCTACAACTTCTTCACATGGATCTCTTCGGACCAGTCAACGTTATGAGCATCGGGAAGAAGTCATACTGTCTGGTAGTGACTGATGACTACTCCAGATTCACTTGGGTATTCTTTCTGGCTAAGAAGGATGAGACTTCAGAGATTCTGAAGAAGTTTATTACCTTAATTGAGAATCAGAGAAATCTGAAGGTTAAGGTAATCCAAACTGATAATGGTACCGAATTCAGAAGTCAGACTCTTATAGATTTCTGTGATGAGAAAGGAATTGCCAGACAATACAGTGCAGCAAGAACTCCTCAGCAAAATGGAGTTGCTGAAAGAAGAAACAGAACACTAATAGAGGCGGCTCGAACAATGCTGTCAGAGTCAAAGCTGCCTATTTTCTTCTGGGCCGAAGCAGTTAACACTGCATGCTATGTTCAGAATCGAGCTCTACTGAACAAGCGTCATCAAAAGACTCCATACGAGATTCTCTTTAATCAGAAGCCCAAAGTTGGCCATTTTAAATCATTCGGATGTCCTTGTACCCTTCTTCATACCTAGCCTAATCACAAGTTTGATGACAAGGCAGACGAATGTCACTTTGTGGGGTATTCATCAGAAAAGGCTGCATACAGAGTCTACAACAAGAAAACTAGGATGATTGTGGAATCATACTACATAGATTGGCAAGAAATGAACTCCACAGATGCCGGTTCGGGTCCTAATTGGCTATTCGAGTATGATTCTACCTTCAGACCTTTCAATACTGCATCAGAGAATGCAGGTGCATCTGAACAGACTGATGAATTTTCTACGGGTGATGACGTAGACTATAGGGTTGACTATGTTCCTTGTAATCCTAATATTTTGACGGTTGACCCTCCAGGCATGTACAATCGTGCCCCTCCAGCTCAGCCAACCCCAATTCATGAAGTTCTTCCCTCAGAACCAGATACTTCTCAGTCGGTTCAGCCTCTTCCTGAAAATGATCAAACCTCATCTTCTTCCCACCAGGCCTTCAATAATCCACTGTTCTCAGATAGTATACCTGAGGAACATTGCGTGGATCCTGGAGCTGAAGCAAGTGAAACTGCTCCTATTGACAACATTTCCTCTTCAAGTGAAGAACAAGTCAACAACATCAGCAACCTGCTAGATAATCTGGCAGTAGAAGAAGTGCCAACACTTAGTGTAAACAAGAATCATCCAGTGGAGAATATTATTGGACCTCTCTCAGAAGGCGTTCTTACTCGAAGCAAATCCATTACAGTTCAGAACGCGTTGCCTGAAGAGATACTCACTCGAAGTCAATCAGGTCCTATTAATTCTTGTTTATATTCTTGTTTTATTTCGCAGGTTGAACCCAAGAATGTCAAAATGGCTCTCAAGGAGTCCAGCTGGGTTGAGGCAATGCAAGAAGAGCTAATGCAGTTTCAGAAGCTCAAGGTTTGGAATCTGGTTCCTCTACCCAAAGGAAAACTGCCTATAGGAACCAGATGGGTTTTCAGAAACAAGAAAGATGATTCTGGTGTAATTATCAGAAACAAAGCCAGACTGGTCGTTCAAGGATTTTATCAGCAGGAGGGGATAGATTATGAAGAAGTCTTTGCACCGGTTGCGAGACTTGAGGCCATACGGATTTTCTTGGCATATGCTTCATATATGAACTTCATTGTATATCAGATGGATGTGAAGACTGCATTTCTGTATGGGAAGGTTAAAGAAGAAATCTATGTCTGCCAGCCTCCTGGGTTTGAAGATTCTCAGTTCCCTGACCACGTCTACAAGTTAGACAAAGCTCTCTATGGTCTTCATCAGGCACCGCGAGCGTGGTATGCAACACTTACTGATCATCTGCTTGCAAATGGATATACCCGTGGAGCCATTGATCAGACTTTATTCGTTCGCAAAGATAAGGATGATTTAATTCTCGTTCAAATCTATGTGGATGATATCATATTTGGTTCCACCAGCTCAGCGTTGTGCAAGGAATTTGAAGGGGTAATGAAGAAGAAATTTGAGATGAGCGCAATGGGAGAAATGACCTTCTTTCTAGGTCTGCAGGTAAAGCAAGATTGTAAGGGTGTGCTTATTCACCAAGGAAAATACGTCACAGATATTTTGAACAAGTTCAAAATGATGGAGTCAAAGCCGGCATCCACTCCCATGGCTGCTCGTCCTATTCTAACTTCGGATTTAGATGGTGAAGATGTTGATCAACACCTCTATCGCTCGATGATTGGTTCTCTGATGTATCTGACTGCTAGTCGTCCAGACATTATGTTTTCAGTATGTCAGTGTGCCAGATATCAGGCAAATCCGAAGGCATCTCACCTCATTGCTGTCAAGAGAATCTTTCGATACCTAGTCGGGAAACCTAAGCTCGGACTTTGGTACCCAAAGAACTCTGAGTTTCAATTATTTGCATACTCAGACAGTGACTTTGGTGGATGTAACCTGGATAGGAAGTCAACCACTGGTGGGTGTCAATACCTGGGAGATCGCCTTGTCTCATGGCAATGCAAGAAGCAAACAACCGTATCCACATCCACTGCTGAAGCCGAATATGTTGCTGCTTCCAGTTGCTGCTCTCAGGTTATCTGGATGCAACAACAACTCCTCGATTACGGTTTGAACTTTCTTGACTCTCCTATTTATTGTGACAATGAAGCAGCCCTACAGATCGTCAAGAATCCGGTACAACACTCCAAAACTAAACATATTGACATCCGGATTCACTTCATTCGTGACTGTTTCGAACGAAAGCTGATTCATCTTGAAAAGGTCCACACTGATGACAATCTAGCGGACCTTTTCACAAAACCGTTCCATACAGCACGCTTCCATCACTTGCTTGCCTCTCTCAAATTAATAAGCTTTGATTAATAGCATTCTTTGTAAATAAATTAAAATTTGTGTCCTCCCATAGTCACAAATTTAGGGGGAGAAAATTTACAAAAACAACAAAAAGATTTTTCATTCTTTGAGTCAAAAAATTTACAAAAACAACAAAAAGATTTTTCATTCTTTGAGTCAGAAAATTTACAAAACAACAAAATGATTTTTGGTTGGTTTTTGAGTCAGTCTAAGATAATCTATAAGTTTAGGGGGAGTTAAGTTTTGAAATCTTAAGAAAAGGAGATTTTGTCTCTAGCTATTCAAAGAAAATTACAAAAATATTTGTAACTTTACACTTTACAAAAATTAAGAAAATACAAAAAGACTTTATTTGGACAAGCAAAGTGAATCGATCAAATTGGGAAGTGAAATAATCTCTAAGGATCAAAATTTCACTATCTTAATAAGATTTCTAATAGAATAACAACTTTGAATATCTATTCTGCACTAAGAATAGATATAAATAATCAGACTTGATCAAAACTAAAATACATATAAATAAGTGTGAAATTATGATCATTAGATAACTAGAAATGTGTGACAACTATTTGACTTCTTGATTAAATCCTTGAATCAAAACGAGATTGTGTTTCAATAAACTTGAAATTGTGTTTGAAAAACTCGGGTATTTTCTATGTTTTGTGCAAACAAAGAGCGGGAAATACCTACTGAAGCATCCTATGTTTTGCGTAAGCAAAGACCTGGATGTGTGAAGTTAAGGCCAATGTGTCTGCAGATCAGTAAATAAAAGATGCCAATGAGCACAAGATGATAGATACCCCTCTTGTTCTTGATTCTAATCTAACGGATCTGTTCTTTTCTTTTCCCATCTTAAAACTCTGTCAAAATGATTTTCAGTTCGTTGAAACACAATCAAAGTTTGAAGCAAAGATTTTAACAAGACTGATAGGTTGCATATTAATCTAGTGCTACAATCTAATTGATCACAAATTTCCCATAAGATATTTTCAGAAAAACTTGATCATATAACTGATTTTTTTTTAGTTGGAATAACAAGTAGAAATTATTGGTGGGAATAGCTATTTAAAGGTTGTGCTTCATTAATAAATTTAACTAAGATATTTAAATTTTGATAACAGATTTGATCCCACAAAATTTGAATTGACTAAACTTTAAACTTGTTCAAAATTTTATTTTATTTTATTTTATTTTATTTTATTTTTAGAAAAGTTAGAATTTTAAATCGAAATAAGAAAATAAACGTGTATTCGAAATCAAGTACACGAAACATGCGTACTCGAAATAACCCTATAAATAGTCCAACCACATTTAATTTCGAGTACCATTCATTTCGTGTACACAGTTTTTCATTTCGAGTACAGAAACTTCCTTTAAGAGGCGATCTCGATTTCTAGACTTGATCTCAAAATTCCACTCCGGCTATCTTGTAGATCCTCTATAGGCGACCCTAGGTATCAATTTTCATCAAGATTTAACCGTGAAATCGAAAGTTATGGTCAAAATAAGATTTCGAGTACGCGATTTTCGTGTACAGAAGGTCTTTGGTCAAATTGACCTCGAAATACTTAAAATTGAAAGGCAATTCGTGAATATGTTGGTCGCCTTTCAATTCCGAGTATATTGAACCTGATTAGAAATTCTAAGGAGCCAAATTGTTGAACTTTTCAAGGATTTTTCAGTACACGAAATATGAACTTTCGAGTACACACTTACTTCGTGTACAGCCTCAACTTCGAGTACACATCACATTTCGTGTACATCACATTTCGTGTACAGGTTATACTTCGTGTACACATCACATTTCGTGTACATCAAGTATTTCGTGTACATCTTGGTCTTCGTGTACACAAGACATAATTTTTTTTAAACTCTAAGTTTTGTGAACACTCTGGTCTTCGTGTACACTCTGACTTAGAAGATTTTTGGAAAATCCAGTCTTTCTTGAACCTAAACTAACTTGATCTGTTTGTACTTTTCAGATGGCACATTTACGGTTTGTGCATGATCACAACATGACAGCATTTCTTGGGGAACCTCCAACCAAACACTCAGAGTTCAAGAGTATGGTGGATGGACTGATTTTGTCGCCTATCAACTATGCCATTATGGAGTATCCGCCCATTATGACCGACTTTGTTAGGAGCTTCTGGAGCACCGTGGAAGAAAGTGTCGATGCAGATGGAAACATCACTATCGTTGGAAAGATCCAGGGTCACCCCATCATCATTTCGGAGCAGATTATCAGAGAATGTCTGCAGTTAGGAGACAAAGATTCTGACCCAGTGGAGCTTGATCAAGCGTTGGTGAACCGAACTGTCTTTCAAATGGGACATGAAGGCGCATATCCACCCACTGAGAAGAAGCTACTGCATCCATATTGGAGATATCTGGCTCACGTAGTGACACAGTGTCTCTCTGGACGGAAGGGTGGATACGATGTGCTGAACCAGACTCTTAGTTCCTGTCTGGTGGCCTTAGCACTTGGAATGGATTTCAACTACTCCAAGATGATCTTCATCGACATGTACGCAAATATCAAGGGACGAAGAAAGGAACGTTTCTTGGCATTCCCTCGATTTGTGCAGATCATCATCAACAAGAAGTATCCATCTTTGACTCCCACTCTTGGTACTTTGGAGATCAAGAGAATGCGCGATGACATTTTCGGATACATGAAGATGAATAAACGCGGAAAGAAGCAATACACCGGTCAGAGACCCTTGATCAAGTTTGGGAGATTTGTAGGAGATGGGGTAGATGAGGATATGCCAGGAACCCCAGTGGCTATAGTGGCAGAAGAGCATGACACTCAGGCTGCAAGTTCTAAAGCTAAAGCGAGTAAAGCTACAAAGGATGCATCTGATGTTTCTTCATCATCATCAAGTGAAGATTTCATCCCGGAGAGGCCACCTCCCACAAGACAAGAGAGGGAAGAAGCTCAAGACGTTGATTACATTCCCACTCCCGAGTCTCCGCCAAAGAAGAAAAGGCAAAAGACGATGGCCAGAAAAGCAAGAGACCCAAGACTTCAGTCGATTCTCTCAAGTTTATCCTTCTCCTCTGCTACTGCCGTCATGACCCAGGCACCTGTTAAACCCACTCCTGTCACCAAACCACCATCACCACCTCACATCACCAAACCACCCTCACCACCTCACATCACCAAACCACCCTCACCACCTCACATCACCAAACCACCATCACCACCTCACATCACCAAACCACCCTCACCACCTCACATCACCAAACCGCCATCACCACCACATGTCACATTACCACCCTCACCACCACATGTCACATTACCACCCTCACCACCACATGTCACAAAACCACCATCGCCCTCACTTGTCACTCAACCACCTCCACCACCTCAACCTTCTCAACCCATTAAGCCACAACAACCCAAACCTACATCCAAACCTTCAAAAACCAAACTCATCATCCGAGTTCCCTCCACACGTCCATCAGTCACCATTCCGCCTCAAACCAAAACCAAGACCAAATCACCTTCACCCCATTCCGGAAGCAGCAAAGGAAAATCTCCTTTGCGTTCCGATTCACCCTATGAGCCAGAGCAGGTGCCTGTGGATCTCATTGGAATTCATGAGCGAGTTTATCAGTTAGAGAGAGATGCGGAGATAAAAGACAAAAAGATCATGAATCTGCGTGAAGGAAAGATCAAGATATGCTCTCATCTGAACAAGTGCAAGGGAAAGGTCAAGGCTCACGCGAGATTCATCAAAATTCTTTTGTTAGAGAACCACAAGATGCAAAAGGATATCAATCGACTGAAAGGAGAAGAAGTTTCTGAATCTGAAGATGAAGTTATGGACGTCAGCGATGACAGTGACGACAGTGATGATGATGATGCTGATGATGGAGATGATGACCAGGATCAAAAGAAAGATAAAGACAATCAAGGTGACAAAGATGACAAAGATGGAGATGACAAAGATAAAGATAAAGGTCCTCCTGATGACAAAGATCAAGGTGGAGACTCTGGGAATCCATCATCTTCCGAGAAGCCTTCTTGTCTGTATGATGATCTATTTGGAGAAATTCCAGATGACATCCTTTTTGGCGATTGTGTGCAGCCCGACGAGACTACTGGAGCTGGGCTTGACAGTTTCTTTGATGATCTTCCAGATAGCTTTGACTTTGGGTCACCAAGCGATCAAAAGGGGAATCAAGCCAAGTCTTCTACAGGGGCATCTGTAGAAGAAGAGCCAGAAAACATAATACTTGGCAATGTATCTGATGACCCCTATATCGATTATTTGTATGCCCACAAATACATTGACGCTTTGGGAAATGAGATCACTTCTCTGAACGAAGTGATAGATAGCTGGTTTGATCGAAAGAAAGACTGGACTCCTGCTCCTCCTGTAGATAAAGCTGCTTGGTTTAAAGAGGTGGGCGACCAGAATCCAGAGCATACATTCATTTCGGACGATAGAAACCTGTTCGCGGTTCGTAACGACAGGTCAAATATATGCTGCTGGATGTATGACAAACCGAGAGATATCTACTTGGTGAAACGGATGAGTGGAAAGGTCGAGTTCTACAAGAAGCCAAAAGATTTTTGTTCCTTGCCTAGAGTTGACATCAGAAGCATTGACAAAGCTATGTTCTTCAACCCTTCTGAATACTCACAGGCTGATTTGTTCGCAAAGTTTATCAAAGATCAGTGTGAGAAGAATTTCCCTGTCATGCGCACGGCAAAGGGACGACGCTTTGTTTCTTCGTGCATCATAGATCCAAAGACGAAGAAACCTTGGGTGTACTATAAGTACCCTCCTCCTCATGTAGAGCAAGCAGTGCCTGTCTCGCCAAGAGTTCCTGATAACTCTTTGACTAATTTTCTATCATGGTACTTTGATGATCTGAACCTTGCTGCAGTTATTCTTAGGAACATCGATGATGTTGATGACATGGACATCATTCTTGACCCTATGGATCTTCTGAAGTATGGAAAAGATGACATGATGAAGCTGCACAACTCTCCTATACGAGTATATTCTGGCAATGATGAGCTGGCTAAGCCATTTACGAGAGTTGTTGCTTTTGCCATAAAGTTGAAGCTGTATGCTGGAGCGGGACCACACAAAGTTACTCTTCCGATTGGATGACTTCGCCAGTCTAGGGGGAGTTTGTAGAGCCCAATCAACGATGAAGACTGACAAAGTCAACACGGAAGAGTCAACACTCAGATTTTGGAGATTTTTGGTGATTTTCGTGTACTCAGGTTCGTGTACACGAACCTGGTTCGTATACTCGAACCTGAACTTCGTATACTGCTAGATCTAGTATAAATAGACGTATTTTTGTACAGATGGTAACACGAATCTCGAGGTGTGCTCTCTAGACGTATTGAGGCACATTTTCGTATACTTACTGAATATATTCAAAGTTTTGATCTTTCTTGTTTATCTTGCTTCTTCTCTAACTCTATTATGGATTCCGCACACTATAGAGTTGATTGATGATGTTTGGAAACATAAAGCTTGGATCTTGATCAGTTTTAGGACCTACAGAGGACCGTAGTCAACTCAACAAATAGTAATTCAATCATCGCGGTGGACCGTAGTTAACTCAACCAACTATGACTCACGGAGTTATGATAATACCACATCAATCAAGAATTGTCTCAATAATAAGAATATCCCAATGATAATCCAGGTTTCGCCCATGTGTTATCAAATCGTATTCGTTTTAGTATACATGTTCCACCCCGAGTTTAAAAGAAAAATGATTTAAAAGGGGCTTATGAGAACTCACCTGAATGTCTTAGATTCAATGTTTTGTAGATCGCGCGCTCACGTAAGTGAAATCAATGACAACTCAATAACCTGTATTTATCGCGTGTTTCATATTAATAAGTATATATGTCTTATCAATATTTAGTGTTCAACATGTTTAACTTTAATCCTTAAGTGTGCCACTAACTTAGGTTAATTATCTAAGCTATAATGAAACATTTGATGTTTTCTAAGTTATCTTCATTAAAATATAAGTTTAAACTTGTTAGTTTTAATTAAACAATGCTGATTTTAAATCTTATGTGAAAGTATATAAATTTGCACATACCATATAGATATGTTTGTTGTAAGGGTGGTAACCTCACACATACACCCAACCATACGTGCATGCATGCATATAGTCAAGAAATTTTATATATTAGGAAGATGGTAACTTAGAAAGATATTTATACATCCATATGTACTTGGATGTTAGAAACCATGCACATATTATTCTTTCTTGTACAAGTTTTATCTCGTTAGTTATTGTTATGTATTAATACATCCATCAACCTATCAATATGGTTAAGTTCGACATGCTACTTGTAGAATGTTCTGGATCGATCAACAGAATTCTATTAATAATTGTAACATCAGTGCCGGAACCGCAACCGGAACAGTGATCTCTACAGTACAGGAACAGTAAAACAGGTATGAATCATACACATTTCAGTAATTTCAAATTCATATCATTTATCATTATCATGGTGAGTTGTCATAGAACAGTTTCAGACACATTTAACAGAAACACAGTTCAGAACGATGGTTCTTGAGTCGGGTAATTATCTGGCAATACAGAACCATCATGTGATTATTTGCTTAGGACTTATTATGTATAAACGTATGTGAGGCTTCACAGAACAAAACACACGAATGTCGTTATGTGAATGCTAAATTACGGATTATTCGTATAGGTGACGATCTGTACGAATATATCTGAAAGTTTAACGTTCTGAATGATATTCTTTAATTAGAAAACAAGATTGAAAAGTATAGTTGTCGTCGTGTTCGTACGAGTGACGATTCGAACGAATACGCGCGACGACCGTACATTTCAATTTAAACAGTTGATTTTGTTTATTTTTTTTATAAATAAAAGATATTAGTTAATTTATTAGGAATCACAACCTGGAATAATTAAATAAATTCTATTTTATAAACCGTGTCGTTTTATCTCGAAAACCTACGCGACCCGGCATTTTACGCGAAACCGAACGAGACCGACTAACCGGGTGAGATGGTATCCTTTATTATGACATTAAATTGCCATAACAACCCTCACCAACCTCTCTCTCTCTCTTCATCACGTTTTTCTCTCTCTCTAAAACTTTCTCAAGAACAACTATCTTCTTTCTAAGATTTGGAGGTCCAAACCTCGGTGGATTCAAGCAAATTTGGTGTCAAGACGTTTCCCTTATTGTGTAGATTTCAGAAGTACAAGCCTTTGGAAATTCCATCCACGAAACCTAAGGTAAAAGTTCACTTTAAATTCGGTTTATTAGGGTTTTCACGAATTCATGTGACTTTTGCTATAAAAATCGATATCAAGCACTTAAAACACTTAGATAATGGTGTCTAGCATGTTTAGAAATTGTTAGGGATGAATTTTGTAACAGGTTTAACCCCTAGAACGAAGAAGATGATGATAAACCACGACAGGTTCGCGAACTAAACTCAATCAGCATTAGCCGAACCTGGCCGAACCACTACAAACCTAGCCGAACCACCTGCTGATGTAACGAACCCTGCCAGCTTTATGTAACGAACCCTGCCAGCTTTGTGTAACGAACCCTGCAACCACGTGGGAGACTTCTGCAACGAACCTGCGATCAACCAGAGCCGAACCCTGCGACCACCTGCTCCACGAACCTGGAATCTTCCGGCCAAACTATCCTTGTAAGCCGAAGCCTTTTCAGCCGAACCCATGAGTTGCAAACCTTTCTTGGCCGAAGCTATGAGCTCACAACGAACCTTAGCATGGCAAACCTTAGGAGCCGAACCCTGTGGGTTCGGTGGTGTATTGGGCGAACTTTATGTCTATGTTAGCCGAACCATGGATCAAAACCCCAAAGGGTTCGCTGCCCTAGATGGGATACCGAACCTAAAGAATATTTAATTGAGTTAATATGGACCTAGGAGCAACAATACTAGTGTAAACAACCTAAGGATGGGTTAATTAGTAATTAACCTAAGTTATAACTAGGTATGAAATCAACACGTGCATGCATGGATTAAGTTAACTATGTGTGTGTATGCATGGGAATCCTAAGGAACATGCAAGGCGTATATAGTCATGTTATGAATGTCAAATAACTTAGTTGTGTAACTACCTACAGGGGATCATTCACGGGCTTGAATAACGATCAAGTTGGAAGCAAGGATATTCAATTGGGCCTAAATGGGCCCAATGGGATTTGACTAAGTCCATCATAGGTTAAACGCTTAAATTAAATACAAGTATTGATGTTTTAACTAAAATGAAGATGTTTTAAATGAAAAGTTAATAAATTTCAAAATCTTGTTAAATTTGAAATATAAGATAAAGTTATTATTAGTTTCTTTTAAGACATTGAGTTATAAAAGTTAGTTGTATTAGAGGTTGATTGGGATTTTGTTAAAAAGTAGACAATATCGTTGACGGGATTTAATCAAAATACAAAGGAAACTCTGCCGAAATTTCTAAAAATATAAAGGTAATTTATTACAACTAAGTAACTAAACTATGGGATTGGGGATCAAAAAGGGTGACTAGGATAGGTTAGATCTTAGATGCACCTAGTGTTAAGACACTTAGTGGCACACACAACAAGACCAAACCATAGGCACAAAGACTACTACGCGTACTTATTATATTCGAATTCTTATAACATAACTCAGGAACCGAAGAAACTTAGTTTACATACAGGAGCGCGCATTTTGTGTAGATCAAATTACATAGCAGCACAGGTGAGTTCATTGCCCCTTTTCTAACATTTTTGTTTTAAAACGCGGGGCTGAGAAGCATGCGTAAACTGTTTACTTAAATTGTTTACTTTAATGCTTTTAAATTTATATGTTTTACATATATATAAATGATATCCTAGACCATGTCTAGGAAGATTTTATGCAGGTTTATTAACTGATTTACTTATATAATAAGTGAATAATCAAGTTAAACTTAACTTTTCAATCAGTTAAAACATTTCAAACAAATCAAATCAATCATTTTGACAAAACAAAGGGTGTGAGTTCAAGGGATCAAAACAAACATTTTTACAAAACAAGTGGGTGAGTTCAATGGATCAAGACAAACATTTTGACAAAACAAGTGGGTGAATTCAAGGGATCAAATCAAACATTTTGACAAAACGAGTGTGGGACATCAAGACATCAACAAAACAATCTTTGCAAAGACAACATTCAATGTTCCACAAACCAAGTGTTTGTTGAACAATGAATCAAGTGTACTACCGATCGATGAATCTTGTATTCTATGATCAACACATCAAGTACATCTTGTGACAAAATCAGACGATCATTAAATCATTTTTAAGGGATAGTATGGGAAATATCAGAGATAACATTTGCCAACACAATGAATTCAGAAATCCTATATTTCAAGAAGTCCTAGCTAGACTGATTGACTTGTAGGTCTTATGTTTGATGATATTTACAGAATTCCCTAACTACTAAGTACCTAGATTGACAGACTAGTCTACTCGAGTATGACCATAGGCCCCAATCATAAGGACTTAGATTTTATTAAATGTTTATTTACTTGTTTGATTAAGCATTTATAACTGTTTATACAATTATGTGGTTGATCATATTGTGTGATGAACTTGTGAAATCAACATAGATTTCAAATGATTGTAATGACAGGGACATTAAACCGGAGAACTTATGGGATTGTGTTAAGGGTAAAAATGCTTAATTATCATTAACAACAGTGTCATATACGGATTAGTATGTGGTGGGACGGTGGCTGGGCGGGCGGTAAGTTCGACCCTACATATGCCCTATATATAAGCATACCGATTTGGATATTACATGTGAAGTTAATGAGGTTATGGTCTTTACCAAAGGAGGTTTTCAAATCATTTTCAAATCATTATCAAATCCTTATCAAATCATTTTCAAATACTAAACTATATGAACTCACCAACCATGTGTTGATTTTTAATTTGCATGACTTCTCAGGTGACGAACAGGTCAACTAAGGAGTTATTTCTTTTGGACTAGGACTTCATATAGAAGACTAGTATTTTGGACCTGCATACTTTTGAAGGCATCATTATACAATTTATTTTGTATATCTTGTGTAAATACAAGATAGTTATTCTATGATGTTTACAATAGATTTACATTGTCAAATTATAAACTCTACTGATGTAATTTAACTTTGTAATTCTATTTTATTTAGCATTTCTCATTTATATCATGTGCAATGTAAACAATCTGATCACTCCTGATTATCACTCCCGATATCGTGCCCCGGGAACCTTCCGCCCGACGGGGACTCCGATCCTACCCCGCCGGCTCGGGGTGTGACAGATTGGTATCAGAGCCATGGTTATAGAGAAATATAGGTCACTTATTTAAATGGCTTGGCCTAGACTATAACCTAGGGACCCTGCATGTAGAAAACATAGGACTTAAGACTTATTTGCATATTGTCTTCTGTATTCGATCATTGCACTAACCGATGACTTTATTGGTTATGATCAGAATGCCTCCACGAAGACAACCTCCCTTGATACAGCTACCACCTCAAGACTTGGCTCCACACTCCTCAACACCGTCTCCGAACGACTCTCCACCACCACCTCCTCCACCTCCTCCTCCCCCTCCTCCATTGATTACTCAAGCATCTGGTTCAGGCACAGTACCGACCATGGATCCTGCTACTATCGCTCTGGTGACGTTACTGAGTAGCCAGATGACGAATCAGATGAAAGAAGCTATACCGGAGATGTTCCTTCGTCTTCGTAATGAGATCCTCAACACTGGCAACACATCAGGGGAAGCCAGTGGAAACACTGGAGATTCATCTCACTACTCCTACAAGTCCTTCGTAGGATGTAAGCCACCCAGTTTCAGTGGGTCTGAAGGCGCCGTTGGATTAATCCAATGGATTGAGAAGATCGAGGCAACATTGGATCTTTGCAGTTGCCCCGAACATCACAAGGTCCGTTACTCAGCGGGGACATTCAACAAACGGGCTCTGACCTGGTGGAATGGTCAGATCAATGCCCGGGGAAGAGAAGAAGCCATGACCATGCCATGGGAAGACTTCAAGACACTGCTACGAACAGAATTCTGCCCCAAGAATGAGCTGCAGAAGTTGGAGGTTGAACTATCCAACCATGTGATGAAAGGTGCTGATCACATGGGTTACACTACTCGTTACCACGAGTTAGTTGCTTTGGTACCAGATATGGTACCAACTTTGGAGAAAAGGATAGACCGATATGTGGGTGGACTTCCCGCCTGCATTCAGGGCATGGTTGTTTCAGCCAACCCTACTACTGTTGAATCTGCAGTGAGACTGTCTGGGAAACTCACTGACCTCATGGTAGCCTCTGGAGTTTTAAAGAAAGAGGCTGAACCCAGCAAGAACAAGGCTGAGTCTTCCAAGAAACCCCACCACCATCCAAAGAAGAAACAGAAGACCATTAAGAACTACACGGTGGCCACACCTCTCCAACAAGTAACAGCAGCACCACAAAACCCCAACCGCAAGCCTTACACTGGCACGTTTCCTTTGTGTGCCAAGTGTCAGTATCATCACCCTGCTGACGCTCCGTGTAAACATTGCACAGGATGTGGAAGAAAGGGCCATTGGGTCCAATACTGTAGGATGACACCTAACCAAGCAGTCAACAATGCTGCTTTGGCTCTTCCTCCACCAGCAAATCAGAACAATGGTGGATGCTATAATTGTGGCGAACAAGGCCACTTTGCGAGGAACTGCCCAAAGAAGGCTCAACCAGCAGTTCAAGCACCCCGTGGACGAGCCTTTGCTATCGGAGCACCAGCTGCACGCCAGGACCCAAATGTGGTCACTGGTACGTTTCTCTTACATGACTTTTATGCATCTGTCTTATTTGATACTGGTGCGGATCAGAGTTTTATCTCTACCGACTTTGCGTGCCAATTAGATTCCATAGAGGAACAGTTAGACTCCCCTTACATTATAGAAGTAGCTAACGGGAAACAGATCACAGTTAGTACAGTTTATAGGAACTGCCCATTGACACTAAATGATTTTACATTTACCATCGATTTGATACCGATGGAGCTGGGTAGTTTTGACATCATTGTTGGAATGGACTGGCTCTCATCTAACCGAGTGGAAGTCATCTGTTCTGAGAAGCTGCTTCGCATTCCATTGCCGAGTGATCGTGTATTGGAAGTTAAAGGGGATCAAGCAAAGCGAAGTGTCAAAATCATTTCTTGCATAAGGGCGCGTAAGTGTCTACAGAAGCGGTGCATAGCGTTCCTGGCTCATGTGTTGGAAAAAGAGAAAGACAAGAAGAAGATTCAAGATGTACCAGTAGTGAAAGAGTATCCAGAAGTATTTCCCGAAGACCTACCTGGTTTGCCACCTGCGCGACCGGTAGAATTTCGTATTGACTTAATTCCTGGAGCAACTCCTGTTGCTAAATCTCCTTACAGGTTAGCACCTTCAGAGATGCAGGAATTGTCTAATCAATTACAGGAGCTACTTGACAAGGGTTTCATCAGACCGAGCTACTCACCTTGGGGAGCTCCGGTCTTGTTCGTGAAGAAGAAAGACGGATCATTCAGAATGTGTATAGATTACCGTGAACTGAACAAACTAACCATCAAGAATCGGTATCCATTACCGAGGATTGATGATTTGTTTGACCAACTGCAAGGAGCTCAATACTTCTCAAAGATTGACTTGCGGTCTGGATATCATCAGTTGAGAGTTCAAGATGAAGACATACCGAAGACGGCCTTCCGAACCAGATACGGGCATTACGAATTTATGGTGATGCCCTTCGGATTGACAAATGCACCAGCGGTTTTCATGGACCTCATGAACCGAGTGTGCAAGCCGTACTTGGATCAGTTTGTCATTGTTTTCATTGATGACATACTGATTTATTCCAAGACCAAAACAGAACATGAGCAACACCTTAGAAAGATCTTGGAGCTGTTGAAAGAAGAGAAACTCTATGCCAAATTCTCTAAATGTGAGTTTTGGCTAAGAGAAGTTCAATTTCTGGGTCATGTGGTCAACAGTGAGGGAATTCATGTAGACCCTGCCAAGATCGAAGCGATAAAGAATTGGGACACTCCGAAGACACCGACGGAGATACGGTCTTTTCTGGGATTGGCGGGTTATTACAGAAGGTTTATCTCAAACTTTTCTAAGATAGCTTTGCCTCTCACTAAACTAACTAAGAAAAGTGAACCGTTTGTCTGGGAGCAGAAACAAGAGGATGCTTTTCAGACCTTGAAACAGAAATTATGTGATGCTCCAATCCTATCTCTCCCAGAAGGCTGTGATGATTTTGTTGTATACTGTGATGCTTCCCATCAGGGACTAGGTTGTGTATTAATGCAACGGGATAAAGTCATAGCCTATGCATCAAGACAGTTAAAGATTCATGAGAAGAACTACACTACTCATGATCTTGAACTGGGAGCTGTAATCTTCGCACTGAAGATTTGGAGACATTATTTATATGGCACCAAGTGTACCATATTCACTGATCACAAGAGTCTGCAACACATCTTCGATCAGAAGGAGCTCAACATGCGACAACGCCGTTGGGTTGAACTTCTAAATGATTACGATTGTGTGATCAAATACCATCCGGGAAAGGCTAACGTTGTAGCTGATGCCTTGAGCCGGAAGGAACGGGTCAAACCCCTACGTGTTAGAGCAATGGGGATAACCGTGCAGACCAGTTTAAGTGACAAGATTGTTCAAGCACAGCAAGAAGCACTTAACCGAGGTAATATGAAGAGGGAACTTGATTGCGGAGCAGAGAAACAGTTTGACACGAAGCCTGATGGTATGATCTACTACAAGGAACGTATATGGATCCCTGCGGTAGATGAATTGAGAAAACTTATCTTCAATGAAGCACACAAGACTAAATACTCTGTTCATCCAGGCGCTGATAAGATGTACCAGGACTTGCGTGGATTTTATTGGTGGCCGGGAATGAAGAAAGACATAGCCGAATATGTCGGACAGTGTCTTACGTGTGCGAAAGTAAAGGCGGAACACCAGAGACCGTCTGGTCTACTGGAACAGCCTGAGATTCCGCTCTGGAAGTGGGAACAAATAGCCATGGATTTCATTACCAAGCTACCCCGCACTTCCAGCGGTCATGATACAATATGGGTGATCATTGATCGTTTAACCAAATCTGCTCATTTCTTGCCCATGCGTGAGAACTTCACCATGGATAAACTGGCAAGATTATACATCAATGAAATAGTGGTACGCCACGGTGTGCCATTGTCAATTATTTCTGATAGAGACAGCAGATTTACTTCAAGGTTCTGGCAATCACTGCAGAAATCCCTGGGAACACAGTTAAATCTGAGTACAGCTTACCATCCACAAACGGACGGTCAGAGCGAACGTACTATCCAAACCCTGGAGGATATGTTAAGAACCTGTATTTTGGATTTCGGTGGGAACTGGGATTCCCATTTGCCACTGATTGAATTCTCCTACAATAACAGTTACCACAGCAGTATCGGATGTGCACCATTCGAGGCTTTTTATGGCCGGAAATGCCGATCACCGATCTGTTGGACTGAAGTTGGAGATAACCGAATAACTGGGCCAGAACTTATCCAAGAAACCACTGACAAGATAGCTCAGATCCAAAGAAGACTACAAGCAACAAGGAGCAGACAAAAGAGCTACGCCGACAAGCGTCGCAAGCCGTTGGAATTCCAAGTGGGAGACCGAGTCATGTTAAAGGTATCCCCATGGAAAGGCGTTGTACGTTTTGGGACAAAAGGCAAATTAGCACCAAGATACGTGGGACCGTTCGAGATCATCGAGCGTATTGGTCCTGTGGCGTATAGACTGAGATTACCTGATGAACTCAGTGGTGTGCATGACGTGTTTCACGTCTCAAATCTAAAGAAATGCCTTGCTGACGAGAGTCTTGTCATTCCAATTGAAGAGATTCAAGTCGATGAACAGTTACATTTCATTGAAGAACCTTTAGAGATTATGGATCGCAAGGTTAAACAACTGAGGCGAAGCCGTATTCCTATTGTAAAGGTTCGATGGAATTCAAGACGCGGGCCCGAGTTTACTTGGGAACGTGAAGATCACATGAAGTTAAAGTATCCCCAACTGTTTGAAGAGGAAGCTGTACCTGATAACAACTCTTAAATTTCGGGACGAAATTTCTCTAACAAGGGGAGACTGTAACATCAGTGCCGGAACCGCAACCGGAACAGTGATCTCTACAGTACAGGAACAGTAAAACAGGTATGAATCATACACATTTCAGTAATTTCAAATTCATATCATTTATCATTATCATGGTGAGTTGTCATAGAACAGTTTCAGACACATTTAACAGAAACACAGTTCAGAACGATGGTTCTTGAGTCGGGTAATTATCTGGCAATACAGAACCATCATGTGATTATTTGCTTAGGACTTATTATGTATAAACGTATGTGAGGCTTCACAGAACAAAACACACGAATGTCGTTATGTGAATGCTAAATTACGGATTATTCGTATAGGTGACGATCTGTACGAATATATCTGAAAGTTTAACGTTCTGAATGATATTCTTTAATTAGAAAACAAGATTGAAAAGTATAGTTGTCGTCGTGTTCGTACGAGTGACGATTCGAACGAATACGCGCGACGACCGTACATTTCAATTTAAACAGTTGATTTTGTTTATTTTTTTTTATAAATAAAAGATATTAGTTAATTTATTAGGAATCACAACCTGGAATAATTAAATAAATTCTATTTTATAAACCGTGTCGTTTTATCTCGAAAACCTACGCGACCCGGCATTTTACGCGAAACCGAACGAGACCGACTAACCGGGTGAGATGGTATCCTTTATTATGACATTAAATTGCCATAACAACCCTCACCAACCTCTCTCTCTCTCTTCATCACGTTTTTCTCTTTCTCTAAAACTTTCTCAAGAACAACTATCTTCTTTCTAAGATTTGGAGGTCCAAACCTCGGTGGATTCAAGCAAATTTGGTGTCAAGACGTTTCCCTTATTGTGTAGATTTCAGAAGTACAAGCCTTTGGAAATTCCATCCACGAAACCTAAGGTAAAAGTTCACTTTAAATTCGGTTTATTAGGGTTTTCACGAATTCATGTGACTTTTGCTATAAAAATCGATATCAAGCACTTAAAACACTTAGATAATGGTGTCTAGCATGTTTAGAAATTGTTAGGGATGAATTTTGTAACAGGTTTAACCCCTAGAACGAAGAAGATGATGATAAACCACGACAGGTTCGCGAACTAAACTCAATCAGCATTAGCCGAACCTGGCCGAACCACTACAAACCTAGCCGAACCACCTGCTGATGTAACGAACCCTGCCAGCTTTATGTAACGAACCCTGCCAGCTTTGTGTAACGAACCCTGCAACCACGTGGGAGACTTCTGCAACGAACCTGCGATCAACCAGAGCCGAACCCTGTGGGTTCGGTGGTGTATTGGGCGAACTTTATGTCTATGTTAGCCGAACCATGGATCAAAACCCCAAAGGGTTCGCTGCCCTAGATGGGATACCGAACCTAAAGAATATTTAATTGAGTTAATATGGACCTAGGAGCAACAATACTAGTGTAAACAACCTAAGGATGGGTTAATTAGTAATTAACCTAAGTTATAACTAGGTATGAAATCAACACGTGCATGCATGGATTAAGTTAACTATGTGTGTGTATGCATGGGATTCCTAAGGAACATGCAAGGCGTATATAGTCATGTTATGAATGTCAAATAACTTAGTTGTGTAACTACCTACAGGGGATCATTCACGGGCTTGAATAACGATCAAGTTGGAAGCAAGGATATTCAATTGGGCCTAAATGGGCCCAATGGGATTTGACTAAGTCCATCATAGGTTAAACGTTTAAATTAAATACAAGTATTGATGTTTTAACTAAAATGAAGATGTTTTAAATGAAAAGTTAATAAATTTCAAAATCTTGTTAAATTTGAAATATAAGATAAAGTTATTATTAGTTTCTTTTAAGACATTGAGTTATAAAAGTTAGTTGTATTAGAGGTTGATTGGGATTTTGTTAAAAAGTAGACAATATCGTTGACGGGATTTAATCAAAATACAAAGGAAACTCTGCCGAAATTTCTAAAAATATAAAGGTAATTTATTACAACTAAGTAACTAAACTATGGGATTGGGGATCAAAAAGGGTGACTAGGATAGGTTAGATCTTAGATGCACCTAGTGTTAAGACACTTAGTGGCACACACAACAAGACCAAACCATAGGCACAAAGACTACTACGCGTACTTATTATATTCGAATTCTTATAACATAACTCAGGAACCGAAGAAACTTAGTTTACATACAGGAGCGCGCATTTTGTGTAGATCAAATTACATAGCAGCACAGGTGAGTTCATTGCCCCTTTTCTAACATTTTTGTTTTAAAACGCGGGGCTGAGAAGCATGCGTAAACTGTTTACTTAAATTGTTTACTTTAATGCTTTTAAATTTATATGTTTTACATATATATAAATGATATCCTAGACCATGTCTAGGAAGATTTTATGCAGGTTTATTAACTGATTTACTTATATAATAAGTGAATAATCAAGTTAAACTTAACTTTTCAATCAGTTAAAACATTTCAAACAAATCAAATCAATCATTTTGACAAAACAAAGGGTGTGAGTTCAAGGGATCAAAACAAACATTTTTACAAAACAAGTGGGTGAGTTCAATGGATCAAGACAAACATTTTGACAAAACAAGTGGGTGAATTCAAGGGATCAAATCAAACATTTTGACAAAACGAGTGTGGGACATCAAGACATCAACAAAACAATCTTTGCAAAGACAACATTCAATGTTCCACAAACCAAGTGTTTGTTGAACAATGAATCAAGTGTACTACCGATCGATGAATCTTGTATTCTATGATCAACACATCAAGTACATCTTGTGACAAAATCAGACGATCATTAAATCATTTTTAAGGGATAGTATGGGAAATATCAGAGATAACATTTGCCAACACAATGAATTCAGAAATCCTATATTTCAAGAAGTCCTAGCTAGACTGATTGACTTGTAGGTCTTATGTTTGATGATATTTACAGAATTCCCTAACTACTAAGTACCTAGATTGACAGACTAGTCTACTCGAGTATGACCATAGGCCCCAATCATAAGGACTTAGATTTTATTAAATGTTTATTTACTTGTTTGATTAAGCATTTATAACTGTTTATACAATTATGTGGTTGATCATATTGTGTGATGAACTTGTGAAATCAACATAGATTTCAAATGATTGTAATGACAGGGACATTAAACCGGAGAACTTATGGGATTGTGTTAAGGGTAAAAATGCTTAATTATCATTAACAACAGTGTCATATACGGATTAGTATGTGGTGGGACGGTGGCTGGGCGGGCGGTAAGTTCGACCCTACATATGCCCTATATATAAGCATACCGATTTGGATATTACATGTGAAGTTAATGAGGTTATGGTCTTTACCAAAGGAGGTTTTCAAATCATTTTCAAATCATTATCAAATCCTTATCAAATCATTTTCAAATACTAAACTATATGAACTCACCAACCATGTGTTGATTTTTAATTTGCATGACTTCTCAGGTGACGAACAGGTCAACTAAGGAGTTATTTCTTTTGGACTAGGACTTCATATAGAAGACTAGTATTTTGGACCTGCATACTTTTGAAGGCATCATTATACAATTTATTTTGTATATCTTGTGTAAATACAAGATAGTTATTCTATGATGTTTACAATAGATTTACATTGTTAAATTATAAACTCTACTGATGTAATTTAACTTTGTAATTCTATTTTATTTAGCATTTCTCATTTATATCATGTGCAATGTAAACAATCTGATCACTCCTGATTATCACTCCCGATATCGCGCCCCGGGAACCTTCCGCCCGACGGGGACTCCGATCCTACCCCGCCGGCTCGGGGTGTGACAATAATGAAATCTCTGCAGAATCTAGATTATATCTATATGAATCAAAGATACACAATCATTTTGATAAACATCATTTCATTAATCAATAGAATCTGATTACAATGAAATGAAACTTGAACACACAGTTCACACAATCTCACACAGGTTCTCTCAATCTCAGATCTGTCACTCTACTGAAAATAAGAAACAAACCTGCTATATATGCATAACAGTCAAACAAACCTAGCCGAACCCTTAGGTTCGCCAGCCGAACCTTGAGGTCCGCTGGACGAACCTGTACAATACAAGACATAGGTTCACCGAACCTATACAAAACCTTGCCTGGGTTCGTGGGCTAGACGAACCTTAGCAAAAACCTACATTAACTTATACATTTTGAAAGCAAACTATTACAAAATGTACTAACAAACTCCCCCTTAATAGTTGCTTCAAAATCTTCAAAGTCTTTGTCTTCAATCTGCCACCTTATCTCCACTTGATTCTTCACAAACATTATCTGCAGCATGAATAACAACTGACTTTGGAATCTTTGATAATCGTTCAGCTTCCAACTTTGCATCTCCTTCATCAATCTCTTTATGCAATTTCATCAACTCAACATATAAGTAATTCACATCATCCCATTTACATCCAGAGTGAATTCCCAAAGTATAACACATTCTTGCTATGGCTTGAAATTGTACAACCATGTCTTTCTAGCTAACACCAACATCATGAAATCCTTCACTTGCATATATTTCAACTTCATTGAGCAGATCAATATCTTTCTTTGAACAGTTAACCAACCAAATAGGATCCAACAGTCTAATTACCCTCAACTTCTCATTTTCTTTCAATAGAATGACTGCTTCAGAAGTTCTTTCATCATAGAACCAAAACTTGAAATAAGAATTCCAATTTTGTTCTATCCTTTGCAATCTTCGTCTAGAATACACTTTTGGCTTTGGATACACATAGGAGTTATGCTTCAACACAGAAAATTGTGGAACCAACCAATTGCATCTAGTCTTAGCTTCTTTCTTTAACAGCTTCCCAAATCTTTCATTATGTTCTTATGGAATAGGCTTTATCATCCTCAGTCTTGACAACTGCATACACTCAAAAGAAGGTAATGAAAGTAACCATAACTCACAATTCTTCCTCTCATCTTAGATTTAGAACCAATCTTGAATCTTGAGAATTGACTTGATTGATCTTCTTGAACTTTTTCTTTAAACACTTCCACCATTTGCTTAAAAATCATTAAATGATCAATGATGTACTTGTGTTCTTCTTGACTTTCTCTCCACATATCCGTATGAGTCTTTGTCTTCATTGGATCAACTATTGTACTTGGAACTCCTTTATGAACTTCAATATCAAAGATTTTCTTCAAAGTTTGCAGATTATACAAATTCTCATCTACATAATCATCTTGTTCAACTTCAAATGACTGATCTGATTCTCCAATCGCCATCTTTCCAGAATCATTTGCATTCTGTAGATCATTAACTCTTACTCTAAACAACTCAGCTAGATCTTTCTTAGAATAACCACCTTCAATCTCTCCTTCCTCCACATATCTAACTTCATTCACTTCATCAAAAATCCTTTGTAAATGTACATCAACATTTTGTTTGAACAACTCCACAAAAGTAGGTAAAGAATCATCAACAACTTGCTTTGGAAACTCCAACTCTGTCAGATCTTCAATTTCAACATCTTCAATATCCTTGGCTTGATCAGATGAAACAAATGAAATAGGATTAGCATCAAAAGAAATCCCAGAAGGCCTGTAAATCACTATCGCTTCAGTTTTGGAATTCAAACCACTTGAACTTCCAACTCCAGTCATATCACCATCATCATCTTCACCATCATCATTGAAAGCATTAAAGCCAGGATGTTCATCAATGTCAGAGTCTTCATAATCCACCTTCTCTTCTTCTTCTTCATCATCAATATTGAGATATACTGGATCAACACTAGCACCAGTAACTTCAGCTTGATCTTTAATATTAACACCTTTGACTGTTAAGGAACCTGTTAACAGTTAACACTATAAATGACATGTTAAAGAACCTGTTTAAACCCGTTAAAGAACTAGGGTTAGAGAATTAGAAATTTTTTGAAGCTAGTCGGTTACCTATATGTCCATATATTTTATTATATTATTTATTTTAAATTTTAAACAGGTCTTAATGGGTCTTAACAGGTCTTAACTGATCTTGACAAGTTTTAACTGATCTTAACAGGTCTTAACAAGTCTTAACATGTAGACCTGTTTTAGACACGAAACATGTTAAGGGTAAAATCAAAACAAGTTAAAGTCGTGTCGTGTCGTGTTAACGTGTTCGTGTCTGAAATTGCCAGCCCTATCGACAACCATGTGAGGTTGTAGATATTAGCAAATTCTACCATCTAATATCGATGAATCAGTATCCGAGATAAGATGGATGGCTGGTTGAGACTAGTTAATATCGATGAACCACCATCGAACCTAGCAAGTTCGATGGCCGCCTGTCATCAACAATATCGATGACCATCAAAGATTAGTATCGGCCAAGAGCAGTTTCGCTGGTCCTTTGTCGAGCCTGTCAACCATTATTCTCATACTATCACCCGCAACAGTGGGTCGACACTGATAGTGTCGATGCGACTATTCACCTTCTTCCTCACCAATATTTCATCGTTCTTGTAGGTCAAATCCATAGTTCTAAATCATTTTCACAAGCTCGGTTGAGGATTTTAAGAAGCAAAAATCGTGTTTAAAAGATGATAGCCATAACCGATCATTTTTGAGTAAAAACCAAAAAGTAAAACGCTCGATCTACGTGTAAAACAATGTGTTAAGCTTGAAATCTTTGTGGGTTCCTGTTCTCCTTGATTATACCAACGTTTTGGGTCAAGAATCAAGTGATACGGTGAAGAAATGAAGAAGAACTCCAAGAGAGAAGTTCTAGAGAGAGTAGGCCGGATTTAGGTTTTTATAGAGAGAAACGGAAGCTGAAAATGAAGATAAGAGAGAAGTCCCATCCTTTTATATCCCGAGGTGATTTCGTGTGATCGGTTACGTTTATTCTTGCGTTGATCTTTTTAAATTGTTCGGTTTTCACGTAAATTATATTTTAAATACGAAACGTTTAATAAATTGAATTTGTTTAATAAAATGATTCTATTTAAATTGTTTAAGTTAGCAATTCATAATAAACGTTTTTAATTTCTTTTACTAATTTTAATTATCGTAAAATATTATTTCGGTTATCTCATCGAAACGCGTTACTTACATACGAATTTGTAAAGATCGTCACCTTTTCGAATTCAACGTTTGCATCGTATTTCAATTCGATCTACGATTTATGGAATATCGTTTCAGTATACTATTCCAAGTAACTGTATTCGTGTGAATCGTCACCCAAGCGCATACACTCATTAGGTTAATATTTATGAAATAACATTTGCGTTTTAGTTAAATTTGTGACCTCGATCACCATCGCGTAATTATTTTCAATATCGTTTTCATTATTTTATTAATTATGTTTATCAATTATCAGTTTCTTAAACCATTATCCCCACTAAATCATATCACTGACACATCCATGATAGACCAAAATAAGTTTATGTATAGGGCATACGTAGGAGTCGGTCACAACGTATCCAGCCGCTGTCCCACCACCATTTCGATAAACCATGACCATGTGTCCTTGACTATATTTACTAACCAAACCATAAAATTTTATCAACTCAACGAAATCTGAGATTCTCCTCAACAAATCCTCAACACAGACATAATCATGATAAATCGAAGAAAGCTTATGTATAAGGAATACGTAGAAATCACTCGCAACTTATGCAGTCGCCAGCCCACCACCTCTTCGATTGACCACGACTATACCCTTTTCTATCTTTGGTGATAGAATCCTATACCACTACTAATCCCAAACAAACCAAATCTCATCATATATATTGAATTGAAATAAACCTTGTGGCTATGTTTAGTTGTATTCCAAACTAGACTTCCCCATGGTTTATGCTCATTAATTTTATGTTCTCAGCAATGTATACTAGTGATAATATCATCAAATCAATCAAAAATTATCAAATTATCATATCAGGTTCTATCAATACAAAATAATTGTGTAATGACTATAGCTGAAATACAGTGATGTTACACTGCGTGGCACTAAGACTAATGATGTATGCTTCAGATATTACTGCTTTAATCCTTGGGTTATAATATATTTTATGCTATGCTTCTGCCTTGCTAGTTTAAATTATATAAATCAATCGTTATCTCCCAGTTCTTTGATTTTGGGTGTGACAGGTTGTTATCAGAGCCCAAGGTTATAGGGAACTAGATGCCTTCGTATACCTAAGACTATAACCATAGTATTAGGGACAAGTTGGACACGGAACCAAAAGTGATTTTCCACCAGCTGTTCGTAAGGAGTTGCAGCGACGATTTACCCAGCACTATAGCCCATTCCTAGAGGATGCGTACATTTCCTCCTCCGAGTCGGAGGCCATGGAGTACGATGATGTTGCGTCCACTAAACCTAGTAGATCTCGTGCTAGGTCGATGTCTTCCCCGCTAAAGCTTATAGAGCCTACCGACGTGTCGATCAGGAGGCCCTCTACCGTTATGGGATCTAGGCCAGGATATTCCATGTCCTTTCATATTCCTAGGTGTGGACTGCTTCTCATCACCATGGGAGAGCCCAGCGAGGTCCAGCCCGCACGACGTAGTGTGTGTCTGGGCCACTCAGCTCAATATGGGTCAGATATTATGGGCCCAAGTATGAGGAGAGCCTAGAACCCACACCTCAATGGGAGAACTACATGTTGTGGTCCGCAATGTTTGAGTAGGAAAAGATGTCAAGTAAGCTAACGGAACAGTTTCAAAGGCACGTAGGAGCTATTACTTTGTAGTTGGAGAGAACCCGTAAGGAGCTGAAGGAGTCTCGTGAAGCCTTAAAAGCACATAAGAAGAAGGGGTTCTTTGCCTCGATGTGGGACTCTATCCGAGGGCAGAAGAAATAGGAGTCTTGTTATTCATACTATATGTTTTCAATTGAATTTAATGTATTATGACATATTATAAAACATGTATTTGATGGGATCGATTACCCACAAATTTTGGACACATTGTTGTTGTAAACCAAATTATGTGATGGTGTATGTGAAAAAAAAAAGAAATATGAAATGGTGATGATTGGTTCAAATGATTTGATACATGGTTGTGATAATCTGATAAATGGTTGTGATGATTTGATACATGGTTGTGATACTTGGAAGCATGGTTGTAATTGGATACATATGTTTTAATAATTGAAAAATATATATTTTATGATCGATTGCCTAAGTAATTTCTTTATTTATTGGTATGAAAATGTTTAAAGTTTTTGGAATTCATATGTGTGATGATACAATATTAAAATTCAATTAATTGCTCAACTATAACAATGACAATAATTTCTCTACATGTGAACTATATAATATTGAAATGCCTCCTCGTCGTAGTCAAAGACTAAATCGTGTTGAACCTAATGCTGGAGCTAATCCAAATCTGCGACCAAGAAGAAACCAAAGGAATCCACCACCACCATCTTCCCCTGAAAATTCTGTAAATCGTAAGGAGAATCGTAACGAAAATATGAATGCTAACCTGAACAACAACAGGAACGAGGAAGATAGAAATATAGATTATCGAATGAATGATCTTATTACTAGGCACATTCAAAACGCAATACCAACTATAGCAGCACAAATAAGGGCTGATATGAATGCTGAAAACCCAAATGGTAACATAAATGGAGCAGGAGGTCCTGAAGCAGAACCAGTAGAGACAGAAGAACGAAAAGGATGCTCATATAAGACTTTCATGGCTTGCAAACCAAAAGACTTCGAGGGTAAGGATGGAGCTGTAGGAGCCATTAGATGGCTAGAAGATATGGAGTTAATCTTGGATATCAGTTATTGTAAAGAAGAGAACAAAGTTAAATATGCAACACATTCTCTTAAGGGAGCTGCTCTTACATGGTGGAACACCATTGTAAAAACCTGGGGAAGAAATGCAATTAAGATCATAAGATGGAGGACCTTTAAGGATTTGGAAACTAAGACGTTATTGTTGGATATTGGATGTCCGTTTAACGATAAGTTCAACGTTGCTATGAAAGGTATGATCCAAAGAGTTACACTTTGGAAGGCAACGACTTTATGTTTAATTGTTAAACATAATATACGATCACGAATTGTCGGCTTTATCAAATTGGCTTTTATTATTTATGAAATAATAATCGGTGGGAATTAATTATTGAGATAATTAATTCATTAGATGAATAAAGTTTTAAACTTTATTAAAGGGTTATTTATTAATTAATTGGTAATTAATAAAAGGAGAATTGATTAAATAAGTTATGTTTAAATCAATTAAACATTAACTATTTAATAGACATTTAACTGATTAATTGTTAATTGGTTAAATGGAGATTGAAGTAATTAAATTGTTTAATTACTTAAATGTGTTTAATCAAATTAAAAGGGTTTTAATTTGAATTAAATAAAAGGTGGGAAACCAATTTTGAATTGGTAGTCAAAAGATCCTATTTTTATGGATCTAATCTTTGACTTTAAAATGGTGGGAATTAATTTTGAATTGGTAAATTCAAAATTCCTAGAAAAGTGGATCTTCATTTGACTATAAATGAAGATCCAACCTACCATTTTTGAGATACTTGAAAACCCTAATTCTCCTTCTCCCCTTCACCCTTTGGCTGTCGCCCCCTCTCCCCTTTGGGGCTGCCCATTGCCGTCGTACATCACCACCATAATTGGTGGTGTTTTGGTCAACTACCCACAAGCCTGATCAAGTCGTGGTGAGCCGTGGGTTACACCGTCGAGCCGAACCGAGCCATGGGCTGAATCGTCAAGCCGTGAGTGGTGATATTCGAGCCAAACCGAACCAAAAGCAGTTTTGGTTGTTTATGGTGTTTCATGAGATGAAATCCGGACTAGGGTGATCGTATTGAGTCAACTAGTGAGACCGTTGCCGATCCATCGTGTGTTTTTGGAACCGCTTCGTAAAGGTCGATTTCTAAAACCCCCTATGGTTGTGTTGTTAGAATTTAATTGTTGTTTATACTGTTTGTAACTGGATCCTGATTTGGGAATTGTTTCGATTACGAATCGAAAGGTTATAAAATTTAATATGCTTACGCTGTGTCTGATCTGATCTGATAGTTTAATCCGGTTTTATGAAAACTGATTTTCTCAATTAATATGATTAATTGAATCTGATTAAATTAAAAGTAATCTAGAATTCCCAACAGTGGCATCAGAGCGGTTTTTACAAACGTTTAAATGCAATTAATAATCGATCTTTGTTTGATTTTGTTTTGTCAAAATTTTAGTTTGACAAAAATATCGAAACTGTGAATGTGATGATTGTGATTGTGATTGTGATTATGATTATGAATCGAACCCTAGGATTTGACCCATGTGATTGTATCTTTTGTTTTGCTTGGACCCGATGTAATAGAATAGGTTTCAATTTTGTAATGTAATTTGTATTTTACAAATGTAATCAAGCAATGGATACAAGACGGAAGATAGAGACAATCGGGGAGATCGAAGATGGAGATCTTGGATCAAGTGGGAGACAAAATTCAAGGCGTTGAATTGTAAACCCTAGAATTGTTCGGTTTGTGTTTGATGACTCAAACTAAACCGAACAAATGAGACTTTGGCTCGTTTTAAAATCACACTTTGTTGTTTATGGTTGTTTAATATTTAGGAAATATAAAACTAGTAGAAACAAAATTTTTTCACAATCATTGCAAAACGATAAGTAATACAAAAGGAGTTTTGCAGTTACTTTAAAAGGGATTTTAAAATAAAAGTGTTTTATTTTAATAAATAAAGTTTACAAAATAAAAGGTTTATTTTATAAAATTAGAACTTGTTAGTTTAAAATTATTCGCGATAATTACCGACTTAGTTTAAATAAGGTATTTAAAACTAATCGAGTTGAGAGTTGAAAGGAGTTTCAAACTATCGCAAATCATGAACAAAATATGATTTTGTTAATATGAGATTGTACGATTTGTGTCATGCTTCAAATTGTTCAATAGTTTTAAACTAAAACAATAAAATAAATACGATTGATTGAACTAACAAATTCGCAATCATGATCAATTTAGTTTTAATAAGGTATTAAAACAAATGAGGTCAAAATTGAAATGGGATTTCAATTAGATAGCGAATAAATAAAATAGAGATTTTATGAAATGCACAACTATCCTCATTTAAAATTAGTTGTCCATAATTTTTTTGAAACATAAAAGCAATTAATTAAATTAATTAAATAACTCATTGGTCAAGATGTTTATATTCTAAGTATGTAAACCTAGAGTTAGTGCTTACCCTGCTATAGGTTTATATATGTTAGAAAAGGATAAACATTTTTGATTTAAATGCCACCTTAGATTTGAGACACTTTATCAATTTGACCTAACATCTAGTGTTAGTGCTTACCCTGCACTAGGTCTATGGTTTTATTGAAAAATGAATGATCGCGATTCCTAATACACTTAGGCCGGTCATTCAGTCAAAAATCGTAAGGCGTATACTTGAAGAGTCAAGTTGGCATTGTTGCGGTAAATGTACAAAGTTAGAAATGAGTGTTATAACAAACCCCAAAACTTGAGGATTATGATTGTCATAATTGGTTATCGTAACCCTCCTTTATTATTGTGAGCAGTAAATAGAGATCTTAGCCAATTCACTGTTCATTAAATAAACAGGATCTCACAATTCTAAATTAATTTTGTTAATGAGTCATAATTAATTTGGGATTATATAAAGCATGAAATACTAAAACTTGTCTTTTGAATTTTATAGATGTCTTTCATTGATGCTACTAAATTACATAGGATAAATCTATTTCGAAATCAGTTCAATGGGAATAACTTTTCTACTTGGATGCATCACCTTAGAGATGTCCTTAGAAAAGAAGGAATATTGTATGCTTTGGATAAACCTATTACTCCCGAGTCACCCATAGGCTGCACCACATCTGAAAGGATGAAACACATTGGACACAAATATGAGATAAAATATCTCATATTGACTTCGATGTCTCCTGAATATGTGGATCAGCTTATGTATCTCTTTAGTCATGAGATGATTAAAGAGAACAAAAAGAGTTTTCCTGCCAAACAGATTTTGGTGATTTGAAATTCTTAAAGAGGTCCAAAAGGGTTTGAGACCGGGTGGAGACGTAGTAGCTCACGTTGATAGGTTGCAAGGCAATTTTGATAGGCTTGTCAAACTAGACTATCCCATGAACCTTGAGATTGCTAAAGATTTCATCCTTATATCCCTACCAAAGGAATATGAATCTTTTGTAAAAGAGTTACAAAAGAAATACCTGGGATGCTCTTGGTTTAGGAAACCAAGATGAGGATAGTAGTGAGCAGTGAGAGGAATAAGCCATTGACCAAGGTCGATGAGGTCCAGTACATTGTTGCTCAACGTCTGAAGGGTTCAGATATGCCGGGATCTTCTGGTATGCCTTGTTCATTCAACATAATTCTTGAATTAGCAAATCTTTGATAATAATGTGAGTGTCACAATTGTTTCAATTATTTGCAAGTATTCGAGGTGGTTGATAAGCTGGAAGCCTGAGTCTTGAATTCCATGGGATGGAAGACAAGACGAATAGAAGAAATATTCTTTTTTTCTTTAATTTTTCATTAATTGTTTAAATTGTTTAAAATGGTTATGAATATTTTGACATTCTTAGTTCGACTAAGAATAATGCTTCTAGTATTATTTATGCATTGATTGATTAATTATATTTATGCTTGATAAATTGTTTTGATAGCATAATCGATAATAATTATTGATAATGCAAATTGAATTCTATATGATAGAATTATAAATAAAGGCAATACGCATGATTCATATTAATGGAATAATTTAAAGTGTTTAAATAATTCTAATTAGACAAGACTAACCTTTAAAGCAAGGTGTAATACATGAATCTCTAAACAATTGAAAATGTAATTCATTATTACAAGAGTTTGATGATTACACAACATGCTTAAGGAAGGTTATAAAGATTGTGATCTTTAAAATGCAATTCTGTTGCATAAATTGTCTAAAGATTAAATATGAATAATTCATAAGGTTGTGAACCTAATGAAATCTTTGAAAGAGTTCAAAGAAGATTTACATAAAATGAAGATCTAAAAGCAATGATAGTTATATATGAGATATAACCAAATGTTACCAAATTAATGCATGTAATGTGAAATTGTTTCACAATCAAGTACACAATGATGTAGGTAAGTTGATAAATACCAATACATAATGTGTCCTTCTCTTGAATATGGTCCAATGAATGAATATCCCAATGAACTTATCATATGAATTACTACACTAGCTTTAATTACAGGTATATTATAAAGAGTTGTAAAATAAACCAGTATAAATTCCTATTTAGGGGTTTGAGGATTTAACAAAGAGTTGTTAACAATTTATTTGAAATTGGATCCTCATTAATGATAAAGATAGTTATCATAAATCCCTAAAATGGAATAGGCAGAATTTTCATCAATTTCTTCCTAAGGCAGGAAACTGTATTGTTGAAAATTAGATAGTGCAAATTGAAAGAGTTCAATTGTGCAATGATATGATACATATGTTTCAATCAACACAAAGTGTTTTGAATGGATCTTAAATGAGTTTAAGAACCAAATGTTACAAATGACATCTGCAAAAGCTCACGGGATCACTATGAACCCAAAACTTGCAGAAGTGTAACTATTGATTGATAAACATAATTTATGGTTTGGAACCATAAACACTAAAGATGCAATAGAACAAGCTAAGATACTTGTTCAACAACATTTAGATGTTGTGTGGTTGAAATTAGAGAATTTCAATGACAAGATCAACATGAATGTATTAGGATACTACAAATTCTGTAAACAAGAGTTGTTTGACAGATGAGTAGTTAAATATTAAAACTGAATTACCATAAGAACACCTTAACTGAGTATTCTTATAAGTAATTATAAAGTTTTAAAATCCTAATATGACAAACTTGTTGCGACAAGTCCATGGTTGATAAAAGCATCTCAAGTGGGAATCTTTGTCATGGTAAGAAACTAAGGTGTTAGTTTTGCCTAAAGGACAAAGATGTTCAACATATATATGTCAAGGCTAGTGGGAGCGTAGTAAATTCTAATGATAACGTTATGTAAGTATATAGATGACATACTAATTATAGAAAAGGAGTTTCTATAATAAAGACATAAACTTTAACATATGATGTTATGTCACACCCCCACCTCCGCGTCACCAGACGACGTCATTTTTAAAGGTAGCGGAAGCATAGCGGCGAAGTCTCGAAGGTGAGGGGTGACTTACTTGATCCGGTATCATAACACACATAGTTAAGAAAAGCACTAATTACAAATCACGACAAATATTTATTACATGTCCTGAGTATCCGTTTACAACTTAAGTTCCTTCTATTACATCCCAAGTCCTAACTACATGGAGCGTGCACAGGTGTTTCCTCACCGTTGGTACTGATTACCTGTAAAAGATTTAAAGTTTAAATCTTCAGTATAAAACTGGTGAGTTCATAAATAAGACTCGATACAATATGATATGATAGTAAAGTCAATGGTACACATTAACATAAGTGAATAATCATGTGACCCGTATCCAGATCCTTTCTGACAGTCCAGTCTAAAAAATAACCGAAGTTAAACTCCGTGCCTCTAACTCAATGTCTCACTACATCAAGTCGATACCAGGAATGGTGACAAGCATTCACACAAGGGTAGACGCTATCTATCCATGAATGGGGTTGTCAGCCCGATAGTACTATCTTTGTCCACACATTCGGCCCCACATGGGTTAACCAGATACAGTTGGTTTTGAGGACTTTTGTTGTACACAGAAAATAGTCATAATCCCATGACACCCACATGCAAGCCGGTATTGCAATTGTTACTAAACATATCACACGTTTGATAAAGATTTCATAATAGTCACCCCGATGTTAAGAAAACAGTAAAAGAAAAGGGGTTGTATGAAACTCACCTGAAGTTTATGAAAAGATAATATCACACGAACGGTGGCTAAAAATGCTAATCTGCATTAGTTTATTTATAATTAATTATTTGTGTTCTAGTTTACTGATTAGATCCTTCTGAACGTTCAATGTCAAAGACATTGCTTATTAAATCATCAACTCGATATTAATTATATAATTAATTAATTTATTATTATATCATACAATGTATGATAATGTAGGAACCTACATTGCATTAGATTCCTAATACAAAGTTGATGACACTCTTGATTAATCATAATAATCTCAGATTAACCAGATAGTTAATGTTGTTGATTATGATACTGTAATAGTTTCTAGATAATTTAATGGCTTAGGAATGATCAATCCTTGTTATTGATTACCCAATTATCATGAGATATCACAATGTAGTATCATAATAGGTATATTAACCATGTTTAACATACTAATCTGACTGTTATCATAAACATCAGATAATCGTTCCAATGAGTATGTTAATGATTGTGATTAGTTTGAAACACATAGATTTAACCTTTGCATTTCAAAGATTAATCAAACTAATCACCTACATTGTCATAATCAAATGGGTTTAACCATTATAATCATGGGTATGGTTTCATGAAAACCGGGCATTATAACGGATCAAAACAAGAATTTAACCGTTAGAACTTCCTGTTCTTTGTTTATAATCAATCCTAGCCATCATCTAGGCAATAATCAACAATCCTAACTATATCATTACGTTCAAAATCAAGATCTAATCAATCAAAATCAAACCAGAAAGTTTAAACGGATCATTACCTAATCTGACGGATTTCTGACTTCAAAATAACGATCAGAACTTGTTATGATGATCCCTGGTGCGATCCTTAGCTTCAGATGGCTTGAAAGATAGATTTAGATAATGTATGTGTGTGTGTTTTCGTCTGGTTTGCGAAACAGAAACAAGAAGAAGAATAACTTCTTTCATGCATGAAATCTGATGAAGTAGATCAGATCACTGCACCGCCACATCCGTCGCGTACCGCGACCAAAAGCCCAAAAACGCTTCGCGTACCGCGGAGAAATCCGGAGGAATCTAAGATATTTTGCAACCATCGCGTACCGCGGAGGATTCTGGATAAAATTTGATATCTTGATTTGTCGCGTACCGCGACAAGACTCCAAGGAGTCGTCGCGTACCGCGAGAGATCCAATTTCAAGATTTTTCTTCGTTTCGCGATTCCGGACAATCCGTAACTCGGTTTCACGCACGGTTTTCTCCCATGTTCCCAATTTCTCGCACACTTTAAACCTGTAATGATTAAAATCATCAATTTAACACAGATTCCTAGAACGACCAAACGTGCTCGTGTTATTGATGACGTAATGGTTACCTGTAATTGTCACAGTCTCCTCCTGTTACAGAAATTTCGTCCCGAAATTTGCTTTAACTCCTACAGTTTGATCGCCTATGTAAACAAATGAGGATACTTCTGTTTCATGCGGTCTTCACGTTCCCAAGTGTACTCTGGCCCTCGTTTAGAATTCCATTTGACTTTTACAATTGGTATTCGACTTCGTTTGAGGGTCTTTTCATCTCGATCTATTACTTCGACTGGTTCTTCCGTGAACTGTAGGTTTTCGGCAATGTGTATCTCATCAAGAGGTATGACTAGTGACTCGTCCAATAGGCACTTTTTCAGATTCGAGACATGAAACACATCATGTATGTTACTAAGTTCTGAGGGTAACTCTAATCTGTATGCTACCATTCCAATCCTTTCAAGAATTGTAAATGGTCCTACAAATCTTGGTGAGAGTTTTCCTCGTTTTCCGAATCTGAAAATACCTTTCCAGGGAGAGACTTTTAGCATCACTTTATCACCAATCTGGAATTCGAGTGGTCTACGTCGATTATCAGCATAACTCTTCTGTCGATCGCATGCTGCTTTAATTCGTTCCTGAATGAGCGCGATCTTATCAGTCGTTTCCTGGATCAGTTCCGGGCCAATAATCTGACTTTTGCCTACTTCTGACCAACACACAGGAGATCGGCATTTGCGCCCGTACAAAGCTTCAAATGGAGCACATTGGATACTAGTATGATAGCTGTTATTATAAGAAAATTCAACCAATGGCAGATGAGTATCCCAGCTACCTCCAAAATCAATTACACAGCTTCGAAGCATGTCTTCTAATGTTTGATTTGTACGTTCAGTCTGCCCATCCGTTTGTGGATGATAAGCTGTGCTCATGTTGATCTGTGTACCCAAGGCATGTTGAAGAGTTTGCCAAAAACGTGACATAAATCGACTATCTCTATCAGAAATAATAGAGATTGGCACTCCATGTCGCATTACGATTTCGTTGATGTAGAGTTTAGCTAAAGGGTCCATGGAATAGTCTTCCCGAATTGGTAAGAAATGTGCTGATTTGGTAAGGCGATCTACGATGACCCAAATAGCATCATGGTTATGCGCCGTTCTGGGTAATTTAGTGATGAAATCCATGGAAATTTGTTCCCATTTCCACATAGGGATTTCTGGTTGTTGCAATAGCCCAGATGGTCTTTGATGTTCTGCCTTAACCTTAAGGCACGTTAAGCATTTATTCACATATTCTGCTATTTGTTTCTTCATACCAGGCCACCAGTAGAAGTCTTTGAGATCTTTATACATCTTGTCAGCACCTGGATGAATAGAATATTTGGATTTGTGAGCTTCGTCCAAGATAATTGGTCTGATATTACCAAGTACTGGGATCCATGCTCGGTTTTTGAAATATAATATTCCATCCGTTTTGGTTTTAAGTTGTTTATCTAATCCTCGTAATTTCTCAACGGTGTAATTTGTTGTTTGCAAGGCCTGCCGTTGAGTTTCACGTATTTGTGGGTTTAGACTAGTTTGAATCGTCATTTCCAGCGCTTTCACACGTATGGGTTTGACTCTCTCTTTGCGACTTAAAGCATCGGCTACAACATTTGCTTTACCTGGGTGGTAACGGATTTCGCAGTCATAGTCGTTCAGAAGTTCCACCCATCGCCTTTGTCGCATATTTATCATTTTCTGATCTAGAATGTGTTGAAGACTTTTGTGATCTGTATAGACCGTACACTTCGTCCCGTACAAGTAATGTCTCCATATCTTGAGTGCAAACACTACTGCACCAAGTTCTAGATCATGAGTGGTGTAATTCTTCTCGTGCACTTTTAGCTGCCGAGAAGCATAGGCAATCACCTTGTTGTTCTGCATCAGCACACACCCGAGTCCTTGACGTGAGGCATCACAGAAGACTATGAAATTCTCTGTGCCTTCTGGTAGTGCCAAAATAGGTGCATTGCAGAGTTTATGCTTCAACAGTTGAAATGCCTCCTCCTGTTGAGAGTCCCATATGAACTTTTGATCTTTCTGGGTTAGAGTAGTTAAAGGCAAGGCTATCTTTGAAAAATTCTTAATGAATCTTCTGTAATAGCCCGCTAACCCTAAGAATTGACGAATCTCTGTTGGGGTTTTCGGTGTCTCCCATTGCTTTACCGCTTCAATCTTGCTGGGATCCACTTGTATACCATTTTCATTTACTACATGCCCAAGAAACTGGACTTCCCGTAACCAGAACTCACATTTGGAAAATTTGGCATAAAGTTTCTCATGTGCTAAAAGTTCCAAGATCAGTTTTAAGTGTTGCCCATGTTCTTGTTGACTGCGGGAGTAAATGAGAATGTCATCAATAAAAACAATCACGAATTTATCCAAGTAAGGTCTACACACACGATTCATCAGATCCATAAACACTGCAGGCGCATTAGTCAGCCCGAAGGGCATTACTAAAAACTCATAATGCCCGTATCGAGTTCGAAAAGATGTTTTAGAAACATCATCATCATGGATTCGTAATTGATGATATCCAGATCTGAGATCGATTTTTGAAAAATAGATAGCACCTTGCAATTGATCGAATAGATCATCTATACGGGGTAGTGGATAACGATTTTTGATTGTCAATTTATTGAGTTCCCGATAGTCGATACACATCCTGAGAGTACCGTCCTTCTTTTTCACAAAAAGGATAGGTGCGCCCCAAGGTGAGTAACTCGGTCTAATGAAACCTTTGTCTAAAAGTTCCTGTAATTGACTCGATAGTTCTTGCATTTCCGATGGAGCCAATCGGTAAGGAGCTTTAGCTATAGGTGCTGCTCCTGGTACTAAGTCAATACGAAACTCAACTTGTCTCACTGGGGGTAATCCTGATATATCGTCAGGAAAAACTTCAGGATATTCTCGAACTACAGGAATGTCTTCAATACGTTTTTGATGTGGTTTGTTTTCAGTCACGTAAGCTAAAAAGGCTTGACAGCCCTTTCTTAAGCACTTTCGAGCTTGCATACATGATATGATACTCAGTTTCCTGCCAGCCCTTTCACCTTGTATCATAAGTGTATCACCATTTGGTAATGAAATACGAATCATCTTATTTTGACATATGACTTCCACTCGATTTTCTGAAAGCCAGTCCATACCAATAACAACATCAAAGCTTCCCAATTCAATAGGAAGAAGATCAATATTAAAAAGATGATCGTTTAGATTCAATAAACACCCTTGAATCACATTGTTAGTCATAATTGACTTGCCATTAGCAAGTTCAATGATGTAAGGGTTTGTTAGGTTATCAACGGCCAATCCGAGTAGTGAAGCAAAATCAGAGGAAACAAAACTTTTGTCCGCTCCGGTGTCAAAAAGAACAGATACATAGTGATTGTTAAGAAGAAACGTACCGGTAACGGTGTTGTTATCACGTCGAGCCTCTTCCGCCCCTATCTGGAAGGCTCTTCCTCTTGCTTCATTGCCCTGGTTGGTGTTGTTGGTAGGGCAGTTTTTCATGTAGTGATCCGGGCTTCCACATCTGAAACACGACCGGTTGATTTGTTGTGGTAGTTGTTGTTGAGTTCCTTGGTTTGATCGGCGAACAGGGAGATTGCAATATTTGGAGAAATGCCCGACCTTGTTACAATTGTTACAAACAGGGCAGGGTCCCACATGATGAAATGGGCACTTAAGACATTTAGGTGCTTGCCCTACATAGGCTTTTCTCTCCAAAGTTGTGGCAATGTATCCCTTTGCCATTTGCACATTCCGGCTGGGTTCCACCGGAGCCCCTGGTTTGCCTTTCCCAACCCATTTTCGTTTCACCCCTTTAACAGTGCTGGGGGTAGTGGTTGCCAGACTGCTGCTTGACTCACCTTTCACTGTCAATGTACCACTTCTTACTGCAACATCGGTAAGCCTGGTGGTTAAGGTGATAGCATGTTTCAAAGTACGTGGTTCAGCTGCCGTGACCATTCCCTTGATTTGAGGTACCAGACCTTTGATATATTTTTCTATCAAAGACTGCTCAGTTGGAAACATGTTTGGCAGCAAACATGTTAATTCGTGAAATCGATCGGTATATTTCAAACAATCAGCACCGATCATAGAATGGTTCCAAAATTCCTCTTGGAGCTTTTGGATTTCAGTGATGGGACAATATTCTGACAGAATCAAAGTTTTAAACTCGTCCCAAGTCATAGCATCCACAACAGCCGTGGTCAAGGTTTTTGCCTGGGTATTCCACCAGGTCAATGCTGAGTCTGTCAGTGAACAAGCTGCATAAGACACTTTGTGTTCAGCCAAACACTGGCTGATCTTGAGCTTAGTCTCCATGCTCTCAATCCATTTCAAAAGTCCTGACGCTCCTTCCTTCCCCGTAAAAGTAGGGGGATTGCAAGAAGCGAAGTACTTATAAGTGCATCCTCGTTGTGGAGGATCCGGATTGATTGTGTTGGTACTAGTCGTATGGCGGGTTTCAACATGTCCGCCTGTAGCATTATGCTCCGTATGGACTCTACCCGAGCCAGGAGCACGATTTGTTTGATATTGGGCCAACATGCCCGTAAGAACAGCGGATAATTGGTCACCTGCTATACGAGCAACGTCCGCTTCATTTAGACTGGGTCCACTCACAGGTGGATCCTGAATGGATTCTTGAGTTTGAGGATTTTTAGCAGAACGACCTCTTCTAGGGGCCATAGTCTGATCACACACAGATAAAGTAAAGTCAGAACAAGAATCCATAGTCGTGATAAAGACAAATGTTGTACAACTACTTCGAGTTTTTTTTTTTTTTTTTTTTTTTTTCACAGTTATATTGTACACCACTAAATCATGTTCATAGTTGCAGTTATATTAGTACGTCTGTTTGTCTTGCCAAGCGTATACTAGTATCATTTTATAGTCTACCAAAATGACACCGATTTAGACATGTTACTACACTGATATGTACTAGTATTACATTATTTCACTATAATGTAGTACCGATATTAATATGTTTCTACACGTGTTTGTTATGTACTAGTATTACATTATTTCACTATAATGTAACACCGATATTGATATGACCTTATCACAAATTTTGTTACGTACTAGTATTACATTACTTCACCGCAATGTAACACCGATATTGTTATGACTCCACATGAGTCTTGTTATGTAGTAGTATTACATTACTTCACCGCAATCTAACACCGATATTGTTATGTTTTCGCACAAGTTTTCTTTTTATATGACTTGAAAAGTTAGCACCGGCTATAATGTAAAGACACAATGTTGCACATACAATGTTAAAAGAAAACTTTTATTATAACTGTCACAGTTGTACATTAGGATTAGTACATATACAAGAAAATATCCTAATGCAGTTGTACCCACTATTACAACCTAACCGTCCGAGGCCTATTTTACAAGTCAAAACTTCCTCGGAGTAGTACAGTCCAGCCTATTCGATTCCTTTACCGTAGTAAATACAGTAAACATGTGATAATGATGGCCACCACTGCCATCACTATTGCTACGTCCAACAGTCGTAGCTCCATCCTCATATTGCCTAACCCTACCATCCATCCCCTAACTCTCTCTACCCCACTCCTACACATACCACCTAAAGTCCACTGGAGTCTACCCTCAATCACCTCCCTCCATGCCCTGGCACCTGCCTCCAGGACAGCAACATGTTCAGCTAAACTCTCATAGGCCGTGCGAGTTTCCCACAGAGTGTCACGTGTTTCCTGCAATGAAACACGCGATAACTGAAGATCCAATGTAACCTGTCGCAGCTGAACTCTCATCTCAGCCTGCTGAGATGACTCGCCTTCCTCATGTATGGAATGAGGTACATCCCGAGGTGCTAGTGGTCCTCTCGGAATAGGACCTGTCGAGATGCGGACTCGTCCCCGCCTTCCTCCAAACCCTGTAAATACTGGTACTTGCTGTGGTGGTGTAGGGCTTTGTGCCCTCCCGATAGCTGGTGAGTCAGCATCTAACAGATGCTGAGGTATAGGTGGTGTAGGTGGTATTGATGGTAAAGTCTGGTGGGACATTTGAGATGACGGCACTGTCTGTGTTGATCCTGAACTTGTTTCCGTGCCAATTGAATCACTTTCTGAGTCTGACATTGCTGTATCGACACACAAATTCGTATTAGTAACATAAAATAAATAAATAACAACATTTATTTGAGTGTTTATATTTGTTAACTATGTTCGGTGCTCTCAGTGTAACTATTCGAGCCTATGGTTATAATCTAGGTTTCTAAGTCCGCCTAAATTCTATAACCTGTGGCTCTGATACCACCCTGTCACACCCCCACCTCCGCGTCACCAGACGACGTCATTTTTAAAGGTAGCGGAAGCATAGCGGCGAAGTCTCGAAGGTGAGGGGTGACTTACTTGATCCGGTATCATAACACACATAGTTAAGAAAAGCACTAATTACAAATCACGACAAATATTTATTACATGTCCTGAGTATCCGTTTACAACTTAAGTTCCTTCTATTACATCCCAAGTCCTAACTACATGGAGCGTGCACAGGTGTTTCCTCACCGTTGGTACTGATTACCTGTAAAAGATTTAAAGTTTAAATCTTCAGTATAAAACTGGTGAGTTCATAAATAAGACTCGATACAATATGATATGATAGTAAAGTCAATGGTACACATTAACATAAGTGAATAATCATGTGACCCGTATCCAGATCCTTTCTGACAGTCCAGTCTAGAAAATAACCGAAGTTAAACTCCGTGCCTCTAACTCAATGTCTCACTACATCAAGTCGATACCAGGAATGGTGACAAGCATTCACACAAGGGTAGACGCTATCTATCCATGAATGGGGTTGTCAGCCCGATAGTACTATCTTTGTCCACACATTCGGCCCCACATGGGTTAACCAGATACAGTTGGTTTTGAGGACTTTTGTTGTACACAGAAAATAGTCATAATCCCATGACACCCACATGCAAGCCGGTATTGCAATTGTTACTAAACATATCACACGTTTGATAAAGATTTCATAATAGTCACCCCGATGTTAAGAAAACAGTAAAAGAAAAGGGGTTGTATGAAACTCACCTGAAGTTTATGAAAAGATAATATCACACGAACGGTGGCTAAAAATGCTAATCTGCATTAGTTTATTTATAATTAATTATTTGTGTTCTAGTTTACTGATTAGATCCTTCTGAACGTTCAATGTCAAAGACATTGCTTATTAAATCATCAACTCGATATTAATTATATAATTAATTAATTTATTATTATATCATACAATGTATGATAATGTAGGAACCTACATTGCATTAGATTCCTAATACAAAGTTGATGACACTCTTGATTAATCATAATAATCTCAGATTAACCAGATAGTTAATGTTGTTGATTATGATACTGTAATAGTTTCTAGATAATTTAATGGCTTAGGAATGATCAATCCTTGTTATTGATTACCCAATTATCATGAGATATCACAATGTAGTATCATAATAGGTATATTAACCATGTTTAACATACTAATCTGACTGTTATCATAAACATCAGATAATCGTTCCAATGAGTATGTTAATGATTGTGATTAGTTTGAAACACATAGATTTAACCTTTGCATTTCAAAGATTAATCAAACTAATCACCTACATTGTCATAATCAAATGGGTTTAACCATTATAATCATGGGTATGGTTTCATGAAAACCGGGCATTATAACGGATCAAAACAAGAATTTAACCGTTAGAACTTCCTGTTCTTTGTTTATAATCAATCCTAGCCATCATCTAGGCAATAATCAACAATCCTAACTATATCATTACGTTCAAAATCAAGATCTAATCAATCAAAATCAAACCAGAAAGTTTAAACGGATCATTACCTAATCTGACGGATTTCTGACTTCAAAATAACGATCAGAACTTGTTATGATGATCCCTGGTGCGATCCTTAGCTTCAGATGGCTTGAAAGATAGATTTAGATGATGTATGTGTGTGTGTTTTCGTCTGGTTTGCGAAACAGAAACAAGAAGAAGAATAACTTCTTTCATGCATGAAATCTGATGAAGTAGATCAGATCACTGCACCGCCACATCCGTCGCGTACCGCGACCAAAAGCCCAAAAACGCTTCGCGTACCGCGGAGAAATCCGGAGGAATCTAAGATATTTTGCAACCATCGCGTACCGCGGAGGATTCTGGATAAAATTTGATATCTTGATTTGTCGCGTACCGCGACAAGACTCCAAGGAGTCGTCGCGTACCGCGAGAGATCCAATTTCAAGATTTTTCTTCGTTTCGCGATTCCGGACAATCCGTAACTCAGTTTCACGCACGGTTTTCTCCCATGTTCCCAATTTCTCGCACACTTTAAACCTGTAATGATTAAAATCATCAATTTAACACAGATTCCTAGAACGACCAAACGTGCTCGTGTTATTGATGACGTAATGGTTACCTGTAATTGTCACATGTTAAACGAAACAAGTATCAATTTTATTTGATAAAATTGAATATATATTAATGGTTAATATATAATTTATCCAATGACATTTTCAATAGAGATTGAAAATAAAACATAGATAAATCTTGCATAAGATGAAGAGTCACATGCAAATTGTCTATGTCAAAGCATGAATTGTTCACTAAAGGTTAGAGAACACTAATAAATGCATCAGAATCCTTAGAATGAAAGAGTTCATTACTAATCTCAATAAGATTCCTAATGACTAGGAATGGATTGAGAAAACATATGACAACAATGTAGCATAGCTGGGACTGTGAAATTGTAGTCATATTATAGTAGAAGCATTATGAGAAAGAACTGAAAGAAAGACATAATAATAAATAAAATTCATAAATCAGAATCTAGCAATTCAGTTCGCTAAATCTATTTATAGAGCTAAATATGAGGATAATGCTAATAAATAGATATTAGATATGCTAGATGGGGAATCTGATTTAACTTTAGTATTGGGTGCTCTACAGTCGAAACAAGAAACATTGAAAGTTTATTTTGATTTAATGGTTAAAGGCAAAATGAATTATGTTTCTGAATTCGAAATTTTGTACATTTTAGTATCCTTGAATATAGTATTCTAAATGTCCGTAGTCGATCAGATTCATGGGAATCAATCTGAACTAAGACTACTTGAATGCTTGGTTAGTTTATAGAGATAAAAGCTCAAGTGTTGAGAGGATTCATAGGCATTCATTAGAGAATGATGTCGGACGTAACTCGCTTCAAAACATTCTTCATGGATCGTTGTCATAAGATGTTTTTGATATTAAAGTATATTCGATATACACAAATATCCTTAGACCTAAGGAGTATATTGAACTAACATTAATCAAAGGTCACTCTTTGATCTTACCTAACGCTGTCTTGAAAAATAGGCAGTAATAAGGGTAACGATTGGGAATGGTTATAAGATTAAGTGGGAGTTATATGCTGCCAAAGGGATTCTATAATCTTATACAAATAAGACAAGATATTCTGGCGCCCTCGTTGATTTAAACTGATATAAATGCGTGGCCACACTCAAACTAAAAGTAGTTTGTTAGATCATTTTAAATTGAGAACGAGAATGAGAATACTTGAACAATATATGAGATTGAAGAGAAATCCATGTCTCATGTTCAAGGAATATCGAAATAGAAAGGATATACAGATAAAGGTTATCTGAGACTATAAATGTTAGTTAAAGTATAGAGTTACTTAAACTAAAGAAGCTTTAGTCAACGTAAGAAGTCATACCTTACTAGGGGCAGCGTGATGCAACTAGCCGTCCAACACTGTCTACGTTGAATCACTTAGTCGATGAATCGTCCAAGTGGGAGTCTGTTGGATATTGGATGTCCGATTAACGATAAGTTCAACGTTGCTATGAAAGGTATGATCCAAAGAGTTACACTTTGGAAGGCAACGACTTTATGTTTAATTGTTAAACATAATATACGATCACGAATTGTCGGCTTTATCGAATTGGCTTTTATTATTTTTGAAATAATAATCGGTGGGAATTAATTATTGAGATAATTAATTCATTAGACGAATAAAGTTTTGAACTTTATTAAAGGGTTATTTATTAATTAATTGGTAATTAATAAAAGGAGAATTGATTAAATAAGTTATGTTTAAATCAATTAAACATTAACTATTTAATGGACATTTAACTGATTAATTGTTAATTGGTTAAACGGAGATTGTAGTAATTAAATTGTTTAATTACTTAAATGTGTTTAATCAAATTAAAAGGGTTTTAATTTGAATTAAATAAAAGGTGGGAAACCAATTTTGAATTGGTAGTCAAAAGATCCTATTTTTATGGATCTAATCTTTGACTTTAAAATGGTGGGAATTAATTTTGAATTGGTAAATTCAAAATTCCTAGAAAAGTGGATCTTCATTTGACTATAAATGAAGATCCAACCTACCATTTTTGAGATACTTGAAAACCCTAATTCTCCTTCTCCCCTTCACCCTTTGGCTGTCGCCCCCTCTCCCCTTTGGGGCTGCCCATTGCCGTCGTACATCACCACCATAATTGGTGGTGTTTTGGTCAACTAGCCACAAGCCGGATGAAGTCGTGGTGAGCCGTGGGTTGCACCGTCGAGTCGAACCGAGCCGCGGGTTGAACCGTCAAGTCGTGAGTGGTGATATTCTAGCCAAACCGAGCCAAAAGCAGTTTTGGTTGTTTATGGTGTTTCATGAGATGAAATCCAGACTCGGGTGATCGAATTGAGTCAACTAGCGAGACCGTTGCCGATCCATCGTGTGTTTTTGGAACCGCTTCGTAAAGGTCGATTTCTAAAATCCCCTATGGTTGTGTTGTTAGAATTTAATTGTGTTTAAACTGTTTGTAACTGAATCCTGATTTGGGAATTGTTTCGATTACAAATCGAAAGGTTATAAAATTTAATATGCTTCCGCTGTGTCAAATCTGATCTGATAGTTTAATCCGGTTTTATGAAAACTGATTAACATGGATTGAAAGTAACCTAGAATTCCCAACAGTTATGCTCGATAAATGAACTATAACGGATTGAAGCTGAGTTTCTGGCGCACGAGAAGATTAACATGGATCATACCAAGTACATTAATCGTTTCAATGAATTAGCGTTACTAGTGCCACATTTATAGTATAAACAAAAAAAATAAAGGAAAAGGAAAGAAATAAGGAAGAGAGAATTCAATAGACCCGTAAGGATCAAGATAAAGACGACTGAGCCAACTTGATATTTTGGTATTATCGGAAAGTAAGAAGTTCCAAAATTTCTATTAAATATTCTTTTCAACTAGTATTTGGGTGTTTTTGATAGAGCTGTACGAGATTAAAGTTTCATATAATGACTTCTAATATGCAACGCCAAGCAGTCCCTCTTTCTCAGTCCGAGAAGTGCATTGTTGGAACTGGATTGGAAGGCCAAGCGGTTCTAGATTTAGAGGTTCTTGTTATAGCCGAACATGAAGGAAAGATTAAAATAGTAGGTATGGTCGCATTCTCAGGGCTGACCAGCGTACCCTAGAGCTTACTCATCCTATGTATGCATTTGTGTGCATGGAGGTTGATATCTCCCAGACACTTCCTTCGATGGTTTGGATTGGCACTGGGAAGGACGAAGTCTTCTATCAGAAGATGGTTTTTGAAAGCAAGTTAGCCTTCTGCCATCATTGTAATCTTAAAGGACATTCACCAACGGAGTGCAGGAAGGCTTAGCCAAGAAAACCCCTCGTCTTCCTCCTGCATCTACGGCGGTAGCCACAAAGTTGCCCGTCAAACAAGCCACCTCCACTTCTCTTAATCCTCCAAAGTCTCAAGACAAAGCTCCACAAACAACACGGCATCATCACTCTCGTAACAAAGAGAAAAATTTTGTGGAGTTTGATTACTACCCCTGAAACTAAGAGAATAGGAAGGTACATTTGGGGATTAGCACCATAAATACGGGGGTATGTGAGGGCTGCCAGACCCTCTACCTTTCAGTCTGTAGTGGAATTAGGATGAACGCTCACCAATGACATGGTGAGATGTGGGAAGATCATTCATGAAAGGGTAGGAGAAAAGAGGAAGCGACAGGATAATAGGGTTAAGAGGAAAGAAGAATAGAAGGGTAGGCGATTTGATTGAAGAAGGAATGATTTGAGAAAAGCAAAGGTAGCTCTAGCGTTTAGGCCTTGAAGGAAACTAAATCTAGGAACAAATCCGTGGTGTGACAGATCTAAGGTGCATCTTCAGGGCGGATGCCATCCTAAGTATTGTTACGGGTGTAAGAAGTCAGGTTATCTTCTCAAGGTTTGCAAGGTTATGGATACAACTAGGTGTTATGAGTATGGAGATTCAGTACACCTGAGGAATACATGCCCAAAGCTGAATCAAGACAAGCCACCCAAAGCAATAAGGAGAGCGTTCGTGCTCACAGCAACAGAAACCCAATAGGACCTAGAGATGATAACCGGTACGTTCCTCTTAAACAAACATTTAGCCAACATATTGATTGATACGGGTGCCATCTATTGTTTCATTTCCACAAAATTTAGATCCTTACTTGACATGCAAATCTACCTGTTTAAAAGAATTATGTGAAGTTGAAATAGCCACTGGTGAGGTAATAGGAGTAAATGAAATACTGAAAAATTGTGCACTAGTCATGGAGGGATATGAATTTAGGATTGATCTATTGCCTATTGATTTAGGAGGCTTTGATGTGGTAATCGGGATGGATTGGTTATCCATGAATAAGGTAGAAATTCATTGTGAATATAAGACACTAACATTTAAGATTGATCTTTATTTTTTAATCAACTTCATACACTAAATTTTGAATAATATCGCTTTAAACAATTTGTAAAATGAAAAGAAATACTTATATATATTATATATATATATATATATATATATAACATAGTGTGTAATATAACTTTTTGGTATTTGATCCTCTTAAACTTTTCAATTTATAAGGAATAGGTATAATGAGACTTTTCATGTTTTAGGTACATTTTAGATAAAAAATTGAGAATTTGAATTTATTTAAAAGAAAGATATATTCATATTAGAAATATATTGATAATCAATATAATAGCTAAGTAAGGAAACTATGTTTTACTGAAATACTTATTTGAATGGATGCATTTAGAACACTAGGTTTATACAATGTATGTTAGGTCATTTTGTAATATGTTGCTTTCAAAAGTTTTTAATTTAAGTTAGGCTTTTGCTAGGTTCGTCTGGGCCACGAACCTATTGATGTGTAATGTAGAGGTTCGTCCGGCGAACCTAATGGTTCGGCTAGGTTCGTCTGTTTTGTGTATATATTGTAGGTTTGTCTGTATTTCGAAAGAGTGACAGAACAGAGAGTAAGAGAATCTGTGTGAGATTAGTGTGAGCTGTGTTCTTGTCATTGTAATCAGATTTTGTTGATCAACGAACATGATGTTTATCCTAATGATTGCGTATCTTTGATTCATATAGATTTAATCTACATTTTGCATAGATTGAATTGTTAATAGAATTCCATTGATTGATCCAGAGAAATCTACAGTGGTATCAGAGACATTGGAGGAGTTCTATACAAGTTCTTGAAGATTATCAATCATTTTGAAGATCAAGAGATCAATAGATGGCTAAAATTTTGATTTTACATATCTGATTGATTGTTGAAATTTTCATCATCATTCATTGCTATTTGGTTGATAGAAATCAGAAAATTCTTAGTTGAAATCGGTGAATTTTGAAGGTTTTTCCTCCAAATTTTGAAGGTTTTTCCTCCAAATTTTGAAGGTTTTCCCTCCAGAATTTTCAAGTTTAACTGATTGGTTCGTGAGCCGAACCTTGTTGTATCTCAGCTGTAGTTTAAAGCAGAGGTTCGATGTAAAAGAAGATTTCAGTTGAGGTTCGTGTGGTAAAATTTTGGAGAGGTTCGTTACATAGGTTTTACATAGGTTCGTCTATTGATGAGGTTCGTTGATTAAGGTTCGGTGGTCAAAGATCTGTTGAAGAGGTTCGTTGATCAACATGTTCGTTGGATAAGGTTCGTGAGATCATGGTTTGGAGAAGGTTCGTCTGACATTTAGGTTCGTGAGCTTATAATCTAAGAAGAGGTTCGCTGATATAAAAAGTTGTAATCATGGCGGATATGTTTGCTGCTTTTGCTAATCAAAATTCTAAGACACAAAGTATTTTGATTAGTGAAACTGAGTCGGGGAGCACAAATAAAGTACCAAAATTACTTGATTTGACTGATTATGAAAACTGGAAAGGTCAGTTTGAGACTCATCTCAATGGTACTGATAAAAATCTTTGGGAAAGAATATTATCACCATATGAACGGCCAAAGGTGGTTGGAACAGATCTGGATCAAACTCTTGATAGACTAGGTATTGAACAAAGAAAGAAATATGATTCTGAAAAGAAAGCATATTGGATGTTGAGTCAAGCTATTCCTAATCAAATTCTTCATCAATTTGATGAACATAAAGCATCATATGGTTTATGGAATGCTTTAAAGGCAAGAATTGAGGTAAACACCAAACTCAAGAAAATGAAAGCCACTGATTTACGAAAAGAGTTTGAGAATTTCAATTATATTGGAAATGAGAGTCTTGAAGCTTTGATAACAAGATATCGACATTTGTTGACAGAAGTTCGTAAGTGTGGAATTGAGTATTCTGAAGAAGAAAAAATAGACTGTTTTGCAGATGCTTTGCCAGAAAGATGGAATTCAATGGTGTTGATTTTGAGAATTAAAAATTAAAGTTTTGCAAAACAATCATGCAATTTCTGTGCATCTCGAGTGAGTACAAAAGATGAAAGTTGAGCTGTCAGCAGCCAGAGCAGAAGCATAAATGAATAAAAGTATGCTACGGAATTATCAGAATTCTCAGTATGTTATCGATTATTTTGTTGCTATGCAAAGATCATCGAATGATACTACTGGCTTGGGATTTCATGCTGTACCACCTCCTTCAAGCTATGTTCCTAGACCACAAATTGATCCAAATTTGGAAGTTCATCCAGCTTCTTTGAATGAGCATGAGTCTTAACATGTTGTTGAAAGTGCTGGAGTTTCATCTTCTGATTAAAAGGTGTCACTTGACAGTGATGCTCCAATCATTGAAGATATCACTGAGTCAGAATATTCATATGATATTTTGAGACAAAATGGTTACAAAGTAAAAAATGTTGAGAAAAAGAGTTTGAAATCTCAGAAGTCAAAACCTGAGATTAAACAAGTTGAGAAGGTGGTGCTGAAAACCACTCAAGTTTCCAAACCAGTGATTAAAGCCAAACCAACCACTAATCTTAAACCGATTGTGTAAGTTAGATCATTTAATACACATCAAGGAGAGTCTAGTGGAAATTTTTAAAAGAAAATTGTGATTTCTAAAAAAAGTTGAAAAGGTGGATTTTTTTCTTTGACAATTTTGGGGTTGGACATAAAGCAAAATCAAAGAAGATATCGACATTTGTTGACAGAAGTTCGTAAGTGTGGAATTGCGTATTCTGAAGAAGAAAAAATAGACTGTTTTGCAGATGCTTTGCCAGAAAGATGGAATTCATTAATGTTGATTTTGAGAGAAAATCTTCCTGGAATGATACTGGTTGAGTTTATTCAAAAGTTAGAAGAACAGGTTATGAAAGACAAAAGAAAAGCAAGAAGAGTTAATGTAACACAGGATCCTTCACTTTATGGTGCATCTGTGGTTACCCCTCCTGTTTCATCTGCAAAAATTCAAACAACTTTTGTTTCAAGTACTAATGAGAGTACTTATGTACCATCTGCATCTACTAGCTCAAGTTCATCCTATTCTGTGAATGAGAAAAAGTCTGATTCTTCAACAACTTCAATTTAGTTGAATACAACTAATTTGGGAAAGGTATCTGTTGAGGCTGTTAGAGATCATATATCGATATTGTAATGTGTTGTCAGTGCCTATGATGAACAGATAGCTGGAAGAATAGGAAATTCCAATCTTACTTTTGAAGATTATGAGCAGATAGATGATGATGAGATGGAATTTATTGATACACAGTGGGCTTTGGCTAGTGCAATAAGAAGAATTAACAGATATGAGAAGAAAACAGGAAAGCGTTTTACTTTTGATGGGAATAAAAATTTGGTTTCAATCTAAAGACTACACAATGTTATAATTGTGGTGAGTTGGGACATTTTGCTCGAGAATTTAAAAATCCGAAGAAGCAACGAAACTTGAATCCTTTCAAGCCAAAAGAAACTTATCAAAAGAAAAAGGAGAAGCCTGAAGAATCAACAAAAGCTTTAGTCAGTCAAGCAGACAAAGGATATGACTGGGGAAAACAATATGATAATTTAATGGGTGCATTAATGGCTTCTATGGATGAAGAAGTAAACAACGGCAAAGAAAAGGCTGAAGAGGTAAATAATGATCTTTTAGAGGTCATTGGAAAGTTGAAAGAAATGAATGCTCAATTAACTGCTGAACTGATCGAGTGCACTGAAGCTAACAAAAATTTGGCTTCAAGAGAGAAAGGTTTTGATAAAAAGATCATTGATTTTGGAAAAGAAAATGAATAATTAAAAATTAAAGTTCTGCAAAACAATAATGCAATTTCAGTGCATCTCGAGTGAGTACAAAAGTTGAAAGTTGAGCTGTCAGCAGCCAGAGCAGAAGCATAAATGAATAAAAGCAAGCTACAGAATTATCAGAATTCTCAGTATGTTATCGATTATTTTGCTGCTATGCAAAGATCATCGAATGATACTACTGGCTTGGGATTTCATGCTGTACCACCTCCTTCAAGCTATGTTCCTAGACCACAAATTGATCCAAATTTGGAAGTTCATCCAGCTTCTTTGAATGAGCATGAGTCTGAACATGTTGTTGAAAGTGCTGGAGTTTCATCTTCTGATTAAAAGGTGTCACTTGACAGTGATGCTCCAATCATTGAAGATATCACTGAGTCAGAATATTCATCTGATATTTTGAGACAAAATGGTTACAAAGTAAAAAATGTTGAGACAAAGAGTTTGAAATCTCAGAAGTCAAAACCTGAGATCAAACAAGTTGAGAAGGTGGTGCTTAAAACCACTCAAGCTTCCAAACCAGTGATTAGAGCCAAACCAACCACTAATCTTAAACCGATTGTGTATATTAGATCATTTAATACACATCAAGGAGAGTCTAGTGGAAATTTTCAAAAGAAAATTGAGATTTCTAAAAAAGTTGAAAAGGTGGATTTTTTTCTTTGACAATTTTGGGGTTGGACAAAAAGCAAAATCAAAGAAGATATCGACATTTGTTGACAGAAGTTCGTAAGTGTGGAATTGAGTATTCTGAAGAAGAAAAAAAGACTGTTTTGCATATGCTTTGCCAGAAAGATGGAATTCATTGGTGTTGATTTTGAGAGAAAATCTTCCTGGAATGACACTGGTTGAGTTTATTCAAAAGTTAGAAGAACAGGTTATGAAAGACAAAAGAAAAGCAAGAAGAGTTAACGTAACACAGGATCCTTCACTTTATGGTGCATCTGTGGTTACCCCTCCTGTTTCATCTGCAAAAATTCAAACAACTTTTGTTTCAAGTACTAATGAGAGTACTTATGTACCATCTGCATCTACTAGCTCAATTTCATCTTATTCTGTGAATGAGAAAAAGTCTGATTCTTCAACAACTCCAATTCACTTGAATACAACTAATTTGGGAAATGTATCTGTTGAGGCTGTTAATGATCATATATCGATATTGTAATGTGTTGTCAGTGCCTATGATGAACAGATAGCTGGAAGAATAGGAAATTCCAATCTTACTTTTGAAGATTATGAGCAGATAGATGATGATGAGATGGAATTGATTGATACACAGTGGGCTTTGGCTAGTGCAATAAGAAGAATTAACAGATATGAGAAGAAAACAGGAAAGCATTTTACTTTTGATGGGAATAAAAATTTGGTTTCAATCCAAAGACTACACAATGTTATAATTGTGGTGAGTTGGGACATTTTGCTCGAGAATTTAAAAATACGAAGAAGCAACGAAACTTGAATCCTTTCAAGCCAAAAGAAACTTATCAAAAGAAAAAGGAGAAGCCTGAAGAATCAACAAAAGCTTTAGTCAGTCAAGCAGGCGAAGGATATGACAGGGGAAAACAATATGATGATTTAATGGGTGTATTTATGGCTTCTATGGATGAAGAAGTAAACAACGGCAAAGAAAAGGCTGAAGAGGTAAATAATGATCTTTTAGAGGTCATTGGAAAGTTGATAGAAATGAATGCTCAATTAACTGCTGAACTGATCGAGTGCACTGAAGCTAACAAAAATTTGGTTTCAAGAGAGAAAGGTTTTGATAAAAAGATCATTGATTTTGAAAATGAAAATGAAGAATTAAAAATTAAAGTTTTGCAAAACAATCATGCAATTTCTGTGCATCTCGAGTGAGTACAAAAGATGAAAGTTGAGCTGTCAGCTGCCAGAGCAGAAGCATAAATAAATAAAAGCAAGCTACAGAATTATCAGAATTCTCAGTATGTTATCGATTATTTTGCTGCTATGCAAAGATCATCGAATGATACTACTGGCTTGGGATTTCATGCTGTACCACCTCCTTCAAGCTGTGTTCCTAGACCACAAATTGATCCAAATTTGGAAGTTCATCCAGCTTCTTTGAATGAGCATGAGTCTGAACATGTTGTTGAAAGTGCTGGAGTTTCATCTTCTGATTAAAAGGTGTCGCTTGACAGTGATGCTCCAATCATTGAAGATATCACTGAGTCAGAATATTCATCTGATATTTTGAGACAAAATGGTTACAAAGTAAAAAATGTTGAGAAAAAGAGTTTGAAATCTCAGAAGTCAAAACCTGAGATTAAACAAGTTGAGAAGGTGGTGCTGAAAACCACTCAAGTTTCCAAACCAGTGATTAGAGCCAAACCAACCAATAATATTAAACCGATTGTGTATGCTAGATCATTTAATACACATCAAGGAGAGTCTAGTGGAAATTTTCAAAAGAAAATTGTGATTTCTAAAAAAGTTGAAAAGGTGGATTTTTTTCTTTGACAATTTTGGGGTTGGACATAAAGCAAAATCAAAGAAGATATCGACATTTGTTGACAGAAGTTCGTAAGTGTGGAATTGAGTATTCTGAAGAAGAAAAAAAGACTGTTTTGCAGATGCTTTGCCAGAAAGATGGAATTCATTGGTGTTGATTTTGAGAGAAAATCTTCCTGGAATGACACTGGCTGAGTTTATTCAAAAGTTAGATGAACAGGTTATGAAAGACAAAAGAAAAGCAAGAAGAGTTAACGTAACACAGGATCCTTCACTTTATGGTGCATCTGTGGTTACCCCTCCTGTTTCATCTGCAAAAATTCAAACAACTTTTGTTTCAAGTACTAATGAGAGTACTTATGTACCATCTGCATCTACTAGCTCAAGTTCATCTTATTATGTGAATGAGAAAAAGTCTGATTCTTCAACAACTCCAATTCAATTGAATACAACTAATTTGGGAAATGTATCTGTTGAGGCTGTTAATGATCATATGTCGATATTGTAATGTGTTGTCAGTGCCTATGATGAACAGATAGCTGGAAGAATAGGAAATTCCAATCTTACTTTTGAAGATTATGAGCAGATAGATGATGATGAGATGGAATTGATTGATACACAGTGGTGGCTAGACTTCTAATGCATGCATGGATACTTCATTACGTGTGTCTATACCTATATATATATATATATAGGTGTAATCATGTCCCCTAATTACCCTTAACCCCTTAATTAACTCAAAATTAGGTTTTTATCCCCAATAGGGCAGCGAACCTTTAGGGTGAGTGTCCATAGGTTCGGCCAAGGGAATGCTATGGTTCGGCTAACTGTATGCTAAAGTTCGGCTAGCTGCATGCTAGGGTTCGGCCGAAGGCTCATGGCACAAGGGTTCGTACAAGTCAACAAGACCATGGCTAGGGTTCGCTGCCATGAGGCTCACGAACCATTAGGTTCGTTCACCCAACAGCAGAAGGGCTCGGCCCTGGCCTTATAGGGTTCGTAGGTCCAGAGGCTACCCAGCAAGGGTTCGTGGGCGTCCAATGGTTCGGCTGCAGAAACTATTGATTCGCCACCCTTGCATGGTTCGTGATTATCTAAAGGGTTCGGTGTCCATAGCTTCGGCTGGAACATGGTTCGCTGGTCAAGTGTTGCACGGTAGGGTTCGTCTAGGGCTGGAACACCTCAAAGGTTCGGGGTTGGCGGCTGGAAGGCTCGCTAACCAGATGCAAGGTTCGGCTTAGTGGAGAAGGGTTCGGCCGACACCACACCTCACGAACCTGTTAATCTTGGGTATTCATCATCATCCCCATCCAGTTCCTACATATCCAAGACCATCCATGGCCTCTACCAGCTATTACTATCTCGTTTAAGTGTTCTACATGAGTTTTTAATCGATTAAAGCATTAACAAGTTCTAAGATTCGAATCTATAGTAAAACTGTGAATAAAACTACAGATTTACCTTGTTTCGTGGTTCAAACTCGAAATCTTCTTGTACTTCTTGGTTCTCCTCGATCACACGAACGTGTAGACACCAAAATCGCTTGAATCCGTCGAGAAACGATCTCACAAAGCTAGAGAGAAGTTGGAGCTTTTGTGGGTGACGAAAATGGAGGTTAGAGAGAGAAAGATGTAGGTGAAAAGTGAAAAGGAAGAGAAAGAAACTCTTCCTTATATCGCGTGTCTACCCCGCGTACCCGGTCTTGTTTTTATCGCGCTAAATTAAGTAAATGATTGGTAATCGCTCGGTTTTTATTGTAAAACACATTTGAATATAAACTCTTTTAAATAAAAATGTTTCGTATTAGTTAAAATAATTCTAAATAAATTATTTCGTAAAACCATTCGTTTATTTTCGTTAAATCAATTATTTAATAATTTAATTTATTTGAATTCGTTTTCGGTTGTGATTCCTAATAAACGTTTTAAGTTTTCATTATTAAATTAATATCGTTTGATATTATTTAATTATCTTATCGAAACGCATTACTCGCGTACGTATTCGCAAAGATCGTCACCTTTGCAAATCCGACGCTTGTATCGTATTTCGATTTGATTTATTATTTATGGAATGTCGTTTCAGTATATTATCCTTAATAATTATATTCGTGTGAATCGTCACTCACGCGAATACATTATTAAGTTAACATTTCTGAATCCACATTCGCGTTTAAGTAATGTTCGTAACCTCACTTCGCGTAATTAATTCCCATTATTTACTAACTTAAATACTATCATTTCCCAAGCCAAAACCCCCTAAACCCTAGTCACTGACACATCCATGATAGACCGAAATATGCATATATATAGGGCATATGTAAGGGTCAGTCGCAACTGCCCAAGCCACCGTCCCACCGCTATTTCGATAAACCATGTCCATGGGTCCTTGACTATGTTTAGTAACTAGACTCAAACAAACTCCCAGTTCCATCCCAAATCCATTCTCAACCAATAATCCTTCATCATCAGTAATAAGTAACTGCGATAAACACTACGGGTTTGTTTAGTTGAATTACAACTAAACTTCGCGTGGTTTATGCGTATAATAAATGTGCTATAACATGCATACCAGTACAGTGATAATATCAGTAATGTAAGTCAATAATTTCATAATCATTAATAAATAAAAATCTCCAGTCGTAACAGTACATTCGTACGGATGTACGGACGTACGGACAACCGAAAGTACAGTGATGTTACAGTCTCCCCTAGTTAAAAGAATTTCGTCCCGAAATTCAACTTGGAGTGACCGTAGTGAATAAATGTGGGTACTTAAGCTTCATCTGATCTTCCCGCTCCCATGTGAATTCTGGACCCCGCTTCGATTCCCAACGTACTTTGACAATTGGAATTCTACTGCGTTTGAGCTGTTTAACCTCACGATCCATTATCTCCACTGGTTTTTCAACAAAGTGCATGGTATCGTCGATGCGAATGTCATCGAGTGGTACCTGAAGATCCTGATCAGCTAAGCACTTTCTTAGATTGGACACGTGACACGTCGGGTGCACATTACTAAGTTCAGGAGGAAGTTCTAATTTGTAAGCAACCTTCCCGATCCGTTCAAGGATCTTAAAAGGGCCAACATAACGTGGAGCAAGCTTTCCTTTCTTCCCGAATCGCACAACGCCTTTCCAAGGCTACACTTTAAGCAAAACTATATCTCCCACATCAAACTCTAAAGGTTTTCTTCGTTTATCCGCGTAGCTCTTCTGTCGACTGCGAGCAGCTAACAGGTTGTCACGGATCTGGCGGATCTTGTCAGTCGTTTCCTGTATAACCTCGGGACCTGTAATCTGCGAATCGCCGACTTCGGTCCAGCAAATCGGTGACCGAAATTTCCTGCCATAAAGAGATTCAAACGGTGCCATACCAATGCTCGCGTGATAACTGTTGTTATACGAGAACTCAACCAATGGTAAGTGGCTATCCCAACTGCCACCAAAATCGATGACACAAGCTCTCAACATGTCTTCTAATGTCTGAATCGTTTGCTCCGTTTGACCATCCGTTTGAGGATGATAAGCGGTGCTAAGATCCAGTCTTGTTCCAAAAGCTTCATGAAGTGATTCCCAAAATCGTGCCGTGAAACGAGCATCACGATCCGATATTATGCTTAGGGGAATACCATGTCAGCTAATGATTTCATCAATGTAGATACGAGCTAACTTCCGCACAGGGTAAGTTTCGCGTATCGGTAAGAAGTGAGCCGACTTGGTTAATCTATCAACAATTACCCAAATACTATCTTTACCGTTTGCGGTTCGTGGGAGTTTGGTAATAAAATCCATGGAAATATTCTCCCACTTCCACATCGGTATCTCTGGCTGTAATAACAATCCCGAAGGTCGCTGGTGTTCTGCCTTGACTTTAGCACAGTTAAGGCATTTAGACACATACTCAGCAATATCCTTCTTCATTCCAGGCCACCAGTACAAGCCCCTAAGGTCTTGATACATCTTATCAGAACCTGGATGGATTGAGTAACGAGACTTATGAGCCTCGTCCATCATCATCATTCTAAGATCACCCCTGTTCGGTATCCACAACCGATTCAAATAATACATCAACCCATCATCCTTAATTTCCAATAGTATTTCAGCCCCGCAAGACATCTCATTTTTCAAGTCATCTTGAGCTAATGAGTGTTGTTGGGCTGTGAGAACATCATCACGAAGGTTATTGTGCACACGGACACTATGGATCTGAACTTGACTCTTGCGACTAAGCGCATCTGCTACTACATTCGCTTTACCAGGATGGTAGCGAATTTCACAGTCATAATCATTCAACAGTTCAACCCACCTCCGTTGTCTCATATTGAGCTCCTTTTGATTGAGAATATGTTGTAAGCTTTTATGATCAGTGAACACTACACACTTAGTGCCATAAAGATAGTGTCTCCATATCTTCAAGGCAAACACGACTGCTCCAAGTTCTAAGTCGCGTGTAGTGTAGTTCTTCTCGTGAATCTTCAGTTGTCCTGATGCATAGGCTACAACCTTTCCCCGTTGCATGAGAACACAACCGAGACCTAGGTTGGATGCATCACAATAGACCACGAAATCATCATTTCCATCAGGCAATGTCAAGACAGGAGCATCACAAAGTTTCTGCTTCAAAGTCTGGAATGCCTCTTCTTGCTTTGGTCCCCACTCGTATGGCTTATTCTTCTGAGTCAAATAAGTGAGAGGGACAGCAATCCGGGAGAAATTCGTGATGAACCGCCTATAGTAACCGGCAAGTCCAAGAAATGATCGAATCTCTGTCGGTGTCTTTGGTGTACTCCAATTCTTCACAGCATCGATCTTTGCAGGATCCACGTGAACACCGTATTCGTTGACTATGTGCCCCAAGAATTGAACTTCCTTAAGCCAAAATTCACATTTAGAGAATTTGGCATACAGTCGCTCTTCTCTTAGAATCTCCAAAACCAACTTAAGGTGTTTCTCGTGTTCTTCCTTGGTCTTTGAGTAGATCAGAATATCATCAATGAATACAATCACAAATTTATCCAAGTATGGCCTGCAAACACGGTTCATGAGGTCCATGAAAACCGCAGGTGCATTGGTAAGACCGAAAGGCATTACCAGAAATTCATAGTGGCCATATCTTGTTCTAAAAGCTGTCTTGGGAATATCATCATCATGTACTCGAAGCTGATGATACCCAGACCTAAGATCGATCTTTGAAAACCATGCCGAGCCCTGAAGTTGATCGAAGAGATCATCGATGCGCGGCAGTGGATATCGATTCTTAATTGTGAGTTTGTTTAATTCGCGATAATCGATGCACATTCGGAATGACCCGTCCTTTTTCTTGACAGACAAGACCGGTGCACCCCATGGCGAATGGCTCGGGCGAATAAATCCTTTATCGGTAAGTTCTTGCAGCTGACTCGCCAATTCTTGCAACTCCGAAGGCGCAAGTCTGTAGGGAGCTTTGGCGACTGGGTTCGCACCAAGTATTAAGTCGATTCGGAATTCAACTTGATGTTCTGGTGGAAGACCCGGTAAATCGTCTGGAAAGACTTCTGGGAAATCTCGAATCACTGGAACATCTTCAATCTTCTTTCCTTTCTCTTTCTTCTCCACAATGTGAGCAAGAAACGCTATACATTTCTTTCTAAGGTACTTGTGTGCTTTAGTGCAAGACATTAGCTTAAGACCTTTACTAGTAGTTTCTCCAAATATTCTCAAGGTTTCACCCGAAGGTAAGGGAATACGAATATATTTTTCATGGCATACAATCTCCGCTTTGTGGGTGGCCAACCAATCCATGCCTATGATAACATCGAAACTACCAAGATGCATAGGTATGAGATCAATTGGGAAAACGTGATCATTTAAGTTCACCGTACATCCAACGATAATAGTGTCAATATCAATAGTGTTTCCGTCAGCCACTTCCACGTTAAACGGTTAATCTAAATATGTACGTGTTCTACCAAGCAAGCATTCAAAATCATATGAAACGAAACTCCTATCGGCACCAGAATCAAATAAGACAGATGCATAAGAGTTGTTGATCAGAAATGTACCGTTGACGACGTCCTGGTTGGCTTGAGCAGCTGGAGCATTCAGTTGAAATGCCCGGCCTCTTGCCACCCTCTGATTATTTCCAGTCAACTTTGGGCATTGATTCCTGAAGTGTCCCACTTCACCACACCCATAACAGGCTCTTGCCTGTGCTTGAGGTACCTGGCGAACGGGTACAGCTGGAATAGGTTGTGCATGCGGAGCTGGCAGTGCGAGCGGTGCTTGTTGCATCCTTTGTGCTTGCGGTGCACTCCGACAAACATTAGCAAAATGGCCAAACTTGCCGCAGTTGTTGCAGACGCGACATGGCAAATTTGGTGCGTGATGATATCGGCAGGTATTACACTGAGGAGTGTTCCCAGTGAAATTCCTGGCAGTTGAATTGTTTGATGATTGCTGCGCAGACTTGGCAGCAGGAGTAGTGACCATGAAGTTCCTGGTCTTTCTCTTCTTGTTGCTGCTTTTGGATGAACTAGCAGCTTCAGACTTGACTTCAGTTTTGACTTCCTTTGCAGCAGTCTTGGTGTCAGTCTTCTTGTACCCTTTCCGCGTGAGTGTTCCATTCTTCACATGATTGTCAGTAAGAGTTGCAGATAATCGGATTGCAGCCTCAAGTGTTTTGGGATTGCTCCCGTAGACTGTATCCTGAATCTGTACCGGCAGTCCACCGATATATTTCTCAATCGCCCTTTCCAAGGGTGTCACCATGTGGGGTACCAGTAAGCTATACTCATGGAACTGAGTATTATAGATGACGTTCTCTCCGCTATCCTGCTTGAGCTCCCAGAATTCAGTCTCAAGCTTCCTCATCTCACTACGAGGACAGAATTCAGTGGTCATCAGGTTCTTGACCTCAGTCCACGTCAGTGCAAGAGCGGCATCCACTCCCCTAGTTCGTTTTTTCCCCATTCCACCAAGTCAGTGCTCTCTTTTGGAAAACACTGGTGGCATAGCGAACTTTCAAATTCTCGGGACATTCGCTGTTGATGAAGGTGTTCTCCATACTTTCGAACCACTGTAACAAGCCAGTGGCTGACTCAGCACCCGTAAACTTCTGTGGGTTACAGGAGTTGAAGTGTTTGAACGTGCAAGTTGGTGGGTTTGCACCACCTCAGTTCTGATTGAGAGTTTGATTGGCTTGAGTCAGTTGGTTCACCAATCCCGTAATGAGTGTTGCTAACTCTTGCATGCCTGCGTTGGCATTACTGTTGTTAGCTTCCCCATTGTTTGAATCATCTCCGTTGTGACGGCGAGGCATGTTTCTGAAGAAATTAGAAACATGTTACTACCGTTTACAACATAAGGCATACAAACGATGGTCAAATGAGTTCATTTAAACAGTTAGGATTACATATAGGAACTATATTTCTCTCCCATCTGTCATTAAACTCATAACATTTATAAATTTCCTAATATTATACTAAGTGTCCTAGTTGGTCATAACTAATATTAGCTAACTATTCTTAAGTCCTATACACTTCCCACCCTATACTAACACTGACAACCTCCCGATGCAATGCAACAAGCTTATATATAGGGCATATGCAGAGGTAGATCGCAATCTCCCCTACACCGTCCCACCACCGTTCCATTGCACCACGATTATGCCCTTGTTAGTGTTTAGGGTGTATCATGTATTTCACCATATTCTCACTTCACAAATCTTATCCAAGATAGGATAATTTTGAGTGAAGTGGTCTTTAGTTCCATTAGACAATTAGGTTCGCCAAATGTCTAAGTTCACCTGACATGTAGGTTTACCTATTTCTAAGTTCACCTAATGTCTAAGTTCACCTGACATTAAGTTTCCCCCAATTGTCTAAGTTCACTAAAATCCATGTCAATCCCAATGTCAATAATCATCAATGAGGGTTCATATCATCACAAAGAGCTCTTATTGTCACTAAGTGTTCATATCCTCCCTATAGTTTTTTCTCGTCAGGTGTCCATACCATCACTAAGTGTTAGTATCATCACTATGCATTTATATCATCTCTAAGTGTCTATATCATCACCCAAATCTACAGTCCATTACTAAGCGTTCGTATTGTTAGTTGATCCTATGCACCCTACGTGTCCAATCCGTATGTTTCATAAGTGAATTTATAAGTGTTTATCAAGTGTGATCATTCAAAGTGTCAATCCAAACCAACCTTAACCAACAGACCATCAACATCCATCTCACAATAATTCCTAGTAATATCCTAAGTTCCTGACACTGACAGACCCCCAATATACTACAAATGGTATATGTATAGGGCATATGTAGGGGTCAGTCGCAACTGCCCCAGCCACCGTCCCACCACCTTTGTAGTATACCACGAGTGTGTCCTTGTCTGGAGTTTATAGATTAAACAAATAATTCCTAAAGCAGATAATTCCTAAGCATTTAATTTCCTAAGCAGGTAATTTCCCAAACGGGTAGTTCCCACATTCTTCAATACTGACATCCACCCAATGTACCGTAAATGGTATATATATAGGGCATATGTAAGGGTCAGTCGCAACTGCCCTAGCCAACGTCCCACCACCTTTACGATACACCACGTGCATGTCCTTATCGAATCATTAGGGCACACGTAAGCAAGAAATACATGCGAATCAGATATATAGCAGGAGTTCAGTTAACATGTAATAAACACATAAGCATGAAATCCTGAATATACTAACTAGTGTATGAAGTAACTTCATACTAGGGTATCCTACGGTTATAGACTAGGTCATCCATTTCTAGTAACCTAATTCCCTATAACCCTGGCTCTGATACCAATCTGTAACACCCCGACCGACGGCGGAATCGTCGGGATGCCACGAGGGATGTGTAGATTGTTCAAAAGCTCGTGGGCATCTAAATCAAATCATCATATATCATTTAAGCAAACAACATAATTACACAAAAATCATGTTCATCATGAAATAGTTACAACAATTACACAAAAGAATTAGCTAAACTAACTAAACTCTAATCGCCAGAATTTTAGTTAATTAGCTAAGTTCAAGATCCTATATGATGATGTCCAAAATAGAAGAGATCATCCTCTTCATCCTACTTGTCTCCATCACCTGAAACATGTAAGAAAATCAAGTGTCAACTACAAAGTAGTTGGTGAGTAATCATAAGTTTTTATACTTAAAAATGTTTTAGTAAAATGAGTTTAAAAGTTTGTGTTTTGAAATAGTTTTATAAAATGCTTTGTATGAGATAATCCAACACACCTCCACCAATTTAACAATCAAACATTCAATCAACACAAAACACATAATCACATATCCAATCATTCATAATCAATCACAAATAATCATAGTCTAGCATAGATAATCAATCCACAAATTAATCAATCATTCTCATCAATTATATTCTCAATTAATGTTCGTGACTATACATGATCATTATGTAATTAACATAAGTTAAATACATGATTCATGGAGTGGTCGCTAACCACGTGACAATACATGAAGTCAAAGCAATTGACCGAAGTCAAAGGCAATGATTCACGGATGTGGAACTCGTCCACGTGACAATACATGAAGTCTAAACAATTAACCGAAGTTAAAAGTAATGATTCACGGATGTGGAAATCATCCACGTGACAATACATGTAATCTTTATTATTGACCGAAATCAATAACAATATTTACACGGATGAATAATAATAACAATCAGTGATAATTCATAATATGAATATCATAATGATAAACAGGTATTATCCTTGTGTTATCAAAATAATATTTAAACTGGTATACATGCTTCACCTCCGAGTTTTAAAACCAAAAATAGTTTAAAGAAAGGGAGGTTATGAGAACTCACCTGAAGTCCTTAGAATCCGGGTTCTCGTATAATGCGCGCTCGCGTATGTAAACTCACGATTAACTCAACTATCTGAAATTAAATGTATGCCGTACCCATAAGTATACTTGTTTCATCACGATCGATCATTCGCAAGTGTTTCTCTTTTAGTTAGATCATTAATGTTTTTCTTAACTTAATTTATCAACCTAAGTTAAGACAACTTCTAAATCTTTTTTAAGTGTGTATCATCAATTCACAGTTGGGTCTTGTTAGTTTCTAACTATGTTATCATGCTCTACTTGTTATAATATCATAGATATCCATTTGCATACATGTTCACTATGACGACCACCTTGATTAAGTTAATAACACTTTAATTAAAGTTTCAATAAAAATCCAAGTTTGAGTTGATTATGACACAAGTTCAACACTCATACAAATATTTAGTCTCTTAAAACTTAAATGAAAAATGGAAAGGTGGTGGCTAGACTTCTCATGCATGCATGGATACTTCATTACGTGTGTCTATACCTATATATATATATATATATATATATATATATATATATATATATATATATATATATATATAGGTGTAATCATGTCCCCTAATTACCCTTAACCCCTTAATTAACTAAAAATTAGGTTTTTATCCCCAATAGGGCAGCGAACCTTTAGGGTGAGTGTCCATAGGTTCGGCCAAGGGAATGCTATGGTTCGGCTAACTGTATGCTAAAGTTCAGCTAGCTGCATGCTAGGGTTCGGCCGATGCCTCATGGCACAAGGGTTCGTACAAGTCAACAAGACCATGGCTAGGGTTCGCTGCCATGAGGCTCACGAACCATTAGGTTCGTTCACCCAACAGCAGAAGGGCTCGGCCCTGGCCTTATAGGGTTCGTAGGTCCAGAGGCTACCCAGCAAGGGTTCGTGGGCGTCCCATGGTTCGGCTGCAGAAACTATTGATTCGCCACCCTTGCATGGTTTCGTGATTATCTAAAGGGTTCGGTGTCCATAGCTTCGGCTGGAACATGGTTCGCTGGTCAAGTGTTGCACGGTAGGGTTCGTCTAGGGCTGGAACACCTCAAAGGTTCGAGGTTGGCGGCTGGAAGGCTCGCTAACCAGATGCAAGGTTCGGCTTAGTGGAGAAGGGTTCGGCCGACACCACACCTCACGAACCTGTTAATCTTGGGTATTCATCATCATCCCCATCCAGTTCCTACATATCCAAGACCATCCATGGCCTCTACCAGCTATTACTATCTCGTTTAAGTGTTCTACATGAGTTTTTAATCGATTAAAGCATTAACAAGTTCTAAGATTCGAATCTATAGTAAAACCGTGAATAAAACTACAGATTTACCTTGTTTCGTGGTTCAAACTCGAAATCTTCTTGTACTTCTTGGTTCTCCTCGATCACACGAACGTGTAGACACCAAAATCGCTTGAATCCGTCGAGAAACGAGCTCACAAAGCTAGAGAGAAGTTGGAGCTATTGTGGGTGACGAAAATGGAGGTTAGAGAGAGAAAGATGTAGGTGAAAAGTGAAAAGGAAGAGAAAGAAACTCTTCCTTATATCGCGTGTCTACCCCGCGTACCCGGTCTCGTTTTTATCGCGCTAAATTAAGTAAATGATTGGTAATCGCTCGGTTTTTATAGTAAAACACATTTGAATATAAACTCTTTTAAATAAAAATGTTTCGTATTAGTTAAAATAATTCTAAATAAATTATTTCGTAAAACCATTCGTTTATTTTCGTTAAATCAATTATTTAATAATTTAATTTATTTGAATTCGTTTTCGGTTGTGATTCCTAATAAACGTTTTATGTTTTCATTATTAAATTATTATCGTTTGATATTATTTAATTATCTCATCGAAACGCATTACTCGCGTACGTATTCGCAAAGATCGTCACCTTCGCAAATCCGACGCTTGTATCGTATTTCGATTTGATTTATTATTTATGGAATGTCGTTTCAGTATATTATCCTTAATAATTATATTCGTGTGAATCGTCACTCACGCGAATACATTATTAAGTTAACATTTCTGAATCCACATTCGCGTTTAAGTAATGTTAGTAACCTCACTTCGCGTAATTAATTCCCATTATTTGCTAACTTAAATACTATCATTTCCCAAGCCAAAACCCACTAAACCCTAGTCACTGACACATCCATGATAGACCGAAATATGCATATATATAGGGCATATGTAAGGGTCAGTCGCAACTGCCCTAGCCACCGTCCCACCGCTATTTCGATAAACCATGTCCATGGGTCCTTGACTATGTTTAGTAACTAGACTCAAACAAACTCCCAGTTCCATCCCAAATCCATTCTCAACCAATACTCCTTCATCATCAGTAATAAGTAACTGCGATAAACACTACGGGTCTGTTTAGTTGAATTACAACTAAACTTCACGTGGTTTATGCGTATAATAAATGTGCTATAACATGCATACCAGTACAGTCATAATATCAGTAATGTAAGTCAATAATTTCATAATCATTAATAATTAAAAATCTTAGGTCGTAACAGTACATTCGTACGGATGTACGGACGTACGGACAACCGAAAGTACAGTGATGTTACACCTTTCAAGCCAAAAGAAACTTATCAAAAGAAAAAGGAGAAGCCTGAAGAATCAACAAAAGCTTTAGTCAGTCAAGCAGGCGATGGATATGACAGGGGAAAACAATATGATGATTTAATGGGTGCATTTATGGCTTCTATGGATGAAGAAGTAAACAACGGCAAAGAAAAGGCTGAAGAGGTAAATAATGATCTTTTAGAGGTCATTGGAAAGTTGAAAGAAATGAATGCTCAATTAACTGCTGAACTGATCGAGTGCACTGAAGCTAACAAAAATTTGGTTTCAAGAGAGAAAGGTTTTGATAAAAAGATCATTGATTTTGGAAAAGAAAATGAAGAATTACAAATTAAAGTTTTGCAAAACAATCATGCAATTTCTGTGCATCTCGAGTGAGTATAAAAGATGAAAGTTGAGCTGTCAGCAGCCAGAGCAGAAGCATAAATGAATAAAAGCAAGCTACAGAATTATCAGAATTCTCAGTATGTTATCGATTATTTTTCTGCTATGCAAAGATCATCGAATGATACTACTGGCTTGGGATTTCATGCTGTACCACCTCCTTCAAACTATGTTCCTAGACCACAAATTGATCCAAATTTGGAAGTTCATCCAGCTTCTTTGAATGAGCATGAGTCTGAACATGTTGTTGAAAGTGCTGGAGTTTCATCTTCTGATTAAAAGGTGTCACTTGACAGTGATGCTCCAATCATTGAAGATATCACTGAGTCAGAATATTCATCTGATATTTTGAGACAAAATGGTTACAAAGTAAAAAATGTTGAGAAAAAGAGTTTGAAATCTCAGAAGTCAAAACCTGAGATTAAACAAGTTGAGAATGTGGTGCTTAAAACCACTCAAGTTTCCAAACCAGTGATTAAAGCCAAACCAACCACTAATCTTAAACCGATTGTGTATGTTAGATCATTTAATACACATCAAGGAGAGTCTAGTGGAAATTTTCAAAACAAAATTGTGATTTCTAAAAAAGTTGTAAAGGTGGATTTTTTTCTTTGACAATTTTGGGGTTGGACATAAAGCAAAATCAAAGAATTTTCAAAAACAAATGAATACTTCAAAGACAAATCAACTGGTTTGAGAAACTAAATCTCGTCTTCAAAGGTTGTTTCAAAACCTTTCAGTTCATCAAGTTTTTATTATGAACCCACACCAAAAATTCATATTGAAGATAGAAAATGTTACCGATATGGTAATATGGGTCATTTGGTTGTTAATTGTAATGTGGATTTAAGTTCAAGTGATTGTAGCAGTTTTAAGTCTTTTTCACCAAGAAAAACACGAAAATGTTTTACTTGTTATGGTAAAGGACATATTTATGCAAATTGTCCAATTAACAAAATCAGAATGAGTTCTGATGAGGAGCATCGGGTGAATGGTTCAGGTGAAAGCCCTAGGAAAAATAGACCTAGTGAAGATGAGATGAGAGTTCTTAGAAAATTCAATCCTGATTGTTTTTGGGTGAAAGAAGAAATCAAACAAAAGAAAATATTTTTTTGAGAATAAAAGAAATGCTAAAAGGATTGTGTAAATTGTGACTTCATCTGATGATAATTCATTTCAAAATTTTTCATCAAAATCATTTTCAAACCAATATCTTAAATCTAAATCATTTTGGAAACTCAAAGATAGATCAGGTGATGAAGTTTCTAAGAAAGAGGATGATACAAGTGATGATGGGTATTCGATCAGATCATCGGAATAGAATGGAAGGAGTCCATTCAGGGAGACTCGACGCCGAAATGGCGGGGGTCATCCCTTTTGAATACTTACAGGTTTATTTTAATTTATTGTGCAGGTTGCATCCATGGGCCATATTAACAATGGTTGGATTTTTGATAGTGGATGTTCCCGCCATATGACTGGAGAATTGAACTTGTTAAGAGATTTTAAGTTGGTGAAAGGAAGTTATGTGAATTTTGCTGGAGATAAAGGAGGTCAAATTACAGTGATTGGTAGTTTGACAAATGAAAAGGTTTCATTTGATAATGTTAATTTTTGTAAAGAATTAACTAACAATTTGTTGAGTGTTTCTCAGATTTGTGATAAGGATTACAAAGTGGTGTTTGACAAAGATAGGTGTTATATACTCAAGAAAGGATTTCAAATTTCTGAGGAGTGGATACTGATGACAGCTGATCGAAGCAAGGATCTTTATGTGCTTGACATGGCAAAGGCGGAGACAGTAAATAAAGTGGAAACATATCTTGTGTCCAAAGCTTCTGAACAGGATACATGTTCGTGGCATAGGCGAATGGGACATATTCATATTCGAAAAATGAATCATCTTGTGCATAATCATTTAGTTGAGGGTGTACCTGTTAAACATTTTAAACTTCCGGATGTGTGTGTGTCATGTAAAATGGGTATACAGAAAAGGAAGTCTCACAAAACAAAGAAAATTTTTTCTATTGATATGCCACTTGAACTTCTTCACATGGATTTGTTTGGACCAATCAATGTGAAAAGTATAGGTGGTGAATCTTATTGTTTTGTTGTGACTGATGATTTTTCAAGATTTTCATGGGTTATGTTTTTAAAGCTTAAATCAGATACTTATGAAAAATTTGTGTCGTTGATAACTAGGTTGGAGACTTCATATAAGTTGAGAGTGAGACGTGTACGATCTGATAATGGGACTGAGTTTAAGAATCATCAATGGAAGAATTTTGTAATTCCAAAGGCATTCAGCAGCAGTTCTGTGCACCTTATGAGCCTCAGATGAATGGTGTAGCTGAACGAAAGAACAGGACTTTGATTGAGTCTGCAAGGACAATGCTAGCTGATTCTAAACTTCCCATTACTTTTTGGAGTGAAGCTGTGGCTACAGCTTGTTTTACTCTTAACAGAGTCTTAATTGTTAAAAGACACAATAAAACTTGTTATGAATTGCTTCAGAATCGAAAGCCCAATTTGGAACAATTGGAACCTTTTGGGGCTCCCTGTACAATGCTAAAGAAAGATTCAAAATTCAATTCTAAAGTTGAAGAGGGTTTCTTTCTTGGCTATAGTCTTTCTAACAAACGTGTGTTTAACAAACGTACGGGTGTTGTGGTATTATGGTATCATGTGGATGTTCAATGACATACACCTATACCAAACGGAAAGGGTCCAGATTGGCTTTTTGATTACCATAAATTGTTTGAGTCTTTTCATATGTCTTCAAATGTTTTTGATAATGAAATAACTTTACAAATGTTGTATGATTTGCAGAAATCAGAAGAACAAGGTATTTATCATCAATCTGAAGATGGAATTACTACATCACAGGAGGAAGGCACTTCAGAAGTAATTAATGATGATTGGTCATCTGATGATGATAATAATGTTTCTGAAGATGCTATTTCTCATGATCAAGATACTGATCAGAATATTACTAATATGGATCATGATGTGGTTGTACTGCAATTGCCTGTCACACGTTTTCATGTTAATCATCCGATTGCTCAGATCATAGGAGATCCAAATGCAGGAGTACAGACACGAAATCAAGTCACAAATGAAGAAAGTATGTATGTGGAGTTAGAGAAAACTCATGGCAGTCAAGAGCTCTGGATGCATTCAGCATTTATTTCACAAATAGAGCCAAAGACTGTGACTGAAGCTTTACGTGAGCCTGCCTGGGTGGAGGCTATGCAAGAATAATTGAATCAATTTCGTAAGTTGGGAGTTTGGCATTTGGTAGATTTGCCAAAAGGAGAGAAAAAGATTGGTACTAGATGGGTGTTGAGACGTAAACGAGATGACTGAGGAGTAATTGTTAGAAACAAAGCTCGTTTAGTGGTTCAGGGTTTTAAACAAGTTGAAGGAATTGATTATGATGAAGTTTTTGCACCTGTGGCGCGATTGGAAACAATTCGACTTTTTCTTGCTTTTGCTGCTCATAAGAAGTTTAAAGTTTTTCAGTTGGATGTAAAATCTGTTTTTCTGTATGGTTCGTTGAAGGAAACAGTGTATGTTTGTCAGCCACTGGGCTTTGAGGATCCTACCCATCTGGATCAGGTTTACCTCTTGGACAAAGCCCTGTATGGTCTTCATCAGGCTCCGCGTGCCTGGTATGAGAGTTTATCGACTCACCTTATTGAACACGGGTTTAATAGCGGTCCGATTGACAAAGCTTTGTTCTTTCGGGAAAAGGGCTAGGACATTCTTCTTGTTCAGATTTATATGGATGATATCATTTTTGGATCTATCGATGAACAAATGTGTTTGGACTTCAAAGAGGTGATGATTGATAAATTTGAGATGAGTGCTATGTCAGATATCAAATTTTTTCTGGGTTTACAAGTTGATCAAACTGATAATGGAATTTTCATTCATTAGACAAAGTATATTCAAGATGTGCTAAAACGGTTTAGCATGCTTGATTCAAAACCAATTTCCACGCCCATTCAGCCTGATCACGGGATTGAGCCTGATATTAAGGGGGAGTTTATTGATCCTACACTTTATCGTGGAAATATTGGAAGTTTGATGTATCTTAGTGCCTCAAGACCAGATATTGTTTTTGCTACAAGTATTTGTGCAAGATATCAATCTAAACCTAAGGTGTCACATCTGATTGCAGTCAAGAGAATACTTCGTTATCTGAAAGGTACACCAGACACCGGTTTGTGGTATACTAATGTCACACCCCGAGCCGGCGGGATAGGATCGGTTGTCCCGTCGGGCGGAAAGTTCCCTGGGCGCGATATCGTGAGTGATAATCGTGATGATCAGATTGTTTACATTGCACATGATACAAATGAGAAATGCTAAACATAATAGAATTACAAAGTTAAATTACATCAGTATTGTTTATAATTTAACAATGTAAATCTACCAGTAACATCATAAATTTCTATCTTGTATTTACACAAGATATACAAAATAATTTGTATATTGATGTCTTCAAAAATATGCAGGACCAAAACACTAAGTCTTCTATCTGAATTCCTAGTCCAAAAGGAATAACTCCTTAGTTGACCTGTTCGTCACCTGAGAAGTCATGCAAAAATCAAGTCAACACATGGTTGGTGAGTTCATATAGTTTTATGATTTGAAAATGATTTGAAAACCTCCTTTGGTAAAGACCCTAACCTCATTAACTCCACATGTAATATCCACATCGGTATGCTTATATATAGGGAATCACGAAAGGGTCAAGCCCAGACGCTATCCCACCACATACTAACATGCATATGAGACTGTTGTTAATGATAATTAAGCATTTTTACCCAACACCTCTGATTTAGATCATGATATTGAAATCTGATATGCCTTTGATTTATTGAGTTCCTCATAGATATATGATTTCCCAAAAAGACAGTGATAATAGTAAAATGTCAAATATTTAATTTAATAATTAAATAAAACATTTAAATACAACTAAGACATGATGATTGGGTATGATTTTACTCAATCAGTTAGACTTAGTTGTTGGTGGTTGTCCAAGTTGTAACCTCTCACACGTGACCCATGTCAGGCATAACTCACAAGGAGTACACCTCAACTGAGCGGGATTTTAATGATTTGCCCGTTACAGCTTGACCCAATGGTCTTCTGCATCTGAGTGGGACTTTAATGTTTTGCCCGTTACAGCCTGACCCGATGGTCTTCTGCATCTGAGTGGGACTTTAAGGATATCCTGTGATTCTTGATCTCTTGATTCTCATGATTTTGACTTTGATATTGATTTCATTTGATCGTTCATGTTATTGCCCGTTACAGCCTGACCCGAAGGTCTTCTGCATCTGAGTGGGACTTTATATGTGTGTTACACGTGGTCTTGATTCCATATACAACTGACATCCACCTTAGGTTGAAGACTAATGATTTCATTAGATCATAATGATTTCATTATTAACATGATTCACACACATTTATGATATCTGATTTCTTGAGTCTCTTGATCTTGATCTTTTGAATTCCCATGTTTCACTCTGATAATTGATTTGATTATGATTCTTTGTGCTCAGATCCCACACTGAGTTATGATTCCTTTGAATGTGATCTTTTGATTTTGTTCAATTGATTTCACTTTGAATTTAGATTCTTGAATTTGAGCTTGATGGACTAAGGGTTGATTTAGAATTTAAATTTAAAGTATTACTCATAAGAGTACTTTAATAAGTTTGGATAATTGATATGTATCATAATTTCCTAGACAGGAGTCCAGGAGTATCAACAAACATATATATGTGAAACATATAATAACGGAAAGCATTTAAATAAACAGTTTAAATAAAACAGTTTACTCATGCTTCTCAGCCCCGCGTTTTAAAACATAAATGTTAGAGAAAGGGGCAATGAACTCACCTGTGTTGCTAAGTATAGGTTACCACAAATAATGCGCGCTCGTTGTTTGTAGCTTAAGTATCTTCAATCACCTGAGTTGTTTTAAGAAATTCAAATACGATAAGCCGTTATAATAGACGAACACTAGGGTTTTGGTCTCGGTGTGAAACTAAGTGTCCTAGATCACTAATGTGTTTCTATGACTCTTTCTAATTGATCTAACTTAATTCCCTTGAGTTACCCAAAATCCCAATATGAACCCTAGATGAGTAGGTTTCATATTTATCTCATTAAAAGTCTTTTATTAACTTGATGTTGATAGCTATTTCATTTTAATAAAAACATTTATTTAATATAATCAATGAATGTAGTTTGGTAATAGTTGTAGTTTGAGTTCATTTTATTCAAAGCATAGTTACTTAAATGAAAAATAATTTACACTAAATGGACTTAGATTGCGCCCTTTGGGCCCAATCTCGACCCATTGGTTGAACTTCGTTTCTCACTTGATTCCTCTCATGGTTTTGATGAACTAAATCCTTGATAGTTTTTAATAACCATCTAAGTTAGTCATTTGTTTTATAGCACATCCTAGGGTTTAAGTGTTAATATTTAAATAAACACTTGAACCTTAAGTTATTGTCCTTGATTCATATGACATTACAATGAAATCCCGATGCGTTGGACTAGAGTAATGCATCTTAATGATCCCTCTTTTATTTGTTTGAATGAACTAGAGACCCTAATACTTTTCTTCATGCATGGGTCCACGTATCCCTTCATGCACCCCATGCACACACACACTCACCTTGCATGCTAAGATAAACCAACCTAATTCGTCCAATCTAATGTTTTCATGAACCGGTTGGGTGATCTTTTGAATCAAATGTGTTATACGGTCTAATGAATGCCTACGAGTTGGAATCCAGCGAATGGTTATGATCGAATGAAACCCACCGAATGAGGACTAAGGCGAATAGAGCTTGGGAGTTCGAATGACATGTTGGTTCGAATGAGGAGGGTTATATTCGGCCATAAGGTTCGAATGAGAAAATGGCGAATGGGTTGAGTATGGCTATCCTAAGTCATTCGACCGAATGTGGGTCATTCGTGATTGGGTTGGCCGAAGAAAGGAATGACGGTCGAATGAGGTGTGGTCGAATGATGAGCTGCCGGGGGAGTGTCGAATGATGGCCTGATCGAATGAGGCAGGGACGAAAGGGAGACTTTGCCATTCGGCGAATGAGTTTGAAGATCCATTCGGCGAATAGGGTTAGAGCTAGCCATTCGTGGGCCTGTGCATTCCTCATTCGGCTAAGCCGACTTCCAACATGACTGATCATAAATTTTCAAGCTAATCAACTGGTTTCGAGATGAGACTTGTTCCTACTTTGTGTTAAAGCGGTATAGTGTGAATCCTAAGGGTTAGAATGGTGTGTAACCGGTTGAAAGGGTGGCCGATCAAAAGGGTTTTCAAAACCCTAAAAATTCGAATTTAACTTGATCTTTACCTCAGATTCGATGGATGAACTCTTAGATCGGTTGTACTTTCACTATCTATTAGTGATTGTGGAGATTTAGACACCAAAATGGACGAATTTCGTGAAGAATTGAGGTAGAACTCTTAGAGAGAAGGTAGAGAGAGGTTTTTAGAGAGGGAATGTAGAGAGAAAATGGTGAGGATGATGAAAGTGGCTGGTGGTTGTGGTTGGTGTGGCCATAAATGCCACAATTAAGGTGGAGAAAATACCCGGGTTCGTTCGGGTTCGTTCGGTTTCGCGTGGTTTCGCGTAAAAACGTCGGTTTCTCGTCATTTTCGCTACGAAACGACTCGGTTTTAAAATAGGTTTCATAAAATTATTTTAGGTTGTGATTCCTAATAAATTAACTAAATATCTTTTAATTATTTAAATTTCAAAATATTTATTTAACGTTTAAATCGAATCGCGCGGTCATCGCGCCTATTTGTTCGAATCGTCACCCGATCAAACACGTCGATAACTACACTTTTCAATATTGTTTTCTAATTATTGAATATCATTCAGAACGTTAAACTTTCAGATTTATTCGTACAGATCGTCACCTATACGAAAAAAATCCGTCGGTTAGTCATTCACGTAACGACATTCGTGTTGTTTTGTTCTGTAAAGCCTCACATACGTTTATACGTAATATGATCCTAACAAATAAATCATATGATGATTCTGAGTTGCCAGATAATTATCTGACTCCAGAACCATTGTTCTGATTTGATTTCTCTGAAATGACTGTGAATTCGCTGTTTTGATAGTATATAATGATACTGAGACTTGATATGAATATGAAATATACTGAATTATATAAGATTTGTACCTGATTACTGTTCACGTACTGTTTACGATCACTGTTCCGGTGACGGTTCCGGTTCCGGCACTGATGTTACAGTCTCCCCTTGTTAAAGAAATTTCGTCCCGAAATTTAAGAATTTTTATCGGGTACAGCTTCCTCTTCAAACAGTTGGGGATACTTTAACTTCATGTGATCCTCACGTTCCCAAGTAAACTCGTGTCCGCGTCTTGAATTCCAACGAACCTTTACAATCGGAATACGGCTTCGCCTCAGTTGCTTGACTTTGCGATCCATAATCTCCAAAGGTTCTTCTATGAAATGTAACTGATCATCAACTTGAATCTCTTCGATTGGAATGACGAGTGATTTGTCAGCAAGGCATTTCTTTAAATTCGAGACGTGAAACACGTCATGCACACCGCTGAGTTCATCTGGTAGCCTCAGTCTATACGCCACAGGACCAATACGCTCGATAATTTCGAACGGTCCCACGTATCGTGGTGCTAACTTGCCTTTTGTTCCAAAACGTATGACACCTTTCCATGGAGAAACCTTTAACATGACTCTGTCTCCCACTTGGAATTCCAACGGCTTACGCCGTTTATCAGCATAGCTTTTCTGTCTGCTTCTTGTAGCTTGCAATCTTCTCTGAATCTGAGCAATCTTGTCAGTGGTTTCCTGAATCAGTTCTGGTCCAGTTATACGGTTATCTCCCACTTCAGTCCAACAGATTGGTGATCGACATTTACGGCCATAGAGGGCCTCGAATGGTGCACATCCGATGCTGCTGTTATAGCTGTTATTGTAGGAGAACTCAATCAGTGGCAAATGAGAATCCCAATTCCCACCGAAATCCAAAATACAAGTCCTTAACATGTCCTCTAGGGTCTGAATCGTGCGTTCGCTTTGACCGTCCGTTTGTGGATGGTAAGCTGTACTCAAATTTAACTGCGTCCCTAGAGATTTCTGTAGTGATTGCCAGAACCTTGAAGTAAATCTGCTGTCTCTATCAGAAATAATTGACAATGGTACACCATGACGTACCACTATCTCATTAATGTATAATCTTGCCAGTCTATCCATCGTGAATGTCTCACGCATCGGCAAGAAATGAGCAGATTTTGTTAAACGGTCTATGATCACCCAAATCGTATCGTGACCACTGGAAGTGCGGGGTAGCTTGGTAATGAAATCCATAGCTATTTGTTCCCACTTCCAGAGCGGAATCTCAGGCTGTTCCAGTAAACCAGACGGTCTCTGGTGCTCCGCTTTTACCTTCGCACATGTTAGACATCGACCGACGTACTCAGCTATGTCTTTCTTCATTCCCGGCCACCAATAAAATCCACGCAAGTCTTGGTACATTTTATCAGCGCCTGGATGAACAGAGTATTTTGTCTTGTGTGCTTCATCGAAGATAAGTTTTCTCAATTCGTCTACCGCCGGAATCCATATACGATCCTGGTAGTAGATCATTCCATCAGACTTGGTCTCTAAATGTTTCTCTGCTCCGCAGTCAAGTTCTTTCTTCAAGTTTCCTCTGTCAACTGATTCCTGTTGGGCTTGAATGATCCTGTCTTGTAAACTGGTCTGCACAGTCATCCCCATAGCTCTAACGCGTAAGGTTTTGACCCGTTCCTTCCGGCTCAAGGCATCAGCTACAACATTCGCCTTTCCCGGATGGTACTTGATCACACAATCATAATCATTCAGAAGTTCAACCCAACGGCATTGCTGCATGTTGTGCTCCTTCTGATCAAAAATATGCTGCAGACTCTTGTGATCAGTAAATATGGTACACTTAGTGCCATATAAGTAATGCCTCCATATCTTCAAAGCGAAGATTACAGCTCCCAGTTCTAAGTCATGAGTAGTGTAATTCTTCTCATGAACCTTTAACTGTCTTGATGCATAAGCGATAACTTTGTCCCGTTGCATCAGTACACAACCAAGTCCCTGATGGGATGCATCACAGTAAACTACAAAGTCATCACATCCTTCCGTGAGTGATAGGATTGGAGCATTACATAACTTCTGTTTCAATGTCTGAAAAGCATCTTCTTGTTTCTGTTCCCAGACAAACGGTTCACTCTTCTGAGTTAACTTAGTGAGAGGCAAAGCTATCTTAGAAAAGTTCGAGATGAATCTTCTATAATAACCTGCCAATCCCAGAAAAGACCGTATCTCCGTTGGTGTCTTAGGAGTTTCCCAGTTCTTTATTGCTTCAATCTTGGCGGGATCTACGTGTATTCCCTCACTGTTGACTACGTGACCCAGAAACTGAACTTCCCTTAGCCAAAATTCACATTTAGAGAATTTGGCATAAAGTTTCTTTTCTTTCAACAGTTCCAAGATCTTCCTGAGATGTTGTTCGTGCTCTGTCTTGGTCTTGGAATAAATCAGTATGTCATCAATAAAGACAATGACAAACTGATCCAGATACGGCTTGCACACTCGGTTCATGAGGTCCATGAAAACCGCCGGTGCGTTTGTCAATCCGAAAGGCATCACCATGAATTCGTAATGCCCGTATCTGGTTCGGAAAGCCGTCTTCGGTATGTCTTCGTCTTGAACTCTAAGTTGATGATAACCGGACCGTAGATCGATCTTCGAGAAATATTGAGCTCCTTGCAACTGATCAAACAAGTCATCAATCCTCGGCAATGGATACCGATTCTTGATGGTTAGTTTGTTCAGTTCCCGATAGTCGATGCACATTCTGAACGATCCGTCTTTCTTTTTCACGAACAAGATCGGAGCTCCCCAAGGTGAGTAGCTTGGTCTAATGAATCCTTTATCCAGTAACTCCTGCAACTGGTTCGACAATTCCTGCATCTCCGAAGGTGCTAACCGGTAAGGAGATTTAGCAACAGGAGTTGCTCCAGGAATTAAGTCGATTCAAAACTCTACCGGTCGCACAGGAGGCAAACCTGGTAGGTCTTCAGGAAATACTTCTGGATATTCCTTTACTACTGGTACGTCCTGTATCTTCTTCTTGTCTTTCTCTTTTTCCACTACATGAGCCAAGAAAGCTACACACTGCTTCTGTAAACATTTACGTGCCTTTATGCAGGAAATGATTTTTACACTCCGTTTTGCTTGATCCCCTCTGACTTCCAATACACGATCATCGGGCAATGGAACTCGAAGCAGCTTCTCAGAACAGACAACTTCCACTCGGTTAGAGGAAAGCCAATCCATTCCAACAATGATGTCGAAACTACCCAACTCCATCGGTATTAAGTCGATAGAGAATGTATGACCGTTAAGTGTCAACGGGCAATTTCTGTAAACTGTACTAACTGTGATCTGTTTTCCGTTAGCTACTTCTATAATATAGGGGGAGTCTAACTGTTCCTCTACAGAATCTAGTTGGCATGCAAAATCGGCAGAGATAAAACTCTGATAGCACCAGTGTCAAATAGAACAGATGCATAAAAATCATGTAAGAGGAACATACCAGTGACCACATTTGGGTCCTGGCGTGCAGCTGGTGCTCCTATAGCAAAGGCTCTTCCACGTGGTGCTTGAACTGCTTGTTGTGCCTTCTTCGGGCAGTTCTTCGCAAAGTGGCCTTGTTCACCATAGTTGAAGCATCCACCATTGTTCTGGTTGGCTGGTGGAGGAATAGTCAAAGCAGCATTGTTAACTGTTGGATTTGGTGTCATCCTGCAGTGCTGGACCCAATGGCCCTTTCTTCCACATCCCGTGCATTGCTTGCAGGGAGTGTTAGCAATATGATGATACTGGCACTTGGTACACAAAGGATGTGGGCCAGTATACTGCCTCTTGGGCACATTTTGTTGTGCCGCTGCTACTTGATTCAGGGGAGTAGTCACTGTGTAGTTCTTGATAAGCTTCTGTTTCTTCTTCTGATGTTGTTGAAGATGTGGTTTCTTGAAAGACTCTTCCTTGCGCTTCCCGGTGTCAGCCTCTTTCTTTAGAACTCCAGAGGCAACCATCAAATCAGTGAGTTTTCCAGATAATCTCACTGCAGATTCAACAGTAGTAGGGTTGGCTGAAACAACCATGCCCTGAATGCAGGCGGGAAGTCCACCTACATATCTGTCGATTCTCTTTTCTAAAGTCGGCACCATGTCTGGCACCAAAGCAACCAACTCGTGATAACGTGTACTGTAGCCGATGTGATCATCACCTTTCATCACATGGTTGGACAGTTCCACTTCCAACTTTTGCAGCTCATTCTTAGGACAGAATTCTGTTCGCAGCAGTGCTTTGAAGTCTTCCCATGGCATTGCCATAGCTTCATCTCTTCCCCGGGCGTTGATCTGACTATTCCACCAAGTCAGAGCCCGTTTGTTGAATGTTCCAGCAGAGTAGCGGACTTTATGATGCTCTGGACAGCTGCAGAGATCCAGAGTAGCTTCAATCTTTTCAATCCATTGGATTAATCCAACGGCTCCTTCAGATCCACTGAAGCTAGGCGGCTTACATCCTACAAAGGATTTGTAGGAGTAGTGTGAAGTACCACCAGTATTCCCACTGGCTTCTCCTGATGAATTGCCAGTGTTGTTGATCTCATTACGGAGAAGGTTGAACATCTCCGGTATCGCTTCCTTCATCTGGTTGGTCATTTGGCTGCTCAGTAGATTCACCAAAGCGATGGTGGTAGGGTCCAGTATGGGTGTTGTGCCTGACCCAGATGCTTGAGTTATCAGTGGAGGAGGAGGAGGTGGCAGTGGAGGCTGTGTAGGAGGAGAGTCTGGCGGTGATGGTGTAGATGAATGTGGAGCTAAGTCTTGTGGCGGTGGTGGAGGTAACGAAGGAGTCTGTCTTCTTGGCGGCATTCTGATCATAACCAAAATAGTATTGGTTAGTGCAATGATCGAACGCAGAAGACATAATGCAATAAAGTCTTAAATCTTAAATTCTCTACATGCAGGGTCCCTAGGTTATAGTATAGGCCAAACCGTTTAAATAAATGACCTATATTTCTCTATAACCATGGCTCTGATACCAATTTGTCACACCCCGAGCCGGCGGGATAGGATCGGTTGTCCCGTCGGGCGGAAAGTTCCCTAGGCGCGATATCGTGAGTGATAATCGTGATGATCAGATTGTTTACATTGCACATGATACAAATGAGAAATGCTAAACATAATAGAATTACAAAGTTAAATTACATCAGTATTGTTTATAATTTAACAATGTAAATCTACCAGTAACATCATAAATTTCTATCTTGTATTTACACATGATATACAAAATAATTTGTATATTGATGTCTTCAAAAATATGCAGGACCAAAACACTAAGTCTTCTATCTGAATTCCTAGTCCAAAAGGAATAACTCCTTAGTTGACCTGTTCGTCACCTGAGAAGTCATGCAAAAATCAAGTCAACACATTGTTGGTGAGTTCATATAGTTTTATGATTTGAAAATGATTTGAAAACCTCCTTTGGTAAAGACCCTAACCTCATTAACTCCACATGTAATATCCACATCGGTATGCTTATATATAGGGAATCACGAAAGGGTCAAGCCCAGACGCTATCCCACCACATACTAACATGCATATGACACTGTTGTTAATGATAATTAAGCATTTTTACCCAACACCTCTGATTTAGATCATGATATTGAAATCTGATATGCCTTTGATTTATTGAGTTCCTCATAGATATATGATTTCCCAAAAAGACAGTGATAATAGTAAAATGTCAAATATTTAATTTAATAATTAAATAAAACATTTAAATACAACTAAGACATGATGATTGGGTATGATTTTACTCAATCAGTTAGACTTAGTTGTTGGTGGTTGTCCAAGTTGTAACCTCTCACACGTGACCCATGTCAGGCATAACTCACAAGGAGTACACCTGAACTGAGCGGGATTTTAATGATTTGCCCGTTACAGCTTGACCCAATGGTCTTCTGCATCTGAGTGGGACTTTAATGTTTTGCCCGTTACAGCCTGACCCAATGGTCTTCTGCATCTGAGTGGGACTTTAAGGATATCCTGTGATTCTTGATCTCTTGATTCTCATGATTTTGACTTTGATATTGATTTCATTTGATCGTTCATGTTATTGCCCGTTACAGCCTGACCCGAAGGTCTTCTGCATCTGAGTGGGACTTTATATGTGTGTTACACGTGGTCTTGATTCCATATACAACTGACATCCACCTTAGGTTGAAGAGTAATGATTTCATTAGATCATAATGATTTCATTATTAACATGATTCACACACATTTATGATATCTGATTTCTTGAGTCTCTTGATCTTGATCTTTTGAATTCCCATGTTTCACTCTGATAATTGATTTGATTATGATTCTTTGTGCACAGATCCCACACTGAGTTATGATTCCTTTGAATGTGATCTTTTGATTTTGTTCAATTGATTTCACTTTGAATTTAGATTCTTGAATTTGAGCTTGATGGACTAAGGGTTGATTTAGAATTTAAATTTAAAGTATTACTCATAAGAGTACTTTAATAAGTTTGGATAATTGATATGTATCGTAATTTCCTAGACAGGAGTCCAGGAGTATCAACAAACATATATATGTAAAACATATAATAACGGAAAGCATTTAAATAAACAGTTTAAATAAAACAGTTTACTCATGCTTCTCAGACCCGCGTTTTAAAACAAAAATGTTAGAAAAAGGGGCAATGAACTCACCTGTGTTGCTAAGTATAGGTTACCACAAATAATGCGCGCTCGTTGTTTGTAGCTTAAGTATCTTCAATCACCTGAGTTGTTTTAAGAAATTCAAATACGATAAGCCGTTATAATAGACGAACACTAGGGTTTTGGTCTCGGTGTGCAACTAAGTGTCCTAGATCACTAATGTGTTTCTATGACTCTTTCTAATTGATCTAACTTAATTCCCTTGAGTTACCCAAAATCCCAATATGAACCCTAGATGAGTAGGTTTCATATTTATCTCATTAAAAGTATTTTATTAACTTGATGTTGATAGCTATTTCATTTTAATAAAAACATTTATTTAATATAATCAATGAATGTAGTTTGGTAATAGTTGTAGTTTGAGTTCATTTTATTCAAAGCATAGTTACTTAAATGAAAAATAATTTACACTAAATGGACTTAGATTGCGCCCTTTGGGCCCAATCTCGACCCATTGGTTGAACTTCGTTTCTCACTTGATTCCTCTCATGGTTTTGATGAACTAAATCCTTGATAGTTTTTAATAACCATCTAAATTAGTCATTTGTTTTATAGCACATCCTAGGGTTTAAGTGTTAATATTTAAATAAACACTTGAACCTTAAGTTATTGTCCTTGATTCATATGACATTACAATGAAATCCCGATGCGTTGGACTAGAGTAATGCATCTTAATGATCCCTCTTTTATTTGTTTGAATGAACTAGAGACCCTAATACTTTTCTTCATGCATGGGTCCACGTATCCCTTCATGCACCCCATGCACACACACACTCACCTTGCATGCTAAGATAAACCAACCTAATTCGTCCAATCTAATGTTTTCATGAACCGGTTGGGTGATCTTTTGAATCAAATGTGTTATACGGTCTAATGAATGCCTACGAGTTGGAATCCAGCGAATGGTTATGATCGAATGAAACCCACCGAATGAGGACTAAGGCGAATAGAGCTTGGGAGTTCGAATGACCTGTTGGTTCGAATGAGGAGGGTTATATTCGGCCATAAGGTTCGAATGAGAAAATGGCGAATGGGTTGAGTATGGCTATCCTAAGTCATTCGACCGAATGTGGGTCATTCGTGATTGGGTTGGCCGAAGAAAGGAATGACGGTCGAATGAGGTGTGGTCGAATGATGAGCTGCCGGGGGAGTGTCGAATGATGGCCTGATCGAATGAGGCAGGGACGAAAGGGAGACTTTGCCATTCGGCGAATGAGTTTGAAGATCCATTCGGCGAATAGGGTTAAAGCTAGCCATTCGTGGGCCTGTGCATTCCTCATTCGGCTAAGCCGACTTCCAACATGACTGATCATAAATTTTCAAGCTAATCAACTGGTTTCGAGATGAGACTTGTTCCTACTTTGTGTTAAAGCGGTATAGTGTGAATCCTAAGGGTTAGAATGGTGTGTAACCGGTTGAAAGGGTGGCCGATCAAAAGGGTTTTCAAAACCCTAAAAATTCGAATTTAACTTGATCTTTACCTCAGATTCGATGGATGAACTCTTAGATCGGTTGTACTTTCACTATCTATTAGTGATTGTGGAGATTTAGACACCAAAATGGACGAATTTCGTGAAGAATTGAGGTAGAACTTTTAGAGAGAAGGTAGAGAGAGGTTTTTAGAGAGGGAATGTAGAGAGAAAATGGTGAGGATGATGAAAGTGGCTGGTGGTTGTGGTTGGTGTGGCCATAAATGCCACAATTAAGGTGGAGAAAATACCCGGGTTCGTTCGGGTTCGTTCGGTTTCGCGTGGTTTCGCGTAAAAACGTCGGTTTCTCGTCATTTTCGCTACGAAACGACTCGGTTTTAAAATAGGTTTCATAAAATTATTTTAGGTTGTGATTCCTAATAAATTAACTAAATATCTTTTAATTATTTAAATTTCAAAATATTTATTTAACGTTTAAATCGAATCGCGCGGTCATCGCGCGTATTTGTTCGAATCATCACCCGATTAAACACGTCGATAACAACACTTTTCAATATTGTTTTCTAATTATTGAATATCATTCAGAACGTTAAACTTTCAGATTTATTCGTACAGATCGTCACCTATACGAAAAAAATCCGTCGGTTAGTCATTCACGTAACGACATTCGTGTTGTTTTGTTCTGTAAAGCCTCACATACGTTTATACGTAATATGATCCTAACAAATAAATCATATGATGATTCTGAGTTGCCAGATAATTATCTGACTCCAGAACCATTGTTCTGATTTGATTTCTCTGAAATGACTGTGAATTCGCTGTTTTGATAGTATATAATGATACTGAGACTTGATATGAATATGAAATATACTGAATTATATAAGATTTGTACCTGATTACTGTTCACGTACTGTTTACGATCACTGTCCCGGTGACGGTTCCGGTTCCGGCACTGATGTTACAACTAAGGATGATAACTTTTCCTTCAATGCCTACAGTGACATCCGATTATGGAGTATGTAAGACAGATGCAAAGTCCACAACTGGTGGTGCACAATTTTTGGGGGAACGATTAGTTTCTTGGCAGTGTAAAAAGCAAACATCTGTGGATACAACAACAAATGAGAGACTATGGTTTGAATTATCTTAAAACCCCAATCCATGTTGATAACGAGGCTGCCATTGCTATTACTAAAAATCAAGTGTATCATTCGCGTTGTAAACACTAATATATTGGGTTTCATTTCATACGCGATTGCTATGAAAAGAAACTTATTGATGTGGTGAAGATACATACAAATGAGCAACGAGCAGACCTTCTCGCCAAGGCTTTTGATAAAAATTGTTTTGAGTATTTACTGAAATTAAATGGTATTCGGGTCATGGGTGAGGTTATTTTTTATTGAATTGTCATCAGATATTTTTTATTTTTTTTGTGTTTTAGTTTTAGGGGGAGAAAATTTGAAAAAAATCAAAAACAATTGAAAAATCAAAAACACAAGAATATTGAAAAATTAAATTTTGAGAAATTGATTTGACTTTATGAGAAATGATAGTACATTGCAGTAATCTGAAGTACATTTGTGTCAATTTAGAACTTAAACATAAAGAGCATTTACAATTACTAAGTATGATATGTTGGTAGGTTTATAAGGTTGAGACAACATCTGACAAAATTATGATTATATTTTATGGGATACAGTTGCTAGGAACATAGTGCTTAGCTTTGTTCTGAATGAGTGGTTGTTAATCTTACAATGTTTCTCTTGAATTAAAATTACTTAATTGCTAGTTTCGTGAAAAGGTTTGTTTCACAGGTTCGTTTGAAAATTGGAAAGGTATAAAGTCACAAGGTTCATGAGAGAGCTTCGCCACTTTCATCAGTTTCAGAAACGAACCTTCTTGCCTTGATTTTGATTTTTTCGATTTTGTGACTCTCAGTATCTTTGCCTTATATCAGTAGAATCGTAATTGTATTGTGATTGTAAAAAGGTAAATAGATTGAATATTCACCGGTTAGATTTGTAGATTTTTTTGATTTCTAGGTATAGTTAGTCGAACATATATTTTTTTTGATTAAACCTGTTTAAATCAACATTTGAAAGAAAATGATTTTATTAAAGTTGTTGATCTGTAGATGGCGAACATATGGTATCATTTGCTTAATCTAATTCGTAGATTTGAATTTTGAGTTTAAATTTGAACAGGTTTGGTTGAACTCAAAAGGTTTGGGTTGAACCTCTTCTAATTCTAGAACCGAACCTGTTGTCAAAGGTTTGTTTGACCATAAGGTTCACTTAAGATTCATAGGTTCGTTCATCTTTGAGGTTAGTGATGTTAAACATGTTTGTCTTGAATTTAGGTTCGTCTACTATAGGTTCGGCACAGGGGGTTCGCTGGATTTAGACTAAGAATTTTTTTAATTTTTGATTTTGATTTTTTTAATTGTTGTTTGTTTCTATGTGCTTACCTGGATCCAACAACAAAGAATGGCAAGGAGTTTAGACCGATGATCGAGTTTCTAAAAAGATCAAGGATATACTATGCTATCTCCAATTCATGTCACATTTATAGATCATATATTCAGAGTTTCTGGGAATCAGCAAGATTGATTACTGTAGATGATGTTTATGTGATTGAAGCTAATGTGTTGGGGCAAGCAATTAGGATAAATGAAGCTGATATTAGAAGAGTGTTGCAATTCGGTGGAGAACCTGAAGGAATGACATTAATTCCTGAGAGGTGCGTTAAAGGACGCTTCATGAGAATCAAGTACTTTGGGGTGTATAGTGAGTATTCTACCAAGAAAGGAAAGATGCCTTTATAGTACAAGTTTTTAGCTCATGTACTTTTACGTTGCATCAGTATGAGAAAAGGCACTTTCGATGAGCTAAGGGATTTGATGAGATCTGCCATGGTGGCTTTGATTTTGAACAAGCCATTCAACTTTTTTGCAATGATCTTCAGATATCTGTCTGACAACATTACTAAGGCAAAAGATAGATTCTTTATGTATCCAAGATTCATTCAAATGATGATTGATGATTAGTTTCCTGAATAGAATTTACCAAGAGTTGCATCTGATATACTAAAGTTGAAGCACATGACTGATTCAAGTCTAGGACAAGTGAAGATTTATCAGAAGAGTAGTGATGTGATTCTGACAAAAGATTGCATTTGTCATTGTGCTAGAGCCAATTATGTTGCTCCATTGAATGTTGCATGGAGACATGATGATTCCAATTCAGAAAATGAACAAATGGATGATGATGATCAACAACCACCACCTCCTCCTCAGGATCCACAAGTGAGAGAAACTCAAGCACAATCATCCCAATCTCATCAACAACCACAAAAACAAGAACAATAAACTCCAAATGTAACTCATACTAAATTTGTTCCTCTTCAAGTCATTTATCCTAATCAACCTGAAGTTCAAGTACAAGCAGATGCTACTGTTTCATCTCCACATGTTGAGGCTGAAAATGTTGATGCTGAAGTGGAAGAAGAATTCACTGAATCTGAAATGGAAACTCTTCAAGTTGGAAATAGAATGGTGAGGAGATTGAAGAGAAAGCCAATGCAACAACAACAGGACTTGGAAGAACGAGAAGAGAGGAATGATCCTAATTTTATAGTTGATGAACTAGAGATATCAAGACCAAAGAAGAAGAAGAAGATGGCTAATGTGCCTAAGAGAAAGAAGTCAAGGACTCCAAGAATTATTATTTCTTCTCCTATGACTACATCTTCAGCACCTGTATCTATTTCTGTATCTGTACTAGTTTCTGTTGCTGTATCTGTTCAAGAGGCTGCTGTTTCTACATCTCAAGTTCCTGTGCATACTGAAACTTCTATGCCTAGTTTTGATCATGTAAATGTTGCATCATTCATGCCTTCATTTGGGAATGCTACAATAGTTACAACATCATTTCAAGAAGCTTCTACTTCCAGAGTCGATTCTATGTTTGAGGGTTTGGATGATCTGGATTTAAACTTCTCTTTGGATTATGATGATTCTGAATTGAGAAGGAGGATTTCTATTTTGTCACAGGAATTTGATAAATACAAGAAGCAGAAGGAGAAAGCTGAGACTGAAAAACAATCTTCTTCAATTCAAATTGATTTGGAATTGATGAGAAGTCATATTAATCAATTACAGAAGTGGAGAGAAGAAGATTTACAAGACAAGAAGATGATGAATGAAAGGATTGTGCCATTGGAAAGGTTGACCAAAGAACAGAATGATAAGATTGTTGATTTAAAGAAAGAAAATCAGATGTTACAGCAAAGGATTAATGAAATTCAAGACAAAGTTGGTCATTCTGAGACTCAAGCTGTAGATACTGAAAGATGTCATATTTCTGAAGGTGCTAATGATGATCCTGTGTATGTAAACATTGATGATGAAGAGGAGGAAGAAAAGGTTGATTATGAAGATTCTGATTTTGATGAACATCCAGGCTTTAATGCTTTTAATGATGATGGTGAAGATGATGATGGTGATGTAACTGGTGTTGGAGGTTCAAATGGATTGAATTCTATAACTGGAGCAATAGTGATTTACAAACCATCAGGAATTTCTTTTGATGGAAATCCAGTTTCATCTGTTTCTCCTGACAAAGCTAAAGAAAGTGAAGATATGGAGATAGGAGATATCACAGAATCTGAGTATCCAAAGTCGTTGATTATTCTTTACCAACATTTGCAGATTTATTCAAACAAGCTGGTGATGTAGAACTACAAAGGATGATTGGTGAATTGAGTAAAACTAGAGAATTAGAAGAAGGATGATTGGTGATGTAGAACTACAAAGGATGATTGGTGATTGGTGTGTTGTTTGGCGTAAAAGTAAATGAGTTACAAAATGCAAATACTTCTGGAAAAATGATAGTTGGAGAATCAGATCATTGATTTGAAGTTGAACATGATGAATATGTTGATGAAAATTTGTATAATCTGCAGACGTTGAAGAAAATTTTTGATATTGAAGTTAATAGAAGAGTTCCAAGTACAACAAGCGATACTTTGAAGATCAAAACACATATGGATATTTGGAGAGAAAGTCAAGAAGAAAAAAAGTATATCATTGATCATTTGATGATTTTTAAACAGATGATTGAAGTATATGATGAATCAGTTCAAGAAAATCAGTCAAAACAATTTTCAAGGTTCAAGATTGGATCAAAATCCAAGATGCGTGGAAGAATTGTGAGTTATGGATACTTTCACAACATTTCAGGAGTTTTGCAAAATAAAGGATGTTATGTGGTGAAAAGGACAGATGGATGTCAATATTTTGGAAAAGCATATGATCTTATGTCTTTACCTTCTTTTGAATGCATGCAGTTGTCAAGACTAAGAATGATAAAGCCTATTCAGACTGAACACAATGAAAGATTTGAAAAGTTGTTGAAGAAGGAAGCCAAGATAGGATGGAATTGGTTGGTTCCTCCATTTTCAGTGCAGAAGCATATTTCTTATGTTTATCCAAAGCCAAAGGTTTATTCTAGACCAACATTGAGAAAGATAGAACAAAATTGGAATTCTTATTTCAAGTTTTGGTACTATGATGAAAAATCTTCTGAAGCAGTTATTTTATTAAGAAAAGATGAGAAATGGAGAGTTATAAGATTGCTTGATCCTGTTTGGCTGGTTAATTGTTCAAAACAAGAGATTGATCTTCTCAATGAAGCTGAAATTTATGCAAGTGAAGGATATCATGATGTTGGTGTGAGTTATAAAGATATGGCTTTGCAATTTCAAACTGTAGCAAGAATGTGCTACACTTTGGGAATTCATTCTGGATGCAACTGGGAAGATGTAAATTATCTGTATGTTGAGTTAATGGCATTGCAGAAAGAGATTGATGATAGAGATGCAAAGATCGAAGCTGAGTGTTTGCCAAAGATTCCAAAGTCAGTGATTATTCGTGCTGAAGATAATGTTTGTCAAGATCAATCGTCGAGTGGAACTCAGATTGAAGATTGAAGATAAAGACTTCGATGATTTTGAAGTAACTATTAAGGGGGAGTTTGTTAGGTCATTTTATAATATGTTGCTTTCAAAAGTTTGTAATTTAAGTTAGTTTTTTGCTAGGTTCGTCTGGCCCACGAACCTATTGATGCGTAATGTAGAGGTTCGTCCAGCAAACCTAAAGGTTCGTCTGGCAAACCTAAAGGTTCGTCTGGCGAACCTAATGGTTCGGCTAGGTTCGTCTGTTTTGTGTATATATTGTAGGTTTGTTTGTATTTTGAAAGAGTGATAGAATAGAGAGTAAGAGAATATGTGTTCTTGTCATTGTAATAAGATTTTGTTGATCAATCAACATGATGTTTATCATAATAATTGTGTATCTTTGATTCATATAGATTTAATCTAGATTCCGCATAGATTGAATTGTTAATAGAATTCCATTGATTGATCCAGAGAAATCTATAATGTATAACAGAGGTACTTCATGCATGCTCTTATTTGAATTGGATGCAATAAATATCCAGGTTTTTACATCGTATAACAAAGGGTAATTTATTGCATACACTTATTATTTTGGATACAATGAGAATTTCATGACTATACATTGTATAACAAAGGAGCCTCAAGCTTACTCTAATTTATTTGTTTACATAATTAAACTGTAGATTTGGTGAAACAGATCAGAATCGATGAAGAAGATCTACGAACTATCAATCACGTGCCGAATCCATGTATGATATGTATAGAATCAAAGAAACACAAGCAATTTCATAAACAATCTTCTATTAATCAACAAATGATTACAAGTCCTTTCACACAGAAAGTTTTCTCACACAGAGAAAATTCTCTCAGGTTTGCTGAAGTTCTGTCAAAAAATTCTGAAGAATTCAGACAAACATACTATATATACTAACAGCTTGTCAGCCGAACCTATCATTAGCCGAACCCCTAGGTTCGTTAGCCGAACCATTAGGTTTGCTGGGCGAACCCTTAGATTTGCTAGGCGAACCTAGGTTGCCAAACCTATAGGTTCGCCGAACCTTCTCCAGGATATAGGTTCGCCGAACCTATCAAAGCAATAGGTTCGCCGAACCTACCGAGGTTCGTGGGCCAGACGAACCTATGCAAAACCCCTAGCCGGACCTATACAAAACTTTAAATAAATTACATTTTGAATAGCAAACAATTACGTATATGCACTAACAAACTCCCCCTTAATAGTTGCTATCAAAAATATTCAGTCTTTCTCTGCAGCTTTGTCTTCATCTTTATCTTTAACTTCACTTGATTCACCAATATCTTCACTAACAATGTTATCCACCGCTCGTATAACAACCGAACGTGGAATCTTTGCTAATCTTTCAGCTTCCAGCTTATCTTCTCTCTCATCCCTTTTTTTCTGCACCTTCATCAATTCAACATATAGGTAATTCACATCATCCCAATTGCATTCAGAATGTATACCCAAAGTATAACACATTCTAGCAATGGTTTGATACTGAATTGCCATGTCTTTGTAGCTTACTCCAAAATCATGAAAACCATCATCAGCATAAATCTCTGCAGTGTTAAGTAAATCAATGTCGTCCTTAGAACAGTTTGCAATCCACACAGGATCTAACATCCTAATCATTCTCCATTTATCTTCTTGCTTCAAAAGAATTACTCCTTCAGATGTCTGATCATCATAGAACCAGAATTTGAAATAAGGATTCCAATTCTGTTCCATCATCCTTAATCTTGATCTCTTGAATGCTGTTGGCTTGGCATATCCATGAATTCTGTCTCGAACTTAAGGTGAAAGCAAACTCCATCCAGTTCGAGCTTCTTTCTTTAACAGCTTCTCAAAAATTTCATTATGTTTTGTCTGGATAGGTTTAATCATCTTCAGCCTTGCCAATGTCATGCACTCAAATGATGGTAAACTCATTAAGTCCAAAGCTTTACCAAAATATTGACATCCATCTATCCTCTTCACGACATAGCATCCTTTATCAGTCAGACTTCCAGGAATGTTATGAAAATAACCATAACTAACAATTCGTCCAATCATCTTAGACTTGGAACCAATCTTGAATCTTCTGAATTGTTTAGTTTGATTATCTTGAACTTTGTTGTCTATTACTTCAAACATCATCTTGAAATTATGTAAATGATCAATAATATACTTTGTCTCCTCCTTATATTCTTTCCAGAATTCCATGTTTGTCTTTTCTTTAACTAGATCCAAATATGTCTTTGACGTACTTCCAATTTCAAAAATTTTCTTCAAAGTGTTCATGTTGTATAAATCTTCATCAATAATATCATCCTTTTCAAAATCAGACAAATCCAACTCATCATTTTGCTCAAAATCAAACATCTGATCAGCATCAATCTCAAATAAATCATGAAAGTCTTTTGAAGAATAATCACCAGCAATTTCACCTTCTTCTAAATCTTTATCAGCTGAAATCTCAAATAACTCATGAAGGTCTTTGAAGAATAATCACTAGCAATCTCACCTTCTTCTAAATCTCTTTCTACTGGAATCTCAAATATCATCCTCTATAAGTCAACATCAGAATGCATTTTAAACAATTCAAGAAATGTGGGCAACGAGTAATCAATAATCCCTTCAGGATTTTCTATTGCATTTAAATTCTCAAACTCAAAATCATTACAACAAGTAGACCTATCAGAAACAGCACTAACTGGAGTAGCTTCCACAGTAATCTTTTGATGAATCATACAAAACAATAGCTCCAGTTATAGAATCCAATCCACCAGCTCCACTACTCACACCTCCAACATCACCATCATCATTCTCATCATCATCATCATGAGCATTCAAGCTCGGATGTTCATCAATATCACTATCACCATAGTCTACCTTTTCCTCTTCCTCCTTTTCTTCATCACCATCAAGATCAACAACCACTTTCTCAGCACCAGCACCAGAAGCTTCCACTTTATCATCTTTTTCTTCCAACTCTCTAATCTTCTGTCTTAGAGCAGTATTTTCATTCTTTAGCTCAACAATGTCTTCATTCTGCAACTTACTCAGAAATTCCAACTCATCTATTCTCTCACTCAACCTTTTCATCTCAGCTACATCCTCCTCTCTCCATTTGATTAGTTGAGCAATCTGAGATTTCATCTCATCAAATTCACTTGTGCCTGAAGATGAAGGTTGATCAGTTTTAGCCTTATCCTTTTCCATCTTATACAAATCAAACTCTTTTGACAGCATAGAAATTCATCTTCTAAGCTCTGTGTCATCATAATCAACTGTGAAATTTAAATCACCCAGGTTATCTAAACCTTCAAACAAATATTCATCCTTAGAAATAGTATCCGAATGAAATGAAGTCTCTGGCAATGATGTAGAAACAGTAGTAGAATCCATGAAGGATGTCACAAATGTAGGTACATTTACAAACTCAGGAGTTTGTAAACTAGAAACAGGAATAGAAGCAGTAGCAGTAGAAACATGAGTAGATACTGGAGGTGAATAAACAGGAACAGATGATACAGAAACTGTAGAAGTCACAACTGATGATGACACAACGATCTTAGTAGCTTTTGACTTCTTCTTCCAATATGGCCCTTTAGCCATTCTCTTTCTTTTCTTCGGCTTCGAAGACTCGGGCTCTTCAGCAACAAAACTAGGATCAACAGTTTCTTCTCTAGCCTTTTCAGCTTGTTTGACAAATTTCTTTTTCATCCTCCTGACCATCTGGTTGCCAACCTGTACAGTCTCGAACTCAGACTCTGTATCAGATGACTCCTCACCTTCATCTTCACCAGCAGGTTTCTTCTGTTGCTCAGACAACTCAACAGTAACATGCTCCTGTGAGCTTGGCTCTTGTGAAGATTGATCATGTGGTTGTGATCGGGAAGATTGACCTGTAGATTTCTTTGACTGTTGCCTTGGAGGAGGAGGTGGAGGTTGAGACTGGTCATCATCATCTCCAAATACTTCAGAATCAGACTTGGAGTCTGCATGCCTCCAGACATTATCCTCAGGAGCTATGTAGTTCGCCCTAGCACAATGTCCAATCAGATCTTTCTCCAGAATAGCATCCCCACTCCTCTGATATACTCTAACTTGACCCAGACTAGAATCAGTCATATGTTTCAGCTTCAACAAATCAGAAGCCTCTCTAGGCAGCATGCCGTCAGGAAATCTCTCATCGATCATCATCTGAACAAACCTAGGATACATGTAAAAACGATCCTTGGCTTTCGTGATGTTGTCGGACATATAATGAAAGATCGTAGCATATATCCGTGATCTGCGTAGAAACTCGATCATTTGCCGAAAGTCTTTGCCATTCCGTGTAGTCGAATCTAGGTAAGCACAAACATTATGTTTGTCTCCGAAAGTTAAGTTCGCCATTTCTACAATTATAAAGAAAATACAATTAGAAACAAAAAAATATTAAAAATTTTTTTTTCTAAGTATAGACCAGCGAACCTTTCCTGGGACGAACCTAATGTTAGACGAACCTACTACACAACGAACCTATTGTTCAGACGAACCAATTCCTGAACGAACCTTCTGTTTGAACGGACTTTAGAAGGAACGAACCCTCAATGAACGAACCTTCATTGAGCGAACCTCCACATCAAACGAACCTGTTGGTCAAACGAACCTTGACCAATAAGGTTCGGTTCTATTGAAAGTCAGAGGTTCTCCACAAACCTATCAGATTCAAACGAACCTTCAAGATTCGGCGAACCTTAGTTCATTCAACAAACCTTGTTTGTCCAACGAACCTATTCCAGTTTTCAAATCAAATTTTCAAAACTTCGAATTATACAACAAAATTTGTATACCCAGTTTCGAAACACAACAATGAACAACTTTAATAAAACCAGTTTTATAAAACAACAGATTTAAATGATTTTAATTAAAGAAAACAGGTTCGACTTTATAAATCCTAAAAACACTCAGATCTCTCAAATCAACCGGTCAAACTCAAAGATTTATACCAAAAAATGTTCACAAATTGATTCCGAGTCTAATGATGTCAAAGAAAAAGTTTAGGAGGTCCAGAATCAAAAGTCGAAAAATCTAAGCTTGTAGGTTGGCGTCTGTGAAAAGTGAGGGTGACGAACCTCACAAACGAACCTAGTTTAGATATGCGAACCTATTGACCGAACCTTTCAGACGAACCTCTCAAGCGAACCTTTTCAGGCGAACCTGACCACAAACCTTTTGGACGAACCTCTCAGATGAACCTGAACAACAAACCTAACTAGCGAACCTGATCAATAACCTGTTCAACGAATCTTGTGGACGAACCTTCTCACAAGCCAGGCGAACCTTTTTAAAATTTGATTTTATATTTAAAAAATCAAAACAAATTCATGTTTAATTGTTTCAAGTCAAACAAATAATCAAAAATTATTGATTTAACATCAGATAAAAATAAAAATCTTTTTGTAATTTTTCAAATTTTTAGAACAATTAAACTACAAATTTAACAAAACTAGCTATTCTAACAAAATTCAAATCTTTTTGTTTGAGAAAAATCCAGACATGAGATCATATTGTTTTACAATTATCAACACGTCTGATTGAAGTAATGAATATATTTATTAGCAATTTACAAGTCCAAGATGATTGTTAGTATACTTATCCTTTTAAGTTTAATTACTTAGCCAAGATATCAATTTAAACAAAATTATCAAATACTTTATAGTAATCCATTTACTTGAACACATCCCCGGTTTGTGAATAATTAATCAAACATAAATGTTCTTGAAACTAATTACTTCAATTTTAACCAACCTGGTCATGCAAAAATAAAGCAGAATTTCTTTTTGAAAATAACAAAATAAAAAACAATTTGAATTTGTTCAAATCATGGAATCATGGTTGATACTTACGTATGCTCAGATGATCCAGATAATGAACTAAAAAATAATTTAAGATTAAGCTTTTAACAATCAGATCGATATTTTCATATACGCAGAGATTGTCCAAATCTTAATCAGAACCAAGAAAAAAAATTTGAATCGTTTAAAGCTATAACAATCAGGTCGATACGTAAGTATACGCAAAGAATGTTCCAGCTTTAAACTAAAATAAAAGAAAAACAAAATTAGAGTTTCTTTTGAAAATTAAACACATGATCAAAACAAGTCATTTAACTTTTTGTTCAAGAAACACTTTGTAAGAAAAATTACCACTCTTTCAGGACAAAACTAAGTACTGCATTCTAAGCATCTGTTTCTTATAAAGCATAATCAAACTTTTGTTTCAACTTATCTTAACTAAGTTATAAACCTACCAACACATCATACTTAGTACTTGTAACAGCTCTTTATGATTAAAATCTTAATGGTACAGATATGCTTCCAATTGCCAACAATGTGCTATCATTTCTCACTTGGTCGAATCAATTTCTCAGATTTTTAATTTTTTAATGTTTTTATGTTTTTGGTTTTTCAATTGTTTTTGTATTTTCAAAATTTTCTCCCCCTAAAAACTAAAATTACAAAAGACGAAAAATTAAAATATCTGATGTTAATTCAATAAAAATGATTACGAAGGAAGTTGATTCTTAATTACCTCACCCGTGACCCGAATTCCATTTAATTTGAATAAATACTAAAAACGGTTTTTGTCAAAGGCCTTGGTGAGAAGGTCTGCTCTTTGCTCGTTAGTGTTTATCTTCACCACATCAAACAGTTTCTTTTCATAGCAGTCGCGTATGAAATGAAACCGAATATCAATGTGTTTGGATCGTGAATGATACACGGATTCTTGGTTATAGCAATAGCAGCCTCGTTGTCAACATGAATCAGGGTAGTTAGAAAATTCAAACCATAGTCTCTCATTTGTTGTTGTATCCACAAGACTTGGGAACAACAACTGGCAGCCGCTACATACTCACCCTCACATGTAGATGTAGCAACATATGTCTGCTTTTTGCACTGCCAAGAGACTAACCTCTCCACCAAAAATTGTGCACCTCCAGTTGTAGATTTGGAATCAGTCTTGCATCCTCCATAGTCAGAATCACTATACGCATGGAAGGAAAAGTTATCATCCTTAGGATACCACAAACCAATGTATGGTGTACCCTTCAAATAACGAAGAATCCTCTTGACTACTATCAGATGAGAAACTTTAGGTTTAGATTGATAGCGAGCACAGATACTTGTAGCGAATACAATATCCGGCATTGAGGCAGTCAAGTACATCAAGCTTCCGATCATTCCACAATATAAAGTAGGATCGATTAGCTCCCCCTTAAGATCAGGCTCAATCCCATGATTGGGTTTAATGGGCATGGAAATAGGTTTACAATCAAGCATGCTAAACCGTTTTAGCACATCTTGAATGTATTTGGTCTGATGAATGAAAATTCCATCATCAGTCTGATATATTTGTAAAACCAAAAAGAACTTGATGTCTAACATGGCACTCATTTCAAACTTCTCAATCATAACCTCTTTAAATTCCAAACACAACTGTTCATCGGTAGACCCAAAGATGATGTCATCAACATAGATCTGAACAAGAAGAATATCATTTCCCTTTTCCCGATAAAACAGTGTTTTGTCAATCTGACCCCTATTGAACCCGTGTTCAATAAGGTGAGTCGAGAGAGTCTCATACCAAACTCGAGGAGCCTGATGTAGACTGTGCAGTGCTTTATTCAGGAGGTATACCTGATCCCGGTGGATCGGATCCTCAAAGCCCGGTGGCTGACAAACGTACACTGTTTCCTTCAAAGACCCATAAAGGAATGCAGACTTGACATCCAACTGAAACACTTTGAATTTCTTGTGTGCAGCAAAAGCCAGAAAAAGTCGAATTGCTTCTAGGCACGCCACAGGTGCAAACACTTCGTCGTAATCAATTCCTTCGAATTGTTTGAATCCTTGAACAACTAAACGTGCTTTGTTCCGAACAATCACGCCTCTATCATCTCTCTTGCACGGTAACACCCATCTGGTGCCTATCTTCTTCTCTCCCTTAGGTAAATCCACAAAATGCCACACACCCAGCTTCTGAAACTGATTCAGCTCCTCTTGCATGGTCTCCACCCAGGCAGGCTCACGCAATGCCTCAGTTACAGATTTTGGCTCAATCTGAGAAATAAATGCAGAATGCATCCATAACTCTTGAGTCCCATGAGTTCTCTCCAACTCAACATACAAACTCTCCTCGTTTTTAACTTGCTGTCTTGTCTGTACTCCAACAGACGGATCTCCAATGATCTGCTCAACATGATGATTCACATGGACTCTAGTAACTGGCACTTGCGGGACACCAACATTATGATCAAGATTTGTAATATTCTGATCAATATCTTGATCATGAGAAACTGCATCTTCAAAGATATCCTGATCATCCTCAGATGACCAATCATTAACTACTTCAGAAGTGCCTTCCTCTGTTGGATGATTATTTGCACCTTGATGAGAAACGCCTTGATCTTCAGAATTTTGTAGATCATATAACATCTACAAGGATATTTCATCATCAGTAAAATTTGGAGACAAATTAAAAAACTCAAAAAGTTTATCATAATCAAAAAGCCAATTTGGACCTTTGCCTACAGGTATAGGTGTATGTCTTTGAAAATCCACATTATACCATAGTTCCACAACACCAGTGCATTTGTTAAACACCCGTTTGTTGGGTAGGCTGTAGCCAAGAAAGAAACTTTCTTCAACTTTAGAGTTGAATTTAGCATCTTTCTTAAGCATGGTACAAAGAGCCCCGAAAGGTTCCAAGTGTTCCAAATTAGGTTTTCGATTTTGAAGCAATTCATAGCAAGTCTTATTATGTCTTTTGACAATCAACACTCTGGTGAGAGTAAAACAGGCGGTCGCTACGGCTTCACTCCAGAATGTAATGGGGGGCTTCGAATCAGCGAGCATAGTTCTAGCAGACTCAATCAATGTATGGTTCTTTCTCTCAGCTACACCATTCATCTGTGGTTCATATGGTGCACAGAATTGCTGCTGAATGCCCTTTGAATCACAGAATGCTTCCATGTTTTGATTCTTGAACTCTGTCCCATTGTCTGATCGAATATGCCTTACCCTCAACTTGTACAAAGTCTCCAACCTATTCACCAGCAAAACAAAATTTTCATAAGTTTCAGATTTATATTTTAAGAACATTACCCATGAGAATCTAGAAAAATCATCAATCACAACAAAACAATATGATTCACCACCAATACTCTTCACATTAATCTGTCCAAACAGATCCATATGAAGTAGTTGCAGTGGTTTATCAATAGAAAACACGGTTTTAGATTTATGTAACCTCCTTTTCTGTTTACCCTTCTTGCAAGACACACAGACATCAAGGAGTTTAAAGTGTTTAATCGGTACTCCATCAACCAAATGATTATGTATTAAATGATTCATCTTCCTGATATGTATGTGACCCATTCGTCTGTGCCAAGACCTCGTATCCTGCTCGGTTGCCTTCGACACCACACACGTCTCCACCTTGTTTACCGTCTCCGCCTTAGCCATGTCCAAAACATATAAATCCTTACTCCTGTCAGCAGTCATCAGAATCCATTCCTCAGGAATCTGAATTCCTTGTTGAAGCACATAACATTTCTTGTCATCAAACAACACTTTATACCCTTTGTCACAAATCTGTGACACACTCAAAAGATTGTTAGTTAACTCCTTGCACTAATTCACGTTATCAAAGGAAACTTTACCATTAGTCAAACTACCACACCAGGTAACCTGATCACCTTTGTCACCTGCAAAGTTAACATAACATCCTTTCATTTCCCTGAACTCTTTCAACAAACCTATCTCTCCCGTCATGTGCCGTGAGCATCCACTATCAACAATCCAGCGACTGTTGATATGGCCCATGAATGCCACCTGCACAATAAATTAAAATTTGATCAGTACCAAAAGGGATGACTCCCGCCATTCCGGCGTTGAGTCACCCTGAATAGCCTCCTGCCATTCCGTTTTGATGAACTACTTGAAGACCCATCTTCCAAGTATTCATCCTTTCTCACCAAAAATTTATTATCTGACCTGTGTCTGAATTTCCAAAAAGAGTTTGAATTTACATTTTGTTTTGAAAATTGTTTAGAAGAAAAATTGTCATAAAATTCATCATCAGATGATGATGCCTTTTTCATCAACCTTTTAACCTGTTGTTTGTTATCAAAAACTTTCCTTTTCTGAATCTTTTCTTCCTTAACCCAGACACATTCAAGATCAAATTTTCTGAGGACTCTCATTTCCTCCTCACTAGGCTTTACTCTCCTAGGAATCCCACCAGATTGGATCACCCGACTGTCATTAACAGAATTCTTTCTGATCTTATGATTTGGACAATTTGCTGAAATATGTCCTTTTCCACCATAAGTAAAACACTGTCGTATTTCTCGTGGAGTAAAAGAATGAAATCTGTTGCAAGTGTCCAAATCACAATCAGCAATGACATGACCCAATTTCCCACATCTATAGCATATCTTTTGTGAAGTATTCTTTGGTTTTAATTCATCACAACTCTTTGATGAACCCAAAGACTTAGATGCAACAGATGGAGATTAACTATTATGCTTAAAACCAGTGACTTTTATTGTGGAATTATTCTTTTGACTTTGAAAAAACTTGGATTTTCCCTTGTTTCCAGCCCCAAATTGATTAGCCTTGTTAACCACCTTGACAAATTTCTTATCAACCTTTTCAGAAAATCCCTTTTGTTTTTGAAAAACAGTACTCAACTCTCCTTTCTGTGTATTGGAAGACTTGACAAACACAGTTGGTTTGAGAGTGCAGGTAGTTTTGACTTTTAATCCTGGTTTGGAAACAACATTTTGTTTAACCACTGCTTTCTCAGCTAATTTTTTTTCAGACTTTGATTTCTGAAATGTAGGACTCTTTTCTCAATAATGTTAACTTGTTGATGACCAATCATTCTCAGAATATCAGCTGGATATTCTGAATCAGTGATGTCCTCGATAATAGGAGCATTATAATCAACAAACTCTTTGTCCTCAGACAATACACTTTCACCATCCTCAGTCACTTGTTCAGACACATCCTTATTTAAGGAAACCAGATGAACTTCCAAATCAGGGTAAATTTGTGGTCTTGGAACATAACTTGGAGGATGTGGCACAACATGAAAACCAATTCCAGAAGTATCATGCGAAGATCTTTGCATGGCAGCAAAGTAATCGATGACATATGTAGAATTTTGGTAATTTTCAAGCTTGCCTTTATGTAACTCAGCTTCAGCTTTGGCTGCTGATAATTCTACTTTCCACTTCTGAATTGAATCAAGATGCACAGACACAGCATGGTTATTCTGTAAAACCTTGATTTTCAAATCTTCATTTTCTTTAGCAAGATCAGTTACCTTTTTGTCAAATGCCTTTTTCTTTTGAAAACAACTTCTTATTTGCTTCTGTGCACTCTCTCAGATCAGAAGTTAACTGAGAATTCATTTCTTTCAGTCTATGAATCATCTCAAGCAGATCATTGTTTACCTCATTCACCTCATCCACCTTCTCCTTGCCTTTCCCAGAGTCTTCTTCCAACGAGGCCATAAATGCACCCATAAGATCATCATACTATTTCCCCCAGTCATAGCCCTCATCAGCTTGACTCACCAAAGCTTTAGATGATGATTTTTCAGATTTTTCTTTCTTTTTCTCAAACTTCTCCTTTGGCTTAAATGGGTTCAAATTTCCTTGCTTCTTTGGGTTCTTGCATTCTCTTGCAAAGTGACCATGTTCACCACAGTTATAGCACTGAGTAGACTTTGGATTAAATCCAAATTTGGTGTTGTGGTCAAAGGTAAATTTCTTTCCAGTCTTCTTCTCATATCGATTGATTCTTCTGATAACGCTTGCCAGTGCTCATTGAGTATCGATTAGTTCCATTTCATCTTCATCAATTTTTTCATAGTCTTCAAACGTAAGATTTGCATTTCCAATTCTGCCTGCTACTTGTTCATCGTATGCGCTGACAACACATGAAAGAATAGACATATGATCCTTAACAGCTTCAACAGTAACTTTTCCCAGATTGATAGTATTTAGCTGGACAGGCGGTGGTATTGGGTCAGACTTCTTCTCATTGTTAGAATAGGATGAACTTGAACTTGTAGAAGCAAAAGGAACATGAGTACTATTTGAAGTACTTGACACAAAAGCAGTCTGAATTTTGGCAGATGAAGCAGGTGGTGTAGCAACAGAACCACCATATAAGGAAGGATCTTGGATAACATTCACTCGTCTTGCTTTCCGTTTATCCTTCATTTCTTGTTCTTCAAGCTTCTAAATAAATTCTACCAATGTAAATCCAGGTAAGTTCTCCCTCAATATCAGTACTAAAGAGTTCCATTTACCGGGCAAAGCATCAACTAGACAGTCAATCTTTTCATCATCTGAATATTCAATGCCACATTTTCTCACTTCGGTCAGTAAATGTCTGTATCTAGTGATTAACGTATCCAAACTTTCATTGCCAATGATGTTAAAATTTTCAAACTCTTTTCGAATATCTGTTGCCTTCATCTTCTTTAGATTCGTGTTTCCTTCAACTCTAGCTTTTAAGGCATTCCAAAGACTATAAGCAGTCTTGTGTTCATCGAATTGGTGTAGAATCTGGTTTGGAATAGCTTGACTCAATAACCAATATGCCTTTTTCTCTGAATCATACTTCTTTCGCTCATCGACATCTAATCGTTCTAAGAGTTGAATTAGATCAGTTCCAACAACTTGGGGTCTCTCATATGGAGATAAAATTCTCTCCCATAGATTAGTGTCTGTGCCATTGAGATGAGTTTCGAAGCGTCCTTTCCAGTTGTCATAATCAGCCAAATCTAATAACTTTGGCACCTTGTTGGCACTTGTCACACCCCGAGCCGGCGGCGTTGGATCGAAGTCCCCGCCGGGCGGAAGGTTCCCGGGGCGTGATATCGCGGGTGATAATCGTGATGATCAGATTGTTTACATAGCATCAACGTTTAAGAATAACTAAAGCACAATCAATTGATATATAGGATTAAAAAGTTAAAATTTCAATAGCAATGTTATGCAATTTAACTAAGTAAACCTAACCAAAAGAATCAAATGTTTATATCTTGTGTATGTACAAGATATCAAAAGTGATATGTATCATCAACAAGCTACGTGCTTCCCAAAAGTCTACTAGGTCCTCTAGCTGGCAGCCTAGTATGCATATCCAAAAGCTTAAGTTTAAACATGTTCTTCACCTGAGAAAGCATGTAAAAAGATCAAGTCAACACAACGGTTGGTGAGTTCATATAGTTTATAAGTTTAAAAATAGTTTCACAAACCTCTTTATGTAAAACCTTAACCTCATTAACTCCACCTGTAATATCCGAGTTGGTATGCTTATATATAGGGCATATGCAAGGGAACAAGCCCTAGCCAACATCCCACCACATACTAACCCGGATATGACATTGTTGTTAATAATAATTAAGCATTTTACCTACCAATCAATTTAATCCTCATCAAAGCTTTGGTTATCTGTTTTAAAGTTTTCATGTCTATTGTATTCATAAGTGTAAGTTTCTCATCATGTTTATCAAGCATCATAGATTCACACGCACATAGTTCAGCAATTACATATCTCCTATAAGCAGACAAAAGCTCTGGAATACCAGAAGTTTAGCAATTACATGTCTCTTATATAGATAATAGCTTAGCATTCATTAGGTTCATGTTTAGCCTTTACATACCTCATATAAGCCGACAAAAGCTCTGGAATACCAGAAGTTTAGCAATTACATGTCCCTTATAACCAGGTAATAGCCCCGTAACGTTACGTTTATGTTTAGCATTTACATTCCTCATATAAGCCGACACAAGCTCTGGAATATCCAGAAGTCTAGCAATTACGTGTCCCTTATAACCAGGTAATAGCTTAGAATCGGTACTTTCATGTTTAGCCTTTACATACCTCATATAAGCTGACAAAAGCTCTGGAATATCCAGAAGTCTAGCAATTACATGTCCCTTATAACCAGGTAATAGCTGAGTATCATTATGTTTATGTTATTACATGTATCTCACCCCATAGGTACAAGCTCTGGAATATCCAAAAGTCTAGCAATTACGTAGACTATGGTTAGATACATGTAAGATGTTTCATGCACAAGTAATAGTTTCCAAGCATCATATATCATGTAATAGCATCAAGTCTCATGTAATAGTATTAAGTCTCATGTAATAGCATTAAGTCTCATGTAATTGTATCAAGTAACCAACGATTGATTTTAAGCATCAAGCTTGAAGTATAAGTTTCAATCATAAGTAATCATGTTTATATTTAAAGCATTAAGTAACATTTCAATAAAAATGTTTAACATGCTTCTCAGTCCCGAAGTAAAACAATTAAGTTTGAAAGGGGACAATGAACTCACCTTGTGTCCGTAGTAGTTGACTATGTATAATGAGAATGCACGCTCTCTTTGTTTGCTCTTGTTTTGATGTTCACATTCCTGTATTGATTTCATAGTGTTTGTAGGACATAAGTATTTGTTTGTAATGTTTATTGCGCGTGTACATGTTAGTGCTAGTCCTAAAGTTGGCTAACGCTTGCGAGTCTTGTTTGTCATCCGGCCCATAAATTTCAAGTTATCATCATCATATAAAACTTTTAAGTCCTTATGTAGTTTGCGCAAAATTTGTCATTATCATATGACCAATCATATGATATTCCATAGTTATCATTATTCTTTATTGTTATTGTTTCCATTGTTTATTCACACGTTTATCACTTATTCAAAGTCCATTGGGCCGGATAGCCTATTGAGCTAGCTAATGTTAAACTAGGTCTAGTATTGGTGTGAGTGTGTATCGGTTATGTGTATTGGCCAAGAAATAAATGGGGCCCGATTGTTGAGCCAAAGGTAAGCCTCATGGGCCGGTTGGGTTTTAATGGGCCGAATAACAAGTATGGGCCGAATAAATTGGACTTGTTGCTTCCATGGTTTTAACTAATCTAAGGTGGTTACTAACTCTTTGTTGGGCCGAAATAGGAAATGGGCCGTAGCAAGAAGGATTGGGCCTTGGTCTACGAGGGTTAAATCGACACTATATGAGCCGAATAATGTAATGCAATCCAACAAAACTTAGTGGGCCTCAAAAATGTGTATTGGGTCTTAATGTTAAGCTGTACGAAATGGATGCTACTGAGCTAATGCCAATCGGCTGATTTATCCACTTGGGCCGAGTGCATTGGCTGTTGGCCCAATGATGGAGTTGGGCTGCTTATAATCTTTAACCAAGAAGAAGATGGTTTCAATCCCATATCAGCGAACCTTGAGGGGTACTTAACGAGGGTTCGGTCAAGTTAGGATGGCACACAGGTTCGGCCTTATGCAGCTCTAGGTTCGTGTCTAGTCAAGGTTCGTGGGACATGATGATTGGTTCGTCTAGAATTTGCTGACCAAATAACCGGTTCGTTCAATACCAACCTGGTTCGCTGGGGTTCGTCGGTCTTGGGAAGGTTCGACCACAAGTTGCAGGTTTGCCGCATTCATTAGGGTTCGGTCATGATGCAGCTGTTGACATAAAAGGTTCGTTGGCAAGTGTTGGACCGATTTGGAGCTCGGAAACAATCCGAATCCAATGAAAAACTACTCGACAACCTCTGGGATAGTGCGGAATCCTATTCCAGGGTTTTCCAATCGAAACCAACAGAAACCGTGGTGATCCGAGGCTGTAGAAACGACTTGGAAGCAACGATCGAACACCACGGGTTTAGAATCGAACTTGGATGATCAAGAACCGCTCAAATCTTCAAGGGTTTTGACACTGGAGTGCTAGGGAAGAAGGAGGGCTCTTGAAAAATTAGGTTTGAAATGATTTGAACATCTATATATAGGCTGTAGTCATTCGGCCGAATGAGTGGCCGAAGCAGCTCATTCGACGAATGACTAAGCTCGAATGAGCAGACATTCGAATGAGTCATTCGGCGAATGACTCATTCTGAACTCAGACATTCGCTATAACCTTCATTCGCCGAATGACTTCATTCTAGAGTCATTCGGCCGAATGAGTACACTTCATACTCAAACAGTTTATAATCAAATCAAACAACTAGATAAACATTAATAGACAATAATCAATAGAAATAAACATTATGAAATAGATATAAAGACAACTTCCATTAATACTTTGAACATTTACATGATAAGAGTTACAAAACTGAACTAGGGACAATAAACATGCATCAACAAACTCCCCCTTGGACCTAGATCAACTCTTGGAAGTGTCTTTCTTGAAATACTTTTCTGAAATAGCTTTCCAGTCTGCTCCAGCGTGGATCTTGAAAATGCTGCAGAGACGGATCACTCTCATGAATTGTAGTGCCTGCACCATGTCTTGAACATCAAAGAAGATTTGGTGCCTGAAAAGAGCTTGGACATCAGTGTGGGACAGATTTGTCAACCACATGGGCTCGAATATCCTTATGGTCTCCCACTTCTTGTCCTTGCACAATACTATCACAGCTTCGCCAGTTCTCCCGTCATAGTACCACCATCGGAAGCCCTCCATAAAGTCCTGTCGCATCTTCCGTAATGGAATCTTCTTCATGACTTTAAGAGGAAGCCACTTCAGGATGACTTTATGCTTACGGGTATCTCCGTCAATTTCTGGCAAATAATAACGTTCCGGCTGTTGAGGCTGGAAGTTTACCCACCTTTTCCTGTACTCGTACTGTATCTGTCTAGAGAACCAGGCAGACATGCCAGAATCCTCACTGTACAGTAATTTCATACGTGCTAGTTGATTTACTTCAAAGCCCGGCAGCATCTTGAAGTCATGAGGGTGCTTAAAGTAATCGATCCCCCTTTCTCTCTTCACAGCATAGCACCCGAGATCATGAAAGTATGCCCAGCTCAGGATTTGACCTCTAGCTTTGTAGCCTTTGCTTCTGTAAACTTTCTTGTGCGTTGCTGGCATCTTCTCGGTGCTTTGCTTCTTCAAGACCTCCCAATAGGTCTGCCATTCCTCTTTTCGTCTCTTTTGGTCATCTGCTTCGGCTTTGCTGGCTTCGACTTGTTCTTCTAAGTATCGGATCAGTAAATCTTCAGTCTCTTGATCAAACTGATCAGTAAATGTCGGCAGCTCAGCCTCAGCAGATGTATACTTTGGGTATTCTTCTTCTGTGATGTCTTCTATGATAACTTCGTCAATGTCATCAAAAACTTCAGGCTCCGGTTCATCAATGATAGGAACGGAGGTATCATCAGTGATCACCTCGTCCGGATTAAGCCTGAACAGCTCAGCAATCTGCTCTCGGGATAAGCAGTGAATAATCTCCCCTTCCTCTTTGTCATAGCTGACCGAGTGCTGTATAATGCCCTGAGCGTCCAAGATCATAGTCAACGTCTTATCTAGCTGACGTCTCAACGGCACAGCTTCTACTTCCTCGGCCGCTTTGGGTTCATCTGTCTGTGCAGGAGGAGGTGGAGCAGAGGCTTTCTTCTTATCATTGGCTGTCTTGGATCGAATCTCTGATGAGGCTGGAGCTTGATCATCATTGTCATCATCATCATCATCAGTACCGGATGATTCAGAAGACCCACTCCCTGATCCATCTTTGTCATCATCATCAGCTTCATCATCTTCATCTGATTCCTCATCCTTCTCGGAATCCTCATAGTCAACTTGTTCCTCATCAGACTCTTCTTCATCTTCTTGTTTGTCTGAATCATCGGAAGGAGCAGCAGAGCCTTCAAGCCTGGGAGTGCCTTCCTTGGAACTCTCGACAAGTTCAGCAAGGCGAGCATTCTCAGCCTTGAGCTGAAGGATCCTATCATTGAAACCAGAGGCTGTCAAAGCCAGCTGGTTGTGCTCATCGATGTACTTAAGGAGCTGCTCCTCCTGTTGAGCTGACCTGGCTCTCAAATCAGCCCTCTGGTCTGATGCTTGAAGAAGCAGAGTATCCTGCTCTTCAACCCTTCTAGTAAGCTGAGCAATAACCAGCTCTTGCTCCTTGTTCTTCCTCTCTTGCTCCATGCTCCTCTCCATCAGTCTCAAGACCATGCTGTTCAGTGTGCTAAGCTGATCCACAACTGAAACAGTAGGTATATGAACATCAGCACGGACTGTGGAAGGGCCAGAGGAAGCAGTAACATACACCGGCTCGCGAACAAAAGGAGTGGACAGAGGGGCAGTAGTAACCTGAGTGTGAATGGCCCTTGTCCTCGTCAGTGAAGAAACTGACACAGCTGCTACTGATGTGACAGTAGTTGTAGCAGCTGATGTCAGTTCTGACCTCCTTTGGAAAGAGAATCGAGATCTCTTTCCCCTTCCAGCTCTGGATGAGGTGGGCTGTCCAGCAGAAACAATCACTGCTGTGGAAGCAGGAGCAGATGACCTAGGAGGGGGAGAAAAGTCAAACTCCGGAATAAATAACGTATCAGTAATATCCTCCAAATCATCATCTGTCCTCTTTCTCTTCCTCATCTCCACTCTTCCACCCTCATCCACTTTCTCAAACTCATCATCATGAGTCTCTTCAGAATCAGAACTGTCTTCATCACCTTCACCTGCTACACCTTCATCCTCACTCGAGTCCTCTGACTCATCACCACCACCTGAGGAATGTGGAACTGAAACATCGAGAGGAACAGTCACTGAAGATGTAGTAGTAGTCAAGAAGTCCAAATCCATCAGTGAGTCGATGTCCAAATCCTCCTCCTGTGCGGTAGAAACATCAGCAACACCACCAGCAACAGAACCAACAACATCAACCATGCTCACTGAAGCAGCAGTGGTCATGTGTCCGGAAATCATCTCACCTACACCAGAACTCACCATAGCAGCAGTGCTCACTAACACTGTGCTCTCATCTGGTCCAGCACCACTCGGGCCCGCACCACCATCTCCATCCTCACCATCACTGTCATCATCACCAACCGGAACCACAATGTCCTCCACATCTGAATCGGAGTCATCGTGTCTCCATCTTCTTCCAGCCGGAGCCCTGTAATCGGGTCGAGAGAGGTGACCAAATAGGGATCTAGTGGTGGGCTTCCTCTCCTTCCCTCTGTATGACAAAACTCTGTTGAGAGTTATGTCATTCATGTGCTCCAATCTAATGATGTCAGCATTAAGCTTTGGAAGATCTGGAATCTGGGCATCAATAATCTGCTGTAGAAACCTAGGGTACATCAGGAACTTCTTGTCACCCTTAAGCCCCACATTCTCCTTCATGTGTATAAAAACCATCTCGGAGAAGTTGAATGGTTTGTTGAGCACCAAGGCAGCAAATGCGCACTGAATGGTTTCGCGCATGTCATCAAAGCCCCCTCTCCTCGAGCCAAGGCAGTGAACGAGTACATGAGCCAAGTACTTGAACTGCGGCGACATGAACGCCTTGTTCAGAATCCCGGCTCCAATATCTCCCTCGTACTTGCATCGGAGAAAGCATCCACGGACTAAGAATCTGTCAAGTAGAGCAGGATGATCCGGAGAGTCTTGAAAACCACAGACCCTCCGTATATGCTCAGCAGAAACCACCACATCATGACCCTGACCTTGCCCCTTATGACTGTAGGCTCGGCCTCACAATCGATATCAGCAGATGACCAGAAATCCTGCTGATGTGATAAATAGGGCACATGAACTGTCGATATGGCAGTGAAGATCCTGGAACGCCTCAAGAATGTGATAATATCTGCGTAGTGCTTCGCGTTCGGGGTAGTCAAGTCAAGATGGGCACAGATATTGTGCTTCGGAACTGATTTGTATCCTGCCATACTGCACAATACAAGAAATACACATTTCAGTACAAGATAATCAATCAAACATTGAAGTTTAACAAAAATCAGATTGACTGTTTTCTGATATGCCGAATGAGTCCATTCGCCGAATGTGTTAACAGTCGAATGAGGTTCATTCGTCGAATGACTCTCATTCGTCGAATGAGACTTGAATATGACTTGTCATTGGCCGAATGATCCAATTCGTCGAATGAGGTTCATTCGCCGAATGAGTCATTCGTCGAATGACGACATTCGGCATATGAACTGAGTTCAAACTCCCATTATCCAAAATCTCAAATCAATCCAAAAAATCTGGTAAACAACACTCAGAATCGACCGATTAGCATTTTTAATACTTGACATTTTGAGTTTAAGGTCCATCTTATCAGTTTATTTGTTGGGCGAATTCAAAAACCCTAAAAACCCTAAATGCTAATCTGTTTGACATGATTTCGTGGATGGAATTGGCTGAAACTTGATCTCCATATACCTGAGAAGAAGTAGAAACAGATTATCAGAAGCAGGATCAATATCAATCAAAGAAAATCAGGTAGGAGTGCACTGTGTGTGTTTCGCCGAATGGGGTTCTCTCTGCAGTCGCGAAAGAGTTTTTGGTCGAATGACCTTCATTCGGCCGAAGGATCGTTAAATAGTCCCTTCTCATTCGCCGAATGAGCTAGTCGAAAGATCACCTGACATTCAGTCTCATTCGCCGAATGAAAGTGGCGACTGAGTCATTCGACAATGTTTATTCGCCGAATGAGAATGTCGAATGAGACATTCGACCCTCTTCATTCGTCGAATGAAGTTTATCCTGTGTAACTGATTCGGTCGAATGACTCATTCTCAGAATGAGTTCATTCGGCCGAATGAATCCATTCTGCCTCTCATTCGGACGAATGAGAGATGAAAATCTCCAAACCTCAAATTTTTCAACATTTGACATTATGAGCAACAAACTTTTAACAATTTATGAAGATATGTCTGGTTGGTTCAGGATTCAGATATGACAGACATCCAAATCTACAAATGATCATCTAAAACAAAATTGAAAATAGAAAATCTTTTTGTATTTTTCTGAAGCAACCACTACAACTGTACAAGCAAGAATTTAAAAGTAATTAAACACATATTTTTGTGAGAAGCCCATTAATAAGATAACACATATCTCTGATCACATCATATAGCCTTCAATGAATGCTTCACTTCAAACACAATTTCATTTTGATACGATTACTGATATATTTGTCCAAATTTAAACTGAACAATACACAACTCTTAAACAAACTAAATGATTACTCATATTTTCTGATTGAGTTCCCCAATTCATTTCATCAATCAAGATCAAAATAAGTTCAAAACTCATTTCAGCATATCTTAATACCAGTCATCATGAATTCAATGAGATTCAATCATTTATTATCTTTTTGTGTTTTTCTTGTTCTATCCAAATGGATGGCTTCAGCTAGGTTCGTCCCAGCGATATGGCACATGTATGGAATCGAACTTTATTAGTTTAAGTTTTTCTCAAGCTTAATACCAGCTTGCATAAGGTTTTCTTCAAGCTTAATACCAGTTTGTTGTTTTAGTTTTTCTTGATCAAGCTTAATACCAGCTTGTCTTTGATTTTCTTCAAGCTTAATACCAGCTTGCCTTTATTTTTCTTTGAATGAAACCTCATTTGATTCCATGATGACAGGTGTATGCTTGATTTGAATCAAGAACCATTTCTCACTCAAAAGACTTAATAAAATGGATCCCACACATCAAACTTTCTAAGTTCTCATAAGTTGTTTATTTATCTTGTATAGCCAGCCTATCAGTACATCCCATCATCATTCTTTTGTGATTTTAGTTCATACATTCATTTATGCTATTATGACATGATAAAATCAATGTACTACTTTATTAAGCAAGACTATCTCAATTTTCAAGTTTTCTATTGTTTTTGGTTTTTTTTTTAAATTTTCTATTGTTTTTGGATTTTCAAATTTTCTATTGTTTTTGGTTTTTCAGATTTTTCTATATCTCCCCCTAAAAACCTAAAAATAGAAAATCTTTTTGTGTTTTTAGTAATAAAAAATAACTGTACATGAGAAAATGAAAATACTGAAATAAAATAAACAAAACTATCTAAGTAAAATGATGATCATTTGTTAGACTCAGATGAGGATTGAACTTCATCCTTTTGGAAAACACCATTAGCCGATAACAGATATAAAAATCTGGGTTTATCAAAAGCTTTAGTAAAAAGATCGGCTTTTTGGTGATCGGTGTGAATCTTAACCACATCGATTAATTTCTTTTCAAAACAATCACGTATGAAGTGATATTTTATGTCGATGTGTTTGGTTTTGGAGTGCTGAACTGGATTTTTAGTGACAGCAATGGCGGCAGTGTTATCAACATAAATAGGAGTGTTAGAAAAATGTAACCCATAGTCCCTGAGTTGCTGTTGAATCCAGATGATTTGTGAACAGCAACTAGCAGCAGCAATATATTCAGATTCACAGGTTGAAGTAGACACCGACGTCTGCTTCTTGCACTGCCAGGTGACCAATCGGTTTCCAAAGAACTGACATCCCGCAGATGTTGACTTGAAATCTCTTTTACATCCACCATAATCTGAATCACTATATGCAGTAAGCTCAAAGTTATCATCATTAGGGTACCATAAGCCAAGTTCCGGTGTACCCTTCAGATAACGCATAATCCTTTTGACAGCAATCAGGTGAGATACTCTTGGTTTGGATTGATAACGTGCACACAAGCAAGTGGCAAACATGATATCTGGCCGAGAGGCAGTGAGATACATGAGAGATCCGATCATTCCCCGGTACAGAGTGGCATCAATTAACTCCCCCTTTTCATCTGGAGTAATCCCATGATTAATCGCCAGTGGGGTACCAGCAGGCTTCGCATCAGACATACTGAACCGGCTCAGAATGTCACCAACGTATTTGGTTTGATGAATAAAAATCCCTGCCTCAGACTGATCCCCCTGTAAACCCAAGAAAAACTTCATCTCTCCCATCGAACTCATTTCAAATTTTTCTTTCATAACTGTCTCAAATTTCTTGCACAGATTATCATTTGTGGATCCAAAAATTATATCATCCACATACACTTGTACCAAGAGTAATTCACTGTCCTTCTCACGGATGAATAAAGTGCAGTCAATGACACCTCTTCTGAACCCGTTGTTCAGAAGGTGAGTGGAAAGTGTCTCGTACCACGCTCTCGGAGCCTGATGCAATCCATACAACGCTTTGTCTAGCTTGTAGACTTTATCACGATGCAATGGATCTTCAAATCCGGGAGGTTGATTGACATACACTGTTTCACTGATAACCCCGTGAAGGAACGCGCTCTTTACATCCATTTGATAAACCTTGAACCTTTTGAAGGATGCATAAGCCAGAAAGATACGAATGGCTTCTAGTCGAGCGACCGGAGCAAACACCTCATTATAATCCAATCCCTCTATCTGTCTGAATCCTTGAACCACCAGACGAGCCTTGTTTCTCACGATTATCCCGTGATCATCCTTTTTGCAACGAAGAACCCATCTAGTGCCAATGACTTTTGCACCTTTGGGTTTATCAACTAGTTGCCAGGTTGATTTCTGTTTATGAAGAATATGTGATAGAGGCGAATGTGCTTGGACAAGCAATTCATGTGACTGAGGCTGATATCAGAAGGGTGTTACAGTTCGGTGGAGAGCCTGCTGGTATGACACTTATACTAGAGAAGTGTATCAAAGGTTGTTTTATGAGGATAAGATACTTTGGAGCTTACAATGTCACTTCGATCAAGAAAGGCAAACTTCCTCTACAGTACAAGCTGCTTGCACATGTATTGCTACACTGCATAAGCATGAGGAAGGGGACATTCGATGAGATTAGGGATCTTATGAGATCGGCTATGGTAGCATTGATCTTGAACAAACCGTTCAATTTCTCTGCTATGATCTTCCGCTACATGTCTGACAACATTACAAAAGCCAGGGATAGATTTTATATGTATCCACGTTTTGTTCAGATGCTGATTGATGAGAGGTTGCCAGAGCAGATGTTGCCAAGAGAAGCTTCTGATCTTCTCAAGCTCAAACACATGATTGACTCAAGTCTTGGTCAGGTCAGGGTGTACCAGAAGAGTGGTGATGCTGTGCTGGAAAAGGATCTAGTTGGTCATTGTGCCAGGGCTAATTACATATCTTCTGAGGATGATGCATGGAGGCATGCAGATTCAGCTTCTGATAGTGAGGTTTTTGATGATGATGATGATCAACCACAACCACCACCTCCTCCTCCAAGACAACAGCCAAGGAAATCAACTTCTCAGTCTTCCCGATCTCAACAACAAAGTAAATCTTCTTCTCAAGGGCCAAGTGTTACTCCTACTACACTGGTACCTCTTCAGGTTGTGTTTCAAGATCAACAGGGTGAACAAGGGAAACAAGAAGATGCTTTTGTTCATGTTGATGCTGAGGTTGAAAATGAAGGTGAAGAGTCTATTGATACAGAGTCTGAAGTAGAGACTATTGTGATAGGTAGTGCTGTGATTAAGAGACTGAAGAAGAGAACTGCATCAGAACAAACTGAAGAAGCAAGAGAAGAGAAAGATGATCCTAGTTTTGTAGCTGAAGAGACCGAGTCATCAAGGCCGAAGAAGAAAAAGAGAATGGCTAAAGGTCCAACAAAGAAGAAAGCCAAAGCTTCTAAGATTATTGTATCTTCATTTGTTACTACTTCTATAGTTTCTTCTCCATATATTCCTGTTGTTATTTCTTCTTCACCAGCCACAGTTTCTTCACCTGCTACACATATTACTGTTTCTTCATCTGTTACAGTTCCAGGAGGCTTTGGGCAAGCTCCTGAGTATGTGAACGTAGCTTCTTTTGTTCCTTCTTTTATGGATTCTACTACAGTGACTACATCATTGCCAGAAACTTCATTTCATCAAGCTTCTACTTCTAGAAATGATTCTTTACTTGGAAGTTTAGATGACTTAGGGGATCTAAATTTCACTGTTGATTATGATGACACAGAGCTCATAAGAAGAATTTCTATGCTTTCAAAGGAGTTTGATTTATACAAGATGGAAAAAGAGAAAGCTAAAGATAATCAACCATCTTCATCAGGAACAAGTGAGTTAGATGAGATGAAAGCTCAAATTGCTCAGTTGATGAAATGGAGGGAGGAAGATGTAGCTGAAAAGAAGATGTTGAATGATAGAATTACTTATTTAGAGTCTATGATTGATATTCAGAATGTTGACATTGCTGAGCTGCAGAATGAAAACAGAGATTTGAGGCAAAAGATTGATGAGATGAAAGTTAATAATTCTCAAGCTGAAGCTTCTGATGCTGACAAGATGTTTGTAAATATGGAAGAAGAGGAAGGGGAAGAAGAAGAGGAAGATGAGAAGGTAGATTATGGTGATTCTGATGTTGATGAACATCCAAGCTTAAATGCTCATGATGATGATGAAGAGGATGATGGTGGATCTGGTTAATTGAATTCTATGACTGGAGCTATGGTTGTATATGATCCTTCTATGATTACTGTGGATGCTACTCCTGTTACTGCTGTGTCTTCTGATAGGGCTACATATTGTACTGATGATATTTTTGAGGATTTAATGGAAATGGAACCAAAACAGATTATTGATTATTCTCTGCCCACTTTCCTTGATTTATTTAAACAACATTCTGATGATGATTTGCAGAGAAAAATTGTTGAAAAATCTAGAGATGATGATTTGGAAGAAGGTGAGATAGCTGGTAGTTATTCAACAAAAGATTTCAATGATATGTTTGATGTTGATGCAGATCAAATGTTTGACTTTGAACAAGATGATGAGTAGGATTTATTTGATTTTGAGAAAGATGAGCCAATGGATGAAGATTTGTATAATCTGAATACGTTAAAGAAGATTTTTGATCTTGGAGGTATGTCAAGGACATCATTGGCTAATGTTAAAGAAAAGACTAACATGGATTTTTGGAAAGAAAATCAAGATGAGATGAAGTACATTGTTGATCATTTGTACATCTTCAAGCAAATGATTGAAGTAATAGACAACAAAGTTCAAGACAACCAAGCTAAACAATTCACAAGATTCAAGATTGGATCTAAATCGAAGATGATTGGAAGAATTGTTAGCTATGGTTATTTTCACAACATTCCAGGAAGCTTAAAGGATAAAGGCTGCTATGTGGTTAAACGGTTTGATGGATGTCAATATTTTGGTAAATCATTAGACTTGATGTCCTTACCATCATTTGAATGTATGAAGTTAGCCAGTTTAAAGATGATCAAGCCTATTCAGACAAAACACATTGAAACTTTTGAGAATTTATTGAAGAAGGAAGCTAGGTCTGGATGGAGTTTGTTGTCTCCTCAAGTTAGAGACAAGATACATGGATATGCAAAGCCAAAAGTATTCAAGAGACCAAGGTTGAGGATGATTGAACAGAATGGGAATTCATATTTCAAATTCTGGTTCTATGTTGAAAAAACAGCTGAAGCAGTAATTTTGTTGAAACAAGAAGATCAGTGGAGAGTTATCAGAATGCTGGATCCTGTGTGGATTGTGAATTGCTCAAAGGATGATATTGATTTGTTAAACATGGCTGAGATTTTTGCTGCAGATGGATATTATGATCTGGGGATAAGCTACAAGGATATGGCAGTTCAGTATCAGACCATTGCTCGAAGGTGTTACACTCTTGGTATACATTCTGGATGCAACTGGGAAGATGTGAACTATCTATATGTTGAGCTGATTAGATTACAGAAAGAAATGGATGAAAGGGATGCTAAACTTGAAGCTGAAAGGTTAGCTAAGATTCCTCGATCTGTTGTGATTCAAGCGGTTGATAATGGTGTTGGAGAAACAAGTGGAGTTAATGACAAGACTGAAGAGAAAGCTGAAGAATGAAGTCAAAGACAGAAGATTTTTGATAGCAACTATTAAAGGGGAGTTTGTTAGTGCATTTTTGTAATAGGTTGCTATTCAAAATGTAAATTATAGAAAGTTTTGCAAAAGGTTTTGCATAGGTTCGTTTGTCCCACAAACCTAGGCAGGTTCGGCGAACCTATCACTTTGATAGGTTTGGCGAACCTACAACTTTAGAAAGGTTCGGCGAACCTATAGGTTTGTCAACTTAGGTGTGCCCAGCGAACCTCAAGGTTCGGCTGGCGAACCTAAGGGTTCGGCTAAGGAATAGGTTCGGCTGACATGTCTGTATATATAGAAAGGTTTGTCTGATGTTGTTTAGAACTTTGGACATAGCTTGGACAGAACTTTAGAAACTTGTGTGTGTATTCTCTGTGTGAGAGCTTGTAATCAATTGTTTGATAAATACAAGAAAGATGTTTATGGAAATGCTTGTTCTTCTTTGATCTTTATAGACTAAACATAGATTCCGCATGTGTTTAGTTGTTCGTAGAGCTTCTTGATACGATCCAGATCGATTTCATCAAATCAACACTAAAGAGTTTTGTAATGGCTTTGTTTGAACCCACTATATTGTAGTTTTTCTTGGATGTAAATATTTATGTATTAATAAAATAAGTTAAAGTTTTCTTTAATTCCACTACCTTTTAAATCTGTGTAACTTTGTCTTCTGGATCAAATCCAACTGTTGTTAGTGGCGCCATCTCAATTGTCCGAGATCGGGACGTCACACATGGTGTGTTTTTTGGTGAATACAGAGTTGGATTATCTCATAGGTTCACATGTGACTTTTCTTAAAAGTATAAACTTTTATAAATATTCTTGAAGAATGAAAAACTTATGATTACTCACCAACTACTTCATAGGTGACACTTGATTTTCTACATGTTTCAAGGAATGAAGAGAAGTAGGTAGGGAAGGATAGCCCTACACTTTTTGGACATCATAACATAGAGTCTCGGACTTAGCTAAATTAACTGGATTACTTAAGACTAGTGTTTAGTTAATTTTGCTATATCTTTTGAGTAATCATTGTAATTTGAATCACGACGAACATGATTTTGTGTAAATACTTTATTTGAAAAAATTGTTATGTGATGATACTTTAGATGCCCACGAGCTTATGAACAATTTATACATCCCTCGTGGCATCCCGACATTTCCGCCATCGGTCGGGGTGTTAAGGACTCACCTCATCATATGATGGTAATTGATGCACGTAAACACTTTGTAATTGTATTGCAAACCCCCGGTTTTCGAATTCCAAGGACTTGAAGAGGGGTTGTTAACACACTTAGGAATTTTAGTATAGTTTTAACGCGTAAACCTCCTATAATTCTACGGCAAACTACCAGTTTTGGAAATTCAAGGATTCGAAAATGAGTTACGAGCTTACTTAGGAATCACGTTGTAAGTGAAGCATTTAAAGACTTTTCAATTATGATGAAAACACCATGTTTTAGAAGTCCAAAGATTTGAAAACAGGGTTATGAACTCACTTAAGCATATCCATGTAATTTAAACATGTAAACACTTTGTAATTGACTTGAAAACACCAAGTTTTAGAAATACAAAGAGTTGAAATGGGGGTATGAAGTTACATAAGCATATTCTTGTAATTGAAGCACGCAAACACTTCGAAATTGGGTTGCAAACCCCAACATTCAAGAATCTAATGACTTGAAAAGAAATATTAACTTACGTACTCATGTCGTTTCAATTAAAGCACACAAACATTTTTTAATTTTATTGCAAACCACGGTTTTTGAGTTCTAATGATTTGAGAACGGTTGAAGAGCTCACCTAAGAATATTATTGCAATTTAATGTCGTAAACTCTTTGTAATTGTGTTGCACCTCGAGCTTTAATGCTAAAAATATTTAAATGGGTTACGGACTCACCTAATCATATGATGGTAATTGGTGTACGTAAACACTTTGTAATTGTATTGCAAACCTCGGATTTTCGAAATCCAAGGAATTAAAGATGGGTTGTCAACACACTTAGGCATTTCAGTATTGTTTAAACGCGTAAACCCCTTGTAATTGTACGGAAAACAACGAGTTTTGGAAATCCAAGGATTCAAAAATAAGTTACGAGCTTACTTAGGCATAACATTGTAAGAGAACCACGTAAAGACTTTGCAATTATACTGAAAACACCATGTTCTATAAGTCCAAAGATTTGAAATAGGGGTTATGAACTCGCTTAAGCATATCCTTGTAATTTAAACATGTAAACACTTTGTAATTGAATTGCAAACACCTATTTTTAGAAATACAAAGAGTTGAAATGGGAGTATGAAGTTACATAAGCATATCCTTGTAATTGAAGCGCGCAAACACTTCGAAATTGGGTTGCAAACCCCGACTTTCAGGAATCTAATGATTTGAAAAGGGATATTAACTTACGTACTCATGTCGTTCCAATTAAAAAACACGAACACTTTGTAATTCAACTGCAAACCCCGGTTTTTGAATTCTAATGATTTGAGAATGGTCAAAGAGCTCACTTAAGAATATGATAGCAATTTAATGTCGTAAACTCTTAGTAATTGTGTCGCACCCCGAGATTTAAAAGTAAAAATATTTAAATGGGTTTAAGGACTCACCTAATCATATGATGGTAATTGATGCATGTAAACACATTATAATTGTATTGCAAACCCCCATTTTTGGAATCCCCAGGACTTGAAGAGGGTTGTCAACAAACTTAGGCATTTTAGTGTAGTTTTAACGCGTAAACCTTTTGTAATTCTACGGCAAATAGCCAGTTTTGGAAATTCAAGGATTTGAAAATGAGTTACAAGCTTACATAGGCATCATATTGTAATTGAAGCACGTAAATACTTTTCAATTATGCTGAAAACACCATGTTTTAGAAGTCCAAAATTTGAAAACGGGGTTATGAACTCACTTAGCATCTCCTAGTAATTTAAACATGTAAACACTTTGTAATTGAATTGGAAACACCGAGTTTTAGAAATACAAAAAGTTGAAAAGGGGTATGAAGTTACATAAACATATACTTGTAATTGAACCACACAAACACTTCGAAATTGGGTTAAACCCCGACATTCATGAATCTAATGATTTGAAAAGGGATATTAACTTACGCACTCATGTCGTTCCAATTAAAGCACACAAACACTTTGTAATTGTATTTCAAATCCTCCGTTTTTGAATTCTTATGATTTGAGAACGGTTGAAGAGCTCAACTAAGCATATGATTGCAATTTAAGGTTGTAAACTCTTTGTAATTGTGTTGCACCCCGAGTTTTAAAAATACAAATATTTAAATAGGGTTAAGGACTCATGTAATCATATGATGGTAATTGATGCACGTAAACACTTTATAAATGTATTGCAAACCCCGGACTTTCGAAATCCATGAACTTGAAGAGGGGTTGCCAACACACTTAGAGATTTTAGTGTAGTTTTGTGAGGCTTCGATCCCGGGTACCTCATAGAGGTTGGTATTCATCATAACACATAGCTCTTAAACGAAAAACTTTCATAAATGTGCAGCGGAATTTAAAACATTGCGCAAAATATACTTAAATAGATTGTATTAAAACATTCATGATTGCTAACACCATCGGATCCTCTATCTTGATGCCCGAGCTCCTTGCTTCCTCTCATCTAAGCTTTAACCTGACATACATGCTAAAATGTCAGCTTACGCTTATGAGTTCTAGTTTTCATAATCGTCGTAAACATTTTGGTAATTTAAAAAATACTTCACATAAAAACATCAATACGTTTACATAAATCATAATGCGTAAAAATCGTAATCATCATCATACAACCACTACTACTGAGCATAATAGTGGGCTTATGCCGGGACAAGGCTCCATAACCTTTGATCTAGCTCGCCGAAGCGTTATGCAGATCCATACTTACCCAGTAACAAGTACTCGGGCAACCTCATACTTACCCCATACGAATATAGGAGGAACCTCATACTTACCCAATAACGAATATGGGAGCAACATCATACTTACCCCACGGAGTGGGGGAATAACATTCATTCACCATAACGTACTTACCCCATAATGATATGGGAGCAACATTCATCTATTCATCATACTATGATATACTAGCATCATACTAACATTCAACATACCTATTTACCCCACAGAGTGGGGGAGCAGCACTCATACATTATAACGTCGTATCCTTATCCTAGTAACATAGGATTTCTCATATCAGGTTATGCTAGTATCATTTTATCATATCATCGTAACATCCTAGCGTCATATACATGTCATGTTGGCATCATATCATCGTGTCATAACATCATGGCATCACACAAAAGTCATGCAAGTATATAATCATGGTATCATACATCATTGACTTATACATATGTCATACTAACATTCAACATCTCATGCATTATGGCCTCATAAACATGCCATGCTAGCATTCATCGTATCATACATCATACTTCCATCCTAGCAACCTAGGATATCATCATAGCATAGGCACATATCATCATATCACTTCATAAACATATTAACATCATTCAAGTCAGCCCAAAACATTAGTACACGTAAAGGGTTGAAATAGGGCGTCTAGAACTCACCTGACAGTAGCTCATTTTCTTCTTAGCCGAACTCCTTAGCTAAGAGTCAAGAACCTACATCATTACATTCCATTCTTAGACTTAGAATTTATTCCAAGTCCCCATAGCCTACTAGTTCCCCCTTATAAGTCCAAGTTCTCGAAACATAGCTAAGTATTCGAAACCCTTGAAGTTCACTAGGTAGTACGCGTAATCCATAAAGTCCCGAAATACTTGAGTACTCGAAACTCATGGACTACACGAACCTCTGGGTACACGAAATCCATGTTCTCAAAAGATAGTAAACGAAATCCATGTCCTCGAAATAACATACTCGAAATCACGCACTCGAAATCACATACTCAGAATTACATACTCAAAATTACATACTCGAAGGAAATTCGGGTACTCATCTCATGTACATCTTCGGGTACTCATGTGATCATCATAAAGCATCTCAAAAATCTATATAAGCCTTTGGGGAGCTAGTTCTAGGTTCCTTATGGCATTACCAACACACTGGAACCGAAAAGTCTCGAACTTTATGCATAAAAGTGCGAGCTTTATGCATGAGTTCACTGTTGCATAAAGATCCTAACTTTTACGCATAAATCATTTACTTGTCGTTAGATGATCCCACTGGTATCTTCTCGTGTGTTCCTTCTTCTCCTTGAGCGTTTTACAGCCGATTCTTGAGGTTCTCGAACTCAAATTCGAGTCCTTGAGAGAAACTGTATTTCCAGCCAAAGGTGTGCACGCTTCCCAAGGCACTCATATATATAGGCAAGGTCCCCGAATTGGGTACTCGAAATCCATTTCGAGTACACCAATTTCGTGAACTTAACTTAGTTTATTTTCCATTTATTTTCTGACAAGTTAATTATCCATTACCCATTCGTAAGTTCAAACAACTTGTATTAGAAAATTTGGAATGTTACAAGTCTCCCCTCCTTACGATAGGTTTCATCCTGAAACCTGCCTCGTTACATATTGAACAGATGAGGATACAACCTCTTCATTTTTTCTTCCGTTTCCCACGTAGTGTCTAAAACCCTTCTGATGCTTCCACTGAACCTTGACTTGACGAACCGTTTTATTCTGTAGCTACTTTTCCTTCTCATCCACAATCACGACTGATTCTTCAATGTAGTTTAGTCGGTCATCTACCTCAATGACATCCAAAGGAAGATGTACCTGCTCGTCAGAGACTTCCTATGTGACACGTGGAACGTAGGATGAATCCCGTTCAGCTCCTCTGGTAGGTCCAGTCGATACGCGAATTTCCCTACTCCTGCCTCTATCCGAAACGGCCCGAAGTACCTCGGACTCAACTTTCTTCGCTTTCTGAATCAAATGATTTCCTTCTAGGGTGATACCTTTAGCAACACTCGATCGCCAACATTGAACTCGATCGGTCTTCGGCACTTTTCAGCGTAGGACTTTTGGGGATTTTGTGTAGCTTTCGTACGTGCTTTTATCACCTGTAGCTTTTCTGCCATATCGATGACGGCAGCCTTGTTTCCAATCTCCTTCTATCGAACTTCACCCCAACATATTGGGGTTCTACATAGTCTTCCGTACAACGCCTCGTATGCGGGCATTCCGATACTAGAGTGGTAGCTGTTATCGTACGAAAATTCCACCAATGGCAAGTGGTCATCCCAGCTTCCTGCAAAATGGATAATGCACGCCCTAAGCATATCCTCCAACGTTTGGATAGTCCTTTCCGACTATTTATCTGTCTGGGGGTGATAGGCGGTACTGATGTTTAGTCTCATTCCCTTAGCATCATGAAACTGCTTCAAGAATCTGGAAGTAAACTACGTATCCCGATCTGACATAATGGAGACAGGAACTCCATGTCGGGTCACAATCTCTTTCATGAACAACTCGGAAACCTTTCGGATGTATACGTTTCCCTAATTGGGAGAAAGTGTGCACTCTTCGTCAGTCGGTCCACAATCACCCATATGATATCTTGTCGTTTAGCTGTTCTCGGTAGCTTGGTGATGAAATCCATGCCATTCCGGTACTTCGAGAGGTTGAACATATCCGTAGGGCTTTTGATGTTCTGCCTTCACTTGCGCACAAGTAAGGCACATTTTCACGTACTGAGTCACATTAAACTTCATACCCGGCCACCAATAATCATTTCGAAGATCTTGATACATCTTTGTCGCATCGGGATGCACCGAATAACGTGATTTATGGGCTTCATCTAAAATCCTCGACCGAATATCCCCATTTCTGGGTACCCACATCCGACTGAATCGTACCTTTATCACGTGGTCATTGTCTTCCAAGTTCTTGACTTGCCTGAAGACATGTTCAAAACCCACATTCTTGTCTTTCAATCGTTCCTGTTGCGCCTGCTTGAGCTCGTTTAGAAAATCTGGCGTGATCACCAAACTATACGATTTTAGTCGTATAACAGGATGCTCGGCCTTACTACTCAAAGCATCTGCCACCACGTTGGCCTTTCCCGGGTGATATAAAATATCACAATCATAATCCTTTAACAGCTCAAGCCATCGTCTCTGCCTCATGTTCAAATCCTTTTGCTCGAAGAAATACTTCAAGCTCTTGTAGTCGGTATAGATGGTACTCTTTACTCCATACAGATAGTGTCTCCATATTTTTAATGCAAACAACAATACAGCGAGTTCGAGATCATGGGGCGGGTAGTTAGCCTCATGAGTCTTCAGCTGGCGCGAAGCATAAGCTATCACCCTTCCCCTTCGCATCAGTACACATCCCAACCCTTGTCGTGATGCATCAGCATACACAAAAAAAATCATCATTTACATCAGATAATGCTAAAACAGGGGATTGGTTAAGTTAATCCTTTAGCACGAAAAACGCTTGTTCTTGGTTCGGGCCCTATTCGTACTTTACATCTTTTTTCGTGAGCTTCATCAGTGGTGTCGCTATCTTCGAGAAGTCTTGAATAAATCTTCGATAGTAACCTGCCAACCCAAGAAAACTGCTTACTTCCGTCGGTGACTTCGGAGGGCTTCATTTCATAACCATTTCAACTTTAGCTGGATCTACCATAATGCCATCTGGGTTCACCATGTGACCTAGAACCTGTACTTCTCGTAACCAGAAGGCGCATTTGGAGAACTTAGCATAAAGTTGCTCTTTCCTTAGGATCTCCGATACCTCACGTACGTGGCAAGCATGGTCTCCCCCGTTCCTTGAATAAATCAAAATATCATAAGTAAAAACTATCACCGATCGGTCCAGCATCGGGCGGCATACTCTGTTCATCAAATCCGTAAATGTTGTAGGAGCTTTTGTCAATCCGAATGACATAACGAGAAATTTGTAGTCCCCATAATGGAGGATAACTGGATTGGAGATCTATCTTAGTGAACCAGCTTGCACCTTGCAATTGATCGAACAAGACATCAATTCTAGGTAGAGGATACCTGTTCTTTACAGTCAACTTATTCAGTTCCCTGTAGTCGATGCACATTTTCATGCTACCATCTTTTTTCTTAACAAACAGCGCCGGTGCTCCCCACGGAGAGAAACTCGGTCATATAAAACCTTTATCAAGGAGTTCTTGTAGCAGGTTCATCATCTCTTTCATCTCAGTAGGAGCCAAACGATAACGTGTTTTGGCAATAGGTTGTGCCCCCGGCACAAAGTCGATTTGGAACTTATATTCCCGTTCCGGTGGTACTCAAGGCAATTCCTCAGGGAATACATCAGGGAAGTTATGCACCACGTGTACATCATCAATCGTCCTCATATCCATACGTTCCTTAATCGCATAGGCCAAGTAGGCTACACACCCTCACCTCATCATATGTTTAGCTCACGATAATCGATGCACATATGAAATGAACCGTCTTTCTTCTTGACAAAGAGTACCGGAGCTCCCCAAGGAGAGAAACTCGGTCTTATGAAACCTTTGTCTAAAAGTTCCTGAAGCTGACTAGACAGTTCTTGCATCTCATATGGTGCTAATCGATACGGTGACTTCGCCACTGGATTTGCTCCAGGAACGAGATCGATTCTAAACTCCACTTGCCGGATCGGTGGTAGTCCTGGCAAGGCTTCTGGAAACACATCAGGATAATCTCTGATAACTGGAACGTCTCCAACTGTCTTCTTTTCAGGTTTCTTCTCAACCACGTGAGCCAGGAACGCAAAATATTTCTTCTTCAGATACTTCCTAGCCTTGATGCACGATACAATCTTCAATCCGCGACAGGGTTTCTCGCCATAGATTCTTATCGTTTCACCGGACGGTAGAGGAATTCGAATAAGTTTCTCCGAACATACAATTTCGGCGCTGTTTTTGGATAACCAATCCATTCCTACTACGACTTCGAAGCTTCCGAGTGTCATAGGAATGAGATCGATAAGGAAAAGATGGTCGTTTAATCTTAATTCACAACCATGTACTATAGAATCTACGAGTATGGTTTTACCCTCAACTACTTCTACGGTATAGGGAGCAGTAAGTATAGATGGTTGTATGTTAAACAAAGAAGCAGTATGAGCAGAGATAAAACTTTTATCAGCACCAGTATCAAATAAGATAGAAACGTAATAACCATTAAGGAGAAATGTACCCGTGACAACTGCTGGCTCCTCGCGTGCTTCGGCAGCTCCGATAACAAAGGCACGAGCAGTAGCAGTAGTGTTGTTGAGTTTTGGACACTGGTTTCTGAAGTGTCCCTCTGCTCCACAGTTATAACAGGCCCTTCCACCTGTAGTAGTAGTGGTGGTAGCAGTTGTAGCAGCAGCAAGATGAGCAGATCGGCATGTAGCTGCCAAGTGTCCCATCCATCCACACTTGAGACACTTTTTGCATGGAGTATTGGGTAGGTAATGGTATTGGCATTTGGTGCACAGTGGGTACGTGCCAGTATAAGACTTTCTGGCAGTAGCTGGTTGTGGCATAGCAGTAATGGGTGTGGCATGAGTGGGTGTAGCTACAGTCAGAGTTGCAAAATTCTTGATGGTCTTTTGCTTTTTCTTCTTGTGATGGTGCTGTTCAGGCTTCTTGCCTTCATCAATCTGTGCTCACTTATACCCCTTTCGGGTGAGCACTCCAGACTTCACATATTCTTCAGTGAGGGTAGCACCAAGCTGAATTGCTGCCTCTAGAGTAGTGGGGTTATTCCCCATAACAGTTCCCCTGACAACCAGAGGTAAACCCTCAATGTACTTCTCTATCCTGCGGGATAGAGGAGTAACCAGGTGTGGCACCAGAATGCACAACTCATGGAAACGAGTTGTATACTTCGCGTTCTCCCCACTGTCTTGCACCAGATTCCACATCTCAACCTCGAGTTTCTTCAGTTCATGTCGTGGACAAAACTTTTCCACAAGCAGATTCTTGAAACCGTCCCACGGTAAAGCTAATGCGACTTCTCGTCCTCTGGTGTTCTTCTCAGAGTTCCACCAGGTGAGTGCGCCTATGTGAAAAGTGCTTGAGGCCATCTTGACCTTCAGATTTTCAGGACAACCAGTGAGGTCTAGAATATCCTCGATGCTCTCCAGCCATTGCAATAGGCCGGTAGCTCCTTCAGTACCAGCATACTTAGGAGGTTTAGCATCATTGAACTGCTTGAAAGTGAAGTTAGCAGTTCCAGCGTTAGTGGCATTTGAATTATGTGCTGAATCACTGGTACTTCCCCGAAGATTCTGGGTGATATCAGTGACCATGCCCGGAATGACATCTCTCATATGTAAAGCGATGGCCCGAGCAATCTTGTTGATCTCATCATCGTTGCCACTTGTCGAACCCCCTCCGTTAGGATCACGTCGGGGAGGCATTCTAAGAATAGAAGCCACAAGTGGGTCAGTAATGAGGAAGGATACAATTGAATTTACATGATAAAGTTAGTAATATATCCATACTACTAATATTATCATTCAATTGTAATATGAGCATGTACACATATAAGCAATCAGCTCATTAGTATACTCCTCATGTGAATATGTATGATGTTCCATGATTTCATTCCACCAAACCTACACACTGACACTTTCACGATATACCGAAGATAGCTTATATATAGGGCATACGAAAGGGTCAAGCAAACTGCCAGCCCAGACGCCATCCCACCATCGCTTCGATATACCACGATCATGTCCTTGCTAGCATTTGGCAACATGTTTGTACTGATTTCCATGTATGTTCCATTGATTAAGAATCCCATGATCTTTGATCAATTTGAACTATGATTGAATCCATGATTGAACTATGTTTATGTTATGTGTGCACCTTCTAACTGTTGTTAACATGTATAACTAAATCATACGTGTGCTCTATATTTTTCTTGTTAAACTATGTTAGTAAGCACTAATGATGTATTCACTTAAGAATTTCACTTAAGGTTTACACTGAAAGAATGTTCACAACTTGATTGATTCACACTCAATGTTTGACTCATCCAAGTTTGAATAGCACAATAATGGTATCTCAAATGATTGTATCTCATGTGTTTGACTAATGTTCAACGATTCCAGTTGCTCCCGAATCTTTACTTCAAATACGAACGCCGGATTCCCCCTGACCTACCGATATAAGCTTATATATAGGGCTAGCTCTCACCGCCCACCACTTACCTCAGCACGTCAGCGTTAATCCGCTGTTTGTATTTGGAGCTAAGATTTCAACTCTTGATTGATTATGTTTGATTCATGTTTGTCTCTTGTTCCTTGAATATGTTTATGATTATGTAAACCAAGGTCCTTAATTTACTTGAAATTAAGACCTTAGGTTTTAGTATGTGTGTCCTAGGTTAATTAACCTAGGTTCCCAATACTTACAGTATTGAGTATAATGATCTCCTGTGAGAACTTCAACTAAAGAATACTGTTACACAGATTCTAAGTTATAAAGTTCCTATGATAATGAATACCTGATAATGACATGTACAGTAACTCAGGTACACATTTCGTGAAACTATGTTTAGACTATTGATGAATTTAATTAACATGAAACTATTATACCATTGTCTGAATTTGACTGAAACCTGAGGGTTTAACAGTCTGAAACATGTCAGACAACACAGTGTTGAAACATATATATACTTGATGTGATATTAGTTGCATAAACGTATGTGAGGTTAAACAAAACGAAACTATAACGGTTATTGTTACGGAATGCTAAACAGACGATTTATTCGTATAGGTAACGATCTGTACGAATGATTCTGATATTTTAACGTTCTGAGATGATGACTTAACAGAAGAAAACAAGAATCAGAAAGCCAAACCATCGACGTGTTCGTTCGAATGACGATTCGAACGAATACGCGCGATGGCGACGCGATCTGACGGAACGAAAACGAATAACGAAACGAACGATCATTATTTTAAGGAAATAAAATATTTCCTATTTTACAATTTTGAAACGCATCATTAATAAAAATTAAACGAAACTATTTTATTTAAATCGCGAATAAAATAACGAAACGCGAAAATTTTGTAAAAACGCGTAAAATATTCTAATTTGATAAATAAATAAATGCAATGATATTTAAAATGTTTTCTAATAATATTTGTGTTCTAAAAATCCTAAAAATAATTCCTTTTATTTAATTTACGAAAAATGCGCGTAACGTGCCGGATACGCGACGAAAACGTGAACCGAGCAACCGAAACAAACCCGGATACCCACAGGGTATTTAAACCCTAAATGAGGTTGTTTTTCTCATTTATTTCATTCTCACTTGCTCACTAAGTGCTCCAAACCGTCACCCCTCTCCCTCTCTAGAATTCCACCTTCAAAACTAAAGATCTTGACCATTTCTTGGCGAAATCGTGATATTTTGGTGTCCACACGTAGCTAACAACGAGATCTACCTAGAAGTACAACCATTTCGAAGATCTAACCGACTATACTCGAGGTAACAAGCCACGAAGTGGCTGAAATATTAGGGTTTTCGCAACCATACTTGTTCACTTGGTTACAACATGTTAATCGTCTCTTCCTTGAACCACACAACCTCGAAATCTCGACCTAGTATAACGTCACTATGGAGATTTCATGGCCACAGCTCAAATCAGAACGAGGAAGAACAGGTTCGTGGGAAACGAACCTGTTAACTCAGCCGCCATAGCCGAACCTTCGACCTGTTTACACATGGCCGAACCAATCTTTGAGCGAGCCTCCTACGAACCTTCAATCAAGAGGCGAACCCACCTTACATCAGTGACGAACCCATGGTTCGTCTATCACCAACTCCGGCCGAACCCTAGAGAGGCAACGAACCCTAGTTGCTTTCCTATATCACGAACCATTTCTCTTACACGAACGAACCTTTCTCCGGCGAACCTTCGAGCTCAGATCCTTCGAAGCCCCGAACCTTTCATACAGACGAACCTACTTGTGCCTCCCGAACCCTGCCATATGATGGACGAACCTCGGATGACATCACAGTCCGCCGAACCCTAGTATACCAAAGGACCCGAACCATCATGCATGCGCCGAAACCATGCAGAACCTTTAGACGAACCATTTTCTCGCGAACCCCATGACCAAGACGAACCCTCGGCGAGCCTGTGACTTAGCCGAATTCCCATCTTCATCGCCGAGCCTTCATGATTGCCGAACCTTAGGTTCGCTGATGGTGTAGCCGCAAACATACCCGATCGGTTGAAGCTTTGGGAAGGCAATTTAACTAGGCCCAAACAATTGGCACAACACCACCTTTTGGCCCACTTACTGATTCGGCTCAAGTTCTTGTTTGGCAGCCAAGTGTAGTTACTCCGGCCTAAGCTAGTGCCCATGCTCATTTTGTTATTTCGACCCATTTGGTGTTACGGCCCATGCTTCATAAACCGGCCCATTTAGTTCTTGGCCATAGCAATTCGGGCCACGCATACACATAAGGCCCAATAACTCGGCCCATGGCTTTCTATTTGGTCTAACCGGCTCAATGAACATACGTTGGCCCAATCCATATAAATTTGGCCCATTATAATAGATAGGCCCAATTGCACTTGACCTAATTGATACCCGGCCCACTTAAACCAAGGGTTGTAAACTCTGTTTAAAATCAAATTGGTTTTAATACTATGTATGGCATACTTTAATTAATACAATACAAAGGATAATGAATTCTAAGTTAAAGAATTTGTAAACTTAAAACAGTGAAAGATTCCGAGAATGGGTTGAAACTAAAAATACAATCTAAAGGCATGACTGATAACAACCTAGGCGGTTAAGTGGGAGCACGAACCGTAATTAGCAAACGAAGCCGGGTACTGAACAAGATTCACGAGTGTTAGCCAACTCTAGGGCTAACACTAACACTTACATGCGCAACAAACCCTTACAAACCTATACTTACAAACTACAACATTATGAAATCAATACAAGAAGGTGAACATAATATCAAGTGCAAACAAAGAGAGCGTGCATTCTTGTGTCTACTTAGTCAAACACTTCGGACCTAAGGTGAGTTCATTTGTCCCTTTTCAAACTTATTTATTTTACTTCGGGACTGAGAAGCATGCTAAACATTTTCATAAATTGTTGAAATGTTATTTAATGCTTTAAACATAAACATGAAAATTATGTTGTGACTTATACTTTAAGCTTAATGCTAAAAATCAATTGTTGGGATACTATTACATGAGACATGATACAAATACATGAGACTTGATACAATTACATGAGACTAAATACTATTACATGAGACTTGATGCCATTACATGAGACTTGATACAATTACATGAGACTAAATGCTATTACATGAGACTTGATACAAATACATGAGACTTGATACAATTACATGAGACTAAATACTATTACATGAGACTTGATACAAATACAGGAGACTTGATACAATTACATGAGATTAAATACTATTACATGAGACTTGATGCCATTACATGAGACTTGATACAAATACATGAGACTTGATGCTATTATATGAGACTTGAAATAAACATATGATATACATGATGAATCAATGATTGAATACTTGAAACTTTATGCATGGAAACTATTTCTTGCGCATGAAACATCTTACATGTATCTAACCATAGTCTACGTAATTGCTAAACTTCTGGTATTCCAGAGCTTGTACCTATGGGGTGAGATACATGTAATAACATAAACATAATGATACTCAGCTATTACCTAGTTATAAGGGACATGTAAGTGCTAAACTTCTGGTATTCCAGAGCTTTTGTCGGCTTATATGAGGTATGTAAAGGCTAAACATGAAAGTCTCGATTCTAGGCTATTACCTGGTTATAAGGGACACATAATTGCTAAACTTCTGGTATTCCAGAGCTTGTGTCGGCTTATATGAGGTATGTAAAGGCTAAACATAAACGTAACGTTACGGGGCTATTACCTGGTTATAAGGGACATGTAATTGCTAAACTTCTGGTATTCCAGAGCTTTTGTCGGCTTATATGAGGTATGTAAAGGCTAAACATGAACCTATTGAATGCTAAGCTATTATCTATATAAGAGACATGTAATTGCTAAACTTCTGGTATTCCAGAGCTCTTGTCTGCTTATAGGAGATATGTAATTGCTAAACTATGTGTGTGTGAATCTATGATGCTTGATAAACGTGATGAGAAACTAACACTTATGAATACAATAGACATGAACACTTTGAAACAGATAACAAAAGCTTTGATGAGGATTGAATTGATTGGTAGGTAAAATGCTTAATTATTATTAACAATAATGTCATATCCGGGTTAGTATGTGGTGGGATGTTGGCTAGGGCTTGTTCCCTTACATATGCCCTATATATAAGCACACCGACTCGGATATTACAGGTGGAGTTAATGAGGTTATGGTTTTACCGAAAGAGGTTTGTGAAACTATTTTTAACTTATAAACTATATGAACTCACCAACCGTTGTGTTGACTTGGTCTTTTTACATGTTTTCTCAGGTGAAGGACATGTTTAAGTTTAAGCTCTTGGATTTGCATACTAGGCTGCCCAGATAGAGGACCTAGTAGATTTTTGGGAAGCACATCTTTTGTTGATGATATATATTACTTTTAATATCTTGTACATATACAAGATATAAACATTATTCTTTTGGGTTAGGTTTACTTAGTTAAATTGCAGAACATTGCTATTGTAATTTAACTTTGTAATCCTATATATCATTTGATTGTGCTTTAGTTATTCTTAAACGTTGATGCTATGTAAACAATCTGATCATCACGATTATCACCCGCGATATCACGCCCCGGGAACCTTCCGCCAGACGGGGACTCCGATCCAACCCCGCCGGCTCGGGGTGTGACAGATTGGTATCAGAGCACAAGGTTATAGAGAATAATAGGTCAATACATAAACGGTTTGACCTAGACTATAACTTAGGGACCCACATGTAGAGATTTAAGACTTAAGTTTACATTTTGTTTTCTGCATTCGATCATTGCACTAACCAAATTCTTTTGGTTATGATCAGAATGCCGCCGAGAAAACAACCCACTCCGCAAGTCTCTGCTCCTCACTCATCGACACCATCACCACCGGATTCACCACCGCCACCTCCTCCTCCTCCGCGCTCTCCACCACCAGGCTCAAGCAATGTTCAGACACTGGATCCTACTACTATCGCTTTGGCGACACTGCTGAGTACTCAACTGACGAGTCAACTGAAAGATGTCATCCCTGAGATGATAAATCGAATTCAAGGACATGGCCACACTTCTGGTCATACTACCGGGGAGGTTAGTGGGAACACTAGCCATACTTCTGACTGCTCCAACAAGTCTTTTGTAGGATGCAAACCCCCAAGCTTCACAGGAGTCGAAGGAGCTGTTGGACTGATCCAATGGCTTGAGAAAATGGAAAATACTTTGGACATTAGCAGTTGTCCAGAACACCATAAGGTTCGCTATGCAGCCGGTTCCTTCAGCAAGCGAGCACTGACATGGTGGAATGCTCAGATTCGATCAAAGGGAAGAGATGAGGCGATGGCGATGCCTTGGGCTGAATTTAAGCTCCTCATGAGGAATGAATTTTCCCCCAAAACATGAACTGCAACAGTTGGAGATCGAGCTCTCAAACCATGTTATGAAGGGAGCGGACCATATGACTTTAACCACTCGCAACCATGAATTGGTGGCTTTGGTACCAGAGATGGTACCAACACTGGAAAAGCTGATTGATCGCTATGTAGCAGGATTACCTTCTTGTATCCAAAGCATCGTGTTGGCTGCTTACCCTGCTACTTTGGAGTCTGCCATCTCTCTCTCAGCTAAACTTACCAATGTGATGGTGAAGTCTGGAGTCTTGAAAGATGATACTGGAAAAGCTAAGGAAGCAACAACCAAGAAACCCGAGTACCATCAAAAGAAGAAACAAAAGATTGTCAAGAACTATGCAGCCGTTACCCCACTGAGACAGCCACCTGCAGCACCTGTCAATCCTACTACTAGGGGTTATGGAGGGGAATATCCCTAGTGCACAAGCTGCAAGTATCATCCTCCTGCTGGTGCTCAATGCACGAAGTGCACGAATTGTGGCCGGTTTGGCCACTGGGTTAACAAATGCCGCTTTGCGGTGAATCAGGCTACCAACACTGTAACAAGAGCACTACCACCACCACCACAGAACCCAGACAACAATAACAACAAAGGCTGTTACAACTGTGGGGGAACAGGTCATTTCTCCCGCAACTGTCCGAAGAAAGTGCAACCTGGAGCACAAGCACCTCGAGGACGAGCTTTTGTCATCGGAGCTAATGCTGCACGCCAAGACACTAATGTGGTCACTGGTACATTTCTTTTACATGAATCTTACGCTTCTATACTATTTGATACTGGTGCAGACCAGAGTTTTATTTCTTCTGATTTTGCACGACAACTTAGTCTTAATGAGGAACCTTTAGACTCCCCTTACATAATCGAAGTAGCGAATGGGAAACAAGTTACAGTTAACAATATACATAGGAACTGCCCACTTACACTCGTAGATCATACATTTACCATCGACTTGTTGCCGATGGAGTTGGGCAGTTTCGATATCATCGTGGGGATGGATTGGCTCTCACTCAATCGAGTGGAAGTCATCTGTTCTGAGAAGCTACTTCGGATTCCAATAACGGATGATCGTGTATTGGAAGTTCGTGGGGATCAGGCAAAGAGAAACGTAAAGATCATTTCATGCATAAAAGCGCGTAAGTGTCTGCAAAAGAAGTGCATAGCATTCTTGGCTCATGTGGTGGAGAAAGACAAAGACAAGAAAACAATACAAGACGTACCGATAGTGAAGGAATATCCTGAAGTATTTCCGGAGGATCTACCTGGTTTGCCACCTGTGCGACCGGTAGAGTTTCGTATCGATTTGATTCCTGGAGCAACACCTGTTGCTAAATCTCCTTATAGGTTAGCGCCTTCGGAGATGCAGGAATTATCTAACCAACTACAGGAATTACTTGATAAAGGTTTCATACGACCGAGCTACTCACCTTGGGGAGCTCCGGTTTTGTTCGTGAAGAAGAAGGATGGATCCTTTCGGATGTGCATAGACTACAGGGAGTTAAATAAACTAACCATCAAGAATCGGTATCCACTGCCGAGGATTGATGATTTGTTTGATTAATTGCAAGGAGCTCAATACTTTTCGAAGATCGATCTGCGTTCCGGATACGACCAGCTCAGAGTACAAGAAGAAGACATACCAAAGACGGCGTTTCGTACCAGATACGGGCATTACGAGTTCATGGTGATGCGTTTTGGGTTGACGAATGCACCCGCGGTTTTCATGGATCTCATGAACCGTGTGTGTAAGCCGTACTTAGATCAATTTGTTATTGTTTTCATTGATGATATATTGATCTATTCTAAAAGCAAAGCAGAGCACGAGCAACATCTGAGAACGATCTTGGAACTGTTAAAGGAAGAGAAACTCTATGCCAAATTCTCTAAGTGTGAGTTTTGGTTAAAAGAGGTTCAATTCCTAGGCCACGTTGTTAACAGTGAGGGAATACACGTTGATCCTGCCAAGATCGAGGCAATAAAAGATTGGGACACTCCGAAGACACCGACAGAGATACGTTCTTTTCTAGGCTTAGCAGGCTATTACAGAAGGTTTATCACGAACTTTTCTCATATAGCTCTGCCACTCACAAAGCTGACACAGAAAAGCGAGCCGTTCGTTTGGGATCAAAAGCAAGAAGAAGCCTTTCAGACATTGAAGCAAAAGTTATGTGATGCTCCGATCTTATCACTCCCAGATGGTTGCGATGACTTTGTTGTGTATTGTGATGCATCCCATCAGGGACATGGCTGTGTACTTATGCAGCGGGACAAAGTCATTGCTTACGCTTCAAGACAATTAAAGATTCATGAGAAGAACTACACAACTCATGATCTGGAACTGGGAGCAGTGGTGTTTGCACTGAAGATCTGGAGGCATTACTTATATGGAACCAAGTGTATCATATTTACAGACCACAAAAGTCTGCAACACATATTCGATCAGAAGGAACTCAACATGCGACAGCGATGTTGGGTTGAGCTTCTGAATGATTACGACTGTGTAATCAAATATCATTCGGGCAAGGCAAACGTTGTTGTTGATGCCTTGAGTCGGAAAGAACGAGTCAAACCCTTGCGTGTCAGAGCAATGGGAATGACTGTGCAGACAAGCTTACATGATCACATCATACAAGCACAACAAGAGGTTATTAAACGTGAAAACTTGAAGAAAGAACTTGATTGCGGTGTGGAGAAACATTTGGAAACAAAACCCGATGGACTTGTTTACTTCAAGGATCGTATCTGGATTCCTGCAGTAGATGAGTTGAGAAAACTTATTTTTGATGAAGCACACAAAACCAAGTACTCGGTGCATCCCGGTGCTGATAAAATGTACCAAGACTTACGTGCATATTATTGGTGGCCGGGTATGAAGAAAGATATAGCTGAGTATGTTGGTCGATGCCTTACGTGTGCCAAAGTGAAGGCGGAACACCAGAAACCGTCAGGCTTACTGGAACAGCCTGAAATTCCACTTTGGAAGTGGGAACAAATAGCTATGGACTTTGTTACCAAGCTACCCCGCACTTCCAGTGGAAATGATACCATTTGGGTTATCGTTGATAGACTAACAAAATCTGCTCATTTCTTGCCAATGCGAGAAACTTACACGATGGATAAACTAGCAAAGCTTTACATCAATGAGATAGTGGTACGCCATGGTGTGCCATTGTCTATCATTTCGGATCGTGATAGAAGATTTACATCAAGGTTCTGGCAATCATTGCAGAAATCTCTGGGGGCGCAATTAAACTTGAGTACAGCCTATCATCCACAAACGGATGGTCAAAGCGAACGTACTATTCAGACCCTGGAGGACATGTTAAGAACTTGTGTTCTAGACTTCGGTGGTAATTGGGATTCTCACTTGCCACTAATCGAGTTCTCCTACAACAACAGTTATCACAGCAGCATCGGTTGTGCCCCATTTGAGGCTCTTTATGGTCGGAAATGTCGATCACCGATCTGTTGGTTAGAAGTGGGAGATAATCGTATCACTGGGCCAGAAATTATTCAAGAGACGACGGACAAGATTGCTCAGATACAACAAAGGCTACAAGCAACTCGAAGTAGACAAAAGAGCTATGCCGATAAACGGCGCAAGCCGTTGGAATACCAAGTGGGAGACCGTGTCATGTTGAAGGTTTCCCCATGGAAGGGCGTAGTTCGATTCGCTAAGAAAGGCCAATTAACACCACGATACGTGGGACCGTTCGAGATCATCGAACGTATTGGTCCTGTAGCATACAGATTGAACTTACCAGATGAACTGAGTGGTGTACATGACGTATTTCACGTCTCAAATTTGAAGAAATGCTTAGCCGATGAAACTCTTATCATACCGGTTGAAGAAATTCAATTGGATGAAAACTTACGTTTTGTTGAAGAACCGTTAGAAATCATGGATCGCAAAGTCAAGAAACTGAGGCGAAGCCGTATTCCTATAGTTAAGGTTCGTTGGAACTCAAGGCGCGGACCCGAGTTTACTTGGGAACGTGAAGACCACATAAAGAACAAGTATCCCCAACTCTTTGCAGAGGAAGTCGTACCGAATAACGAGACTTAAATTTCGGGACGAAATTTCTCTAACAAGGGGAGACTGTAACACCAGTGCCGGACGCGTGCCGGTACAGTGATCGCAACAGTAAACATGTATAGTAACTCAGGTACACATTTCGTGAAACTATGTTTAGACTATTGATGCATTTAATTAACATGAAACTATTATACCATTGTCTGAATTTGACTGAAACCTGAGGGTTTAACAGTCTGAAACATGTCAGACAACACAGTGTTGAAACATATATAAACTTGATGTGATATTAGTTGCATAAACGTATGTGAGGTTAAACAAAACGAAACTATAACGGTTATTGTTACGGAATGCTAAACCGACGAGTTATTCGTATAGGTGACGATCTGTACGAATGATTCTGATAGTTTAACGTTCTGAGATGATGACTTAACAGTAGAAAATAAGAATCAGAAAGCCAAACAATCGACGTGTTCATTCGAATGACGATTCGAAAAAATACGCGCGATGGCGACGCGATCTGACGGAACGAAAACGAATAACGAAACGAACGATCATAATTTTAAGGAAATAAAATATTTCCTATTTTACAATTTTGAAACTCATCATTAATAAAAATTAAACGAAACTATTTTATTTAAATCGCGAATAAAATAACGAAACGCGAAAATTTTGTAAAAACGCGTAAAATATTCTAATTTGATAAATAAATAAATGCAATGATATTTAAAATTTCTTCTAATAATATTTGTGTTCTAAAAATCCTAAAAATAATTCTTTTTATTTAATTTACGAAAAATGCGCGTAACGTGCCGTATACGCGACGAAAATGTGAACCGAGCAACCGAAACAAACCCGGATACCCACAGGGTATTTAAACCCTAAATGAGGTTGTTTTTCTCATTTATTTCATTCTCACTTGCTCACTAAGTGCTCCAAACCGTCACCCCTCTCCCTCTCTAGAATTCCACCTTCAAAACTAAAGATCTTGACCATTTCTTGGTGAAATCGTGATATTTTGGTGTCCACACGTAGCTAACAACGAGATCTACCTAGAAGTACAACCATTTCGAAGATCTAACCGACTATACTCGAGGTAACAAGCCACGAAGTGGCTGAAATATTAGGGTTTTCGCAACCATACTTGTTCACTTGGTTACAACCGGTTAATCGTCTCATCCTTGAACCACACAACCTCGAAATCTCGACCTAGTATAACGTCACTATGGAGATTTCATGGCCACAGCTCAAATCAGAACGAGGAAGAACAGGTTCGTGGGAAACGAACCTGTTAACTCAGCCGCCATAGCCGAACCTTCGACCTGTTTACACATGGCCAAACCAATCTTTGAGCGAGCCTCCTACGAACCTTCAATCAAGAGGCGAACCCACCTTACATCAGTGACGAACCCATGGTTCGTCTATCACCAACTCCGGCCGAACCCTAGAGAGGCAACGAACCCTAGTTGCTTTCCTATATCACGAACCATTTCTCTTACACGAACGAACCTTTCTCCGGCGAACCTTCGAGCTCAGATCCTTCGAAGCCCCGAACCTTTCATACAGACGAACCTACTTGTGCCTCCCGAACCCTGCCATATGATGGACGAACCTCGGATGACATCACAGTCCGCCGAACCCTAGTATACCAAAGGACCCGAACCATCATGCATGCGCCGAAACCATGCAGAACCTTTAGACGAACCATTTTCTCGCGAACCCCATGACCAAGACGAACCCTCGGCGAGCCTGTGACTTAGCCGAATTCCCATCTTCATCGCCGAGCCTTCATGATTGCCGAACCTTAGGTTCGCTGATGGTGTAGCCGCAAACATACCCGATCGGTTGAAGCTTTGGGAAGGCAATTTAACTAGGCCCAAACAATTGGCACAACACCACCTTTTGGCCCACTTACTGATTCGGCTCAAGTTCTTGTTTGGCAGCCAAGTGTAGTTACTCCGGCCTAAGCTAGTGCCCATGCTCATTTTGTTATTTCGACCCATTTGGTGTTACGGCCCATGCTTCATAAACCGGCCCATTTAGTTCTTGGCCATAGCAATTCAGGCCACGCATACACATAAGGCCCAATAACTCGGCCCATGGCTTTCTATTTGGTCTAACCGGCTCAATGAACATACGTTGGCCCAATCCATATAAATTTGGCCCATTATAATAGATAGGCCCAATTGCACTTGACCTAATTGATACCCGGCCCACTTAAACCAAGGGTTGTAAACTCTGTTTAAAATCAAATTGGTTTTAATACTATGTATGGCATACTTTAATTAATACAATACAAAGGATAATGAATTCTAAGTTAAAGAATTTGTAAACTTAAAACAGTGAAAGATTCCGAGAATGGGTTGAAACTAAAAATACAATCTAAAGGCATGACTGATAACAACCTAGGCGGTTAAGTGGGAGCACGAACCGTAATTAGCAAACGAAGCCGGGTACTGAACAAGATTCACGAGTGTTAGCCAACTCTAGGGCTAACACTAACACTTACATGCGCAACAAACCCTTACAAACCTATACTTACAAACTACAACATTATGAAATCAATACAAGAAGGTGAACATAATATCAAGTGCAAACAAAGAGAGCGTGCATTCTTGTGTCTACTTAGTCAAACACTTCGGACCTAAGGTGAGTTCATTTGTCCCTTTTCAAACTTATTTATTTTACTTCGGGACTGAGAAGCATGCTAAACATTTTCATAAATTGTTGAAATGTTATTTAATGCTTTAAACATAAACATGAAAATTATGTTGTGACTTATACTTTAAGCTTAATGCTAAAAATCAATTGTTGGGATACTATTACATGAGACATGATACAAATACATGAGACTTGATACAATTACATGAGACTAAATACTATTACATGAGACTTGATGCCATTACATGAGACTTGATACAATTACATGAGACTAAATGCTATTACATGAGACTTGATACAAATACATGAGACTTGATACAATTACATGAGACTAAATACTATTACATGAGACTTGATACAAATACACGAGACTTGATACAATTACATGACACTAAATACTATTACATGAGACTTGATGCCATTACATGAGACTTGATACAAATACATGAGACTTGATGCTATTATATGAGACTTGAAATAAACATATGATATACATGATGAATCAATGATTGAATACTTGAAACTTTATGCATGGAAACTATTACTTGCGCATGAAACATCTTACATGTATCTAACCATAGTCTATGTAATTGCTAAACTTCTGGTATTCCAGAGCTTGTACCTATGGGGTGAGATACATGTAATAACATAAACATAATGATACTCAGCTATTACCTGGTTATAAGGGACATGTAATTTCTAAACTTCTGGTATTCCAGAGCTTTTGTCGGCTTATATGAGGTATGTAAAGGCTAAACATGAAAGTATCGATTCTAGGCTATTACCTGGTTATAAAGGACACGTAATTGCTAAACTTCTGGTATTCCAGAGCTTGTGTCGGCTTATATGAGGTATGTAAAGGCTAAACATAAACGTAACGTTACGGGGCTATTACCTGGTTATAAGGGACATGTAATTGCTAAACTTCTGGTATTCCAGAGCTTTTGTCGGCTTATATGAGGTATGTAAAGGCTAAACATGAACCTATTGAATGCTAAGCTATTATCTATATAAGAGACATGTAATTGCTAAACTTCTGGTATTCCAGAGCTCTTGTCTGCTTATAGGAGATATGTAATTGCTAAACTATGTGTGTGTGAATCTATGATGCTTGATAAACGTGATGAGAAACTAACACTTATGAATACAATAGACATGAACACTTTGAAACAGATAACAAAAGCTTTGATGAGGATTGAATTGATTGGTAGGTAAAATGCTTAATTATTATTAACAACAATGTCATATCCGGGTTAGTATGTGGTGGGATGTTGGCTAGGGCTTGTTCCCTTACATATGCCCTATATATAAGCATACCGACTCGGATATTACAGGTGGAGTTAATGAGGTTAAGGTTTTACCGAAAGAGGTTTGTGAAACTATTTTTAACTTATAAACTATATGAACTCACCAACCGTTGTGTTGACTTGGTCTTTTTACATGCTTTCTCAGGTGAAGGACAGGTTTAAGTTTAAGCTCTTGGATTTGCATACTAGGCTGCCCAGATAGAGGACCTAGTAGATTTTTGGGAAGCACATCTTCTGTTGATGATATATATTACTTTTAATATCTTGTACATATACAAGATATAAACATTATTCTTTTGGGTTAGGTTTACTTAGTTAAATTGCAGAACATTGCTATTGTAATTTAACTTTGTAATCCTATATATCATTTGATTGTGCTTTAGTTATTCTTAAACGTTGATGCTATGTAAACAATCTGATCATCACGATTATCACCCGCGATATCACGCCCCGGGAACCTTCCGCCCGACGGGGACTCCGATCCAACCCCGCCGACTCGGGGTGTGACAGTCACCACCTAGTTCACCATCGATATTACTAAGTTTGGAGACCCTTTTTCTGGCCAAGACTCATCGATACTGATTCTAAGGTTAAATCCAAGTACATTAAAACAGGAATTAACTAAAATGGTCTAGAAACGAGGTCATAGTGTCGATGGGAACATCGTATTTATCGAGAACTCGTTAGGGTTAAGGGTTAACCGATTTATGTTGTACCCATCGATATTGTCATGATTGCCATCGATACTATGTTTAATCATTCTCAAACACTTATAACTTCTAAGTTATAGGTTTTACTAATCATATATAACTTGAAACAACTACGGGGGTGTTTGTTTGGGTCTGAATACATCTGAATGGGTCTGAATCTGAATGGTTCAGATTCAAACCATTTGTTTTATTAGAAAATAACACGTCTGAATGGCCCCTAACATCTGAATGCAGGTCTGAATGATTCAGACCTCAACATAAGTCCGAATAAGGAAATAAAAAAAGAGGTCCTTTATACCCTTCAAACTCTCCCGTTTTCAATATCCGTCCACAGCCATCCCGTCCACAGCCACCGATCCCTGCCGTCATAGACCGCCTCCTTGCCGCCGTCTACCACCTCCCTCCCGTCACCTGCCGTCCACTGCGACCGCCTCCCTGCCGCCATCGACCGCCATCGACCGCCTCCCAGGTTTTCCCAAATCAGATCTTCATACAAAAGAAGCCTCGTTCTAATCCTACTCGAATTCGTTTGATTTTGAATACGATAAACCAGTTAAACATGGGCTTTTATTTGTGGAGAAAAACCGATTAATTTGGTATGCGACTCGCTTACAATCGATTGTTATCCATGATTTTGAAGTAAAAGCGGCCGTGAGGATTTCCAGGTTTGCTTGGATGAAATAGTCATCTTTTGTATTTGAATTTAAGATTTACAGATCTTAATACAATCGATTTACAGATTTTAGATTTTATTTGAATTTTAGATTTTACTTGTTTTTATTGTTAATTCTAAAAAGAGGCTTTAAAAGGGTAAAATAGTAATCTTAATCATTCAGCACTTAATGGTTCAGATGTTCAACCAAACAGTTTAACTGATTCAGCACTTAATGGTTCAGACCCTCTTAACCATTCAGACATCTTAATCATTCAGCACTTAATGATTCAGATGCTACCAAACGGCCCCTAAGTTACACTTCTTGTATAAACATTATTAGGGTTTCATGAAGTTAAGTTAAAGGATTTTACTAAAAAGTTGATAAAACATTTCATTGTTAAGTTGTAAATATTCTCTAACTTCTTTTGTAATATGTCAAGTGACTAAGTTTTAAAACATAATATGTATATAAACACACTTAAAGGATGATAATCACTAAAAGTTAACCAGGGATACTATAATATGTTAAGGTTTTAACTCAAGTCTAAAACATGTCAACTAGGGATACTATAATATACTAATACTTAACCTAATTGATTAAGTGTTAGTATGATACATTACAATTGAATTAGGATAAATCAAACCACCAAGGCTCATATGTGTTAACCAACTTTAGGGTTAACTCACGAAACAATAACTTATACTTATAAGCTACAAACAACTTTGAATCCAACACAGGATTGTGAATACAACATCAGTACAACAATAGAGAGCGCTTGCATTCAATCGAGTCTGAGTCAACCACTTCAACGACCAGGTGAGTTCATATGCCCCTTTTCTAATCATTTGATTCTAAATACGGGGCTCAGAAACATGCTAAACGCTTTTCTTCATCTAAAAGCTTTACTACATTATTTCAATTGTCATGCTTTCTAGATAATAAGGGTTTTATCTTTATTATCATATCATTATCATTATGTGTGTTTGTTTGTGAAATGACATGTACGATAGAACAGGGATGATATCATGATAACATAACTTCATGATATCATCAAATCAATTGAATGGCACAATCTATTAAAGTGTAATGAGACAATCACATGAAAGATGTTCATGATAACATAATTTCATGATGATATCATTCACCACATTTACTAACAAATTGTAATAAGACAATCTCTTATAACACGTGTTAAAGTCATTGAGAAAACATGACATTGAGAATTAATGACACTGAGATAACAGTTAAGGCAAATACTGGTGATATCAAGAATGACTGCCTTATAACCTAATGGTATGAGGTCATTATCCACATATGCTAACATTGTGTGTTAAGACAAGATCTTATAACACAATGTTAAAGACTAACACTCTGTGTTCATTTCAATGAGACTACATCCTTGGGATAGGATGACAGAAATCCAATAGCAGTGAGCATGAGATACTATGTTTAGTTTATTTTTTAACTTTAATGTGTATACTAATTATAACGTATCAATATATCAGTGGGGTTGATTTCAAATCTAATTGCAAAAGTATTAGTTAATCTAATGGGATTACACCGAGCACTAAATGTGCTATCATTCTAATTAATGACAGAGAAAATGGTTTGGGAACATATGCATATCTTATATATATCATGGAAAGGATATCTTACCTTTCGGACTTGTCAGAAACGACAGTCACAGAGACTCTTAAGTCTCACTCTTATAGATATCATGAAGAGGATATCTTACCTTTCGGACTGGTCAGAAATGACAGTCACACAGACAATTAAGTCTCACCCTTATAGATATCATGGAGAGGATATCTTTCATTTCGGATTGATCAGTAGTGACTGGGATAGAGACAATTAAGTCTCGCCCTTATATATAACATGGAGAGGATATCTTACAGGCCGGACTGATCAGTAATGTAGTCACAGAGACTATTAAGTCTCGATCTAGGTATCCCTAAGGATATCTTACACTCCGGGCTGATCAGATTGATCAGCTAATAGAGACTATCAAGTCTCGATCATATAGGCATCGTTGGGGGGTATCTACAGGCTTGGCTACTCCGTAGGAAATAGCTAACAGAGACGATTACGTCTCTATTCCAAAATATTGGCAAAAATCAAATTAGTGATTAATATGTGTGAGTTGAAATGGGTATCCAAAGTTACAATACAGGTGGTATGGAGTTCAGTTAAGCATGTGGTCGGCCAGGGTCTTCATTTGTGATACGTATGCCCTATATATAAACATGCTTTTCTGGATGATATACTATTTATAGGTGTAACTATGGAGAGAAAATTGGTGTGAAATAATGGAATTCAAATTAAAACAGACTTTTGTGTGTCTTAATGAATTGGGAATACTAAATTTTACTCATCTACATTTACTAAACTTATTAACTCACCAACCTAGGGTTGACTCGTTTTAAATGCATGTTTTCTTAGGTGACGAAAAGGTTTAGTCACCAAGCATCAGGACATAAGCTAGTGGGACCATATAGAGGACCTAACATACTTTTTGGATGCATTTACTTTTGATGACATTATGAATCTCTTTTGTATATATTGTGTAGATACAAGATAGAAACTATATGATTCTTTTGGGTAGATTTATTTAGTTAATGTATGAACATGTAATGTATAATTTAACTTTGTAATTCTACGTCTTGAAAGTCATGTTAGCATTTCTCAATATATATCATGTTCATGGTAAACAATATGATCATTTCGATTATCACACGGTATCGCGCCTTGAGAACCTTCTGCCCGACCGGAAAGTCGATCCAGCCCGCCGGCTCGGGGTGTGACACAAAATAAATTTCACCATGGTTCATGTGTGACACCCGGCAATTTCAGGTAAATTCAGACTCTTACATTCTTTACATTTCACATTCATACTTGTTGCATTTCATTTAATTATGTTTAATTAGATGAGTTGAACATAAACAACTGCGAAATGATAGTTCGAGGAACTATCGAATCATACATTTGCACATTGCTTTTGGAAACCAAGTGTGGCAAACATAACACTAACACAAAACAATAATTCGGGGAATTATTGAATTGTGCATTACACGATGATTAGGATTAATCAAGCGTGCAAACACTTCGTAAGACACGAACACAAACTCTCAAAGATAATTCGGGGAATTATCGAAACACACACACGAGTCTCACGAACATTGGTGATCGATCAAACTTATTTGCAATTACATGATTATGTGCTAAACATGCATTAGATGTTTAGGATAAACGTTAGGAATCAAGTACGAGCAAAATCGAATCATCGAAATCGAAAAACATGAAAATGGACCCATCGCGGTACGCGAGGATCCTATGGCTAGAGGCTTCGCGACACGCGAAGAAAACCGGGCGTCCAGACTCCCGAATCCCATCACGGTACGCGATAAACATTTTTGATCGGCCTTCGCGGTACGCGAAGGCCATGAAGATCAAAATTTTTTTAAAAGTCAACCCCATTCATTTCTCTACGATTTCTTTCATTTTCTCCAACTTTCTTCACCACATCTCGACCAAATCCCTCTGAACCCAGCACCCAAGACCCCTGGCAACATCCTTGAAACCCTTTCTTGCAACCTTGGAGTGATTTGAAGCCATTGAAGCTCAAAGGGAGTTCTTGGAGGCCATCAATAAGCGAAAGAAACATCTCCAGCCACTTCTAGGGCTTGCTACACCTGCTTCAACTCGAATCCTAGCTTCTAAGGTAGTTTTAAACGTTTACCTAGTGTTAGATCGTACATACAAGGGTTAAAAACCCACATGCAACTCCATACGGTTATTGTGCACGAATGTGTTGGTGATTTGATGTGTATTTGTTGTAGATCTACTGATTTTAGTGTTTAGAAATGTTAGATTTGAGTTTTGGTTGAGTTATGTTTGATTTGACGATGATTTTGGTACACTTGCCATAAAAGGAAACTTTTATGTTGCAAGTCATGGATTTGTGATGATCTAGACATGTTAGACATGTCTAGATGTTGTCAAATGTATATTGGAGTGTTTAGAAACACATTTGGATGTTTGATTTTGTTAAAAACTTGGTTTTGTATAAACTTTCTATAAATGGAAACTTTTAAGAATCAAAAGAGGGCTTTTGATGTTTTAAGATGTTTTGATGAATGGTGATCATTGAAATATGTTTAAAAACGATTTCTAAACATAGTGGAAACCTTGAATTTGTGAAAACGAGTTTTTAAACGGATAGTTTCCAAATAAGGAAACTTTATTTGGGCAAAACGGCATAAATGGTGATTTATGCGCAAACAACATGTTTTAAGGGTTTAAACGTGTTTTATAAACATATTAATGGTATTAACTTTATGAAATGGGATTTCATAACCACACTTTCCTAAATTGGAAACTTTCTAAAAATGGTAACTTGTGCGATTAGGGTCATAGGATGCATTTTGATGCCTTACGTGCATTAAGGCACATAAACACAACAATCGTGTAACCAACGATTCGTCGAGTCCCACTAGTTAACACACACACACTCGGTTGAGCACACCGACACTTGAAGTTGTATGGGATACAACGCACCACAAAACACATACTCACACCTATATGGTTATAGGTGCTTACTAGCAGGTGCTAGCATTCGCAGACGCGAACCCACAATCACACCGGAACTGCTTAACAGGTGAGTTCACGGCCCCTTTTTACTTTTCTAACCTTTGGGGGAGAAAACACTATATTACAACTGTTTTGAACTACAACTCATTTTATTTACGTATGGACATGCTTTATTACTATATGTATATGTGTGGACCACATCACAACTAAAAGTCATCGCGCTACTCCACGGACCGTTAGTAGCGCGTAGCGCCTAGCGTGGTAATATTGAATAGTACTATTTGGGCCTGACAAGCCCCACCCATCGCGCCTGGGAGGCCAAACCGACTCGAGGTCGGAATGGGTGCAATATTGACCAACACTTTGCCATTGTCTTGTGATGGACATGGCGGGAGGCACAACTGTCAGCTTCGGTACGACCCCGCATATAATATAACTGTATTGACTAGCTATCAATCGATACTGTATTGTAATGATATGTAAATCACAAACTCTTACTTTAAACATTGGATGTTTACTGCTTATGAAAAACCTGTGCTCTCACCAACCATTGTGTTGACCCTTTTTCTCGCATGTTTTCTCAGGTAGCTAAGGTACACACACAAGGATTAGGATGCTAGGCTGGAGCCGCATGCATCTGCTTAAGTGTCTTAGGATGTTGAGAACATTTATCATTTTTTTTGATATGCTTTGTATTGTTAAACTACTTTAATCGCTTTCGCAAACTAATACTCTGTTTTGTTTTGAAAACTGTTTAATCTTATGCTTCCGCAACTTATGAATCATATATATGTTTTGATAACCTAAACTTTTACTTCCGCAACTCTGATTTTACAAAATTGTTTTATCCAAGTTATTGGATGTACGTATGCAACCAGACATATAGGTCTCGCAACCGTGTGACCGGAGACTGCGATCCTGCAAGATCAATCAGCCGTCACGCCCCCGTCCGGGACGGACGGGGGGGGGGGGGGGCGGGGTGCGACATCATGCAAATTAATTATATGTTCTCATCAATGTATACTAGTGATCATATCATTATTGAAAACCAAACATTCAATTAATATCACGTGTTCTATCAATGTAAACTATGCATGTAATGACAATTCTCGAAATGCAGTGATGTTACAGTCTCGCGTAGTTGAGGGAATTTATACTGAAATTCAACCTGGAGCAACTGTAGTGAGTAAATGTGGATACTTAAGATTCATCTAATCTTCTTGTGAGTGCATATTTGAAATGATTTGCTATTCAAAAGTTGTATTTATTTTGAATTGTAAAGGGTTCGGCGAACCTATTGTGTCTAAAGGTTCGGCGAACCTATAACCTGGAATAGATTCGTCTGACAAACCTAAAGGTTCGTTTAGCAAACCTTAGGGTTCGGCTAACGAACCTAAGGTTCGCTGATCTGTAACTATATATAGTTGTTTTGTTTGTTATTTCAGTAGACTTTTGCTGAGTGCTTTTAGAGATCTGCTGAAATTCTCTGTGTGAGAAGTTTGTTAGTTTTGAGTGATCTTGTAATCATTTGTTGATAATACAAGAAGTTTTTATTGAATTGCTTGTGTTCTTGAGTTTTATACATATCAACTATGGATTCCGCACGTAGTAGATAGTTAGTAGAGCTTATATTTCGATCCTGAACGGTTTCACCAAACCAACAGTGGTATCTATGAAATGAAACCGAATAATGTTGTGAAGATACACACAAACGAGCAAAGGGCAGACCTTCTCACCAAAGCCTTTGATAAACAACGTTTTGAGTACTTACTCAAATTAAATGGAATCAGGGTTATGGGTGAGGTAATCAAGACTCAAATTCCTTCATAATCAAATTTATTGAAATAACATCAGATTTTTATTCATTTTTTTATGTTTTAGTTTTTAGGGGGAGAATAGTTTTAAAAAAAAAACAAAAACATTAAAAAATCAAAATTTCAAAAACAAGAAAAAATTAAAAATCTGAGAAATTGATTTGTTTATGTGAGAAATGACAGTACATTATTTACATTTGGAAATATATCTGTTTGTATTATTAAAATTTATAAAATAATTACAAGTACTATAAATGATGTGTTGATAGGTTTATAACTTAGTAAAGATAAGTTTGAATAAATTTTTGATAATGTTTTATAAGAAACAAATGCTTAGAATGCAGTACTTAGTTTTGTCCTAAAAGAGTGGTAATTTTCTGACAAAATGTTTCTTGAACATAAAGTCAAATTTCTAGTTGATCATGTCTTTAATTTTTAAATAAAGAAATTCTGATTTGGTTTTTCTTTTATTTTAGTTTAAAGCTGATACATTCTTTGTGTATACTTACGTATCGACCTGATTGTGTTAGCTTTAGACAATTCAAATTTGTTTTCTTGGTTTTGTTTAAGATTTGGACAATCTATGTGTATATGTGAATATCGAACTGATTGTTAAATCTTAAACTTAAATTATTGTTTAGTTCATTTTCTGGATCATTTGAGTATACGTAAGTATCAACCTTGATTCCATGATCTTGAACAAATTCAAATTGTTTTCTATTTGTTATTTTCAAAAAGAAATTCTGCTTTATTTTTGCATGATCAAACTAGTTATAATTGATATTATTAGTTTGAGAACATTTATGTTTGAAGAATTATTCACAAATTGGGGATGTGTTCAAGTAATTGGATTATTATAAAATGTTTGATAATTTTGTTTAAACTGATTTCTTTACTAAGTAATTAAATTTAAAAGGAGAAGTATATTAACAATCCTTGTAGACTTGTAATTTACAAATAATTGTTATATAATATAAACAGATCTGTTGAAAATTGTAATATAATATGATCTCATGTCTGAATCTTTCTCAAACAAAAAGATTTTTAGTTAATTGTGTTAGATTGCATTTTAATTGTTCTAAAAATTTAAAAAATTCAAAAAGATTTTATTTTTATTCTTTAAAAAAAATCTGATGTTAAATTGATAATGTTTGATTATTTGTTTGACTTTGGAAAAATTAAATATGAATTTTGTTTTGAATTTTAAAATAAAAATCATGTTTTGAGAAGGTTCGCTGATATGGTTCGTTGGTAAGGTTCGTTGAATAGGTTGTTGACAAGGTTCGTTGATATAGTTCGTGAGTTAGGGTTCGTGGAGATAGTTCGCAAGATGGTTCGTTAAAATGGTTCGCTGGAAAGGTTCGTGACATATATATACAGGGTTCGCGAAAATAGTTCGTCACTTTCATCTTGATCACAGACGACGAACCCTTGAGAAATTTTTTTCGATTTTCGATCTTGGACCTCCCAGAGCTTTTTGTTGTTACCATTAGATTCAGAATCATCTCGTGAACATTTCTAGGTAGAAATTTTGACATTTGACCGAGTAATTTGAGAGATCTGAGAGTTTTTAGAATTTTTATGTTCGAATCTGTAATTTGGATTTAATATGGTTAAAATCTAAAAATTGGATAAACCATCTTTGTTAAAGTTGTTCATCGATAAGTTTCGAACCTAGGTGCATGATTTTTTTCATCAGATTAAATGTTTTGAATTTTTTGATTCAAATGTTGAAAACTGGGACGATGAACAGGTTCGTTGAACGAACCTTAGGTTCGTTAGATTTGTATAGGTTCGTGGCGAACCTTTGACTTTTAAAAGCAACGAATCTTTTGGTCAAGGTTCGTTTGACTAACAAGGTTCGTTCATTTAAAAGGTTCGTTCAGTACAAGGTTCGGTCATTGCAAGGTTCGTTCATTGTAGGGTCGTCTAGCAGTAGGGTTCGTCTAGCAGTAAGGTCCGTCTAAGAAGGATAGGTTCGCTGTTTTTTACTTAGAAATTTTTTTATTTTTTATTATTTTGTTAATTTTACTTAATTTTTTTCTTTCTAATTTCTTTTATTTCTATTTGTAGAAATGGCGAACTTAGTTTTTGGAGACAAACACAATATTTGTGCACACTTGGATCCTACAACCAAGAATGGTCAAGAATTTCGACCGATGATCGAGTTTCTCAGAAGATCAAGGGTTTATCATGCTATTTCTAGCTCAGTTCAGATATATAGATCTCATATTCAGAGCTTTTGGGGATCAGCTCGGATTATTTCTGTTGATGATGTGTATACTATAGATGCGAATGTGCTTGGACAAGCAATTCGTATAACTGAGGCTGATGTTAGGAGGGTATTACATCTTGGAGGTGAACCAGATGGTGTAACTCTTATCCCTGAGAGTTGCATCAAAGGTTGTTTTCTACGCATTAGATACTTTGGAGCTTACAACTCCATATCAGTCAAGAAGGGAAAGCTACCTCTGCAATACAAGTTTCTAGCACATGTGTTGTTGCATTGCCTTAGCATGAGGAAAGGCACATTTGATGAGTTGAGGGATTTGATGCGATCTGCCATGGTTGCTCTTATTTTGAACAAACCGTTCAATTTCTCTGACATGATCTTTAGATATATGTGTGACAACATCACAAAGGCTAAGGATAGGTTTTACATGTATCCTAGATTTGTGCAAATGTTGATTGATGAGAGGTTTCCTGAAGGTCAGTTACCCAGGGAAGTTGGAGACTTATTGAAGCTTAAACACATGACTGATTCAAGTTTGGGTCAAGTCAGAGTGTATCAAAGGACTGGGGATACTGTACAAGAAAAGAATTTGATTGCTCATTGTGCCTGGGCAAATTATGTTGCACCTGAGGGTGATGCATGGAGGCATGTTGATTCAGAATTAGATAATGAAGATGTTGCAGCTGATGATAATCAATCACCACCTCCACCTCCACCAAGGCAACAACCAAAGAAGAAGACTCCTGGTCAATCTTCTCAATCTACTTCTCAAGTTAAATCATCTCAAGAACAATCTTCTCAAGAACCTCTGGAAGTTGATGTGTCTGAGATGCAGACAGAGACTGTTGCTGCTGATGATGATCAAAGTGAATCTTCTGATACAGAGTCAGAATATGAGATGGTTCAGGAAGGAAATCAGATGGTGAAAAGACGGAAAAGAAAATTTGTTGAAAAGGATGCTGAAGAGAAGGAAGAGAAAGATGATCCTATTTTTGTACCAGATGAACCTGAATCTTCTAAACCAAAGAAGATTAAGAGAATGGCCAAGAGAGGGCCTTATGAGAAAACAAAGACTAAGACTGATAAGACCACTGTGTCTTCACCGTTGATTGTTACTTCAGTTCCTGCTGCTGTTTCTACGGTTGTTACTACTTCAGTTTCTGTGACTACTACTCATGTTTCTACTGTACAAACTCCTGAGTTTGTACATGTAGCTTCTTTCTCACCATTGTTTGTGGAGACTACTTCTGTATCTACATCATTGCCCGAGACTTCTATTCTTCAGGATTCAATTCCTAGAGATGACTTATTTTCAGGGCTTGATGATCTGGGTGATATCAATTTTACTGTGAATTATGATGATACAGATCTTAAAAGAAGATTGTCTATGCTTTCAAAGGAATTTGAAGAGTTCAAGAAGTGGAAAGAAGAAGAGGTTGCTGAGAAGAAAGTGATGAAAGATAAAATTTCTGAGTTGGAGTTTTTGGTTAAGCTACAATATGAAGATATTATTGATTTGAAGAATGAAAACACTGATTTAAGATTCAAGATCAAAGAATTGGAATCAAAAGTCACAAAGTCTGAAGCATCTAGTTCAAAAGTTGATCAAGTGATTGTTGATATTGATGCAGAAGAAGAAAAGGTTGTGAAGGAAGAGAAGGTAGAAGAAGAAAAAGAGGATGAAGAAGCGGTTGATTATGGAGATACTGATGTAGATGAACATCCAGATGATTTTGATTATCATGGTGATGATGAGACTGATGGTGATGGTGCTGGTGGTGTTGAGAGTGGTGCTGGTGGTTTGAATGCAATTACTGGAGCTATCATTGTTTATACTCCTCCAAAGCTTTCTACTGATACTGTTCCAGTTTCTTCTGTAGCTTCAGATAGGGCTAAGGATTGTATGACTGTTGAATTTGAAGATTTGGACTTAATAGAATATCCTAAAGGGATTCTTGATTACTCTCTGCCTACTTTTCTTGATTTATTTAAAATGCATTCTGATATAGATTTGCAGAGAAACATTGTTGAAATTCAAGTGAATCAAGAAATAGAAGAAGGAGAAATTATTGGAGATTATTCTTGTTAGTGCATATTTGAAATGGTTTGCTATTCAAAAGTTGTATTTATTTTGAAATGTAAAGGGTTCGGCTTGATTTGTCAAGGTTTGTTTGGCCCACGAACCTAGGTAGGTTCGGCGAACCTATTGTGTCTAAGGGTTCGGCGAACCTATAACCTTGATAAGGTTCGTCTGACAAACCTATAGGTTCGTTTAGCAAACCTTAGGGTTCGGCTCACGAACCTAAGGTTCGCTGGTCTGTAATTATATATAGTTGTTTTGTTTGTTTTTTTTAGTAGACTTTTGCTGAGTGCTTTGAAAGAACTGCTGAAATTCTCTGTGTGAGAAGTTTGTTAGTTTTGAGTGATCTTGTAATCATTTGTTGATAATACAAGAATTTTTTATTGAATTGCTTGTGTTCTTGAGTTTTATACATATCAACTATGGATTCCGCACATAGTAGATAGTTAGTAGAGCTTGTATTTCGATCCTGAACGGTTTCACTAAACCAACAGTGGTATCAGAGCGTTTGGTGAAGTTCTACACTACAAATTCAAGGATTTCAAGCATTTGAAGATATGAAGATCATCAATGGCTACTTTCTATTTTCTTTTTGACTGATTTTCTGGTGTTTGAGGTTGTTTATATTGTCAATTGTTGTTGAATTACAACAATTGAAGTTTTGGAAGTATTTTGGTAGAGATTTGGAAGGATTTTTTGAAGTTTTGGAAAGTTTCCCGCTCAAAAATTTCAAATCTGCGCTTTGCTGAAGACAAAGGTTCGCTGTTATTCTGAGTTTTCAGAGGGTTCGTTTGACAATTGGCTGAAGGTTGGGCAAGGCTCGTCAATATAGTTCGTTTGATAGTTCGGCAGAAGGTTCGCTGATTACTGTTCATAGTTCGGCTGAGGGTTCGGTTGAACTAAAGGTTCGTTAGTATTGAGAGTTCGTCTGTGCAAAGGTTCGTGAGTTTCAAAGATTCGCTGCTCAAAGGTTCGCTGCTCAGAAGCAAAATTTAGTCCATAGGTTCGGCTGAGGTTCGTCTGAAGGTTCGGCTGAAGCAAAATTTAGTCCATAGGTTCGGCTGAGGTTCGTTTGAAGGTTCGGCTGAGACAACAGTTTGTCTATAGGTTCGGCTGAAGCTTGTTGAAGGTTCGGCCAGTGCAAATTCTGAAAAAGGTTCGCTGCTTTCAAATTCAGAAATTATGTCTGACATGTACGCAGCTATGGCAAGTCAGAATACCAAACTTCAAAGCATTTTAATCAGTGAAACTGAAGTTGGCAGTACCAATAAAGTGCCAAAGTTATTGGATTTAGCTGATTATGATAACTGGAAAGGAAGATTTGAGACTCATCTTAATGGCACAGATACAAATTTATGGGAAAGGATTTTATCTCCTTATGAGAGACCAAGGGTAGTTGGAACTGATTTGTATCAACTCTTGGAAAGGTTAGATGTAGATGAAAGGAAGAAGTATGACTCAGAGAAGAAAGCTTACTGGTTATTAAGTCAAGCTATTCCAAATCAAATTTTGCATCAGTTTGATGAGCACAAGACTGCATATAGTCTTTGGAATGCATTGAAGGCCAGAGTTGAAGGAAACACAAATCTGAAGAAAATGAAAGCCACTGACATCAGAAAGGAGTTTGAAAATTTCAACATCATCGGAAATGAAACTCTAGATGCCTTGATTACCAGATACAGACATTTGTTGACTGAAGTAAGGAAATATGGCATTGAGTATACTGGGGATGAGAAGATAGATTGTTTAGCTGATGCATTGCCAGATAAGTGGAATTCTTTGGTGCTCATATTGAGAGAAAATCTACCTGGATTGACTTTGGTAGAATTTATTCAGAAATTGGAAGAATAGGAAATGAAGGACAAACGTAAAGCAAGACGTGTAAATGTTACACAAGATCCTTCATTGTATGGTGGTTCTGTTGCTACACCTCCTGCTGCATCTGCAAAGATACAGACTGCTTTTGTGTCTAGAACTTCTGAAACTACTCAGAGTTCTTCTGTACCTTCAAGTTCTAGTTCACATTGTCCGATTAATGAGAAAAAGTCTGAATCTGCATCACCACCAGTACAGCTGAATACTTCAAATTTGGGAAAAGTAACAGTTGAAGCAGTAATAGATCACATGTCTATTTTATCATGTGTAGTGAGTGCATATGATGAGCAAGTAGCTGGAAGAATTGGAAATGCCAATTTGACTTTTGAAGACTATGCTCAGATAGATGAGGATGAGATGGAGCTGATAGATACTCAGTGGGCGTTGGCAAGTGTTATTCGCAGAATTAACAGATATGAGAAGAAAACAGGGAAGAAATTTACTTTTGACCGGAACACAAAGTTTGGATTTAATCCAAAATCAACACAGTGTTATAACTGTGGAGAACATGGTCATTTTGCAAGAGAGTGCAAGAATCCCAAGAAGCAAGGAAATTTGAATCCTTTCAAGCTAAAAGAAGAATATCAGAAAAAGAAAGAGAAGACTGAAGAATCAACGTCTAAAGCACTTGTGAGTCAAGCAGATGAGGGTTATGATTGGGGTGTCAAGTATGATGATCTTATGGGTGCGTTTATGGCTTCTTTGGAAGAAGAATCTAGCAAAGGAAAAGAGAAAATTGATGAGATGACTGAGGTACAAAGTGATTTGTATGAGATGATAGATAGACTTAAAGAAATGAATTCTCAGTTAACTTCTGATCTGAGAGAATGCACAGAGGCAAACAAAAAGTTGATTTCTAAAGAAAAGGCATTTGATAAGAAGATAATCGATCTTAGCAAAGAAAATGAAGACTTGAAAATCAAGGTTTTGCAAAACAATCATGCAGTTTCTGTACATTTAGACTCAGTTCAGAAGTTAAAAGTGGAATTGGCAGAAGCAAAAGCTGAAGCTGAATTAAACAAAGCCAAGCTTGAAAACTATCAGAATTCCGCATATGTCATTGATTATTTTGCGGCTTTGCAAAATTCACGTGATAGTTCTGGGATTGGTTTTCATGCTGTTCCACCTCCTTCTAGTTTTGTACCAAGACCACAACTTGAGCCTGATTTAGAAGTTGATCCTATTTCATTAAAGAAGAGTGGATCTGATCATGAGAGTGATGTTGTTGACAATGATGCTCCTATCATTGAGGACATTACTGATTTAGAATATCCAGATGATATTCTAAGGATGATTGGTCATCAAAAGAACAAGTCTGTTGAAAAGAAAAGTCCAGTTTTTCAGAAATCAAAATATGAAGTAAAATCTGCTGGGAATTCAGTGCTTAAACAAAAGTCTGTTTCTAAATCAAACCTAAAAGTCAAGACTACTTCTACTATCAAGCCAATTGTGTTTGTTGAGTCATCAACAACACAAAAAGGAGAGTCAAGCAAAGTTTTTCAAAAACCAGAGAAATTTGTTAAAAAGATTGACAAGAAGTTTGTCAAAGTTGTTGACAATGTTAATCAAAGTGGGGTTGGAAACAAGGGAACTTCAAAGAATTTTCAAAAGAATGTTAAAACCAAAGTCACTGATTTGAAGAAAAAGATTCAATCTCCATCTGTAGCATCCAAATCTTTGGATTCATCTAAGGGGTGTGATGAAAAGCCAAAGAAGGTGTCATCAAGGAAATGCTACAGATGCGGGAAACTCGAACATGTCATTGCTGAATGTGATATGGATAATTGTAACAGATTTCATACTTTTACTCCACGAGAAACACGACAGTGTTTCACTTGTGGAGGAAAAGGGCATATTTCTGTTAATTGTCGAAATCACAAGGTTAAGAAGAAAATCTCTTCTAATGACAGTCGGGTAATTCATTCTGATAGAACTCCTAGGAGGCTAAAGCCTAGTGAGGATGAGATGAAAATTCTCAGGAAATTTGATCCTGAGTGTATCTGGGTTAAAGATGAAAAATTTCATAAACGAAGATTTTTTGATAATCAACAAAAAGGTAAAAAGGTTTTGAACAGGTCATCATCATCTGATGATGAATTTTATGATAACTTTCATCATAAAAATTTTTCAAAACAAAATTCAAATTCAAATTCTTATTGGAAATTCAGATACAGGTCAGGAGATAGATTTGATTTGAGAGATGATGAATACTTGGAAGATGGTTCTTCAAGTAGTTCATCAAGATCGAACGGCAGGAGGCGGTTCGGGGAGACTCAACGCCGAAAAGGCGGGAGTCATCCCTTTTGGTACTAATCAAATTTTGTTTTAATTTATTATGCAGGATGCATTCACGGGCCATATCAACAGTCGATGGATTGTTGATAGTGGATGCTCCAGGCATATGACAGGAGAGTTAGTACTGTTGAGAGATTTCAAGGAAATGAAAGGATGTTACGTTAACTTTGCAGGAGATAAGGGTGGTCAGATTACTGGATGTGGTAGTTTGACTAACGGTAAAGTTTCGTTTATTTCTGCAAGGAGTTAACTAACAATCTTTTAAGTGTATCACAGATATGTGATAAAGGTTATCAGGTGTTGTTTGATGACAAGAAATGCTATGTGCTCAAACAAGGTATTCAAATTACTGATGACTGGATTCTGATGACTGCCGACAGGTATAAGGACTTATATGTGTTGGACATGGCTAAGGCGGAGACTGTAAATCAAGTTGAAACATGTCTAGTGTCGAAGGCCACAGAACAGGATACGTGGTCTTGGCATAGACGAATGCGTCACATACACATCAGAAAAATGAATTATCTTGTACATAATCACTTGGTTGATGGTGTACATGTTAAACATTTTAGATTACCTGATGTGTGTGTTTCTTGTAAAAAAGGAAAACAGAAAAGGAGGTCGCATAAGTCTAAAACTGTATTTTCTATTGATAAACCATTAGAACTCCTTCACATGGATCTGTTTGGACCGATTAATGTGAAGAGTATTGGTGGTGAATCTTATTGCTTTGTTGTGACCGATGATTTTTCTCGATTTTCATGGGTTTTATTTTTAAAGACTAAATCAGAAACTTATGAAAACTTTGTGTTGCTTGTGAACAGATTGGAGACTTTGTACAAGTTAAGGGTTAGGCGGGTTCGATCAGACAATGGGACAGAATTCAAGAATCAGAACATGGAAGCTTTTTGTGATTCTAAAGGGATTCAGCAGCAGTTTAGCGCACCGTATGAACCACAAATGAACGGTGTAGCTGAGAGGAAAAATCGTACATTGATAGAGTCTGCTAGAACGATGCTAGCTGATTCGAAGCTGCCCATTACTTTCTGGAGTGAAGCCGTAGCGACCGCCTGTTTTACCCTTAATAGAGTGCTGATAGTCAAAAGACATAAAAAGACTTGTTATGAACTTCTTCAGAATCGGAAACCAAATTTGGAACACCTGGAACCCTTTGGGGCTCCTTGTACAATGCTCAAGAAAGATGCTAAATTCAACTCTAAGGTTGAAGAAGGTTTCTTTCTGGGTTATAGCCTACCAAACAAACGTGTGTTTAACAAACGCACGGGTGTTGTGGAACTCTGGTATAATGTGGATGTTCAACGACATACACCTATACCGGAAGGCAAAGGTCCAAATTGGTTATTCGATTATGATAAACTTTTCGAGTCTTTTAACTTGTCTCCTACTGTTACTGATGATGAAATTTCTTTGCAGATGTTATATGACTTACAAAATTCTGAAGATCAAGAAGTTTCTCATCAAGTTGAAGATAATTCTCCAACTGAGGAAGGCATTACTGAAGCAGTTAATGATGACTGGTCATCGGAGGATGATCAGGAAATTTTTGAAGATGCAATTTCTCAAGATCAAGATGAAGAACAAGATATCACAAATCTTGATCATGGAGTTGGTGTCCCGCAAGTGCCAGTGTCTAGAGTCCATGTGAATCACCCTGTGAAGCAGATTATTGGAGATCCGTCTGTTGGAGTACAGACGAGAAGGCAAGTTACAAACGAACAGAGTTTGTATGTTGAGCTGGAGCGTAATCATGGGTCTCAAGAGTTATGGATGCATTCTGCATTCGTTTCTCAGATTGAGCCTAAATCTGTAACTGAAGCGCTGCGTGAGCCTGCCTGGGTGGAGGCCATGCAAGAGGAGCTTAATCAGTTTCAGAAACTTGGAGTATGGCATTTGGTAGATTTACCAAAAGGTGAAAAGAAGATTGGCACCAGGTGGGTGTTGAAGTGTAAGCGAGACGATAGAGGCGTGATTGTTCGAAACAAGGCTCGTTTGGTTGTCCAAGGGTTCAGACAAATAGAAGGAATTGATTATGACGAGGTTTTTGCACCTGTGGCGCGGCTTGAAGCGATTAGATTATTTCTATCTTTTGCTGCCCACAAGAAGTTTAAAGTATACCAGTTGGATGTTAAGTCTGCATTCCTTTATGGTTCATTGAAGGAGACAGTGTATGTTTGTCAGCCACCGGGCTTTGAGGATCCTATCCACCGGGATCAGGTTTATATCCTCGACAAAGCACTGTACGGTCTTCATCAAGCTCCTCGAGCTTGGTATGAGACTCTCTCGACTCATCTTATTGAACACGGGTTCAATAGGGGTCAGATAGACAAAACTCTGTTTTATCGGGAAAAGGGCAAGGACATTCTCCTTGTTCAGATCTATGTGGATGACATCATCTTCGGATCTACCGATGAGCAGATGTGTTTAGAATTTAAGCAGGTTATGATTGAGAAGTTTGAGATGAGTGCTATGTCTGACATTAAGTTCTTTTTGGGTTTACAGATTGATCAGTCTGATGATGGTATTTTTATCCATCAGACCAAATACATTCAAGACGTGCTAAAACGGTTTAGCATGCTTGATTGTAAACCCATTTCCACGCCCATCCAGCCCAATCACGGGATTGAGCCGGATATTAAGGGAGAGATAATCGATGCTACATTATATCGTGGAATGATTGGGAGCTTAATGTATTTGACTGCATCTCGACCAGATATTGTATTCGCTACAAGTATCTGTGCTCGCTATCAATCAAAACCAAAGGTTTCTCATCTGATTGCAGTCAAGAGGATTTTACGTTATCTGAAGGGTACTCCAGACACCGGTCTGTGGTATCCTAAGGATGATAACTACTCCTTTCATGCTTACAGTGATTCAGACTATGGAGGATGTAAGACTGACTCCAAATCAACTACTGGAGGTGCTCAATTTTTGGGGGAGAGGTTAGTCTCATGGCAGTGCAAGAAACAGACTTCTGTTGCTACATCTACATGTGAAGCTGAATATGTAGCAGCTGCCAGTTGTTGTTCCCAAGTTTTGTGGATACAACAACAGATGCGAGACTATGGACTTAATTTCCTAACTACCCCGATTCATGTCGACAATGAGGCTGCGATTGCGATTACCAAAAATCCAGTGTATCATTCACGTTCAAAACATATTGACATTCGGTTTCATTTCATACGAGACTGTTATGAAAAGAAACTGATTGATGTTGTGAAGATACACACAAACGAGCAAAGGGCAGACCTTCTCACCAAAGCCTTTGATAAACAACGTTTTGAGTACTTACTCAAATTAAATGGAATCAGGGTTATGGGTGAGGTAATCAAGACTCAAATTCCTTTATAATCAAATTTATTGAAATAACATCAGATTTTTATTCATTTTTTTGTGTTTTAGTTTTTAGGGGGAGAATAGTTTTAGAAAATACAAAAACATTAAAAAATCAAAAACACAAAAACAAGAAAAATTCAAAAATCTGAGAAATTGATTTGTTTATGTGAGAAATGATAGTACATTATTTACATTTGAAAATATATCTGTTTGTATTATTAAAATTTATAAATAATTACAAGTACTATAAATGATGTGTTGATAGGTTTATAACTTAGTAAAGATAAGTTTGAATAAATTTTTGATAATGTTTTATAAGAAACAAATGCTTAGAATGCAGTACTTAGTTTTGTCCTAAAAGAGTGGTAATTTTCTGACAAAATGTTTCTTGAACATAAAGTCAAATTTCTAGTTGATCATGTCTTTAATTTTTTAATAAAGAAATTCTGATTTGGTTTTTCTTTTATTTTAGTTTAAAGCTGATACATTCTTTGTGTATACTTACGTATCGACCTGATTGTGTTAGCTTTAGACAATTCAAATTTGTTTTTCTTGGTTTTGTTTAAGATTTGGACAATCTATGTGTATATGTGAATATCGAACTGATTGTTAAATCTTAAACTTAAATTATTGTTTAGTTCATTTTCTGGATCATTTGAGTATACGTAAGTATCAACCTTGATTCCATGATCTTGAACAAATTCAAATTGTTTTTCTATTTGTTATTTTCAAAAAGAAATTCTGCTTTATTTTTGCATGATCAGACTAGGTATAATTGATATTATAAGTTTGAGAACATTTATGTTTGATTAATTATTCACAAATTGGGGATGTGTTCAAGTAATTGGATTATTATAAAATGTTTGATAATTTTGTTTAAACTGATTTCTTTACTAAGTAATTAAATTTAAAAGGAGAAGTATATTAACAATCATTGTAGACTTGTAATTTACAAATAATTATTATATAATATAAACAGATATGTTGAAAATTGTAATATAATATGATCTCATGTCTGAATCTTTCTCAAACAAAAAGATTTTTTTAGTTAATTGTGTTAGAATGCATTTTAATTGTTCTAAAAATTTAAAAATTCAAAAAGATTTTATTTTTTCTTCTTTCAAAAATCTGATGTTAAATTGATAATGTTTGATTATTTGTTTGACTTTGGAACAATTAAATATGAATTTTGTTTTGAATTTTAAAAGAAAAATCATGTTTTGAGAAGGTTCGCTGATATGGTTCGTTGGTAAGGTTAGTTGAATGGGTTCGTTGGTAAGGTTCGCTGAGATAGGTTGTTGAAAAGGTTCGCTGAAATAGTTCGTGAGTTAGGGTTCGTGAAATAGTTCGTGAGTTAGGGTTCGTGGAGATAGTTCGCAAGATGGTTCGTCAAGATGGTTCGCTGGAAAGGTTCGTGACATATAAATACAGGGTTCGTGGAAATAGTTCGTCACTTTCATATTGATCACAGACGACGAACCCTTGAAGAATTTTTTCCGATTTTCGATCTTGGACCTCCCAGAGTTTTTGATTGTTACCAATAGATTCAGAATCATTTCGTGAACATTTCTAGGTAGAAATTTTGAGATTTGACCGAGTAATTTGAGAGATCTGAGAGTTTTTAGATTTTTTAATTTTGGATCTGTAATTTGAATCTAATATGGTTAAAATCTAAAAATTGGATAAACCATCTTTGTTAAAGTTGTTCATCGATAAGTTTCGAATCTAGGTGTATGATTTTTCCATCAGATTTACTGTTTTTGAATTTTTTGAGTCAAATGTTGAAACTGGGACGATGAACAGGTTCGCTGAACGAACCTTAGGTTCGCCGAACCTTGAGGGTTCGTTGGATTTGTATAGGTTCGCCGAACCTTGAGGGTTCGTTGGATTTGTATAGGTTCGCCGAACCTTGAGGGTTCGTTAGATTTGTATAGGTTCGTGGCGAACCTTTGATTTTAAAAGCAACGAATCTTTTGGTCAAGGTTCGTTTGACTAACAAGGTTCGTTCATTTAAAAGGTTCGTTCAATACAAGGTTCGGTCATTGCAAGGTTCGGTCATTGTAGGGTTCGTCTAGCAGTAGGGTTCGTCTAGCAGTAAGGTTCGTCTAAGAAGGATAGGTTCGCTGTTCTTTACTTAGAAATTTTTGATTTTTTGTTATTTTGTTAATTTTACTTAATTGTTTTTGTTTCTAATTTCTTTTATTTCTATTTGTAGAAATGGCGAACTTAGTTTTCGGAGACAAACACAATATTTGTGCACATTTGGATCCGACTACCAAGAATGGTCAAGAATTCAGACTGATGATCGAGTTTCTCAGAAGATCAAGGGTTTATCATGCTATCTCAAGTTCAGTTCAGATATATAGATCTCATATTCAGAGCTTTTGGGGATCAGCTTGGATAATTTCTGTTGATGATGTATATACTATAGATGCGAATGTGCTTGGACAAGCAATTCGTATAACTGAGGCTGATGTTAGGAGAGTATTACATTTTGGAGGTGAACCAGATGGTGTAACTCTTATTCCTGAGAGTTACATCAAAGGTTGTTTTCTACTTATTAGATACTTTGGAGCTTACAACTCCATTTCAGTCAAGAAGGGAAAACTACCTCTGCAATATAAGTTTCTAGCACATGTGTTGCTGCATTGCCTTAGCATGAGGAAAGGCACATTTGATGAGTTGAGGGACTTGATGCGATCTGCCATGGTTGCGCTTATATTGAACAAACCGTTCAATTTTTCTGGCATGATCTTTCGGTATATGTGTGACAACATCACAAAGGCTAAGGATAGGTTTTACATGTATCCTAGATTTGTGCAAATGTTGATTGATGAGAGGTTTCCTGAAGGTCAGCTACCCAGGGAAGTTGGAGACTTGTTGGAGCTTAAACACATGACTGATTCAAGTTTGGGTCAAGTCAGAGTGTATCAAAGAACTGGGGATGCTGTACAAGAAAAGGATTTGATTGCTCATTGTGCCAGGGCAAATTATGTTGCATCTGAGGGTGATGCATGGAGGCATGATGATTCAGAGTCTGATAATGAAGATGTTGCAGCTGCTGATAATCAACCACCACCTCCACCTCCACCAAGGCAACAACCAAAGAAGAAGACTCCTGGTCAATCTTCTCAATCCACTTCTCAAGCTAAATCATCTCAAGAGCAATCTTCTCAAGAACCTCTGGAAGTTGATGTGTCTGGGATGCAGACAGAGACTGTTACTGCTGATGATGATCAAAGTGAATCTTCTGACACAGAGTCAGAATATGAGATGGTTCAGGAAGGAAATCAGATGGTGAAAAGACGGAAAAGAGAATTTGTTGAAAAGGATGCTGAGGAGAAGGAAGAGAAAGAAGATCCTATTTTTGTAACAGATGAACCTGAATCTTCTAAACCAAAGAAGATTAAAAGAATGGCCAAGAGAGGGCCTTATGAGAAGATAAAGACAAAGACTGATAAGACCATTGTGTCTTCACCTGTGATTGTCTCTTCAGTTCCTGCCTCTGTTTCTCCTGTTGTTACTTCAGTTTCTGTGACTACTACTCATGTGTCTACTGTACAAACTCCTGAGTTTGTACATGTAGCTTCTTTCTCACCATTGTTTGTAGAGACGACTACTGTATCTACATCATTGCCCGAGACTTCTATTCCTCAGGATTCTATTCCTAGAGATGATTTATTTTCAGGGCTTGATGATCTGGGTGATATTAACTTCACAGTTAATTATGATGATACTGATCTTAAAAGGAGATTATCTATTCTTTCCAAGGAGGTTGAGAGTTATAGGAAAGAAAAAGAGCAAAAGGTTGCTGAGATTGATGAGATTAAAGCTCAGATGGCATTGATGATGAAATGGAGAGAGGAGGATATGGAAGAGAAGAAAAAGATGCAAGACAAAATTGCTGAATTGGATTTCTTCATCAAACTACAATCTGAAGATATAGTTGATTTGAAGAATGACAATATTGATTTGAGATTCAAGATCAAGGATTTGGAATCTAAAGTTACAAAGTCTGAAGCTTCAAGTTCAAAAGTTGATAAAGTGGTGGTTGATATTGATGAAGAAGAAGAGAAGGAAGAAGAGGAAGAGAAGATAGAAGAAGAAGAGGATGAAGAAGAGGTTGATTATGGTGATACTGATGTTGATGAACATCCAGATGATTTGGATTACCATGGTGATGATGAGACTGGTGGTGATGGTGCTGGTGGTGTTGAGAGTGGTGCTGGTGGTTTGAATGCAGTAACTGGAGCTATTATTGTTTATACTCCTCCAAAGCTTTCTACTGATGCTGTTCCAGTTTCTTCTGTAGCTTCAGATAGGGCTAAGGATTGTATGACTGTTGACTTTGAAGATTTGGACTTAATAGAATATCCTAAAGGGATTCTTGATTACTCTCTGCCTACTTTTCTTGATTTATTTAAAATGCATTCTGATATAGATTTGCAGAGAAACATTGTTGAGATTCAAGCTTATCAAGAAAGAGAAGAAGGAGAAATTTTGGGTGACTACTCATTTCAAGATTATCAATCTGTTTTTGATGATGATAAGGTTGATGATGATGATTTGATGTTTGATTTTGAAGAATATGATGATACTGATTTGTCTGATTTTGATAAAGATGTTATTGATGAAGAATTGCTGAATCTAAACATAATGAAGAAGATATTTGATGTTGGAAGTATGTCAAGTTCAACTTTGAATCCAATTAGAGAAAAGACAAATTTGGATTACTGGAAGGAATTTCAAGATGAAACAAAGTATATCATTGATCATTTGCATTCTTTCAAGATTATGAGGGAAGTGTATGAAGATAAAGATCCAGACAACCTAACTAAACAATCCACAAAGTTCAAGATTGGATCTAAATCCAAGATGATTGGGAGGATTATTAGTTATGGTTATTTTCATTACATTCCTGGAAGTTTGTCTGATAAAGGTTGTTATGTAGTAAAAAGGGTTGATGGATGCCAATATTTTGGAAAAGCTACTGATTTGATGAGTCTACCAGCTTTTGAATGCAAAGATCTTTCAAGATTAAGAATGATAAAGCCTATTCAGACTCGACATAATGAAATTTTTGAAAATTTGTTAAAGAAAGAAGGTCGTTTTGGATGGAGTTTGTTATCTCCCCAGTTCAGGGAAAGATTCAAAGATTATGTGAAGCCCAAAGTTTATAAAAGACCAAGACTCAGAAAAGTTGAACAAGATTGGAATCCATATTTCAAGTTTTGGTTTCATGATGAAAGAACTTCAGAAGGCATTATTGTGTTGAAGCAGGAAGAAAACTGGAGGGTGATACGAATGCTTGATCCTACATGGATTGTGAATTGTTCGAGAGATGATATTATTTTGTTGAATTCATCTCAGATATATGCTGAAGATGGATATCATGATGTGGGAGTAAGTTTTACAGACATGGCAATTCAATATCAAACCATTGCACAAATGTGTTTTACTTTGGGAATACATTCTGGTTGCAATTGGAATGATGTGAATTATCTGTATACTGAGTTGATGCAAGTGCAGAAAGAGAGAGATGCTAGAGATGATAGATTGAAAGCAGAAAGACTTGCAAAGATACCACGTTCGGTGGTGATACGAGCGGTGGATAATGTGGTTGCTGAAATTGGTGAATCGAGTGGAATAAAAGACAAAGTTGAAGAATCAATTGAAGATAAAGTTGAAGAAATTACTGAAGTCAAAGACTGAAGATTTTGATAGCAAACATTTAGGGGGAGTTTGTTAGTGCATATTTGAAATGGTTTGCTATTCAAAAGTTGTATTTATTTTGAAATGTAAAGGGTTCGGCTTGATTTGTCAAGGTTCGTTTGGCCCACGAACCTAGGTAGGTTCGGCGAACCTATTGTGTCTAAGGGTTCGGCGAACCTATAACCATGATAAGGTTCGTCTGACAAACCTATAGGTTCGTTTAGCAAACCTTAGGGTTCGGCTCACGAACCTAAGGTTCGCTCGTCTGTAACTATATATAGTTGTTTTGTTTGTTTTTTTTTTAGTAGACTTTTGCTGAGTGCTTTGAAAGAACTGCTGAAATTCTCTGTGTGAGAAGTTTGTTAGTTTTGAGTGATCTTGTAATCATTTGTTGATAATACAAGAAGTTTTTATTGAATTGCTTGTGTTCTTGAGTTTTATACATATCAACTATGGATTCCGCACATAGTAGATAGTTAGTAGAGCTTGTATTTCGATCCTGAACGGTTTCACTAAACCAACAATTCTGTTCAAGATTTTCAAGAGTTAATAGAAGATGATGATGATTTGATTTTTGATTTTGAACAAGATGAAGATGATGTTTCTGATTATGATAAAGATATTATTAATGAAGAGTTGCTGAATTTGAATACTTTAAAGAAAATTTTTGAAGTTGGAAGTATGTCAAGCACAACTTTGAATCCAGTTAAAGTAAAGACAAATATGGATTTATGGAATGAAGTTCAAGATGAAACAAAATATATCATTGATCATTTGCATTCTTTCAAGATTATGAGGGAAGTGTATGAAGATAAAGATCCAGACAACCTAACTAAACAATCTACAAAGTTTAAGATTGGATCTAAATCCAAGATGATTGGAAGGATTATTAGTTATGGTTATTTTCATTACATTCCTGGAAGTTTGTCTGATAAAGGTTGTTATGTAGTAAAACGGGTGGATGGATGCCAATACTTTGGAAAGGCTACTGATTTGATGAGTCTACCAGCTTTAGAATGCAAAGATCTTTCAAGATTAAGAATGATAAAGCCTATTCAGACTCGACACAATGAAATTTTTGAAAATTTGTTAAAGAAAGAAGGTCGTTTTGGTTGGAGTTTGTTATCTCCTCAGTTCAGAGAAAGATTCAAAGATTATGTGAAGCCAAAAGTTTATAAAAGACCAAGACTCAGAAAAGTTGAAGAAGATTGGAATCCATATTTCAAGTTTTGGTTTTATAATGAAAGAACTTCAGAAGGTATAATTGTGCTGAAGCAGGAAGATAACTGGAGGGTGATACGAATGCTTGATCCTATATGGATTGTGAATTGTTCTAGAGATGATATTATTTTGTTGAATTCATCTCAGATATATGCTGAAGATGGATATCATGATGTGGGAGTAAGTTTTACAGACATGGCAATTCAATACCAAACCATTGCACAAATGTGTTTTACTTTGGGAATACATTCTGGTTGCAATTGGAATGATGTGAATTATCTTTATACTGAGTTGATGCAAGTACAAAAGGAGAGAGATGCTAGAGATTATAGATTGGAAGCAGAAAGACTTGCAAAGATACCACGTTCGGTGGTGATACGAGCGGTGGATAATGTGGTTGCTGAAGTTGGTGAATCGAGTGGATTAAAAGACAAAGTTGAAGAATCAATTGAAGATAAAGTTGAAGAAATAACTGAAGTCAAAGATTGAAGATTTTGATAGCAAACATTTAGGGGGAGTTTGTTAGTGCATATTTGAAATGATTTGCTATTCAAAAGTTGTATTTATTTTGAATTGTAAAGGGTTCGGCTAGGTTTGTCAAGGTTCGTTTGGCCCACGAACCTAGGCAGGTTCGGCGAACCTATTGTGTCTAAAGGTTCGGCGAACCTATAACCTGGAACAGATTCGTCTGACAAACCTAAAGGTTCGTTTAGCAAACCTTAGGGTTCGGCTAACGAACCTAAGGTTCGCTGATCTGTAACTATATATAGTTGTTTTGTTTGTTATTTCAGTAGACTTTTGCTGAGTGCTTTTAGAGATCTGCTGAAATTCTCTGTGTGAGAAGTTTGTTAGTTTTGAGTGATCTTGTAATCATTTGTTGATAATACAAGAAGTTTTTATTGAATTGCTTGTGTTCTTGAGTTTTATACATATCAACTATGGATTCCGCACGTAGTAGATAGTTAGTAGAGCTTATATTTCGATCCTGAACGGTTTCACCAAACCAACACTTCTCATTCCCATGTGAACTCTGGACCACGCTTCGACTCCCATCGTACTTTAACAATTGGGATCCGGCTGCGCTTGAGTTTGTTAACATCATGGTCCATAATCTCGATTGGCTTTTCAACGAAACGCATAGTATCGTCAATGCTTATGTCATCAAGCGGTACTTGAAGATCTTGATCAGCTAAGCATTTTTCCAAATTAGACACATGAAAGGTTGGGTGTACATTACTAAGTTCAGGAGGAAGTTCCAGCTTGTAGGCAACCTTCCCGATTCGTTCAAGAATCTTAAAAGGACCAGCATAACGTGGAGCAAGCTTAACTTTCTTCCCGAAGCATAAAACTCCCTTCTATGGCGAGATCTTAATTAATACCATATCATCTACTAGAAATTATAAAGGTTTACGATGTTTATCCGCATAGCTCTTTTGTCGACTACGAGCAGCTGAAAAATTGTCGCGAATCTGGTGAATCTTGTCAGTCGTTTCTTGAATTATTTCGGGACCTGTGATCTGCGATTAGCCGATCTCGGTCCAACAAATAGGTGACTGACGTTTTCTACCATAGAGGGCTTCAAATGGCTCCATACCAATGCTCGCATGATAACTGTTATTATACGAGAACTCAATTAATGGTAAATGGCTATCCCAGTTGCCACCAAAATCTTTGACACAAGATCTTAACATGTCTTCAAGTGTCTGGATCGTTCGTTTTGTCTGTCCATCCGTTCGACGATGATAGGCGGAGCTAAGATTCAATGATGTTCCAAAAGCTTCATGCAGTGATTCCCAAAATCGTTCCAATAACGAGCATCAGGATCACATATTATGCTTAAGGGAATTCCATGTTGGCTAACAATCTCATCTACATAGATACGAGCAAATTTCCGCACAGGGTACGTTTCGCGTATCGGTAGAAAATGAGCCGAGTTAGTTAATCAGTCGATTATTACCCATATACTATCGTAACCACTAGCGGTTCTTGGGAGTTTGGCAATAAAATCCATAGATATATTCTCCCACTTCCATATGGGTATTTCTGGTTGTACTAACAATCCTGATGGTCGCTGGTGTTCAGCCTTGACTTTAGCATAGTTAAGGCATTTGGCTACATACTCAGCTATATCCTTCTTCATTTCAGGCCACCGGTACAAGACTCTAAGGTCTTGGTACATCTTGTCAGCAACTGGATGGATTGAATTACAAGAATTATGTGCTTCATTCATAATTTTCATACTAAGATAATCTTTTTTTTGGTATCCACAACCGATTCAACTAATACATCAAACCATCATCCATTGTTTCCAATTGTAACTAATCCCCACAAGACATCTCATCATGTAAGCTATATTCAGCCAATGAGGTTTGTTGGGCTACCAGAATATCATTATGGAGATTAGTGTGCACTCTGACACTATGGATTTGAATATGACTCTTGCAACTAAGCGTATCAGCTACTACATTCGCTTTGCCAAGATGGTAGCGAATTTCACAGTCATAATCATTTTGCAGTTCAGCCCATCACCGTTGTCTCATATTAAGTTCCTTCTGGTTATAAATATGCTGCAAACTTTTGTGATCTGTAAAGACTACACACTTAGTGCCATAAAGATAATGTCTCCATATCTTCAAAGCAAACGCGAGTGCACCAAGTTCCAAGTCGTGTGTAGTGTAGTTCTTCTCATGGATTTTCAACTGTCTTGATGCATATGCCACAACATTTCTTGTTGCATGAGAACACAACCAAGACCTTGGTTGGATGCATCACAGTAAACAACAAAATCATCATTTCCATCTGGCAATGTTAAGACTGGGGCATCACAAAGCTTTTACTTTAATGTCTGTAATGCCTCTTCTTGATTAGGTCTCCACTCATATGGCCTACCCTTTTGATTTAAGGAAGTTAGGGGTACAGCAATCCGGGAGAAATTCGAAATGAACCGCCGAGAGTAACCGGCAAGTCCTAGGAAAGAACGAATCTCCGTTGGTGTCTTTGGTGTACTCAAATTCTTCACAGCTTCAATCTTTGTAGGATCCACGTGAACACCATTTTCATTGACTATGTGTCCCAAAAATTGAACTTCCTTAAGCCAAAATTCACACTTGGAGAATTTAGCTTACAATTGTTCTTTTCTTAAGATCTCCAAAATCAACTTAAGGTGTTTTTCGTGTTCTTCTTTACTTTTGGAGTATATCAATATATTATCTATAAATACAATTACAAATTTCTCCAAATATGGCCTTCAAACCCGGTTCATGTGATCCATGAAAACCGCGGGTAATGTGTAAGGCCGAAGGGCATTATCAAAAACTCGTAATGGCCATATCTTGTTCTGTTGGTTTGGTGAAACCGTTCAGGATCGACTCACAAGTTCTACTAACTATCAATTACGTGCGGAATCCATAGTTGATATATATAAGATTCAAGAACACAAGCAATTCAATAAACATTTCTTGTATTATCAACAAATGATTACAAGATCACTCAAAATAACAAACTTCTCACACAGAGAATATCAGCAGATCTCTCAAAAAGCACTCAGCAAAAATCTACCGAAATAACAAGCAAAACAACTATATATAGTAACAGAACCAGCGAACCTTAGGTTCGTGAGCCGAACCCTAAGGTTTGCTAAACGAACCTTTAGGTTTGACAGACGAACCTTATCAAGGTTATAGGTTCGCCGAACCTTTAGACACAATAGGTTCGCCGAACCTGCCTAGGTTCGTGGGCCAAACGAACCTTGACAAACCTAGCCGAACCCTTTACAAATTCAAAATAAACACAACTTTTGAATAGCAAACACTTTCAAATATGCACTAACAAACTCCCCCTAAATGTTTGCTATCAAAATCTTCAATCTTTGACTTCAGTTATTTCTTCAACTTTATCTTCAATTGTTTCTTCAACTTTGTCTTTTAATCCACTCGATTCACCAACTTCAGCAACCACATTATCCACCGCTCGTATCACCACCGAACGTGGTATCTTTGCAAGTCTTTCTGCTTCCAATCTATAATCTCTAGCATCTCTCTCCTTCTGCACTTGCATCAACTCAGTATAAAGATAATTCACATCATTCCAATTGCAACCAGAATGTATTCCCAAAGTAAAACACATTTGTGCAATGGATTGATATTGAATTGCCATGTCTTTAAAACTTACTCCCATATCATGATATCCATCTTCAGCATATATCTGAGATGAATTCAACAAAATAATATCATCTCTTGAACAATTCACAATCCATATAGGATCAAGCATTCGTATCACCCTCCAATTTTCTTCCCGTTTCAACACAATCACACCTTCTGAAGTTCGTTCATCATAAAACCAAAACTTAAAGTATGGATTCCAATCTTGTTCAATCTTCCTTAATCTTGGTCTTTTGAAAACTTTTGGCTTTTCATATCCTTTGAATCTTTCTCTGAACTGAGGAGATAATAAACTCCATCCAAAACGAGCTTCTTTCTTTAACAAATTCTCAAAAATTTCATTGTGTCGAGTCTGAATAGGCTTTATCATTCTTAATCTTGAAAGATCTTTGCATTCGAAAGCTGGTAGACTAATCAAATCAGTAGCTTTTCCAAAATATTGGCATCCATCAATCCGTTTTACTACAAAACAACCCTTATCAGACAAACTTCCAGGAATGTAATGAAAATAACCATAACTAATAATCCTCCCAATCATCTTGGATTTAGATCCAATCTTAAACTTTGTGGATTGTTTAGTTAGGTTGTCTGGATCTTTATCTTCATACACTTCCCTCATAATCTTGAAAGAATGCAATTGATCAATGATATATTTTGTTTCATCTTGAAACTCATTCCATAAATCCATGTTTGTCTTTACTTTAACTGGATTCAAAGTTGTGCTTGACATACTTCCAACTTCAAAAATTTTCTTTAAAGTATTCAAATTCAGCAACTCTTCATCAATAATATCTTTATCATAATCAGAAACATCATCATCTTCATCTTGTTCAAAATCAAAAATCAAATCATCATCATCTTCTATAAACTCTTGAAAATCTTGAACAGAATAATCTCCAATAATTTCTCCTTCTTCTATTTCTTGATTCAATTGAATTTCAACAATGTTTCTCTGCAAATCTATATCAGAATGCATTTTAAATAAATCAAGAAAAGTAGGCAGAGAGTAATCAAGAATCCCTTTAGGATAATCTATTAAGTCCAAATCTTCAAATTCAACAGACATACAATCCTTAGCCCTATCTGAAGCTACAGAAGAAACTGGAACAGCATCAGTAGAAAGCTTTGGAGGAGTATAAACAATGATAGCTCCAGAAACTGCATTCAAACCACCAGCACCACTATTAATACCACCAGCACCATCACCACCAGTCTCATCATCACCATGGTAATCAAAATCATCTGGATGTTCATCAACATCAGTATCTCCATAATCAACCTCTTCTTCGTCCTCTTCTTCTTCTACCTTCTCTTCCTTCACAACCTTTTCTTCTTCTGCATCAATATCAACAATCACTTGATCAACTTTTGAGCTAGATGCTTCAGACTTTGTGACTTTTGATTCCAACTCTTTGATCTTGAATCTTAAATCAGTGTTTTCATTCTTCAGATCAATAATATCCTCATATTGTAGCTTGACTAAAAAATCCAACTCAGAAATTTTATCTTTCATCACTTTCTTCTCAGCAACCTCTTCTTCTTTCCACTTCATCATCAAATCCATTTGAGTTTTTAACTCATTCAGCCCAGAACTAGAAGAAGATGATTTATCAGCAACAAACTTTCCTTTTTCTTTCTTGTACTCTTCAAATTCCTTATAAAGCATTGACAATCTTCTTTTAAGATCTGTATCATCATAATTCACAGTAAAATTTATATCACCCAGATCATCAAGTCCTGAAAATAAGTCATCTCTAGGAATTGAATCCTGAGGAATAGAAGTCTCTGGCAATGATGTAGATACAGTAGTAGCCTCCACAAACAATGGTGAGAAAGAAGCTACATGTACAAACTCAGAAGTTTGTACAGTAGAAACATGAATAGTAGACACAGAAGCTGAAGTAATGACTGGTGAATCAAGAACAGAAAATGATGTAGTAACAACCGGAGAAACAGAAGCAGGAGCTGAAGTAACAATCAAAGGTGAAGACACAGTGGTCTTATCAGTCTTAGTCTTTGTTTTCTCATAAGGCCCTCTCTTGGCCATTCTCTTAATCTTCTTTGGTTTAGAAGATTCAGGTTCATCAGGAATAAAAATAGGATCATCTTTCTCTTCCTTCTCTTCAGCATCCTTTTCAACAAATTTTCTCTTTCGTCTTTTCACCATCTGATTTCCTTCCTGAACCATCTCATATTCTGACTCTGTGTCAGAAGATTCACTTTTATCATCTCAGACACATCAACTTCCAAAGGTTCTTGAGAACTCTGTTCTTGTGATGATTTAGTTTGAGGAGTAGATTGAGAAGATTGACCAGGAGTCTTCTTCTTTGGTTGTTGCCTTGGTGGAGGTGGAGGTGGTGATTGATTATCATCAGCTGCAACATCTTCATTATCAGATTCTGAATCAACATGCCTCCATGCATCACCCTCAGGTGCAACATAATCTGCCCTGGCACAATGAGCAATCAAATCTTTCTCTTGTACAGCATCCCCAGTCCTTTGATACACTCTGACTTGACCCAAACTGGAATCAGTCATGTGTTTAAGCTTCAATAAGTCTCCAACTTCCCTGGGTAACTGACCTTCAGGAAACCTCTCATCAATCAACATTTGCACAAATCTAGGATACATGTAAAACCTATCCTTAGCCTTTGTGATGTTGTCACACATATACCTAAAGATCATGCCAGAGAAATTGAACGGTTTGTTCAATATAAGAGCAACCATGGCAGATCGCATGAGATCCCTCAACTCATCAAACGTGCCTTTCCTCATGCTAAGGCAATGTAATAACACGTGTGCTAGAAACTTGTATTGCAGAGGTAGCTTTCCCTTCTTGACTGATATGGAGTTGTAAGCTCCAAAATATCGAATGCGAAGAAAACAACCTTTGATGCAACTCTCAGGGATAAGAGTTACACCATCTGGTTCACCTCCAAGATGTAATACCCTCCTAATATCAGCCTCAATTATACGAATTGCTTGTCCAAGCACATTCGCATCTATTGTATACACATCATCAACAGAAATAATCCGAGCTGATCCCCAAAAATTCTGAATATGAGATCTATAAATCTGAACTGAGCTAGAAATAGCATGATAAACCCTTGATCTTCTGAGAAACTCAATCATCGGTCGAAATTCTTGACCATTCTTGGTTGTAGGATCCAAGTGTGCACAAATATTGTGTTTGTCTCCGAAAACTAAATTCGCCATTTCTACAAATAGAAATAAAAGAAATTAGAAACAAAAAATTAAGTAAAATTAACAAAAAATAAAAAATAAAAAATTTCTAAGTAAAAACAGCGAACCTATCCTTCTTAGACGAACCTTACTGCTAGACGAACCCTACTGCTAAACGAACCTATAATGACCGAACCTTGTACTGAACGAACCTTTAAATGAACGAACCTTGTTAGTCAAACGAACCTTGACCAAAAGATTCATTGCTTTTAAAAATCAAAGGTTCGCCGCAAACCTATACAAATCCAACGAACCCTCAAGGTTCGGCGAACCTAAGGTTCGTTCAACGAACCTGTTCATCGTTCCAGTTTTCAACATTTGAATCAAAAAATTCAAAACATTTAATCTGATGAAAAAAAATCATGCACCTAGGTTCGAAACTTATCGATGAACAACTTTAACAAAGATGGTTTATCCAATTTTTAGATTTTAACCATATTAAATTCAAATTACAGATTCGAACATAAAAATTCTAAAAACCCTCAGATCTCTCAAATTACTCGGTCAAATTCCAAAATTTCTACCTAGAAATGTTCACGAGATGATTCTGAATCAACTGATAACAACAAAATGTTCTGGGAGGTTCAAGATCGAAAATCGAAAAAAAATCACTCGAGGGTTCGTCGTCTGTGAACAAGATGAAAGTGACGAACTATTTTCGCGAACCCTGTATATATATGTCACGAACCTTTCCAGCGAACCATTTTAACGAACCATCTTGCGAACTATCTCCACGAACCCTAACTCACGAACTATCATCACGAACCTTATCAACGAACTATCTCAGCGAACCTTACCAACGAACTATCTCAGCGAACCTTACCAACGAACTATCTCAGCGAACCTTACCAACGAACCTTCTCAAAACATGATTTTTCTTTTAAAATCCAACACAAAATTCATGTTTAATTGTTCCAAAATCAAACAAATAATCAAACATTATCAATTTAACATTAGATTTTAAAAAAATAAAATCTTTTTGAAATTTTTTTAAATTTTTTAAATTTTTAGAACAATTAAAATGCAATCTAACACAATTAACTAAAAAAAATCTTTTTGTTTGAGAAAGATTCAGACATGAGATCATATTATATTACAATTTTCAACATATCTGTTTATATTATATAACAATTATTTGTAAATTACAAGTCTACAATGATTGTTAATATACTTCTCCTTTTAAATTTAATTACTTAGTAAAGAAATCAGTTTAAACAAAATTATCAAACATTTTATAATAATCCAATTACTTGAACACATCCCCAATTTGTGAATAATTCTTCAAACATAAATGTTCTCAAACTAATAATATCAATTATAACTAGTTTGATCATGCAAAAATAAAGCAGAATTTCTTTTTGAAAATAACAAATAGAAAACAATTTGAATTTGTTCAAGATCATGGAATCAAGGTTGATACTTACGTATACTCAAATGATCCAGAAAATGAATTAAACAATAATTTAAGTTTAAGATTTAACAATCAGTTCGATATTCACATATACACATAGATTGTCCAAATCTTAAACAAAACCAAGAAAACAAATTTGAATTGTCTAAAGCTAACACAATCAGGTCGATACGTAAGTATACACAAAGAATGTATCAGCTTTAAACTAAAATAAAAGAAAAACCAAATCAGAATTTCTTTATTAAAAAATTAAAGACATGATCAACTAGAAATTTGACTTTATGTTCAAGAAACATTTTGTCAGAAAATTACCACTCTTTTAGGACAAAACTAAGTACTGCATTCTAAGCATTTGTTTCTTATAAAACATTATCAAAAATTTATTCAAACTTATCTTTACTAAGTTATAAACCTATCAACACATCATTTATAGTACTTGTAATTATTTTATAAATTTTAATAATACAAACAGATATATTTCCAAATGTAAATAATGTACTATCATTTCTCACATAAACAAATCAATTTCTCAGATTTTTAATTTTTTCTTGTTTTTGAGATTTTGATTTTTTAATGTTTTTGTTTTTTTTTTAAAACTATTCTCCCCCTAAAAACTAAAACATAAAAAAATGAATAAAAATCTGATGTTATTTCAATAAATTTGATTATGAAGGAATTTGAGTCTTGATTACCTCACCCATAACCCTGATTCCATTTAATTTGAGTAAGTACTCAAAACGTTGTTTATCAAAGGCTTTGGTGAGAAGGTCTGCCCTTTGCTCGTTTGTGTGTATCTTCACAACATTATTCGGTTTCATTTCATAGATACCACTGTTGGTTTGGTGAAACCGTTCAGGATCGAAATATAAGCTCTACTAACTATCTACTACGTGCGGAATCCATAGTTGATATGTATAAAACTCAAGAACACAAGCAATTCAATAAAAACTTCTTGTATTATCAACAAATGATTACAAGATCACTCAAAACTAACAAACTTCTCACACAGAGAATTTCAGCAGATCTCTAAAAGCACTCAGCAAAAGTCTACTGAAATAACAAACAAAACAACTATATATAGTTACAGATCAGCGAACCTTAGGTTCGTTAGCCGAACCCTAAGGTTTGCTAAACGAACCTTTAGGTTTGTCAGACGAATCTATTCCAGGTTATAGGTTCGCCGAACCTTTAGACACAATAGGTTCGCCGAACCCTTTACAATTCAAAATAAATACAACTTTTGAATAGCAAATCATTTCAAATATGCACTCACAAGAAGATTAGATGAATCTTAAGTATCCACATTTACTCACTACAGTTGCTCCAGGTTGAATTTCAGTATAAATTCCCTCAACTACGCGAGACTGTAACATCACTGCATTTCGAGAATTGTCATTACATGCATAGTTTACATTGATAAAACACATGATATTAATTGAATGTTTGGTTTTCAATAATGATATGATCACTAGTATACATTGATGAGAACATATAATTAATTTGCATGATGTCGCACCCCGCCCCCCCCCCCCCCCGTCCGTCCCGGACGGGGGCGTGACGGCTGATTGATCTTGCAGGATCGCAGTCTCCGGTCACACGGTTGCGAGACCTATATGTCTGGTTGCATACGTACATCCAATAACTTGGATAAAACAATTTTGTAAAATCAGAGTTGCGGAAGTAAAAGTTTAGGTTATCAAAACATATATATGATTCATAAGTTGCGGAAGCATAAGATTAAACAGTTTTCAAAACAAAACAGAGTATTAGTTTGCGAAAGCGATTAAAGTAGTTTAACAATACAAAGCATATCAAAAAAAATGATAAATGTTCTCAACATCCTAAGACACTTAAGCAGATGCATGCGGCTCCAGCCTAGCATCCTAATCCTTGTGTGTGTACCTTAGCTACCTGAGAAAACATGCGAGAAAAAGGGTCAACACAATGGTTGGTGAGAGCACAGGTTTTTCATAAGCAGTAAACATCCAATGTTTAAAGTAAGAGTTTGTGATTTACATATCATTACAATACAGTATCGATTGATAGCTAGTCAATACAGTTATATTATATGCGGGGTCGTACCGAAGCTGACAGTTGTGCCTCCCGCCATGTCCATCACAAGACAATGGCAAAGTGTTGGTCAATATTGCACCCATTCCGACCTCGAGTCGGTTTGGCCTCCCAGGCGCGATGGGTGGGGCTTGTCAGGCCCAAATAGTACTATTCAATATTACCACGCTAGGCGCTACGCGCTACTAACGGTCCGTGGAGTAGCGCGATGACTTTTAGTTGTGATGTGGTCCACACATATACATATAGTAATAAAGCATGTCCATACGTAAATAAAATGAGTTGTAGTTCAAAACAGTTGTAATATAGTGTTTTCTCCCCCAAAGGTTAGAAAAGTAAAAAGGGGTCGTGAACTCACCTGTTAAGCAGTTCCGGTGTGATTGTGGGTTCGCGTCTGCGAATGCTAGCACCTGCTAGTAAGCACCTATAACCATATAGGTGTGAGTATGTGTTTTGTGGTGCGTTGTATCCCATACAACTTCAAGTGTCGGTGTGCTCAACCGAGTGTGTGTGTGTTAACTAGTGGGACTCGACGAATCGTTGGTTACACGATTGTTGTGTTTATGTGCCTTAATGCACGTAAGGCATCAAAATGCATCCTATGACCCTAATCGCACAAGTTACCATTTTTAGAAAGTTTCCAATTTAGGAAAGTGTGGTTATGAAATCCCATTTCATAAAGTTAATACCATTAATATGTTTATAAAACACGTTTAAACCCTTAAAACATGTTGTTTGCGCATAAATCACCATTTATGCCGTTTTGCCCAAATAAAGTTTCCTTATTTGGAAACTATCCGTTTAAAAACTCGTTTTCACAAATTCAAGGTTTCCACTATGTTTAGAAATCGTTTTTAAACATATTTCAATGATCACCATTCATCAAAACATCTTAAAATTTCAAAAGCCCTCTTTTGATTCTTAAAAGTTTCCATTTATAGAAAGTTTATACAAAACCAAGTTTTTAACAAAATCAAACATCCAAATGTGTTTCTAAACACTCCAATATACATTTGACAACATCTAGACATGTCTAACATGTCTACATCATCACAAATCCATGACTTGCAACATAAAAGTTTCCTTTTATGGCAAGTGTACCAAAATCATCATCAAATCAAACATAACTCAACCAAAACTCAAATCTAACATTTCTAAACACTAAAATCAGTAGATCTACAACAAATACACATCAAATCACCAACACATTCGTGCACAATAACTTAGTAAAAAAATAAAATCTTTTTGAATTTTTTTTAAATTTTTTAAATTTTTAGAACAATTAAAATGCAATCTAACACAATTAACTAAAAAAAATCTTTTTGTTTGAGAAAGATTCAGACATGAGATCATATTATATTACAATTTTCAACATATCTGTTGATATTATATAACAATTATTTGTAAATTACAAGTCTACAATGATTGTTAATATACTTCTCCTTTTAAATTTAATTACTTAGTAAAGAAATCAGTTTAAACAAAATTATCAAACATTTTATAATAATCCAATTACTTGAACACATCCCCAATTTGTGAATAATTAATCAAACATAAATGTTCTCAAACTTATAATATCAATTATACCTAGTCTGATCATGCAAAAATAAAGCAAAATTTCTTTTTGAAAATAACAAATAGAAAAACAATTTGAATTTGTTCAAGATCATGGAATCAAGGTTGATACTTACGTATACTCAAATGATCCAGAAAATGAGCTAAACAATAATTTAAGTTTAAGATTTAACAATCAGTTCGATATTCACATATACACATAGATTGTCCAAATCTTAAACAAAACCAAGAAAAACAAATTTGAATTGTCTAAAGCTAACACAATCAGGTCGATACGTAAGTATACACAAAGAATGTATCAGCTTTAAACTAAAATAAAAGAAAAATCAAATCAGAATTTCTTTATTAAAAATTAAAGACATGATCAGCTAGAAATTTGACTTTATGTTCAAGAAACATTTTGTCAGAAAACTACCACTCTTTTAGGACATAACTAAGTACTGCATTCTAAGCATTTGTTTCTTATAAAATATTATCAAAAATTTATTCAAACTTATCTTTACTAAGTTATAAACCTATCAACACATCATTTATAGTACTTGTAATTATTTTATAAATTTTAATAATACAAACAGTTATATTTCCAAATGTAAATAATGTACTATCATTTCTCACATAAACAAATCAATTTCTCAGATTTTTAATTTTTTCTTGTTTTTGAGTTTTTGATTTTTTAATATTTTTGTATTTTCTAAAACTATTCTCCCCCTAAAAACAAAAACACAAAAAATGAATAAAAATCTGATGTCATTTCAATAAAGTTGATTACGAAGGAATTTGATTCTTGATTACCTCACCCATAACCCTGATTCCATTTAATTTGAGTAAGTACTCAAAACGTTGTTTATCAAAGGCTTTGGTGAGAAGGTCTGCCCGTTGATCGTTTGTGTGTATCTTCACAACATCAATCAGCTTCTTTTCATAACAGTCTCTTATGAAATGAAACCGAATGTCAATATGTTTTGAACGTGAAGTCTGTTTCTTGCACTGCCATGAGACTAACCTCTCCCCCAGAAATTGAGCACCTCCAGTAGTTGATTTGGAGTCAGTCTTGCATCCTCCATAGTCTGAATCACTGTAAGCATGAAAGGAGTAGTTATCATCCTTAGGATACCACAGACCGGTGTCTGGAGTACCCTTCAGATAACGTAAAATCCTCTTGACTGCAATCAGATGAGAAACCTTTGGTTTTGATTGATAGCGAGCACAGATACTTGTAGCGAATACAATATCTGGTCGAGATGCAGTCAAATACATTAAGCTCCCAATCATTCCACGATATAATGTAGCATCGATTATCTCTCCCTTAATATCCGGCTCAATCCCGTGATTGGGCTGGATGGGCGTGGAAATGGGTTTACAATCAAGCATGCTAAACCGTTTTAGCACGTCTTGAATGTATTTGGTCTGATGGATAAAAATACCATCATCAGACTGATCAATTTGTAAACCCAAAAAGAACTTAATGTCAGACATAGCACTCATCTCAAACTTCTCAATCATAACCTGCTTAAATTCTAAACACATCTGCTCATCGGTAGATCCGAAGATGATGTCATCCACATAGATCTGAACAAGAAGAATGTCTTTGCCCTTTTCCTGATAAAACAGAGTTTTGTCTATCTGACCCCTATTGAACCCGTGTTCAATAAGATGAGTCGAGAGGGTCTCATACCAAGCTCGAGGAGCTTGATGAAGACCGTACAGTGCTTTGTCGAGGATATAGACCTGATCCCGGTGGATAGGATCCTCAAAGCCCGGTGGCTGACAAACATACACTGTCTCCTTCAATGAACCATAAAGGAATGCAGACTTGACATCCAACTGGTATACTTTGAACTTCTTGTGGGCAGCAAAGGATAGAAATAATCTAATCGCTTCAAGCCGCGCCACAGGTGCAAAAACCTCGTCATAATCAATTCCTTCTATTTGTCTGAACCCTTGGACAACCAAACGAGCCTTGTTTCGAACAATCACGCCTCTATCGTCTCGCTTACACTTCAACACCCACCTGGTGCCAATCTTCTTTTCACCTTTTGGTAAATCTACCAAATGCCATACTCTATGTTTCTGGAACTGATTAAGCTCCTCTTGCATGGCCTCCACCCAGGCAGGCTCACGCAGGGCTTCAGTTACAGATTTAGGTTCAATCTGAGAAACGAATGCAGAATGCATCCATAACTCTTGAGTCCCATGATTACGCTCCAGCTCAACATACAAGCTATCCTCAGATCCAACTTGACTTCTAGTTCTCACACCATCAGACGGATTACCAATGATCTGCTTCACAGGGTGATTCACATGAACTCTAGACACTGGCACTTGCGGTACTCCAACTCCATGATCAAGATTTGTGATATCTTGTTCTTCATCTTGATCTTGAGAAATAGCATCTTCAAATATATCTTGATCATCCTCCGATGACCAATCAACATTAACAGCTTCAGAAGTGCTTTCCTCAGTTGGACCAACTTCTTCAGATGATTGAGAAACTTCTTGTCCATCAGAATTTTGAAGATCATATAACATCTGCAAAGAAATTTCATCATCAGTAACAGTAGGAGACAAGTTAAAAGACTCGAAAAGTTTATCATAATCGAATAGCCAATTTGGACCTTTGCCTTCCGGTATAGGTGTATGTCGTTGAACATCCACATTATACCAGAGTTCCACAACACCCGTGCGTTTGTTAAACACACGTTTATTGGGTAGGCTATAACCCAGAAAGAAACCTTCTTCAACCTTAGAGTTGAATTTAGCATCTTTCTTGAGCATTGTACAAGGAGCCCCAAAGGGTTCTAGGAGTTCCAAATTTGGTTTCCGATTCTGAAGAAGTTCATAACAAGTCTTTTTATGTCTTTTGACTATCAGCACTCTATTAAGGGTAAAACAGGCGGTCGCTACGGCTTCACTCCAGAATGTAATGGGCAGCTTCGAATCAGCTAGCATCGTTCTAGCAGACTCTATCAATGTACGATTTTTCCTCTCAGCTACACCGTTCATTTGTGGTTCATACGGTGCGCTAAACTGCTGCTGAATCCCTTTAGAATCACAAAAAGCTTCCATGTTCTGATTCTTGAATTCTGTCCCATTGTCTGATCGAACCTGCCTAACCCTTAACTTGTACAAAGTCTCCAATCTGTTCACAAGCAACACAAAATTTTCATAAGTTTCTGATTTAGTCTTTAAAAATAAAACCCATGAAAATCGAGAAAAGTCATAGGTCACAACAAAGCAATAAGATTCACCACCAATACTCTTCACATTAATCGGTCCAAACAGATTCATGTGAAGGAGTTCTAAAGGTTTATCAATAGAAAAGACAGTTTTAGACTTATGCGACCTCCTTTTCTGTTTTCCTTTTTTACAAGAAACACACACATCAGGTAATCTAAAATGTTTAACATGTACACCATCAACCAAGTGATTATGTACAAGATAATTCATTTTTCTGATGTGTATGTGACCCATTCGTCTATGCCAAGACCAAGTATCCTGTTCTGTGGCCTTCGACACTACACATGTTTCAACTTGATTTACCGTCTCCGCCTTAGCCATGTCCAACACATATAAGTCCTTATACCTGTCGGCAATCATCAGAATCTAGTCATCAGGAATTTGAATACCTTGTTTGAGCACATAGCATTTCTTGTCATCAAACAACACCTGATAACCTTTATCACATATCTGTGATACACTTAAAAGATTGTTAGTTAACTCCTTGCAGAAATTGACATTATCAAACGAAACTTTACCGTTAGTCAAACTACCACATCCAGTAATCTGACCACCCTTATCTCCTGCAAAGTTAACGTAACATCCTTTCATTTCCTTGAAATCTCTCAACAATACTAACTCTCCTGTCATATGCCTGGAGCATCCACTATCAACAATCCATCGACTGTTGATATGGCCCGTGAATGCATCCTGCATAATCAATTAAAACAAAATTTGATTAGTACCAAAAGGGATGACTCCCGCCTTTTCGGCGTTGAGTCTCCCCGAACCGCCTTCTGCCGTTCGATCTTGATGAACTACTTGAAGACCCATCTTCCAAGTATTCATCATCTCTCAAATCAAATCTATCTCCTGACCTGTATCTGGATTTCCAATAAAAATTTGAATTTAAATTTTGTTTTGAAAATTGTTTATGATGAAAGTTATCATAAAATTCATCATCAGATGATGATGACCTGTTCAAAACCTTTTTACCTTTTTGTTGATTATCAAAAACTTGTCGTTTATGAAATTGTTCATCCTTGACCCAGATACATTCAGGATCAAATTTTCTGAGAATTTTCATCTCATCCTCACTAGGCTTTACCCTCCTAGGAGTTCTATCAGAATGAATTACTCGACTGTCATTAGAAGAAATTTTCTTCTTAACCTTGTGATTTGGACAATTAACAGAAATATGCCCTTTTCCTCCACAAGTGAAACACTGTCGTGTTTCTCGTGGAGTAAAAGTATGAAATCTGTTACAATTATCCATATCACATTCAGCAATGACATGTCCCAGTTTCCCGCATCTGTAGCATTTTCTTGATGACATCTTCTTTGGCTTTTCATCACACCCCTTAGATGAATCCAAAGATTTAGATGCTACAGATGGAGATTGAATCTTTTTCTTCAAATCAGTGACTTTGGTTTTAACATTCTGTTGAAAATTCTTTGAAATTCCCTTGTTTCCAACTCCACTTTGATTAACATTGTCAACAACTTTGACAAACTTCTTGTCAATCTTTTTAACAAATTTCTCTGGTTTTTGAAAAACTTTGCTTGACTCTCCTTTTTGTATTGTTGATGACTCAACAAACACAATTGGCTTAACAGTAGAAGTAGTCTTGACTTTTAGGTTTGATTTTGAAATAGACTTGTGTTTAGTCACAGAATTCCCAACATTCTTTATTTCAGATTTTGATTTCTGAAAAACTTGACTCTTCTTATCCACAGACTTGTCCTTTTGATGACCAATCATTCTTAGAATATCATCTGAATATTCTAAATCAGTGATTTCCTCAATGATAGGAGCATCATTGTCAACAAAATCACTCTCATGACCAGATCCACTCTTCTTTAATGAAATAGGATCAACTTCTAAATCAGGCTCAAGTTGTGGTCTTGGTACAAAACTAGAAGGAGGTGGAACAGCATGAAAACCAATCCCAGAACTATCACGTGAATTTTGCAAAGCCGCAAAATAATCAATGACATATGCGGAATTCTGATAGTTTTCAAGCTTGTCTTTGTTTAATTCAGCTTCAGCTTTTGCTTCTGCCAATTCCACTTTTAACTTCTGAACTGAGTCTAAATGTACAGAAACTGCATGATTGTTTTGCAAAACCTTGATTTTCAAGTCTTCATTTTCTTTGCTAAGATCTATTATCTTCTTATCAAAAGCCTTTTCTTTAGAAATCAACTTTTTGTTTGCCTCTGTGCATTCCCTCAGATCAGAAGTTAACTGAGAATTCATTTCTTTAAGTCTATCTATCATCTCATACAAATCACTTTGTACCTCAGTCATCTCATCAATTTTCTCTTTTCCTTTGCTAGATTCTTCTTCCAAAGAAGCCATGAACGCACCCATAAGATCATCATACTTGACACCCCAGTCATAGCCTTCATCTGCTTGACTCACAAGTGCTTTAGAAGTTGATTCCTCAGTCTTCTCTTTCTTTTTCTGATATTCTTCCTTTGGCTTGAAAGGATTCAAATTTCCTTGCTTCTTGGGATTTTTGCACTCTCTTGCAAAATGACCGTGTTCACCACAGTTATAACACTGTGTAGATTTTGGATTGAATCCAAACTTTGTATTTCGGTCAAAAGTGAACTTCTTTCCAGTTTTCTTCTCATAACGATTTATTCGTCGAATAACAATTGCAAGAGCCCACTGAGTATCAATCAATTCCATCTCGTCCTCATCTATCTGAGCATAGTCTTCAAAAGTCAAATTGGCATTTCCAATTCTTCTAGCTACTTGCTCATCATATGCACTCACTACACATGATAAAATAGACATGTGATCTTTTACTGCTTCAACTGTTACTTTTCCCAAATTTGAAGTATTCAGCTGTACTGGTGGTGATACAGATTCAGACTTTTTCTCATTGATCGGACAATGTGAACTAGAACTTGACGGTACAGAAGAACTCTGAGTAGTTTCAGAAGTTCTAGACACAAAAGCAGTCTGTATTTTTGCAGATGCAGCAGGAGGTGTAGCAACTGAACCACCATATAAAGAAGGATCTTGAGTGACATTTACTCTTCTTGCTTTACGTTTGTCCTTCATTTCTTGTTCCTCCAATTTCTGAATAAACTCTACCAATGTCAATCCAGGTAGATTTTCTCTCAATATGAGCACCAAAGAATTCCACTTATCTGGCAATGCATCAGCTAAACAGTCTATCTTCTCATCCTCAGTATACTCAATGCCATATTTCCTTACTTCAGTCAACAAATGTCTGTATCTGGTAATCAAGGCATCTAGAGTTTCATTTCCGATGATGTTGAAATTCTCAAACTCCTTTTTGATATCAGTAGCCTTCATTTTCTTCAGATTGGTATTTCCTTCAACTCTAGCCTTCAATGCATTCCACAAACTATATGCAGTCTTGTGCTCATCAAACTGATGCAAAATTTGATTTGGAATAGCTTGACTTAATAACCAGTAAGCTTTCTTCTCTGAGTCATACTTCTTCCTTTCATCTACATCTAACCTTTCCAAGAGTTGATACAAATCAGTTCCAACTACCCTTGGTCTCTCATAAGGAGATAAAATCCTTTCCCATAAATTTGTATATGTGCCATTAAGATGAGTCTCAAATCTTCCTTTCCAGTTGTCATAGTCAGCTAAATCCAATAACTTTGGCACTTTATTGGTACTGCCAACTTCAGTTTCACTGATTAAAATACTTTGAAGTTTGGAATTCTGACTTGCCATAGCCGCATACATGTCAGACATAATTTCTGAATTTGAAAGCAGCGAACCTTTTCAGACTTTGAACTAGCCGAACCTTCAACTAATCCACAGACGAACCTTTAGATAAAATTCTGTCTCAGCCGAACCTTCAGACGAACCTCAGCCGAACCTATGGACTAAATTTTGCTTCAGCGGAACCTTCAGACGAACCTCAGCCGAACCTATGGACTAAATTTTGCTTCAGCCGAACCTTCAGACGAACCTCAGCCGAACCTATGGACTAAATTTGTCTTCTGAGCAGCGAACCTTTGAGCAGCGAATCTAGCAGCGAACCTTTGAGCAGCGAATCTTTGAAACTCACGAACCTTTGCACAGACGAACTCTTAATACTGACGAATCCCTCAGCCGAACTATGAACAGTAATCAACGAACCTTTGCCGAACTATCAAACGAACTATTACCACAAACTAGCTAACTATATTGACGAACCTTGCCGAACCTTCAGCAAATTGTCAAACGAACCCTCTGAAAACTCTGAATAACAGCGAACCTTTGTCTTCAGCAAATCACAGGTTCGTGGAACGAACCTGTAGCGCAGATTTGAAATTTTTGAGCGGGAAACTTTCCAAAACTTCAAGAAATCCTTCCAAATCTCTACCAAAACACTTCCAAAACTTCAATTGTTGTAATTCAACAACAATTGACAATATAAACAACCTCAAACACCAGAAAATCAGTCAAAAAGAGAATAGAAAGTAGCCATTGATGATCTTCATATCTTCAAATCTTCAAATGCTTGAAATCCTTGAATTTGTAGTGTAGAACTTCACCAAACGCTCTGATACCACTGTTGGTTTGGTGAAACCGTTCAGGACCGACTCACAAGTTCTACTAACTATCAATTACGTGCGGAATCCATAGTTGATATATATAAGATTCAAGAACACAAGCAATTCAATAAACACTTCTTGTATTATCAACAAATGATTACAAGATCACTCAAAATAACAAACTTCTCACACAGAGAATATCAGCAGATCTCTCAAAAAGCACTCAGCAAAAATCTACTGAAATAACAAGCAAAACAACTATATATAGTAACAGAACCAGCGAACCTTAGGTTCGTGAGCCGAACCCTAAGGTTTGCTAAACGAACCTTTAGGTTTGACAGACGAACCTTATCAAGGTTATAGGTTCGCCGAACCTTTAGACACAATAGGTTCGCCGAACCTGCCTAGGTTCGTGGGCCAAACGAACCTTGACAAACCTAGCCGAACCCTTTACGAATTCAAAATAAACACAACTTTTGAATAGCAAACAATTTCAAATATGCACTAACATGTTCTAAAAGCAATCTAGGTAATTTCATCATCATGTACGCGCACCTGATGATACCCAGATCGAAGGTCAATCTTCGAAAACCATGCCGAACCTTGAAGTTGATTGATGAGATCATCGATGCGCGGCAGCGGGTATCGGTTCTTGATGGTAAGTTTATTAAATTCTTAGTAATCGATGAACATTCGGAATGACCCATCCATCTTATTGAAAAATAGTACCGATGCACCCCATGGTGAATGTCTCGGGCAAATGAATCCTTTATCAGACAATTCTTGTAATTGACTCGCCAATTCTTGTAACTCCGAAGGTGCAAGTCTGCAAGGAGCTTTGGCGACTGGGTTCCCACCAGGTACTAAGTCAATTCGAAATTCTACTTGACGCTCTGGTGGAATCCCCGACAATTCATCTAGAAAAACTTATGGAAAATCTCATATCACTGGAACATCTTTTATGCTCTTGCTTTGCTCCTTCTTCTCCACCACATGTGCTAAAAATGTTATGCATTTCTTCCTAAGGCATCTATGTGCTTTCGTGCATGACATTATGCTAAGGCCTTTACTAGGGGTTTCCCCAAAACCTCTTAGTGTTTCACCCGAAGGTAAGGGAATTCGAATTAATTTCTTGTGACAAAATATATCTGCTTTGTGGATGCTAACCAATCCATGCCTATGATAACATCAAAGCTACCAAGTTGCATTGGTATGAGGTCAATTGGGAAAACGTGATCATTTAAGTTCACCGTACATCAATGATAATAGTGTCAATATCAATAGTGTTTCCATTAGCCACCTCCACGTTAAATGGTTTGTCTAATTGGGTACGTGTTCTACCAAGTATATGTTCAAACTCATATGAAACAAAACTTCTATCAGCACCAGAATCAAACAAATTAGATGCATAAATGTTGTTAATCATAAATGTACCATTAACAACATCTTGGTTGTCTTGAGCTGCTGGAGCATTCAATTGAAAAGCTCTGCCTCTTGCCACCCTTTGGTTGTTACCCATGATTCTTGGGCTCTGGTTTCTGAAATGACCAAATCACCGCACCCATAATAGGCTCTTGCTTGTACAGGTGCAGGACGAAATGGTATGATTTGTAGTGGTGTGCCTGTGGAGCAGGTAATGCAACACTGCAGGTTGCATCCGGTGCACCTGTGGTGCACTTCTACATGTGTCAGTATAGTGGCCACATTTACCGCAGTTGTTGCAAACGCGGCAGGGTAAGTTAGGAGCATGATGATATCTGCAGACATTGCATAGCGGGTTTACTCTAACATAAGTTATGGTTTTGGAGTTGTTGGATGATTGTTGAGTAACCTGAGCAGCAGGAGTAGTAGCAGCAAAGCTCTTAGTCTTTCACTTTCGACTGCTGCTTTTGGACGAGCTAGCTGGTTCAGTCGTAACTTATGTCGTGGCTTCCTTAGTGGTTGTTTTGACTTCAGCCTTCTTTGTTCCCTTCCGTGTAAGCGTTCCGGCCATCACATGATTGTCCGTCAGTGTAGCAGATAGGCGGATTGCAGGTTCCAGAGTGGTGGGGTTGCTACCAAAGACTGTGTCTTGAATATACATAAATAGGCCGCCTATGTATTTCTCATATAGCTCTCTCCAATGGTTTCACTAGATGAGGTACTAAAGAGCTTAGCTCATGAAAATGGGAGTTCCCAGAACTCAGCTTCCAATTTCCTCATCTCAATGTGAGGACAGAACTATGTGGTCATCAGAGTTTTAACTTCAGTCAAATTTGGTGCTAGGGCTGCATCAACTCCCCTAATTCGCTTCTCACCGTTCCACCAAGTTAGTGCTCTCTTTTGAAAAACACCAGTGGCATAACGCACCTTCAGGTTTTCAGGACAGTCACTGTTAATGAAGGTGTTCCCAATAATCTCAAATAACTGCAATAGACCAGTGGCTCCCTCAGCACTCGTTAATGTTTTCGGGTTACAGGAGTTAAAATGCTTGAAAGTGAAAACAGGTGGGTTTGAAGCACTCCTATACTGGTTTAGAGTATGGTTGGCTTGGTTTAGTTAGGTCACCAACCTAGTGATCAGATTTGCTAACTCTTTCATGCCGGTGTTGGCATTGTTGTTGCTAGCATAATCATTGTTGTTCGTATTCTCTTTGTTGCTACGACGCGGTGGCATGTTTCTGAGGATGATTAGAAACATGTTACTACCGTTTACAACGTAAGTCAAACAAACTAAGGTCAATGAGTTCATTCTAATAGTTAGGAAGTCCATTATGGAACTATATGTGTCTCCTATGTGTTTTCAAACTCATAATAAGGTATTAGTTCCTAATATTATACTAAAGCTTCGTACCTAGGTCATATCTAATACTATCTAAATATTCCTAAATTTTAAACACTTTCCGCCCTATACTAACACTGACAACCTCCCGATACACTGCAACTAGTTTATATATAGGGCATACGTAGATTTGACTGCAGTCGCATCATCTGCCGTCCCACCACCTTTGCAATGCACCATGGTTATGCCCTTGTTAGAAATTAGGGTATAACGTAACCTTATCCTATGAAGGATAATTATGAGTGGAGTGTATTCAAGTTCTCTTTGACAACTAGTGTAACATCAGTGTCCAAACCGTACTCTGAAGGGTAACGTGTACAGTAGATCATGTACGAAACTATGTGTATTACATGTGTATTATTGTCAATTGATGTTCAATACGAAACTATTACGTATCTATTTCAGAATCTTATTTCGAATCCATGGTTTAACAATCAGAATCATGTCTGACAATACAAATTTGTTATGTGAATGTTAGTTAGGGTTTTATTATGTATAGACGTATTTGAGAATGTACAAAACAAAACAATAATGGACATCGTTACGTGGATATTAAACTGACGGATTATTCGTGTGGATGACGATTCGCACGAATACATCTGTAAGTTCAACGTTCTAAATGTTTTCTAATAATTAGAAAATCCAATCGAAAAGTAAAGTTGTCGTCGTCTTCGTATGGGTGACGATCCGAACGAATACGCACGAAAACCGTACGATTCAATTAAACAGATAAATTAAACGATTTTAGAATTTTAAAAATAAAAAAAAAATATTTAGTTAATTTACTAGGAATAACCACCAAATATAAGTTAGGAAATTATATTTTTAAAATCGTATCATTTCGTTACGAGAACAGCGAAAACCGAAGTTTCTACATGAAACCGAGCGGAACTGAGCGAACCCAAACACTTCAGAACGATAAAGAGAGTTAAATGCCATTAAATGCCAATCACCACCTCCCACCTACCAGCTATCTCCCTCTAAAATCGACACTCTCTCTCTCTAACTTTCTCTCTAGATAGAAACCCACATATCTCTGTCAAATCTACACCAACTCGGACGAATTTGATGTCAAAACTACCGTAGAAACGAGTAGATCGTGAAGAAACGAAGAGACCGAGCTCTAGATCATCAAAGCTAAGTTAAAATTGAGCTTGAATGTAACATCTGTACATTTAGTCATGCTAGTCATAAACAGTGATAGAACAATGTGTATTCTTATTCAGTATGTCAATGTGATTCATGTGTTCATGTTTGTGTTTGTGTTTGTGTGTTATAGGGTTTTATTTATTTAGGAACAAGTATATATATTATTTATTTACAGTCGATTACGCTAGGCAAGAACAGTATTGTATTGTATTGTATTATATCGAAACAGTGATGGGCTATCGGCTGATAAGGCAAGTAGCTGGACTCTACGTATGTCCTATACATATAATGCGTTCGGTGAAATAGGATAGTGTTAGTGCGTAGTGTTATGACGAATAGTATGACAAACAAATCAATTAAACAAATCGTAATGCATGAGTGAGACTGTGTATCATTATGGGTGACGATTCGTAATGATATGAATGTCGAACTTATAATTATGAGTAAACATCAATAAATACTCAAAACGGCGAAAAACGTACGTAATTACGGGTATACACGTAATTATATCCGTTTAACGGTCTGATTACGAACGAAAAGTAAAAATAAGTAAAATATTTTATTTTACATTTTACCATTTTGAAACTCATCAAAAACAATTCAATAAAGTATTTTTACAATTCAAAATATTTAATTTTGTAATCGTAACGATACGCGCGTAAAAATACGCGAAGCCGACACCGAGCGAGATGAATACACGGGGAACCACTCGGGTATAAAAACCCTAAATTCCCCATCTTCTTCATTTAATTTCCAGCCACCAAGAGCTCTCTCTCTCTCTCTAAAATTCGTCCAAGCTTTCTCACACTAGAATTCATCCACAAAATCACTCATAACTTCTTCATCATCTTCCACAATATATAACCGGTTATGGAGCTTTCATATGGCAAGATCATGGCTCAAAACTGGTTTGGGAGTGTTTGGAAACAACTTGGATTGAACGTATGAAGGCTGGGAATGAAGGAAATGGACGAAGGATGTCATTATCGACATAAGCATGTCCAACCCACCCTAGGAACGATGGAACTTGGGCCGCAAAGATTGGTGGGTTATTATGTCGGTAATGAGAACTTCTGGACCAGAACCATTTCCGGGTTACTTTCTACAGTGAAGTCCAATTTGTTTGGATGGTTAGCTTGTTGATAATTGCTAATGTCGGCTGTATTATGGGATGCCAATGATAGGTTAATACACAAGTTCCCGTTTCTGGTTCTTGTACAACACCTTATGGGGGATCCTAATCCCAGACAACAGTTTTCCCACTTTTGGTTCTTCTTTGAAGACCTAACGGGGGATCCTCAAGTTACGACACAGGTTTCTGCTTTTGGTTCTTCTTTGGAGACCTAATGGGGGTTCCTCAGTTTAATACACAGGTTCCTGTTTTTGGTTTCTGTACAACACCTTATGGGGGATCCTAATCCCAGACAACAAATTTCACACTTTTGGTTTTTCTTTGAAGACCTAACGGGGGATCCTTAAGTTAAGACACATGTTCCCCTTTTTTGTTCTTCTATGAAGACCTAACGGGGGATCCTCGGGTTAATACACAAGTTCCCGTTTTTGATTCATGTTACAACACCCTATGGGGGATCCAAATCCCCCAATTTTTTTTACAAGGAAGTCAATCATGTTTTCAAGGATAATCTAAACAAGTTGACAATCAAGAACATATATCATCTACCTAGGGTCGATGATCTATTTGACCAATTACAGGGTGCAACTTGCTTCTCTATGATCGACTTATGGTCCGGGTATCATCAGTGGCAGGTAAATGATGAGGATATACCAAAGACTGTGTTTAGGACTCGATATGGACACTACGATTTCGTGGTTATGCCATTTGGACTGACCAATGCACCGGCAGTGTTCATGGACTTGATGAATCGAGTCTGCAGACCGTATTTAGATCAGTTTGTTATCGTCTTTATTGATGACATACCGATTTATTCCAAGACGGAACAAGAACATGAGGATCATTTGAGGAAGGTCTTAGAACTACTAAAAATTGAACAACTGTACGCCAAATTCTTTATATGTTAATTTTGGCTTAAAGAAGTCCACTTCTTAGGTCATGTTATCAATAGAGATGGGATACATGTAGATCCAGCAAAGATTGATGCAATTAAGAACTAGACCACTCCATCTACTCCAACAGAGATTCGTTCATTTTTGGGTTTGGCAGGTTATTACAGAAGATTCATCGCAAATTTTTCAAAGATAACCTTGCCACTTACCACTCTGACTCAGAAAAGTCAAGCGTTTATATGGGAGCAGAAACAAGAAGATGCATTTCAACATCTTAAACAAAAGTTATGCAACTCCCCTATCCTTAGTCTTCCAGAGGGCAGTGATGATTTCATTGTCTACTGCGATGCTTCAAACCTTGGCCTCGGTTGTGTACTTATGCAAACAGACAAGGTGATTGCGTATGCTTCAAGACAGCTTAAGGTTCACGAGAAGAATTATACTACTCATGACCTTGAGTTAGGGGTTGTGGTCTTTGCACTAAAGATTTGGAGACACTACCTTTATGGTACAAAATGTGTCATCTATACAGACCACAAGAGCCTACAACACTTTCTCAATCAGAAAGAACTCAACATGAGACAACGGCGTTGGGTTGAGCTTCTAACTGATTACGACTGCGAGATTCTTTACCATCCGGGTAAAGCCAACATTGTGGCGGATGCTCTTAGTCGTAAGGAACCAGTCAAGCCAATTCGTGTAAGAGCCATGGTGATCAACACACAACCAAACTTGAAAGGCTTGATTCGTATTGCACAGCAACAAGTGGTTATCTCACACTAGAATTCATCCACAAAATCACTCATAACTTCTTCATGTCTTATCCAAATCGCGCATATAATATATCAAAACGATCGTCTCGACGAGAGGAAGCTGGAAGTACTAGGGATCGGAGCTGGTTCGAGCAAAATCGGCCGGAATCTTAGAGAGAAGGTACGGTACTGTAACTTTTATTACTATTCATCATCTTCCCAATATATAATCGGTTATGGAGCTTTCATATGGCAAGATCATGGCTCAAAACTGGTTTGGGAGTGTTTGGAAACAACTTTGATTGAACGTATGAAGACTGGGAATGAAGGAAATGGACGAAGGATGTCATTATCGACATAAGCACGTCCAACCCACCCTAGGAACAATGGAACTTGGGCCGCAAAGATTGGTGGGTTATTATGTCGGTAATGAGAACTTCAGGACCAGAACCATTTCCGGGTTACCTTCTACAGTGAAGTCCAATTTGTTTTGATGGTTAGCTGGTTGATAATTGCTAATGTCGGCTGTATTATGGGAAGCCAACGATAGGTTAATACATAGGTTCCCGTTTTATGTTCCTGTACAACACCTTATGGGGGATCCTAATCCCAGACAACAGTTTTCTCACTTTTGGTTCTTCTTTGAAGACCTAACAGGGGATCCTCAAGTTAAGACACAGATTCCCACTTTTGGTTCTTCTTTGGAGACCTAATGGAGGATCCTCAGGTTAATACCCAGGTTCCTATTTTTGGTTCCTGTACAACACCTTATGGGGGATCCTAATCCTAAACAACAGATTTACGGGGGACCTCAAGTTATGACATAGGTTCCCGCTTTTGGTTCTTCTATGAAGACCTAACGGGGGATCCTGAGGTTAATACACAAGTTCTTGTTTTTGGTTCATGTACAACACCCTATGGGGGATCTAAATCCCCCGATTTTTTTACAAGGAAGTCAATCATGTTTTCAAGGATAATCTAACGGTCTTAAACACAACAATTATACAAAGCCATATTCATTAACAGGTTAACACGACTCAATCAATCAGTCAAAGTTTATAACATATTAAATCTTATATTATATGTATGATTACAATGATATAGGAACCAGTTAGAGATCTATTTGCTTGCTACTTGCTCAGGTTCAGAGTCTATTGCTGTCAGCTGAGAACATAGCCCCTCTTTTACTGTTTTATAACTGTTTTGGGGTGGATCACGTGACCAAACATCTTCTGTACTACAACTTTTGTACTACAACTTTTCAAATACAGTATTCACTATTCTTTACAACATTCAAAGGTTTACTCTTTTATTCTACTGTCTTTACAACTACTAAACACATTTTAATAAAAGGTTTTACTAAAGGCTTTATAAACTGTTTTACATCCTGTTTTATACAAAAATGGTTTATAAATGTTAAACACTTTCAAAGGATAAATTTTATAAACTCTTTTAAACGTTATGTCACACCCCGGGCCGGCGGGAACGGATCGGGTTTTCCCGTCGGGCGGAAGGTTCCCGGGGCGCGATATCTTTGAGTGATAATCAAATGATCAGATTGTTACATAGCACATGATAATCCAAATGAGAAATGCTAACACATCAATGATATAGAATTACAAGATTAAATTACACAGTATCGTTCATAATTTAATCAAGTAAATCTATCAAAAGAATCAATGTAACTATATCTTGTATCTGTACAAGATATACAAAAGATGATTCAATGTTTAGGCACCAAAAGCAAGCAACACAAAATAAAGCTAGGTCTTCTAAAAGTCCACTAGCTTAATCCTTGCATGTATGTCTCTACACCTATTCGTCACCTGAGAAACATGTATTTAAACAAAGTCAACACTAGGTTGGCGAGTTCATAAGTTTAGTAATTGATAACCTTGAAATGTTCATGCACACAATCACAATTGTCATACTTGTCACTTGTAATGATTGATTCACCTGTTCCACCCAATGGCATTTCCCTAGTTATATGTACAAGTAGAGTATCACCTGATCAAGCATGCTTATATATAGGGAATCACGAAAGGTTCAAGCCCAGACGATATCCCACCACATGCTCAGTCAAGTTCGACACCACTTGCGATACAACTAGAGATATCCATTCCCGTTTGTTCAACATGTTTGATATGTCTTCGTCTGTTATAGAATAATATACTAAGAGGGGTTTAGTTATCAAACCGAAGTATTGATAAACCCTCGATTAGTTAAGGAATTTAGATTATTTAAATCTGATCCTTGTATTATTCTATTACTTGTGGGGTTAACTGTTATTTCACTTTTAAATATTAAAAGTGTTAGTTAACTATTTGTAATGTAATCTCAATGCAACGTATAGAGCCCAAATGAAATCCATTGTAATCCTCACGTAATCAGATTACAATGCATTCCATTCACCTCTATTCCGCCGTGTGATCCCAAAGTCTCCATGTGGGATTGTCCTCATATGAATTAACAAAGTCGAATAAGAACTTGTCTTATTACATCATGTTAATTATGTGTAAATGATAAGAATCCCATGAAATTACGTTATCATGATCATCATTTACAGAAATCCATGTGATCCCAAAGCCTCAATGTGGGATTGTTCTCGTGTAATTAACAAAGTCGAATAAGAACTTGTCTTATTACATCATGTTAATTATGTGTAAATGATAAGAATCCCATGAAGTTACGTTATCATGATCATCATTTACTGAAATCCATGTGATCCCAAAGCCTCAATGTGGGATTGTTCTCGTGTAATTGTTTGTGTGTAAACTGTCTAAATGGTTGCTCGTGTGGAAATAACTAAGTGTTATAAGGTATAATCTTACAACTATGTTATTCTAATGTGTTGATGATCAAGAAATTACATTATCATAATCATCTGAGTTTCCCTGTTATCTCATAATCATACAAGCATGCATACAATGATAAGCGATAATAAACGATTTAATATTATCTAAATCAAAGTATAAGCAACATGTTAAACAAAACTTTTAAATACATAAAAGTAAACATGTTTCTCAGCCCCGAGAGTTAAAATCAGTTAAGATTAAAGTAAAAGGGGCATATGAACTCACCTTGTAGTTGTAAGGTTGACTTATCTTAAAAGAATGAATACACGTGCTCTTGATTGACTTGTAGTAGTTTTCACTTTCCTGTATTGATTTCATGATGTAGTTGACTCATAAGTATAAATCACTTTGATTTGTGCGCGTGTATGTGTTAGCCCTAACGTTGGCTAACACTTGTGAGTCTCAGTCTTGGTCTCCATTTGGTCCCCTTTACTGATTGTTAGAATTTATAATGACTAACTCAATTTAATTTAGGATTTTAATATTATTCATGAGCTTTCATATCTCACTTGTTTTGTTCTTGTCACCTTGTGAAAACCCCACACTTTGTGTGTTGATATGCTTAGGTTAATCATTGTTGTCAATTATGTATTAAAACCATGAGTGTTACTCAAATTCTCATGCACGGTTCTCATTCTCAATTTCAAATTATGTTCCTATTGTAAAGGTTGTGGACCGAATGTTAAACCATGTTTGGGCCGATTAATTGAGCTTGTTATATGTTGTTGGGTTCTGTGGGCTAAATCCTTTGCGTGGGCCCAAACCATTTGTTATTGGGCCAAGACAAAAAGATTGGGCTTGACAACATTCATTGGGCCGGCTAACAAGAGTTGGGCCGAAATTCTGGTGTTGGGCCGATTGATCTGAATGAAACGATGGTGTGGGTGTGTTGGATCAAGAGGGTGGGCTGATTAAATGCCATAGACCAGCTAGATTATATGGGCCCATTATCACAAGTTGGGCCAATTAAACGGCTGAATAAATCAAATTGGGCCTAACTTTAATTGAAATGGACCGAGGTAATGTTGATGGGCCTTGTGCTTATGTAAGCCGGTTATTTAGCTTGGCCAACGAATAGAAGAGGTCCCCAAGGCAGCGAACCTTGGTTCTCATGGACCTAGGTTCGACCCATGCAAGCTTCGGGAACCTTACAGGTTCGTCTAGGTTATCTGTTCACAGCAAGGTTCGCTCAAAAGACAGACACAGGTTCGTTCATGGGAAGGGTTCGCGAGAGAGTCATGGGTTCGTGACTTAGCCACACAAATCAGTAGGGTTCGGCACAGAGGCAAGGTTCGCCGGAGCCTTAGGGTTCGGCCAGGGTGGGCTGCATGGTTCGCGAGGCAGAAAGGGTTCGGCTCATCTGTGTTGGCCAGAGGAGGTTCGGTGGTCGTGGTTCACAGCTGTGGGTTCGGCAGTTTTCAAGGGTTCGCTACCCTTACTTTGTCGAGCAATGCCAAGGGTTCGGCCAACCATCACCTGCACGACCCAGCAACTGTTTTTCCCCCTCCTCTACCTTTAATCTGTTGCAGGGCCGACTATATGATGATATTATGTGCGGCTCAGCCCTCTAAGTTGCATGGGTTTGGACGTAGAGATCTTGGAACCGGCTAGGAATATTGCAACAAAACAAAACGTGAAAACCCACATTTTCAGACTTTTCAAACATTTATACCTCGAGTTTCAGTGGAGGTTTTGTCACACCCCTGCGCCGCGTGCGGAATCCACGGCGCGGTGACGTATGATCAGTTGAATCATGCACAAGTATTGAATAAGAACAACCACAATGGATTACTACATTTCATAATGTTTAGACAGTTGATTAGTTACAGACAATCTATCTACCAAAAGAAAGACAACTACAGACCCAAAATATAGTTACAAAATAAGACTCCAAACAAGACAATTAAACATTTAGGATTTAGTGTGTTTCTAATCCATCCTAGCATGTTTCTTCATCTTGTTCTATCTTAGAATGGTCTCCTTAGTTGTCCCTGAGATTGTCTTAAACCTGATTTCCTGAAACACGTGAAAAGTAACTGTCAACTACAGACGTAGTTGGTGAGAACAATAGGTTTAAACATTTGTAAACATGGTTTATATGATATAAGACATAGGTAAGTTAAAGCATCATAAGATTCGCACGGATGAGCTGTAACCCAAACTAACATCAAGTAAGAAAATGAGTGTAAACAGTCCAATCACTGTTTGCACATGAGTCAACATCTAAAATCAAGTCCCAAACCACGTTTGGAGTTAGATAATATGTCAACAGTTTTGAATAAACCATATGTAACCGAAATCTGCAGTTAGTTTATAAAACAGATTTAAAAACTAACTGCAGCAATCGGCCTGCCCCAATGTATGTGTCCGCTTTCCCTTGTTGTGATCACCCAGTACTAACGCTAATGAATATGATACTTGATGGGTTTATAAGTTTGTTTACAACAAATGACACCATGTTTTCTGAATCTTACTTTAACCGGATGTGTTAATGTCTTATTGAAAACCTGGATTTAACTCCACGAGTTGAATCCTTTGTTTATGTAACATGAAATGAATCTCTTGATTTGAATACCATGATGTGAACAACTTGACTTGAATACCATGTTTTGAACCAATGAGTTTGAATACCATGTTTTGAACCAATGAGTTTGAATACCATGTTTTGAACCAATGAGTTGAATACCATGTTCTGAACTACTTGTTTTGAATATCATGATGTGATGACCTTGTATAACAACAAGGTTTATAGCAAAAGAAAGGTTGATGAAATCATTTATTTAAAAATGTTTATCCTTTAAAAGATCATTTGAGTAAAACTGTTAACAAACCTTTCAAGAAAACATTTTAAAATCCTTTATAGTAATAAGGGTTTAATAGTAAATAATTCCTTTAAAACAGTTGACAATTTCCTTGAACAGTTGAAGAATCACTTGGATTCATATGATAAACCTGTAATGTTTATGAATGCACATACACTGTGCAATGAAACAAGATTGAAATAGCGGTTTTGATCACGTGTTTCACCCCAAAACAGTTATAAAACAGTAAAAGAGGGGCTAAAGTTCTCACCTGTCTGCAGTAGACTCTGAACTAAAACAGTTAGCAATTAGCAAACAGGACTTCTAACTTGTTCCTATAACATTGTAATCATACATAAGATATAGGATTTATAATTGTATAACTTGATTCATTGATTGACTTGTGATAACTCTTGATATTGTTCAACACTTGAAAGTTATGATTTAGATTACTTGATTGATCATGGGTTCAAGAAACTAATGTGAAATGTTTATTTATTTATGCATATCTTATGCATAAAATGATAAGTATTTGCGAAATTGAGAACCATTGTTTAACATGTATTGTGATATAGTGTTCAATTGTTTTAAGCCTCGTGACTTTGAATTGATCTTGTAATTAATATAAGTTGTAACTTAAACCAAGTATGAACAAACTCACATGTACTTAGAGTTTGTAACCACACTATGGGCCTCAAGCCCATAAAACTATAATGGGCTTAAGTATAGGTCCATAGGCCTCTTAGGTTAACAATTGAACCAATTAGTTGTGGTGTTAGCCCAATCAACATGTAATCAATTCTCGTAGCAAGCCCAACCTTATGTCAACCCACTTAACCATCTTAGTGGACCAATGGAATTCGAGGGGCCTAAGGATTTAAATGGGTCAACAATTGCTAATGAAATCTAAGTAACGTTTCAAAGTGTTATCGAGCTAATTAAGACTCCATTGGACTTAACCCACACTCATGGGCCTAGTATGAATGAAATTTGGCCAAATGAATTGAAGTTGGGCCGAAAATGGGTGAGCTGCCAACCTTAGGCAGCGAACCCTTTGGCTCCAGTCAGGGTTCGGTTCTTAGGATGTAGGGTTCGTTGGTCATGGCCTCAAAAGGGTTCGTCATAGATTGCCAGGGTTCGCCACAGGTTGATGGTTCGCGAATGCAAGGGTTCGGCTGAGGATGATTAATAGTTCGTCTCCCATGCATCACGAACCATGCAGGGTTCGTTACCCTGAACATAGTTCGGCTATCTACTGGTTCGTGTAAGACATTCAGGGTTCGTGGAAGGCTTGATGATCGACCACAGGCTCGTGAGATCCCTTAAGGGTTCGGCAGCATGTTACACGAACCATGTAAGATTCGTGAAATCCATTAGGGTTCGGCCAGCTGCAAACGCAGGTTTGGCTGGCGAACCTGTTAACATCATCATCATCCTCATCAAACACCTGCAATCCAATCATCGATCTAAGCTATCCTATCATCAGGAAATGTGGTTGAAGGTGCGAAAACCAGTTTTGTGATGTCAAGATCGACCGAATGTTTGGTTCTATGAACACACACACAAAAACCCTCTTTTCCCGAAACTTTCTTGGATCATACCTCGAGATTGGCTGGATAAAACTGCAATATTCTTGTACTTTCGTGTAGAGTTCGTCAAGAGCTTCGCGTGGACACCAAGAACTCCGAAATCCGTTGAGAAATAAGCGAGTTACGCGCGTTTAAAGTTCGGTTTTTCTAGAGAGAGGTTGGAGGACGAAAATTTAGAGAGAGAGTGGGTTGGTGGTGTAATGAATGCAAGAATGAGGCTTGTTAAAGCCTTTTATAGTTCGGTTTAAGTTCGGGTTCGTTTCGGTCGCTCGGTTCGCGTTTCCGGAACGTAACGCGTATTTTACGCGGTTATCTTTAAAACTAAATGTTAAACTCATTAAAATGATGAGTTTCAAAATTGTAAAAATATAAAATAATTAATTTAATTATTTTACTCTTCGTGTGTTGTCGGATCGTTAAACATTCACAATTTACGTGTATACCCGCAATCGCGTACGTTTTCCGATCGTATTAAAATATTTAAAGTCGTTTAATCGTAATTATAAGTTCAACATTCGTATTATTATGGATCGTCACCCATAACTATACTCAGTCTCGCTTACAGATTACGATCTTGGTTGGATTAATTAGTTGTCATAGTATTCGTCTCAACACTACGCACTAACACTAACCTGTTACACCGAACGCAGTATATGTATAGGGCTCACTCTCGCTGCCCACCACTGTTTCGATATAACAAGTTACTGTTCTTGCTTAGTGAAATCGACTGTAAATAGATAATACATACTTGTTTTCTGACTACTAAGATCCTGTAACACACAAGCACACATTATGAACATACTGAAACACATTGATGAACTGAACCATGAATAGACACTGTTCTAACACTGTTTACAACTACATGACTATATGCACAAATGTTACAGTCTCCCCTAGTTAAGGGAATTTCGTCCCGAAATTAACTAGCCGAAGATACTGTAAAAAGATGAGGGTACTTAAGCTTCATCTGGTCTTCACGTTCCCAGGTGAACTCAGCACCGCGTTTGCCCTCCCATCGCACTTTCACGATCGGGATACGGCTGCGTTTAAGTTTCTTGACCCCATGATCCATGATCTCAACTGGACGTTCAATGAATTGCATGTTGTTCTGAATCTGTATGTCTTCCAGTGGAATCTGAACATCATGATCCGCCAAGCATTTCTTAAGATTCGATACATGAAAAGTATCGTGAACATTGCTTAGCTCCACTGGAAGTTTGAGTTTGTAGGCTACGGGACCAATCCGTTCCAGGATCTCAAAAGGTCCAACGTACCTTGGTGCAAGTTTCCCTTTCTTCCCGAATCGGACAACGCCTTTCCAGGGAGAAACTTTGAGTAAGACTCGGTCACCGACTTGAAACTCAAGCGGTTTCCGACGTCGATCAGCATAACTCTTCTGCCGATCTCGTGCGGCCTTAAGCCGTGACTGAATGATTGTGATCTTGTCTGATGTTTCCTGAATGAGTTCTGGTCCTACGACCTGTGAGTCACCAATCTCGGTCCAACAGACCGGTGATCGGCACTTTCTACCATATAGAGCTTCGAATGGTGCACATTGAATGCTCGTATGATAGCTATTGTTATATGAAAACTCAATGAGTGGGAGATGAGTGTCCCAACTTCCACCGAAGTCAATGACACAAGAACGAAGCATGTCCTCAAGTGTTTGGATAGTCCTCTCACTTTGGCCGTCGGTTGGGGATGATACGCCGTGCTAAGATTAACACGCGTTCCCAAAGCCTTTTGCAATGATTGCCAAAAGCGAGAAGTGAAGCGACTATCACGATCAGATATGATTGATGTTGGTGTACCATGACGTGCAATGATTTCGTTGATGTACAATGTGGATAACTTCTCCATCTTGTAATCCTCTCGGATAGGGAGAAAATGAGCAGATTTGGTGAGTCGATCAACGATCACCCAAATCGAATCGAAACCTCTCGGAGTTCTCGGCAACTTTGTTATGAAATCCATGGAAATTTGCTCCCATTTCCATTGGGGAATTTCAGGTTGCTGCAGAAGTCCCGAAGGCTTTTGATGTTCTGCTTTGACCTTTGAACATGTAAGACATTTTCCCACGTACAGTGCTATGTCTTTCTTCATCCCGGCCACCAGTAAGATTCCTCAAGTCCTGATACATCTTGTCGGCTCCAGGATGAACTGAGTATCGCGACTTATGTGCCTCATCACAGATGAGTGTGCGCAATTCTTCAGACTTTGGAATCCACATGCGGCCATTGAGATATAACAACCCATCTGATCGAGGTTCTAGTTTCTTCTCAATGCCACAATCCAAGTCTGTTTTGAGTTGATTATCTGTTACTACTTGTTGTTGTGCAATACGAATCAAGTCTTTCAAGTTTGGCTGTGTGTTGATCTCCATGGCTCTAACACGAATTGATTTGACTGGTTCCTTGCGACTAAGAGCATCCGCCACCACATTGGCTTTACCCGGATGGTAACGAATCTCACAGTCGTAATCAGTTAGAAGCTCAACCCAACGTCGTTGTCTCATGTTGAGTTCTTTCTGATTGAGAATGTGTTGAAGGCTCTTGTGGTCTGTATAGATAACACATTTAGTACCATATAGGTAGTGTCTCCAAATCTTCAATGCAAAGACCACAGCCCCTAACTCAAGGTCATGAGTAGTGTAATTCTTCTCGTGAACCTTGAGTTGTCTTGAAGCATAAGCAATGACCTTGTCCCGTTGCATAAGTACACAACCGAGACCAAGGTTTGAAGCATCACAGTAGACAATGAAATCATCACTGCCTTCTGGAAGACTAAGGATAGGGGAATTGCATAACTTCTGTTTAAGAAGTTGAAATGCATCTTCTTGTTTCTGTCCCCATATAAAAGCTTGACTTTTCTGAGTCAATGTAGTGAGTGGCAAGGCTATCTTAGAGAAGTTTGCAATGAATCTTCTATAATAACCTGCCAAACCCAGAAATGAACGAATCTCTGTTGGAGTAGATGGAGTAGTCCAGTTCTTAATCGCCTCAATCTTGGCTGGATCTACATGAATTCCATCTTTGTTTATGACATGTCCTAAGAAGTGAACCTCCTTTAGCCAAAATTCACACTTTGAGAATTTAGCATAAAGTTGTTCCTTTCTTAGTAGTTCCAAGACTTTCTTCAAATGATCCTCATGTTCTCGTTCTGACTTGGAATAAATCAGTATATCATCAATAAAGACGATAACAAACTGATCCAAGTAAGGCCTGCAGACTCGATTCATCAAGTCCATGAACACTGCGGGTGCATTGGTCAGCCCAAATGGCATAACCACAAACTCATAGTGTCCATATCGAGTCCTAAATGCAGTCTTTGGTATATCCTCATCATTTACTCTTAACTGATGATACCCGGATCGTAAATCAATCTTAGAGAAGCAAGTTGCTCCCTGTAATTGATCAAATAGATCATCGATCCTAGGTAGAGGATATCTGTTCTTGATTGTTAACTTGTTCAGCTCACGATAATCTATGCACATGCGAAATGAACCGTCTTTCTTCTTGACAAATAGAACCGGAGCTCCCCATGGAGAGAAACTCGGTCTTATGAAACCTTTGTCTAAAAGTTCTTGAAGCTGACTAGACAGTTCTTGCATCTCAGACGGTGCTAACCGATACGGTGACTTCGCCACTGGGTTTGCTCCAGGGACGAGATCAATTCTAAACTCCACTTGTCGGACTGGTGGTAGTCCAGGCAAGTCTTCTGGAAATACGTCTGGATAGTCTTTGATAACCGGTACGTCTCCAACTGCTTTCTTGTCAGGTTTATTTTCCACCACGTGAGCTAAGAATGCATAATATTTCTTCTTCAGATACTTCCTCGCCTTGATGCACGATACAATCTTCAATTCGCGGCAGGGTTTCTCACCGTAGACTATCATCGTTCACCGGACGGTAGGGGAATTCGAATAAGTTTCTCCGAGCATACGATTTCAGCATTGTTCTTAGATAACCAATCCATTCCTACTACAACTTCGAAGCTTCCGAGAGTCATAGGAATGAGATCGATGGGAAAAGATGGTCATTTAGTCTTAGCTCACAAGCATTAATGATGGAATCTACAACTATAGTCTTACCATTCGCTACTTCTACAATATAGGGAGCAGTAAGTGTGGATAGTTGCATATTAAGCAAGGAAGCAGTATGAGCAGAGATAAAGCTTTTATCAGCACCAGTATCAAATATGATAGAAACATAATGATCATTGATAAGAAATGTACCCGTGATGACTGCCGGCTCTTCACGTGCTTCAGCAGTTCCAATAACGAAAGCACGAGCAACAGCAGTATTGTTGTTGAGTTTCGGACACTGATTTCTGAAGTGTCCCTCTGCCCCACAATTGTAACAAACTCTTCCACCTGTAGCAGCAGAAGTTGTGGCAGCAGTTGTTGCAGCAGCAAGATGAGCAGATCGGCATGTAGCCGCCAAGTGTCCCATACGCCCACACTTGAGACACTTTCTGCATGGAATAGTGGGTAGATGATGGTACTGGCATTTGGTGCAGAGTGGAAATGAGCCAGTGTACTGCTTTCTGACATTAGCAGGTTGTGGCATAGCAGTGAGGGGAGTAGCATGAGTAGGTGCAGCCGCAGTCAACGCTGCAAAGTTCTTGATTGTCTTCTGTTTCTTCTTCTTGGATGGTGCTGTTCAGGCTTCTTGCCTTCCTCAATCTGTGCTCTTTTAAATCCCTTTCGGGTGAGCACTCCCGATTTAACATATTCCTCGGTCAGTGTAGCACCGAGTTGAATCGCGGCTTCCAAGGTAGTGGGGTTGTTCCCCATAACAGTTCCTCTAACCACTAGAGGCAAGCCTTCGATGTATTTCTCTATCCTGCGGGATAGAGGAGTAACCAGATGTGGTACCAAAATGCACAACTCATGAAAACGAGTTGTATACTTGGCATTTTCGCCACTATCCTGCACCAGATTCCACATCTCCACCTCCAGTTTCTTTAGCTCGTGACGTGGACAAAACTTTTCCACCAGTAAGTTTTTGAATCCATCCCATGGTAAGGCTAGGGCGACCTCACGTCCCCTGGTGTTCTTCTCAGAGTTCCACCAGGTGAGTGCGCCCTTATGAAATGCACTCGAGGCCATCTTGACCTTTAGATTTTCAGGGCATCCGTGAAGTCCAGAATGTCTTCGATACTTTCCAGCCATTGCAGTAGGCCGGTAGCTCCTTCGGTACCAGAGTACTTAGGAGGCTTAGCATCGTTGAACTGCTTGAAAGTAAAGTTAGCAGTTCCAGCGTTTGTGGCATTTGAGTTGTGTGCAGAATCACCGGTACTTCCCCGAAGATTCTGGGTAATATCAGTGACCATGCCTGGGATCACATCCCTCATGTGAACAGCGATAGCTCGAGCAATCTTGTTAATTTCATCATCATTACCGCTTGTCGAACCCCAGCATTTGGGTCTCGTCGAGGAGGCATTCTACGAATAGAAGCCACAAGCGGGTCAGTAATGAGAATGGATACAATTGAATTTTCATGATAAGGTCAGTAATATATCCATACTACTAGTATTATCATTCAATTGTAATATGTTCCAGTACACGTATAAGTTATCAACTTATTTGTATACTTATCATGTGAATATGTACGATGTCTCATAATCTCTCCACCAAACCTACACACTGACACTTTCCCGATATACCGAAAATAGTATATATATAGGGCTCACTCTCGCTGCCCACCACCGTTTCGATATACCACGATCATGCCCTTGCTAGCATTTGGCATCACGTTTGTACTGATTTCCAAGTGTGTTCCATTGATTAAGAATCTCATGATCTTTGATCAACTTGAACTATGATTGATTCCATGATTGAACTATGATTATGTTATGCGTGCACTTTCTAACAATCGTTAACATGTAGAGCTAAATCATACGTGTGCTCTACACTTTCCTGTTAACTTATGCCAGTAAGTACTAATGATGTAATCACTTAAGAATTTCACTTAAGGTTTACATTTATGATATGTTCACAACTTGGTTGATTCACCATAATGTCTGGTTCATCCAAGTTTGAATTTCATTATGATTTGATTCACCAATGATTGTTCCCCAAATGATTGTATCCCATGTGTTTTGACTAATGTTCCATGTGTCCAGTTGATCCCGAATCCTCACTCCAAATACAAACGCCGGATTCCCCCTAACATACTGAAATAAGCTTATATATAGGGTAAGCTCTCACCGACCCACCACTTACCTCAACATGTCAGCGTTAATCCGTCGTCTATATTTGGGGCTAAGATTCCAACTGTTGATTGATTATGATTGTCTCATGATTTCTCTTGTTCCTTGATTCTGTTATGATTGTGTAAACCATGGTCCTTAATTTACTAGAAACTAAGACCTTAGGTTTATGTATATGTGTCCTAGGTTAATCAACCTAGTTTCCCAATACTTACAGTACTGAGCATAATGATTTCCTGTGCGAACTTCAACTAAAGAATACTGTTACACAGATTCTAAGTTATAAAGTTCCTATGATAATGAACACCTGATAATGATAACAATGATAACAATGACAAGGATTTCAAATCTAAGTTCTAAATTAATAGACCTCAACCTTTGAATTCCTATAGTGATATGACAAGGATCTCAAATCCAAGTTCTAAATTAATAGATCTTGACCTTTGAATCCTATAATGAATATGACAAGGACTTTAGATCAAAGATAACCATCTTTGCCTCTAAATCCCATAATGAATATGACAAGGATCTAGATCAAAGATACTAAATTAATAGATCTTTGCCTCTAAATCCCATAATGAATTATGACAAGAAATTCATATCAAAGATACTGAAACTACAGATCTTTGCCTCTGAATTTCTATAATGATCTCTGTGTGAGAATTTCAGATCAAGGATACTAAGAATACAGATCCTTGCCTCTGAAATCCTTAAATGCATATGTGTGAGAATTTAATTCGGTTTCTAAAATTATAGAAGTCCGATTCAAATTCCTTGACTCGATGTCTAATCTTAGAAAAATGTCCCTAAGATCTTTCAAGCTTATTGTAGACTTAATGCTCACTTAAGTTACTTAGATCCTAAGTATCCTCAAGCCTATAGCACTTAGTCCTATTGGGTAGCTTAGGTTATAGTCTAGGTCATTAAACATTGGGTTTTTCCTAGTTCTCTACAACCTTGGCTCTGATACCAACCTGTCACACCCCTGCGCCGCGTGCGGAATCCACGGCGCGGTGACGTATGATCAGTTGAATCATGCACAAGTATTGAATAAGAACAACCACAATGGATTACTACATTTCATAATGTTTAGACAGTTGATTAGTTACAGACAATCTATCTACCAAAAGAAAGACAACTACAGACCCAAAATATAGTTACAAAATAAGACTCCAAACAAGACAATTAAACATTTAGGATTTAGTGTGTTTCTAATCCATCCTAGCATGTTTCTTCATCTTGTTCTATCTTAGAATGGTCTCCTTAGTTGTCCCTGAGATTGTCTTAAACCTGATTACCTGAAACACGTGAAAAGTAACTGTCAACTACAGACGTAGTTGGTGAGAACAATAGGTTTAAACATTTGTAAACATGAGTTTATATGATATAAGACATAGGTAAGTTAAAGCATCATAAGATTCACACGGATGAGCTGCAACCCAAACTAACATCAAGTAAGAAAATGAGTGTAAACAGTCCAATCACTGTTTGCACATGAGTCAACATCTAATATCAAGTCCCAAACCACGTTTGGAGTTAGATAATATGTCAACAGTTTTGAATAAACCATATGTAACCGAAATCTGCAGTTAGTTTATAAAACAGATTTAAAAACTAACTGCAGCAATCGGCCTGCCCCAATGTATGTGTCCGCTTTCCCTTGTTGTGATCACCCAGTACTAACGCTAATGAATATGATACTTGATGGGTTTATAAGTTTGTTTACAACAAATGACACCATGTTTTCTGAATCTTACTTTAACCGGATGTGTTAATGTCTTATTGAAAACCTGGATTTAACTCCACGAGTTGAATCCTTTGTTTATGTAACATGAAATGAATCTCTTGATTTGAATACCATGATGTGAACAACTTGACTTGAATACCATGTTTTGAACCAATGAGTTTGAATACCATGTTTTGAACCAATGAGTTTGAATACCATGTTTTTGAACCAATGAGTTTGAATACCATGTTTGAACCACTTGTTTTGAATATCATGATGTGATACCTTGTATAACAACAAGGTTTATAGCAAAAGAAAGGTTGATGAAATCATTTATTTAAAAAATGTTTATCCTTTAAAAGATCATTTGAGTAAAACTGTTAACAAACCTTTCAAGAAAACATTTTAAAATCCTTTTATAGTAATAAGGGTTTAATAGTAAATAATTCCTTTAAAACAGTTGACAATTTCCTTGAACAGTTGAAGAATCACTTGGATTCATATGATAAACCTGTAATGTTTATGAATGCACATACACTGTGCAATGAAACAAGATTGAAATAGCGGTTTTGATCACGTGTTCCACCCCAAAACAGTTATAAAACAGTAAAAGAGGGGCTAAAGTTCTCACCTGTCTGCAGTAGACTCTGAACTAAAACAGTTAGCAATTAGCAAACAGGACTTCTAACTTGTTCCTATAACATTGTAATCATACATAAGATATAGGATTTATAATTGTATAACTTGATTCATTGATTGACTTGTGATAACTCTTGATATTGTTCAACACTTGAAAGTTATGATTTAGATTACTTGATTGATCATGGGTTCAAGAAACTAATGTGAAATGTTTATTTATTTATGCATATCTTATGCATAAAATGATAAGTATTTGCGAAATTGAGAACCATTGTTTAACATGTATTGTGATATAGTGTTCAATTGTTTTAAGCCTCGTGACTTTGAATTGATCTTGTAATTAATATAAGTTGTAACTTAAACCAAGTATGAACAAAACATGTACTTAGAGTTTGTAACCACACTATGGGCCTCAAGCCCATAAAACTATAATGGGCTTAAGTATAGGTCCATAGGCCTCTTAGGTTAACAATTGAACCAATTAGTTGTGGTGTTAGCCCAATCAACATGTAATCAATTCTCGTAGCAAGCCCAACCTTATGTCAACCCACTTAACCATCTTAGTGGACCAATGGAATTCGAGGGGCCTAAGGATTTAAATGGGTCAACAATTGCTAATGAAATCTAAGTAACGTTTCAAAGTGTTATCGAGCTAATTAAGACTCCATTGGACTTAACCCACACTCATGGGCCTAGTATGAATGAAATTTGGCCAAATGAATTGAAGTTGGGCCGAAAATGGGTGAGCTGCCAACCTTAGGCAGCGAACCCTTTGGCTCCAGTCAGGGTTCGGTTCTTAGGATGTAGGGTTCGTTGGTCATGGCCTCAAAAGGGTTCGTCATAGATTGCCAGGGTTCGCCACAGGTTGATGGTTCGCGAATGCAAGGTTCGGCTGAGGATGATTAATAGTTCGTCTCCCATGCATCACGAACCATGCAGGGTTCGTTACCCTGAACATAGTTCGGCTATCTACTGGTTCGTGTAAGACATTCAGGGTTCGTGGAAGGCTTGATGATCGACCACAGGCTCGTGAGATCCCTTAAGGGTTCGGCAGCATGTCACGAACCATGTAAGATTCGTGAAATCCATTAGGGTTCGGCCAGCTGCAAACGCAGGTTTGGGCTGGCGAACCTGTTAACATCATCATCATCCTCATCAAACACCTGCAATCCAATCATCGATCTAAGCTATCCTATCATCAGGAAATGTGGTTGAAGGTGCGAAAACCCAGTTTTGTGATGTCAAGATCGGCCGAATGTTTGGTTCTATGAACACACA